>CM060707.1:27584330-28854330 GCA_030686995.1 Artemisia argyi | reverse complement strand
ATTTGTTTATTCATACCTTAAGTGATTTAGTTGGATGGAATGATATTTTGTAACTAAATACTTGTTTACGTAATGATTTTATGTTTAATAATTTTACATTTTGTGATCGTCAAAACGTAAGGATATCGAGAAATATTAATAGCGTTTTTATGCATTATTTATATCAACAGATTATTTGCAATATTAATGTACTTTTTCATTCGTCTCATTTAGTAACTCGTAAATTTGACAAAAAATTATCAATATATACAGATTTAATATCATTTAGAATAATCAATCTTTTTGAGTCCACTAATAAGAACTATTTTGTTAGACAATGACTTACGCAAAGCATAAATGCAAATTTCAATCATTCAATGTCTCCACTGTACAGAAAAAGCCACCACGAACACACGATAAAATGATAAATGAATGAGTAAACTTATATTTAACAATATGCGAAGTGGACTCTTCATTTTAATGTTGAATATTGAAATACCTCACAAATCAGGCAATTAAGTTCTTGATCAACGCAAGATGCATCTTCATATTTAGAAGATTTGGATGAAACAAACACTCTTGTTTTGAGATGTTGAAGAATGAAGTCATCTGACAACCCTGAACAGACACTGCCAATCTGTTCGCCAAGTGCAAGAAGTTCCTGTATACAACATAAAAAGTTGCAAGAATCACATAAAATCCAAACACCCTTACTAAAGTAAAAATAAAAGGTTGCTTATTAGAGGGTGTTTGGGTAAGCTTATGCATTCTAAAATCCCGAATACAATAGATTAAAGCTTCTAGCCTAATTCCTTAAAAAAATAATTATAATCCTTTTGAAATAAGCTCACCCAAACTCCTTTAAAATGAAAAACAACCTTTTCTTTCTAAGTTAAAATAAGCTATTGTGCATCAGAAAGAGTCAAGTTTGCATGCAAATGGTGATAGATTTATACACATAAACATCAATCCAAAAAGAGTTATGCAAAAAAGCTACTTACATTAACTGTGATGCACCAAAGCATTCAACAAATGATAACAAATTTGCACAAAAAAAAATTGTTTCCACAAACAAATACGGTATGGAATAAATTATCTAAAGTGGAATAATAAATTAGCTATACAAATATACTTTGCAGCTTGTTGCAGTGAACATGTAATAAGATAATCATTAGACAATGATATTCAAACAACTTAAACCAAAGCACCAACCTTATGAAGTTTCTTCATTCTCCCTTTAGATTCAATAGGAAAGTGTTCCACCATGAAGAATAACCTGAATGCATAGCAAATACAACAATTCATAAGGTTAACAAAACACAAATATTTAGTTTTACTATGGAATAAAACTGACAGCATGATTAATACTTTCTAATACGAGGTCATTACCTTCCTCCATAAAGCAAGGAAAAAGTTGCCATGAATGATACAAATGCAGAACACAGTACCACGTGAATATCATGAAACGTGCAAGGTTTTGAACCACTACCAAACTAAAACATCTCAAATACATCCAACCTAACCCTTTAGCCCAAGCAAGAAGTTTCCCAAAAATTCCAGGCCCTAACTCCAGTACTCCACGGATAGAGGCTGCATATTCACAAAGAAATTACTGCAAGTAAGTTCTAAATTGAAATAATCCAAAAGAGAGTGATTTAAACTGTTTCTTCAAAAACTGAAATACAACGGTTAACTTTTCAATATTAAAGTATATGCCCATTGCCGACAAGAATGGTTAAGGAATGAAAGTATTAAACATGTTTCAGCAGCTTCCACAAGCATATCTTATTGGGTCATCTTCTTTTCCATGCATCCTTTTTAGGAGTATATAAGTCGATAGCATGACACGTGATTTCACAAATGAATACCAGACTTAAATGTTCCAACCGATCTCATAAACCTCAGCCATTGTTCCAACCGATCTAATAAACCTCGGCCAATGATCCAAACCTACTCTTAATCTCAGCCATAAAAATAACAAAATCCTTCAGATATCAATACTAAAATCAGCCAAAAATTACAAACATGATATGAAATACAATTTATCTTAAGAGTTCATGCAAAGCAGTGATTCATTATACAAATAAAAGATGATCATAAATTAAATATAATAAGTAATATTCCATTGAGCCATTTTATCAAACACTATATGCTTGTCAAATAAACATAAGCTTCATTGAAGAAAATGCGTCAAATTTATCAAGGACTTTCATCAAACATTTGGTATGCAAATGCGTCAAACACTTTATCAAATAGCATTGATTTTAGAAACAAAATCAATAATCAAAATCTAAGAAATGTATACAAAATTGATCATTTTCATTATATACCTAAATTTATCGGCTAACCTAATTCGATTGATCAGCTATAAAATTAAAAACAAAATTACCTTAGGATAAGTTTATTAAGAAGTTACCTTTAATCAGCGTATGATATAACTGGATCATCTCTCTCTCTCTCTGTGCTTTTTTGAATCCCACTCTCGAATTGCAACTAAAAAAATTACCAACCGAGAAAACCATTGTTTTTTAATTCTATAAATATGATGATAATTATGATGATATATATACAGAAATCACCTAATTTTGAAGATTCGTTTGATCTTATCACGTTGTATCTGATCGGTTTGGTTGATTTTGGAACTTCAACTGCTTCAATTCGAATTGTGGGTCTCTTTAAGTTTAGATTAGGGTTTTGGGAGGAACTGATTTTATGATGAGATTGATATCGCGGTTTTATTTTTTGTTCAAGAAAGCCGAATCTCTATGGTCTATAGTTTGATTCAGATCTTGATTCAAAAACTAATAAACATCCTTATTTCATGGGATTTTGTTTTGAACCAAATTGATTTAAAAAATTTTGTAATCTTTCTATTCTTAGAGTAAATGCCACGTGTAGTTTTTTAAGAGTTTTGAGAGATTTTTGAAGATTTATGCCTTCTAAATATAGGAATCACACTTGTGCTTTATATAGGTTGTGATGGGTTTTGTTGATATGTGTTCACTAGGCACATGTTAAAGTGTATTCAATGAACATTTATTTTCCTTTTATAACAAAAGATGCATTTAATAAACATTAATTATAGATATAAATAAGGGTAAAGACCATTAGTGATTCACATACTTTTATTTCAGTTTGATCATGCATACTGAACTGTGAAAAACTCATTTTTCATATTATATTGTCGTTTATGTGTCATTGTGAACTATTTTAGTGACTCACTATTTTTAAACCGGTCATAAACATTAAACTTGTGTAAGATTTGTTTGACTATAATTTTTAGGTGAAAGTACTATTATGTCCTCATCTCCTTTACTTCATCCTTCTCAACCCAAAATGGCAATTTTCGGCTCCACCATAACTGCAATTTCCGGCACAAGAATTTCATCGTTTCCTATTATAGGTGCAATTGCAGAACAACGCTTTAATGCTATTTGTGGTGGACAATCAAATTCGGGTTATCCGTGTGTAGTTTCAAACCTGGACACCGTCAATGTGGCTAGATCCGAAGAAGGCTGTTCCATAATGTGAAGCACCCATGGTTATGAAAACATCCAATTTTTGCAAAGTTCAGCTACACAAGACCTTGGCAGCAATTCAGGCTGCAAAAAACGTAAAGGAACACTATTAGGCCATTGTGAAACTGGTGGTCGTGTTGTCACAGGTCTGTCAAACACTATTTTATTTCAGTTAGTTATTGTTGGAATTGAATTTATCAATGCACTTACATTGACCATTCGGCGATAATATCGGCGCATCCGGTTTTGAACAGAGTTACGATCAGATTTCGATACATTTAGACGGTTTGTGGAAAACTAGAAGGGGGGGTTGAATAGTTTTACGTCTTTTTAATTTTATTATGAAAGCTTAGTTTAGTTTTAAAACCTTGTTTGCTTTTAAAACTTTGATTCAATCTTATGTGAACTCAAATGTTGAACAATATGAACAACTATATCTAAGTATGAACAATAATAATATAAGCTAAGTATGTGAAATCAACACATGCACAATTATAAACAATTATAGCTATATACGAGAGATAAGTAAGTAATCGTTTATTTTATAATCCTTAGTTATATTTTGTATGATAACTTTACTTGATCGAAATGATCAATTATATGTATGTTACCTTTTTAGTTTGATTGTAAAAACTTTGTTTTGTGAATGAAACTTTCGTTTGATCTTTAAGTAAAATCAATACTAGCACTATATGAGAAAATATATATATATACGTCTACGTCTACAAAAGTAATAACGATATAAGCAAGATAATAAGTAAGATATGGAAAGATCTAACCGCGAGACAAAGGATTTATAGTGGTTCGGCTACAAGGACACCTTCCTTGCCCTACTCCACTCCTCGAGTCACCTACTCGAGAGTTTTCTTCACTATGTCAACAAGCTCCCTTATGGCGGAGAAAACCTTACACACCAATTTACACACCACTTTACACACCACAACTTCTTCACAACTAAGTCACAACTTCTACACAACTTCTTCAAGCTAATCTACTTCACAACTAACTACTCCACTCCTATCTTTTTCACACCAATTCACTTCACAACTAACTACTCCACACCTAGCTTCTTCACTACAATCTAATTCCTAACTTTTCTTCTTCACACCAAGCAACTAACTAATCACACAATCTATATATCTAGCACAACTATCTACAATCAAATATTCACAACAATCTTCACAAAGAATAGTGTAAATAATCTTGATGATGCACCAACAACTTGGATGTGGAGGTCATAACAAGTTGTAATACTTCTTGTCTTGGGGGATAGAAGTATTCTTCTCTTGCACTTGAGAGGATGAAGTTTGAATCACTTTGAAACAAAGAATTATACACTTATGATCAAAGGATTTTAGAGAATAGAAATGAGATCTAGAACAGAAAGTTTTGGGGTGCAAAAAGGTGAGAAAAATCTGTGGAATGAACCAGTATTTATAGGGGAGAAAATACTGTTTGGGAGCGTGGCCGGTCCCCTTAATTGTCTGGCCGGTCCCCTTAATAATTAAGGGGGCCGCCTAACAAAAAAATATTTTCTTCAGAATTTTTTGTCTTTTTGTGGGGAAGGTTTTTCCTGAAGAGTATAGCCGTTTTTTGGGTAGAAATTTGCATTCAAAATATTTATTTTGAATAAAACATTTCTTTATAAATACAAAAACATTTTGTATAAGTTTAAAGATGTTTGTCCCACTTTATAAAAAATGTAAGGTTTGTAAATATAAAAATTCCTTTAATCATAAAATGCATTAAACACTTTGTTTATTCATACCTTAAGTGATTTGGATGTAAAGTGAATATTTATCACTAAATACTTGTTTACGTCATAATTTTTAGCTCAATGGGTTTACGTTTTGTGATTATCAAAACATAGAGATATCGATAAATGTTAATAATGTTTTTAGACATTATTTATATCAACACGGTTCAGTGCACCCATTTATTTCCAATGAAAGGCCATCCAAGAGGAGATCAGTTGTCAGTGAAGAAGTTGGTAGCTTACCCTGCATGCCAACCAAAGGTAAGCTGCCGATTGTGTAGCCTAATATGGCTTCATTTTTTTTTGTTTGATAAGCACATACCTTGCTTTTACAGCTACACGAGTGGATACAACGGGGGTCAGCCTTGCGGATATAACAATGTGTGAGATTCATCAGACTGGTCATGCATGTGTCCCAACCATCCAGTTAGCTAAACGGCGCCGAAAAAATGGCCCGACCGTAGATTCTGTTCTTCCATTTCACCTCTTACAATCAGTTACCTAAAAAAGTTTGGGATCCACGCGACAAGGGCAAAAAAGATTATCCGGTGCTTACAGGTAACACCTAACAAACTCTAATATTATCACCTGATATGAGCACAAAAACTACATATAACTATACACTATGCTTAAACGATACAGACTATATCGGATGCTACATTACATCAGGAGAGGCTGGAGATATTGGAAATCCTAACAAGAATCAGTCGAGAATTAGAAAGGTGGAGATACAAAATCTAAAGTAAGTCGTTTGTAACTAACCATAGCACATCTAACCTCTTTTTAACAGTAAATTTCCAAACATTATTTACATTTGTATGACAAACAGCCGGAATTCTATCGAACTAACTTTGTGGGACGACTTTGCCGACAACTTTGAGAAAGAACAAATTGAAGCACTTGACAGGCCTATTATAATAGCCGTCAGCTCATGCAGAGTTTCAAATACATGAACAGAGGTACCTTTAATATTACTCAAATTAAAGCACATCATATAGACACATGAATATCATAAACACTATGACATCAACTTTTTACTGATTACAGAACTTCAGCTTTCATCATCACCAGGAACATACTATTACATAAACCCTGCAATTCCAGAGCTTGAGCACTATAAAGCAGCGTACGCTTCAGCCATCCTTATTTATTATTCCATAAAACTTGTGCCTAACTTTGTTCCGCTAAAAATTATGCCCATATAACAGATACAAGGCACTCTACGAGGAAAAGCAACCGTTATTTGTCACTAGGTACCGCTTGCCAGACAACCAACAAGAAAAAGAAAAAAACTGTATTCCATTTGAATTACTTTTTAAACACGATCCCGAAAGCTATAGGGTGAGTCATACTTATTGATGTACATCTATATTTTACCACCTATTACAAGAAAGACACATGCCTCACACTTAATTTGTTTACATTTTATAAGGGGGTGCGGTTTACTTGCGAAGGAACGATAACTAAACTCAATACAACCAGTGGATAGTAGCAACAAAAATTAACAGAGACTACGAATGCAGGAAGCACGGGATCATACCAGCTCCTAAATACCGGTGAGCAAATATAGCATACAAATATTGGCCAATTTATGGTTACTTACATGAGTCTTTCATTTCGGCAGCTACAATTTCAGAGCTTCAGTGACAGATGGCACGAAGGCTGCACAGTTCATATTCTTCACACCTAAAGCGGATGACTTTACCGGAGTAAATTGTCGAGACTTGATTACATCAGCCCACACCCTTGAGCCAGGCCATTTTCTTGCAGAAATCGAAGCAATTGTTGGAACAAAACATACAATTCAGTTCCACTACAATCCAGCATGCACAACACCATTCATTGAATTTGTCATGGATGAGGTTTTTGGCATAACGGATCTCCCAAAGCATATTGAAATAAAGGCATCAGGTTAATAATTATAACTCTACCACCACATAACAGCTACCATGTGCACTAGACATGACATTCATACAAGTTACATTTTATAATGCAGGTTCCGAATCGTTGCCAAAGGGTTTGCCACCACCGACAACAGGTATGCCTCTAAAACCACATAACAGCTATCATTTGCACTAGACAAAAGATTCACATGAATTGCCTTTTATAATGCAGTTCCTGAGTCATTGACAAAGGCTTTGCCACCGCCAGCGGCTGACAAAACTGAAACTACGACCACTGTAACCCAACATGATCACTATATAGGTCCTAAACTTTTACACTACAAATAAGCCCCCGCAAAAAATAAATTCATATAAAATACCCACTTATGTGTATATTTGATTTTGCAGCCATGATCTCATCGACAGGATACACAGCAACCAATGTCACGCTGCAGGGCAATTTACCATCGGTTGACATCAACTATCTGACAACAAAAGTGGAACCACTAATTGCTCAACAACAAGAGCAGGCACAAGCACAAAAAGAAATAAGGAGGCTGGTAAATTTGCACTACTTAATAAATAGACAACACGCTTCACACATATATCTACAATACTGATACATGTTTATCTATTGATTGCAGAAACAGGTACACCACCACCGGCCTACACAGGTGTGCAAACCAGGTCAAAGACAGATGCACCATCCAATGTTCCTCAGAAAGCAGTCAAACGCCCACTCTTCACAGAGGAGCCATCGGACAGCAAAAAAAAAATTCCCAGGCTCCAGTGTCTACCCATCATCTTTTGGTACTTAGATGCAGCCTTCTTAAGTGCATCCTAAAAACTAACAACTATGTAAATAACTAGAACTACTATCGACGGTCATGTGACGTCGCTTATGTAAGGTTATTAGGATGGTAGCACCACCGATACCCATTTTTGGCTGCCTACGTGCAGTAATGCCAACAACCATGTGAACTGAATTAGGTTGACCTATACAGGTAGTACCAGCAATCATGTATACACATGTTTGCGCTCAAACAGATGTGTCATCCTACATGTTTGCGTTCAAACAGATGTGTCACCCTTACTTTTTGTACAATACTTGCAGCACATCATCCATGTAAACTTAAATGTTGGCAACTAATGGACTACGTATTTGGTGCAATTGCTCTTTCGTTTTTTAATTTCTTAATTGTTCATGCAATAACTCTTTATATACTTCATATTATTCTTGATTTTTTATCTGCTTATTGTTTTCTTTACATTACATTTAATTGCCACAGATTTTGGACAATGCAACATATGCAATATAATCAGCAGTAAAACAAAACAAAAATAATCATAATACAATATTTCCATTCATTAATAATGATAACCATACAGATGATGTTATATTTCATCTACCAACCATTCATTTAAGTCTTAGCAAAATACATCATACCATGTCCATACATAAACACTTAAAACACAAAAGAGCACCAAAATATACCACAAAAGTTGCCAACACATCACTCAAACCAAAAAAAGATTAACCTTCTTCTCTTCCCTTCCTTCTCGCGCCAAATTGAGAACCGCAACCAATCCAGCAAGCACCTTTTTCTCCCTTTCGAGTGTCACCTTCAAGCGATCCAAACTAATGTCCCCATCCTCATGCAGCGGCAAGAAACACTCCCCTTACTTCACCAAACTCTCGAGACGCATGACCTTCGCCGCCAATTCATCATGCTTTTCACCGAGAGCCATTAACAAGCCATCATTGTCGATGTAATCGTGGCTAAATAGCAGATGTAAGCAGTCCTCGATTTCATTAGAATTAGCAGCAACATTTAGCATTTGAAAAGTGGGGGTGCGAGCAAGAGCATAGGCAGATGTTCTAGGTGGTGTGGCCATTGTTAAACCAAAGAAATGAATTAAAAACTTACTGAATTAGGGTTGCTATGCGAATAAAAAAGGGGAAACTCCCCTTTTATTAACAAACGCGGAAACTAAACCGACAAAACCAATATATATATATACACACACACACACACACACACACACACACACACACACACACACACACACACATATATTAGAAAAAAGTTAAGACAAATAGAAAAAAAAATTAATTATTTATAAAAACTTTTTATTTTAAAAGTTACAAACCTTTAAAAATAAAATACAAAAAAGTTCACACAATACTCTAAAAGCGACTGAGATAAAACAAAACAAACAATTGTATAAATTATATCAAAAAACATGTAACGTCAAGACAAACACGATGTAATTGCTAAAGTTTATATCGTAATATAATTACAGATACTATTAACGAAAAACAGGGTTTACAATAATTTACGTGAAATACCTTTAAACAAATATAAAATGTAAAAAAAAAAAAAAAAAAGAAAAAAAAACCAACTTCCATAAAAACATAATGTCAAAAAAAATCCCGCAGCGAGCATCGCGCGAGCTATCTTGCTCGTTACATATAGGGTGTGTTTGTCAAAAGTAGGAGTAGCAGGGAGCAGTAGCAGCACTAAGAGTAGCAGTTTTGTTTTTTTTTTAATAAAAATGTTTGCTAACGTAGCTGTAGGTTTAATTATAATATGTAAAACAGCTTTTAAATGCCCAACGTTCCAAAATGCTACTTCATAGAGCGTTGGAAAATGAGCATTCCGAAAAAATAGATAGAGCTACTTGTTGCTTGCCAAACGAGCATTAAAGATCACAACGAACAATGCTCATCGCTCACCGCTCCTAAATGCTCCGCGCCAAACACACCCATAATGGAGGAAGCTCATTTCCTCCTTACTAAGGCAATCTTCTTTTAAGGAATACAAATTAATATGTAATATGTACAAATAATTATTTAAAGCATTCATTATTGTAAGTTTAATGACATTTTTTTAAGGTTATGGACATTTAATTTTTTTGAAAAGTGCATATTCAAAAAGTGATTAAAAAATATCACTTGCCAAAAGTTTTGATTACACGTACCGCCGTACCGCCGCCGTAATGCGCAAGTAGTGTGAGACAATCATTAATGATTGTTTAGATTTTGGCTATAAATACACAAAAACTTTCCATTTGCCCAAATGGGCACAACTGAACAAAAAATCCTTCAAACAAACACCCCCAAACTAGTATTAATCGCCTGCAATTTCATAAAAATTATCAGATAACTTAAAACCCTAAATAAATAAATTATCACATTCTTTTTCTTTTTAACTCCGGCTACCAGACTCACCAATCGGTAACTAAATTAGCTTAACCCTCTTTTATTTTATTTTTATATATTTTTTTATTAATTGATTTATATTTGTTCAATTTAGGTTATGATGAATTATGCCCAAAAATGTTTTGTTTATGGTTGTGGGTGTGTCTTGATTGGGGGAATTAATAGGCAAGTTGATGACTTTAGTCTGTAAATTATGCGTAAATCAGTTTTCGGAACTTACCCTCTAGCTAGATTGCGTAATGTTTGATCGTAACGCTGATACGTGTTTGTTTAAGCTTGTTTATGGGCTTATCGGCTTATATGTTTTCGGGGGTGGGGTGTTTGTTTAAGCTTATATAGCGGGCTTATGGCTTATTTGATTTTCGGCTTATGTTTTGTAAGCTCGCTTTTTATGGCTAATTTTGAAACTATTTGGCTTATATAAGCTGAGAAGTTTCAAAATAAGCCACATAAGGTGAGCTTATGAAACATAAGCTGAAAACCACGTAAGCGATAAGCTCGCTATATAAGCTTAAACAAACACCCCCTTCGGCTTATATTTCTTCACAAGCCCGATTTTTTTTCAAACTTATGGCGCTTATATGAGTTTGTTAGTATGGTTGTGAAATGTCGATTGCTAAAATTCAAAAATTTGACTTACTTTTAGCGTTGATACATTGGTTAATGTGCTTCCTAATTGGTGTGATTTACAGACGTCGATTGCTAAAAGTTAGGGTCTTGTTTAATTGATTTATATTTGTTCAAATTAGGTTACAAAGTTAAGTATTTGCTAAACTGTTATGGTGAGTTATACCCAAAAATTTGTTTTATTTATGGTTCTGGATGTGTTGATTGGAATTAATAGGCAAGTTGATGACTTTAGTCTGTAAATTATGCGTAAACCAGTTTTTGGAACTTACCCTCTAGCTAGATTGCGTAATGTGTGATGGTAACGCTGATACGTGTTTGTTTAAGCTTGTTGATGGGCTGATTGACTTATATGTTTTTGGGGGTGTTTGTTTAAGCTTATATAGCGGGCTTATGGCTTATTTGATTTTCGGCTTATGTTTTATAAGATCACTTTTTATGGCTTATTTTGAAACTATTTGGCTTATATAAGCTTAGAAGTTTCAAAATAAGTCATATAAAGTGAGCTTATGAAACATAAGCCGAAAATCACGTAAGCCGTAAGCTCGCTATATAAGCTTTAACAAACACCCCCTTCGGCTTATATTTCTTCACAAGCTCAATTTTTTTGCAAACTTATGGCGCTTATATGAGTTTGTTAGTCTATATAACTGGATTAAAATATTTTTAGTATGGTTGTGAAATGTCGATTGCTGAAATTCAAAATTTTTTGACTTGCTTTTAGTGTTGATACATTGTTTAATGTGCGTCCTAATTGGTGTGATTTACAGACGTCGATTGCTAAAAGTTAGGGTCTTGTGTGATTACTTTTGAGGTCGATAAGAAATAGATAGAATGATTCCGTGATGGTTTCTCGACTATTTAACCAAATAAGACCATCGGTGATAGGATGTATGACCTATTTGGAGAGGGATTCTATTGAAATGCACAGTTGTAGTCAAGTGGACGGAATTGAGAGTTTTAACCTAGTCAATCAACAATAACTAGAATAGAATCCTTAGATAATTTACTTTATTAGATATCCATATTTAATGTACGTCATGTAGAAACTGAAAGTAACTATAAACGAGAACCGGAAATAATAGACGTATATATACAACCCCTGCTGCTTCTTTTATTCATTGTATAGACACTACACTTCCATGTGTAATGACTTTTTCAAAGTCAAACATACTGCTTTTATTTTTGTGTTCTTATTTTTGTTGGTTATCCGATAATTTATTACTTCGTAATCTGACTGGACATAATGTGACTGATTCACTTTCTATTGCAGGTTTTCTAAATCGCGTTATTAAGGTAGGATGAATTGCTGCTTGACAACGACGTTACATTGGAGTTACTTGTAGCTGTTAGTTTTAATTTAAAGGGCACAAGTGTTGACTTTTGGAAGCACAATCATGGCTTTGCGGGAAAAGGGTGAGTGGCCAAAACCTTCATTTGTATGATCATCTACTAATATATATGGCAACCTTGATTCGCAGACATGTTATGAGAACTTATAGGAGAATGATATTAGTAAGGCATGTGCTGAATGAGAAGGTGACATGTTAAGCAGTGGCTTATGCTAATAGACTAGTCTCATTGTGAACTAACCTTTGTCTACTCTTATAAGTTATTGGCTCACTGTTGCATAAATTCAGCTGCTTAACATGTTCCCCTGTGCTGACTGGTTTATCATGAGAATTATTTTCTGTTTACGTTGTAGTTTAGTCTTTTGTTGTTTTCCATTTTAGCTCTAGATGGAAAGTATATGTTTCTTTTTGGTAAGTTACTTTTATGAAGTAACTTGGAACAACATAGAGAATCGAGGTCTGTTGTTTACAATGGAAGCCTAAAAAATGATTGCCTATACATCAACCTGATTTGAGACAGCCATGATTATGTAGCCTTTAATATTACTGCATGTTTGGACACTTCAATGGAAGTTGCAACCATAGGATATACGTTTTCGGGATAATATGTGTCGTGATTAGACAATAATGCATATGTTATAGCTCCAGCAGCTACTAGATGAATATGACCCAAGCTGCTAGTTTCTTATTCACCACTAACGTTAAGGAAGACAGTCTTTGGAACATGGCTGGTAACTTAATAAAAGCTCTATAATGGGTGAGTGCGGGAGATTGAGCGTGTTGGAATATTTAAAAGAGAAGAGAAGCACTGAAACTAGTATTCCTTCTTTTTTCGATGGCTGTTGACTTGATTTCTATGATCCTTTCTTCGATCTTTTTTATTTTGTTGTCCGTTCATAAATCTAATTGTTATTTCTTCTGCTCAAATATAGTTCTATTTTTCTGCTTTCTCTCTATGATGTCATCATTTTATATTTGTGCTTTGATAGCTTCTTTTTCCTAATTGCCGTATATTCAACTTTATGTTGCCCTATGAATATTAAAATGTAAATATATTTGGATGCTTGGTTTATAAGATATACTCTTTTAGCAAGCTTTGAAATTTGTACTTTAATGTAGAAATATTATATCGCATGCAAAAAAATAATTACTCCGTATATTTTAAAATTATCTAAGTTACGAATAAAAAACACGCGACTTCTCCAGTAGTGGGTCAAACAAAGCAAATATAGAATATATTAAAAATTTAAAAACCATGTGGCTCAGTGACACTTTTCTTCTACTGAATAAGATCTTGCAAAAAAACATCACAAATAGTTTGTAAATAATTTAGGATCACTAATTACGATCCTAAGGTGATTACAAAGTTTTTGTGAGTAAAAGTCTTTCTAGAGCAGTCATGTGTGCATTGAGGCACATTGTTATGATCTATTCCATATTTGCTTGGTTTTTGACCTATTGCTGGCAAGGTTGCTAAAACACCTGGCAACTTGTTACCATTTTTTTTTTAAATTTTTTTTGTGGTTTTACAGGATTTTATGATGAAGAAGATGATTTGCAGGGTATGTGAGGTTTATGCAACTTTTAGCATTTTATTTTACAGTAATTTTCAAATTTTAAGGCTTCCTCAAATGTAGGGTATGTGAGGTCATTCTTTTCTTTTTTCAAAAATATAAAAAATAAATTATCCCCTTTAGCGACGTGTAAGAGAAAAGAGGAGAGGAAGTCAGCTGAGCCTACTTTCTATAGTGAAAGCCACCTTTTTCTGCCTATCAATTTATATCATGTTAAAATATATATAGAGTCCGTGGGCAAAACTCTTATAGGAAACTTTAAATAGGTCGAAAAAATCTATAGGCACGCAAACCAATTTCATGAACCGAGTACATATGCATCATTTCTGTACAATATCCAATTGGATTGGTAGTTTGGTAGTTGGTACTATGAATTTTGCACCCCGAAAGTGTGTGAGCATGTATAGTAAGTGCTAAAATTGAGTTGCAGATGATTTTTGATATTGACTTTTCCACATCCTGAAATGGTGTAACGAGTTTTCCAACTATTATATATATTCAGGGGTTAGAATAGATGTCCAAGAATAAGCCAGTTGTAGGTTTTTGGTGGTTATAGCGTGATATGTCACTTGATTGAGTCGTTCATCAGCTTGTTAAACTGAGAAGATTTAGTAATGATATATAAGTCGAATTTCCATGTTTGAAACTTTGCCACCGCAAGTTGTTTTTTTCTCTTTAAACTTTATAATGCACATCAAGTATTATTTTCCTTGATATCCTTATCTTTTTATTCAATAATTTGCCTTTCATATTCCAGTCCTCATAAAGAAAGCAGAGAAGTTTGAATTAAAGGAATTACAGACGATCATAGCAAATCGGGAGAATTTACTTATACTCGAGAGACTGCTAAACAATGCTTACGTAATTCGTAGGCCAAAGCCAAATGAGTATGAACAAAGGGAACAACTGATTCGAGTTTTCAATGATATTGCGAAAGAGATATATGGTAATACTTAATTTGCGATCTTTGTCACTTTATTAAATATTTCTAATTCCAAGTTAGCTTCCATATGTTTCAATTGTTTCATGTTTTTCAAATGATAAATTTATCTCTTTATATCCAGGCAATTCTGCCAACGTTCCCGTTGTGGAAGAATTTGGTTCTTTTTCAATGGACCTTTTTACATCAGACAGTGATCTTGATCTCTCTGTTAACTTCAGAAGAAGCTCAACTGTGTTCGCTCGTGAACAGCAAATTAAAACACTTCGGAAGTTTTCAAGAAAGTTCTATGCACTTCAAAGTAAACTTTCTACCTATACTAGTCCTTGCATGCCTATAAGATGTTCGACCATAAGGATCCGCATATCCTAAAACTCATTACAAAAAATTAAAATTATGGAATATTATCTATTAAAGGTTGTACCTATTTAAGTTCTAGATTACTTTAAGTTTACATTCTTACCAAGGAAAATACCTTTTTTGCAAAGTGAGGTCACGTTTAATGAATCTATAAAGAACTCTAACAACATTAGTTGTTTATTGATTTTTGTGGTTTAGATGGAGGTCATGTACGGGGAGTACAGCCCATATTGCATGCTAAGGTACCAATTCTTAAGGTTATTGATGCTGGAACTGGTGTCGAATGTGACCTTTCAGTAGAAAATAGAGATGGAATTTCGAAATCTGCAATTATCCGCTATATAACTTCAATAGATGAAAGGTTTCCCAAGCTAAGTTTTTTGGTAAGTTTATATTTGTCACTTGGTTCTACACTTTAAAACATTTTTCCCAACTATAGTTATAACTTATAACTAACTGAATTGTTCTAGCAATAAAAATCATGCCGATACGAGATAATGGATTTCAAGCTCAGAACCATTGAAATTAGAGGTGTTCATAGGTGTCAAAATTGGAACTAAGAATACAAAATAAGGACAGTTTGATCTAAATCATTTGGTACCTGTCTGGTTTCAGTTTGAAACTGGTTTGGTTCTAATTCAGACTGTCAACCGAATACAAACACGGGATTTTTCTAATTTGATATGTAAAAAATACAAAACTATGTCGTTTTAAATTTGATTTATAAAGGTTTAGTTTTGTTTCTGGACTGGGACCGAAATGAGAATTGGTTTTCTGAAAAGCTCTAGAACTCAGAATTTCTTTTATCTATAAACTTTAGAACAGAACCAATTATAGCTAGCTGAGTTCGGCTTTTCATCTTTCTCAGTCCGGACATATCTTTCTTTTACATAGAAAGATTTTAATGTTGTGATATAGCTACACGTGACATGTATCTATTTGTTTTAAATCTTGGGAATTATATCTATCTATGCAGATGAAAGCTTGGGCAAAAGCACATGATATTAACAGCTCAAAAGATCGAACTCTTAATTCTTTATCTTTAATATTACTGGTGGCGTTTCATTTACAGGTATGATCTATATTTTTTATCTTAACACTTTTATTGGTAGATCTTTGCAGTTTATTGTATTTCTCAAGTTATTGTATACCAACTTTTATTGTAATAAGCAAAATATAAGCATTTATTGCACAAATTTGTGCTGAAAGCACTCAATGTGCATATCTTAACAGTAGTGCAATTTGGTCTTATTGTCGTTTTCTTGGTTGCAGACTCGAGATCCCCCTATCCTACCCCCCTTTTCTGCCATACTGAAAGGTAAGACCGAGACTTAGTTTACTATGTAAAACTAGTTGCATGATATAAGATTTTCTGTATACAAAAGTAGAGAGATGTGTCGATTTTTAGGTCATTTTTCATTAATTTAGTATGCTCAATGTGTTGCATAAAAATAGCAAGTTTATGACTCTAATCACTATAAATTTGACTACAAGTCAAATGGGAAAATGATGAATGATAATATAACGAGATGGAATCGACCCGCGCTTTGCGGCGGGGCAACAATTTCTGCTAATTTTGTTCTGTCATGTACTTCTTTGAGTAAAAGCCCAATAGGTATGTTTAGTCCATATTTTTTGTGAAGCCTTTTAGTACCCAATCCTTTTGGCTATTTCGGTATTGTTTGTTTTTGTTTTTTGTAATCATGAAGAAAACCTGCACGGTTGCATGATGTGATATTGTTGCAGTGTACTTTGTTTTAAGACAATTTTTTTAGTACTGCAACACTTTTTAATTTTTTTAACTTCATTTTAGTTGAAGTTGTTTCTTTTAGCAATTTAAATTGTATCTGCATGGGAGAGTGGGTTTTTTGGGATGGCTTTTCAATTGCATTTATTATTTGGTGTCTCTATATATGCTTTTCAATTACAGCCCAAAACGCGAGAAGACCATAACAAAGAAATAGCAGCACAAAAAAAGCATCATAACCCAAACAACAACAATCTTAATCAATTGACAAAACCAATACCCCCGCAATCACTCCTCAATTCTCATCTAGATCTAATCACAAACCAAAACTCGAAACAAAAACGTACATGCAAAAGTTTAAAAGCTCTCAGATTGGTTCATAAACTTTATAGATCTTGAGTGTTTGAACGTAACCCAGAGATTTGTGTGTTCTATTCGGATATCATCAAAGAGGATTTATATGAGTTTTTTGGTTTAAGTATAATAGAAAGTTTTGTGCTTGAAAAGTGTTTGGTGGAATCTTGTTTGTAGATCTAGGGAGAAAACAAAAGGTGACTGCGTGTGTTAAGAGTGTTTAGGTTAGAAGTGATAAAAGTTAGGGTCGTATTATATAGTGTCTAAAAAAAAAATGGGCTTACTGGGCACTTGGGATGGACAACCAAAAGTGGACCAAAAAATAAAGAGCCCAAAACGACATATTTTTGCACCGTTTTAATTTTTAAACGGCTATTAGGATGTAGATAAACAGAGAGAATTTTCATTTCTTTTTAAGCATTCCAGACAAGAAATACATTTTTTTTTTTTGGGATGAACCACGTAATGCACTTGTGAATGGTTCCAGTTTTTTCCATCGATCAATGAATTTTATAGTTTTTTAGTCGTTTGAGTACTCATGCAGTCATGCTCTTTTGCCTTTCTAATTTGTATTGTCATAAAAAATTATAGATGGAGAAGATGTTGCATCTGTGAAGAAATCAGTTAAAAACTTCCAGAACTTCGGTAGAAGAAACACCGAAACTTTAGGTGAACTGTTTGTGTCATTGTTAATCAAGGTAAAACTGGATTGGTTCTCATTTTTTCCAAACAATGTTTACTTTATACATTTTACTTGATTAAGTTTTTTAGTTTAATGATGTATGCTCTAAATGATTTTTTCAGCTTGCGTCTGTAGAAAAGCTTTGGCCCAAAGGTCTCTGTGCCAGTCCCTATCTAGGACATTGGACATCTAAAACATGGAACACTAAAATTGCCAACATGAGTGTAAGTATTCGACCTCTATAATATGCTCTCTCTCTTTTTTTTTTTTTTTTTTTTTTTTTTTGGGAGAGGGTGTTTGGGGGGGGGGGGGGGGGGGGGGGGGGGTATGAGTAAACCGGGTTTAATTGAAACACTCCTTTAGTATGGGTTGAACAGAGTTTTGCTGGAGCTAATCATGATACCATCAATGTTATTTTTGTGATACTAATCAATTTTTTTAATACAAACCATTTAGGAGTTTGCGTACTTTAAAAGTAAACATTGGGCGGCCTTCACCCGTCTGACCCAATTTGCCTTTTACCCTTTTTTTTCATTGGACCCATTTCTTCTGCTTCAAACTAGATATTTTGATTGACATATATGAATCTTGAGATCCCAAATTGACCCATTCATAACTAAACTGGTCTAAACAGCCAACTCTAGCATTGATTCATATCATGTTGAAGAAAACTTGTCCTAATAATTTTTGTGAATGTAAATTTTGTGAAAAGTCTGGAATTGCTTCTACAGGTAGAGGATTTCACAGACCGAACCCAAAATGTTGCTAGGGCAGTTGGAAAATTAGAAGTGGAAGAAATCTATGATTGTATCAAACTTACAATTCAAAGCCTAGGTTTCTTCATGGATGGTCAACTCAACGAATTAAAATTAAAAGAAACCTTATTTGGTATTGATAAAGTGCATCATACCCCTATTGCCCCGATACCAACTATATGGAAAGAAAATTTTGAAACGCGTCAACATGTTACAAGCAAACATCCCATATTGAATCCTAATGGTGTGATGGATCTTAGAGCTGCTCCAAATTGGTCAACGACCCCACTGCCAAGGGTCTACTATGGTGGAACACAGCATCAGGCCATGACTACAGGCCCGAAAAATTTGCGGGCTGAGGTGCCTTATGAATATCAGCCGGTGAAAAGAATGAGGACTTCAGAGGTTGTGCCTGCAACCTCAGGTTGGAGACCAGCTTTGGGTGGACCCAGGTGGGTCCCAGGCGGGGGAGTTGCACCTACTGGTGACTGGGGTGGGACATATGGAGCTGGTTCACAAGGGATGCATCCTGCAGAGGACCCACGGGGAAGATGGCTTCAACCACCTCCTAATGGTAATTTTCTTATGAAACATGAATTATTAGGGAAAATTACAAATCTAAACCTTTTGAGTGTGATATATAACAAAATGTCCTACTGTTTTAAAAGTTATACAAAATAACTGAATTGTTTGGCTAAAGTATTTTTCGTATTTGCAAACTACCAAAACTAGTTTAATACATGCTTGATTGCAGAACTTTTGTGAAATTTGAGAAGATTTTGCAATAAATTTTTATAATTTTGCATGTGGAGTTTTTGGCGATTTTTGGGTCGCTTGCGATATTCGACAAATACAAAAAGTTAATTTTTGCGAATTATGGGTTTATTTTGTATGAATTCTGGAAAGTAGGACATTGTGCTATATGAACCACTCAGAAAGGTTAGATTAGTAATTTACTCTTAATGAAATTTATAACTACGTACTCGTTGGACTGTACAATAATTGCTGGTCCTAAATTAAGCATATCCGAAAAGGGTAAATTGCACAATAAAGTTACTTACTCTCATTGAAGTGCTAACTAAAGCTATTTTCCATGAAGAACGAGTAAATTGCTAAAACCAGGATATGATAAAGTCTTCTAGAAAAACTATCTCATTTTTGAAAGGCACAATAAATCTGTAGAAAATTCTCGTAATCTTGTGTTTTCTTTCCCTACAGGGAGTTCCTCCAAGTATGGCCGATCATATCGTTAACATCCAAGTTTCAAACAGAAGGATGTGCTAAACGGCTGACCAGATTGCATCTATGCATGACTTTTTGTAGAGTTGTGTGTGTATCAGGTTTGTTTGTTTTGGCTCATGTTTGTGGTTTAATGCTAGTAATAGCTGCTTATAGTCTCAAGGTTATGGTGTCGAAATAACTGTGTTTGATCAAATGTGAACTCAAACACAGCAGACAATTCAACTGCTAGCGAGGCACCATGTGTACCCAAACCACAGTAGCAGTGTACAAATCCAAAAGTTTTTTAACTGTTTTTTTTTTTGGGTAAAAGGTTACCCTGGTAAAATGAATATAACTGCTTTTTTGTTTTGCTTATCTTGTTGGCACTTGTTCATTAACTTGCATTGCGTTGTTTTCTTGTTTTACTATCTGATGTTCAATCTTGCATCATGTGAGGTTATCTTGTTTATAATTAGCCAAAGCTATAAAATCTCTCGATCAGTCTCAAAACAATAAATTATTTCGAACTAAGTTAAAAATCGAACCAAGTATACCAAGTTAAAAATCTAACTAAGTATACCAAGTTCAGAATATTATTTCGTTAATGATCTTGCTTTCTAATAGTTACCATTTAATCTAATTGTAAATGTGTTGTAAATTCTATTTTGGTTAACTTACTTTTAATTCTATCATGTTACATTATTTGACAATGAACTGTTAATATCATACCAGGAATCAGGAATGAGTTCCAGGAATCAGGAATGAGTTGTATTTTTTAGAAATCTATATCTTCTTTACATTATTGAAGCACCAAAACACACGTTTTTTCAATGATAATTACAAAATTGTGTTAGGTTTGAAAATAAAACCAAGAAATTTGGATTGACTTGAGTCAACTTGCCGTATTTTACCAGCACACCTAGTGACCATATGTTGCATCAGTTAGTACTTTTCATTCAAATAGAATATCTTTTTGGAAAATATTTTTATAAGAACCCACAAGTTATATAATAATCATTATATATATCAGAATGGGCCACTTGTAATTCTTTTTGCATTTTTTCATTTTTTGTACTGTTATAAATAACTATTATTTTCAAAGTAAATCCTTTTGAGTGGTTGAAATATTGTTTTCCTTCCATACCCCCTACTAGTTTATAAATAGAAACGTTTCTTTCACTTCCAAGAGTAGGAATCTTATTGATCATTTTATAAATAGCAAGTCCTTGCTTAAAGAGAGGGCTAGAGAGATGCTGAGACGAGCTGTTCGAGCATACTAAACCGTCTAGTAAAGTCCAAGCATCGTATGCCAGTGTGCTAGCTCGTTGTGGATTTAAACGTGCTTAAACGATGGCTGTTTGTTGCTTTCAGGAAAGATCAAGGGAAGAACCGTCGTCAAGGACGATAAGAGTGGTGCATATAGATGGTCTCATAGAGGACTTCGAAAGTCCCACAACAGTTAATGAGATCATTGGTTATTTTACCAGACACTTTCTTACTACTCCAATCCAAATTCTACAAGTTGGATTAATACCACTCAAGAACGACACAAAGCTTGAACCTGGTAGAGTCTACTTTCTACTACCTTACGCTATCACACGCTTCAACGAGTCTTCAGTAGATTTATTGCCTCTTACGAAGAAGCTCATCAAGATAGCCAAGACCCGTAGGTCCATAGCCAAGCCATCCCCACGTCTACCCTCTTCGGTTATCCCACAAAACAAAGAGCCAACCCAAATTATCCCTCCTCGAGAACTTGCTAAAGTAGCGAAAACTACTAACTCCAAGGCCAAGCCGCCTCGTGCTCCTAAGAAGAAATCTCTTACTAAGAAGCTAAGCAACATAGCCAAGACTCATGGATTAAACGACCCACCAGCTAGCCAGGGTTCAAACGATAGCTCTAACGCTGATCAGAACAATAACGTGGTAGTGAGAAGGAATAAAATGATGTCGTGGAAGCCACTTTTGTCCACGATCAGGGAGATATCGTTTAATCGAAGAGAGTCTGATTTACGTGATTAGTTTGGAAGTACTGTTGTGTGATTTTTGAAACTAATATTTAGTGTATGATTAAGATACCTGTTTTGTGAATTTGTGTGATTTATTGTATTGTTTTTCTCCAGTTTATGAAATATATATCATCTTTTAATCAGAAAATTTATATTATTATCCAAATAATTTGATCTAGTTAATTTATCTAAGAGCTCAAGGTGTGATCACGAAACTCCTGCACCAAACACGTGGCACGGTGCCAAACCGGTGCCATCACACTGGTACCCTTGCGCCAAGGCGTGAGTAACGGGCTTGGCGAGCGCCAGCAGTTGTTTTTCTTTTCTTTTTATCTTAATTGCTTTTTTATTTGTTTAAAATAGGTTTTTTTAAGGTTTAGTATAAGTTTGTGTAGCGTGTTTGTGTTTTTGCAGTTGCCCAACAAAGAAGACAAATGGAAAAGAAGATATACTTTAATCTTTTCTTTGTAGTAGGTGATTTGCACACTCCAAAATGTTATTGAGACATATGTACAGACAGTTAAAGCACGGTATTAATATTGTACAAAGATTTAATGTAAAAATAAAGTGTCCTAATCATTTTTGAAAATGTACAAATCAATTCTATATCTTTTTGCTATAAAATTTTTACATGTTCAGGTTCTATATGTTGGTTTTTTCTTATAAATGACCCTGATTAATATAAAATTTGGTTTAAATTTCACTATTTATTTATTACTTAAGTTATATAATTATATAATGTGCTTAATAGAAATGTGTTGTTTTTCAATATAATTTGTACTTTTATTTTAATAAATGAAAAATTAGTTGATTTGAAAAAAAATAAAAATTAAAATAAATTGGTAGGACACAAAATTGGGGTTTTAGCTTGAGTGATTAGTGAGAGAGTATTTTGATGTGTGAGTGATAAAAGAAAATGCTGAGTTGATTCTTTGGCTTGAGCCATTAAGTTCACAATCTAGTATGTTATGTAAGGTTTTCCACCGAGAGGATATATATATGTATAGTAGCTTACTGGCTACAAGTCTCGTACATGTACGAGATTACACGTGAATCAAATTTATTTCACAACTTTAGTTTAGCGAGCATATAAGAATTTATTTCAAAACTTTAGTATGTTATGTAAGGTTTTCCACCGAGAGTATACTATATAAAAGATTTAACTTTTTTTTTCTTCTCAATTTAAGGTACGTATTTTAAAATTTGTTTCAATATATAGTTTTAAAGTTTTATGATTTCTCAAAAGATATGAGATAAGCTGAAATAGTTCATTAGTGTGATGTATCACTATATGTAGTTTTAAAAATTATTTCGGCTGAAATTATAGTCGGTAACATATTTTGAAATCTCAAAAACCTTAAAAGCAAAAAAATATTATTTCTTCACTTTTGAGGAAGAAAAGTTAAAGTTAAATTAGAATAAAGTCGTGCGACTTGCCTTTCATTGGTTGATTTATATATGCAACTATGTATTGGAATATAGTTCTATAATTAACCATATACTATTGTTCTAGATCGATCCAAATAAACTGGGACTTTTAACGCCCGATTACTCGTGTAACTAAACAATCACTTTTATTAATTCTGTGTCATTACAGCTAAACATTATTAAAAAAAAATGAAACCATGCATATATGTGGCATATCAAATTAAGCTTTAGCCTATTCTTGACTAAATTGATCAACCTATCTTTTTCAAAAAGTAAAAAGATATTACGTAGTATTATATAAGAGCATGAGCAATGGCACCAAGTCATAAAGACTTGATGCATTTAATGCTTTCTTCCACAATTAATGCATACCTCATTTATTGTTAATAGCTTTGTGTTTTTTTTGTCAAAGACTTGGTGTTTTAAAAGTCTTTGTTCAAAAAGTCATTGTCAAGTCTTTAGTTCAATGCTTCAAATGGCTCAAATAGCTTTTTTAAATAGTAAAAAGTCTTTTAAAAACTAACCCATTGTAGATGCTCTAAGATATGAGAAACTCAAACCAGGTATGAATATAATTTCATTACATGATCTCATATCTCTGTTAATAATTTAGGTTTGTTTTAGTGTTAAATTTGAAACATGTTGAGACAAAAGCAAAATAAAACTTCAGTTTCTTGCTTGACTACATACTATTAGACGATTAGATTATGACCCAAACCCGATTGTGGGTTTTAATCTATTAGCTATGTTTTATGGTTAGTTGGCTTATTTTCCAAAATATTTTATTATAAATAGAGATTATATTTGATTGTGTAAATCACACAAAAAACACAATCAATAAAATCTCTATTTAGTATTTTACACGTACTTAGAATGATTCAAACTTTAAATAAAAATCATTGAAGACTAAATAAAAATCACTCTAACATATGCTTTAAGTTTATTAATCATAACATGTCTAGACTAATTACAAGCTCTAGATTTGTCCCGATATTATTGATATACTATATACCAATATATTTAACACTAATTTAACTTAAAACCACCGAGTGATTTCAGTGTCTAGTGATCTTAAAAGCTCTCGATATGTCTTAATTTCATCCGCGCGCACCCAAGCTTGTTTACAAGCATTGCTGCACTTTGAACTCAATATACTCGATCACTTAAACTTATAAGCAAGTTTAATTATGTTGAAGATAGGATTTGTGAGATTTTATTATTATTATTATTATTATTATTATTATTATTATTATTATTATTATTATTATTATTATTATTATTATTATTATTATTATTATTATTATTATTATTATTATTATTATTATTATTTATTTATTTATTTATTTTTGAAGAACGAGGGCGAAAGTATATATATAAATCAAACTCTAGCTAACAAGCTAATTAAGTCGCTAGCATCAAGAGATACATCTTGGACCTTCAGCTCAAACAAGCTGACTTAGGAATACACCGCCAATCGAACAAAGATACATTGAAAGATTTATACCTATTCTTAATCCAAAGAAAAGAGAAAATTTGGACCTCGTCTAGCTAGGACATTGAGGGAGCGCATTAGTCTTTACCGATTGAAAGATCGATACAACAGTTCCTTGCCATCCAGATAAACCACACAGCTAGCACAACATATGGTAATTTTGGACCTCTTTAGCCATGTCGATCCAATATGGTAATTTAATAGACATGAAAATATTCTAACAGCTTTATTTATGATACATATCCTGCTAAACAATTGTTTACTTCTATTTGGGACCACAAGTGTCCTATATATGTGTTTGTAAGCTATATATGTAAACTACTGTTATGATTTTCACTAAAAAGGTAAAAACTAAACACTTATGATGTTTTAGCTCTATACAGAATCATATTTAGCTCCTTGCTACCTCTAATGCAATCGCCGTACTAAAAAAAAGAAGAAGAAGAAAAAAAAAAAAAAAAAAAAAAAACTGATCGAAAGTAATTTATGATGTTTTTAGAATATTTTAGTTTTGAACAATCTTGTTTTCGATTACAGACACTCCATGCATCATATAAATGGGATCACAAACTTAATCGCCATGAAATGATTAGCTTTTTATTTTTTCATAGAATTAAAAAGATATAAATTGGAAAATGAGTTAACTGGGCATCTATATATCACATGAGCCATAACATATACAGTATGTGTTTATTTATCCAAATGAGGAAGAATTCAAGATTTGGTAGGAGTTACATCATGCTTTAACAAAAAGTCGGATTTACATTACTTTACGTGTTTGTAACATAATAGAATAATATGTAGCGTGTAATATAATATTTGTCCAAAAGTTATACTATACTTTTGAATAGCATGTCGATCTATATATAATAAACCTCATGATTATAAAATGCATCAAGGTTACTTATAAAGCCTCAAACCTTATTGGTTTTCTTGTTTAATAATATGGAGAGAATATTCATTTTGCCTGTAGTAAAGTCATTTATTCAAATTAATTATGTAGTAAAGTCATTTGTTCAAATTAGTTATAGGCATGGACAGGCGCGGACTTAGAGATTTTTAAGGTTCACGAGCATTGGATGCATGTTCGCCGCTTAATGCAAATTTTAGTTAACAATTCTTGATTTTTTCAAAATGAACCCGGTTTGAAATTCCGTATCACACAAATACGTACATATTTTTGTAATTAATCTAGTAATGTGTCAAGAATAATATATGCATTTTTTTATTTGTTTACAAGTTTAAATGAAATCATACATTTAAGTCATTTTTAGTTTCTTAATTAACCTCAAAATAAATTTATACACATGATAACTTATAATGTTGGTCCCCTTTGTGCATGGATAACATATAATAAGATTCTCACGCGAAATATAATTTCGAGGAGTGATATAATTACAAAAAAAGTTTCCACAAAGAAGTCTCACAAACTGATGTGACGCAGTGTGATTGGTTCAATGAGAAAGAGAGAAGAGAAACTCACCACCCAATGACACGCCGCCACATCAATTTGTGGTACTTCTTTGTGGAAATTTTTTTGTTATCATATCACTCAACTATAATTTCGTACATGTCACCAAACTATTCATACCTAACCTTGAAACTTATAGTAATTTGTAAGTTTCAGGTGGATCAATAGATATCATGATTTTTTTAATATAATCTAGAGTATACAAATAAGTGAATAACATCAGTTTTAAAGTACGAGGGTCCGTATAGTATATGTGTATTTTAATTTTACTTTTTTAATTTGTTGCACAACTTTTTTATTTTATTTTATTCTGTTCACATCTTCATTATATTGTCTTCATCTTCTTGTCAAAGAACCATCAAGAACAAAACAAATTTATCATGTGAAAGAAATCCATAGAGAATAATCTTCATCTTGGTTTTTAGCTTCTTTTTTCTTTATTTAAATGTAAAGAATCATAATTTAAACTCTTAAATATACTTACACATGCATGCATGCATAGTTGCGTATATCAATCACATGATGACCCCATTATCAAACTTTAGTTTTTAGTTTTTACCCTAATTAGTTACAGAACTGTTTGATGTGCTTGTTGTATCGTACGTAACGTTTAGCTTAAACTATTTACATCTGGATTATTCAAAACAATTCCTTAACAAGTCATTTATAGCTCGTGTTGTAATGCTTTCATTATTGATCTTATCCTCTATATAAAGTTAGCAAATAGTTTAAACAAGCTGATGGGGTCATATTGTTTTTCCCTTGACAATGAAGGGAAAAAAACAATAAAGATGATTGCAACATTTGACCATTGGATAATACGTTTAATTAAAATTTCCTTCCAAACCTTCAATTACAGATAACATTTTTTGTTGAAATGTTACATCAAACATTCTATTTTTACAAATCATGAGGGTATTATAGTATTTTTATGTCAAAATATCACTTTTCTCCTTTTACTCGTTACCAAATGTGTTTTTAATCCTTAAATTTATATAAATCGCACTTCTTACTTAATAGTATTTATTTAACAACGTTGTAACGAGTATTCGAATAAAAGTTTGTTTACACACATAGATTATTAAAACTAGGTGGTTTTCAAAGATTAATTAGTTAGTTTAATTTTTTGATAATAGATCAGGCGTATAACGAACAACCATTCACGCATGAAGACCATGCATAACCCCTTCTCACGTTATGAGCAGATTTTAGAGGTGCAGTGTAACTGTATCGTAGGGTACGCTTGTATTTAATTGAAGTATGTTTGCGTAGTCGGTTTAATAGTCATCACTATGGTTGTTTGATGATTGATTTGATGAAGTGGGTGAACACTACGGTGAAAGTTTTGTATGTAGTCACCGCGGCACATGGGCTTATGGTGTATATTAATGCACATATAATTCAATATATTGTAATAAAATGGATGTACAATTTATTTTCATATTTTTCATGAAATCGAACTTCAACAAATCTTTTGAATCATCTAGCCAACCGAACAAAGGCCAATTTGAGAACCGACCCACAAAAATTGGTCCAGAGCAGGCTAGGCCGTGAATGTTTGACTAATCAACAAGTCAAATATATAGCAACTAATGAAGCATTTCTAACATGTATACTTTAGCATATCAAAGATTCCTAGAATACCAACAGTAGCACCATTTCAATCCAGTTACTTGTGAATAGGTCGATTCGGGTTATGTTTAATCTCTAATGGGCCAAACACAGAAAATAACATATAAAGATTAAAGATGTTGGACAAAAAGTATTTTGGGTCAATCCAAGTATCCAACACGGCCCATTTCGAACCATTCCAAAAGTTAACTATTTTGACCCTGATACTTTTTTACTCTTTAACCAAACCTGCCCATTTTAACAACGCAAGTTTTATGATAGTTTGTGAGATATAAACGTCGTTGAAAAAAACCGATATTTTTCCATTTGACAGTCTAAGAGCATTAGGAGTAGTGGCGCCACTCCCATGCCAAACCAACGTGGCACCCTTTTGACTACACCCGATGCTCTAAGTATAATAGATCACAATAAGAAAAGATATGTTATATGAAAGGATATTTAGATTTCTTGATGGTGAACGCAACAATCACCGGGTGACCTTGATGCAGAAGATGAACAAATTCACGCTCTGAGGTAAAATGGATAACTCTTGATGGCCCAAGATCCTTTGGATATCCAGTATAATACCTTCAAGATAATAATGGCAATATGATACAATATGAGAGACTTGAAACCAAGTACTTCCTTTGAGAAAGTCAAATCATTATCACAAAGTGGTTTTGCTTTTTTGTATAGAATAAGCTTATTCACATGAACCACACAGCAATTAACTTTCAACTTTGGTGATTTATTGTTAAGCTCATAAGATATGCTTTATGATTGTAACATTTTCATGCCAATCATGTCAAATGCACTACATCTCTAAAGGCAAAATAACAAATTACAGCTCTAACCCCGATATTAGTTTATCAGCATTACTTGTGGCTAAAACTTTAATGTAATTTTACTGATTAAAATGTTGAAAACACGTGCAAAATTTTGGAGCTAAAAACCAGTTTATCATCATAACTTACAGTAAACTGATTCTGTAACCAATAAATAGTCTGAGACACCAGAGGACAATAACATGAAAAAAAGATTCAGAATCAATGAAATAGCAAATACCAAAGAGAAATAATCTTTTACAACAATAACTTAGTGCATACTTTGCAGGTGGAATGTAGATTCATCATCATATTGTTGAAAACGATTGCTCCCCCATCTAATCTGTAGAAGTTATAAAGAAAAACGCTTCCAAGAGGCTTCTAATAATCCGAGAGGCTTACTATAAGAATCCATGGAAAATACAATAAGACTACAAGTGTTGAAAGTAGATTCAAACATTGAATTACTAAATGTGATACATGTGGCATAGTAGAGCACAGTAGTGTGTGCGAGATCCATCATATATAGGTGCTTCAAGACATAAGACCTAGCAGGAGTACCTTGACTGTTCTTAGAAAAAGCATGTTTTGCCTATAACTTTACAAAACTTGATATCATGTCACGATGTCAAGCTCAGGGTTTTGCTTGCTAGTCTCGCTATATATGACAACAAGCAGCATGAGAAACAAAAATGCACTATTTCCAATAACAGTTCCACAACAATAGAAACAGAAGTAGACGGTTCAATTTCATATCGTGGTTTGCCTTAGATAAGAAGACAATATATATCAGTATCATCTTAGTAACACATGTAAAACCGCAAATGATGCATCACTATACGACTATGACTAAAACTTTTAGAGGTAAGAAAAAAAGAAAACCAATTACCGAGTATAGTACAGGCTAAGTGCAATACGGTTCTAGCTCATTTTTTTCTAGCGCCGATTTTGCAGACTCCTATCAAACACTTCAACAAACCTAATCAGCCTAAGCAAGATCAGTACACCTGTCTCAACTCAACTGGTCCAAAATTTTGGAATGTATCCAAGAAAAATTAATAGTAAAAAGCTGATAACATTTGGCATTTTTGTACCTCAGTCCCATAAGCATGGGCAAGGACGACTACACAGTTTTTCAGCCAATAATTGACTCAAACAACCCACCCCACCTCCATATATATAAAGGGCAGGCATAATGTAATAACAAACACACTTCCCATAATTTTAAGATCCACAAATTGCTCAGCAAAAGATCCACTTATGTTGCTAAAAGGAAGAAGAAGCCTAAGGACACTTGAAGACCTGAAACCTTATATTAACAAGCAGGGGCGGAGCCAGAAATTTTTGTTCGAGGGGGCACACTTTGATAATTTTTAGAAACTACACTATAAATTGGTTCTTAAGGGGGGCAAATTACAAAAAAAGCCCGATATTTTCGAAATTTTACACTACAATTTTTTTCGCAGAGGGGGCACATGCCCCTTGTGCCCCTCCCCTATCTCCGCCCCTGTTAACAAGGTAAGACACTAGACCTAAAACCAACAATCTGTCCAGTGATGGGTTCATTGGATTGCCTTCTATGTGCACAAGCATTCTGGTAATCGAATAATGTGGTGTCACATAGTAGTAGAAGTACTATTTTCGATCAATATACTTGTGAATGGGCTGAATTGAGTTTCTTTATCTCTTAAAGAGTCAAATAAAATAACTAGCTAAAAAACCGGTCCAAAATGGGTCAGACAAGCCGAAAGTCCCCAAGAACATATTTCTAATGCATACAACCTCCCAAATCGTTATGTCAAACAGTTTAAATAATTAACGTTATAGTGTAGTTCTTGCAATCATTTTAACGTGCTCATCTATAAATAAACTGAAATCGACCAAAAAGAAGTGTCCTCCAGTCGACCTGACTTGAACTTTAAACTACCCTTTTTGACCTGCTGCCCAATCCACTGGACTCGCTCGTTGTTCGACCTCTAGCACATAACTGGAATGTTATTTGTTTAAATGTGCAAACTAGAAGTCTAAACTGTAAATGCAAATAGCAGATAGATGGAAATGCAAGGTGATCTATAAAGAAAGTATTGTTTCCGTGTGGTCATATATTTTTCTAGTAGCACAATATAATGATGTACTATGTCGTTAAATACAACATCATTACAGAACTTACAACATCATTACAGAACTTATCATAACCTCTGTCTCATTTTGTTTTACCATCAAGATGGGCAATTTGTCCCACAAAGTTTTGGGATTTTTATACCAACACTTAAAATTGATATTATTCACACCACTTTATTATTAATCCGTCTTCATTTACAGATAGGAAGTCAAGAAATATCAATAAGTATGTCAACATAAACTAAAAAAACACACAGCCATATACTTATACTAACAAAATAAGTTGCACCAAATCAGTTGCGCCAAACTAGAAACATCATATTCATAAACACAAACATAGACTTATACTAACAAAAAAAGGCCCAAAAATCCCGCCGCAATGCGTGGGCTAATCTACTCGTTTCTTATATTTTTTGAGTTTAAAATGCACAATTTGTATTTTACACATGAAACTTATAGGGTGTTTACTAAATTAAGTGGTTTGCCCCAAAAATACTTGGTTGTGGGTTGTTTCGAACCAAACACCTGGTGCTTTTTAATGTCATAAATGCTTACCACTAAGCTAAAGCTTGTTACTTATAGTTTCTGTTTCCTGATTAAACAAAAATCTATTTAGATTAAGAGTAAGGTAATTACATTTTTGGATAATGTTCATTATAAAATATTAATCGATTTCTTTTTTAAAGTCAAAGAATTATACAAAGTAATAACATTGGATGATTTAAAATCCAAAGAATTGATACTTAACTTGTAATATATAATCAGTCTTTTTTAAAGTTTAGGAATATTATAAACTCCAACATGAAAGAAAGGAATGATTCCATAAATGTTTACCCATTTCCAGTTTCACATACTTCCTCCTCATCTTTTCATTTCCTAAATCATTGGTCCTTTGTGTCTTTCTTCTTCCCCTATTTAAATCTTAAAAACAATACATAATGTAAAAGAAATACTTGGGTATGAAAAGTAGCTTTCTCTTATTAATGTAAATTTTTTAGTACACTTCACCATGTATGTGGAAATGAAGAGCATCATGCATACTTAAGACGCGGTTCCGAAATTCTGTTATGAAGTTTTCACTAGTGGACCATTTCAATCCATTTACTTTTGAATAGGTCGATTCAGGTTATGAATAATCTCTAATGGGTCAAACATGGAAATTAACACCTAAAGATTAAAGATGTTGGAAAAAAAAATTATTGTGGGTCAATCCAACATGACCCATTTCGAACCAATCCAAATGTAAACTAGTTTGACCCATATGCTTTTTTACTCTTTACCCAGCCTGCCCATTTTAACAACTCAAGTTTTATGATATTTTCGATCGATGAACTTGTGAATGGGCTGAATCGAGTTTTTTTATCTGTTAAAGAGTCAAATAAAATGACTAGCTAAGAAAATGGGTCCAAATGGGTCAGACAAGCCGGAAGTCCCCAAGAACATATTTCTAATACATACAACCTCCCAAATCGTTATGTCAAACAGTTTAAATAATTAATGTTATAGTGTAGTTCTTTCAATCATTTTAACGTGTTCATCTATAAATAAACTGAAAACGACCAAAAAAGTGTCCGCCGGTCGATCATACCTGCACTTTAAACTACCCTTTTTGGCCTGCTGCCCAATCCACTAAACTCGCCCATTTTTCGACCTCTAGCACATACTGGGATGTTATTTGTTTAAATGTGCAAACTAGAAGTCTAAACTGTAAATGCAAATAGCAGGTAGATGGAAATGCAAGGAGATCTATAAAGAAAGTATTGTTTCCGTGTGGTCCTATATTTTTCTAGTAGCACATTATAATGATGTACTATGTCGTCAAATACAACATCATTACAGAACTTAGACCTAACCTCCATGAAAGTAGCTTCAACTTTGTCCTTTTGGTGAATTAGTAGACGAAAGACGTCTTCCATCCCCATTGCGGACATTTTTTGGTCAAGATGACATACCCATCTGAATTTTTCAAAGAAATCTTCATTTTTACTAATAGCCATTTCTACATTGGAAATAACATCATTGAAATTACTGTCAGAACTAACTCTGCTTAAACTACTCCAAATAATTCATTGACAACTTTTGAAGCTTAAACTACCAGATAAATTCCTAGAGCAGGGGTAAGAACAGATTAGTACATGCGAGATGTCATTTCCAAAGATGAGATTGATGCGTGCGTCACTGTGTCTAGTCCACAGCACATGTTCATACTTCAGATGTCATTGTCTTTTAAAGCTATGGAATTATATAAAGTAATAACATTGGATGATTTAAAATCCAAAGAATTGATACTTAACTTGTAATATATAATCAGTCTTTTTTAAAGTTAGAATATTATAAACTCCAACATGAAGAAAGGAATGATTCCATAAAATTTGATGTTGTATATATATATATAGCTTACCCATTTCCAGTTTCACATACTTCCTCCTCGTCTTTTCATTTCCCAAATCATTTGTCCTTTGTGTCTTTCTTCTTCCCTTATTTAAATCTTAAAAACAATACATAATGTTTGAGCATGAACACCCATTGAGTCTCATAGATTTGTGGTCAAAAAATAAACACATTGAAGAAGAAACTGATGAAGATGATGTTGATGATGATTACGGTGACGACGTGGATTACACAAAGCTAGACTTCCGATGTCAATGTGATCGATGTGACAAAGATATCACTTGGTTTCAAAGGTATTACTACAAATGTGATCAGTGTCACTACTCCATCCACAAATTCTGCGCAGAGCTTCCAGAAACGTTGCAACACCCTTCCCACGTTTGTCGTCGTCGTCATCATCTCATTCTTCATCAACTGGGATACAACGGCTGGGAGTGCGATGTATGTGAAACTAGTCATGAGTCACATGCGCTTTTATATCGTTGCCCTGAATGTTGGTTTTACATTGATTTGCATTGTGCTGTGAAATGGCTAAAAACCAACATCATTCATCACCCTAGCCACATACACCCACTCGTTTGCATTGCTAAAGAAATATTATGTGAGTGTGATGCGTGTGGGAAAGAACATAAAGGGTTCTTTTATGAGTGTGTTACTTGTCCAATCCCATTACTGCACAGTGATTGTGCATTCCTACCAAAAAAAATGTTAATCCAACAAACTACAAATGATATTTTTTCTCATCCACACCCACTCACCCTTGCATATTCCTTAGTGATTGAAGATAAAATAGCTAGAGATTTGACTAAGTGCAGGGTATGCAATCGTCCTTTTGATAATCGGTCTCTATGGATTTATAAATGCGACAAGTGCAGATACTATGCTCATTTAGATTGTGCAACAGCTAGACACGAGGCGTTCATGTCCATCCTCATGTCTCCCGGTAAGACTACTACTGCACATATCAATTTATACTTTATCACTGCATAAATGCATAGCGACACATTTTGATTTTGGTCAAATAAGTTTGGATTTTTGGCCGAATCCACTCAACAGCACTAAATTTGAACAATTTTGTCATTCAAGTTTCATATTACTAGAGACCTGTTAGTACAGGTAACATTTACAGAAAAAGTTAACTTAATAACCACGAAGTTTAATAAGTGTTTCATTTAACTAACTCAGTTTGAATAGTTGCGGAAATTAAACTTGGTGCAGTAAATGGGAGTGAATGAGAGTTGAAAATTGGTTACTAGCTCGACGTTTCCCCTTTTTAATGAATATTGTGTCACAAAAAAAAAAAAAGAAATCAAAATTAAATCTCGCACTCTTTTAGTAAATGAGTTTTGAATTGTTGTGACACTTTTGTTTGTGTTTGAATTGCTTTCATTTTAGAGGTGTTTTTATACTTTAGTGATTGAGTTTTATAATAATGGTTTATCAGGTATGGGAAGACTCGTTAAAAACTTCAAAGATGAAGACTATCCTGATCTTGTTCATCTTCCGTTTCCCGATCAAACCATGAACCTAATAAAACACTTATTTTCTAAACAAATTGAGTGTAGTACATCAGAAACTAAGGAAGCTAAGCAGACACACATTAGTCATCAGCATCCACTAATTCTCGTGGATACTGCGAAACCAACATTCTCAACACTTTCATGTCATGACCCAATGAAAAAGGTTGAACTTATATGCAACGGATGTGTGAGACCGATTATGGATTCACCATTTTACACATGTTCCGATGAGGATGAGCATCATTGCAACTTTGCACTCCATGAATGGTGCACCCGACTGCCTTCTGAAATTATAGACCACCCAGGTCATCCACAACATACCCTTGTTTTCATGCCAAAGGCTCCTTACGAGCCTTTTGGCGTGTTCTGGTGTGATGTTTGCCGTTTTCCTTGCAATGGATTTGTCTATTGTTGTGTCAAATGTGAATACAATGTTGATGTGTGTTGTGCGTTCATACCGGAGAAGATCACTCATAAGGCCCACCAAAATCACCTCCTTTCAAGAGTTACCAAAAGATTACTCGGCGATAGGTGTCGTTTGTGCTTCTTTGGTTTCGATTCGGACGGGTTTTCATTCAGTTGTCAAGATTGTGGTTTTCATATACATCCATGTTGTGGTTTGTTAGTGAGCGAGACAATTAGACACAAGTACGACAAACACCCTTATAAGCTGAGTTACTTTCCAATTGAGAACCATAAGGGTGATTACTTTTGTGATATCTGCGAGGAGCAATTTTGGCCGGAAGCGGAGGGAAGTTTCTATCATTGTGAAAAGTGTGTCCAGTCTATGCATCCTGCCTGCTCTATGCCGATATTTCGCCACAAAAATCCCGCTCCTCAGTGGTATTCAGGTACATCCCGTTATAGAAATGTTCATGGGTATGTGAATATAAAGTTTGGGGGGCGACATAAAAGTGAATCACACCCACACCCTCTTTCATTTGTTCAAGGGCTTAGGAGTGATGATGATGGTCAATGTGCAAAATGTTATTATGGTGGATTGGAGAACAAGATGATCTTTAAGTGTCTGCAGTGTGAGTTTGTAATTCATTATCATTGTTTAAATCGATGGCTCCGCATAAATTAGGATCTCATGTCTAGGCCCGCTTGGATTGTAATATTGATATTTGAGCTTATGTTATTATCTTTAATTTTTTTTATTTATTTAATATCTTTAATTGAACCTTGTCAAATATTGTATAGTTCATGTGCCAAGTGTCGTATCGACTTGCAATTCATCATGATCGTGTGAGTAGCTAGGTGGCATGCATATATTGACGATGTCTAGGGGTATTTGGCGCCGCTTTATGCTAATCATCTTGTTTTATTTTATTTTGCTTTTGTTAAATGGGTCTATCCGAATTTTTTATTATTGATGGGGAAAATTAAATGGTAAAAAGGTTGTTAAGACTAAATTTTTGGCATTATTATACTTTCTATTTCTATTGCTAACTGAGCAGTGATAAAATATTATGACATGACAAGTCGTTTCATATTCCATTGGATCACTATATTAATTGATCTAAGCCACATCAATTAGAAGTCAATGTTGTCTGAGTTTTTTGCCAAACCTTTTAGTGATTCAGTTGATGAATTAAGGCACATTTCCAAATACATGAAGCTACAGATAAATGTGCCAACAATTCCTTTTATTTAGTAATGATTTACAAAATGGTTTGGAAGCAAGTCAAGAAACCAAAGCATACATATAATTACCTATAAATATGCTATTTTCAATATCTAATTTGAAAAGAAAATTGACCAAGTATATACTTTAATTGTATACAGTTATGTTTTACTCTAAGTACCATTATATAAGTAATACAATAATCTATTGATATGCTCATCTGCGTTACATTTAACCTGTAACACACTTTTAGAAAGTTATAGGTGAAATAGAAAATACCCATTAATACAATAAGTAAGGCATCAAAAAGCTTTCGAGTAGCATTCTTTGATATATGTTCATTTTGTTGTCCGTACTTCAGTTTAATGAGATATGAAAAAAAAAAAAAAAAAAAAAAAAAAAAAAAAAAAAAAAAAAAAAAATTGTAACATAATATATCATGCATATCATTCATTCTTCGCAATCATTGTGCAATTTTATGTCTTCATAGATAAATGAATAATACTAGATCAAGATGGGAAATTTGGGAATTCCTATACGGTTTGCGATATAAAATCTTATAACAAGTTCGAAAACCACACAATGTATTGTGAATATAGATCTATGTGTATTTATTTTTGAAGATTATGAATGATGGTTTAACGGTGTTGTTTTGTATTTCTTCTTACGATGTGAAACTCCAATTGTAGCTAAAAATATTATGAATACTACTATCAATTTACTTGACAACTTTTCACCAAAATTGTGATTAGTCTATAGGATTATCATGATAGACTCGGATGTCCATTTCTCAAAATGTTGTTGAATACCTCAAACTTTAAATGTTGTTGAATAATATTGTGTTTTGAGGTACGATATATGTTGTTTTTAGTAAGACGACGATTTGTTATATCACTTATAATTATAACTTTATATTTTAGCTCTTTCTAGCTTATCTAAATGTCATCTAAAATAGGCGTACCCGGGCAACGCACGGGTATTGCACGGGTATTGTTGAGGCTTAAATTTTTTTCTTTTTCGTATTATTTGTTTGTTTCATATTGTAATTTTACTTTAGTGAATGAATTTTAGTTTATTCGGAAAAATGAAAAATAAAATAAAATTGGAAAAATGAATTTTAAGATTGTTAAGGCTTAATTTTTGACATTATTATTAGACTATTGTGTCTTATATACTCTTTTATTTTATGGTCAAATTACCTGAAAATGTATTTAACTTTGGCACTTTTTACCCATTGTATGTAGTCATCTTTTTTTTTCCTAATGTGTGACTAAACTTTTGAATTTGGTACATTGTGTGTATTTTTGTGACATTTTAGCCTTGTAAAATGACCATTTTACCCTTCGAAATTTTGAAAATGTAAGGGTAAAATGGTCACAAAATACACACAATGTACCAAATTCGAAAGTTTAGAAAAAAAAAAATAGTTACATACAATGGTAAAAAGTGGCAAGTTAAATACATTTTCAAGTAATTTGCCCTTATTTTATTTTATTTTATTTTATATCGAACTTCAAATCTTTTGAATCATCTAGCCAACCGAACAAAGACCAATTTGGGAACCAACAGGTCTAGGCCGTGAATGTTTGACTAATCAATAAGTCAAATATATAGCAATTAATGAAGCATTTCTAACATGCATACTTTTGCATATCAAAGATTCCTAGGATACAAACAGTAGCACCATTTTACTTGCGACTGAACGAGCCTATGTTGTGGCGTTTGAAGAACTCTCTAAATCCGTATGCGCTGACATCATAGTTAAACTGGAAACACAAACAGGAAAGGAATGGATGGTCAGTATAAATATATTGTAAACAATATCAAGCACAAAGAATTCCTTATCCTGATTACCTTTAAACCAAGAGCAGGCGTAAAAATATAAGAAAAAACACTCAAAAACTACTCTTGGATACAACAAAAGAATTAACGGGAGAATCTTACGAAGAATTCAAGTTATACATACACAACACACACATATCTACATGCGTATGTGAAGTGTTTGTGCATATCTACATGCACGTTAATACATACATATGTATATCTACATAGGTGTACATGTATATGCGTGTCCAGACATAAACTAAATAAGTGCAAAGAACTCACAGGTAAAACTTTCACGGCGTACTTTGTGACATTTGGATCAACAGCGTTTCCTTGCGCAGATGCCTGTACCAAATGGCAAAATCCATATGAACAATGAAGGTATATGTCTAATGACATTTTTGATATAGAAACAGACCAAGATAAAGAGTATGCAGATAACGAAAACAGTATAAAACTTACTTGTGCTGGGCTATGAAACATTTCTATAAATGGATAATCCTTCTTTTGTCGTGTCATACAGAATCCAATATATTTTGGACATTCAACCTGATATACACCATCAAAAAACCAAAAAATAATGAGAATTTGTCCAAAGAATGCTTGGAAATTCCAAATAAGTACCGTTTCACTAGCATAGAGTAATTGCATTTTATTATAATGAAGAGGTGTGATAGCATTAAAAATAAAAGAAATACTTGGGTATGAAAAGTAGCTTTCTCCTATTACGGTAAATTTTTGAACAATACTATTCGCCATGTAGGTGGAAATGAAGAGCAACATACTAAGGACGCGGTTCCGAAATTCTGTTATGAACTTTTCACTAGTGGGCCATTTCAATCCATTTACTTGTGAATAGGTCGATTCGAGTTATGTTTAATCTCTAATGGGTCAAACACGGAAAATAACATATAAGGATTAAAGATGTTGGACAAAAAGTATTTTGGGTCCATCCAAGACGACCCATTTGCGAACCATTCCAAAGATAACTATTTTGATAAACCCAGATGCTATTTTACTCTTTACCCAACCTGCCCATTTTAACAACGCAAGTTTTATGATAGTTTGTGAGATATAAACGTCTTTGAAAGAAACCAATATTTTCCATTTGACAGTCTTACAATAACCAACTTACACGCATAAATTTTATTTGTGGATAAAACTCAGCAGCAGCTTCCTCCAGAACTTTGTCAAGATGTTTGGTGTAATTACTCCTAACAAAATGAAAAAAGAAATCCCATCAAACTAGGTTTTCATTCATTGCAAATCAAGTCCAAAAGATAACAACAAAATATATATATACTGTATGAAAGGATCGTTAGATTACTTGATGGTGAATGCAACAATCACCGGGTAACCTTGATGCAGAAGATGAACGAATTCACGCTCTGAGGTAAAATGGATAACCCTTGATGGCCCAAGATCCTTTGGATATCCAATATAATACCTTCAAAATAATAATGGCAATACGATACAATATGAGAGACTTGAAACCAAGTACTGAGGTTTGCAACTTTGAGAAAGTGAAATCATCATCACAAAGTGGTTCCGCTTTTTTTTATAGAATAAGCTTATTCACATGAACTACAGGGCAATTAACCAACTTTGGTTAATTATTATCAACTCATAAGATGTGCTTTATAATTGTAACATTTTCATATGCCAATTATGGATTTGAAAACATGCTATAAGATCATCTATTTCACCTAGCAATTTCAGTAACACCATCTTATTTCACGAAGAAATAGTTACATTCTGAATTCGTTTGTCAACTGCACTACTTCAGGCAAAATAACAAAAACTTCTCATTTACAGCTCTAACCCCGATATTAGTTTATCAGCATTACTTGTGACTAAAACTTAAATGTGGATGTACCGATTAAAATGCGTGCAAATTTTGGAGTTAAAAACCAGTTTATCATCCTAACTGATAGTAAACTGATTCTGTAACCGAGAGTCTAAGACACCAGAGAACAATAACATGAAAAAAATGATGCAGAATCAACGAAATAGCAAATACCAAAGAAAAATAATCCTTTACTACAACAATAACTTAGTGCATACTTGCAGGTGGAACGAAGATTCATCATCATATTGTTGAAAAACGATTGCTCCCCCATCATAATCTGTAGACGTTATAAAGAAAAATGCTTCCGAGAGGCTGCTAATAATCTGAAAAACAACAAACAAAGAAACTGAAGATTATTTTACTACACTATGATAATCCAAACACTGAATTACTAATTGTGAAACACGTGCATAGTAGAGCAAGATCAGAGTAGTGTGTGCGAGATCCATCATATATTTAAAGGTGCTTCAAGACATAAGACCTAGCAGGAGTACCTCGACTGTTCTTAGAAATAGCATGTTTAGCCTATAACTTTACAAAAGTTGATACCATGTCACGATGCCAAGCTCAAGGTTTTGCTTGCTAGTCTCGCTATATATGGCAACAAGAAGCCATGAGAAACAAAAATGCACTACGTATTTCCCAATAACAGTTCCACAACAACAGAAAAAGAAGTAGACGGTTCAATTTCATATCGTGGGTTGCGTTAGATAAGAAGACAACATATATATCAGTATCATCTTAGTAACACATGTAAAACCGCAAATGATGCATCACTATATGATATCCCAAAAATAAATGAAAATGCAATGACAATTCGACCACTGTGCATTGCTAACATCAAGTAATGAAATTGTATCTTGAATCCATCACGACACAAATCACCACTGAAAAATCTATTCCTTAGCCTATGCTAATCTAAAATTAATCTCATTTCGTCTAGACCCGGATACCGAAAAGCCAAAACATATAAACCTAGCTACTGATTCGGCAAGTAACAATAATAGCCACTTTGAAATTCAACAGTTACCAAATATGTATGTAAAGATAGGTACAATAATATTAGATCAGCATCTAATTTTATATGAGAATTGATAATAGGAAATTGATTGTTTACCTTGATAACAAGAAGAAGAAGAAGAAGAAGAAGAAGAAGAAGGATTATAATTTCATTTCAGATGAGGGTTTCGATCTTGTTTTAGGGTTTTAGGCGACCCATGGGTTTTATTTTTTGACCCGGTTTTAAATCTATCTATACTATTATATAATGCATGCATAAACCAAGCCTAACTCGCCTGCTCTAATCATGAGGTGACATGTGTCACTTCTCAACTAACTCCAAGCCTAACTCCTAACCAAATATTAAGATAATGAGCTCTAATAATAAGGTGACATGTGTCACTTCCCAAACTTAAATTTCACCTTTATTTTCAAATTGAAATATCTTTTTATCTATTTTTTTTTTTATCTAATTTCACCATATTTTCTAAAATTTTGTGCTCTTTAATTCAACATCTATTTTGATATATTTTTACAAGTTTTTAGTTTTGTAGATTTTTAATGGATTTTTTATTCAAAATTTTACAACTTTAATCTTTATTTCAATCAATACAATATTGATTCGTTAAAATCATATACTTTTGGGTGAGTGTTTGACGGGAAAGAGATTGCGATGATCTTTCTATATACGGTAATAATGATGTCGCGAGAAAGCTACTGAAAACCCAAACAGACACATATACGTTCGGAGCGTTGTGAAACGAATTCACTAAGCGGGTAGAGAATTGTGGGGAGAGTTGGGCTAGCAATTCATTTACTAACCATATAACAATATTTTTCGCCGCAGCTGTGCGCGGGTATCCGACTAGTACTGTACAATTTTTCGTTTTTGAACCGGTTTTGAACTAGTACTCTACTCTAGTAAGAAAGTAAGGTGACTATTTTATTTCGGGTTTCGGCAGGTTTATCGGTTATTTGGTTTTGGGATTATGTTCTATAAGTTCACTTTTTGTATCTTATTTTGAAACTTTTCGGCTTGTATAAGCTTATTATAACATAAGAAACATAAATAAGTGGAAAATTTTTTAAAATAAGCTACAAAAAAATGAGCTTATGAAACATAAGCCCAAAATCAAATAAACAATAAGTCAGCTATATATTTTCTAAGACTTTGTATATTTTCAAAGTTGATATGTATTATGGGACTGAGGGTTTTTAACTTAATCCAAAAAAAAAAAAAAAAAAAAAAAAAAAAAATCCTTCTACATCATATATAGACAAAAACATTATAGTTGAACATGACTTAATAGCAATTCGAAACAAACAAGCCCTGAACCTTGTTTGGTAACAGACATTTAAACGTTATTTTCTAAATGCTACTTATGAAAACGTCTGGTATTTATTTTATTTATTTATTTATTTATTTTTTGTCATAAACACATTTATAAAAAAGCAATTAGTAGTCAACTACTAACCTAGTGTTACCATACACATTATCTTTTTCTCATGCCACAATGTGATAAAAGTTGTATGCTTTTCCCGTTGAATTCGAGTTATGAAATGATAGCTTTATCCGTCTGTGTATGTTATCACTTATCAAAACTGATATTTAAACCCACATAATAACTCAAATGAGAAGTTATTGAACTTTGCATTTAAATTGCATAATTTTTATATATTTTTAGAATGACAAAAAATAATAATAATAATAATAATAATCACACCTATACCATCTATCTCAAAATATATCTCACAAATATATCCATCAATGCTTAAAACCACAACTTTTAGATTGGTGGGAAACACATACCACTGGACCAAAAGTATGTAGTGATGTTTAAATTGCATAAATTGTGGGAGGAGATTTACTCAAAGTTTCAAACAACTCTTAAATTACCATTATTATTCATTTGTTAAATAAAAATAAATAAATAAACAACTTAAATTACCATTATTATCCAGGAGAGAGTTAATGTGAGATCAAACTTAAAGTAGTAAAAATAAGATCTAGTATAAACAACCACTAAAACCATTTTATAGATAACCATATTAGCAATAATACACAAAAAATAAAGTATTAATACGAATTAACATTTTAGCAACTAATAATCAAATGATACATGAGTTTAGATTAGTGATACACAACTATAAATTTTCATGTCGAATCAAAGTGTATCATCCTAACCTGATACATTACATGTCGAATCAAAGTGTATCACCTTGTTTTCGTCATTTTAAAAAAGAAAACCATCGGAACTTTCACAATTTTAGTTCTACTTAATAAAAAAAATATTTTAACAAGAGTGTCATTTGTCAAATTTTATTTGGATCTTATTTTTACAACTTTAAGTTTTATCTTATTTGATCCAGATTCTTATTATCCATATCCATTTGTTAAATAAAAAGAATCCATTTGTTAAATAAAAAGAATCTAGATGTGACCGTATCAAAGAGTATCAAAGACATTTTCGATGCAGCACACCGAAGACACTATTTGGCATGTTCTCAATCTTATTTATAAATAGCTTAAACGAGCAGGGGTACCCGCGCGTTGCTGCGGATATGTTGTTGTTAATATAAACTTGAAATAAAACGTTTGAAAAAAATTATTGCTGAAATGTTGTGGTTAATCTAAACTTGAAATAAAACGATTGAAAAAAATTATTTTTGTTAATAACGACTAAATTTGCAAAAGATTGATATCCGCAGAAGAAAAAAAAAAATATTTTTGTTAAATATTTAACTTCAATTAAAAAATTAAAAAAAAAATTAAAAAAAAAAAAAAAAAAAAAACTGTAGCTACAGTACCATTGCTACAGTACCATGACTCACGAAATCACTATTGCAATCACTGTAGCAAACACTGTAGCTACAGTGATTGCTACAGTACGCGTACTGAGTTTTAGTATATATATATAATGTTTGTTCATTTATCCATGTGGGACAAAGTCACCAATACTTGTTCCCTTATTCAATCTTTTGTTTCGAGTGGCTTAACCATCATAGCTCCGCGCTAACAGCCTCACCTACACACAGAAACTTTTAATTTCATCCGAGTGGCTTAACCACCGCGCTAAAAGCCTCACCTACACACAGAAACTTTTAATTTCATCCGCACGAGATGTATATAAGAGAAATGGACCAATGCCACATCTGTGTTGTTAATGATGACCCGCAAAAATTATTTTCTGTAGCTCATAAAGTTGACACAAGTATAACTAGTCGATGTTAATGTGAAAATGATCATTTTCATGAATCTTGAAGAGCACTTTTCGAGAGAGTTTGAAAAACTGAGAATTGGTTAGAGATAATCTCAGAAGCTGGTTGGTTAGCTATAATGCAGACTACATAGTGTTAACTCATTCTAGTAATTTTTGAAACAGGATATATATGACCTGTGCTCGCGTGCAGCAACATGAATGGTTTGTGCGCAGTTTAAATCAATATATATATATATATCGTCTAGTAATGAACTTGGACCATGTACAAAAACTGATCTATATCACGGAAAAGAAACAGGGTTCGAGTCCAGACACGAACTGAACATATGAAATCGAACATTAGAAACATTTCTATTACATAAAATACAAATCATTACAACATTACTACTATAATCCTAACCATTATAACTCTAAATAAACATTTCAAAACAACACTACACCGAGCCGAGCTACTCAAGCTCCCTTGGAAAATTTGCTCGCTCGACTCAGTTACAAACTTAATACTCTTTTTTTTTTCAGTTTCGTCTCGGACCAGTGTACAATCAAAACTTAATACTCTTTACACCTAGCATTTTCTACTCATCTTATTATTGAACACTTTTACAAAAGAATAAACCAAACACGAACTCTATCGATCATATCCCATTGCTACAACAGGAATCCGGACCTTATGCCCTCGGTTTCCTTTCAATACAACCTCCCCAAAACTATAAGTCCCGGTGACTGACCGCACAGTTAGACTCACAAAGAACTTACGGGATGCACCTGGTTTAAGGGTAAAGGCTTGAGGGCTTGTTTCAATGGCAACGGCTGGTGACATCCTGGCCGTGATTTTGTAAGTTTCTTCTTGATCGACGTTTGTGACTGTTCGTGTCACGGTTTGGGTTCTTACTAGATGAGACACTGCGATTGATGGTGAGTTGAGATTGTATGGGTGGCCAAGTGTGTAGTTGCAAGGCTGGTGTGTGTAGTTTCGTATTTCGTGTGAGTCGAGCCCTGGTGTGGTGCATAAGAACCCGAGATAATCTTGATAACCTATAAAAGATATATTTAAAAAGTAAGTAAATACCAAGTACTAACCAAATTGCATGATTGTTTAAATGGTTAATAATGGTTTAATCCTTAAAATATATCAAAAAATTAAGTAAAAATAACGAACCTGCATCGAAAATGAGACCAGGATCCAAAGCGGCTCGGGGGTTGACATGACCGCTGCCATAATCAAACGGTGTGGCGGGGACAAATGTCATTGTTTCTGAATCCGAATATTGTTGGGCTAGAATCGGTCTCTCGCCTCTATCCAGTGTATTTGATGTTGTCATCAGTGCCGACTTGATGGCAGCAGGGCTCCACCGAGGGTGCTTTTGCTTAACAAGAGCTGCAATCCCGGCTATATGTGGTGCAGCCATACTAGTTCCAGATATCATAGCAAAGTGTTCTCCTACTCGAACCAAAAAAATAAAAAGAAAAATATTGATTTATTAAAGTTGACACTTTGTGTCCAATGCATTAAGTACGCAAAGTATCAACGATGGACGATTTAAGTAATTTTGATGCGTCGAATTTTTACCTATGTAATTAGGCTCATCAGTTCCATTGGCGGACCAAGAAGCCCAAATCAAAGAACCGGGAGCTAATATATCAGGTTTTAAAAGATCCGCATCTCGAAAGCTGTAGTCTTTTATGTTTGGGCCTCGAGCAGAGAATAATGCTACCATTGGTGCTGATTTGTGAAGTATCGGCTCCAGACCGTCTCCAATGGATCCTACTGCTTTAAAACTCTTCACTCGCCCGGTCCAGTCCCTTGAAGTCGAGGCGTTGTAATAATCGATAAGATCCTACAACAATACACACAAACTATAAGGTCCCTTGATTCAGATATTGTGCTAGTAATATATTCTGTGGCAAATTTTATTATTTTTGGACTGATAAAATGACAATAATTTGATAAGTTTGTAAAGAAAAGGTTTAAATTACCATTGACTTGCTAACATCGGTGATGAGTATTCCGGGAATGCCAACGGGTACGGGATCGAACTTTGTTCCTGGGGAAGCATTTTCAACAGCAAGAACAAAACCTATAGCACCAAGACTCTTGGCTGTTTCTGCCACTTTTGCCATTGATGCGGAACCGATTACAAAATTGAAAGAATACCCACAAAGAAGTATGTTCCCTTTCACCATATTTTTATTCAAAACTTCAGGCCTCTGACAATCAGCGAAACTAGACTTCCCCGAAGAATCCAATAAAACATCATTGGCTGCAACAAGGGTATACTTTTGATTCCCACGCGTAGCAGCTGCATCATTTATATCGAGATTTAAGTAAGCAAAATGCATAAAATCACAAAAATGGACATTCTTGTGAAATAATATTTTAAAAACTGATCTAACTTACGTGACATGCCGATTCCAGCTAAGATTTTTCCATTTCCGAGTGTCAAATGGTTTTTATATCTCCGATCATCAACAGCAGCAGCTACAGATGCGATCCAGGGACTGTACGACACCATGGTTTTAGCAAACGGGCCTCCGTTTCCAGCTGCTTGTGCAACAAATACTCCGGATTTTATAAGTACCTCAACTGTTCTTAGAAAAAGCATGATTAGTCTATAACTTTACAAAAGTTGATACCATGTCACGATGTCAAGCTCAAGGTTTTGCTTGCTAGTCTCGCTATATATGGCAACAAGAAGCCATGAGAAACAAAAATGCACTACGTATTTCCCAATAACAGTTCCACAACAACAGAAACAGAAGTAGACGGTTCAATTTCATATCGTGGGTTGCGTTAGATAAGAAGACAACATATATATCAGTATCATCTTAGTAACACATGTAAAACCACAAATGATGCATCACTATATGATATCCCAAAAATAAATGAAAATGCAATGACAATTCGACCACTGTGCATTGAGTAATGAAATTATATCTTGAATCCATCACGACACAAATCACCACTGAAAAATCTATTCCTTAGCCTATGCTAATCTAAAATTATTCTCATTTCGTCTAGACCCGGATACCGAAAAGCCAAAACATATAAACCTAGCTACTGATTCTGCGAGTAACAATAATAGCCACTTTGAAATTCAACAGTTACCAAAGATAGGTACAATAATATTAAATCAGCATCTAATTTTATATGAGAATTGATAATAGAAAATTGATTGTTTATCTTGATAAGAAGAAGAAGGATTATATAATTTGATTTCAGATGCGGGTTTCGATCTTGTTCAATTTTTACTACAGTAGTATTGTTTTAGACGACCCATGGGTTTTATTTTTTGACCCGTTTTTAAATACTCCTCATTCATGCTACAATCAGAGGTGCGTTAAGACCTCCTTGTATATAACATAACAAATAAAACCAAAATATGTTTTCAACAGAAGTCGTTGATCCTGTAAAGGACAATCCTTTCACGCAATAAAGTCGTTATATCATACATTCATTTCAAAAACCGCCTATACGACCACCACTGGGCATTGCGAACAGCCTAACAAAAAGTGATGAAAGCGAAGATCAGGCGCAAGCCAAAACAGGTTAATTGTGACAAAGAACAAATCTTTAATGAAAAATCTACTCCTTAACCTATATTGATGTACTAAAACTTACTCTAAATTCATCTAAATCACAAACCAAAACATATAGTAACAGCAACATTAAACCTAGTGACTACAATAGTTACTTAGAAATTCAACACCAAATATAGGTAGTATGTTAGGTAACGAAACTTTGTGCAACCTTCAATGTTAGGTAATATTACCGGCAACGCATATGGGGCCCACATGTGACATCATATGAACATTTTCCCTCTTTTCCCTTTTTCTTCCCCTCTTTATTCATATAAACCCTAATTCCATCAAACCCCCCAAAATTAACCCTAAACAACCCAATCAAAACCCAATTAAACCACAGATCATTCATCTCCATAACCAAACACACAATACCCACTTTTCAATTTCGAAATCCATCCACCCAGTAAAAAACGCCCAATTTTTTTTAACCTAATTGTACAAAATTGGAACATGGGTCGGGTCGACAGAAGGTGAGGCAGCAGAAACAGTGGTAGTGGCTTCTACCCGTAGGAGGTGGAAATCCTCCTGTAATCCTTTCTGAGCTCACGTCTAAACGGGTCTGCTATTCTTTTGAGTTTATAGCCTTTTGTTCCATGTTGTTAATTCGATTAAAGAGACATCAAAAAAACGTTTGAATGACAACCAAGAAGACTTTGAATATGAAATGTAACTAGAGATAGAACTATAAGTATGTTTCACTGCTAAATGCTAATTCATTATTGCAAATTTAATTGTTTAGACTTTGATATAAACAAAGTTTGTTTGAGGGTATTTTAGTAAATTTACTCTAAAAAATATAATAAAAAATGAAGAGGTACAATGGTAACCCGTTTAGCAGGTCACCAGTTGCAAAAATACCCAATATTACCTAACATTGAACAAAGATTAAAGTTTCATTACCTACATAGTATTTTTTGCAGTAAATTACCTAACATTGAAAATTTTGGAAAGTTCGTTACCTATATGTAGAATTAACCCTTTTTCGTTTTTGAACCAGTTTTGAAGTAGTACAACTCTAGTAAGACAGTAAGGTGACTATTCAATTGCGGGTTTCGGCCGGTTTATCGGTTATTAGGTTTTGGGCTTATCTTAACTAATTATAATAGAAAAATGGTCAACAATTAAAAATTGACTTTGTTGAAAATGTTGAATGTTGAATGTTGAAATTGTTGAAAATGTTGAATAATAATGGTTGATTAGGTATGGGAAGACTCCTTAAAAACTTCAAAGATGATGACTATCCTGATCTTGTTCATCTTCCGTTTCCGGATCAAACCACGAACCTAATAAAACACTTATTTTCTAAAGAAATTGAGTCTAGTATGTCAGAAACTAAGGAAGCGAAGCAGACACACATTAGTCATGAGCATCCACTAATTCTCGTGGATACTACGAAATCAAATACTAGTCTAATTCATGCTACAATCGAAGGCGCGTTAAGACATCCTTGTATATACTAGTAATAAAGGACAAATCTTTCACGCAATAAAGTCGGTATATCATACAGTCATTTCAAAAATCAACAATTCGACCATTGTGCATTGCTAACATCAAGTAATGAAATTGTATCTTGAATCCATCACGACACAAATCACCACTGAAAAATCTATTAATTTTATATGATATGAACATTTAAAGAATTGATAATAGAAAATTGATTGGTACCTTGATAACAAGAAAAAGGATTATAATTTCATTTCAGATGAGGGTTTCCATCTTGTTCAATTTTTACTATTGTTTTTAGGGTTTTAGGCGACCCATGGGTTTTGTTTTGACCCGTTTTTAAATAATGTACAAACTTTCGTTTTTCAACCTGTTTTGAAGTAGTACTCTACTCTAGGGGGTGAGTAAACGGACCGGATGGACTGGACCGACCGACAAACCAACCGGACCGGACCGTACTGGACTGAGACCGGATCGATCACATTCGGTCCAGTCTCGGTCTAGGGTTTTTCATAATTCGGTCTCGGTCTGGTTTGGTTCGGTCTGGTTTAAAACCCGGACATTTAGCCTATTTGGACCGAGACCGGACCGACCACATTCGGTCCGGTCTCGGTCTAAGGTTTTTGCCAGATTCGGTCTCGGTCCTGTCCGGTTTTTCTATCCGGTCCGGTTTTCACCCGATGAGCAGCCCTACTCTACTCTAGTAAGAAAGTAAGGTGACTATTCGATTTCGGGTTTTATCGGTTATTTGGCTTATGTTCCATAAGCTATTTTTTGTACCTTATTTTAAAACTTTTTAACTTCTATAAGCTTATTATATCACAAGAAACTTAAATAAGTGAAAAAAATTCAAAATAAGCCAAAAAAGTGAGCTTATGATATATAAGCCCAAAATCAAATAAACCATAAGCCGACTATATAAACCGAGGCAAAAACCCCCTTCGATTAAGTTGTTTAATTTGATAACTTTACTTAATTTGGTTAATTGACACTTCTTTCGTGTCTTGCAATAAGTATGCGCATTTTTGTTTTGGCTTATCTCAAAATAAATGTTCACTTGTTATTTCAACTAATTAAATAAGACTTTGGTGATAGATATTTTCTAAGACTTTGTATATTTTCAAAGTTGATATGTATTATGGGACGGAGGGTTTTAAACTTAATCCAAAAAGACCGTTTATCTGTGTAGAGATATCATATATATATACACAAACATTTTTGCAGTTGCCCAACAAAGAAGACAAATGGAAAATAAGATATACTTTACTCTTTTCTTTTTAACAGGTGATTTGCGCACTCCAAAATGTTATTGGGACACTCATATGTACAGACAGTTAAAGCACGTACAATATTAATATTGTACAAGTATTTAATGTAAAAATAGAGTGTCCTAATCATTTTTGAAAGTGTACAAATCAATTCCATTTCTTTTTGCTATAAAATTTTTACAAGTTCAGGTTCTATATATTAGTTTTTTTCTTATAAATGACCCTGATTAATATTAAATTTGGTTTAAATTTCACTATTTATTTATTACTTAAGTTATATAATTATATAATGTGCTTAATAGAAATGTGTTGTTTTTCAATGTAATTTGTATTTTTATTTTAATAAATGAAAAATTGGTTGATTTGAAAAAAATAAAAAAGAAACAAAATGGTAGGACACAAAAGGAAAAATTGTCTAAAAATACATCGAACTTGTCACTATTTACAATTCTATGCTATGAATTTTTTTTTCTTCTATTGTATGCATAAACTTTCTTAATCATCCTATTGTATGCATAAACTTTCTTAATCACCCTATTGTATGCATCGTTAGTCCTAATTGAGTTCAAATAATTGCATCGTTAGTCCTCATTGACTATAGAGTTAAAATATTTGCATCGTTAGTCCTCATTGAGTTAAAATATTTGCATCATTAGTTCTCATTGACTATAGAGTTAACATATGTGCATCGTTAATTGAGTTAAAATATTTGCATCGTTAGTCCTCATTGAATTAAAATATTTGCATCGTTAGTCCTCATTGACCATTCGTACGTTTTTATCAGTTTCGTCCGTTTTTATACGTTTTTATCTATCATGTTTTTATCAAATCTTTTGCCACACTTTTTTTTATCAAATATTTTGTCACATTTTTTATTAATTTTAGTTTAGGGTTTAGGGCCTAAACCCTAAACCCTATAGAGTTAAAAGATTTTCATCATTAGTCCTCATTGAGTTAAAATATTTGCATTGTTAGTCCTCATTAACCATTCTTACGTATCAGTTTCGTCCGTTTTTATACGTTTTTATCTCTCACGTTTCTATCAAATCTTTTGCCACACTTTTTTTTTATCAAATATTTTGCCACACTTTTTATTCATTTTTGTTTAGGGTTTAGTGTTTAGGGTTTAAACTCTAAACCCTAATAATTCGGATCAGAAGGGTTTAGGTTAAAGTCTCACGAGTTTTGATGTAAAACATCATTCCGGATAACGTTCATATTTTACACTTTTAATAATTCAGATCAGAAGGGTTTAGGGATAAAAACGTATTAAAACGGACGAAAACTGATAAAAACCTATGAATACATGAGAAACACGGACGAAAACGTATAAAAGCGGACGAAAAAGGAAAAAAACGTAAGAATCGTCAATGAGGATTAACGATGCAAATATTTTAACTCAGTGAGCACTAACGATGCAAATATTTTAACTCTATAGGGTTTAGGGTTTAGGCCCTAAACCCTAAACACTAAACCCTAAACGAAAATGAATAAAAAATGTGGCAAAATATTTGATAAAAAAAAAGTGTGGCAAAAGATTTGATAAAAACATGAGAGATGAAAACATATAAAAACGGATGAAACTGATAAAAACGTAAGAATGGTCAATGAGGACTAACGATGCAAATATTTTAACTCTATCGTCAATGAGGACTAACGATGCAAATATTTTAACTTAATGAGGACTAACGATGCAAATATTTTAACTCTATAGTCAATGAGGACTAACGCTGTAAATACTTTAACTCATTTAGGACTAACGATGCATACAATAGGGTGATTAAGAAAGTTTATGCACACAATAGGATGATTAAGAAAGTTTATGCATACAATAGGGAAAAAAAGGTTCATAGCATACAATAGTAAAAAGTGGCAAGTTCGATGTATTTTTAGACAATTTTCCCGGACACAAAATTGAGGTTTTAGCTTGAGTGATTAGTGAGAGGGTATTTTGATGTGTGAGTGATAAAAGGAAATGCTGAGTTCATTCTTTGGCTTGAGCCATTAAGTTCACAATTTAGTATGTTATGTAAGGTTTTCCACCTAGAGTATATATATGCAGGGGCGAAGCTTGGAAATTTCGAGTGGGGGGTCGGGATCTAAATTTTTTTTTTCCTAACACTATGGGGGGTCGAAACCGAATTAAATTGGGGGGGCGAAACCGAAAATACCGAAATTTTTCTACAAGAAAACTATATACCCCTACATCCCCCCTCCCCTCGAAGCTGCGCCCCTGTATATATGTATAGTAGCTTACTGGTTACAAGTCTCGTACACGTACGAGATTACACGTGAATCAAATTTATTTCAGAACTTTATATTAGCGAGCATATAAGAATTTATTTCAAAACTTTAGTATGTTATGTAAGGTTTTCCACTGAGAGTGTACTATATAAAAGATTTAACTTTTTTTTTTCTTCTCAATTTAAAGTACGTGTTTTAAAATTTGATGCAATATATAGTTTTAAAGTTTTATGATTTCTCAAGAGATATGAGATAAGCTGAAATAGTTCATTAGTGTGATGTATCACTATATGTAGTTTTAAAAATTATTTCGGCTGAAATTATAGTCGGTAACATAATTTGAAATCTCAAAAACCTTAAAAGCAAAAAAATATTATTTCTTCACTTTTGAGGAAGAAAAGTTAAAGTTAAATTAGAATGAAGTTGTGCGACTTGCCTTTCATTGGCTGATTTATATATCAACTATGTATTGGAATATAGTTCTATAATAATTAACCATATACTATTGTTCTAGATCGATTCAAATAAACTGGGAATTTTAACGCCCGATTACTCGTGTAAGTAAACAATTACTTTTATTAATTGTGTCATTACAGCTAAACATTATTAAAAAAAATGAAACCATGTAGGGCTGTAAACGAACTGAACGTTCAGTGAACATTTCATGAACCGTTCGGTAAAAAGTCCGTTTATGTTCGTTCGTTTATTAAATGAACGAACATGAACAATATTTTATGTTCGTTTAGTTAAATGAACGAACATGAACAAAAGTCTCGTTCGTTCATTTATGTTTGTGAACGTCCGATTAGGCGTTCGTTAAAGTTCGTTTAGGTGTATTTATCTATTTATATTCATATATCATATCTTTTAATTTTATAATTTTAAAAATTGGTTTGTTTAAACAAAGGAACACGTATAAAACAATATATTGTGAAGAATTCAATAAAGTTTATGTTTGTTTGTCTATTTTCATTTATGTTCAGTCGTTTATGTTCGTTTCGCGTTCGTTTAGTGTCTTAATGAACGAACATAAATGAACATGAACAATTCATTTTCTTAATAAACGAACATGAATAAGAAAATTTGTCCGTTTAAGCGTTCGTGTCCGTTTATTTGTCCGGTTAAAATTAAATGAACGAACATGAACAGAGCTCCGTTCGTGTTCGTTCGGTTCGTTTACAGCCCTAAAACCATGCATATATATGTGGCATGCCAAATTAAGCTTTAGCCTATTCTGGACTATACTGATCAACCTATCTTTTTCAAAAAGTAAAAAAAATATTATTATCAAAGATATGAGAAACTCAAACCAGGTATGAATATAATTTAATTACACGATCTCATCTCTTTTGAAAGGCATCAATATATTACCACTAACAAAACCGATACAAACAATGGCATCCAATTTTCCTAATCGAGACGATTAAAAAAACGATCTCTGTTAGTAATAATTTAGGTTTGTTTTAGTGTTAAATTTGAAACATGTTGAGACAAATTAAATCAAAATAAAACTTGAGTTAATTTCTTGCTTGACTACGTACTTGGAATGATTCAAACTTCAAATAAGAATCATTGAAGACTAAATAAGAATCACTGCAACAGAAGCTTTAAGTTTATTAATCATAACATGTCTAGACTAATTACAAGCTCTAGATTTGTCCCGATATTATTGATATACTATATACCAATATATAACACTAATTTAACTTATAACCACCGAGTGATTTCAGTGTCTAGCTAGTAATCTTAAAAGCTCTCGATGTGTCTTAATTTCATCCGCGCGCACCCAAGCTTGTTTACAAGCATTGCTGCACTTTGAACTCGATATACTCACTTAAACTTATAACCTAGTCGTTAAAGATAGGGTTTGTGTGATTGTAACTTCCTAACAACGAGGGGGAAAGTATATATATAAATCAAACTCTAGCTAACAAGCTAAGTCGCTAGCATCATGAGAAAAATATCATCTTGGAGCTTCGGCTCAAACAAGCTGACATAGGATTACACCGCCAATCGAACAAAGATACATTGAAAGATTTATACCTATTCTTAATCCAAAGAAAAGAGAACTTTTGGACCTCGTCTAGCTAGGACTTTGAGGGCTTTAGTCTTCACCGATTGAAAGATACAACAGTTCCTTGCCTTCCAGATAAACTACATGTAACACCCCCAAAATTTAATACAGCGGAAGGCTCAACAAGCTTTCGGGGTGCTACGGGGATTGGTATCCATTCAAAGTTATGAAAGAACGAGATAAAGTAAACATAAGAAAACACAACCAAAACGGGTTTTAAAGTTTACATTTATCCCAAGAATTATCCAAAGTAAGGCCCAAAAGAAATAAACATAGGTCCACAATAGTTATCAGAGTTTTAAAAATATAGATCCATAACCGGCGCCATTGCCAAGCCTCCAATCCCAAGCATCCATAAAGCATCACTTAATTACCAGAGAAAACGCGCTAAAAGTCAGCTTTCGCTGGTGATATCATAGGTTTAAATTCATAATTCGATATAGTGGACATATACGCAAAACACTTGCTAGCTAGACTAGGCCTCAATCATCCAACCAAAATATCCAACCAAGATAATCCAACCAAATTGTAACACCCCCAAAATCATCACGTTAGCGGAAGACTTAACATGTCAGCGGAAGACTTAAAATGTCAGCGGAAGACTTTTTGGGTGTTACTTCGAGGATCTTTATCACAATCATAGAAAACGACACAAAAGTGACGCTTTAAAGTTTAATTCATTCAAAATACCAAATATTCGAGACATCAAGATGTTTCATAATTTAAACAACAAGTTTATTTGAAATGTGTCAAAACGTTTATTTAAGCCCATGCCGGGTTACAAGCCCACTCCGTGCCTTCAAGTTCCTTCTTGTTTAGTTACCTGAGATAAACACATGCTAAAAGTGTCAACACAAAGGTTGGTGAGTTCATAGAGTTTATAGTTTAAATCGTTAATTAGAAAATGAGTGATTTCCTTATCAATTCAAAAATAGTTCGTTGGGTTGCCCTTCACCGAGTCAACACCCAAAATAATAGTTGGTTTATAAATCCATTTAACACGAGTTTTGATATTTGGGCCACGTTGTTGCGTCCATAACATAAACAGTTTACGGGGAACCATATTTAAACAGTTGAAACTGTATCCGAACAGTTTGCGGGGAACCGTATTTAAACAGTTGAAACTGTATCCAAACAGTGTGTGGAGAACCGTATTTAAACAGTTGAAACCGTATTTAAACAGTTTGTTCCATAATTCCAAATATCGATAGTAAAATAGTTAGAAAAGTTGTTACACATGCATCTCTTCCAAAGAGTTTATAAAACAGTTAAACGATAGAAAGTGTAGCTATGAACTTATAGTAATATGTAAATAGTTAACGAGTACTTGTAAAAGTATAAAACAATAGTTAAGCATGTATCTCCCCCAAAAATGTGTATAAATCATGATAAAACAATTAAGAGTAGGGGCTATGACTCACCTTAGTAGTACGGTAGACAGAGTATAAGTAATGTCAGAAGTGAAGATGGAATTGACTTCAAAGATAACCTGAATGATATGGAAGTCCGAGATAAGTTCGACTTATCGAGAATCGTGATTTGAATAGTGTTTGATGACAAAATGATTTGTGGCAGAGGTGGCTTGCGTGGCAAAAAGCTTAATAGTTCAAGAGCAAGTTATATACTATATAACTTGTCTTTATGTATAAGTATCGTTTATTATTTATATTTCTCGTTATAAATAAATGATATGTATCAAAAGTTGATAAATGATAAATTATAGTAATTGCAAGTTTACGTCAGGTTAAGTGGACCGATGAGTTTTATTGTAGGAATAATCATTACTTAATGTGTATTCAAGTTAACCGTTAATAATGTCAAGTTATATAATTTACGTTATAAATTATATATATTCAGAAATATATAGTTATTCGTATTTAACACTTCATTATCGCCTCCAAATGTAGGTCTCGTTATATGTTACTATGATATAGTCATGAAATGTTAATTTGTCAAGCTTAATTAAGCTGTTATGTAAACTTTTAAACTATGCCAATGTTACTCTTTTAAATGATGTTCGTATTTAGCCCAAAATAAATATGTTTACAACTTATAAAGGTTTTCAAGAAAATGATAATAACGTCAAGTCATATGTTTTATAATTCAAGTTATTATTTCGTCATAGTCTCACAATGTAGCTTCTGATATCTTATATTATGATGACGTCATAAAACATTACCTTTTCAATTTATATTTATTATTTCGTTAGGTCTCGAGGTGTAAATGTCTAGGTTATATATTTATCGAAGTTGTGTGCAAATAATATATTTAGACAAATATATTATAGTTTACGTTAATGTGGTCGTCTAAATAAAAATATGTGTTTGATATATTTATCTAGATGAAAGTGGTAAAGTGTATACGTTTATAAAAAGTATAAAAGTTTTAGAATGAAAAGTGTCTAAATGTCAAAGTATCAAACTTATAAGGGTTGAAGTTGTAAATATTAAGATAAGTTATAAATTTATAAAAGTATTTTAAGGAAATGTCAAATAGTTTAAAGTCGAGGGGTTAAATCTGTCAAGAGGTGAAAGTTGAAAAATAATAGAAATGGGTAAAACTGCCATGGACAAGGTTTGATATCATGACCTCTCGATCAAAGCCAAACGTCCCAACCATTTGGACTATTACTCCTTTTGTGTTTGATTATCCAATGATTTGTTCATATATACTTACGAGTCGGTGTTATATTTTGTATGTACTACGTATAATATAGTGTGTTCTTGAGTTGTGTTTATAATTCGTGGTTCTTATGGTTTTTCATAATAATAAGCTCAAGTTTATAAGCTCAAATGAGTCTCGACTCATTTGAGTTTATTCGATTCAAACTTTCAAACGTGACAAAATGTAAACCGATGTAGGGTAGAGTTAAATAGTTTGTTTAACTTTTCAAACGAGCACTTGTTCCAAATCGAGCCAAAACTTTAAGCTTTTATATTTCATTTTCCTTTTCGTTGGTCATTATAAACTTTAGACGTTTCAAAATGACCCAGCATGTGAATGTGGGTCGAAGTGCTGGAAATGCATGAGCACAAGTTTGATTCTTTGTAGTAAACGTAAACATTATAGATATTACACAAGCTTCTACAATACGTTAGGTTTGTTTAGGTTTGAGTTTATATGTGGCGTGAGTATAATGAAAGCTTGTTATATGTTTATATTAATAATTTACTCTATACCTAGCCACGCAAGGAAATTAGCTGCCACAACTTTTAGTGTAAAATGGTTAACGATAGAACATGCAAGCTTGTTATGGTTTGCATGAAATCATAACATGAGGATGAGAAAGTATGATAAAAAGGAAGACTTACTACACCAAAAATGGTGGGGAACAAAGCTAACGAAACGAAATGGAACATGAGACGAGCGAGAACCAAGACAACTTCAAAGCTTCCAAGCTTCAACTGTGCTTCTCCTTTCTTGCTCTTCTCACTTCAGTAGTAACGAGGAAAACAACTTGTGTTTGCGTTTGGTTTAGTGATAGCTGAGATGTGGGAAGACGATGGTGTAAGGCCTGGTTCAGGGCTCATTCACGAACCAAGATTAGTTCCAGGTTTCCACAACCTGGCTTTCTCTTCCAACTTGGCTCGACAGAAACTATGATTTTATATGATGTGAGTTGTAGTGAGTTAGGAATGTCGATTAGCATGAACCCTTATATACATAGCTGGAATGTGATAAGGAAGTAGGGATAAGATGTTTGTATGTATTTGGATTGGGCCATATGGAGGTGGCGTTAGGATTGCACATGGTGTTTCCTTAGGTTATACCTAAGGTAGTAACAAACGAGTGAAGGTGTGAGCTGTCGATTTACATGTATCCATATATATATATGAACAAGAAGGTGATAAGCGATAGAATGGAGCAGGAAGGTGGTGTAAGATATGCACATGGATTCCTTAGGCTTCATTTGGGGAAGTAACAAGGGAGGGAGGGTGAGTTGTAGGTTATAATTGAGGGAGGTCTACTTGGGTCAGGTTGTATTTTATAGATCACAGCCACGATTTACATTTTTGGTTCAAAATCTCGCGATTCTAGACGTAAAACATTATTTCGGACAACTTTCGTGTTTTACACTTTTCCTGGTTCGGACCAGAAGGGCCTTAAAATTGGGATTTAAATACGTTACAGAAAGTTGGTGGTTTATTCGAATTTATATGAAGTGTCATTGGAACAAAGTTATTATTTGTGTCAAATTGAGATGAAACGTGTAAGGTGCCTTAACTTGATCAATATCCTAGTATCATAATTATATTTGAAGGTTGATAACAATTGTCATTCATGTTTCTTAGAGGTCAAAATATTATTAGCAAGTACACATGGGAATTTTAGTAGGCTCGGGATTTATTTAAATTGTATTTGTTAATTATTGAAACGTATACTTATTAAGTATCAATGTTTTAAGTTATGTATGATATCTAGGTTATTAAGGTTTAGGTGTAAATGTCGTTTCAAGGTAAGAGTGAATAACGTTGTAATTGACAAAGTATATATAAAAAGAAAAAAATTGTTATGGGTAAAAATGGTTAATTTATGTTGTAATAATGTGTTAATCGTAGGAAAATTTTACGGGGTGTTATACAAATCCAATCAAACCTATAGGTGCACGCTATAGCCCAAAACAATCCAATCAATAGCTTACCTAGCTCAAGTCTAGGCCTCGCTCTATAATCAATCTAATAGTTTACCTAGTTCGGGACTAGGCCTCGCTCTATAACCAAATCAATAGCTTACCTAGTTCGGGACTAGGCCTCGCTCAATCCTACCTAGTTCTATAAGCATAGCAAGTTTTGAAATAAATAAATAAAGCGAAAATAGTCCATATAAAACATTTGCACGTTTCTCACCCCAAGTATTGAAAACAAAGTTCAAGAGTAAAAGTGGGGCTATGACTCACCTCAAGTCCAGCAAAAATCCTCAAAAGAAATCGATAGAGAAAGACTTAAGCAAACCCAAGCAACTCACGTAACGGCAACTACAGACTCGGCACTTCCTAACAATATCAAGCTCGTTCAGAAATCATTTCCTCAAAAATCAAATATTCCCATTCCCGAACGTATTCCGTTTTACTTTCCAAAAATATCCATTTCTCGAATTAACTTCATATTAATTTGAAATTCGACGTTTGGTATCCATATGGGTGGAGGGTCGACACAACACAAACCAAGAAGCCACAACGAAAGAAATAATAAACCAACTATAGGTCTAATATTAGCCCAACGCATTATTTAAATAATCATCGAAGCTTACCAAATCCGCCGATTTGGTAATCTCCCATATTTATTTACGTAATACATCGTTCCAAAATTATACCCAACCTAAAGCACATAGCACAGAGAATTCTATTTGGTATATATCGTAGTCCTATAAATTCCCTATGTATATCGTCGAATCGGCCAAATCCCACGAGATACATAGTAATTTATTACCCTAAAACATATACCACAACCTATGGGCGTCGTGGGATACGATGCCCATTAATATACTCATTTTATATAATCAAATAACTCGATATAATCCGTCGATTAAATAAATCATTTGCTATAGAAAATATTTATATTAATCGTCATATATCCGTGACAACACAAAAGTCACAATATAAAGTCCACTTGGACTTTAAATAACCACAATTCGTATAACTCGATAAGTTTCTAAATATATAAAAATTTCGTTTTTAATTATTATTTACCCGACTTATTATTATTTCGTCATTACTTAGTTATTATTTATAACATTAGTCCGACATTTATTACACTATTTACATAGCATAATAACTATCGTTATATTGTTATAACGTTTACTCGTGATCGTTTTATTATTAATATACGCATTTATATATATATATATATATATATATATATATATATATATATATATATATATATATATATATATATATATATATATATATATATACGTTTAACACGTCTATATACGTATATAAACGATTATATTCTCAATAATATTATTGCGAGTATTATTTTTAATATCGACTTTTAAATATTTATCGAGTCATAGAATTTGGTCACATGTCCGAGTCATGACTCTCGGCTCATAGTCCAAGTCCAATATAAGTATCAAGTCAACAATAAATATATCATCTCCGTCTAACTCAATCACATATCCACGTGCTACAACATGAGGGTCCGACTACGGCACCCAACTAACCTATCTCCGTCATCTAATGACCGTCTCACAATCGGTCCCCAAATTCATACTCGTCAACACAACTCCACAATATCAAAGTTAATCCATTTGCCGAAACCATGAGGTTACGGACTCAACCCACATTCGGCCAACAACAATAATAACAACATAATGCCCAAGTCTCGATATCACAAAACAACACCATGAGTCACAACAATAAACACCAAATTATAACATTACCGGGTTGGTTTACCAAGCCAAAACCCGAGCCAAATGACCCACTTGGGTCTCGGCTAGAACCGCGAGTCACAAGACTCGAACCCAAGACCTATTCGGTCTTGGCTTAGGCTCACTCGAGCCGCTCCAAAACTGCCGAAGGGACCCATTCGGGTCGTAGCATAACCAAAACCACAACTAGCTTCAAATGGACTCCCACTCGAGTCACAATCAAACCAACGGACCAAGGGGGTCACGTTGAGCTCCCAACCGAGCCACATAATAAAAACATTCGGACCAAGAGCCACGAATTAGCTCTAGATCGAGCCAAACAAAGAAACCACACCGAGACCCTATGGTCTCGGTTAAGCTCCAACGAGCCAAACACAAACCAAACGCATCAAAAATCCAAATCCGAGCACCGAATCAATTAAAAGTCGACCTCCATGGATACCAAACCCATCTTTTTATTAAACCCATCATCACTTCAAGTTTTTAACACCCAAAATATCAAGATTAGACTCGGGTTTGACTCAAAATAGTCAAACCCGACGCAAAACTCGTGATTCTCATCTTTGATTCGGATACAATCGAGAAAATATTGATGGTGTGGTGGCGTGGGGTATGTGGGTGCGACGGTATCAACAAAATCGGGGGAGGGGGGGTTTGTTTTGAGCCCGTGTATTACACCAAAAGAAAGAGGAGATGGTGGGGATTCTTTTTGTGGTGGCGGTGTGGTAAGGTGGCCGGCGGTGGTGATGGTGTTGGGGTTGTAGGCGGCGGCGACTAAGGAGAGAAGAAAGAGAGGTGGGTGTGGTGATAATATGTGAGGGTTAGGGTTAGGGAAGGGGTAATATACCCGAATTTTACATTATTAGTCCCTCTAGTTCTCTCATTCTTATTTAGGCCACGAATACTTTTAGTTTAGGTGAATATTAATAACCGGTTCTCCCATAACACGATCACTTACTTTCATAAACATTGAATATCGTCGAAATATATTTTATATCCCACCATAAATTCCCAAAGCATTTCTTTATTCACACAAAAGATAAAACGTTCATTTGATCGATATAACGCGACCACTAACCAAAAGATTTAAACTCGTTAGGTTTTTATAGTGCCGGAGTCAATGTAATGCCAAAGTAACAATCTCAAAATAAATTATCACGAACGAAACGAACCAAACCATAAGTAAATAATAACTCCTCATAATAAACGTACGATCAAAAATACATTCCAATATTCATAAAACATCTCGTCTAATAAACTTTTCAAATTTTCTAAAATTATAATTTTTAATGTAATGCGGGTTTTAAAAACGGCTCCCTATTTTGCCAGTTGTCACACTACACAGCACAACATATGGTAATTTTGGACCTCTTTAATTAGCCATGTTGATCCACATATGGTAATTTAATAGACATGAAAATATTCTAACAGCTTTATTTATGATATATATCCAGCTAAACAATTGTTTACTTCTATTATATATTCGAATTAGTTTATTGAATTCTATTTTGGGACCACAAGTGTCCTATACTCCTATATATGTGTTTGTAAGCTATGTAATTAAATTGTAAACTACTGTTATGATTTTCACTAAAAAGGTAAAAACTAGACACTTAATTCAGTATAAGCGTGTTATGTCTCTATACAAAATCATATTAGCTCCTTTCTACCTCTACTGTAATCGCCGTCCTAACAATACTGAAAAAAAAAAAAAAAAAAAAAAAAAAAAAATCCAGGCAAGTGGTAAATTATGATGATTTTACAATATTTTAGTTTTGATCGATCTTGTTTTCGATTATATATAGATACTCCATGCATCATGCAAAATGGATCGCAAACTTAATCGCCATGAAATGATTAGCTTTTTATTTTTTCATAGAATTAAAAAGATATAAATTGGAAAATGAGTTAACTGGGCATCTATATATCACATGAGCCATAACATTTTGTGTTTATTTATCCAAATGAGGAAGAATTCAAGATTTGGTAGGAGTTACATCATGCTTTAACAAAAAGTCGGATTTACATTACTTTACGTGTTTGTAACATAATAGAATAATATGTAGCGTGTAATATAATATTTGTCCAAAAGTTATACTATACTTTTGAATAGCATGTCGATCTATATATAATAAACCTCATGATTATAAAATGCATCAAGGTTACTTATAAAGCCTCAAACCTTATTGGTTTTCTTGTTTAATAATATGGAGAGAATATTCATTTTGCTGTAGAAAAGTCATTTATTCAAATTAATTATGTAGTAAAGTCATTTGTTCAAATTAGTTATAGGCATGGACAGGCGCGGACTTAGGGGTTTTTAAGGTTCACGAGCATTCGATGCATGTTTACCGCTTAATGTAAATTTTAGTTAAAAATTCTTGATTTTTTCAAAATGAACCTGGTTTGAAATTCCGTATCACACAAATACATATCTTTTGTAATTAATCTAGTAATGTGTCAAGAATAATATATGCATTTTTTTTATTTGTTTACAAGTTTAAATGAAATCATGCATTTAAGTCATTTTTAGTTTCTTAATTAACCTCAGAATAAATTTTTACACATGATAACTTATAATGTTGGTCCCCTTTATGCATGGATAACATATAATAAGATTCTCACGCGAAATATAATTTCGATGAGTGATATAATCACAAAAAAGTTTTCTCAAATAAGTCTCACAAACTGATGTGGCGCAGTGTGATTGGTTCTCTCCTCTCTTTCTCACTGAACCAATCACACTGCGCCACATCAGTTTGTGAGACTTCTTTGTGAAATTTTTTTTGTGATCATATCACTCCTCTATAATTTTGTACATGTCACCAAACTATTCATACCTAACCTTGAAACTTACGAGTAATTTGTAAGTTTCAGGTGGATCAATGGATATCTTGATTTTTTTAATATAATCTAGAGTATACAAATAAGTGAATAACATCAGTTTTAATTTTACTTTTTCAATTGAGTTAATTGCATAAATCGTCCCTAAACTTTGGCCAAATTGCATGTTTCGTCCCAACCATTTCGTAAGTGCAAAAATCGTCCCTGTGGGAAACTTTTGAGTAAATTTTCGTCCCTGATTGGGACAAAACATGCAATTTGACACTTTCAAATTATGCAATTTTCGTCCCAACCAGGGACGAAAATTTGCTCAAAGGTTTCTCACAGGGACGATTTTTGCACTTTCGAAATGGTTGAGACGAATGATGCAATCGGGCCAAAGTTCAAGGACGATTTATGCAATTTACTCTTTTCAATTTGTTGCACAACTTTTTTATTTTATTTTATTCTGTTCACATCTTCATTATATTGTCTTCATCTTCTTGTCAAAGAACCATCAAGAACAAAACAAATTTATCATGTGAAAGAAATCCATATAGAATAATCTTCATCTTGGTTTTTAGCTTATGTTTCTTTATTTAAATGTAAAGAATCAGAATTTAAACTCTTAAATATACTTACACATGCATGCATGCATAGTTGCGTATATCAATCACATGGTGACCCCATTATCAAACTTTAGTTTTTAGTTTTTACCCTAATTAGTTACAGAACTGTTTGATGTGCTTGTTGTATCGTACGTAACGTGGAGCTTAAACTATTTACATCTGGATTATTCTAAATTAACATTCCTTAACAAGTCATTATAGCTCGTGTTGTAATGCTTTCTTTATTGATCTTATCCTCTATATAAAGTTAGCAAATAGTTTAAACAAGCTGATGGGGTCATTGTTTTTCCCTTCACAAAGGGAAAAAAACAATAAAGATGATTGATTCACTGGTGTGCAACATTGACCATTGGATATAATACGTTTAAAATTTCCTTCCAAATCTTCAATTACAGATAACATTTTTTGTTTAAACGTTACATCAAACATTCTACATTTTCAAATCATGAGGGTATTATAGTATTTTCATGTCAAAATATCACTTTTCTCCTTTCACGTACTTGTTACCAAATGTGTTTTTAATCCTTAAATTTATATAAATCGCACTTCTTACTTAATATTTATTTAACCACGTTGCAACGATTATTCGGATAAAAGTTTGTTTTCACACGTAGATTATTAAAACTAGGTGGTTTTCAAAGATTAATTAGTTAGTTTAATTTTTTGATAATCTTTAATAATACGCAAATTTCCATGCAAATAAAGAGGAATTGCATGTAAATAATAGATCAGGCGTATAACAAACAACCATTCACGCATGAAGACCATGCATAACCCCTTCTCACGTTATGAGCAGATTTTAGAGGTGCAGTGTAACTGTATCGTAGGGCACGCTTGTATTTAATTGAAGTATGTTTGCGTAGTCGGTTTAATAGTCATCACTATGGTTGTTTGATGATTGATTTGATGAAGTGGGTGAACACTACGGTGACAGTTTTGTATGTAGTCACCGCGACACATGGGCTTATAGTGTATATTGATGAACATATAATTCAATATACTGATATAAAATGGAGCATTGATCATCCATGGATGTACAATTTATTTTCACATTTTTCACGAAATTGAACTTCAACGAATCTTTTGAACCATCTAGCCAACCGAACAAAGGCCAATTTGAGAACCGACCCACAAAAATTGGTCCAGAGCAGGCTAGGCCGTGAATGTTTGACTAATCAACAAGTCAAATATATAGCAACTAATGAAGCATTTCTAACATGTATACTTTTGCATATCAAAGATTCCTAGAATACCAACAGTAGCACCATTTCAATCTAGTTACTTGTGAATAGGTCGATTCGGGTTATTTTTAATCCCTAATGGGCCAAACATATAAAGATTAAAGATGTTGGACAAAAAGTATTTTGGGTCAATCCAAGTATCCAACACGACCCATTTCGAACCATTCCGAAAATTAACTATTTTGACCCTGATACTTTTTTACTCTTTAACCAAACCTGCCCATTTTAACAACGCAAGTTTTATGATAGTTTGTGAGATATAAACGTCGTTGAAAAAAACCGATAATTTTCCATTTGACAGTCTTACAATAAACAACTTACTCCTACCAAAAAGAAAAAGAATACCATTAAACTAACTATTCCTTACAAATCTAAGAGCATTAGGAGTAGTCACGCCACTCCCATGCCAAACCAACGTGGCACCCTTTTGACTACACCCAATGCTCTATGTATAATAGATCACAATAAGAAAAGATATGTTATATGAAAGGATATTTAGATTTCTTGATGGTGAACGCAACAATCACCGGGTGACCTTGATGCAGAAGATGAACAAATTCACGCTCTGAGGTAAAATGGATAACTCTTGATGGCCCAAGATCCTTTGGATATCCAGTATAATACCTTCAAGATAATAATGGCAATACGATACAATATGAGAGACTTGAAACCATGTACTTCCTTTGAGAAAGTCAAATCATTATCACAAAGTGGTTTTGCTTTTTTGTATAGAATAAGCTTATTCACATGAACCACACAGCAATTAACTATCAACTTTGGTGATTTATTATTAAGCTCATAAGATATGCTTTATGATTGTAACATTTTCATGCCAGTCATGTCAAATGCACCACATCTCTAAAGGCAAAATAACAAAAACTCTTGGTTTACCGCTCTAACCCCGATATTAGTTTATCAGCATTACTTGTGGCTAAAACTTTAATGTAATTTTACTGTTTAAAATGTTGAAAACACGTGCAAAATTTTGGAGCTAAAAACCAGTTTATCATCCTAACTTACAGTAAACTGATTCTGTAACCAATAGTCTGAGACACCAGAGGACAATAACATGAAAAAAAGATTCAGAATCAATGAAATAGCAAATACCAAAGAGAAATAATCTTTTACAACAATAACTTAGTGCATACTTGCAGGTGGAATGTAGATTCATCATCATATTGTTGAAAACGACAGCTCCCCCATCTAATCTGTAGAAGTTATAAAGAAAAACGCTTCCAAGAGGCTTCTATAATAATCCGAGAGGCTTCTAATAGTGTAGATTATTTTACTACACTATAAGAATCCATGGAAAATACTATAAGACTACAAGTGCAAGTTGAAAGTTGATTCAAACATTGAATTACACATGCATAGTAGAGCACAGTAGTGTGTGCGAGATCCATCATATATAAGTGCTTCAAGACATAAGACCTTTTTGGAAGGGTCACCCACATGTTTGTGGTTCGACCATGATTCCTCTAAGTATGTATTTGTATTCACCATGTTATGTTCGAATGATTTGCAGAAAAATATAAGGTTTAGTATATATGGAGGATCGATAATTGCAGCAATATAAGTAACAGATATATATGATGTAACAAAGTAAAAATTGTACTAAAATGATTCTGGAATTGTATTCATGATGCTGTCGAATTACATATATATAGAAGTGAATGGATATGACTTTTCAAGACTTAGAGATATGATGGTTCAAGAACCATCACACCCATTCGTCCCTTAACTGCCATAACAGAAAAACCAAACATCACGTTTGGTGTCTGTTGGAGTATTTCCAAACATCACTTCGAATAACAATACAGAAACTAAAATAACGAAACATACTAAAAGGTTTCTAAAGTACTAAATAGAAATATTGTTCTTAAGTATAATTAAAAAATTCTATGATCTTAAACACTTCCAACATTCTCCCTCCTAAGATCATAGGATTGAGACATGTAGAAGCCTTCTTTGAATCCTTAAGTAATGATTGTGAAATCATCACTTGAGTTGCTACGAGTTTCTTCCTTGATCGAGTTTCCAGCCTTTGAGTTTTGCCAAGTATGTGGTAGAGTCGGTTTGGTGTAGGACTTCTTTTCTTCTTCATCTTCTAAAATAACTCCAAAGTGCTCTAGCTTTTCTTTTCCTTTAAATTCTGCCATAGTTTGTTTGGGTGCCAACGCCTCTTGTTGAGACAACGGACTAAATTTGTCCACTTCTACTCTTTTGGTAGGAAAATTAGGGCCCCTAGCAGTTTTGTAGTAGGATGTGAAAATGTCTAGATATTTGATGTAGCACTTCTTCAATTCATCACCATCTTGCTTTGATAAGCCAATAAGTTCACCAATTGTACCGAATTCTTGACCGAAATGAACACTTAAGTAACCTCCAAGTCCTTCTATTAGTTTGTAAAGATCAAGTAGATGCACTTGTATTCCATTGATTGTGGGAGGAATAGGACCGGGAAGGGATTTGTTTAAGTAATGATTATAGAACCACTTGACAACTTTATCAAATTTGAATCTAAAATAGTCCCATTCTTGACGAATTATATCATCACATTTGATCAAGTTTAAGAAAGTTACAAATTCATTAAAAGAAGTGACTCTAGTCGAATATGTAATGCCTTTTATCTTAATCATATCATCTTCCGAATTTGCTAATGACTCAAAATAATTTTCTAAGAAATCATTATGCCTTTTCCTTAAACTATCTTCATTAAAAACGTGTTCTTCAAAGTTATTAAACATGTAAACTAGCCTACAACGATTTCCTTCATAGACTATTTCAAAACCTTGTTTTTCAAGTAGGTCGGTGGAAAGTATGTTAAGAGAAACTTCGGGAGCATATAAGACACCCGGTATTAATAAACCTCGACCATCATCTTTGATAATAACTTCACCAATTCCATATGTAAATAAAAATTTCATTTGATCTTTTAACTTTGAAACAACAAAATCTTCTTTGATGTTACGAAAGAAATTAAGATTAGGGCATAAGTGCTTATCTATTTGGTTGCTTATATACCATGTGTTGTCCCAATGTCCTTGATCCGTCCCTTTCAATATGGAATTCGTTGGGAAATGGATGACTTCATGATACTTCAATTCGGTGGTTGCCTTTTGTATCTTTTGAGTATCATTTGTGTCGACTTGGTGTGGTATATGAGTCGAACTTTCTGCCTTGTTTCCTTCTTCATGTTTCGTTGGACAAGAGATTGAGATATGACCCTTTTTCTTGCATGTGAAACATTTGTGTTTGCGATATTTGTTTTGTGTAAGAGTTGAATGTATGCATCGATCTCCTGTAGTTTTTTCTTCAACATATCCTTGCAATCGTTAGTGATTTGTCGTATGCACTTGCCTAGTTTCTTTTCGTTTTCTCTTTTCAATTGGCGGTGTATGAACGAATTCTGCATCTTGTTTCTTAGAGGATTCCCAGGTTTGCTCTGATGCCAACTTTTGGAAGGGTCACCCACATGTTTGTGGTTCGACCATGATTCCTCTAAGTATGTATTTGTATTCACCATGTTATGTTCGAATGATTTGCAGAAAAATATAAGGTTTAGTATATATGGAGGATCGATAATTGCAGCAATATAAGTAACAGATATATATGATGTAACAAAGTAAAAATTGTACTAAAATGATTCTGGAATTGTATTCATGATGCTGTCGAATTACATATATATAGAAGTGAATGGATATGACTTTCCAAGACTTAGAGATATGATGGTTCAAGAACCATCACACCCATTCGTCCCTTAACTGCCATAACAGAAAAACCAAACATCACGTTTGGTGTCTGTTGGAGTATTTCCAAACATCACTTCGAATAACAATACAGAAACTAAAATAACGAAACATACTAAAAGGTTTCTAAAGTACTAAATAGAAATATTGTTCTTAAGTATAATTAAAAAATTCTATGATCTTAAACACTTCCAACAGACCTAGCAGGAGTACCTCGACTGTTCTTAGAAAAAGCATGTTTTGTCTATAACTTTACAAAAGTTGATATCATGTCACGATGTCAAACTCAGGGTCTTGCTTGCTAGTCTCGCTATATATAGCAACAAGCAGCATGAGAAACAAAAATGCACTATTTCCCAATAACAGTTCCAAAACAATAGAAACAGAAGTAGACAGTTCAATTTCATATCGTGGTTTGCCTTAGATAAGAAGACAATATATATCAGTATCATCTTAGTAACACATGTAAAACCGCAAATGATGCATCACTATACGACTATGACTAAAAATTTTAGAGGTTAAGAAAAAAAGAAAACCAATTACCGAGTGTAGTACAGGCTAAGTGCAATACGGTTCTAGCTCATTTTTTTCTAGCCCCGATTTTGCAGACTCCTATCAAACACTTCAACAAACCTAATAAGCCTAAGCAAGATCAGTACACCTGTCTGAACTGAACTGGCCCAAAATTTAGGAATGTATCCAAGAAAAATTAATAGTAAAAAGCTGATAACATTTGGAATTTTTGTACCTCAGTCCCATAAGCATGGGCAAGGACGACGACTAAGTTTTTCAGCCAATAATTTACTCAAACAACCCACCCCACCTCCATATATATAAAGGGCAGGCATAATGTAATAACAGACACACTTCCCATAATTTTAAGATCCACAAATTGCTCAGCAAAAGATCCACTTATGTTGCTAAAAGGAAGAAGAAGCCTAAGGACACTTGAAGACCTGAAACCTTATATTAACAAGGTAAGACACTAGACCTAAAACCAACAATCTGTCCAGTGATGGGTTCATTGGATTGCCTTCTATGTGCAAAGCATTCTGGTAATCGAATAATGTGGTGTCACATAGTAGTAGGAGTACTATTTTCGATCAATATACTTGTGAATGGGCTGAATTGAGTTTCTTTATCTCTTAAAGAGTCAAATAAAATAACTAGCTAAAAAACCGGTCCAAAATGGGTCAGACAAGCCGGAAGTCCCCAAGAACATATTTCTAATGCATACAACCTCCCAAATCGTTATGTCAAACAGTTTAAATAATTAACGTTATAGTGTAGTTCTTGCAATCATTTTAACGTGCTTATCTATAAATAAACTGAAATCGACCAAAAAGAAGTGTCCTCCGGTCGACCTGACTTGCACTTTAAACTACCCTTTTTGACCTGCTGCCCAATCCACTGGACTCGCTCGTTGTTCGACCTCTAGCACATAACTGGAATGTTATTTGTTTAAATGTGCAAACTAGAAGTCTAAATTGTAAATGCAAATAGCAGATAGATGGAAATGCAAGGTTATCTATAAAGAAAGTATTGTTTCCGTGTGGTCATATATTTTTCTAGTAGCACAATATAATGATGTACTATGTCGTTAAATACAACATCATTACAGAACTTACAACATCATTACAGAACTTATCATAACCTCTGTCTCATTTTGTTTTACCATCAAGATGGGCAATTTGTCCCACAAAGTTTTGGGATTTTTATACCAACCCTTAAAAGTGATATTATTCACACCACTTTATTATTAATCCGTCTTCATTTACAGATAGGAAGTCAAGAAATATCAATAAGTATGTCAACATAAACTAAAAAAAACACACAGCCATATACTTATACTAACAAAATAAGTTGCACCAAATCAGTTGCGCCAAACTAGAAACATCATATTCATAAACACAAACGTAGACTTATACTAACAAAAAAAGGCCCAAAAATCCCGCCGCAATGCGCGGGCTAATCTACTCGTTTCTTATATTTTTTGAGTCTAAAATGCACAATTTATCTACTCGTTTCTTATATTTTTTGAGTCTAAAATGCACAATTTGTATTTTTCACATGAAACTTATAGGGTGTTTACTAAATTAAGTCGTTTGGCCAATGTCTATATTAGCTACTTATTTAGCCTCTTAAAGGGAGCTTGTGTGGGTTTGCCCCAAAAATACTTGGTTGTGGGTTGTTTCGAACCAAACACCTGGTGCTTTTTAATGTCATAAATGCTTACCACTAAGCTAAAGCTTGTTACTTATAGTTTCTGTTTCCTGATTAAACAAAAATCTATTTAGATTAAGAGTAAGGTAATTACATTTTTGGATAATGTTCATTATAAAATATTAATCGATTTCTTTTTTAAAGTCAAAGAATTATACAAAGTAATAACATTGGATGATTTAAAATCCAAAGAATTGATACTTAACTTGTAATATATAATCAGTCTTTTTTAAAGTTAGAATATTATAAACTCCAACATGAAGAAAGGAATGATTCCATAAAGTTTGATGTTGTATATAATAGCTTACCCATTTCCAGTTTCACATACTTCCTCCTTGTCTTTTCATTTCCTAAATCATTGGTCCATTGTGTCTTTCTTCTTCCCCTATTTAAATCTTAAAAACAATACATAATGTAAAAGAAATACTTGGGTATGAAAAGTAGCTTTCTCTTATTAATGTAAATTTTTTAGTACACTTCACCATGTATGTGGAAATGAAGAGCATCATGCATACTTAAGACGCGGTTCCGAAATTCTGTTATGAAGTTTTCACTAGTGGACCATTTCAATCCATTTACTTTTGAATAGGTCGATTCAGGTTATGAATAATCTCTAATGGGTCAAACATGGAAATTAACACCTAAAGATTAAAGATGTTGGAAAAAAATTTATTGTGGGTCAATCCAACATGACCCATTTCGAACCATTCCAAATATAAACTAGTTTGACCCATATGGTTTTTTACTCTTTACCCAGCCTGCCCATTTTAACAACTCAAGTTTTATGATATTTTCGATCGATGAACTTGTGAATGGGCTGAGTCGAGTTTTTTTTATCTGTTAAAGAGTCAAATAAAATGACTAGCTAAGAAAATGGGTCCAAATGGGTCAGACAAGCTGGGAGTCCCCAAGAACATATTTCTAATGCATACAACCTCCCAAATTGTAATGTCAAACAATTTAAATAATTAATGTAATAGTGTAGTTCTTTCAATCATTTTAACGTGTTCATCTATAAATAAACTGAAAATGACCAAAAAAGTGTGCGCCGGTCGATCATACCTGCACTTTAAACTACCCTTTTTGACCTGCTGCCCAATCCATTAAACTTGCCCATTTTTCGACCTCTAGCACATACTAGGATGTTATTTGTTTAAATGTGCAAACTAGAAGTCTAAACTGTAAATGCAAATAGCAGGTAGATGGAAATGCAAGGAGATCTATAAAGAAAGTATTGTTTCCGTGTGGTCATATATTTTTCTAGTAGCACATTATAATGATGTACTATGTCGTCAAATACAACATCATTACAGAACTTAGACCAAACCTCCATGAAAGCAGCTTCAACTTTGTCCTTTTGGTGAGTTAGTTGATAAAAGCTGTCTTCCATCCCCATTACGGACATTTTTTGGCCAAGATGACATACCCATCTGAATTTTTCAAAGAAATCTTCATTTTTACTAATAGCGATTTCTACATTGGACATAACATCATTGAAATTACTGTCAGAACTAACTCTCCTGAGCAAATGACTAAATGTTGAAAGCTGGTGAGTCTTTATCCAACCTCATTTCCCGGATGGAAATGAAATTGCACCAACTAAACAAGCTTTTCGAAAAATGGGATCCACGTCACCAATCAGCTTGACTGCAATATGCATTAACTTTACTGCCACATCATGAAGATCCCGAGATGAAGATTCGTAAGGTATGTGTATGTCGGTAGAGAATTTATAATTCTGACACCAATGATGGAGTGCCACATGAAAAAAAAAGCCTTCCCACCTACATGTATATGAGACAGATATAGCAGTATAAGAACTTAGATTTTTCAGTCTAATTTCAATTCAGACGAATATTAACATCTTGGAAATACTCTATAAATTGGGATTGTATTTCATCAATAATGAAGAAGGGTCTTTTTAGTATAACGAAATCATATATTACTCCAAATAATTCATTGGCAACTTTTGAAGCTTAAACTACCAGATAAATTCCTAGAGCAGGGGTAAGAAAAGATTAGTACATGCGAGATGTCATTTCCAAAGATAAGTTTGATGTGTGTGTCACTGTGTCTAGTCCACAGCACATGTTCATACTTCGGATGTCATTGTTTTTTAAAGTTAAGGAATCATATAAAGTAATAACATTAGATGATTTGAAATCTAAAGAATTGATACTTAACTTGTAATATATAATCAGTTTTTTTTAAAGTTTAAGAATATTATAAACTCCAACATGAAGAAAGGAATGATTCCATAAAGTTTGATGTTGTATATATATAGTAGCTTACCCATTTCCAGTTTCACATACTTCCTCCTCGTCTTTTCATTTCCTAAATCATTTGTCCTTTGTGTCTTTCTTCTTCCCTTATTTAAATCTTAAAAACAATACATAATGTAAAAGAAATACTTGGGTATGAAAAGTAGCTTTCTCTTATTAATGTAAATTTTTTAGTACACTTCACCATGTATGTGGAAATGAAGAGCAACATACTAAGGATGCAGTTCCGAAATCTGTTATGAAGTTTTCACTAGTGGACCATTTCAAGCCATTTACTTTTGGATAGGTTGATTCGGGTTATGTTTAATATCTAATGGGTCAAACATGGAAATTAACATATAAAGATTAAAGATGTTGGAAAAAACTGTATTGTGGGTCAATCCAATATGACCCATTTCGAACCATTCCAAAAGTAAACTAGTTTGACCCAGATGCTTTTTTACTCTTTACCCAGCCTACCCATTTTAACAACGCAAGTTTTATGATAGTTTGTGAAATATAAACGTTTTTGAAAAAACCCGATATTTTTCCATTTGACAGTCTTACAATAACCAACTTACACGCATAAATTTTATTTCTAGATAAAACTCAGCAGCAACTTCCTCCAGAACTTTGTCAAGATTAGAGGTGGCAATTTGCGCCCAAAATTAAAAAAATATGCTAATTTGGGCTGATTCATAAAAGATTTGTACACATTTAGCTCCCTATTTTTTTTTAAATGAGCATGTATGGCCCATTTAAATGTTAAATGGGCATTAATGGGCACATATTTTCTCTCAATTGGAGAACACTACAATTGTTTTTAAAGAAAAACTTATAGATGTGATATATTTAATTTTTTAAATATAAATGAGGTGTTACGTTTGAGAAATTTATTTTGTCGTTTTGGGTCTTTTCTAAAGCGATTCGTAAAACGTGAGCCCGTTTAGCCCGTGCTCGTTTATCCCGTGCCCGTTTAAGCCAGTGCCCGTTAGGGCCAGAGCCCACTTGAACCGTGGCCCGTGCCCGCCCATTTTGCCACCTCTAGTCAAGATGTTCGGTGTAATTACTCCTAACAAAAAAGAAAAAATTTCTCATCAAACTAGGTGTTCATTCTGTTGCAAATAAAGTACAAAGATAACAACAAGAATATATATAATGTATGAAAGGATCGTTAGATTACTTGATGGTGAATCCAACAATCACCGGGTGACCTTGATGCAGAAGATGAACGAATTGGCGCTCCGAGGTAAAATGGATAACTCTTGATGGCCCAAGATCCTTTGGATATCCAGTATAATACCTTCAAGATTATAATGGCAATACGATACAGTATGAGAGACTTGAAACCATGTACTTCATCGAGAAAGTGAGATCATTATCACAAAGTGGTTCTGCGTTTTTTTGTATAGAATAAGCTTATTCACTTGAACTACAGAGCAATTAACTATCAACTTTGGTGACTTCTGATTAAGCTCATAAGATATGCCTTATGATTGTAACATTTTCATGCTAATCATTGACGTGAAAACATGCTATAAGATCATTTATTTCTCCTAGCAATTCAGTAACACCATCTTATTTCCCGAAGAAAGAGTTACATTCTGAATTTGTTTGTCAAATGCAATACTTCTCTAAAGGCAAAATAACAAAAATTCTTCATTTACAGCTATAACCCCGATATTAGTTTATCAGCATTACTTGTGGCTAAAACTTTATAGTAAACTGATTCTGTAACCGATAGTCTGAGACACGACACCAGAGGACAATAACATGAAAAAAAGATGCAGAATCAACGAAATAGCAAATGATCCCAAGATGAAGATTCGTAAGGTATGTCGGTAGAGAATTTATAATCTGACACCAATGATGGAGTGCTACATGAAAAAAGCCTTCCCATCACCTGCATGTATATGAGACAGATATAGCAGTATAAGGAACTTAGATTTTTCTGCCTAATTTCAGTTCAAACGAATATTAACATCATACAGTAATATAATCAATTATGGTCAGGGAAATATTTTAAATAACACTCATATAGACTCGTGGTTGGTTGTGACCAAATATGAATATGTATGACTACATCCGTTAGAAATACTCTAGTATTGGGATTGTATTTTCATCAATAATTAAGAAGGGTCATTTTAGTACAACGAAATCATATATTACTCCAAATAATTCATTGGCAACTTTTGAAGCTTAAACTACCAGATAAATTCCTAGAGCAGGGGTAAGAACAGATTAGTACATGCCAGATGTCATTTCCAAAGATAAGACCGATGCGTGTGTCACTGTGTCTAGTCCACAACACATGTTCATACTTCGGATGTCATTGTTTTTTAAAGTTAAAGAATCATATAAAGTAATAACATTAGATGATTTGAAATCTAAAGAATTGATACTTAACTTGTAATATATAATCAGTCTTTTTTAAAGTTTAAGAATATTATAAACTCCAACATGAAGAAAGGAATGATTCCATAAAGTTTGATGTTGTATATATATAATAGCTTACCCATTTCCAGTTTCACATACTTCCTCCTCGTCTTTTCATTTCCTAAATCATTTGTCCTTTGTGTCTTTCTTCTTCCCTCATTTAAATCTTAAAAACAATACATAATGTTTGAACATGAACACCCATTGAGTCTCATAGATTTGTGGTCGAAAAATAAACACAATGAAGAAGAAACCGATGAAGATAAAGCTGATGATGATGACAAAGAAGACGTGGATTACACAAAGCAAGACTTCCGATGTCAATGTGATCGGTGTGACAAAGATATCACTTGGTTTCAAAGGTATTACTACAAGTGTGATCAGTGTCAATACTCGATCCACAAATTCTGCGCAGAGCTTCCAGAAACGTTGCAACACCATTCCCACATTTGTCCTCATCGTCATCATCTTCTTATTCTTCACCGATTCACAGAAAGCTGGAACTGGAATTGCCATGTATGCAAAACCAGTCATAAGCCACATGTTCTGTTATATCGTTGCCCTAAATGTTTTTTTTACATTGATTTGCTTTGTGCAACGAGATATCTAAAAACCAACATCATTCATCACCCTAGCCATGTACACCCACTGGTTTGCAGCGCCAAATACATTTTATGTGAGTGTGATGCGTGTGGGAAAGAACACAAAGGGATCTTTTATCAGTGTGCTACTTGTTCATTCCCGTTACTGCACAGCGATTGTGCATTCCTACCAAAAAAAATGCTAATCCAACAAACTACTAACGATATTTTTTCTCATCCTCACCCACTCACCCTTGCATATTCCTTAGAGATTGAAGATGAAAGAACTAGACGTTGGACTAAGTGTAGGGTATGCAATCGTCCTTTTGATAATAAGTCTCTATGGATTTATAAATGCGTCAGGTGCAGATACTATGCTCATCTTGATTGTGCAACAGCTAGACACGAGCCGTTCATGTCCATCCTCATGTCTCCCGGTAAGACTACTACTGTACATATCAAATTTATACTACATCACTGCATAAATGCATAGCGACGCATTTTGGATTTTGGCCGAATAAGTTTGGTTATTGGCCGAATCCACTCAACAGCACTAAATTTGAACAATTTGTTCATGTAAGTCACAAGTTTCATAATGCTAGAGACCTGTTACTACAGGTAACATTTACATAAAAAGTTAACTTAATAACCACAAAGTGTAATAAGTGTTTCATTTAACTACCTCAATATATAGTTGTGATAAATAAAACTTAGGTGCGGTAAATGGGAGTGAATGAGAGTTGAAAATTGGTTACTAGCTCGATGTTTCCCCTTTTTAATGAATATTGTGTCACAAAAAAAAGTCAAAATTAAATATCGCACTCTTTTAGTAAATGAGTTTTGAATTGTTGTGATGCTTTTGTTCGTGTATGAATTGCTTTCATTGTAGAGGTGTTTTTATAATTTAGTGATTGAGTTTTATAATAATGGTTGATAGGTATGGGAAGACTCGTTAAAAACTTCAAAGAGGATGACTATCCTCATCTTGTTCATCTTCCGTTTCCGGATCAAACCATGAACCTTATAAAACACTTATTTTCTAAACAAATTGAGTGTAGTACGTCAGAAACTAAGGAAGCGAAGCAGACTCACATTAGTCATCAGCATCCACTAATTCTCGTGGATACTACGAAACCAACATCCTCAACACTTTCATGTCATGACCCAATGAAAAAGGTTGAGCTTATATGCGACGGATGTGTGAGACCGATAATGAATTCGCCATTTTACACATGTGCCGATGAGGATGAGCATCATTGCAACTTTGCACTCCATGAATGGTGCACCCGACTGCCTTCTGAAATTAAAAACCACCCGGGTCACCCGCAACATACCCTTGTTTTCATGCCAAAGGCTCCTTATAATCCTTTTGGCGTGTTCAAGTGTGATGTTTGCAAATTCCACTGCAATGGATTTGCCTATCGTTGTGGCACATGTAAATACGATGTTGATGTGTGTTGTGCATTCATACCTGACAAGATCACTCATAAGGCCCACCCAAATCACCTCCTTTCAAGAGTACTTACCAAAAGATTTCACGACTATGGCTGTCGTTTGTGCTTCTGGCATATCAGGTCGGGTTCATTTTCATTCAGTTGTGAAGATTGTGGTTTTCATATACATCCTGCTTGTGGTTTGTTAGTGAGCGAGACAATTAGACACAAGTACGACAAACACCCTTATAAGCTGAGTTACTTTCCAATTGAGAACCATAAGGGTGATTACTTTTGTGATATTTGCGAGCAGCAATTTTGGCCGGAGCAGGAGGGAAGTTTCTATCACTGTCAAAAGTGTGTCCAGTCTATGCATCCTGCCTGCTCTATGCCGATATTTCGCCACAAGAATCCCGCTCCTCAGTTTCTTACAGGTACATCCTATTATAGAAATGTTCATGGGTATGTGAATATAAAGTTTGGGGGGCGACATAAAAGTGAATCACACCCACACCCTCTTTCATTTGTTCAAGGGCTTAGGAGTGATGATGATGGTCAATGTGCAAAATGTTATTATGGTGGATTGGAGAACAAGATGATCTTTAAGTGTCTGCAGTGTGAGTTTGTAATTCATTATCATTGTTTAAATCGATGGCTCCGCATAAATTAGGATCTCATGTCTAGGCCCGCTTGGATTGTAATATTGATATTTGAGCTTATGTTATTATCTTTAATTTTTTTTATTTATTTAATATCTTTAATTGAACCTTGTCAAATATTGTATAGTTCATGTGCCAAGTGTCGTATCGACTTGCAATTCATCATGATCGTGTGAGTAGCTAGGTGGCATGCATATATTGACGATGTCTAGGGGTATTTGGCGCCGCTTTATGCTAATCATCTTGTTTTATTTTATTTTGCTTTTGTTAAATGGGTCTATCCGAATTTTTTATTATTGATGGGGAAAATTAAATGGTAAAAAGGTTGTTAAGACTAAATTTTTGGCATTATTATACTTTCTATTTCTATTGCTAACTGAGCAGTGATAAAATATTATGACATGACAAGTCGTTTCATATTCCATTGGATCACTATATTAATTGATCTAAGCCACATCAATTAGAAGTCAATGTTGTCTGAGTTTTTTGCCAAACCTTTTAGTGATTCAGTTGATGAATTAAGGCACATTTCCAAATACATGAAGCTACAGATAAATGTGCCAACAATTCCTTTTATTTAGTAATGATTTACAAAATGGTTTGGAAGCAAGTCAAGAAACCAAAGCATACATATAATTACCTATAAATATGCTATTTTCAATATCTAATTTGAAAAGAAAATTGACCAAGTATATACTTTAATTGTATACAGTTATGTTTTACTCTAAGTACCATTATATAAGTAATACAATAATCTATTGATATGCTCATCTGCGTTACATTTAACCTGTAACACACTTTTAGAAAGTTATAGGTGAAATAGAAAATACCCATTAATACAATAAGTAAGGCATCAAAAAGCTTTCGAGTAGCATTCTTTGATATATGTTCATTTTGTTGTCCGTACTTCAGTTTAATGAGATATGAAAAAAAAAAAAAAAAAAAAAAAAAAAAAAAAAAAAAAAAAAAAAAAAATTGTATCATAATATATCATGCATATCATTCATTCTTCGCAATCATTGTGCAATTTTATGTCTTCATAGATAAATGAATAATACTAGATCAAGATGGGAAATTTGGGAATTCCTATACGGTTTGCGATATAAAATCTTATAACAAGTTCGAAAACCACACAATGTATTGTGAATATAGATCTATGTGTATTTATTTTTGAAGATTATGAATGATGGTTTAACGGTGTTGTTTTGTATTTCTTCTTACGATGTGAAACTCCAATTGTAGCTAAAAATATTATGAATACTACTATCAATTTACTTGACAACTTTTCACCAAAATTGTGATTAGTCTATAGGATTATCATGATAGACTCGGATGTCCATTTCTCAAAATGTTGTTGAATACCTCAAACTTTAAATGTTGTTGAATAATATTGTGTTTTGAGGTACGATATATGTTGTTTTTAGTAAGACGACGATTTGTTATATCACTTATAATTATAACTTTATATTTTAGCTCTTTCTAGCTTATCTAAATGTCATCTAAAATAGGCGTACCCGGGCAACGCACGGGTATTGCACGGGTATTGTTGAGGCTTAAATTTTTTTCTTTTTCGTATTATTTGTTTGTTTCATATTGTAATTTTACTTTAGTGAATGAATTTTAGTTTATTCGGAAAAATGAAAAATAAAATAAAATTGGAAAAATGAATTTTAAGATTGTTAAGGCTTAATTTTTGACATTATTATTAGACTATTGTGTCTTATATACTCTTTTATTTTATGGTCAAATTACCTGAAAATGTATTTAACTTTGGCACTTTTTACCCATTGTATGTAGTCATCTTTTTTTTTCCTAATGTGTGACTAAACTTTTGAATTTGGTACATTGTGTGTATTTTTGTGACATTTTAGCCTTGTAAAATGACCATTTTACCCTTCGAAATTTTGAAAATGTAAGGGTAAAATGGTCACAAAATACACACAATGTACCAAATTCGAAAGTTTAGAAAAAAAAAAAATAGTTACATACAATGGTAAAAAGTGGCAAGTTAAATACATTTTCAAGTAATTTGCCCTTATTTTATTTTATTTTATTTTATATCGAACTTCAAATCTTTTGAATCATCTAGCCAACCGAACAAAGACCAATTTGGGAACCAACAGGTCTAGGCCGTGAATGTTTGACTAATCAATAAGTCAAATATATAGCAATTAATGAAGCATTTCTAACATGCATACTTTTGCATATCAAAGATTCCTAGGATACAAACAGTAGCACCATTTTACTTGCGACTGAACGAGCCTATGTTGTGGCGTTTGAAGAACTCTCTAAATCCGTATGCGCTGACATCATAGTTAAACTGGAAACACAAACAGGAAAGGAATGGATGGTCAGTATAAATATATTGTAAACAATATCAAGCACAAAGAATTCCTTATCCTGATTACCTTTAAACCAAGAGCAGGCGTAAAAATATAAGAAAAAACACTCAAAAACTACTCTTGGATACAACAAAAGAATTAACGGGAGAATCTTACGAAGAATTCAAGTTATACATACACAACACACACATATCTACATGCGTATGTGAAGTGTTTGTGCATATCTACATGCACGTTAATACATACATATGTATATCTACATAGGTGTACATGTATATGCGTGTCCAGACATAAACTAAATAAGTGCAAAGAACTCACAGGTAAAACTTTCACGGCGTACTTTGTGACATTTGGATCAACAGCGTTTCCTTGCGCAGATGCCTGTACCAAATGGCAAAATCCATATGAACAATGAAGGTATATGTCTAATGACATTTTTGATATAGAAACAGACCAAGATAAAGAGTATGCAGATAACGAAAACAGTATAAAACTTACTTGTGCTGGGCTATGAAACATTTCTATAAATGGATAATCCTTCTTTTGTCGTGTCATACAGAATCCAATATATTTTGGACATTCAACCTGATATACACCATCAAAAAACCAAAAAATAATGAGAATTTGTCCAAAGAATGCTTGGAAATTCCAAATAAGTACCGTTTCACTAGCATAGAGTAATTGCATTTTATTATAATGAAGAGGTGTGATAGCATTAAAAATAAAAGAAATACTTGGGTATGAAAAGTAGCTTTCTCCTATTACGGTAAATTTTTGAACAATACTATTCGCCATGTAGGTGGAAATGAAGAGCAACATACTAAGGACGCGGTTCCGAAATTCTGTTATGAACTTTTCACTAGTGGGCCATTTCAATCCATTTACTTGTGAATAGGTCGATTCGAGTTATGTTTAATCTCTAATGGGTCAAACACGGAAAATAACATATAAGGATTAAAGATGTTGGACAAAAAGTATTTTGGGTCCATCCAAGACGACCCATTTGCGAACCATTCCAAAGATAACTATTTTGATAAACCCAGATGCTATTTTACTCTTTACCCAACCTGCCCATTTTAACAACGCAAGTTTTATGATAGTTTGTGAGATATAAACGTCTTTGAAAGAAACCAATATTTTCCATTTGACAGTCTTACAATAACCAACTTACACGCATAAATTTTATTTGTGGATAAAACTCAGCAGCAGCTTCCTCCAGAACTTTGTCAAGATGTTTGGTGTAATTACTCCTAACAAAATGAAAAAAGAAATCCCATCAAACTAGGTTTTCATTCATTGCAAATCAAGTCCAAAAGATAACAACAAAATATATATATACTGTATGAAAGGATCGTTAGATTACTTGATGGTGAATGCAACAATCACCGGGTAACCTTGATGCAGAAGATGAACGAATTCACGCTCTGAGGTAAAATGGATAACCCTTGATGGCCCAAGATCCTTTGGATATCCAATATAATACCTTCAAAATAATAATGGCAATACGATACAATATGAGAGACTTGAAACCAAGTACTGAGGTTTGCAACTTTGAGAAAGTGAAATCATCATCACAAAGTGGTTCCGCTTTTTTTTATAGAATAAGCTTATTCACATGAACTACAGGGCAATTAACCAACTTTGGTTAATTATTATCAACTCATAAGATGTGCTTTATAATTGTAACATTTTCATATGCCAATTATGGATTTGAAAACATGCTATAAGATCATCTATTTCACCTAGCAATTTCAGTAACACCATCTTATTTCACGAAGAAATAGTTACATTCTGAATTCGTTTGTCAACTGCACTACTTCAGGCAAAATAACAAAAACTTCTCATTTACAGCTCTAACCCCGATATTAGTTTATCAGCATTACTTGTGACTAAAACTTAAATGTGGATGTACCGATTAAAATGCGTGCAAATTTTGGAGTTAAAAACCAGTTTATCATCCTAACTGATAGTAAACTGATTCTGTAACCGAGAGTCTAAGACACCAGAGAACAATAACATGAAAAAAATGATGCAGAATCAACGAAATAGCAAATACCAAAGAAAAATAATCCTTTACTACAACAATAACTTAGTGCATACTTGCAGGTGGAACGAAGATTCATCATCATATTGTTGAAAAACGATTGCTCCCCCATCATAATCTGTAGAAGTTATAAAGAAAAATGCTCCCGAGAGGCTTCTAATAATCTGAAAAACATCAAACAAAGCAACCGTAGATTATTTTACTACACTATGAGAATCCAAACATTGAATTACTAACTGTGAAACACGTGCATAGTAGAGCAGAGCAGTGTGTGCGAGATCCATCATATATAGGTGCTTCAAGACATAAACCTCAACTGTTCTTAGAAAAAGCATGATTAGTCTATAACTTTACAAAAGTTGATATCATGTCACGATGTCAAGCTCAGAGTTTTACTTGCCAGTCTCACTATATATGGCAACAAGCAGCCATGAGAAACAAAAATGCACTATAACAGTTCCTCAACAATAGAAATAGAAGTATAGCATTCAATTTCATATCGTGGTTTGCCTTAGATAAGAAGACAATATATATCAGTATCATCTTAGTAACACATGTAAAACCGCAAATGATATATGATATCCCAAAAATAAATGAAATTGCAATGAAGTAAGAAAAATGTAATCCAACTAGACCCTGATCATGAGCATCTGAGCGGTTCCCCCTAACAAACAAGATTGTTTATTTCATGGAGAAGCAATAGAATTTGTTGGTTTACTTTTGGCCTATCAACTACTAGTCCAATTCATGCTACAATCAAAGGCGCGTTAAGACCTCCTTTTATATAATATAATAAACAGAGCCGTATACGAGGGTGTGCAAGGTGTGCTACCGTGTAGGGCCTCAAATTTTTAGGGGCCTCAAAATATATGATCCGTTATATATTTGAGGCCTCAAAATTCATTTCCAACAAAAAATGCTAACGTTGTACAATCTTATGTTGTAAACATTTGTTAAAACTTAAAATAGATCATCAAAATACAATGTTTCTTGTTTCATTAGCTGGTATAATATATTTTTGACATCGCATTTAGATATCGTATAAGCTTTTGCACAGGGCCTCCGTTCGCTCAGCTACGGTAATAAATAAACCAACATATGTTTTCAAAATGCCTCTGAGTCGTTATTCCTGTAAAGGACAATCCTTTCACGCTACTAAGTCGTTATATCATACATTCATTTCAAAAACCGTCTATTCGACCACTGTGCATTGCTAACAGCCTAACATCAAGTAATGAAAGGGAAGATCAAGCGTAAGCCAAAACAGGTTAATTGTGACAAGAACCAATCTTTAAAGCCTATATTTCATCTAAATCACAAACCAAAACATATAACAGCAAAAAGAAATGAAACATTAAACCTAGCTACTGATTCGTCAAGTAACAATAGTCACTTAGAAATTCAACACCAAATATATGTAGTATGTAAACTAAAGGTAACAGCATCTAATTTGATTACAGATGAGGAGTGGTTGGATCTTGTTCAATTTTTACTACTGTGTTGTTTTAGGGTTTTAGCCGACCCATGGGTTTTATTTTGACCCGTTTTTAAATACTGTACAATTTTTCGTTGGGTTAATTCTTCTGTTAGGTTACGAACTTTCAAAAATTTTCAATGTTAGGTAATTTACTCTCAAAAATACTATGTTAGGTAACGAAACTTTGTGCAACCTTCAATGTTAGGTAATATTACCGGCAACGCATATGGGCCCACATGTGACATCATATTAACATTTTCCCTCTTTTCCCTTTTTCTTCCCCTCTTTATTCATATAAACCCTAATTCCATCAAACCCCCCAAAATTAACCCTCAACAACCCAATCAAAACCCAATTAAACCACAGATCATTCATCTCCATAACCAAACACACAATACCCACTTTTCAATTTCGAAATCCATCCACCCAGTAAAAAACGCCCAAATTTTTTTAACCTAATTGTACAAAATTGGAACATGGGTCGGGTCGACAGAAGGTGAGGCAGCAGAAACAGTGGTAGTGGCTTCTACCCGTAGGAGGTGGAAATCCTCCTGTAATCCTTTCTGAGCTCATGTCTAAACGGGTCTGCTATTCTTTTGAGTTTATAGCCTTTTGTTCCATGTTGTTAATTCGATTGTCCGGTACTCTGAAGTATTTGAATGACAACCAAGAAGACTTTTAATATGAAATGTAACTAGAGATAGAACTATAAGTATGTTTCACTGCTAAATGCTAATTCATTATTGCAAATTTAATTGTTTAGACTTTGATATAAACAAATTTGTTTGAGGGTATTTTAGTAATTTACTCTAAAAAATATAATAAAAAATGAAGAGGTACAATGGTACCGGTTTAGCAGGTCACCAGTTGCAAAAATACCCAATATTACCTAACATTGAACAAAGATTAAAGTTTCATTACCTAACATAGTATTTTTTGCAGTAAATTATCTAACATTGAAAATTTTGGAAAGTTTGTTACCTATATGTAGAATTAACCCTTTTTCGTTTTTGAACCAGTTTTGAAGTAGTACAACTCTAGTAAGACAGTAAGGTGAGTATTCAATTGCACACTTCACCATGTACATTTTTTTAGCTTTCTCTTATTAATGTAAATTTTTTAGTACACTTCACCATGTACGTGGAAATGAAGAGCATCATACTTAAGACGCGGTTCCGAAATTCTGTTATGAAGTTTTCACTAGTGGACCATTTCAATCCATTTACTTTTGAATAGGTCGATTCGGGTTATGTTTAATCTCTAATGGGTCAAACATGGAAATTAACATATAAAGATTAAAGATGTTGGAAAAAACTGTATTGTGGGTCAATCCAATATGACCCATTTCGAACCATTCCAAAAGTAAACTAGTTTGACCCAGATGCTTTTTTACTCTTTACCCAGCCTACCCATTTTAACAACGCAAGTTTTATGATAGTTTGTGAAATATAAACGTCTTTGAAAAAACCCGATATTTTTCCATTTGACAGTCTTACAATAACCAACTTACACGCATAAATTTTATTTCTAGATAAAACTCAGCAGCAACTTCCTCCAGAACTTTGTCAAGATTAGAGGTGGCAATTTGCGCCAAAAATTAAAAAAATATGCTAATTTGGGCTGATTCATAAAGATTTGTACACATTTAGCTCCTCATTTTTTTTGAAATGAGCATGTATGGCCCATTTAAATGTTAAATGAGCACTAACGGGCACATATTGTAGCAACCGCGAAATTTGCAGGTCCTTACTCAACCTTAAGTTCAAAATATTTTCTGATGTTTATGTTTATGTGTTTACTTTTATGGGTGTTTGTGAACTAGATTGCACGACACGGCACAACCTAAGGTTAAATATACATTTTATAAGATAATCTTAACGTTTTAACGAAAATACACGTATTTATAGTCAACCCTTATTGGAAAAATAGTTTTAAAGTCCATGGAATAACTTTTAATTACTCGGGACATATTTACGATACTATTTTTGGGTCTCGAGTTTGTTTCGTTAATAATAAAGGAAATGTTACACTTTAGTCCTTGTGGGCAAATTAAGATTTCACCACTAGTCCAACAATAGCCCTATAAATAGCCACTTAAAATAGATCTAGGGTTTAGTTACCCCTCCTCCCCAAATCAGCCGCCCCTCCCTCTTTCTTCTCCGACCAAGAATCCGGCCATTTGGCCGTCACCACCACCCACACAACTACACCGCCACCATTATCTTACTCCCCTCACCATTTCCTTCACATTGATACATCTCACGCGCCAAGAAACACACTCCATCACCACGTAAATATCACTACCGCCAACACCACCACTTCTCATCACTTTTTTTTTTAGCTCACTCGTGTGGATCGAAGGAAAGAAGGTAGGAAACGTGACAAAACGCATGAGTTGACTCGGAAACGAGGCAACTCGTTGCTAATCTTAATATTCGGGAATAAAACTAACTGGGTTTTATGTTTTTGATAATAAAAATGGATAAAACTTGAGTTGGTATCATCTTGTTTGCTTTTGTGTCAAGTCGAGGTGATGCCGTGAGCATAAGCTCACGGCTGCAGATTTTTGGTTGCGTGTTTGAGTCGTGTCGAGTCGCGATTATTTATTTTTGAGCTTGTTGTTGCTATTAGATACTGGAGATTGGATCATTTTTGGTTTTGAAAGTTATGGTTGTTGATGATATTGCTGTTATTGTTACTTTGGATGGAGATCTGGTATCGGATTGGATTCTTGAATGTGGATTTGAGTAGTTATTGATGGCAACCGAGGATTAGGATGGGGTTAGGAGTGGCTCGTTGTGATTTTTAGTGATGTTGTTATCGTTGTTTTGCGGTTATGAGGGTGGGGGGAGTGCTCCACTCACTCCCCTTCCCTTCACTCACTCACAACCAATCCCATTCCGCCACATCATCTCCCACTTTTTCCTTCACTCACTCTTCACTCACTTCATTTTTGGGGGCGGCACCTTCACTCACCCTTCACTCACTTTTTTTTTTTTTTTTTTTCTTTTTTAAATTCTATTAAAATTTATTTAAAAACTAAAAATTCATTAAAATAAATAAACATTACATAATAATATTAAAAACCATAAAATAACATTACATAAGACTAAAAAACTAAACTTCATCGGCTTGATCGTCCACCTCGAGGTATGGTAATTGTTGAGCGTGAATATGCGCCATAAGATCAAATCGGAGACGAAAATGTGTGTTCTCATTTCGTATCTCGTCTAAGGCTTCGTCGTCATACACCGGTTCGATCGGAGGATCCCGAATATGAACGGGGGATATTGCGTTACCAGATTCATGTAGAATCATGTTGTGCAATATCACACATGTATAAACCAGTTTACTAATTCTGGCTACTGTGTACGGTCGTAAAGGTCGTCTCAATACACCCCATCTTTGCTTGAGAACACCAAATGCCCGTTCAACATCCTTTCGAGCCGACTCTTGTAGTTTTTTGAACTTTCTCTCTTGCGGGTCCGTAGGAAATTTGAACGCTTTAACAAAAGTAGACCATGAAGGATATATGCCATCACAAAGATAGTAGCCACGCTTGTATGTATGGCCATTCACAACAAATGGGCACTTAGGTGCCGTACCGTTACGCTCGGTGAGGAATAGCGGAGATTGCATCACAACATTAATATCATTGTTTGAACCCGGCGGACCAAAGAACGCGTGCCATATCCACAAATCTTGAGACGCCACTGCCTCCATCATAATTGTGGGGTATCGATGATCACCCCTTTTATATTGACCCCTCAATTCGATTGGACAATTCCTCCAATCGAAATGTGTGCAATCTAGGCTACCGATCATACCCGGAATGTGATGTCGAGCTTCGTGTGCTTCATACAAACATGCAATATCATGGCTTGTTGGCCTACGTAGGTAATCTCGACTGTATATCTGAATAATAGCATCACAAAAAAATTGAAGGCTTTCACGTGACGTTCTTTTAGCCATTTGTAAATATTCGTCAAACTCATCTGGAGGATTACCGGTTGCGAGTTGCTTAACGGCAGACGCACATTTTTGTATGGCTGTAAAACTTTTTTTTTGTCTAGCATCATAACCTTCCTGAAAATACTCGAATCTAGCCTCAATAGCATGTGTGATTTTCAAAAATAAACTTTTAGGCATACGATACCTATCTTCAAACACTTGCTCGTTGTATCTTGGTTCTTCACAAAAATAATCACGATGCAATCTTTCTGCAGCGCTGACCCGATCACGTTTCACTGATTTACGTGTCGACCTTGCCGTATCTTCCTCCTCATCTGCGTCAATCGCGTTTGCAAAAAACTCGAGACTACTATCGTTAGACCACTCAAACGGCTCGTCTAACAATAGCGTCGACCCAATTCTTCTAGGCTCCATTTTTTTTTTTTTTTTTTTCTATCCGTGAGTTTTTTTTTTTTTTATACGTGTGTGTTTTTTTTTTTTTTTTGCTTGTTCTTCATGTTGCTTCTACCTATTTAAAGCAAACCACAAAAAAAGATCCGTTGGCTTGCACGCTCCCCTCCCAAACGGCTACATTTCATCCTCCCCGCGTGCGTGAAAACACCACCCAAAATCCTTCCCCGTGCGGGGTTCACCGCGAGGCGGCGGTGTTCCCGTGCGGGGGTTCACCGTCCCCGCTGCTTCCCCGCACCCACTCCCTCTGCTCTGATTGTTAAGGGTCCGTTTGGTTGATTGTTTATGGCCGAGAGTAAGAGCCGAGACCGTTAGGGTCTCGACATGGCTAGTATAATTGTGGAGTTGTTATTAATGTTGTTGTTGTCATTGTTGAAGTTTAGAATGAACGGGGACTAGGATAGATAACGTGCCGTAGGATATCGGCCGTTATTGTTGAAGTTGTTGAATTGCGGAAATATATACTGTGAACTTATGATACACATGTGTTGGCATGGTCTCGACTTTGTAGTCTTGGCATGGTCTCGACAGGCCAAAAATGCTTATTAGCCTTGATATGGGCTATTGGACTATATGAATTGTCTATTGGATCCGAGACTTGATCACTCGGACCCGTGACTCGAAACGGATAATAACTCGAAATTTATTGTTTGGAAAGTTATTTATAAATATGGTAGACAAAAAAAAAGAGAAGAATAAATAAATAAATAGTAAAGGTTGTTAATGATATATTATTATATTAAAAGGGAGAAATTCTAAAATGGAAAGGTTTTTATAAAAGCGAGTTATTAAACATTTCGAGGGCACACAAGACAAGAATTTGATATTTAGACTAGTTGATGACATTGTCGGATAAATGTCGGATGGTGTTTTGAGTCGTTATGTTTTGGTCTTTGTTTGATGTGTGTTCACTTGAGTCATATCGCGTCACCACTGCACGCATGATGATACCAAACACTAATATACGGATATAACGAGAAGATTTTGGAATTTAAAATGGGACACACTTGGGAATAGTTGACTTTTAGAAGTTACACATTTCGAATTTGACATTTAGACTAGTTCATTATAATAGGTTGTGCCGAGTCCGTTGCGCCGTGACGTTCTATTTATCGTTTTGCTAAACTACTCTTATATCGTTGTGTTGTGCGTTGCTTGACTAAGGTGAGTCCTCGTAGCCCCACTTTTTATATGCTTTTCCTTGGGGGAAAATGGTACTCAATGTTTTTAAATTGTTTTTCATGCTGTGACTAAATGTTTTCATGCTATGTTTTGGACAATTATGTGCGTTGATTGCGATTATGTGCTATGTGGTATAACTTGATTTCATATGTGCAAGCATGCGCAACTGTTTAACTCCGTTTGGAGCCGAAGCGTTTGATAGTACTATCGGGGTAGCTCCCCTGTGCATCCTGACTGTATGTCGGAAGACCTTTGTGGTGTGTTGTTTCTATTGGCAGGTTCAGTTGTCGCAATAGTAACTATTTTGTTTCAATATGTGCCTATAATTGCGAATCACACTCACATTGTCCTACGCTATTGTTCACAGCTTCGTGGTTTAACTTTCAAACCTACGAGCTCACCAACTTTATGTTGACGTTTTCGAGTATCCATTTTCAGGTGTAAAGAATGACGTTGCTCTAGAAGGTTGAGTATTGGCCTGGCCTGGCAAGACTTAAGACAAGACCCTCCCGAGTTGTATCTCGGGGAGTTGCATTTTGATATTTCCCTAAGTGATGTTATTTGACTTTGAGACTTATGTTTAGTAATTGGATCTTTGTACTTATCCCGGTTGTGGGAGTTTGCGACTATTATCTGTATGACGTTATGCATTTAGTTCTTCTCTATTGTGACACCTTGTGTTCTTGACTAATGTGTCATACCCCGTAAATGCCTTTCCGCTGCGCTATTTTTGGGGTGTGACACATATTTTCTCTCAATTAGAGAACACTACAATTGTTTTTAAAGAAAAACTTATAGATGTGATATATTTAATTTTTTAAATATAAATGAGGTGTTACGTTTGAGGAATTTATTTTGTCGTTTTGGGTCTTTTCTAAAGCTATTCGTAAAACATGAGCCCGTTTAGCCCGTGCTCGTTTATCCCGTGCCCGTTTAAGCCAGTGCCCGTTAGGACCAGACCCCATTTGAACCGTGGCCCGTGCCCGCCCATTTTGCCACCTCTAGTCAAGATGTTCGGTGTAATTACTCCTAACAAAAAAGAAAAAAATTCCCATCAAACTAGGTGTTCATTCTGTTGCAAATAAAGTACAAATATAACAACAAGAATATATATAATGTATGAAAGGATCGTTAGATTACTTGATGGGGAATCCAACAATCACCGGGTGACCTTGATGCAGAAGATGAATGAATTCGCGCTCCGAGGTAAAATGGATAACTCTTGATGGCCCAAGATCCTTTGGATATCCAGTATAATACCTTCAAGATTATAATGGCAATACGATACAGTATGAGAGACTTGAAACCATTTGCTTCATCGAGAAAGTGAGATCATTATCACAAAGTGGTTTTGGTGACTTCTGATTAAGCTCATAAGATATGCCTAATGATTGTAACATTTTCATGCTAATCATCGACGTGAAAACATGCTATAAGATCATTTATTTCACCTAGCAATTCAGTAACACCATCTTATTTCCCGAAGAAAGAGTTACATTCTGAATTTGTTTGTCAAATGCAGTACTTCTCTAAAGGCAAAATAACAAAAATTCTTCATTTACAGCTATAACCCCGATATTAGTTTATCAGCATTACTTGTGGCTAAAACTTTATAGTAAACTGATTCTGTAACCGATAGTCTGAGACACGACACCAGAGGACAATAACATGAAAAAAAGATGCAGAATCAACGAAATAGCAAATGATCCCAAGATGAAGATTCGTAAGGTATGTCGGTAGAGAATTTATAATCTGACACCAATGATGGAGTGCTACATGAAAAAAGCCTTCCCATCACCTGCATGTATATGAGACAGATATAGCAGTATAAGGAACTTAGATTTTTCTGCCTAATTTCAGTTCAAACGAATATTAACATCATACAGTAATATAATCAATTATGGTCAGGGAAATATTTTAAATAACACTCATATAGACTCGTGGTTGGTTGTGACCAAATATGAATATGTATGACTACATCCGTTAGAAATACTCTAGTGTGATTGTATTATCATCAATAATTAAGAAGGGTCTTTTTAGTACAACGAAATCATATATTACTCCAAAAGTCCAAATAATTCATTGGCAACTTTTGAAGCTTAAACTACCAGATAAATTCCAAGAGCAGGGGTAAGAACAGATTAGTACATGCCAGATGTCATTTCCAAAGATAAGACCGATGCGCGTGTCACTGTGTCTAGTCCACAGCATGTGTTCATACTTCCGATGTACGTCATTGTTTTTTAAAGTTAAGGAATTTTATAAAGTAATTAATAACATTGGATGATTTTAAATCCAAAGAATTGATACTTAACTTGTAATATATAATCAGTCTTTTTTAAAGTTAGAATATTATAAACTCCAACATGAAGAAAGGAATGATTCCATAAAGTTTGATGTTGTATATAATAGTAGCTTACCTATTTCCAGTTTCACATACTTCCTCCTTGTCTTTTCATTTCCTAAATCATTTGTCCTTTGTGTCTTTCTTCTTCCCTTATTTAAATCTTAAAAACAATACATAATGTTTGAGCATGAACACCCGTTGAGTCTCATAGAATTGTGGTCGAAAATAAAACACAATGAAGAAGAAACTGATGAAGATGATGTTGATGATGACGGTGACGACCTGGATTACACAATGCATTTTTGTTGGTGTTGAAGGTGACGGGAAAGAGTTGCTTGAAAACATGCATTTTTGTTGGTGTTGAAGGGATGAGCTTTTGAGAAGTACAAGATTGTTGATTATATTCCTTGCAAATAACTACAATGGTCAAGTTCATAGTTGGGTTGACCCGAATTATATAACTTTACATCTGATTTACTTTATGGAAACAAATCTATTGTAGTATTGTACCATTTAGAAAGGGCGGTCAGGTTCATAGTTGGGTTAACCCGAATTATATTGTGTCCAAGTTTTTTCAAGTTTTCGTGAATAAATAAGTGTGTTAAAGATGATTACAAAATTTATATCTTTACAGTGATGATATAACTCATGAAATTTTGTTAGGAGGTTTTATCCAATGGAACCACACTTTGTGTGACTATTGAACCGTTTGACCCATTTTCCTTGATTTCTTTCAACCATCATTTTGACCCTTTGACCTTACAACCAAAATTGTTGACCATGGACATAGGGGATGCGAGAGGGGTTATCTTTGATGCCTTTTTGTGTTTTGAGAAATGGAGAACTGAAAATTCACAAAGTTTGTCAGTATAAGCAACCGACACATCTGTAAGAAGTTGTGTACCAGCCACCTCTTTCGTTACTGAGGTCGGTTACTTTCTGAAAAAATAATTGTGCCATCTTGCTGTCAAATTATACAGCCTACTTGACGCTGGGATATATGCCATAAGATTTAATTTATGTTAGTGAAACGATTTATGACGTCTTATACATTTTTATTTTTTTGTTTGCTCAGCAAATTTTTGACCCGTTTTCCCAGTTTTCTACCCGTTACAGAAAAAAAAAAACCCAGATCATGGTTGATCATTTCTGCAAAAAGATATGTATTTTATTATCACGCTCATTGCTCTTTTAAAACACACAACTCTTTCGCTTAATTTTTATTATTGTGTATGTAATTTAACCTTTTTAGTCATCAGGTACCAATGCTCAAGGTGTAGCTACTTAAGGAAATGTTGATCAAGTGGAATATCCATTCTCAATCTTGGCCAGTCAAGTGTTGTAAATTCAAGCCCCACACTAGCAGTAACTACTTCTGTTCCAAGATTGGAAAGAAAAGCGAATTCTGGCCAGTAGAGGGAGCGTTAGCTACTTAACCAATGTGTACTAATGGTTTGTGGAACTCAGCATCACGTTCTACAGATTGTCGTTTTGACAAATTTTTACAAGCAATACCTATTTAGTTTGTGCTTTTTGTCTTTGTTTTTGTAATTTTGATTCTCTTTGGGTAACCATCTTTCCTTATCACACTTAAAAAGTAAACTGCTAAGAAGCTTTGTGTCGATGTAATCTTCGACCTCGCCTGCAGGTGGCTTCTCAAATTATTGATATCATAACGTGTACCATTTCATTTTCCATTTTAATGCTTTGGTTTTAACAGTAGCAACAGTAGGCATCAACTGTAACAACAATGATGGTGAGGTCGACAAGACACAAATAGTATGGTTATCATAATCTCTCTGTCATTTTGTTTTACCATCAAGATGGGCAATTTGTCCCACAAAGTTTTGGGATTTTTATGTCACCCCTTAATCCTATGGAAAGTGATATTATTCACACCACTTTATTATTAATCCGTCATCATTTACATATAGGAAGTCAAGAAACATCAATAAGTATAACAAAATAAGTTGCACCAAATCAGTTACGCCAAACTAGAAACATCACATTCATAAACACAAACATAGACTTATACTAACAAAAAAAAGGCCCAAAAATCCCGCGTGCGGGCTTATCTATTCGTTTCTTATATTTTTCGAATCTAAAATGCACAATTTGTATTTTACAGCTGCAACTTAGAGGGTGTTTACTAAATTAAGTGGTTTGGCCAATGTCTATATTAGTTACTTATTTAGCCTCTTAAAGTGGAGAGCTAAGCTTGTGTGGGTGCTTATAATGTCATAAATGCTTACCACTAAGCTAAAGCTTGTTACTTATAGTTTCTATTTCTTGATTAAACAAAAATCTATTTTGATTAAGAGTGTAAGGTAATTACATTTTTGGATAATGTTCATTATAAAATATTAATCGATTTCTTTTTTAAAGTTAAAGAATTATATAAAGTAATAACATTGGATGATTTACAATCCAAAGAATTGATACTTAACTTGTAATATGTAATCGGTCTTTTTTAAAGTTAGAATATTATAAACTCCAACATGAAGAAAGGAATGATTCCATAAAGTTTGATGTTGTATATATATAATAGCTTACCCATTTCCAGTTTCACATACTTCCTCCTTGTCTTTTCATTTCCTAAATCATTTGTCCTTAGTGTCTTTCTTCTTCCCTTATTTAAATCTTAAAAACAATACAAAATGTTTGAGCATGAACACCCATTGAGTCTCATAGAATTGTGGTCGAAAATAAAACACAATGAAGAAGAAACTGATGAAGATGATGACGGTGACGACCTGGATTACACAAAGCAAGACTTCCGATGTCAATGTGATCGGTGTGACAAAGAAATCAACTGGTTTCATAGGTATTATTACAAGTGTGATCAGTGTCAATACTCGATCCACAAATTCTGCGCAGAGCTTCCAGAAACGCTGCAACACCCTTCCCACGTTTGTCCTGATCGTCATCATCATCTTATTCTTCATCGGCGGGGAGCCAGCTGGAAGTGCGATGTATGCAGAACCAGTCATAAGCAACATGAGCTTTTATATCGTTGCCCTGAATGTTATTTTTACATTGATTTGCATTGTGCTACGAGATATCTAAAAACCAACACCATTCACCACCCTAGCCATCTTCACCCACTTGTTTGTGTAGTTGAAGAAATCTTATCTAAGTGTCATGCGTGTGGGAAGAAACATGAAGGGATCTTTTATCAGTGTCTTACTTGTACAATCCCGTTACTGCACAGTGATTGTGCATTCCTACCAAAAAAAATGTCAATCCAACAATATACAAATGATATTTTTTCTCACCCTCACCCACTCACCCTTGCATATTCCTCAGAGATTGAAGATAAAACAGCTAGAAGTTGGACTAAGTGTAGGGTATGCAATCGTGGTTTTGATAGTTATAGTGAGTCTCTGTGGGTTTATAAATGCAACAGGTGCAGATACTATGCGCATCTAGATTGTGCAACGGCTAGACACGAGCCGTTCATGTCCATCCTCATGTCTCCCGGTAAGACTACTACTGTACATATCAAATTTATACTTTATCACTGCATAAATGCATAGCGATACACATGCTAAAGACTAAAGAGTAGTAAAATGTCTTTTTTCTGCTTCAACTTCTTAGAAAGTGCAAGAAAGACGAATAAGTTTGGATTTTGGCCGAATCCACTCAACAACACTAAATTTGAACAATGTTGTCATTTAAGTCCTTCAAGTTTCATATTACTATAGACCTGTTACTATGACAGGTAACATTTACAGAAAATTTTTACTTAATAACCATGAAGTTTAATACTAAATGTTTCATTTAACTAACTCAGTTTGAATAGCTGTGGAAATTAAACTTGGTGCAGTAAATAGGAGTGAATGAGAGTTGAAAATTGGTTACTAGCTAGACGTTTCACGTTTCTTAATGAATATTGTATCACACACAAAAAAAAAAAAAAGTCAAAATTAAATCTCGCACTGCAAATATCAATGACTAGGTATACACACCTGCACTCTTTTAGTAAATGAGTTTTGAATTGTTGTGATACTTTTTGATGGTGATCAGGTATGGGAAGACTCGTCAAAAACTTCAAAGAAGAAGACTATCCTGATCTTGTTCATCTTCCGTTTCCCGATCAAACCATGAACCTTATAAAACACTTATTTTCTAAACCAATTGAGTCTAGTACATCAGAAACTAATGAAGCGAAGCAAACTCACATTAGCCATCAGCATCCACTAGTTCTCATGTCCTCAACACTTCAATGTCATGACCCAATGAAAAAGGTCGAACTTATATGCGACTGGTGTGTGAGACCCATTATGGATTCGCCATTTTACACATGTGCCGATGAGGATGAGCATCATTGCAACTTTGCACTCCATGAATGGTGCACCCGACTGCCTTCTGAAGTTAAAAAACACCCAGGTCACCCACAACATACCCTTGTTTTCATGCCAAAGGCTCCTTATAATCCTTTTGGCGTGTTCAAGTGTAGTGTTTGCAGCTACAATTGCAATGGATTTGTATATCGTTGTGGCACATGTGAATACGATGTTGATGTGTGTTGTGCGTTCATACCGGAGAAGATCACTCATAAGGCCCACCAAAATCACCTCCTTTCAAGAGTACTTACCAAAAGACTTCACGACAATGGCTGTCGTTTGTGCTTCTGGGATATCGGGTCGGATTGGTTTTCATTCAGTTGTGAAGATTGTGGTTTTCATATACATCCATCTTGTGGTTTGTTAGTGAGCGAGACAATTAGACACAAGTACGACAAACACCCTTATAAGCTGAGTTACTTTCCAATTGAGAACCATAAGGGTGATTACTTTTGTGATATTTGCGAGGAGCAATTTATTCCGGAGTACGAGGGAAGTTTCTATCATTGTGAAAAGTGTGTCCAGTCTATGCATCCTGCCTGCTCTATGCCGATATTTCGCCACAAAAATCCCACTCCTTGGTTGTATAATGCAGGTACATCCTGCTATAGAATTGTTCATGGGTATGTGAATATAAAGTTTGGGGGGCGACATAAAAGTGAATCACACCCACACCCTCTTTCATTTGTTCAAGGGCTTAGGAGTCATGGTCGGTGTGCAAAAAAATGTTATTATCAATTGGAGAACAGTATGATCTTGAAGTGTCTAGAGTGTGAGTTTGTAATTCATTATGATTGTTTAAGCTGATGATGGCTCCGCATAAATTAGGATGTTATGGGCCGGCTTGGATTGTACTCCGTAATTATCATAACTGTTCCATGTTAATAATATAATTGATATTTGAGCTTATGTTATTATATCTTTAACTAGTTATAATGCTCGCGCACGCACGAGTTTTTTAAAATTTTTTAAATCATATATTTTTATTTATTAAAAAACAAATAATTTAATCTTTTTTTTATTTATTTATGATGTTTAATTATAGTTTTTTATTATTAAAGATAATTATTTAAAAACTTTAATCCTATTATTAATTGTATCTTATTTATATTTTTTTTGTATTTATCTTCTACTTGTGTTAATTGTATTTTATCTATATTTTTTGTATTTATCTTCTACTTGTATTATGGATAAATATAAAATATTATCTAATAAGAAAATAATATATTTTTTTAAATACAATTATTACTAAATAAGGTATAAATTGATTTTTTGAAATGAAAAATTCCCTTGTTTTATTATATAAAAGATTTTTTATTATCTTTATTTAAATATCTTTAATTAAACCTTGTCAAATACTTTTGGTAACGCATACAGAATCGGATCATGATTTACTACTAAACATTTTTGTGTTTGTTTGTGTTGCTTTTAATTTATGATGCTACACCTTTAAAAGTTTATTCATTTGTTCAAAGGCTTAAGAGCAGATGGCCCATGTGCTAAGTGTCGTATTGACATGGACTATGATATGATCTTAGTCTAAGAGTATAACACAATTTACATCTTAACTCAGCGCCACATCAGCTTTACCACTTTAACATTAACTAAAAAAACACCAACAACAATAACTCAACCTTAATTCAATAAAAATTTACAAAAACACTCCTTCATTTAAGGGGGAAAGTGATTTTTTTTTTTTTTTTTTTTTTTTTTTAACAAAAAGAGCAGCTTAACGTGGCGTAAGCCACTTAACTCGCCACGTTAACGTGGACTTAACGCAATATTGTGCAATGGTTAACTCGATCATAACGCACGTTAAGGGGTGTTTAACGCAAGAGTTGCGTTACTGTTGTTTATGCTCTAAGAGCACACACAATGGTAACACAAGTTATTTCTTAACTCAGTACCACGTCAGCGTCACATCAGCTTTAACACTTTCACATTAACTCACCAAAAAACACCACATTCATAACTTAACCTTAACTCACTTTAACTCAACTTTTCACATATTTTCAAATTCAACCCTAAACTAAAACTAATACTTCATTTATTAAAAACCATATCATTCATTCTTAAAATATATTACAACACGCACTAAAAAAAATACATTACGAAATAAAAAATACAGTGAAAGTGTGGGAAAATGAAGTGTGCTGAATGGGTATTTATATTGGTTGAAAAAGGTTTTGGAAATTGTATTGTTTTTTGTTTTTTGTTTTTTTTTTATTTGTATCCGTTGCTAAACGTTAGGGGGTGGGAATTGTAAATTCTTTTGAGATATATACGTTAAAAAAAAAATAAATAAATAAATAAAAAATAAAATAAAAAAAAAAAGGTGAAATGATTTTTTTTATTATTTTTTTTTTTATTATTTTTTTATTTATTTTTTTTTTTTACAAACACAGCAACTTAACGTGGCGTTAGCCACTTAACGAGCCACGTTAACGTGAACTTGTGCAACGGGTAACTTGATCTTAACGCGCGTTACGGGCTCTTTAACGCAAGAGCTGTGTTACCGTTGCGTATGCTCTAAAATGTGAGTTTGCAACATTGTGTGAGCAGCTAGGCGGCGGGCATATATTGACGATGTCTAGGGGTATTTGCCGCCGCTTTATGCTAATTATCTTCTCAAGTTTGTGCCTTGTATACCCTTATATCTTTTATTTTATTTTGCTTTTTCGCTTGGATTGTAATATTATCGATATTTGGTAGATTTGTTAAAGAATTTAGGAATGCATAAACAATCATATAAGGATTCAGTAAATATTTTGGTTTTTGTTTGTGTTGCTTCACGAAATCGAACTAAAAACAAATCTTTTGAACCATCTAGCCAACCGAACAAAAACTAATTTGAGAACCGACACACAAAAATTGGTCCGGAACAGGTCGTCTAGGCTGTGAATGTTTGACTAATCAATAAGTCAAATATATAGCAATTAATGAAGCATTTCTAACATGTATACTTTCACATTTTTCACGAAATCGAACTTCAACAAATCTTTTGAATCATCTAGCCAACTGAACAAAGACCAATTTGAGAACCGACCAACAAAAATTGGTCCAGAGCAGGTCTAGGTCGTGAATGTTTGACTATCAATAAGTCAAGTATATAGCAACTAATGAAGCATTTCTAACATGTATACGTTTGCATATCAAAGATTCTTAGAATACCAACAGTAGCACCATTTTACTTGCGACTGAATGAGCCTATGTTGTGGCGTTTGAAGAACTCTCTGAATCCGTATGCGCTGACATCGTAGTTATACTGGAAACACAAACAAGAAAGGAACGGATGGTCAGTATAAATATATTGTAAACAATATCAAGCACAAGAATTCCTTATCCTGATTACCTTTGGACCAAGAGCAGGTGTAAAAATACAAGAAAAAACACTCAAAACTATTGGATACAAACGAAAGAATTAATGGGAGAATCTTGTTATACATACACAATGTACGCACATATCTACATGGTGTATGTGAAGTGTTTGTGCATGTCCACATTCACGTTAATACATACATGTAGGGCTGAGCATGGACGGCCCAAAACTGAACCGGACCAACAAAACCGACCGAACCGACAAAAACCGAGCCGACCCGACAGCCCTTCGGTTCGGTCTCGGTTTCATGTTTTTCCTATTTTCGGTTTCGGGTCGGTTGGGTTCGGTTCGACTCAAAACCGACAAAAACACACCTAAACACACATAAACCGAACCGACCATATTCGGTTCGATTTCGGTTCATGTTTTTCACGAAATCAATTATCGGGTCGGTTTGATTTTGGACCTTTGCTCAGCCCTACATAGGTGTACATGTGTATGTGTGTCCAGACACATCATAAACTAAATAAGTGCAAAGAACTCACAGGTAACACTTTCACGGCGTACTTTGTGACATTTGGATCAACATCCTTTCCTTGCGTAGATGCCTGTACCAAATGATAAAATACATATGAACAATGAAGATATATGTCGAATGACATTTTTGATATAAAAAGAGACTAAATTAAAGAGTATGCATATAACAAAAACAGTATAAACTTACTTGTGCCGGGCTATGAAACATTTCTATAAATGGATAATCCTTCTGTTGTCGTGTCATACAGAATCCAATATATTTTGGACACTCAACCTGAGATACACCATAAAAAAACCAAAAAATAATGAGAATTTGTCCAAAGAATGCTTGGAAATTCCAAATAGGTACCGTTTCACTAGCATAGAGTAATTGCATTTTATTATAGTGAAGAGGTGTTATAGCATTAAAAATAAAAGAAATACTTGGGTATGAAAAGTAGCTTTCTCCTATTACTGTAAATTTTTGAACAATAATATTCGCCATGTAGATGGAAATGAAGAGCAACATCCTAAGGACGCGGTTCCGAAATTCTGTTATGAAGTTTTCACTAGTGGGCCATCTCAATCCATTTACTTGTGAATAGGTCGATTCGAATTATGTTTTATCTCTAATGGGTCAAACATGGAAAATAACATATAAGGATTAAAGATGTTGGACAAAAAGTATTTTGGGTCCATCCAAGACGCCCCATTTGCGAACCATTCCAAAAGTTAACTATTTTGATTTTTGACCCAGATGCTTTTTTACTCTTTACCCAACCTGCCCATTTTAACAACGCAAGTTTTATGATAGTTTGTGAGATATAAACGTCTTCGAAAAAAAAACGATATTTTTCCATTTGACAGTCTTACAATAACCAACTTACACGCATAAATTTTATTTGTGGATAAAACTCAGCAGCAACTTCCTCCAGAACCTTGTCAAGATGTTTGGTGTAATTACTCCTAATACAAATGAAAGGAAAAAGGAAAATCCCATCAAACTAGGTTTTCATTCATTGCAAATCAAGTACAAAAGATAACAACAAAATATATATAAATATATGAGAGGATCTTTAGATTACTTGATGGTGAATGCAACAATCACCGGGTGACCTTGATGCAGAAGATGAACGAATTCACGCTCTGAGGTAAAATGGATAACCCTTGATGGCCCAAGATCCTTTGGATATCCAGTATAATACCTTCAAGATAATAATGGCAATATGATACAATATGAGAGACTTGAAACCAAGTACTTCCTTTGAGAAAGTGAAATCATTATCACAAAGTGGTTCTGTTTTTTTGTATAGAATAAGCTTATTCACATGAATTACAGAGCAATTAACTATCAACTTTGGTTAATTATAATCAACCTCATAAGATGTGCTTTACAATTGTAACATTTTCATGCCAATCATCGATGTGAAAACATGCTATAAGATCATTTATTTCACCTAGCAATTTCAGTAACACCATCTTATTTCCCGAAGAAAGAGTTACATTCTGAATTCGTTTATCAGATGCACTACTTCTCTAAAGGCAAAGTAACAAAAACTCCTCATTTACAGCTCTAACCCAGATATTAGTTTATCAACATTACTTGTGGCTAAAACTTTAATGTAATTGAACTGTTTAAAATGTTGAAAACACGGATAATTTTTGAAGCTAAAAAATAGTTATTATCCTAGCTTATAGTAAACTGATTCTGCAATAGTCTGAGACACCAGAGGACAATAACATGAAAAAAAAATGCAGAAATAACGAAATAGCAAATACCAAGAAAAATAATCATTCACAACAATAAGTTAGTGCATACTTGCAAGTGGAACGAAGATTCATCATCATATTGTTGAAAAACGATTGCTCCCCCATCTATATCTGTAGAAGTTATAAAGAAAAACGCTTCCGAGAGGCTTCTAATAATCTAGAAAACATCAAATAAAGCAACTGTAGATTATTTTACTACACTATGAGAATCCAAACATTGAATTACTAACTGTGAAACACATGCATAGCAGAGCAGAGTAGTGTGTGCAAGATCCATCATATATAATATAGGTGCTTCAAGACATAAGACCGTTCTTAGAAAGAGCAGAGCAGGAGTACCTCGACCGTTCTTAGAAATAGCATGTTTAGCCTATTACTTTACAAAACTTGATATCATGTCACGATGAGGTCAGGGTTTTGCTCGCTATATTTGGCAACAAGCAGCCATGAGAAACAAAAATGCACTATAACAGTTCCACAACAATAGAAACAGAAGTAGACGGTTCAATTTCATATCGTGGTTTGCCTTAGATAAGAAGACAACATATATATCAGTATCATCTTAGTAACACATGTAAAACCGCAAATGATATATGATATCCCAAAAAATAAATGAAAATGCAATGAAGTAAGAAAAAAGTAATCCAACTAGACCCTGATCATGGAGAAGCATCTGAGCGATTCCCCCCTAACAAACTAGATTGTTTATTTAACGTAGAAGCAATACAATTTGTTGGTTTAATTTTGGCCTATCAAATACTAGTCCAATTCATGCTACAATTGAAGGCGCGTTAAGACCTCCTTGTATATAATATAATAAAATTAATAAATAAACCAACATATGTTTTCAAAACGCTTCTGAGTCGTTATTCCTGTAAAGGACAATCCTTTCACGCAATTAAATCGTTATATCATACATTCATTTAAAAAATCATCTATTTGACCACTGTGCATTGCTAACATCAAGTAATGAAAGCGCGTAACAGGCGAGGCCACTAAAAAATCTACTCCTTAGCCTATATTTCATCTAAATCACAAACCCGACAAAAGAAAACATATAACAGCAAGAAATGAAACATTAAACCTAGCTACTGATTCTGCAAGTAACAATAGTCACTTTGCAAACACCAAATATATGTAGTATGTAAAATAAAGGTATCAGCATCTAATTATTTTTATATGATATGAACATTTAAAGAATTGATAATAGAAAATTGATTGTTTACCTTGATAAAAAGAAGAAGAAGAAGGATTATAATTTCATTTCAGATGAGGGTTTGGATCTTGTTCAATTTTTACTACAGTACGATTGTTTTAGGGTTTTAGCAGACCCATGGGTTTTATTTTGACCCGTTTTTAAATACTGTACAATTTTTCGTTTTTGAACTAGTACTGAAGTAAGTAAGTAAGTTAGGCCGTAAGGGGTTATTTGATTTTGATCAAGTTATTTTAATTGAGAGCTTTACTTAATTTGGTTATTGATGCTTCTGTCTTATAAATAGATTGTTTCGAAATAAGTCTTCACTTGTTATTTCACTTGTTTAGCAATCCTGAATATATCGTTAGCCCCCTGATCATGAGCATCTGAGTGATTCCCCCTAACAACAAACTAGATTGTTTATTTCATGGAGAAGCAATAGAATTTGTTGGTTTAGTTTTGGCCTATCAAATACTAGTCCAATTCATGCTACAATCAAAGGCGCGTTAAGACCTCCTTTTATATAATATAATAATTACAGAGCCGTATACGAGTGTGTGCAAGGTGTGCTACCGTGTAGGGCCTCAAATTTTTAGGGGCCTCAAAATATATGATCCGTTATATATTTGAGGCCTCAAAATTCATTTCCAACAAAAAATGCTAACGTTGTACAATCTTAAAATAGATCATCAAAATACAATGTTTCTTGTTTCAATAGCTGGTATAATATATTTTTGACATCACATTTAGATATCGTATAAGCTTTTGCACAGGGCCTCCGTTCGCTCAGCTACGGTAATAAATAAACCAACATATGTTTTCAAAACGCTTCTGAGTCGTTATTCCTATAAAGGACAATCCTTTCACGCTATTAAGTCATTATATCATACATTCATTTCAAAAACCGTCTATTCGACCACTGTGCATTGCTAACAGCCTAACATCAAGTAATGAAAGGGAAGATCAAGCGTAAGCCAAAACAGGTTAATTGTGACAAGAACCAATCTTTAAAGCTTATATTTCATCTAAATCACAAACCAAAACATATAACAGCAAAAAGAAATGAAACATTAAACCTAGCTACTGATTCGTCAAGTAACAATAGTCACTTAGAAATTCAACACCAAATATATGTAGTATGTAAAACAAAGGTATCAGCATCTAATTAATTTTACATATGATATGAACAATTAAAGAATCGATAATAAGAAATTGATTGTACCTTAATAACAAGAAGAAGAAGAAGGATTATATAATTTGATTACAGATGAGGAGTGGTCGGATCTTGTTCAATTTTTACTACTGTATTGTTTTAGGGTTTTAGCCGACCCATGGGTTTTATTTTGACCCGTTTTTAAATACTGTACAATTTTTCGTTGGGTTAATTTTTCTGTTAGGTAACGAACTTTCAAAAATTTTCAATGTCAGGTAATTTACTCTAAAAAATGCTATAACTTTGTGCAACCTTCAATGTTAGGTAATATTACCGGCTACGCATATGGCCCACATGTAACATCACATGAACACTTTCCCTCTTTTCCCTTTTTCTTCCCCTCTTTATTCATATAAACCCTAATTCCATCAAACCCCCCAAAATTAACCCTCAACAACCCAATCAAAACCCAATTAAACCACAGATCATTCATCTCCATAACCAAACACACAATACCCACTTTTCAATTTCGAAATCCATCCACCCAGTAAAAAACGCCCAATTTTTTTTAACCTAATTGTACAAAATTGGAACATGGGTCGGGTCGACAGAAGGTGAGGCAGCAGAAACAGTGGTAGTGGCTTCTACCCGTAGGAGGTGGAAATCCTCCTGTAATCCTTTCTGAGCTCACGTCTAAACGGGTCTGCTATTCTTTTGAGTTTATAGCCTTGTGTTCCATGTTGTTAATTTGATTGTCCGGTACTGTGAAGTATTTGAATGACAACCAAGAAGACTTTGAATATGAAATCTAACTAGAGATAGAACTATAAGTATGTTTCACTGCTAATTCATTATTGCAAATTTAATTGTTTAGACTTTGATATAAACAAAGTTTGTTTGAGGGTATTTTAGTAATTTACTCTAAAAAATATAATAAAAAATGACGAGGTACAATGGTAACCGGTTTAGCAGGTCACCAATTGCAAAAATACCCAATATTACCTGACATTGAACAAAGATTAAAGTTTCATTACCTAACATAGTATTTTTTGCAGTAAATTACCTAACATTGAAAATTTTGGAAAGTTCGTTACCTATATGTTTTTGAACCAGTTTTGAAGTAGTACAACTCTAGTAAGACATCAAGGTGACTATTCGATTGCGGGTTTCAGCCGGTTTATCGGTTATTTGGTTTTGGGCTTATCTTAACTAATTATAATAGAAAAATGGTCAACAATTAAAAATTGACTTTGTTGAAAATGTTGAATGTTGAATGTTGAAATTGTTGAAAATGTTGAATAATAATGGTTGATCAGTTATGGGAAGACTCCTTAAAAACTTCAAAGATGATGACTATCCTGATCTTGTTCATCTTCCGTTTCCGGATCAAACCACGAACCTAATAAAACACTTATTTTCTAAAGAAATTGAGTCTAGCAATGACGGAGCTACTAAGGGCTTTGGATGGGCCATGGCCTACCCCAAATTATCATTAGTTACTAATGGGTTCCATATATTGTAAGATAGTTATTACATAAGATGGTCTTTTTGCCCACCCAAAGATAAAAAGGGTGGCCCATTTAAATCATAATTAGGAGTTAAATGTGACATTTAATTAAGTATAAGAATTATTATGGAAGTTTGATCGTCAATCAAAATGAACAAAAATACAAGACCAGGTAATATATATTGTTCAAGTACATCCATCTTCAATTAGTGACTTGTTTTTTGATTCAGATTTGCATGATCATTTCATTCTTTTCATTAATTTTACTTGTAATGAGTATTGAAATCCATGTTTAGGTACTGTGAAGGAACATGATAGTCACACTTGTAACATTGGTTTAGAAATTTTTTGGCCCACCCGATAAGAGAATCCTGGCTTCGTCACTGGAGTCTAGTATGTCAGAAACTAAGGAAGCGAAGCAGACACACATTAGTCATCAACATCCACTAATTCTCGTGGATACTACGAAATCAAATATTAGTCTAATTCATGCTACAATCGAAGGCGCGTTAAGACATCCTTGTATATACTAGTAATAAAGGACAAATCTTTCACGCAATAAAGTCGGTATATCATACAGTCATTTCAAAAATCAACAATTCGATAACATCAAGTAATGAAATTGTATCTTGAATCCATCACGACACAAATCACCACTGAAAAATCTATTAATTTTATATGATATGAACATTTAAAGAATTGATAATAGGAAATTGATTGGTACCTTGATAACAAGAAAAAGGATTATAATTTCATTTCAGATGAGGGTTTCCATCTTGTTCAATTTTTACTATTGTTTTTAGGGTTTTAGGCGACCCATGGGTTTTGTTTTGACCCGTTTTTAAATACTGTACAAACTTTCGTTTTTCAACCTGTTTTGAAGTAGTACTCTACTCTAGGGGGTGAGTAAACGGACCGGATGGACTGGACCGATCGACAAACCGACCGGACCGGACCGTACTGGACTGAGACCGGATCGATCACATTCGGTCCAGTCTCGGTCTAGGGTTTTTCATAATTCGGTCTCGGTCTGGTTTGGTCCGGTCTGGTTTAAAACCCCGGACATTTAGCCTATTTGGACCGAGACCGGACCGACCACATTCGGTCCGGTCTCGGTCTAAGGTTTTTGCCAGATTCGGTCTTGGTCCGGTCCGGTTTTTCTGTCCGGTCCGGTTTTCACCCGATGAGCAGCCCTACTCTACTCTAGTAAGAAAGTAAGGTGACTATTCGATTTCGGGTTTTATCGGTTATTTGGCTTATGTTCCATAAGCTATTTTTTGTACCTTATTTTAAAACTTTTTGACTTCTATAAGCTTATTATATCACAAGAAACTTAAATAAGTGGAAAAAATTCAAAATATGCCAAAAAAGTGAGCTTATGATATATAAGCCCAAAATCAAATAAACCATAAGCCGACTATATAAACCGAGGCAAAAACCCCCTTCGATTAAGTTGTTTAATTTGATAACTTTACTTAATTTGGTTAATTGACACTTCTTTCGTGTCTTGCAATAAGTATGCACATTTTTGTTTTGGCTTATCTCAAAATAAATGTTCACTTGTTATTTCAACTAATTAAATAAGACTTTGGTGATAGATATTTTCTAAGACTTTGTATATTTTCAAAGTTGGTATGTATTATGGGACGGAGGGTTTTAAACTTAATCCAAAAAGACCGTTTATCTGTGTAGAGATATCATATATATATATATATATATATATATATATATATATATATATATATATATATATATATATATATATATATATATATATATATATATGATATCAATTGAGTTACACCCCAGCTACATGTATGCTTCCGCTGGACCCGATTTTGGGGGTGTAACTCAATTGATATCACAACACTAGTTCAAAAATGGTTTGCACTTACACCCCCAAAATCGGGTCCAGCGGAAGCATACATGTAGCTGGGGTGTAACTCAATTGATATCACAACACTAGTTCAAAAATGGTTTGCACTTGAATCATTTTGAATAAAATAGTTAAATCAAAATGTTGAATTTACATTGTTAAAAGTAATGCGGAAGTAGGCCATTAAAATAATCTGTCACACCCCCAAAATCGGGTCCAGCGGAAGCATACATGTAGCTGGGGTGTAACTCAATTGATATCACAACACTAGTTCAAAAATGGTTTGCACTTGAATCATTTTGAATAAAATAGTTAAATCAAAATGTTGAATTTACATTGTTAAAAGTAATGCGGAAGTAGGCCATTAAAATAGTTAAAAACGGTCCCCAAATGAAAAATCAGAGTCTATATATATATATATATATATATATATATATATATATATATATATATATATATATATATATATATACACACACAAACATTTTTGCAGTTGCCCAACAAAGAAGACAAATGGAAAATAAGATATACTTTACTCTTTTCTTTTTAGCAAGTGATTTGCGCACTCCAAAATGTTATTGGGACACTTATATGTACAGACAGTTAAAGCACGTACAATATTAATATTGTACAAGTATTTAATGTAAAAATAGAGTGTCCTAATCATTTTTGAAAGTGTACAAATCAATTCCATTTCTTTTTGCTATAAAATTTTTACATGTTCAGGTTCTATATATTAGTTTTTTTCTTATAAATGACCCTGATTAATATTAAATTTGGTTTAAATTTCACTATTTATTTATTACTTAAGTTATATAATTATATAATGTGCTTAATAGAAATGTGTTGTTTTTCAATGTAATTTGTATTTTTATTTTAATAAATGAAAAATTGGTTGATTTGAAAAAAATAAAAAAGAAACAAAATGGTAGGACACAAAAGGAAAAATTGTCTAAAAATACATTGAACTTGTCACTTTTTACAATTCTATGCTATGAATTTTTTTTCTTCTATTGTATACATAAACTTTCTTAATCATCCTATTGTATGCATAAACTTTCTTAATCACCCTATTGTATGCATCGTTAGTCCTAATTGAGTTCAAATAATTGCATCGTTAGTCCTCATTGACTACAGAGTTAAAATATTTGCATCGTTAGTCCTCATTGAGTTAAAATATTTGCATCGTTAGTTCTCATTGACTATAGAGTTAACATATGTGCATCGTTAATTGAGTTAAAATATTTGCATCGTTAGTCCTCATTGAAATAAAATATTTGCATCGTTAGTCCTCATTGACCATTCGTACGTTTTTATCAGTTTCGTCCGCTTTTATACGTTTTTATCTATCATGTTTTTATCAAATCTTTTGCCACACTTTTTTTTATCAAATATTTTGTCACATTTTTTATTAATTTTAGTTTAGGGTTTAGGGTTTAGGGCCTAAACCCTAAACCCTATAGAGTTAAAATATTTTCATCATTAGTCCTCATTGAGTAAAATATTTGCATTGTTAGTCCTCATTGACCATTCTTACGTATCAGTTTCGTCCGTTTTTATACGTTTTTATCTCTCACGTTTCTATCAAATCTTTTGCCACACTTTTTTTATCAAATATTTTGCCACACTTATTATTCATTAGGGTTTAGGGTTTAGTGTTTAGGGTTTAAACTCTAAACCCTAATAATTCGGATCAGAAGGGTTTAGGGTTTAGGTTAAAGTCTCACGAGTTTTGATGTAAAACATCATTCCGGATAACGTTCATGTTTTACACTTTTAATAATTCAGATCAGAAGGGTTTAGGGATAAAAATGTATTAAAACGGACGAAAACTGATAAAAACCTATGAATACATGAGAAACACGGACGAAAACGTATAAAAGCGGACGAAAAAGGAAAAAAAACGTAAGAATCGTCAATGAGGATTAACGATGCAAAAATTTTAACTCAGTGAGCACTAACGATGCAAATATTTTAACTCTATAGGGTTTAGGGTTTAGGCCCTAAACCCTAAACACTAAACCCTAAACGAAAATGAATAAAAAATGTGGCAAAATATTTGATAAAAAAAAGTGTGGCAAAAGATTTGATAAAAACATGAGAGATGAAAACATATAAAAACGGATGAAACTAATAAAAACGTAAGAATGGTCAATGAGGACTAACGATGCAAATATTTTAACTCTATCGTCAATGAGGACTAACGATGCAAATATTTTAACTTAATGAGGACTAACGATGCAAATATTTTAACTCTATAGTTAATGAGGACTAACGATGTAAATACTTTAACTCATTTAGGACTAACGATGCATACAATAGGGTGATTAAGAAAGTTTATGCATACAATAGGATGATTAAGAAAGTTTATGCATACAATAGGGAAAAAAAGGTTCATAGCATACAATAGTAAAAAGTGTCAAGTTCGATGTATTTTTAGACAATTTTCCCGGACACAAAATTGAGGTTTTAGCTTGAGTGATTAGTGAGAGGGTATTTTGATGTGTGAGTGATAAAAGGAAATGCTGAGTTCATTCTTTGGCTTGAGCCATTAAGTTCACAATTTACACGTGAATCAAATTTATTTCAGAACTTTATATTAGCGAGCATATAAGAATTTATTTCAAAACTTTAGTATGTTATGTAAGGTTTTCCAGTGAGAGTGTACTATATAAAAGATTTAACTTTTTTTTTTCTTCTCAATTTAAAGTACGTGTTTTAAAATTTGATGCAATATATAGTTTTAAAGTTTTATGATTTCTCAAGAGATATGAGATAAGCTGAAATAGTTCATCAGTGTGATGTATCACTATATGTAGTTTTAAAAATTATTTCGGCTTGAAATTATAGTCGGTAACATATTTTGAAATCTCAAAAACCTTAAAAGCAAAAAAATATTATTTCTTCACTTTTGAGGAAGAAAAGTTAAAGTTAAATTAGAATAAAGTCGTGCGACTTGCCTTTCATTGGTTGATTTATATATGCAACTATGTATTGGAATATAGTTCTATAATTAACCATATACTATTGTTCTAGATCGATCCAAATAAACTGGGACTTTTAACGCCCGATTACTCGTGTAACTAAACAATCACTTTTATTAATTCTGTGTCATTACAGCTAAACATTATTAAAAAAAAAATGAAACCATGCATATATGTGGCATATCAAATTAAGCTTTAGCCTATTCTGGACTAAACTGATCAACCTATCTTTTTCAAAAAGTAAAAAGATATTATTATATAAGATATGAGAAACTCAAACCAGGTATGAATATAATTTCATTACATGATCTCATATCTCTGTTAACAATTTAGGTTTGTTTTAGTGTTAAATTTGAAACATGTTGAGTCAAAATCAAAATAAAACTTGAGTTAATTTCTTGCTTGACTACGTACTTGGAATGATTCAAACTTCAAATAAGAATCATTGAAGACTAAATAAAAATCACTCTAACAGATGCTTTAAGTTTATTAATCATAACATGTCTAGACTAATTACAAGCTCTAGATTTGTCCCGATATTATTGATATACTATATACCAATATATAACACTAATTTAACTTATAACCACCGAGTGATTTCAGTGTCTAGCTAGTAATCTTAAAAGCTCTCGATGTGTCTTAATTTCATCCGCGCGCACCCAAGCTTGTTTACAAGCATTGCTGCACTTTGAACTCGATATACTCACTTAAACTTATAACCTAGTCGTTAAAGATAGGGTTTGTGTGATTGTAACTTCCTAACAACGAGGGGGAAAGTATATATATAAATCAAACTCTAGCTAACAAGCTAAGTCGCTAGCATCATGAGAAAAATATCATCTTGGAGCTTCGGCTCAAACAAGCTGACATAGGATTACACCGCCAATCGAACAAAGATACATTGAAAGATTTATACCTATTCTTAGTCCAAAGAAAAGAGAACTTTTGGACCTCGTCTAGCTAGGACTTTGAGGGCTTTAGTCTTCACCGATTGAAAGATACAACAGTTCCTTGCCTTCCAGATAAACTACACAGCACAACATATGGTAATTTTGGACCTCTTTAATTAGCCATGTTGATCCACATATGGTAATTTAATAGACATGAAAATATTCTAACAGCTTTATTTATGATATATATCCAGCTAAACAATTGTTTACTTCTATTATATATTCGAATTAGTTTACTGAATTCTATTTTGGAACCAAAAGTGTCCTATATATGTGTTTGTAAGCTATGTAAAGTGTAAACTACTGTTATGATTTTCACTAAAAAGGTAAAAACTAGACACTTAATTCAATATAAGCGTGTTATGTCTCTATACAAAATCATATTAGCGCGCTCCTTTCTACCTCTACTGTAATCGCCGTCCTAAAAAAACTGGAAAAAAAAATGATAAAAAAAAAAAAAAAAAAAAAAAAAAAAAAAAAAAATCCAGTCAAGTGGTAATTTATGATGTTTTAACAATATTTTAGTTTTGATCGATCTTGTTTTCGATTATATATAGACACTCCATGCATCATGTAAAATGGATCGCAAACTTAATCGCCATGAAATGATTAGTTTTTTATTTTTTCATAGAATTAAAAAGATATAAATTGGAAAATGAGTTAACTGGGCATCTATATATCACATGACATCATGCTTTAACAAAAAGTCGGATTTACATTACTTTACGTGTTTGTAACATAATAAAATAATATGTAATGTGTAATATAATATTTGTCCAAAACTTATAGAGTACTATACTTTTGAATAGCATGTCGATCTATATATAATAAACCTCATGATTATAAAATGCATCAAGGTTACTTATAAAGCCTCAAACCTTATTGGTTTTCTTGTTTAATAATATGGAGAGCTAGAATATTCATTTTGCTGTAGTAAAGTCATTTATTCAAATTAATTATGTAGTAAAGTCATTTGTTCAAATTAGTTATAGGCATGGACAGGCGCGGACTTAGAGATTTTTAAGGTTCACGAGCATTGGATGCATGTTCGCCGCTTAATGTAAATTTTAGTTAACAATTCTTGATTTTTTCAAAATGAACCCGGTTTGAAATTCCGTATCACACAAATACGTACATATTTTTGTAATTAATCTAGTAATGTGTCAAGAATAAAGTTTAAATGAAATCATACATTTAAGTCATTTTTAGTTTCTTAATTAACCTCAGAATAAATTTATACACATGATAAACTTATAATGTTGGGTCTCCTTTGTGCATGGATAACATATAATAAGATTCTCACGCGAAATATAATTTCGTACATGTCACCAAACTATTCATACCTAACCTTTTGAAACTTACGAGTAATTTGTAAGTTTCAGGTGGATCAATGGATATCATGATTTTTTAATATAATCTAGAGTATACAAATAAGTGAATAACATCAGTTTTAAAGTACGAGGGTCCGTATAGTATATGTGTATTTTAATTTGTTGCACAACTTTTTTATTTTATTTTATTCTCACATCTTCATTATATTGTCTTCATCTTCTTGTCAAAGAACCATCAAGAACAAACCAAATTTATCGTGTGAAAGAAATCCATAGAGAATAATCTTCATCTTGGTTTTTAGCTTATTTTTTCTTTATTAAAATGTAAAGAATCATAATTTAAACTCTTAAATATACTTACACATGCATGCATGCATATTGCGTATATCAATCACATGATGACCCCATTATCAAACTTTAGTTTTTAGTTTTTACCCTAATTAGTTACAGAACTGTTTGATGTGCTTGTTGTATCGTACGTAACGTTTAGCTTAAACTATTTACATCTGGATTATTCTAAACAATTCCTTAACAAGTCATTATAGCTCGTGTTGTAATGCTTTCTTTATTGATCTTATCCTCTATATAAAGTTAGCAAATAGTTTAATCAAGCTGATGGGGTCATTGTTTTTCCCTTCACAAAGGGATAAAAACAATAAAGATGATTGATTCAAATATTCTATTTTTACAGATAACATTTTTTGTTTAAATGTTACATCAAATATTCTATTTTTACAAATCATGAGGGTATTATAGTATTTTCATGTCAAAATATAACTTTTCTCCTTTCTCTTGTTACCAAATGTGTTTTTAATCTTAAATTTATATAAATCGCACTTCTTACTTAATATTTATTTTCACACATAGATTATTAAAACTAGGTGGTTTTCAATGATTAATTAGTTAGTTTTTTGGTAATCTTTAATAATAGGCAAATTCACATGCAAATAAATTTAACTATAAAAGAGGAATTGCATGTAAATACTTAAACAGAACTGTTTGATGTGCAATTAGATCAGGTGTTTATCGAACAACCATTCACGCATGAAGACCATGCATAACCCTTCTCACGTTATGAGCAGATTTTAGAGGTGTAATAATTATATCGTAGGGTATGTTTGTATTTAATTGTAGTATGTTTGCGTAGTTGGTTTAATATATAGTCATCACTACGGCTGTTTGATGATTGATTTGATGAAGTGGGTGAACATTACGTTGACAGTTTTGTATGTAGTCACTGCGGCACATGAGCTTATAGTGTATATTAATGCACATATAATTCAATATACAGTAATTAAATGGAGTATTCATCCATGCATGTACAATTTATTTCACATTTTCACCAAATCGAACTTCAACAAATCTTTTGAATCATCTAGCCAACTGAACAAAGACCAATTTGAGAACCGACACACCAAAAATTGGTCCAGAGCCGGTCTAGGCCGTGAATGTTTGACTATCAATAAGTCAAACATATAGCAATTAATGAAGCATTTCTAACATGTTTACTTTTCCATATCAAAGATTCTTAGAATACCAACAGTAGCACCATTTCAATCCAGTTACTTGTGAATAGGTGGATTCAGGTTATGTTTAATCTCTAATGGGCCAAACACAGAAAATAACATGTAAAGATTAAAGATGTTGGACAAAAAGTATTTTGGGTCAATCCAAGTATCCAACACGACCCATTTCGAACCATTCCAAAAGTTAACTATTTTGACCCAGATATTTTTCTTACTCTTTAACCAAACCTGCCCATTTTAACAAAGCAAGTCTTATGATAGTTTGTGAGATATAAACGTCGTTGAAAAAAACCGATATTTTTCCATTTGACAGTCTTACAATAAACAACTTACTCCTACCAAAAAGAAAAAGAATACCATTAAACTAACTATTCATTACAAATCTAAGAGCATTAGGAGTAGTGGCGCCACTCCCATGCCAAACCAACGTGGCACCCTTTTGACTACACTCAATGCTCTCAGTATAATAGATCACAATAAGAAAAGATATGTAATATGAAAGGATCTTTAGATTTCTTGAAGGTGAACGCAACAATCACCGGGTGACCTTGATGCAGAAGATGAACAAATTCACGCTCTGAGGTAAAATTGATAACTCTTGATGGCCCAAGATCCTTAATACCTTCAAAATAATAATGGCAATACGATACAATATGAGAGACTTGAAACCAAGTACTTCCTTTGAGAAAGTCAAATCATTATCACAAAGTGGTTTTGCTTTTTTGTATAGAATAAGCTTATTCACATGAACCACACAGCAATTAACTTTCAACTTTGGTGATTTATTATTAAGCTCATAAGATATGCTTTATGATTGTAACACTTTCATGCCAATCATGTCAAATGCCCTACATCTCTAAAGGCAAAATAACAAAAACTCTTCGTTTACAGCTCTAACCCCGATATTAGTTTATCAGCATTACTTGTGGCTAAAACTTCAATGTAATTGTACTGTTTAAAATGTTGAAAACACGTGCAAAATTTTGGAACTAAAAATCAGTTTATCATCCTAACTTACAGTAAACTCATTCTGTAACCAACAGTCTGGGACATCAGAGGACAATAACATGAAAAAAAGATGCAGAATCAATGAAATAGCAAATACCAAAGAGAAATAATCTTTTACAACAATAACTTAGTGCATACTTGCAGGTGGAATGTAGATTCATCATCATATTGTTGAAAACGATTGCTCCCCCATCTAATCTGTAGAAGTTATAAAGAAAAACGCTTCCAAGAGGCTTCTAATAATCCGAGAGGCTTCTAATAGTGTAGATTATTTTACTACACTATAAGAATCCATGGAAAATACTATAAGACTACAAGTGTTGAAAGTAGATTCAAACATTGAATTACTAACTGTGATGCACCTGCATAGTAGAGCACAGTAGTGTGTGCGAGATTCATTATATATAGGTGCTTCAAGACATAAGACCTAGCAGGAGTACCTCGACTGTTCAGAAAAAGCATGTTTTGCCTATAACTTTACAAAAGTTGATATCATGTCACGATGTCAAGCTCAGGGTTTTGCTTGCTAGTCTCGCTATATATATGGCAACAAGCAGCACGAGAAACAAAAATGCACTATTTCCCAATAACAGTTCCAAAACAATAGAAACAGAAGTAGACGGTTCAATTTGATATCGTGGTTTGCCTTAGATAAGAAGACAATATATATCAGTATCATCTTAGTAACACATGTAAAACCGCAAATGATGCATCACTATACGACTATGACAAACTTTTAGAGGTAAGAAAAAAAGAAAACCAATTACCGAGTATAGTACAGGTTCAGTGCAATACGGTGCTAGCTCATTTTTTCCGAGCCCGGATTATTCAGACTCCTATTAAACACTTCAACAGACCTAATCAGCCTAAGCAAGATCAGTACACCTGTCTGAACTCAACTGGGCCAAATTTTATGCATGTATCCAAGAAAAATTAATAGTAAAAAGCTGATAACATTTGGCATTTTTGTACCTCAGTCCTATAAGCATGGGCAAGGACGACTACACAGTTTTTCAGCCAATAATTTACTCAAACAACCCACCCCACCTCCATATATATAAAGGGCAGGCATAATGTAATAACAGACACACTTCCCATAATTTTAAGATCCACAAATTGCTCAGCAAAAGATCCACTTATGTTGCTAAAAGGAAGAAGAGGCCTAGGGACACTTGAAGACCTGAAACCTTATATTAACAAGGTGAGACTAGACCTAAAACCAACAATCTGTCCAGTGATGGGTTCATTGGATTGCCTTCTATGTGCACAAGCATTCTGGTAATCGAATAATGTTGTGTCACATAGTAGTAGGAGTACTATTTTCAATCAATATACTTGTGAATGGGCTGAATTGAGTTTCTTTTATCTCTTAAAGAGTCAAATAAAATAACTAGCTAAAAAACCGGTCCAAAATGGGTCAGACAAGCCGGAAGTCCCCAAGAACATATTTCTAATGCATACAACCTCCCAAATCGTTATGTCAAACAGTTTAAATAATTAACGTTATAGTGTAGTTCTTGCAATCATTTTAACGTGCTTATCTATAAATAAACTGAAATCGACCAAAAAGAAGTGTCCTCCGGTCGACCTGACTTGCACTTTAAACTACCCTTTTTGACCTGCTGCCCAATCCACTGGACTCGCTCGTTGTTCGATCTCTAGCACATAACTGGAATGTTATTTGTTTAAATGTGCATATTAGAAGTCTAAACTGTAAATGCAAATAGCAGATAGATGGAAATGCAAGGTGATCTATAAAGAAAGTATTGTTTCCGTGTGGTCATATATTTTTCTAGTAGCACAATATAATGATGTACTATGTCGTTAAATACAACATCATTACAGAGCTTACAACATCATTACAGAACTTATCATCACCTCTGTCTCATTTTGTTTTACCATCAAGATGGGCAATTTGTCCCACAAAGTTTTGGGATTTTTATGCCAACCCTTAAAAGTGATATTATTCACAGCACTTTATTATTAATCCGTCTTCATTTACAGATAGGAAGTCAAGAAATATCAATAAGTATGTCAACATAAACTAAAAAAACACACAGCCATATACTTATACTAACAAAATAAGTTGCACCAAATGAGTTGCGCCAAACTAGAAACATCATATTCATAAACACAAACATAGACTTATACTAACAAAAAAAGGCCCAAAAATCCTGCCGCAATGCGCGGGCTAATTTACTTGTTTCTTATATTTTTTGAGTCTAAAATGCACAATTGTATTTTACACATGAAACTTATAGGGTGTTTACTAAATTAAGTGGTTTGGCCAATGTCTATATTAACTACGTAGTACTTATTTAGCCTCTTAAAGGGAGCATGTGTGGGTTTGCCCCAAAAAAATTTTGGTTGTGGGTTGTTTCGAACCAGACACCTGGTGCTTTTTAATGTCATAAATGCTTACCACTAAGCTAAAGCTTGTTACTTATAGTTTCTGTTTCCTGATTAAACAAAAATCTATTTAGATTAAGAGTAAGGTAATTACATTTTTGGATAATGTTCATTATAAAATATTAATCGATTTCTTTTTTAAAGTTAAAGAATTATATAAAGTAATAACATTGGATGATTTAAAATCCAAAGAATTGATACTTAACTTGTAATATATAATCAGTCTTTTTTAAAGTTTAGGAATATTATAAACTCAAACATGAAGAAAGGAATGATTCCATAAAGTTTGATGTTGTATATAGTAGCTTACCCATTTCCAGTTTCACATACTTCCTCCTCATCTTTTCATTTCCTAAATCATTGGTCCTTTGTGTCTTTCTTCTTTCCCTATTTAAATCTTAAAAACAATACATAATGTAAAAGAAATACTTGGGTATGAAAAGTAGCTTTCTCTTATTAATGTAAATTTTTTAGTACACTTCACCATGTATGTGGAAATGAAGAGCATCATACTTAAGACGCGGTTCCGAAATTCTGTTATGAAGTTTTCACTAGTGGACCCTTTCAATCCATTTAATTTTGAATAGGTCGATTCGGGTTATGTTTAATCTCTAATGGGTCAAACATGGAAATTATAAAGATTAAAGATGTTGGAAAGAAAGATTATTGTGGGTCAATCCAACATGACCCATTTCGAACCATTCCAAATGTAAACTAGTTTGACCCAGATGCTTTTTTACTCTTTACCCAGCCTGCCCATTTTAACAACTCAAGTTTTATGATATTTTCTATCAATGTACTTGTGAATGGGCTGAATTGAGTTTTTTTTAATCTCTTAAAGAGTCAAATAAAATGACTAGCTAAGAAAATGGGTCCAAATGGGTCAGACAAGCCGGAAGTCCCCAAAAACATATTTCTAATACATACAACCTCCCAAATCGTTAGGTCAAACAGTTTAAATAATTAATGTTATAGTGTAGTTCTTTCAATCATTTTAACGTGTTCATCTATAAATAAACTGAAAACGACCAAAAAAGTGTCCGCCGGTCGATCATACCTGCACTTTAAACTACCCTTTTTGGCCTGCTGCCCAATCCACTAAACTCGCCCATTTTTCGACCTCTAGCACATAACTGGGATGTTATTTGTTTAAATGTGCAAACTAGAAGTCTAAACTGTAAATGCAAATAGCAGGTAGATGGAAATGCAAGGAGATCTATAAAGAAAGTATTGTTTCCGTGTGGTCCTATATTTTTCTAGTAGCACATCATAATGATGTACTTTTTTTTTTTTTTTTTTTTTTTTTTTTTTTTTTTTTGAACGGCAATATAATGATGTACCATGTCGTCAAATACAACATCATTACAGAACTTAGACCTAACCTCCATGAAAGTAGCTTCAACTTTGTCCTTTTGGTGACTTAGTAGACGAAAGAGGTCTTCCATCCCCATTACGGACATTTTTTGGTCAAGATGACATACCCATCGGAATTTTTCAAAGAAATCTTCATTTTTACTAATAGCCATTTCTACATTGGAAATAACATCATTGTATTACTATTATAACTAACTCTGCTTAAACTACTCCAAATAATTCATTGACAACTTTTGAAGCTTAAACTACCAGATAAATTCCTAGAGCAGGGATAAGAACAGATTAGTACATGCGAGATGTCATTTCCAAAGATGAGATTGATGCGTGCGTCACTGTGTCTAGTCCACAGCACATGTTCATACTTCAGATGTCATTGTCTTTTAAAGCTATGGAATTATATAAAGTAATAACATTGGATGATTTAAAATCCAAAGAATTGATACTTAACTTGTAATATATAATCAATCTTTTTTAAAGTTAGAATATTATAAACTCCAACATGAAGAAAGGAATGATTCCATAAAGTTTGATGTTGTATATAATAGCTTACCCATTTCCAGTTTCACATACTTCCTCCTCGTCTTTTCATTTCCTAAATCATTGGTCCTTTGTGTCTTTCTTCTTCCCTTATTTATATCTTAAAAACAATACATAATGTTTGAGCATGAACACCCATTGAGTCTCATAGAATTGTGGTCGAAAATAAAACACACTGAAGAAGAAACTGATGAAGATGATGTTGATGATGATGGTGACGACCTGGATTACACAAAGCAAGACTTCCGATGTCAATGTGATCGGTGTGACAAAGAAATCAATTGGTTTCATAGGTATTACTACAAGTGTGATCAATGTCAATACTCGATCCACAAATTCTGCGCAGAGCTTCCAGAAACGTTGCAACACCATTCCCACGTTTGTCGTCGTCATCATCTTATTCTTCAACGAAGCACATACAGATGGCTCTGCAATATATGCAGAACCAGTCATAACCGACATGAGCTTTCATATCAATGCTCTGAATGTCATTTTGATATTGATTTGTATTGTGCTGCGAAATGGCTAAAAACCAACATCATTCATCACCCTAGTCACATACACCCACTGGTTTGCATTGCTAAAGAAATTTTATGTGAGTGTGATGCGTGTGGGAAGAAACATGAAGGGGTCTTTTATCAATGTGCTACTTGTCCATTCCTGTTACTCCACAGCGATTGTGCATTCCTACCCAAAAACTTGTCAATCCAACAAACTACTAACGATATTTTTTCTCATCCTCACCCACTCACCCTTGCATATTCCTTTGCAATTGAAGATAGACCAGCTAGAGATTGGACTAAGTGTAGGGTATGCAATCGTCCTTTTGATAATGGGTCTCTATGGATTTATAAATGCGACAGGTGCAGATACTATGCTCATCTAGATTGTGCAACAGCTAGACACGAGCCGTTCATGTCCATCCTCATGTCTCCCGGTAAGACTACTACTGTACATATCAAATTTATACTTCATCACTGCATAAATGCATAGCGACGCATTTTGGATTTTGGCCGAATAAGTTTGGTTATTGGCCGAATCCACTCAACAGCACTAAATTTGAACAATTTGTTCATGTAAGTCACAAGTTTCATAATGCTAGAGACCTGTTACTACAGGTAACATTTACATAAAAAGTTAACTTAATAACCACAAAGTGTAATAAGTGTTTCATTTAACTAACTCAGTTTGAATAGTTGTGAAAAATGGGAGTCAATGAGGGTTGAAAATTGGTTACTAACTCTACGTTTCCCTTTTTTAATGAATATTGTGTCACACACAAAAAAAAAAAAAAAAAAAGAAGTCAAAATTAAATCTCGCACTCTTTGTATCCTTTAGTAAATGAGTTTTGAATTGTTGTGACACTTTTGTTCGTGTATGAATTGCTTTCATTTTAGAGGTGTTTTTATAATTTAGTGATTGAGTTTTATAATAATGGTTGATCAGGTATGGGAAGACTCGTTAAAAACTTCAAAGAGGATGACTATCCTCATCTTGTTCATCTTCCGTTTCCCGATCAAACCATGAACCTAATAAAACACTTATTTTCTAAACAAATTGAGTGTAGTACGTCAGAAACTAAGGAAGTGAAGCAGACACACGTTAGTCATCAGCATCCACTAATTCTCGTGGATACTGCGAAACCAACATTCTCAACACTTTCATGTCATGACCCAATGAAAAAGGTCGAACTTATATGCAACGGATGTGTGAGACCAATTATGGATTCGCCATTTTACACATGTGCCGATGAGGATGAGCATCATTGCAACTTTGCACTCCATGAATGGTGCACGCGACTGCCTTCTGAAATTAAAGACCACCCAGGTCACCCACAACATACCCTTGTTTTCATGCCAAAGGTTCCTTATAAGCCTTTTGGCGTGTTCAAGTGTGATGTTTGCAAATTCGATTGCAATGGATTTGTCTATTGTTGTGTCGAATGTGAATACAATGTTGATGTGTGTTGTGCGTTCATACCTGAAAAGATCACTCATAAGGCCCACCAAAATCACCTCCTTTCAAGAGTTACCAAAAGATTACTCGGCGATAGTTGTCGTTTATGTTTGTGTTATATCGCCGGGTTTTCATTCAGTTGTCAAGATTGTGGTTTTCATATACATCCTTCTTGTGGTTTGTTAGTGAGCGAGACAATTAGACACAAGTACGACAAACACCCTTATAAGCTGAGTTACTTTCCAATTGAGAACCATAAGGGTGATTACTTTTGTGATATCTGCGAGGAGCAATTTATTCCGGAGTACGAGGGAAGTTTCTATCATTGTGAAAAGTGTGTCCAGTCTATGCATCCTGCCTGCTCTATGCCGATATTTCGCCACAAAAATCCCACTCCTTGGTTGTATAATGCAGGTACATCCTATTATAGAATTGTTCATGGGTATGTGAATATAAAGTTTGGGGGGCGACATAAAAGTGAATCACACCCACACCCTCTTTCATTTGTTCAAGGGCTTAAGAGCGATGGTGAATGTAGTAGTGCTGAGTGTAGTCGTGAGTTGGACTTTCGGATGATCTTAAAGTGTCTAGAATGTGAGTTTGCAATTCATTACGATTGTGTAGGTGAGTAGGTGGCGCGCATATATATTGACGATGTCTAGGGGGGTGTGGCGTCGTTTTATGCTTTAGTATTCTTTATTTTTTATTTTTTTAGCAAAATGCTTTAGTATTCGTCTTCCCCAGTTTGTGTCTTTTATCTTTTATTTTATTTTGCTTTTGTGCTTGGATTTTAATAATGTATCATAGCTGTGTACCACGTTAATATATATGGGTCAATTTCATTTCGAGTTATAGATTTCATATTTGTTATATATCCAAAGAACAAATCTTAGCCATACATTTTTCACATTTTTTTAAAACAATTCATCTTACAAATGATAAATCTTGAAAATATTACGAGAATTAAATTATCTATCTATATATACGCACTTCTTTATACTTTCGACGATTTTTTTTTTCTTTTTTCTTTCTTTTTTTCTTTCAAAATTTCCGCCAAGAAAAATCAAATGTGATTTGTAAAAATCACGGTGATTTTTCTGGGCGAAAATTTTGAAGAAAAAAAATCGTTAAAAATATATAGAAGTGCATATCTATAGATAGATAGATAATTCAATTCTCGTGGCGATGATATAATTTTTTTCGCGTAACGATTAACTGTTTGCGAAATATTTAATTTTTAAAAAATGGTGAAAGTTTAGTTTTTTGTTTTGATAAAAAAAAATGAATGACTACGGTTGGTTTATTGGATTTATTACAAATATATATAGAAGTTTTGCCATTTCATATATACGCACTTTAAATACTATAATGTCATATTTACCCAACGAAAAATAATAATATAACATAAACTTCATATTTGTCAAATTTACTCATTAAATTATAAAAACTTAATTCACATTATTAAATTCTCATTATACCCTTGTTAATAGGTTATCAGCATTACTTGTGGCTAAAACTTTAATGTAATTGTATTGTTTAAAAAGTATAAAATGTTTAAAACGTGTGCAAATTTTGGAGGTAAAAAACCAGTTTATCATCCCAACTTATAGTAAACTGATTCTGTAACCGAGAGTCTGGTCTGAGACGTCAAAGGACAACAACATGAAAAAAAAGATGCAGAATTAACGAAATTACAAATACCAAAGAAAAATAATCATTCACAACAATAACTTAGCACATACTTGCAAGTGGAACGAAGATTCATCATCATATTGTTGAAAAACGATTGCTCCCCCATCATAATCTGTAGAAGTTTTAAAGGAAAATGCTCCCGAGAGGCTTCTAATAATCTGAAAAACATCAAACAAAGCAACCGTAGATTATTTTACTACACTATGAGAATCCAAACATTGAGTTACTAACTGTGAAACACGTGCATAGTAGAGCAGAGCAGTGTGTGCGAGATCCATCATATATAGGTGCTTCAAGACATAAACCTCAACTGTTCTTAGAAAAAGCATAATTAGTCTGTAACTTTACAAAAGTTGATATCATGTCACGATGTCAAGCTCAGAGTTTTACTTGCCAGTCTCACTATATATGGCAACAAGCAGCCATGAGAAACAAAAATGCACTATAACAGTTCCACAACAATAGAAACAGAAGTAGACGGTTCAATTTCATATCGCGGTTTGCGTTAGATAAGAAGACAACATATATATCAGTATCATCTTAGTAACACATGTAAAACCGCAAATGATATATGATATCCCAAAAATAAATGAAAATGCAATGAAGTAAGAAAAATGTAATCCAACTAGACCCTGATCATGAGCGATTCCCCCCTAACAAACTAGATTGTTTATTTAACGTAGAAGCAATAGAATTTGTTGGTTTAGTTTTGGCCTATCAAATACTACAAGTCCAATTCATGCTACAATCAAAGGCGCGTTAAAACCTCCTTGTATATAATATAATAAATAAACCAACATATGTTTTCAACAGAAGAAATAAGCATACAAGTAACAATAGCCACTTTGAAATTCAACATATAAACCCGAATACCGAAAAACCAAAACATATAAACCTAGCTACTGATTCTGCAAGTAACAATAGCCACTTTGAAATTCAACAGTTACCAAATATGTATGTAAAATAGGTACAATAATATTAATTTTATATGAGAATTGATAATAGGAAATTGATTGTTTACCTTGATAAGAAGAAGAATAAGAAGAAGAAGGATTATATAATTTGATTTCAGATGCGGGTTTCGATCTTGTTCAATTTTTACTACAGTAGTATTGTTTTAGGCGACCCATGGGTTTTATTTTTTGAGCCGTTTTTAAATACTCCTCATTCATGCTACAATCAGAGGCGCGTTAAGACCTCCTTGTATATAACATAACAAATAAAACCAGAAACATGTTTTCAACAGAAGTCGTTGATCCTGTAAAGGACAATCCTTTCACGCAATAAAGTCGCTATATCATACATTCATTTCAAAAACCGTCTATACGACCACTGTGCATTGCGAACAGCCTAACAAAAAGTAATCTACTCCTTAACCTATATTGATGTACTAAAACTTATACTCTTGCATTTCATCTAAATCACAAACCAAAACATATAGTAACAGCAACATTAAACCTAGTGACTACAATAGTTACTTAGAAATTCAACACCAAATATATGTGGTATGTAAAATAAAGGTAACAGCATCTAATTAAATTTATATGATATGAAGAATTAAAGAATTGATAATAGGAAATTGATTGGTACCTTGATAACAAGAAGAAGAACAAGGATTATAATTTCATTTCAGATAGGAGTGTTTGGATCTTGTTCAATTTTTAGGGTTTTAGGCGACCCATGGGTTTTATTTTGACCCGGTTTTAAATACTGTACAATTTTTCGTTTTTGAACCGGTTTTGAACTAGTACTGAAGTAAGTAAGGGGTTATTTGATTTTGAACCGGTGAGAATGAGCTTTTTTATTTTTTATGTTTGTTTGACATGAGAGCTGTGGGCTTTGCTATTTTTTAGAAAAGCTCATTTTTCCAATGCTTCTTTATGAAGCTGTGAGCTTTTTTGGCTACTGCTTACAGCTCACAGCTACTGCTCAATGCTACTGCTCACAACTACTTTTGCCAAACATAGCCTAAGTTATTTTAATTGAGAGCTTTACTTAATTTGGTTATTAATGCTTCTTTTGTCTTATAATAAGAGTATCTCCTATGGTAAACCTTTTAAAAAGGTTTATAGAATTTACATGTCATATGCTCATAAATTTCTCATTTTATAAACCTATTATCACTATACTTAAACTTGTTTAAACTTTATAATTTAATGAGGCATTAAATGAATTACATATATTTATTTGAGAAAAGTCCAAAATACATCCCTGAGGTATCTCAAATGATACATTTACATCCTTTTTCTTTTTTTGTCTCAAATATCATCCCTCCGTTAGTAACTTTGGAACAAATACATCCCTATGGACTAACGATGCAAAATTTTGCCCGTTAAGTACCCCACGTGTTAGTCACGTGAGGGGTATTTTTGTCTTTTTATTATATAAGAGTAATTACAAATGGTCCTTGTGGTGGATAGCCTGAACACAAAACAAACAAACACAACCTTATCTATCTCTCTCTCATCTTCATCTTCATCACCTCTAAACCCTAGCCGCCCCTATATCCAGCCACCACAGCTCCACCGCCGGTCACCACACCACACGACCACCACCATCTGAAACCAAACCAAAACCAAAACGAGCCATACCCGTCTCGGCTCACCAAATCCCTATCCAAATCCAATCCAAACATGACCTAAACTAATCCCAATCCAAAAACAACAACAAAATCAATGATATGATTCTCCCCCACCACCACCCATGCCTCGGTGGTGGTGGTTCTCGGCTGCCGAGCCACAAACAACCAAACGGACCCTCGATATCGAATAACAACAAGAAAAACATACTCCCCTTCGTCATTCAAACATCAAACAACCACAATATATCGCAACCCTCACCAAGTTACGAAACATCAAACAACCACAATACAAAAATCGGATTTAAATTAAAAACAAAACTAGGGTTTTTAAAAATAAAAAGAAAATAAAGAAAAGGGGCGTCGGGGTGTGTTTTACCGGTGGTAGGAAGGTTGACGGTGGTGGTGGTGACACTCGGTGGTGGCGGGTGTCAGCTGTGGTGGCGCGTGGTGGCACGTAGGGAGTGATTGGGGGTGTGGGGTTTGTACGGTGGTGTCGGGGGAAACCCGATCTACAAGATGGTGTAAAGAAAAGGGGTGGCCGGAAAATATTTCGGCGAGGTGGTCGCCGGATTCTGCTGATGCACGGCGAGGGAGGCGGCGGAGGGAGAGAGAAAGAGTGAGGTGTGTGTTTTTATTATTAGTTGAAAGGAGTATATAAACAAAAAGAAATAAGGTGGGGGTGGTAGGGGTGATCATCGGTCGGAAACCGGACCGGACCGGCCAAGACCGGACCGGACCGAAGACCGAGAACCGGAAAACCATAGACCGAGACCGGACCGAATATGGTCGGTCCGGTCTCGGTCCGGTCTCGGTCCGGTCGGTCTTCGGTCGGTCCGGTCCAATTAGGCAAGTTTTTTCGGGTTTTTGGTCGGTCCGGACCGGACCGGACCGGACCGACAGGACCGAGACCGAATTTGGCAAAAAGCTTAGACCGAGGACCGGACCGAATGTGGTCGGTCCGGTCCGGTCGGTCTCGGTCCGGTCGGTTTTGTCGGTCGGTCCGGTCCGGCCGGTCCGTTTGCTCAGCCCTAGGGGGTGGTGATGAAAAAGACAAAAATACCCCTCACGTGACTAACACGTGGGGTACTTAACGGGCAAAATTTTGCATCGTTAGTCCCTAGGGATGTATTTGTTCCAAAGTTACTAACGGAGGGATGATATTTGAGACGAAAAAAGAAAAAGGATGTAAACGTATCATTTGAGATACCTCAGGGATGTATTTTGGACTTTTCTCTATTTATTTGAAATGAAAAGGTTTATAAACTTAGACCTATTTCATTCCATGTCATCATAAACCTCACCTCACTATGGTGACTCATTTTATAAACCTCTTCAAATTTTATAAACCTTTTCATGAACCTCTTATAGTGGATGCCCTAAGGGTTCAATTGTCTCTCTTTTATATTGTTTCGAAATAAGTGTTCACTTGTTATTTCAACAAATTAAATGAGATTTTAGTGTTAAAGATTTTTTAAAATTTTATGCATTTTCAAAGTTGAAACTTATTATGAGACATGAAGGTTTTAAAAATAATCACAAGGATTGCTTTTTCCATTAAATTACTTAACGTACAAAACAAACAAAAATCGTGTATCTATGCAGAAAAGTTCTTTATAGATCCAACTTTTACCATAGAACCCATTAAACAATCTTAGCCACTCATTTTTTTTTATCAAAAAAAAAAAAAAAAAAAAAAAAAACTTCCACCTTTTTTTTTAAACTTAAATATTTCGCAAACCGTAAATCGTCAAGTTACAAAAAAAATACCATCGCGACGAGAATTAAATTATCTTTCTATAGATATGCATTGTTATATACTTTCGACGAACTTTTTTTTCGATGAACTTTTTTTTTTCGCTCAGAAAAATCATATATGATTCGTAAGAATCATATATGATTCGATTTTAACAAATCATATATGATTCTTACGAATCATATATGATTTCGTAAGAATCGAATCATATATGATTTTTACGAATCATATATGATTTTTACGAATCATATATGATTCTTTCTGGGTGGAAACTAAAAAAAAAGTTCGTCGAAAGTATATAACAATGCATATCTATAGAAAGATCATTTAATTCTCGTCGCGATGGTATTTTTTTGTAGCTTGAAGATTTACCGTTTGCAAGATATGTTGTTTTGAAAAAAAATGTGGAAAATATAAATGGATAGATATGATTGGTTGATAGGTTCTATGACATGTATGGGTTCTTCATGGATCTCAACTCTCATATCTAAATATACACAAACATTATAGCAGGACATGACTTAATAGCAATTCAAAAAAACAAACCCTAAAATTTGTTCGGTAATCGACATTTTAAGATTTCTTTTAAACCTTATTTTCTAAAATGCTACTTAAGAAAACGTCTAGTGTTTCATTATTTTTTATTTTTTATTTTTTTTTTTATTTTTTAAGAGTAAATTACATGGTTGGTCCCTGTGGTTTGTCCAAAATAACAAGTTTCGTCCCTATAATTTAAAAGTTGCATCGGTAGTCCCTAAGTGAGTAAACAAATAACACACCTGGTCCAAACATTAGCCTGTCGTTAGTATTAGTAGAAACACAGACCACGTGGCAAAAATGGGGGGGGGGGGGGGTTATTTTTCTCATTCCATGTTCTACCTATACATTTGACCTTTGACCGAGTACCTATACTAATTAATACCCATCTTTTCGTTTTCCTTCTTACTCTGTTCTGACAAACACACACAAATCTCATCCGATTAACCATTGGACAAACCCTAACCCTAGTTTTGCAAAATCAATTGCGATGGTTTTATCAGTGTGGAATTTACGTCCATCTGATAAAAATGATGTGAATGTGGACTATAAATCAGTTTATGGTAAGAAATGTATTTTTTGATTATTATTTAATTGTGATTATTAAATGTGTTAACATAACCCCTAAATTTAATTTTGAGGTGATTTCTACAGGCTCTGATCCTAATTTCTTTTCCCTCAAGATACATCATGGAGGGATGTTTAGTGACCCACCAAGAAGGAGATACATTAATGGTAATGAAAGTTTCATTGACAATGTAGATGTTGATTTGTTTTCTATCATTGAGTTGAATGACATGGTTATGTCGATAGGGTATAGTGGGGAAAAGATAATGTACTAACAATTTATGATACCTGATCTTGATTTAGACAATGGGCTTAGAGCTTTAGGTGGTGACCAGGATGTTCAAAGCTTGATTAAGTATGTTCTGTTAGGTCATAGGTTGATCAATGTATACATTGAGCATGAACAAACTAGGTTGGACACTTATAAGTATTCATTAGGTAAAACTTGTACTATAGTTGAACTTGAAGATGATGCACCAGTTCCTAAAAGTATAGTTACTAAGCAATTGATGTTAGAATGGAATGACAAGGTAGTGGGTAAAAGTAGTGTAAGTGTTGTTGGTGAATGTAGCACAGCACATGAAATGGGTCAAAATAATGTGCCAAATGAGTTTACAACTGACTTTTACTCTACTTTTGACAATGAAGACTTTGACCCTTTCTTAGGTTTAGATGATGCCGAGGTACTTAATAAGCTAAATGAGGTTGAGCAGACTTTAGAAATGTCTGGTGAAGCTGAACATGCTATAGATAAGGGTAAAAAGCCAATAGTAGATGATGAGGTTGAGCAGGAACATAGTGGGAGTGAATATAGTGATGAGGAGGAACATAGTAGGAGTGAAGATAGTGAAGATGAGGAAGATAGTGATTACATAGCTAATGAGGTAAATGATATTGATGATGTAGAAGTTGATATGAAGGACTTTCATGCCAATGTAGATCCTAGTGTAGAGTTCATGGGAAGTGGGAATTTGAATAGGAATATGATAAATGATGATCATGTTGATGTTGATATAGAGCCTTTGGATAATGATGCGTTTGATAGTGGATCAGAAGGTGATGATGATATGGAGAAGAGTAGGAAGAGAAAGTTGAAGGTGTTAAGAAAACAACAACAAAAGACAGCAGATGGTTCCAATATATCAACATACTTTTATGTTGGTAGAACATTTGGGACAGCTAAAGAGGCAAAAGATACGATTAAACTGCACTCCATAGAAACAAGGAGGGAAATATTTTTGAAAAAGAATGACAAGGATAGGATTAGAGCTGAATGTTCAGGTACGATTCCAACACTTGGGGCAAGTGAACATGTTGGGCCTTCAAAAGATGAGCCAAGTAAAGAAGCTGGACCAAGTAAAGAAGTTGTGTCTTCAGAAGATGGGCTAACTAAAGAAGCTGAGTCTGAAACAGATGGGCCTAGCCAACCTATTAAGTGGACTAGGACTAGCATTGTTAATGCTTCTCCAGCTAAGAAGAATGCAGTTGAGTTGACCAAGTCAAGAATAATTAATGGTGGGAAACCTAACAAGAATAATAAAGAAGATCCCAATAAATGTCCTTGGTGTTTACAAATAACAATAGATCAAGATGGTACCTGGTCAGTTAGAACATACAAAGCTCAGCACAAGTGTCTACAAACAAGGAAAGTGAAAGCCTGCACATCAGATTTCTTAGCCAAAGAGATAGTAAGACAGATTACAACAAACCCATGGATTCCAATTAGAGCAGTTCAAGATCAAAGTCAAAAGAGGTATCAATTGGAGATTTCCAGGATGAAAGCATTTAGGGCTAAGTCAAAAGCTGTGGATCAAATCAGAGGTGACCACACTAAGCAGTATGCAAATTCAAGGGATTATGTTCTAGAATTGAAGGCAAATAACCCCAACACAAATGTTAAAATAAAGTGTGAACATCTATATGATCCAGAAGATACTAATAGGGTGTTTCACAGGATTTACATCTGCCTTGGAGCTTTGAAAGAGGGGATTAAATCAGGGAAGAGGGACTTATTGGGATTTGATGGTACCTTCATGAAGGGTCCATTCCCAGGTCAGCTATTGAGTGCTATTTCCTTGGATCCCAACAATGGCATATATCCTCTAGCCTATTGTATTGCTGAAGCTAAGAATAAAGACTCTTGGACTTGGTTTTTGGAGCAACTAGGTGAAGATCTAGACCTACAAAGCAATTCACATTTCACTTTCATTAGTGACAGGCAGAAGGTGATTTCACTTTCATTACTTAAAAATTATATGACTTTGTGTAATATGTATACTTATATACTTACATTGTAACAGGGCATAATTCCAGCTATTTGCCGAATTGCTTCCATCAGCTGAGCATAGATATTGTCTGAAACACATACATGAAAATATGAAACAAAAGTGGAGTGGTCAAGTTTACAAAGATATGTTGTGGAAGTGTGCTAGTTCTACCACTGTCCAATGGTTCAATAAAGCAATGGATGAGTTAAAGGCCTACAACAAGGAAGCATATGACTGGTTATGCAAGATACCTCCTCATCATTGGTCTAGATCCCACTTTTCAGGTAAAATTATATTCAACAATAATTATGTCCAATATCTAGTAGAATAGTATATGAACAAATATGTTTTTCACTTTATTACAGGTAGGACAAAGTCAGATGTTTTATTGAATAATATGTGTGAGGTTTTCAATGGCAAAATTGTTGAAGGTAAGGACATGCCAATTATAAGTGCATTAGAGTATATTAAAGAGTATCTGATGAGAAGGATGGTGACTGTGAATAAGCTTATAGCTAAGTGTGATGGCCCCTTAACTCCTACTGCTACTAGGTTGCTAGAAATGAGAAAAGCAAAAGCTATAGATTATGTTGTGTCTTAGAATGGAGATGACATGTACCAAGTTACTGGTGGTTCGTTTGAGCAGTATGTGGTTAATATGTCAGAAAGGAGTTGCACTTGTAGGTATTGGGAAATAACCGGTATACCCTGCAAACATGCCATAGCAGTCAATTGGAATATGGCAACAAACAACATGAACCATGGTTTAATAAAAGAATGGGTGCACCCCTGTTATGGATTGGATACTTGGAAACAAGTTTACTCACACAAGATTCGTCCCACTAATGGGCCAAGTATGTGGCCTAAGTGTAACCTTACAACAACAACCATTCCACCCAATCATCATCCTCAACTTAGAAGGCCAAACAAGAAAAAGAAGAGGTCTGCAACTGAAATGCTTGATATAGTCAAGAATGGGAAGCTCTCAAGGAAGCTTAAAACTGTAACTTGTGTTTTGTGCAAAGAAAAGGGACATAATAAGAGAACATGCAAGGGACCCAGAAATCCAGTGCAGACATGTGGGAAAAAGAAGAATATGAAAATTGCAAATCAAGCTACTTCTTCAAGTCAAGTTGCTGCTCCAACACAAAAAGCTCAAACTCAAAATGCTCCAACACAAAAAGCTAAAACTCAAAAAGCTCCAACTTCATCAGCTGCAACTCAAAAAGCTGCTACTCAAAGAGCTGCTACTTCAAGTAAAGTTGCTCCAACAAAAAAGCTGCAACTCAAGCTACTTCTTCAAGTCAAGCTGCTTCTAAAAATGGTGGTGCAGGTAGGGGTAAGAAGAAGAAGGCAGGCCCAAGTGTAGCCAAGTGATCTTATTTAGTTAACTTTTCTATAATAAAATTGTCTTGATCATGTGTGATCTTTTGGAACTAGTTGTAAGACTATGTTGTTTGACTTATTTTTATCCTATGTGATCATTTGACTAGACTGTGTGAACATTTATCCTGTTTATGGAGCAAGGTTATGGTTATGTTGACTTGTTATGGGTCAATTTTGACTTGTTATGGAATGGATCAAGTTTATGGTTATTTTGACTTGTTATAGATCATGTTTATGATATTTTGACTGTTATGGTTTAGTTTTAACACAGGTTTTAGAGACTTATGCTTTCTGGTTTAGAAATGGGTCATTTTGACTTTTGTGTGTCAATTTTGACATTCAAACAATAACAGCCAAATGTAATTCCATTAATCATCAAAGTTGTTGCAAAATACAAAATTGACTACATAAGTCAAAGACTACAATATCACATGGTTTGTACCATTACTTAAACTAATACAACAACTAAATTAACCATACTTGAAAAATTCAAACACTATAAATATTAACCATGAAACAACCAACAACTTTTTCATTCTTTCACGTCCCATTTGTGCTTCCAACAATTTAGCTTCTTGCCCTCAATAGTCTTGGAGTTATGTTTACAGCACGATGGCACATAGGGGGATCAAACCAATCCACTATACCCTGATAAACAAGAAACATAACATATTAATGATTGCAAATTGTAACCCTATTAAACAAGATAACACTTACATGATATGGGCATCCATAGAAACTTCTTCCGGGGTTTTCATTTGTCCAGGATGTGATGATATTTGCTCTTCTACCACAATCACAATTCACCATTGTTTTGATTTGAGTATTTTAATTAAATGGAAGAAAAAGATAAAAGAATAAAGAAGGAAGAAGATGAAATCAGTGGTGGGGGTGGGTTTTTATTAAATAGGGAGTAAATAATAACGTTGGAACATGGATAGACAAAAATAACCCCCCCCCCCCCCCCCCCCCCCCCCATTGTTTTGATTAAATGGAAGAAAAAGATATTTGCTCTTTTACCACAATCACAATTCACCATTGTTTTGATTTGAGTATTTTAATTAAATGGAAGAAAAAGATAAAAGAATAAAGAAGGAAGAAGATGAAATCAGTGGTGGGGGTGGGTTTTTATTAAATAGGGAGTAAATAATAACGTTGGAACATGGATAGACAAAAATAACCCCCCCCCCCCCCCCCCCCCCCCCAATATTTGCCACGTGGTATGACTTTTTATAATACTAACGGCAAGTTAATGTTTAGACCAGGTGTGTTACTTGTTTACATACTTAGAGACTACCGATGCAACTTTTAATTATAGCGACGAAACTTGTTATTTTGGACAAACCACAGAGACCAACCATGTAATTTAATCTCTTTTTTTTATATATATAAACACATTTATAAAAAGCAATTACTACTCTACTACTAACCATAGTGTTTATCATTCCCGTTATATTTTCTTATGCCACAACTTGATCAAAATTATATTATTTTTCTGTTGTATTTGAGTTATGAAATGATAGCTTTATCCGTTTTGTGTATGTTATCACTTATCAAAACTGAAATTTAAACCTACATAATGACTCAAATGAGAAACAATGTTGAAAAAAAAAATGGTAAGTTATTGATCTTTGCGTTTAAATTGCATAATTTTTTTATTTTTTTTTAGAACGACAATTTTTTTCACGCTTATTTCAAAATATATCTCATAAATGTTTCCAGCGAGGTTTGAAACCACAACTTCTAGATTGGTAGAAACTCACATGCCACTAAACCAAAGGCACGGGGTGTTTAAATTGCATAAATTTTGGGAGGAGATTTACTCAGTTTCAAACAACTCTTAAATTAACATTATTATCCATTTGTTACGTCATTCGTACAAACTAGATATCAAATAAATTAAATCTATATATATTCAGAGACGTAATGCTTAATCTCTTTTTTTTCCCCTTATATATGGTACTTTTTAGTTAATGATAAACTAGAATTGCATAATACGAGTAAAAAATAGTAAAATAAACATCAGAGAGGGAAGTAAAATATGAAAAGAAACTACAAATAAATAAAACCAATGAAAACAAGGCTTTAGTTTTGTTATAGAAATAAAAAGGGCTTTAGTTTTCTTATAAAAATAAAAAAAATCTAATAATCCGAGAGGCTTCTAATAGTGTAGATTATTTTACTACACTATAAGAATCCATGGAAAATACTATAAGACTACAAGTGTTGAAAGTAGATTCAAACATTGAATTACTAACTGTGACACACGTGGATAGTAAAGTACAGTAGTGTGTGCGAGATCCATCATATATATACGTAGGTGCTTCAAGACATAAGACCTAGCAGGAGTACCTTGACTGTTCTTAGAAAAAGCATGTTTTGCCTATTACATTTGGCATTTTTGTACCTCAGTCCCATAAGCATGAGCAAGGACGACTACACAGTTTTTCAGCCAATAATTGACTCAAACAACCCACCCCACCTCCATAGATATAGGGCAGGCATAATGTAATAACAGACACACTTCCCATAATTTTAAGATCCACAAATTGCTCAGCAAAAGATCCACTTATGTTGCTAAAAGGAAGAAGAAGCCTAAGGACACTTGAAGACCTGAAACCTTATATTAACAAGGTAAGACACTAGACCTAAAACCAACAATCTGTCCAGTGATGGGTTCATTGGATTGCCTTCTATGTGCACAAGCATTCTGGTAATCGAATAATGTGGTGTCACATAGTAGTAGGAGTACTATTTTCGATCAATATACTTGTGAATGGGCTGAATTGAGTTTCTTTATCTCTTAAAGAGTCAAATAAAATAACTAGCTAAAAAACCGGTCCAAAATGGGTCAGACAAGCCGGAAGTCCCCAAGAACATATTTCTAATGCATACAACCTCCCAAATCGTTATGTCAAACAGTTTAAATAATTAACGTTATAGTGTAGTTCTTGCAATCATTTTAACGTGCTCATCTATAAATAAACTGAAATCGACCAAAAAGAAGTGTCCTCCGGTCGACCTGACTTGCACTTTAAACTACCCTTTTTGACCTGCTGCCCAATCCACTGGACTCGCTCGTTGTTCGACCTCTAGCACATAACTGGAATGTTATTTGTTTAAATGTGAAAACTAGAAGTCTAAACTGTAAATGCAAATAGCAGATAGATGGAAATGCAAGGTGATCTATAAAGAAAGTATTGTTTCCGTATGGTCATATATTTTTCTAGTAGCACAATATAATGATGTACTATGTCGTTAAATACAACATCATTACAGAACTTATCATAACCTCTGTCTCATTTTGTTTTACCATCAAGATGGGCAATTTGTCCCACAAAGTTTTGGGATTTTTATGCCAACCCTTAAAAGTGATATTATTCACACCACTTTATTATTAATCCGTCTTCATTTACAGATAGGAAGTCAAGAAATATCGATAAGTATGTCAACATAAACTAAAAAAAACACACAGCCATATACTTATACTAACAAAATAAGTTGCGCCAAACTAGAAACATCATATTCATAAACACAAACATAGACTTATACTAACAAAAAAAGGCCCAAAAATCCCGCCGCAATGCGCGGGCTAATCTACTCGTTTCTTATATTTTTTGAGTCTAAAATGCACAATTTGTATTTTACACATGAAACTTATAGGGTGTTTACTAAATTAAGTGGTTTGGCCAATGTCTATAGTAGCTACTTATTTAGCCTCTTAAAGGGAGCTTGTGTAGGTTTGCCCCAAAAATACTTGGTTGTGGGTTGTTTCGAACCAAACACCTGGTGCTTTTTAATGTCATAAATCAGTCTTTTTTAAAGTTAGAATATATACTTATACTTATATTAGCTAAAGCTTGTTACTTATAGTTTCTGTTTCCTGATTAAACAAAAATCTATTTAGATTAAGAGTAAGGTAATTACATTTTTGGATAATGTTCATTATAAAATATTAATCGATTTCTTTTTTAAAGTTAAAGAATTATATAAAGTAATAACATTGAATGATTTAAAATCCAAAGAATTGATACTTAACTTGTAATATATAATCAGTCTTTTTTAAAGTTAGAATATTATAAACTCCAACATGAAGATAGGAATAATTCCATAAAGTTTGTTGTTGTATATAATAGCTTTACCCATTTCCACCTTCACATACTTCCTCCTTGTCTTTTCATTTCCTAAATCATTGGTCCTTCGTGTCTTTCTTCTTCCCCTATTTAATTCTTAAAAACAATACATAATGTAAAAGAAATACTTGGGGTATGAAAAGTAGCTTTCTCTTATTAATGTAAATTTTTTAGTACACTTCACCATGTACGTGGAAATGAAGAGCATCATACTTAAGACGCGGTTCCGAAATTCTGTTATGAAGTTTTCACTAGTGGACCATTTCAATCCATTTACTTTTGAATAGGTCGATTCGGGTTATGTTTAATCTCTAATGGGTCAAACATGGAAATTAACATATAAAGATTAAAGATGTTGGAAAAAACTGTATTGTGGGTCAATCCAATATGACCCATTTCGAACCATTCCAAAAGTAAACTAGTTTGACCCAGATGCTTTTTTACTCTTTACCCAGCCTACCCATTTTAACAACGCAAGTTTTATGATAGTTTGTGAAATATAAACGTCTTTGAAAAAACCCGATATTTTTCCATTTGACAGTCTTACAATAACCAACTTACACGCATAAATTTTATTTCTAGATAAAACTCAGCAGCAACTTCCTCCAGAACTTTGTCAAGATTAGAGGTGGCAATTTGCGCCAAAAATTAAAAAAATATGCTAATTTGGGCTGATTCATAAAGATTTGTACACATTTAGCTCCTCATTTTTTTTGAAATGAGCATGTATGGCCCATTTAAATGTTAAATGAGCACTAACGGGCACATATTTTCTCTCAATTAGAGAACACTACAATTGTTTTTAAAGAAAAACTTATAGATGTGATATATTTAATTTTTTAAATATAAATGAGGTGTTACGTTTGAGGAATTTATTTTGTCGTTTTGGGTCTTTTCTAAAGCTATTCGTAAAACATGAGCCCGTTTAGCCCGTGCTCGTTTATCCCGTGCCCGTTTAAGCCAGTGCCCGTTAGGACCAGACCCCATTTGAACCGTGGCCCGTGCCCGCCCATTTTGCCACCTCTAGTCAAGATGTTCGGTGTAATTACTCCTAACAAAAAAGAAAAAAATTCCCATCAAACTAGGTGTTCATTCTGTTGCAAATAAAGTACAAATATAACAACAAGAATATATATAATGTATGAAAGGATCGTTAGATTACTTGATGGGGAATCCAACAATCACCGGGTGACCTTGATGCAGAAGATGAATGAATTCGCGCTCCGAGGTAAAATGGATAACTCTTGATGGCCCAAGAGCCTTTGGATATCCAGTATAATACCTTCAAGATTATAATGGCAATACGATACAGTATGAGAGACTTGAAACCATTTGCTTCATCGAGAAAGTGAGATCATTATCACAAAGTGGTTTTGGTGACTTCTGATTAAGCTCATAAGATATGCCTAATGATTGTAACATTTTCATGCTAATCATCGACGTGAAAACATGCTATAAGATCATTTATTTCACCTAGCAATTCAGTAACACCATCTTATTTCCCGAAGAAAGAGTTACATTCTGAATTTGTTTGTCAAATGCAGTACTTCTCTAAAGGCAAAATAACAAAAATTCTTCATTTACAGCTATAACCCCGATATTAGTTTATCAGCATTACTTGTGGCTAAAACTTTATAGTAAACTGATTCTGTAACCGATAGTCTGAGACACGACACCAGAGGACAATAACATGAAAAAAAGATGCAGAATCAACGAAATAGCAAATGATCCCAAGATGAAGATTCGTAAGGTATGTCGGTAGAGAATTTATAATCTGACACCAATGATGGAGTGCTACATGAAAAAAGCCTTCCCATCACCTGCATGTATATGAGACAGATATAGCAGTATAAGGAACTTAGATTTTTCTGCCTAATTTCAGTTCAAACGAATATTAACATCATACAGTAATATAATCAATTATGGTCAGGGAAATATTTTAAATAACACTCATATAGACTCGTGGTTGGTTGTGACCAAATATGAATATGTATGACTACATCCGTTAGAAATACTTTGTACCATTTCATTATTGATATCATAACGTGTACCATTTCATTTTCCATTTTAATGCTTTGGTTTTAACAGTAGCAACAGTAGGCATCAACTGTAACAACAATGATGGTGAGGTCGACAAGACACAAATAGTATGGTTATCATAACCCGTCTCATTTTGTTTTACCATCAAGATGGGCAATTTGTCCCACAAAGTTTTGGTATTTTTATGTCAACCCTTAATCCTATGGAAAGTGATATTATTCACACCACTTTATTATTAATCCGTCGTCATTTACATATAGAAGTCAAGAAACATCAATAAGTATAACAAAATAAGTTGCACCAAATCAGTTACGCCAAACTAGAAACATCACATTCATAAACACAAACATAGACTTATACTAACAAAAAAAAGGCCCAAAAATCCCGCGTGCGGGCTTATCTATTCGTTTCTTATATTTTTCGAATCTAAAATGCACAATTTGTATTTTACAGCTGCAACTTAGAGGGTGTTTACTAAATTAAGTGGTTTGGCCAATGTCTATATTAGTTACTTATTTAGCCTCTTAAAGTGGAGAGCTAAGCTTGTGTGGGTGCTTATAATGTCATAAATGCTTACCACTAAGCTAAAGCTTGTTACTTATAGTTTCTATTTCTTGATTAAACAAAAATCTATTTTGATTAAGAGTGTAAGGTAATTACATTTTTGGATAATGTTCATTATAAAATATTAATCGATTTCTTTTTTAAAGTTAAAGAATTATATAAAGTAATAACATTGGATGATTTACAATCCAAAGAATTGATACTTAACTTGTAATATGTAATCGGTCTTTTTTAAAGTTAGAATATTATAAACTCCAACATGAAGAAAGGAATGATTCCATAAAGTTTGATGTTGTATATATATAATAGCTTACCCATTTCCAGTTTCACATACTTCCTCCTTGTCTTTTCATTTCCTAAATCATTTGTCCTTAGTGTCTTTCTTCTTCCCTTATTTAAATCTTAAAAACAATACAAAATGTTTGAGCATGAACACCCATTGAGTCTCATAGAATTGTGGTCGAAAATAAAACACAATGAAGAAGAAACTGATGAAGATGATGACGGTGACGACCTGGATTACACAAAGCAAGACTTCCGATGTCAATGTGATCGGTGTGACAAAGAAATCAACTGGTTTCATAGGTATTATTACAAGTGTGATCAGTGTCAATACTCGATCCACAAATTCTGCGCAGAGCTTCCAGAAACGCTGCAACACCCTTCCCACGTTTGTCCTGATCGTCATCATCATCTTATTCTTCATCGGCGGGGAGCCAGCTGGAAGTGCGATGTATGCAGAACCAGTCATAAGCAACATGAGCTTTTATATCGTTGCCCTGAATGTTATTTTTACATTGATTTGCATTGTGCTACGAGATATCTAAAAACCAACACCATTCACCACCCTAGCCATCTTCACCCACTTGTTTGTGTAGTTGAAGAAATCTTATCTAAGTGTCATGCGTGTGGGAAGAAACATGAAGGGATCTTTTATCAGTGTCTTACTTGTACAATCCCGTTACTGCACAGTGATTGTGCATTCCTACCAAAAAAAATGTCAATCCAACAATATACAAATGATATTTTTTCTCACCCTCACCCACTCACCCTTGCATATTCCTCAGAGATTGAAGATAAAACAGCTAGAAGTTGGACTAAGTGTAGGGTATGCAATCGTGGTTTTGATAGTTATAGTGAGTCTCTGTGGGTTTATAAATGCAACAGGTGCAGATACTATGCGCATCTAGATTGTGCAACGGCTAGACACGAGCCGTTCATGTCCATCCTCATGTCTCCCGGTAAGACTACTACTGTACATATCAAATTTATACTTTATCACTGCATAAATGCATAGCGATACACATGCTAAAGACTAAAGAGTAGTAAAATGTCTTTTTTCTGCTTCAACTTCTTAGAAAGTGCAAGAAAGACGAATAAGTTTGGATTTTGGCCGAATCCACTCAACAACACTAAATTTGAACAATGTTGTCATTTAAGTCCTTCAAGTTTCATATTACTATAGACCTGTTACTATGACAGGTAACATTTACAGAAAATTTTTACTTAATAACCATGAAGTTTAATACTAAATGTTTCATTTAACTAACTCAGTTTGAATAGCTGTGGAAATTAAACTTGGTGCAGTAAATAGGAGTGAATGAGAGTTGAAAATTGGTTACTAGCTAGACGTTTCACGTTTCTTAATGAATATTGTATCACACACAAAAAAAAAAAGTCAAAATTAAATCTCGCACTGCAAATATCAATGACTAGGTATACACACCTGCACTCTTTTAGTAAATGAGTTTTGAATTGTTGTGATACTTTTTGATGGTGATCAGGTATGGGAAGACTCGTCAAAAACTTCAAAGAAGAAGACTATCCTGATCTTGTTCATCTTCCGTTTCCCGATCAAACCATGAACCTTATAAAACACTTATTTTCTAAACCAATTGAGTCTAGTACATCAGAAACTAATGAAGCGAAGCAAACTCACATTAGCCATCAGCATCCACTAGTTCTCATGTCCTCAACACTTCAATGTCATGACCCAATGAAAAAGGTCGAACTTATATGCGACGGGTGTGTGAGACCCATTATGGATTCACCATTTTACACATGTGCCGATGAGGATGAGCATCATTGCAACTTTGCTCTCCATGAATGGTGCACGCGACTGCCTTCTGAAATTAAAGACCACCCAGGTCACACACAACATACCCTTGTTTTCATGCCAAAGGCTCCTTACGACCCTTTTGGCGTGTTCAGGTGCGATGTTTGCAAATTCCATTGCAATGGGTTTGTCTATTGTTGTGTCAAATGTGAATACAATGTTGATGTGTGTTGTGCGTTCATACCTGACAAGATCACTCATAAGGCCCACCAAAATCACCTCCTTTCAAGAGTTACCAAAAGATTACTCGGCGATAGGTGTCGTTTGTGTTTCCGGTATATATATAAGTCTTCGGACGAGTTTACATTCAGTTGTCAAGATTGTGGTTTTCATATACATCCATCTTGTGGTTTGTTAGTGAGCGAGACAATTAGACACAAGTACGACAAACACCCTTATAAGCTGAGTTACTTTCCAATTGAGAACCATAAGGGTGATTACTTTTGTGATATTTGCGAGGAGCAATTTATTCCGGAGCAGGAGGGAAGTTTCTATCATTGTGAAAAGTGTGTCCAGTCAATGCATCCTGCCTGCTCTATGCCGATATTTCGCCACAAAAATCCCACTCCTTGGTTTTTTTATTCAGGTACATCCTATTATAGAATTGTTCATGGGTATGTGAATATAAAGTTTGGGGGGCGACATAAGATTGAAACACACCCACACCCTCTTTCATTTGTTCAAGGGCTTAAGAGCGATGGTGAATGTAGTAGTGCTAAGTGTAGTCGTGATTTGGACTTTCGGATGATCTTAAAGTGTCTAGAATGTGAGTTTGCAATTCATTACGATTGTGTAGGTGAGTAGCTTGCGCGCATATATATTGACGATGTCTAGGGGTGTGTGGCGTCGTTTTATGCTTTTAGTATTCTTTATTTTTTTAACAAAATGCTTTATTATTCATCTTCCCAAGTTTGTGTCTTTTATCTTTTATTTTATTTTGCTTTTGTGCTTGGGTTTTAATAATGTATCATAGCTATACCACGTTAGTATATATGTGTCAATTTCATTTCGAGTTATAGATTTCATATTTGTTATATATCCAAAGAACAAATTTTAGCCATTCATTTTTCACATTTTTTTTTAACAATACATCTTACAAATGATAAATCTTCAAAAGATCACAAGAATTAAATTATCTATTTATAAATATGCATTTATTTATACTTTCGACAATTTTTTTCTTTTTTTCAAAATTTCCGCCAAGAAAAATCAAATGTTATTTGTAAACATCACAGTGATTTTTCTGGGCAAAAATTTTGAAGAAAAAAAATCGTTGAAAGTATATAGAAGTGCATATCTATAGATAGATAGATAATTTAATTCTCGTAACGATGATTATAATTTTTTTCGAGTAACGATTAACAGTTTGCGAAATATTTAATTTTTCAAAAAATAGTGAAAGTTTAGTTTTTTGTTTTGATAAAAAAAAATTAATGGATTTATTACAAATATATATATAGAAGTTTTGCCATTTCATATATACCCACTTTAAATACTATAATGTCATATTTACCCAACGAAAAATAATAATATAACATAAACTTCATATTTGTCAAATTTACTCATTAAATTATAAAAACTTAAATCACATTATTAAATTCTCATTATACCCTTGTTAATAGGTGATAAACATTCGTGCCCTTTTTCTTTTTATAATTTATGTGTTTTGAGTTGGGATAATCACTTGTAAGAGCGAGCGTCAAATTCTAAAATTCTCAGTATACCCTTCTTAATAGGTGAATAAACCAGTACTTCTCCTACACATACCATACACATTTTTTATGGTAGCATCAATATATGTTGATCACTAAGGTTCGCAAGTTGCTTCATCAAACAAAAAGAAAAATGAACTTAATATTATGTATTCGAAATTTGCCGAACTATATTACCTGAGTTACTATGTCAAAAATGATCACAGAACCATATAAGAATAACCCGGTTATTATTTAGTGAATTAATTTATAGCTCAATTTACTCATTTCTACTTTAGGTAGAAGTTTGCTATTTGGTTTATTACATATACAACTCTAATTACTGTCGTTGATACAATCATACAAATGAGATACTACTGTTTAAAAAAAAATGTTGTAGTAGATATTACAACTTGTTTCAGAGGTCACGTAAAGATAATGATTTGCTTGAAGGTCATTGTCACTTTCTTAGTTATATATAACTAGGGTATAATGGTAAATGAATGATTGTAACTTAATTTTTAACTAGTTTTAAAATGAATTGGGTAAATATGAGAAAAATAGTGTTTAAGTTTGGTATATATGAAATTAACCAAATAGATGGATATTATCGATATTTGGTAGATTTGTTAAATAATTTAGGAATGCATAAACAATTAGATAAGGATTTAGTAAACATTATGGTTTTTGTTTGTGTTGCTTCACGAAATCGAACTTCACCAAATCTTTTGAACCATCTAGCCAACCAAATAAAAGAACAATTTGAGAACCGATCCACAAGAATTGGTCCAGAGTAGGTCGTCTAGGCCGTGAATGTTTGACTAATCAATAAGTCAAATATATAGCAATTAATGAAGCATTTCTAACATGTATACTTTTGCATATCAAAGATTCCTAGAATACCAACACTAGCACCATTTATTTGCGACTGAACGAGCCTATGTTGTGGCGTTTGAAGAACTCTCTGAATCCGTATGCGCTGACATCGTAGTTATACTGGAAACACAAAACACGAAAGGAATGGATGGTCAGTATAAATATATTGTAAAAAATATCAAGCACAAGAAACGGCTCCATATCTTGAATACATTTGGACCAAGAGCAAGCGTAAAAATGTAAGAAAAAACACTGATAAACTAATGTTGGATATGAACGAAAGAATTAAAGGGAGAATCTTACGAAGAATTCAAGGTTATACATAGGGGTGCAAACAAACCAAGCTTTTATCAAGCAACTCGAGCTCGAGCTTGAGCTTGACTCGATAGAGTCAAGCTTTTATCAAGCTCAAGCCCAATAAATTGGCTCGAAACATATAAGGAGCTAAGCTCAAGCTTTTGATAGCTCGGCTCGAGCTTTTATCAAGCTTGATATATATATATATATATATATATATATATATATATATATACACACACACACACACACACAAATAGAGTTAGGATCAGATAAGAAGTAATCTTAAAATAAGAAATGGTAAGAAGTAATATAACCGCATATCCGAGATGCACCGACCTAAATTAGATGCATCCCTATTATCTTAGATGCATCATAATGTGTTTTCTACCTTTTTAATTAGATGCATATACCTATATGAGATGCATTTCACGATATCTCTTTTATTTTGTTCCTCTACATGTGACCGAATCATAAAAATCAATTTGCATTATTTTCACTTGAAAATAACTTTCGAAACTTAAGGGGGTGCATCTAAATGAATAAAGATGCATCTAATTCAAGTCGTTGCATCTCAAATGTGTGGTTATATTCACTTCTTATTTTAATTTACTTCTTACTGGATCCCTTCCCTGTATATATATACATATTAAATTCATATAAGGTTTTTTTTTTTTTTTTTTTTTTTTTTTTTTTTTTTTGAACATTAAATTCATATAAGTAACTAAGGGCTAATTTGAATATTAATCTAATTATAAAGACTTACTTCATAAAAAGTTAATTAATATATACATGAAAGACCTTTAAACTCTAAATAATCCTAACGATATGTATTCTAACGCTTCGTATTCTTCACATTTCACACTTCTAGGCTCTTGAGTTCATCAAACATTCTCTTCTCTAATCATCCAACCAATAATATATTTATTGATGAGTTTTAGTTTGTTTTACTTTATAAATAAATTTATTGATGAGTTTGGCAATTAAATACAATATTTTTTTTATACATTGAAGTTTTTCAAGCCAAGCTCAAGCTTTGTTTGAAACTTACTCAAGTCAAGCTCAAGCCTGGATGATTAAAGCTTGACAAGCTATCAAGCCAAGCTCAAGCCTATTTTTTTTTTCAAGCCAAGCTCGAGCTCAAGCATTGTCAAGGGAGAATCTTACGAAGAATTCAAGGTTATACATACACAATGCACAGACATATTATATCTACATGTCTATGCGAAGTGTTTGTGCATATCTACATGCACGTTAATACATACATGTGTATATCTACATAGGTGTACATGTATATGCGTGTCCAGACACATATAAACTAAATAGGTGCAAAGAACTCACAGGTAAAACTTTCACGGCGTACTTTGTGACATTTGGATCAACATCCTTTCCTTGCGCAGATGCCTGTACCAAATGATAAAATACATATGAACAATGAAGGTATGTGTCTAATGACATTTTTGATATAAAAAGAGACTAAATTAAAGAGTATGCATATAACAAAAACAGTATAAACTTACTTGTGCCGGGCTATGAAACATTTCTATAAATGGATAATCCTTCTTTTGTCGTGTCATACAGAATCCAATATATTTTGGACACTCAACCTGAGATACACCATCAAAAAACCAAAAAATAATGAGAATTTGTCCAAAGAATGCTTGGAAATTCCAAATAAGTACCGTTTCACTAGCATAGAGTAATTGCATTTTATTATAGTGAAGAGATGTGATAGCATTAAAAATAAAAGAAATACTTGGGTATGAAGAGTAGCTTTCTCCTATTACTGTAAATTTTTGAACAATAATATTCGCCATGTAGGTGGAAATGAAGAGGAACATCCTAAGGACGCGGTTCCGAAATTCTGTTATGAAGTTTTCACTAGTGGGCCATCTCAATCCATTTACTTGTGAATAGGTCGATTCGAGTTATGTTTCATCTCTAATGGGCCAAACACGGAAAATAACATATAAAGATTAAAGATGTTGGACAAAAAGTATTTTGGGTCAATCCAACACGACCATTTCGAACCATTCTGTTATGAATAGGTCGTTTGACAGTCTTACAATAACAAACTTACACGCATAAATTTTATTTGTGGATAAAACTCAGCAGCAGCTTCCTCCAGGACTTTGTCAAGATGTTTGGTGTAATTACTCCTAACAAAATGAAAAAAGGAATCCCATCAAACTAGGTTTTCATTCATTGCAAATCAAGTACAAAAGATAACAACAAAATATATATAAATGTATGAGAGGATCTTTAGATTACTTGATGGTGAATGCAACAATCACCGGGTGACCTTGATGCAGAAGATGAACGAATTCACGCTCTGAGGTAAAATGGATAACCCTTGATGGCCCAAGATCCTTTGGATATCCAGTATAATACCTTCAAAATAATAATGGCAATACGATACAATATGAGAGACTTGAAACCAAGTACTGAAGTTTGCAACTTTGAGAAAGTGAAATCATTATCACAAAGTGGTTTTCGCTTTTTTGTATAGAATAAGCTTATTCACATGAACTACAGGGCAATTAACCAACTTTGGTTAATTATTATCAACTCATAAGATGTGCTTTATAATTGTAACATTTTCATGCCAATTATGGATTTGAAAACATGCTATAAGATCATCTATTTCACCTAGCAATTTCAGTAACACCATCTTATTTCAAGAAGAAAGAGTTACATTCTGAATTCGTTTGTCAACTGCACTACTTCTCTAAAGGCAAAATAACAAAAACTCTTCATTTACAACCCCAATATTAGGTTTAAACTTTAATATTAGCTCCAATATTACTTGTGGCTAAAACTTTAATGTAATTGTATTGTTTAAAAAGTTTAAAATATTTAAAACGTGTGCAAATTTTGGAGGTAAAAAACCAGTTTATCATCCCAACTTATAGTAAACTGATTCTGTAACCGAAGTCTGGTCTGAGACGTCAAAGGACAATAACATGAAAAAAAAAAAAAAAAAAAAAAAAAAAAAAAAAAAAAAAAAAAAAAAAAAAAAAAAAAAGATGCAGAATTAACAAAATTACAAATACCAAATAAAAATAATCATTCACAACAATAACTTAGCACATACTTGCAAGTGGAACGAAGATTCATCATCATATTATTGAAAAACGATTGCTCCCCCATCATAATCTGTAGAAGTTATAAAGAGAAACGCTTCTAATAATCTGAAAAACATCAAATACAGCAACTGTAGATTATTTTACTACACTATGTGATAGAATGCCGTAAATCCTGATATCTCTGGAAATTACTACATGACTACAAGTGTTATTACTAACTGCGAAGCACGTGCATCGTAGGGCAGAGTATTGTGTGCAAGATCCATCATATATAATATAGGTGCTTCAAGACATAAGACCTATGCAGGAGTACCTCGACCGTTCTTAGAAATAGCATGTTTAGCCTATAACTTTACAAAATTTGATATCTTCTCACGATGAGGTCAGGGTTTTGCTCTCTATATTTGGCAACAAGCAGCCATGAGAAACAAAAATGCACTATAACAGTTCCACAACAATAGAAACAGAAGTAGAGCGTTCAATTTCATATCGTGGTTTGCCTTAGATAAGAAGACAACATATATATCAGTATCATCTTATAGTAACACAAGTAAAACCGCAAATGATGCATCACTATATGATATCCCCAAAAAAATGAAAATGCAATGAAGTAAGAAAAATGTAATCCAACTAGACCCTGATCATACTAGATTGTTTATTTGACGGAGAAGCAATAGAATTTGTTGGTTTAGTTTTGGCCAATCAAATACGACAAGTCCAATTCATGCTACAATGGAAGGCGCGTTAAGACCTCCTTGTATATACTAGTAATAAAGGACAAATCTTTCACGCAATAAAGTCGGTATATCATACAGTCATTTCAAAAATCAACTGGTGCATTGCTAACAGCAAGTAATGAAATTGTGACAAGAACCAAAACAGGTGAATCCAAATGACCACTGAAAAATCTACTCCTTAGCCTATGTTAATCTAAAATTAATCTCATTTCGTCTAGACCCGAATACCGAAAAGCCAACACATATAAACCTAGCTACTGATTCTGCGAGTAACAATAATAGCCACTTTGAAATTCAACAGTTACCAAATATGTATGTAAAAGATAGGTACAATAATATTAAATCAGCATCTAATTTTATATGAGAATTGATAATAGGAAATTGATAAGAAGAAGAAGAAGAAGGATTATATAATTTGATTTCAGATGCGGGTTTCGATCTTGTTCAATTTTTACTACAGTAGTATTGTTTTAGGCGACCCATGGGTTTTATTTTTTGACCCGTTTTTAAATACTCCTCATTCATGTTACAATCAGAGGCGCGTTAAGACCTCCTTGTATATAACATAACAAATAAACCAAAAACATGTTTTCAACAGAAGTCGTTGATCCTGTAAAGGACAATCCTTTCACGCTGTTAAGTCGGTATATCATACATTCATTTCAAAAACTGCCTATACGACCACTGTGCATTGCGAACAGCCTAACAAAAAGTAATCTACTCCTTAACCTATATTGATGTACTAAAACTTACTCTAAATTCATCTAAATCACAAACCAAAACATATAGTAACAGCAACATTAAACCTAGTGACTACAATAGTTACTTAGTATGTAAAATAAAGGTAACAGCATCTAATTAATTTTATATGATATGAAGAATTAAAGAATTGATAATAGGAAATTGATTGTCGTACCTTGATAACAAGAAGAAGAAGAAAAAGGATTATAATTTCATTTCAGATGAGGGTTTCCATCTTGTTCAATTTTTACTATTGTTTTAGGGTTTTAGCCGACCCATGGGTTTTATTTTGACCCGGTTTTAAATACTGTTCAAACTTTCGTTTTTCAACCAATTTTCGGTTTTGGTGACTATTTGATTTCGGGTTTCGGCCGGTTTATTGGTTATTTGGTTTTGGGATTATGTTCTATAAATTCACTTTTTGTACCTTATTTTGACACTTTTCGGCTTAATATAAGCTTATTATTTTTTTCGTTCCAAAATATAAGTTCATTTTTAATTTTTCAAAGTCTTTCTTTTCCGACTTTGACTATAATTATATATTTTCGTGTTATATAATACTTGATAAAAGTATACCAATAAAAATGTATTTAAAAGACAAATCCATTTATATATTTTGCATCAACCATTATATAACAAGAAAAAAAATAATCATGGTCAAAGTTGGAATAAAAAGACTTTGAAAAAGTTAAGATGGAGTTATATTTTGGGACGGAGGGAGTATAACATAAGAAATATAAATAAGTGGAAAAATTTTAAAATAAGCTACAAAAAATGAGCTTATGAAACATAAGCCCAAAATCAAATAAACAATAAGCCAGCTATATAAACCGAGACAAAACCCCCCCTTCAATTAAGTTGTTTAATTTGAGAACTTTACTTAATTTGGTTAATTGATACTTCTTTCGTGTCTTACAAAGTTGCAATAAGTATGCACATTGTTTTTCAAAATAAATGTTCACCTTTTATTTCAATCAATTAAATAAGATTTTGGTTATAGATATTTTCTAAAACTTTGTATAGTTTCAAAGTTGATATGTATTATGGGACGGAGGGTTTTAACTTAATCCAAAAAGACCGTTTATCTGTGTAGAGATATCATATATATATACACAAACATTATAGTTGAACATGACTTGATAGCAATTCGAAACAAACAAGCCCTAAAACTTGTTTGGTAACATACATTTAAACGTTATTTTCTAAATGCTACTTATGAAAACGTCCGGTGTTTATTATTATTATTATTATTATTATTATTATTATTATTATTATTATTATTATTATTATTATTATTTGTCATAAACACATTTATTTAAAAGCAATTACTAGTCAACTACTAACCTTAGTGTTTACCCATAATCTTTTTATCATGCCACAATGTGATCAAAGTTGTATGCTTTTCCCGGTGAATTGAAATGATAGCTTTATCCGTTTTGTGTATGTTATCACTTATCAAAACTGATATTTAAACCCACATAATGACTCAAATGAGAAGTTATTGATCTTTGCGTTTAAATTGCATAATTTTTTAATATTTTTAGAATGACAAAAAAAAAAAAAAAAAAAAAAAAAAAAAAAAAAAAAAAAAAATCACACGTATACCATCTATCTATCTCACAAATGTCTTCAGCAATGCTTGAAACCACAACTTCTAGATTGATGGGAAACTCACATATCATTAGACCAAAAGTCTGTCATGCGGTGTTTAAATTGCATAAATTGTGGGAGGAGATTTACTCAAAGTTTCAAACAACTCTTAAATTACCATTATTATCCATTTGACCAAAAGTTTGTGGTGTGGTGTTTAAATTGCATAAATTGTGGGAGGAGATTTAGTCAAAGTTTCAAACAACTCTTAAATTACAATTATTTACAATTATTATCCATTTGTTAAATAAAAAGAATCTAGATGTTACTCTTAAATTACAATTATTATCAAAGACATTTTCAATGAGGCACACAACTTGTTCTATTTGGCATGTTCTCGATCTTAGTTATAAATACTTGTTCCCTTATTCAATCTTTTGTTTCAAGTGGCTTATAACCACCACAGCTCCACGCTAACAGCCTCACCTAAACACAGAAACTTTTAATTTCATCCGCACGAGATGTATATAAGAGAAATGGACCAATGCCACATCCGTGTTGTTTTCTGATGACCCGCAAAAATTATTTTCGGTAGCTCATAAAGTTGACACTAGTGTAACTAGTCGATGTTGATGTAAAAACGATCATTTTCATGAATCTTGAAGAACACTTTTCGAGAGAGTTTGAAAAACTGAGAATTGGTGAGATATAATCTCAGAAGCTGGTAGGTTAGCTATAATGCAGACTACATAGTGTTAACTCATTCTAGTAATTTTTGAAACAAGATATATATGACCTGTGCTCCCGTGCAGCAACATGAATGGTTTGTGCGCAGTTTAAATCAATATATATATCGTCTAGTAATGAACTTGGACCATGTACAAAAACTGATCTATATCACGGAAAAGAAACAGGGTTCGAGTCCAGACACGAACTGAACATATGAAATCGAACATTAGAAACATTTCTATTACATAAAATACAAATCATTACAACATTACTACTATAATCCTAACCATTATAACTCTAAATAAACATTTCAAAACAACACTACACCGAGCCGAGCTACTCAAGCTCCCTTGGAAAATTTGCTCGCTCGACTCAGTTACAAACTTAATACTCTTTTTTTTTTCAGTTTCGTCTCGGACCAGTGTACAATCAAAACTTAATACTCTTTACACCTAGCATTTTCTACTCATCTTATTATTGAACACTTTTACAAAAGAATAAACCAAACACGAACTCTATCGATCATATCCCATTGCTACAACAGGAATCCGGACCTTATGCCCTCGGTTTCCTTTCAATACAACCTCCCCAAAACTATAAGTCCCGGTGACTGACCGCACAGTTAGACTCACAAAGAACTTACGGGATGCACCTGGTTTAAGGGTAAAGGCTTGAGGGCTTGTTTCAATGGCAACGGCTGGTGACATCCTGGCCGTGATTTTGTAAGTTTCTTCTTGATCGACGTTTGTGACTGTTCGTGTCACGGTTTGGGTTCTTACTAGATGAGACACCGCGATTGATGGTGAGTTGAGATTGTATGGGTGGCCAAGTGTGTAGTTGCAAGGCTGGTGTGTGTAGTTTCGTATTTCGTGTGAGTCGAGCCCTGGTGTGGTGCATAAGAACCCGAGATAATCTTGATAACCTATAAAAGATATATTTAAAAAGTAAGTAAATACCAAGCACTAACCAAATTGCATGATTGTTTAAATGGTTAATAATGGTTTAATCCTTAAAATATATCAAAAAATTAAGTAAAAATAACGAACCTGCATCGAAAATGAGACCAGGATCCAAAGCGGCTCGGGGGTTGACATGACCGCTGCCATAATCAAACGGTGTGGCGGGGACAAATGTCATTGTTTCTGAATCCGAATATTGTTGGGCTAGAATCGGTCTCTCACCTCTATCCAGTGTGTTTGAGGTTGTCATCAATGCCGATTTGATGGCAGCAGGGCTCCACCGAGGGTGCTTTTGCTTAACAAGAGCTGCAATCCCGGCTATATGCGGTGCAGCCATACTAGTTCCAGATATCATAGCAAAGTGTTCTCCTACTCGAACCAAAAAAAAAAAAAAATGATTTATTAAAGTTGACACTTTGTGTCCAACGCATAAAGTACGCAAATAGTATCAACGACGGACGATTTAAGTAATTTTGATGTGTCGAATTTTTACCTAAGTAATTAGGCTCATCAGTTCCATTGGCGGACCAAGAAGCCCAGATCAAAGAACCGGGAGCTAATATATCAGGTTTTAAAAGATCCGCATCTCTAAAGCTGTAGTCTTTTATGTTTGGACCTCGAGCAGAGAATAATGCTACCATTGGTGCTGATTTGTGAAGTATCGGCTCCAGACCGTCTCCAATGGATCCTACTGCTTTAAAACTCTTCACTCGCCCGGTCCAGTCCCTTGAAGTTGAGGCGTTGTAATAATCGATAAGATCCTACAACAACACACACAAACTATAAGGTCCCTTGATTCAGATATTGTGCTAGTAATATATTCTGTGGCAAATTTTATTATTTTCGGACTGATAAAATGACAATAATTTGATAAGTTCGTAAACAAAAGGTTTGAATTACCATTGACTTGCTAACATCGGTGATGAGTATTCCGGGAATGCCAACGGGTACGGGATCGAACTTTGTTCCCGGGGAGGCATTTTCAACAGCAAGAACAAAACCTATAGCACCGAGACTCTTGGCTGTTTCTGCCACCTTAGCCATTGATGCGGAACCGATTACAAAATTGAAAGAATACCCACAAAGAAGAATGTTCCCTTTCACCATATTTTTATTCAAAACTTCAGGCCTCTGACAATCAGCGAAACTAGACTTCCCCGAAGAATCCAATAAAACATCATTGGCTGCAACAAGGGTATACTTTTGATTCCCACGCGTAGCAGCTGCATCATTTATATCAAGATTTAAGTAAGCAAAATGCATAAAATCACAAAAACGGACATTCTTGTGAAATAATATTTTAAAAACTGATTTAACTTACGTGACATGCCGATTCCAGCTAAGATTTTCCCATTTCCGAGTGTCAAATGGTTTTTATATCTCCGATCATCAACAGCAGCAGCTACAGATGCGATCCAGGGACTATACGACACCATGGTTTTAGCAAACGGGCCTCCGTTTCCAGCTGCTTGTGCAACAAATACTCCGGATTTTACAGCTGAAAGAAGTACAGCATCAAATGGGTTTAAAAAAGTAGTCCTTGTGGTAGCTGGAGGACTATTAGGACCCACTGAGAGATTTATAATGTCAACACCATCATGAACCGCTTGTTCAATGGCAGCAACAACATCGGCAACAAATCCTCCAAATAGCCTGTAGAGTGCCTTGTACACCGCAATCCTATTCAAAATCATTGTTATTAGAATTAGCAAATAGACATGTTGGGGGCTACCAACAGGTTTGGGTCAAAACGCGTAATTTTGGTACAGACAGAAACGGGCTGAATTGACCCAAGACAATATTAGTTCAAACTCTTTTATAAATAATGTGTGTTCATATGACTGTATAAAGTAGGTTAATGGTTTAGTCCTTAAAAAAGTGAAGGGACGAAAACGATGTGAAAAAAGAAAAAATTAGATAAAAAATTTGTCAACTTTTTAAGGTTAAACCACCACATGTTGTGAAAAATTTTAAAGATAAAATAGTGATTCAAACCTAGCACGAGGAGCCATTCCGCTTGCTCTTCCATACTCATATCCATGTAGTCGTACAGGAATCCCATTATTTCCCGCAGCAATTGCTGCAGTATGACTATAAAAACAACATTAGCACTTTGAGCAAATATGGTTAATAAATGAAAAGACAAACAAACAAACAAACAAACAACACCAACCTTCCATGTCCATCACCATCTAAAGGCGAAGCAAAATCAACCGAAGGATTAAATGCACCAGAAACCGTAGCAGCTTTGGCAAAATGCTGGGCCCCAACAATCTTTCCGTTGCAGAAGCTCTTTTTAGTATCAGGATCAACTTCACATTTACCTCTGTATCTTGGAAGCGGTTCATAAGGCTCGCTTCTGGGGTTTAGGAAGCTTGGGTGGTGTGGGAAAATACCCGAATCCACAAACCCAATGACTATATTTTCTCCGGCTCGATCAAATCCACCACCTGTAGGCCAGACTCCGGTCGGAAGGCCTAAGAATTGGGGAGTGTGGGTGGTTAGTTTCCTCACCTTCCAGTCTCGATCGACTGACTTCACACCAGGGGTCCGCCTTAGCGTTTCTGCCTACTAATATTCGTATAAACGTATAAGACAATTGCAACACTATCTATAGGGATGCTAAATTGAAACAAATATATAGTCTGATAGTCAGGAATACAATACGGTTATCCAAAAACATATCTTTACGGTTGTTTTCTTTTTGTTTATAAAGTCACATATATGGAAGTAAAAAATAAAAATGTTCAGATTGTGACCTGTTCAGGCGAAATATGGACGGCAAAACCATTGATAAGATGCTTGTAGCTATACAGTTTTGTGTACGTTTCTACTTCAAATAGCGTTTCTAGAAGCGTATCATGTCTCGTTTCAAGGTGTTGAGAGTATGATGTAACCAAATCACTGAGCACATAGCAAAATAGTTACAAAAAATACTACTCGTATATGATTGATCATCAAATCGTTCAAAAATACTACTAACCTTGTGACATCAAGTTTCTGATCAGAGTCAGAGTCGACAGCAGTGGCTTCAAAACCATCAATGTCACCCCTATAACTTATAACTGGATCTCCTTCAATCGTCACGATATAAACCTCTGGTTTTGCTATAATTAATAAGCTGAATATAGCCGAAATCATAAACATACGCTCAACATTCATCGTCATCTTTTCACTTATCCACTTATCACTACAAATATCTGTTTCCAATCAACCAAATTGCGAATCGAATCAAATCGCAAGCTTAAAAATAATACTAATCACTAAAAACACAGAGAACCAAATGATATCACCAAGAACTCAATTTTTTTTTTTTTTTGTTTGTTCAAATCTTGAGAGTACTAAGTACAAATTCCTAAAAAAAAACTAATCTTTGTTTACTAAGAAATCAAATTAAGATAAAAGATTCATTAGAATGATAACTCTTAAACTGTACTTAAACATACAAAACACTAAATTTTAGATCTTTATTTACAAAACAAAAAACTAAGTCAAGAAACATACACATTACAATAATTATATCCACACAACTAACAAAGGTCCCTCAATCAATTCAGAAATCATTAAACATCATTAAAAATCCAAACTTTATTCACATAAACATACTACTAATCATTAAAAATATATTTAAAAAAAAAAAAACATAAACATTAGATACATACCAATTGAATTAATTAAATCTGCAACACACCCTTTAAATCACACTTGATCCCTGAAATATATACACACAAAAAAATGCATCAAATTTAAAACCAATGTACACAAGTAAAGTATCCAAAAAAAAAAAAAAAAAAAAAAAAAAAAAAAAAAAAAACAATTGTGTGAACTTTACATCTTGAAATAAAAAACCCATAAAAGAAATATAAAAAAGATGCAAACTTTACTAACATTGATCCAAGAAACAAACCCAAAATGGAATCTTTATGGATCTACAGTAAATGGGTAACTTTAATTTTTATAAAAAATGTGAAATGAATAGCTACATTACTAAAGGGAGTGATTATGATGATGATTATAAAGTTGGGATGTTTAGAGTGTTGTAAGAGCAAATAACAGTGAAAGTAAAGTAGTGTGTTTTAATGAGTTGAGGTGGTTAGGGTTTTTTACTTTTTGAGATGGCGCCAGATAAGGTAAAGGACAAAAGTGAAGTGTTGCTGTTGGGTAAATTTATTGACATGTGTGGGGCCATGTAATGTTGTTTTTGGAGGTTTATGCTTTATACTTATGTTATTTTCACTTTTATTCCATGTTTAAGAATCGGTTTTTAGATTGACTCGGTCGAACTTTCGGTTTAAGTGGTGGTTTAACTGGTTTTTTTAATCGGTTGAACCGGTGAGATCAGCTCAGGTTTTAAAACATTGCTTTTACCACATCTCACATTCAAGATTTACTAGTCCAATAAGTGATATGATAATGTTTGTAGTTGGAATTATACCAAGCCAGAATATTTATGTTTGTTTAAGCTCGAATACAAGTTAGGAGGTTCAAAATGCACGGTTATGTGAGTTCACATGATACTGTCACAACAATCATGGAATGGTATTTACCCACCACAAATTGTTTGTGATCAGAATTAGTTGTTTTTTTGTTACTATTGTGACAGAGTTGGTATTTTTTATAAAACATAAAGGCATTTTGTTCATGTTTCTCGTGCCTTAGAAACTTGAGTGATTGTCTAAATTATTTGGTTGTTAATTTTGTGATACCCGAAGCATATACCACCATAACGCATAGTCTTAGTATTGAAAAAATAAAAAATAAAATAAACCGACACTAAAGAAAGCTTATAGGTACATGCCAACGATAATCTAACGAACTAGAATTAAAGGAAATAACATGTTTTTATTCGCGCAAAAACGACACTAATTCTCTTATGACATATTATGCATCTCATTTGACATGTTATAAGACCTCTAAAAATAACATTTCATTTTGTTATTGATACTATAGAAGATTAATTTATTACTACAAAAGTCCTAACAATAAAAACATCAATGATACAACTTGAGGTGAAATTATATTATTTCCTAGATCTTGAGGTTTTTGAGGAATTAAAAAACATCTAACGTTCAAAATTTGAGACATTCAAGTTGTCGGATTCCATTTCCTTGGTAAATTCATCACCAAAAATACTCTGAAAAAAACCTCACGTGCTATACATATGCGTCCATTTTTATAAGTATTAATTAGGTTTTTATACACGTTAAATTATGATAAGATCGATGAATAGTGCATTGTTTAATGCTAGTCGGGTACCCGCGCACAGCGGCAGCGATAAATATAGTTATATTATACATATAGACTATAGTAAATGAATTGCTAGCCTAACTTTCCCCACAATCTCTTACCCGCTTAGTGAATTCGTCTCACAATACTACGAATGTATATGTGTTTGTTGTATGTGTTTACTTGAGTTTCTCGTAGCTTTCTCGTAACTTTATTATTTCCGCATATAGAAAGACACTCGCAATCTTTTACCCGTCAAACACTCCACTCAAAAGTATATGATTTTGACTAATAAAGATTGTTGATTGAAATAAATGTTAAAGTTGTAAAAAATTTGAATAAAAATAAAATAAACCCACTAAAATTGTAAAAACTAAAAACTTATAAAAACATAATTGATGTTGAATTAAAGAGTACAAAATTTTTAAAAATATGTTGAAATTAGATTATAAAAAAAAATAAAAAAATAAAAAGATATTTCAATTTGAAAATAAATGTGATTTTTTAGTTGATAAATGACACATGTCACTCAATAATTATAGCTTTATATTTTAATTTTTGATAGAGCTCATAGCTTAAATATTTTATATAATAATATCGATATAGATATACAATTATTTATGTGACTGTTCACAACCCACATGATGGAAAATGAATCTCATGGGTTTGTTATTCAATAAATCAACATCGATTAAGATACGACTGCGATAGCTACCTAATTATTCCCATATGGCCATAAATCGTAAACCATGATTGAAAAGAAAGGGATAAAATGTAGTGCCGTTTGGTCATATTTTCTTTAATTTATTTATTAATGAACGACGTATAGTATACGTATGAGGAAAGAACAAATATTGTAGATTAAAGTTTAGCAAAACAAACTAAAACATGCATACAAACATTAATATGCATTTACCATCAGAATAACTAAAACACTAGTATAACACTTGAACAATTTTTACCGTTATGTAATACTCTCAATAGCATAGAGATACGCAGGCAACTCTTCAATCAAGATTATGATTAAGGATGGCAACGGGGCGGGAAATATCGGGGATCGTATTTACCATCCTCATCCCCGTTTCTCACTCCCATCCTCATCCCCATTGGGGAATCATTTTGCATCCCCATCCCCATCCTCAACGGGGATCGGGGATCCCCACGGGGATTCGGAGATTTTTTGCCCTTATAAATTAAGCATAAAAATTATATAACTAATCGATAACATAAAGAATTGACCTATAAAATATCTTAAAAAGCGTACATTGTACGTAGTTGTATTAATTAAAATGTCATTCAACTTTAAAGCATTGTAATATATTGAAACATCACATATAATATAAAAATTGAGTGCATTAAATGAGTCTATTCGGACAAAATATTGGTTGGATAATACGTAGTTAGTGCTTAATGTTTTAAAATATTTGATGATTTTGATCCATTAAATGTCACATATACATATAAATATACTTGAAATTTAATAATTGCCAATACTCACTAACGTATACATATACAAGTACATTTAGTATTAATATACATATAATTTACTCCCTCCCTCTCAAAATTATTGTCTCCCGACAAAAAACACACAGTTTAAGAAAAACATAATTAATACAGCTTTCCCTCTCTTATTTTTTTGCCAAATGACATATCTGACCTTAACCAATTAATTAACACTTCTCTAAAGTTTGTAATATTAATTTCAACTAAGGGTAATATAGTAAACTTAACCAAACTCCCATATCTATTTTTAGCATTGGACATTAATTTGGGACATACCAAAAAGGAAATATGGACAATTAAATTGGGACGGAGGGAGTATACATTAAAAAGTTCGGGGTCAGGTTCGGGGTCGGGGATTTATGATATCCCCATCCCGACACCATCCCCGGTTTCATAATTCGGGGATTCCCCGTCCCCATCCCCATCCTTGGTCAACTCGAGGATTCCCCAGTCAAATCGGATTTGGGGATCGGGTCCCCGTCGGGTATAGGTTTTTTTGCCATCTCTAATTATGATTCTTTTAAGTGTCATTGTGAACAATAGATATATTTTATATGGACATATATCTTTGCTTGTAAATATATCTGTTTACTATCTAATGTTGTTAGCTTAGAGGGTGTTAGCCGACTTATTACTTATTTGGTTACTTATATTTCGTAAGCTCACATTTTGTCGTTTATTTTGGAACTTTCGGCTTATATAACTTTGTTTCAAAACTAAATAAGTCGGCTAGATAAGCCTAAACGAGCACGAAACAACCCCTTAGAGCCCTTCAGGTCATACCATAACTCAACGCTGCATCAGTTTTAACATTTTACCCTTAACTCACAAAAATGTCTTTTATCATAACTCAACAATAACTTAACATTTTGGGCCTAACTTTAAAAATAAAAAACACCCCTTATTGTTTGAATTGAGGGACCTGTTTTGTAAAACTGGAGTTTTGTTTATTTAATATGCTACTAACGTAGTGTTATTACAGTAACGCAAAAGGCAACGCTCAACCTTAACTTGTACACACGGTGTAATAACTCGAGCATACGTCACCCTTAACACTCGATTCACGTTATGATACCGATGGCTCTCAGTAGCATGTGATTGTTTCCACTAATGGAAAATTGTAAGCTGAATAGAGACATTTGTAAGATCTTTTGCGTGATAAATTTGTATCTCAAAAATCTGTTATGATTATATAGTACAAGTGGACGGTGGTGGGATAGGACCAACTTGGAGAAGAGGGGCCAAGAAATTTGTGTTCGGTATAAACATCACCATGTGATCATACTTAAATAGCCATGTCCCTCCTAAGTCATATGACATGATACCAATTCAAAAAGGCCCCATGTCGACATATGAATTGTAAAAATGTACTCATTGATGTCTTATTTAATGCAATCAAAACCTTGTTATAATTAATTTGTAAATAACCCATGTAATTATTGCCTTTTTTTTAATAGTAGCCCAATAACTCATGCAATTAATGTATGTACCATTTGTTAATGTGGTGTGGTATTCAAAAGTGTTGTAACATCATACGAGTATTTCTAACTCACGCGTTGCGGCGGAAAACTTTGATATAAACCTCATATGCTAGAATGACCATATAATGTATATAGATTTTGGCTTCTTTAACAGATTTTATCAAAAAAAAAAAAAAAAAAAAAAAAAAAAAAAAAAAAAAGGTACTGTAAATTTACATTTTTTGAAATGGTATAGGAATAATTGGCTAAATATGCGTTTATTAGTAACATTGATTATAATAGTGATTTAATATGTGTTTAGTTTTAAGTAACATAAAAATTACATGCTAACACTTGCAGCATGTGTGTACTTCATCTAGAATGAAAGGAATAAAAGGCTATTTGGCAAATGAGAAGAGGAGTTATCAAGATATATAGGCTGCAATTGTTAATAACATCATATGGAAATTGGCAAAGCTTTACTATAAAGAATTCTGCTAAGGTGGAAATCATGAACATTAGAAGAGATTCTGAGCAGTTGCTGGAAGATTGGAGAGGAAAGACTGACTGATTGGAGTGTTTGGATTAAGGAGTTATGGATAACTGAAGTATCAGTTGTACAACAGATGGAATAAGTTCTTTAACCTCTACTTTCATGAAGTCAGTGTAGTTTTGCAGATCATTACAGTGAATAGTACCTTGTAACTTGGAGTTTAGCTGGTGTGACTGTACTTATTTGAGCCTCATATGCTTTTCCAGTTTGGCCTTCGGAGGAAATTGGTAAGCTATGTTGGCTCAGTAAGAGATCTAATTCAGTAAAATGTATCATAAAGCAGGGCTATCCATTGTGAAGGGTAAGTGATTTAGGTGGATAGTGTATTTTGGGTGGAATAGAGAGTGTGAGCAAGATAAACCTTCTTGGTCCACCCTATACACTGTCAAAGGAGGATAGGATAGGTCTAATTGAGGGTGTGTGTTCCCTACCTAGTGATGCCTAGCCTTTTTGTCCTCAGATCAATCCAGTGAGGATGTAGCTGCTTGGTTAATTTTAGGGGTGAAAGGCTAGGATATGTAGCTATGATAGGTATAGCCCCTCTTTTAGTGTGAATGGGGGCTATATCCTGCTTCATGATGCCTACTCGATCTCAACTCAAACGATTGTGGATGAGGGTTGAATGGTTTGAGTTTGTATTAAGTTTGGAAATGTAGTCAAGAGGATATGGTCTTTGGTGCATTAAAAGGTGAATATGTGAGCTACATTTTGAACTGAAATGTAAGATGGTGTTTGGCTTTAGTAGCAGACTTCTGTGTTCTAGTTCTGTCCGAGATAATTTCTTGTACCCGAGATATCTTTCATGTATTGTCAGTCATGTATTTCGTTTGATAGTATAAGAGGATAGACATGTCTATTCTTTTTGCTTAATTGATATAATTTGTCATTGATTATTACTACGTAATATACAAGTTGACCTTTGCGGAAAAAAAAAATAGAATTATAGAAGTTATATAAGAAAAAAAATACTTGGTAAATCAAATATACAAATAAAAGGATCATTTCATCATTTGTAAAGCTAAAAGTTTAAGGAGTGAATTATCATATTGAGAAAAGTGAGAAAAAAAAAAAAAAAAAAAAAAAATACAAAACAGAACACGAACCCTTGACCGCAAATTTTAAGACCAACACCCCTTGCCAACTTGGCTACTACAATCAAAGCCAAAAATAAAAAATAAAAAAATGTTCATCAACAGTGTTCCTTATAGCAACTTTCTAAAGATCTTTATTCTTCCAACTGCTTGGGTATTGTTGAATCTTCCAAAGTCCTTAGTTAGGTGGTCTCAAAACATGCGGGTCATGATATTAAGTTTATAGTAGTGCTATGCATAAATACATGCTTAACACAGAAATCACTTGTACAATTATATCAAGTATTTTCTTTCTTCAAATCTCCATCAATTATTTTTTCAAATCAATCAATCAAATGATTAGATACATAAGTAGACATGGTTATTAGGCACAAAAATCATTGTCCTAAAAAAATGTTTTCCTAATATGAGTTTATTTTTGTATGCTCAAACTCACCTAAACTTTGCACCAAAATAAACCAAACATTATTGGCAGAGAAAATCGTACAACGTCAATTAAACTTTTACCAATACAAAACTAAATATTGAGTCCTAGTCTAGGTAGAACCAATCTTTATCTCTATGTATTTTGAGGAATAAAATACTAACTTAACCCTCTATATTTGGTGTATTGTTGTGTTTATGAACTTTGAAGTATGTTAGTGGAGTATGATAGCACAACAAGGTTGTAAATACAAAACAAAAAACATCAACATAAAAGACTTGGTAGCTTCTTGTGTTCTTCCTTTCCTAGAGAAATGGATCACTTGGATGAATGTATAACAAGTTAATGATCAAAGCGTGTATGAGAATGTAATAAGGTGCTAAATATGTTTACAAAAGGGTGAGAAAAATGTTATGCAAAACGCTTGCTTTAATAAGAAAAGTTAGGACTGGATTTGAGATCTACGGATCCAAAACAAGAGACCGATCTTTTAAAAGATTTGTACCTTTTTAAGGATTCGTCATATCTAAGAAAGCCATTTTTATTCTTGTTTTGAATGATCATTCATGTTTTATTTGGAAATTTTTTTCTCTCGAATGATGCATTGGAAAATGATTGGGCTAAAGTGGTAAGATGCTTACCTTAATTACTAAGCATTCAACATCTAAAATTGGCTAATGGTGTTTTTTATGCAAAAACAATTTTGATGCCTTTATCTTTGGTCTTGGATTATTGCCAAAATGGCTAATCCTCATTTCTATGCAAGATCACATTTGAATTACTTTTCAAAGAAGAAATTTTTTAACTAGTTGATCAAATGTGGATTAAAATATTTTATTTAAAATGAAAGTAAGTTGTTTAAATGAAAGTAAATAAAACTTTTGTAAAAGTTTATAAAAATAAATACGGTTTTATAAAATAATGCAAGAGTTTCATGAAATATGTATGATAAAACTTTCTTTGATCATATGCAAATTTTAAAGATTCATATATATACTTACCTGATTATTGGCGAAAGATAACTTAAGTATAAAACTTATTTACTTGAACTTTTACTTAATACATTTTATGTTTGTTATTAACACGTAAAGATGCTTATAAAATTGGAGATGATTTGCACCCATTATATTTTGATTTGCACATAGGACTATAGGAGTATCATTTTTTGTTTATTTCAATTATCAACAAATATAAAACATTAAAAAACCAAACAACATCTCAAAATAAAAAAACCTAATGATTACAGGGTCAAAAAAATTACCAAACCCAGCAACCTGATTCGACCCAATCTGGGTTCTAATCTATACAAAGGTTGACTTTTTACCAAGTCCGCTTTAACTAAATTGACTTTTTTAAAAACCATTTATGGGACCCGAAATTCTTGGGTCAATTCTACACAAATGTTCAAAAACAAGATCATTCCAACATGGGTTTTCCCTCCATGCTGTTGCAATCAAAACAGGTTTCAAATCCAACCTTATAATCTCAAACCATATATTAAACATGTACGCCAAATGCGGTCACATCGAATATGCTCGCCAAGTGTTCGATGAAATGCCTCAACGAAATGTAGTAACTTGGTCTGCCATGATTTCTGGGTATGAGCAGGCGGGGAAGGCGTTAAAGGCGGTTGAGATGTTTAGTAGGATGGAAGTTGCACAGGCGAATGAGTTTGTTTTCGCGAGTGTTGTTAGTGCTTGTGCTAGGATGTTGGGGGTTAATGTGGGTAAGAGGGTTCATGCGCTGGCGGTTTGTCTTGGGTATGGTGGTGTTTCGTTTGTTTCTAACTCGCTTGTGTCGATGTATATGAAATGTGGGAGGTGTAGTGATGCTTTGGCGGTTTTTATGAGGTGTGGTGAACCGAATGATGTTGCGTATAATGCTGTGATTAATGGGTTGGTTGAGAATGGAGAGGTTGATAAGGCGTATGAGATGTTTAGACATATGGGTCGACAAGGTCTTGTTCCGAATCGGTTTAGTTTAGTGGGATTGTTAGGAAAGTGTTCCGGTCCGAATGATTTAAGGGTTGGGATGGAATTGCATTGTCTAGCGATCAAACTCAATCTTGATAGCATAGCTTTTGTTGGCAATGTGTTGATAACGATGTACTCAAAGTTTAGTTTACTTGAAGAAGCCGAGAAAATCTTCTGGTCGATTGAGGAGAAAGATATGATTTCATGGAATACATTCATCGCTGCATGTTGTCATGCTCTTGATTACGCCAAGGGGATACACGTATTTTACAAGATGTTAAAAGTATGTAAATTAACCCCTGATGATTTCACCTACACAAGTGCCTTAACTGCGTGTTCGGGTCTTGCTTCATCTCTTTTAGGGAGGCAAATTCATGGTCATTTAATTAGAACAAGATTGAACTATGACACTGGTGTTGCTAATGCACTTGTGAACATGTATGCAAAATGTGGTTCTATTAAACACGCGGTTACTACTTTTAACCAAACAAAGTTTCGTAATCTTGTTTCATGGAATACCCTCATGGCAGGATTTGCTAATCACGGTTTAGGAAAACAAGCGATTGAGTTGTTTACCCAAATGAAGGAATTGCATGTGAAACCCGACTCTGTCACATTTATTGCACTTTTATCCGCTTTAAATCACACGGGTGGTTTAGTCAACGTGGGTAAATTTTACTTCAACACTATGCAAGAAACTTACGGTATCACACCCAACGTTGAACATGTTGCTTGCATAGTTGACTTATTAGGCCGAGCCCGGAGAGTAAAGGAGGCAGAAGAGTATATGGAAAAGTATTATTTTGAACAAGATCCTGTTGTTCTCGGGTGCTTACTGTCTGCTTGTCGGGTCCACGGCTAGCTTGATATAGGCAAACGCACGGCTGAACGATTCTCAAAGATTAAGAAAGTTTCTACTTCACCTTATGTGTTGTTGTCTAATTTATATGCTTCAGAGAGTATGTGGGATGGTGTAGCAGAGACAAGAAAAGAATTAAAGGATAGTTTAATCAAGAAGGAACCGGGCCATAGTTTGATTGAAGTTCATGGGGTTATGGAAAAGTTTACTGTTGGTAGAATTTTGCATTCGAGAATAGATGAGATTGTGGGTGTGCTTAAAGTTTTGAGCTGTATAGAAGACGAGTTTTCTTGGTGTTACTAATATTTTATCACTACAAATATACTTGATTTGTTCTTAAGTTTTTATATTATAGCCGAGTAGTGTTGCTGATCGGTTTTGAGTTAGATTGCTAAAGGTTTAGTGTGACAACATCTTCACTGCACATATTCGTAGGTTGATTATAACGGTTGCAAAAATTGATATACCTTTTTCATCTTCATTTCATAAGAAGATTGGCTCAGGTGAAGAAACAAGATTTTGGACAGACATTTGGAGCGGTAATACAACCCTTTGTGAAAATATGCACGTCTTTTTGCTTTGGAAAGAGACCAAAGTTGTCATGTGAATCAAAAGCTGATGGGTTTGCATTCTTGTCATTCGCGGGTTATTTGGACGTGGCGTAGGCCAGTCAGGTCAGGTAGAGAACATTGTGAATTTAATGATCTTCAACATGAAATTTCATGTATTATTCTTTCTTCAAATCAAGATTCTTGGCGTTGGTCTCTTGATCCATCAGGTGAGTTCTCCATTTCTGCTTTACGAGCAATTATTGATTCCAAGTTGTTGGGGCAAACAGGTAACAAACTTCGTTGGAATAATCATGTTCCCGGTAAAATCAATATTTTGGCATGGAGGATTCGAAATTATAGGCTGCCAACGAGAGCCAATCTTGATAAAAGAGGAATCGACCTTCACTCTATTTTATGTCCGTTTTGCGAGGAAAAAGTTGAAGATGAAGATCACCTTTTTACTCTTTGTACCTTTTCTCGGAATATTTGGGATTTGATTCGTAAATGGTGGGGATTGGATGTGATCCCTCTAGATGGCACCTTGAATGTTATTGATACGGCTGATGATGGTGATTTGAATCTCGGTGAAAGAACAAGTTCTTTTTTCGATGTTGTGGTTTTATGTGCTATAGGGTGGATATGGAGGGCTGGGAATCTATTTGTTTTTCAGGCGGTTAAGGTTAATACGATGAAAATGATTGACGACATTATTGCGACATCTTATCTTTAGATAAAAAAATAGAGCAAAGTTTTGTAGTATTTCTTGGATTGATTGGTGTTGTAATCCGAGTGTTCTTTGTATTCATTTGTAATCTTTTCTTGTTTTGTCCATGCTAGCTTCTTAACTGATCTTGGATGTCTTACATTTAATTCTTTGTCATTGACTCAAGGATATGAACTTCATAAAGTTTATATACGGAATCAGCCTATTTACGAATGGCTCGAATGATATGGGTTAAACAGGTCAAACAAAATATTAGCCAGTTGGGGTATGGGTCAAACAGTTTGAACATAGGCTAAAGTCAATTTTCGCATATGAATCCTGTTTGTAAACACTATTGTTTATGAAGTAGTAACAATTAAGGCAAAAGTAACCCAACTCAACATGTTTCGACTCGCGCTAAAAGTGATACATTTTAACCCATTACCCAACCCGTCCGCTTCTCAGCTTACCACCACAAGATAATCTTTTGCCTTTGATATCTATATCAGTCATCACGTTTGAAAGATCTTCTTTCATAAGCCTTTACATAGAACAACGATTTGCAATAGTTATGAACTTAAGTGCTTATCCAATGCTATATATATCAAAACTCAGTGTGTCGAACCTTATCAAGTTTTAAGGTTTTTAGGGATAGAAAATAATGTGCACCCAGAAATAGTAGCCGATTCAGCACACATATGTTGAAGTCAACGGTCATGGTCAAGGATCATTTGAATGTTTAAAAATATTTTTTTTCATTTATGAACAAGGTCACAACATGCTTAATATACAAAGTGAAACCAAAAGAACAAACAAAAAAAACATTTGCTCAGTAGTGAAATACCGAAAAGCCCTCCATACGAGTGTCCACAGGTTCGGCTTTCGGCCTCTCTCTCTCTCTCTCTCTCTCTTTTTTTTTTTTTTTTTTTTTTTTTTTTTTTTTTTTTTTTTTTTTTTTTTTAAGTTTATAATGGTGAAACCAAACTCGTATGAAACATGGCAGCATCATAACAATTTTATAAAGAATAAGATGATAAATGTTGCAATGTCCCAATGCTTTTAAGATTTACCTGTATCATTGGGTATTTCATATTTGTGTTGCTAAGGGTGGACAATGCGCCATACTCAGCAAGCAATGTTGCTATCCCTCCACGTGCAGCTGAATTACAAAAGGCAGCACTTGCGTCTAGTTTAGTTAATTTGTTAGGGTTTGGTAAGCATGTGTCTGCGTGCATGCATGTGAAACAAGCCGGTCGATAATGTTGGCTTGCTATATATTTGTGTGTGGAAAATAAGGCAGGCATGCAGGTATAGTGTGCCGTGTACCATCTACAATACTATAACATATCAATGACGTGACAGCGTTGTTGATATGGGTTCGAATTCCCGTGGTGTGTAATTTGTTATTGTGTTTAATGAAATGTGCATTGCACTACTGTTTCTATTTGGGTAACGTCGAAAGTATCCTCACTGTGTTGAATAATGCAATTGATCGAGATTTATCTAAACAATGTAGATAAAACTAAACACTTGCCTTTCAACATGCCAAAATTTTGAAGCACTCATATACATGTATCTGCTCACAAACGTGTTACGTGTTTCCATGTTATAGATCGGATTAGGAGTGGGAGGTTCAAACTTGGAGCTAACATTGCTAATTTTAAAAGATCGCATTCGAATTCAATGCAAGGATATATGTAACAAGGTGGTGTGGGGCTTTGATATCACGTCCAAGTCAAATCAATACCAACTGTTATCCTTTTCTAGTTTCTTCGATAACCAGAAGGTTACAAAATCCATTCTGCTTTTAAAGATTAAAGTTTGTATCAAGCTGGTATTCGAGTAATACAATGGTCTTATATATGCGCATTACATCAGTTCCATGTTGCTTTGATGGTATAGGATTCTGCTGCGCTCAACAACAGTATTCATGTGCGACCAATTCTGCAACAGGGATGTTAGAAATAGAAGTGACTATCATTTATATGTCATCGAGTCTTGTAATAATGTTGTCATAGTCTAGTATTCTAGTTATGGGTAAACAGGCTTGGTTTAATATAATATTATATTAGTTTTAAGTCTAAACCATTACAAAAGCCTAAGCCCGGCCTATCTCTCTTATTCTAAGTATAAAAGCCACCTATGTCTCAGTTGTAAGGGTGTGATTAAGCTTGAGTGTGCAAGTGTGTGTTTTCTTTAGTTGTAAGGGTGTGCTTAAGCTTGAGTGTGTAAGTGTGTGTTTTCTTTAATAAAATTCTCTCTTCATCTTTTTACTTTTTCTCTCTAGAAAACGCCTACATATATACATCAAGTCACTATCTTTGCCTTATATTGTGTGATAAAGTTACTAGATCTACCTTCTTACAAAGGATGATATTGAAAATTAAATAAAAAGAAAACAATAATAGAAAAGAGTCAAACGACCTTCTATCCCGACAGTTTACCTGCATTGTTATGACATCCGCATGATCAACAATAGCATCTACACACAAGAGCTCCTGACATTAGCAGCTAATAAGCATAAACTTCTCTCTCTGTGTGTGTGTGTTTATTTAACCTTATCAATAAGATGATATTAAGCTAGAAGTACCTCAATAGAAGACAAGTAGTCCACATCTTTTTCTTTCTTAAATAAATTCCATAGAAACTGACCAAACAATAATCAAGTATGTCATAAAAGAAATTGGTCTCATTCTTTTGCAGGAGTCTAAGAACATTATGCAACAAGTTGCTATTTCTGTTAATAGTTTAAATCATCAACTATACTTCTTATTGTCAAATTTCATACTTAATTTAGCTAGGCTCGATCATCTTTTAGGAGTAACTTTCATGTTTCATTGATAAAATCTTACGAGAATTCCCGCATGTTCATGTTAATAATGAGCTAAACTCACCATTAGCTGAAATTATACATATCCATTTTTACTAGAGATCTTCTTCATTTTCTTCACACCAGCTACATACTTTGATCCTCCACTAGTGAAGTCTAACTTATCTATAGTTACAAAAAGTTCTAACACTTTTTTATTCTGAAATTTAAACTTAAAAGCTCATTGATCACTACAAGAAAAAAGCCATTTAACGACTTTCTTAACGACGTATTTTATGATTGCGACTTTTAGGTGATGGGTCGCTGTAAACGAGTCGCAAATTTTTTGCGACTCGTGACCTGTGTCGCTAAAAAGAGCAACTAGTATAACGACTTCATAAAATAAGTCGCTATAAATTTGCGACTTCAGTATTTCTTGTCGCCATTTGCATCACTGTTTCAAAGAGATGTTGCCATCTAAGTCGCTTAATGCGACGCTATTTTTGTAAAAGTTTCTATTTAAGTCGCTAATTAAGTCGCTATATAGCGACTTAATAAGACTTTTACAAAAATAGCGTCGCGTTAAGCGACTTAGATGACAACATCTTTTTGAAATAGCAATGCAAATAGCTAGCGACAAGAAATACTGAAGTCGCAAATTAATAGCGACTTATTTTGTGAAGTCGTTATACTAGTCGTTCTTTTTAGCGACACATGTCACGAGTCGCAAAAAATTTGCGACTCTTTTACAGCGACCCATCACCTAAAGTCGCAATCATAAAATATGTCGTTAAGAAAGTCGGTAAAGGGCTTTTTTCTTGTAGTGGATTTTACACATCGCAACCACCACCACTGCCCGTCGGATTTTTGTTATTTACGTTAGATAGGTCTTTTTCTTTTTGCTTAGTTACGTGTTGAATTGTTATAAAAGATCCATGAATGTTGGCCTCTAGTCGATCTATTTTCGGGGAACCTGCAATTATTATACCTGATTCATACGAATTATTGAGATAAGAGATATTAATATAAAATATATTCATTGTACTAATGCAACAATGAAAGATTTTGAAATCTGGATAACGATCTTTGACATTTCTGGCCTTTGCACACGTCCCTTTATCTGGTAGCTTCTACAATCAATTATATATTACGGACCGTTATTAGTTTAACTTTTAGTTTGATTTGTTTATAGAAAGGCATGATTCTCATTTTATGTAGATTGGTCTCAAAATAGTAAAGGCATATGCCATTTAATTCTACTATGAAAAAACGTGACGAAAAACACCTAACACTAAGAGATAATTAGATTCTACAAGAACCATTATTTAACATAAATGGTTTAATTAATCACACATTCACACCAATAATTAGACCTATATGATTTGGAAGCATTTAATCATACTTGGCCAAAATGGTTGTTCGGGTCTAACCCGAAATTCACGGGTCAACCCGTGATCATAATAGTAGATAATAAAGTCTATAAATAGACTAGTTGTAGTAATATATATACCTCACAACATCATAAACAAACACTTTACGTACTACATACCTTAAATAATTTGATCATGAAGAATATGTATGCAATGGTGTTTCTTCTCGTTGTTATCACGAGTACGAGCTCAACTTTGTGTGTTTCCTCAAACAATAATGATGGTGATCAGGAGATTTTCATGGTTGTGGATGATCAAACGACCATGCATGATGTAGCAATAGGGATGACTAAGGTATATTACATGCATTATAATGTTAGCCTGTTACTTAATAAAGTACTCCGTAATTGCTTAAGCTAAAGAGAGATGCATGCACTAACATTAGTATTTCATAAATTCTTAGCAAACCTCCTTCACTTATATTAGCTCTCAGGTGAAATTAAGAAACCAAACTTGGCAAAGACACCTAAAAATTTGAATAATGTTCTCTTCTACCGTCCCTTTGTGCAGATCAATCCGGTTCAACTTGGGAAGTTCCTTTTGAAAGATGGGACAGTATTGAATCTTTCTCGGAAATCCCTGGGCTATATTTGCGTAGGTCTTGACCAGCCATGTGGTGCGCTAGATTGGTGCTGTGAAGGGCTATATTGCATTGGTGGTCCTTTTAATGGAAGATGTGAACGTGGTGAAAGGTGTGTTCCTAAAGGTGGAGAATGCGCCTACCTCAGCGAGCCATGTTGGTATCCCTCCACATGCAGCGGACTTACAAAAGGCAGCACCTGTATCTAGTTTAGTTAATTTTTTAGGGTTTGGTAAGCATGTGTCTGCGTGCATGCATGTGAAACAAGCCAGCCGATATTGTTGGCTTGCTATATATGTGTGTGTGGTAATAAGGTAGGCATGCAGATATAGTGTGCCGTGTACCATCTACAATAATATTGTGTAACATATCAATAATGATGTGACAACGTCGTTGATATGAATTCCTGCTGTGGTGTGTTTGTTATTGTGTTTAATGAAATGTGAATTGCACTACTGTTTCTATTTTGGTAATTATTGTCGAAAATTAATTTTATTCATGGACACTGAGTTGAATGCAGTTGAAACTCACTGCCACAAACCCGGTACTAAACATGTACGCCAAATGGCGGTCACATCGAATATGCACGCTAAATGATCGAGATTTATCTTAACAATGTAGATAAAAATATACACTTGCCCTACAACATGCTAAAATTTTGAAGCACTCATTGGGTTTTTGTGTTGCTAAGGGTGGACAGTTCGCCATACTCAGCAAGCAATGTTGCTATCCCTTCACATGCAGCGGAATTACAAAAGGCAGCACTTGCGTCTAGTTTAGTTAATTTGTTAGGGTTTGGTAAGCATGCATGTCTGCGTGCATGCATGTGAAACAAGCAGGTCGATATTGTTGGCTTGCTATGTACGTGTGTGGTAATAAGGCAGGCATGCAGGTATTAATGACATGACATCGTTGTTAATATTGGTTCGAATTCCCGTGGTGTGTAATTTGTTATTGTGTTTAATGAAATGTGCATTGCACTACTGTTTCTATTTCGGCAATGTCGAAAGTATCCTCACTGTTTTGAATAATGCAATTGATCGAGATTTAACTAAACAATGTAGATAAAACTATACACTTGCCTTTCAACATGCTAAAATTTTGAAGCACTCATACACGTAGCTGCTCACAAACGTGTTACGTGTTTCCATGTTATAGATGGTAGATGTCTATGTGACTAAAAAGGTAAAATGGTGAGTTATAAACGTTCGAGCTCTCATTAAATCGAATTAGGAGTGGGAGGTTCAAACTTGGAGCTAACATTGCTAAGTTTAAAAGATCGCATTCGAATTCAATGCAAGGATGTAACAAGGTGGTGTGGGGCTTTGATGTCACGTCCAAGTCAAATCAATACCAACTGTTATCCTTTTCTAGTTTCTTCCATTCTGCTTTTAAAGATTAAAGTTTGTATCAAGCTGGTATTCGAGTAATACAATGGTCTTCGCATTACATCAGTTCCATGTTGCTTTGATGGTATACGATTCTGCGCTCAACAACAGTATTCACGTGCGACCAATTCTGCAACAGGGATGTTAGAAATAGAAGTGACTATCATTTAATTTATATGTCATCGAGTCTTGTAATAATGTTGTCATAGTCTAGTATTCTAGTTATGGGTAAATAGGCTTGGTTTAATATAATATTATATTAGTTTAGGTCTAAACCATTACAAAAGCCTAAGCCCGGCCTTGTTTGATTGAAGTTCAAGGGTTGTGGAAAAGTTTACTGTTGGTAGAATTTTGCATTCGAAAATAGATGAGATTGTGGGTGCGCTTAAAGTTTTAAGCTTTATGGAAAACTAGTTTTCGTGGTGTTACTAATATTTTTATCAGTACACATGCAGGTACTCGATTTTTTCTCAAGTTTAAATATTCTAGCTGAGTAGTGTTGTTGATCGGTTTTGAGTTAGATTTATTAAGGTAGTGTGATAGCATCTTCATTGCGCATATTTGTAGGTTGATTATAACGGTTTCTACAGAAGTTACTGTCAACTGATCTAGGATGTCTTACACAGTTACACTTAATTACCTAAATATTATGGCGCCAGCAAAACGTCGCCGTTTTGTCTCGCCCATATTAGTTAGCCCAGAAATTTTTGGTTGGGTAATCCAGCTCAATAACTGTTAGCCCGTTTTTTTTTTTTTTTTTTTTTTTTTTTTAAGTAAAACTTATACGAAGACAGACATGTTGCCTGGGTACGTACCTCGATATCAAAAGTTTCTAACCCTTTCTTGAACCGACGTTACTTCTCCTATACGTTTTTGGAGTTTCTTATTGGTAAGCGAGTTGCCGGCGACAGTTATTTTCCGATATGTTAATGTTTTGCTACTGTTTATATCCTTGAGAGGTTTTGTAGGTAGGCGTTAACCGGTTGTGTGTAAATATTTGAACCTTATGCTTTTGTCTTTACTACTTTCTTGTGTTACTTAGGTTTCCTAGGCAACTGTTTTGATTTCTGCTATTGTTGGTTGACAATGTTTCTTGTTTATGATGATGAAGTTGCGGCATGTAGTGTTTTTTTTAGATTGCCTTTGTGTTTCGATTTTATTTTCAAAACCTTACTCGCATGACTTGCATTTGGTATATGTTGTACGCCTTTTAGTTTTAGCTATTAACAGTTGTCCAAAACCTGCACGCTTTTTTTGGCCACTGTTATGTTATCTGTCCTTTAAGACATGAAAACGAAAAGGAACATGAACCTGCTCCACACGTTGGGTGTAATAACAGAAGTGCTATTCCAAATGTACTGCATACACCGGTTGATGGTGCGTGCACGGCTGACGGTTTTTCTTATCGATCTGAAAACATTGGCAAGGCTTTTGAGTCTTCCTACACTGTGTCGTCATCTGCAAAAGGCAAAAGGAAATTGGATGCTAATGTGGAGCATGTATTTGTGCCACCCTTTATCTCTAAGAAGCTATGTATAAACGAACCTGCAGCCACCCGTATGACCGATAATATTTCCCGACAATCTTTAAATAATAAAAGTCCTATTCAGTCCCTCGAAACTGTGTCGCTTTTTAGTCAAGGGAAAAGAAAAGATGTCCCGACATGAATGAATCCCAGCTTTCTGATGGCTGCATTCCTAAGAAATTGTGTATAAATCAGAAAGGTATTGGTGGGAACAGCAATCACACTGATCGCACTGACGGTTCTAATTAACCTGTCTATGGCTATGCCAAGTGGTCAAGGAGACTCTACATCAAAGGTTCCTGTTGTTGGTGTTAAAAGTTACGTATAAATATTAAATAGTAAATGACTAGTATCGAACCCGAGACCTCGGGATTGCACACATTACAAACGAGAATAAAGTAAATATATATATATATATATATATATATATATATATATATATATATATATATATATATATATATATATATATATATATATATATATATATATGTATCGTATATATATATTTATAAACACTTGAGGGACTAAATAATCGTTAATTATTAAACGTAAGTATTAACTATTATTAGTAACGAAAGAACGAGGACTAGAATGTATTTTGGGAGACAAGAAGGTTCCGGAATCCCCTTGGAAGGGGCATGGCCGGTCGATCCTAGGCCCAAGGGGTCGACCCATGCTTTGCTTGTTCTCCAAGAATTACATCTAGTATAAATACAAGGCCAAGGGTTAGACATTCACATCTTTTGTGCACACACACAAAACCCTAAAGCTTTTCCTCTCTTTCTTTTCTTCTTGGCCGATCGGCACACACCCCTTATTAGGGTTTGGGTCGATTTTTTCCAAAGCTAAAACAAGTGTTTTTGTTTACTTGCATAAACCTTTATTCGTTGGTAGTTTGTGTGTACAAGAATGAGGTAATTACTCACTATAGTAATTATCAAGAGATCGATAAACAAAACGGTAAGGGGTTTATCATTGATCTATTTTACACAAGATTCAAGGTTTATTGAAGTGCAACGGGTATGTTCTTATTTATGTTTTAGTTAATATTTACTTGTTATACTTGATCCTAGCTTCCGCAATATGTGTTATTTGATTGTCAAACTCTAACAGTGGCATCACAAGCCATGTATAACATGTAATTGATTACTAAAACGTAATAAAAATCGGATCTTTAATTGTTTTAGATACATGTTTTTCCTAGGGTTTTCTTTAAATTTTTTTAATAAAAATTTAAACCCTAGCCCTAATTTTTTTTTTTTTTTTGGGGGGGGGGGGGGGTCGATTTCCACTTAAAACCCTAATTAGGGTTTGTGGTTTTATTGATTAAATTGTAATCACATAGAAACCCTAGGTCTTTAACCGGTTATGTGAACGTACTTGTGACCTATGTGCTAATTGTTAGGTTTATTCCATGACGAAACATGCATGGTAGTCATGGATCTTGCTTGTTTTATTTATGTCACATGTTTTAAATAGATCTAAAATTGGGGAAGACTCCAATACATATATATTAAAATCAATTTATATGCTATGTGGTGTGTATATCATCTTTGGCCTACGCAATTGATTCGTCAATGTATGTGACTCTCCTCTATCAAGAGGAGAAGGCCTTGGTTGATTACATGCATAATTATACCTAGAATTGATTTTATTAGGATCTTTTTACAAGGTTTGCATGTGGCTAATTGTTTTACGTTATTATTATTATTAGTTGTTTATTTTTCTTTTAATTACTTGTTTTTTATTGTTTCTTAATTGTTGGACTAATTGTAAGCAATAAAAAGGGTGATTTTCATAAAAGAAAATAATATAGACTAATAATTGTGAAACCCTAAAGTAATAAAGATTGAATTTTTATTACATAATTTTGAGATTGAATCCATAAACTTTTGCTTGATTGATGTTTTGTACGAATATGCTTTTAAAATTAAGTCCTTTAAGACGATATTTATAACCGTGATTTGAAAGCTTAGAAAAGAGTCTTAGAGTCTGCCTTGGTTATCACAATCTTGAATATGTCTTAAACGAATTACTTTTAAAATCATAATTGTAGAAAGTCATCTTATGGTTTTTTAAACCTCAAGTTAAAGATTTTTTTTTATTACATAATTTTGAGATTAAATCCATAAACTTTTGCTTGATTGATGTTTTGTACGAATATGCTTTTAAAATTAAGTCCTTTAAGACAATATTCATAACCGTGATTTGAAGGCTTAGAAAAGAGCCTTAGAGTCTGCCTTGGTTATTACAATCTTGAATATGTCTTAAACGAATTACTTTTAAAATCATAATTGTAGAAAGTCATCTTATGGTTTTTTAAACCTCAAGTAAAACTTTGTGTATTAATTTCACGAATTGGTAATAAAAAAAGTTTTGAAAACTTATGCTATAAAGATGAGTGCATGCATCTTTATACATATTTTGATTTACATATCAAAATTGAATACCCTTATAATTTAAGTTACATGCTATCTATCTATAAGGAACACTTGGAATTTTAATTTAGTAAACGTGAGACCTAGGCTAAATTACTATAACAAGGTAAAATTCTTTTAACGCATGAGACCATAATTGTAATTTTACAGTTTCTAAGGTAGACGACTTAATTAAGTTGTGCGTGAGACCTAGAACTTAAGGCATGAGATGGGATGAAACATGCTTACAAGGCAAATTGATGAATCAATTTGTTGTAATTCCCATAATGTTCTAGGAATTGGAAATCTTGTTTGCCAATTATTGTTCGACATATTACTATCTTTTATACTTTCACCACTAGCAGATCAACTGATGTGGTGGAACTATGTAGAGTTGGATCCTAGGTTTTCAAGAAAATTTTGGTGGTTATATGAATATAGCTATGGGTATTTTATTTTCTTGAAGATATTAATTATCGAAAATACTAATGTTTGAACTTTTATCTGTAGATATGGCTCAACCCGATAACACATCTGTGATTTCTGCTTTCAAGAGTCATCTTGAGAGAGAAAAATTGACTGAAAAGAATTTCAATGATTGGCACCGTTCGCTTAGAATTGTCTCGAGGTCGACCGGTAAGCTAGATTATTTGACCGAAGAATGCCCAGCTGAGCCTGCTGCTACTGAACCAGAAGCAGTTAAGGCGGCATGGAGGGTGGAACATGTTAAGTTTAATGAGGTTGCTTGTTTAATGCTCACTAGCATTAGTGCTCAGCTACAAAGGAAGTTTGAGTACTTTTCCCCTAAAGATATGCTTGAGGTACTTAAGCAATCTTATGAGAAACCACCTGCAGTTGAATTGTATGATGAACTTGACAAGCTACATAACTGCAAGCATGGTGATGGTAAACCAGTTGAAGATTATGTGACTGAGATGAAGGAATCTTTTGATCAGCTTCACAGAATTGGATTTGGTTACCCTGAGAATGTGCAAGTGCACTTGATCAACAGGGCCCTTAACAAGGACTTTGCTGGTTTTGTGCAGAATTTCAACATGCACTGCTCGGGGAAGACAGTCTCAGAATTACTCGCATTGCTTGTTGATTATGAGAAGAGTCTACCAGCCAAGGTCAAGGCCCCTACCCCGCAAGTGTTGGCAATTCATGGGGGGGGGGGGGGAGAATCCAGAAGAAATTGCATGTGAACAAAGGCAAGGGGAAAGGTGATAAAGGCAAGCAGGTCATGGCCTATCAACCTCAACCCAAGGTGAAGAAGAATCAGCCTAAGCAGAACAAGGTGAATCCGCCAAACATGAAGGATCAGGCTTGTCACCATTGTCATGAAAAGGGCCATTGGAAGCGCAATTGTCCTCTCTACATTCATGACTTGCGACTCAAGAAGCAGGGGAATGAAGCTGGTAACCCCAGTTCATCAGGTGCGTTCTTTATGATTGAATTATTCACTCTTACTCCTAAATTGAAATCATGGGTATATGATACGGGATGTGGCATTCATATTTGCAATACCTTGCAGGGGTTCAGAGTTGAGAGAAAGTTGGCCTATAGACAACAATTCTTGCACGTTGGTAACGGAGCGCATGCAGGAGTTGAAGCTATAGGAGTTTTTGATTTAGTGTTGCCTTCGGGCCTAGTACTATCTTTAAATAATTGTCATTATGCACCATCAATTGGTAGAGGTGTAATTTCATTTTCATGTTTGTTGAACCTTGGTTTTGATCATACTATTTCTAGCAATGGAATTTCAGTTTTTTTAAATGGTGTTTTTTATTTTAATGCTATTGCTGTGAATGGTGTCTTTGAAATTGATATGAACGATAATGATAATGCTTTTGTTAAAAATAATTCAATGTATAGCATCAACAATAAGAGAATCAAGAAAGGTCTGGATTCGTCTTATCTTTGGCATTGTCGACTTGCTCACATTGGCAAAGATCGCATGAAAAAGCTGCAACATGATGGGCTTTTAGAAAAGATCAATGATGAATCATATGATAAGTGCGAATCTTGCATTGCTGGGAAGATGACTAAGAAACCCTTTAAAAATAGGATTGAAAGGGCTAATGATCTACTTGGTCTTATTCACACAGATGTGTGTGGACCACTTAGACATGTGTCAAGGAGAGGTGCTAGCTACTTCTTAACATTTACGGATGATTACAGCCGTTATGGTTATGTTTATTTACTTAAACATAAACATGAGGTATTTGAAACATTCAAAGTGTTTAAAGCAGAAGTAGAGTTGCAACTTGGAAAGAAGATTAAAGCTCTTCGATCCGATAGAGGTGTTGAATACCTGAGTCAAGAGTTTATAGATTACTTAGTAAAGGAGGGAATTGTCCAGCACCTTACTTCTCCATATACTCCACAACAAAATGGTGTATCTGAAAGAAGGAATCGTACATTGCAAGACATGATACAATCTATGTTTAATCTAACAACTCTTCCTTACTCGTTTTGGGATTATGCCTTGGAATCTGCGGTTGGCATTTTAAATATGGTTCCAACAAAGAAGGTTGATAAGACTCCATATGAGTTATGGACTGGAAAAGCTCCTAACTTGTCTTATCTAAAGGTCTGGGGTTGTGAGGCGTATGTTAAACGTGACTCAGCATACAAACTCCAACAAAGATCTGTAAAGTGCATCTTCGTAGGATACCCTAAGGAAACTATGGGTTACTACTTTTATTACCCAACTGAAAACAAAGTTTTTGTTGCAAGGTATGGAGACTTCTTAGAAAAGGAGCTCATATCTCAAGAATTCAGTGGGAGAGTATATGATCTGGAAGACGATCATGAAGATGCAGCACCTTCTGAAAACACTAGCCAACTTCATGAGGAACCTGAAAGTTTAGGTCTTCTACCTAAAGTTGAAGTGGTTCCCGTTCGCAGGTCATCTAGATCTGTGAAGGCTCCTACACGTCTATCTCTCAACATGGAGTGTGATGACAACTTGATAGGGGAACTTGATGAACCTACAAGTTATAAAGCTGCCATGAATAGTCCTGAAAAGGAAAAATGGCAGGGAGCTATGAATGGGGAAATGCAATCCATGAAAGACAATGAAGTCTAGGAAGAAGTAGACCTACCTCCGGGTGCCAAGTTGGTTGGGAGTAAATGGCTCTACAAGAAAAAGACTGATATGGATGGCATTGTACACACCTATAAGGCCCGTTTGGTAGCTAAAGGCTATACTCAAACTTATGGTGTTGACTATGAGGATACCTTTTCTCCTGTAGCTGACATAAGGGCAATTAGGATTCTTATAGCCATAGCATCTTACTATGACTATGAGATTTGGCAAATGGATGTCAAAACCGCCTTCTTAAATGGTCGCCTAGATGAAGACATCTATATGACGCAACCTGAGGGGTTTGTGAATCCAGAATTCCTAGATCGTGTATGCAAGCTTAAAAGATCCATTTATGGATTGAAGAAACCATCACGACAATGGAATAAGAGATTTGATAGTGAAATTAAGAAGTATGGATTCACTCAAAATCTTGATGAGCCATGTGTATATCACAAAGCTAGTGGGAGTAATGTAATTTTCCTTATATTATATGTTGATGACATATTGATCATGGGGAACGACATTCCAAGTTTGCAAAAGGTTAAGGCATATCTTGGAAGTTGTTTTTCTATGAAAGATTTAGGGGAAGCTGCATTTATTCTGGGAATCAAGATATATAGAGATAGATCTCAGCGATTAATTGGATTAAGCCAAAGTGCTTACATTGATAAAATATTGAAGAGATTCAATATGCAAAATTCCAAGAAAGGATATTTGCCGATGCAAGAGCAACATGGCTTGAGCAAGAAAGTTTGTGCTTCAACACCTGAAGAGGTACAACGCATGAAGAGAGTTCCTTATGCTTCGGCTGTGGGATCTATTATGTATGCGGTGAAAAGCACAAGGCCTGATGTGGCATTTGCTCAGAATTTAACTAGTCGATATCAGCAGAATCCAGGTGACAAACACTGGACTGCTGCTAAGAATATTCTTAAGTACCTTAGGGCTACTAAAGAGATGTTCTTAGTTTATGGGGGTACTCCATCTGCAGAACTTGATGTTATAGGTTACTGCGATGCTTCTTGGAAAGGTGATAAAGATGATACGAAGTCTCAGACTGGTTATGTTTTTGTCATTAATGGAGGAACTGTGGATTGGAGGAGCAGAAAGCAGAGTATACTAGCAATGTCTGCTACAGAAAGTGAGTATATAGCTGCTTCAGAAGCTGCAATGGAAGTTGTTTGGATTAGGAAGTTTGTTTCAGGGCTTGGGGTTATGCCTTCGATTCAGCAACCTATAAAAATGTATTGTGACAACTCAGCTGCAATTACATTTGCCAATGAACCTGGAATCCTGAAAGGCACCAGACATTTCCCGATTAAGCACCACTATGTTCGAGAACAAGTTGAGATAGGTGAAATCGAAATGCTCAAAGTTCACACAGATGAAAACTTAGCTGATCAATTTACAAAGCCTTTACCTGGCACCAAGCTTTACAAGCATGCTGAAGGAATAGGACTTAAATTAGCTGAAAGTTTCATGCCCATTTGTGATTAGTATTTGGATAAGGGATGTAATGTACAATTATTATTTTAATGAAATAAAGTATTGTTTATGTTTATTCATTCATTGTCTTAATAATATATCTTATATTTGCATGTTTAAGATCCATGAATAATTTATTATTCTAAATAGTCCGTTGTTGATTAATGATATGGGAATATCATTAAACTAAGACAATTTTGAGTATTGGTTAAGGATATACTTGAAAGTATATTGATGCGTAGTCATACCAATTTCACATGATATTCAATGAATTGAGTATTGGACTTATCCCAACAATATGATCTAAAATTTATTGTGAGAATCATATTTAAAGTTATCCTCAGACTTGAGATACCAGATAAGTGTCATGGATGTAGTGCATTTTTGTGGAGCAATCTACCGCTTACCGTAATTGGAAGTCATAAGGGTTATTTTCAGAAGTGTTGCAAAGTTCATGGGTTATTCTTGTAGTCAAGAAAGAATTCGTTCCTTCTGATTTGTTCAGAAGTTTAATACTGTCGGGCCACTCGTAGGGTTGACAAAATGTTTGCGTGGCCACGCCCAAAGTCTATCTGGAATACGTTCAGATGTTTTGGTAATTTTGTTCAATCATAAGACGAGAAACAGAATTTAATAAAGAACCTCACATCTTTATTAATGTAGTATTAGAAGCGAAAGGATAATAATAATGATTTTAGGGGGTCATTTAAGCCCGGAATTGAATTTATTTGATCAAATATTGCCCTAAATCGTTCCTTTTGTGATTTTAGGTACTTTGGGAGAGAAATATGGAAAAGGAAGCAATTCGGACGTTTTTGGAGCATAAAAGTGAAGAAAACGCCAAAGACTTAATTTTCCAAGCTGGGAACAGTAGGTGCCGGCGTCAAGAGCAACATTTTGACGGCGTCAAGAGTAATCTTCATGACGGCCCAGTACAGAAATGAAGGCGTCACAAGGAAGAGCGTCAAGAGTAAAATACGTGACGGCCTGGAAAAAGTTATAACGTGACGGCGTCAGAAGTAGATCAAGGCAGTCCGAGAATTCTTTTGGCGGTGAGATGAAGGCGTCACCAATTTGGTCTTGACGCCGTCAGCCTCTATTTCCTATATATAGTTTTCGAATTTTCATTCATAAAAAAAAGAGAAAAGTTTTGGAGAAACCCTAAGGCCGAACTTAGTACGAACTTTACAGGTTTTTCAAGGGTTTTCAGTCCTTGAACCCTTTCATGTGTAATTGAGACTAGAAGGGTACCCGCGCGTTGCAGCGGCGGGTACCCTGAAATTAAATTTTTCGGTGAACTATGCATTTTAGTTTATTATGTTTTTTTGATAATAACTTTACGGATATCAAGAATTTCATTTAGCCCGAGCTCGTTCGGGCTCGAGCCCGTTGGGCCCGTTTGGCCTGCACCCATTCGGGCTCAAGCCCATTTGGCCCGCTACCCGTTCGGGCTTGAATAATGTGCTTTATTATTTGTATTAGTGACATTTAATGCTGGAATTCTGTTTAATTTGGTTGTACAATATGCTTGATAATTTATATTTCTTATGTAAGGGGTGTTTTAATAACTGTATTAATTGTATTTATTAACTAATTAATTAATTGATTACATTAAATAGAATTAATATTTTTTTAATGTGTGCATTAAAGTGGTGTACACTATGCTTCTTGTCTTGTAAGCTAAAAATTATGTGCATTAAAGTGGTGTACACTATGCTTCTTTTCTTGTAAGTCTTAAAAAATTACAAGCATGTATGCATCTTTCCTATTAAAGAAATGTTTTTGGTCTTAAACATTTTAAGACTTCTAAATATAGATGTCCTAAATACATTATAAGGTAGTATAGATAAGTGTTCTTCTAATTCAATCAATATGTCTATGTGTTGGTTGTCTATATCTTGTTCTTGTCTTAATTCCATCATGCTAGGCTAGATCTATCTTGTGTTTGCTTAGATCTAATGAAACTTAGATGTTAATTATGTGTTGATTACTTGTTTATGGTTGTATTGGATGAATGATTTCGATGTTAGGCTTAAGAAAACTGGCAGATCTCCAAATGGTAACATGCTTGAACGTCTTAGGAAACATGAACTGACGTGCACTAGGTTTTATTGGTTGTATTTAATGCATGAGTAAATTCTAATGATCCCATGTTAGGAGCTTCTTAGCCGGCTCGACATAGGAGTGAAGTAGGCACTCATAGGATTGGGGAATTAAGTGCGCCACCCCATGAATGGTATTAAGGAATACAATCCGTCATCCACGCAACTATAACAAGTAATTAATGTGTAAAAGATATCTAGGGAGTAGTGAAATCTAAGTAAACACAATTTCTCCACTTATTGCTCACAACCTTAATTTAATATAGTTTTATTTTCATTTTTAGTATTTTATTTTGATTGCATCTTTAGTATTGGGTTAGTTGACTAGCAACTAATTCCGCCCAAATCCTTCAAACCCGAGATTTTTACTTGTTTTCTAAAAAATATAAAAATACAAAAATAATCATCCCTCACCTTTAGAACTAGTATTTAGGTTTTCTAATCCTAGCGACACTATTCCTAGCTGAACGATCAATCCCCCGGTACTTGTCACTATACTACACTACAACGATCAGGTACACTGCCTGGTGGGGGTTGTAAACTTCTCGAGATCCCTCGAGAGGTAAAGCCTGGCGCAATCCCTACGCATCATAAATAATCGTTAATTATTAAACGTAAGTATTAACTATTATTAGTAACGAAAGAACGAGGACTAGAATGTATTTTGGGAGACAAGAAGGTTCCGGAATCCCCTTGGAAGGGGCATGGCCGATCGATCCTAGGCCCAAGGGGTCGACCCATGCTTTGCTTGTTCTCCAAGAATTACATCTAGTATAAATACAAGGCCAAGGGTTAGACATTCACATCTTTTGTGCACACACACTAAACCCTAAAGCTTTTCCTCTCTTTCTTTTCTTCTTGGCCGATCGGCACACACCCCTTATTAGGGTTTGGGTCAATTTTTTCCAAAGCTAAAACAAGTGTTTTTGTTTACTTGCATAAACCTTTATTCGTTGGTAGTTTGTGTGTACAAGAACGAGGTAATTACTCACTATAGTAATTATCAAGAGATCAATAAACAAAACGGTAAGGGGTTTATCATTGATCTATTTTACACAAGATTCAAGGTTTATTGAAGTGCAACGGGTATGTTCTTATTTATGTTTTAGTTTATATTTACTTGTTATACTTGATCCTAGCTTCCGCAATATGTGTTATTTGATTGTCAAACTCTAACAGTTGGTACTACTGCAGTTCATACTCATGACATTATGCGTACTGTGTTGGCTTCCATTATGATTCGAATTTTTTTTATCAAGCACACATGTATTTGTTAATATATGTCACCTAACTTTTATTGTTGTGATGCAGACAAGGATTGCTCGGACTTGCAGAGTTATAACAGCCGCAACGGTTTTCCTATATGCACACATGTCTCTGTGCTTAGAAATTCATGTGGTAACAGCAGTGATGAGCTGGTGACACTCAGCAACATTATTCAAACTAATCGTATGACTAAGGATGTCTCAAAAGGCGTTTCAGCAGCTAGGAATTTGAACACCACGCCTACTTATTGTGTTAGTCCAGGTCATGCCTTTCATTTATTTACGGGTTTTAAATTGTTATTCTTGTCACACGCGTGCAAGTTTATGTTCCGTAACTGCTTCATATTTGTTAAGCTGGTGGGTATAAATAGAACTGTGTTTAGAATTGGGTTGTTTCACTGACAGTTGTTACAATTTTAGCGGTACACGCTTGTGGTTCACATGGAATCAGTAGATGTGCAACTGCAACCCCACCAGGTCTTTGAAACACTTATTTCTATCGTGGTTCGGAAAATGCGTTCCAATACTCACTTATTAGTGTTTTTTCTTTGCTTTTTTATACAGGTCCTCTATTAAATGTAAATAGACCAGTAGCATCACACGAGAACAGTAGACGCACGCGTGCAGGTTCACAAGCTTATTCGCCAACTGATTTGTGACATTTTATTGATAATATGTTGCAGGACTCTTTGTTTCCTTTTAGATTGTATCAGTTTGCAATAGTTATGAACAACAATTTGAAAGATCTTGTTTCATTAAACCCTCTACATAGAACAACCAATGCTATATCAAAACTCAGTGTGTTGAACCTTATCAAGTTTTAAGGTTTTTAGGGATAGAAAACAATGTGCACCCAGGAATAGTACTATCGGATTCAGTCAATGGTCAATGGTTAAAGATCAACCGAATAATGTTTAATTTTTTTTTTTTCATTTATGAACAAGGTCACAGCATGCTTAATAGTTAAAACAAAGTGAAACCAAAAAAAAAAAAAAAAAAAAAAAAAACATTTGCTCAGTAGCGAAATACCCAAAAGCTCAACTGAACATGACAATATAGGTTCCATACGAGTGTCCAAAGGTTTGGTTTTTGGGGTTCTTTTTTATCGATTTATCTATTTTATTTTTATTTACTTATTTATTTATTTTCTTGGTTTTAAAATTTAAATTGGTGAAACCAAAATCATATTAAACATGGCAGCATCGTAACAAATGTATAAAGAATAAAATGATAAATGTTGGGGGTTAAGTCTATAAATTGGCTATGAACTTAAATTTCCAATTTGTTAGTAACGAACTTTGAAAAATACTATTATCACCCATAAAACTTCTAAATTCGTTCAAAAATTACCTATATTGTCTATATTTGCAACTGGTGACCGGTTGCAACCGGCTATTATTGTACGAATTATTAAATAATCATTTTTTTATTATTAAAACCCTATTATAACACTTTGACCTAACAAAAGTCAATAAACACTTTACCAAATCGTTTTCCCCCCAATTCTCACCACAACCCTAATTCCCAATTCTACAACCCTAAATTTCAAATCTATGTAACAATCAAAATGGGTAAAGCTAAACATGAATAGTGTTTTCACTGTTAACTTAAAACACAATGGTATTTTTGCGATGCATCCTTTCAATTACTTGAGCGGAGATGAAAAGCAAATCACAGATATTAACTTTGAAGGTATGTCATATGTTGATCTTTTTTTATGTAATTAGGCATTTAGTGCATGCTCCACTTAGGAGGCCGTATTTGATGTTGCACGGGGATGGATATGGAAACGGGGACAGAAACGGGTACAGGGAAACGCCAATGTCCCAAAATTCAAGAAACGGGTACAGCCATAAACGTTTGTGTAATTTATATAATTATATATATAATTATTAATAAAATAAGTAAACATTAAACATTCAACATCAAATTGTTATCACAAAGTGACATTAATCAAAGTATATGCAAAAGATTTGTCAACCATGAAATTGTCAATAAAAAAAGCAAATAGTAATAAGTAATAACATATCAACTAGTTGGTATTCTCAAAGAAAAAGACAGTCTCGAGCTCTGGCTCATCAAGTGATAGTTCAACTAACTCTAAAAATCTCGTATCTTCCATTGTGCCAAACTCATCTCCTCCAACATCCCACATCTTGGTCTTTTCATCTAAATATTGATCGATGCTCCTTGATAAAAGTCGTAGATTGTTATGAACAAAAACCAAGTCTTCAGCACGCTTAGGAGTCAACTTATTCCTTCTAAGTGAGGTAACAAATAAGTAGGTGCTCCAATTACGCTCGGAACAAGATGAAGAAGTGGGTTGATCAAGAACTCAAAAAGCTAACAATTGTAACAAGGGAGATTGTGCTCCAAAATTAGCCCACCAAGTTTTAGGCTCCACAGTTCCCATCCTAGAGAGAGAGCCAATATGTGAAAAGGGCCCGTTTTAAGGGAGAAACTAGCGAACTCATTTAAAATTTTGTCATAATCATCGACATTCAGGTAGAGCCTTTTAAAGTATTTGATCCTTTCTTGAGAGATTTCTGCATCTCTATGAGGAGCGACTCTAGCATCATCCTCACTAAGCCATTCATTACTATAATACCTATAAGATACAAACAAACGAATAAATAAGAAAGACATTCGGATAAGATAAAAAATATACTATATGTCTATATTTATGAAACTAATGGCTAATCAAATAAGAAAGTACCTCGGGTTCAAAGAATGTGATAAACAGTGAAGTGGTGTTGAACTTTTTGTCCAATGAGCCATAAGAATCTCATAGACAACATCGTAGAAATGTGAATAGCTTTTGTTCTTGCTTATAAATCGCGAGTTTTACCTTCTTAACCATAGAATCCCACATCTCGTATACAAATGAAGACACGGCCTATCTGTATCACAAGCTCTAATCATATCGTATATAGGTGTCATAAAGTTGAGAACGTAGTTCACTTGGTCCCACCAATATCCATTTAACACCTTATCCCTCACAAATCTCGCTTTGTCTTGGTCATCTTCTCGATAAGTTGCCCACTCATCACTCATCACCATGGATTCAAGTGCACGTTTAACAAGTTTAAATCTTTTAAGCATCACAATAATAGAAGCAAACACAGTGTCAGCCACATAAAGCAACTTAAGTTGGGTAAATTTTTTGTACATAGACAACCTCATTGCATGATTCATAATAATTTTTTTTATTTGAACCACTTCTCCATGAACTTCAGTGATCCAATGACAAGATTCATACACCTCTGAATTGTTTTCAGTATTTCTAGCGGCACAAATGTTTTTCAAAGTAAGATTAAGTGTATGAACCACACACGGTGTCTAATAGATCTGCAGGTAAAGGCCTTCAATTATTTCACCGGCCCCTTTACAATTTGCCGCATTATCCGTAATGATTTGGACTACATTTTGATCACCGATCTCATTGATGACTTCTTGCATTAAATTAGCAATAAACTCCTTACTTTTAGTTTCACCCATACAATTGACAGCTTTAATGAACATTGGACCTTTTGCCGAAGTTGCCATGAAATTAATTACCGGTCTTCTTTGAGGATTGGTGAACCCATCGGTCACAATTGACACCCCCTTTCTTTCCATGTATCCTTGATTGGTTGTAGCAACATCTCAACATTTGCCTTATCTTGTTGAACTAAAGTCGTTCTTATTTTGTTGTAGATCGGAGGCACATAACCACCTAAATTGTGATTCGCAGCAAACGTAAAAGCCCTCATATAATACGAATTTCTAGCAAGATTGAATGACAAACCACCCGTATAAAACATTCTTGCAATTTCTTGATCTAATTCGGCTCTAGTATTGGTATCAAACGCTCTGGCCAAAGGAGACAAGTCAGATTTTCTTTTCTTATTGGTGTTTTGAAATTCTAGTCCACCATAAGGCAACGGTACATCTCTAGGGGCTGCATTTGTTTTGACGTTTTCATACTCAGTGTCTTTAGTTTTCATCTCAAGCAAATTGGTAGGGTTAACTCTCTTACATGTCGCTATTCCTTGTTTAGAAATTTGAAGTAAATGATCCATGATCCCTCATCCTAGAGTAACTCCCTTATTTTATTCCATGACAAAAATTGCACTTAAATTTCCATGTACCCCCCCCCCCCCCCCCCCCCCCGTTTCGGCGGTCTTAGAGATTTTAGTAACGTACTCCCACAACGGCCCTTTATCGGTAGATTGCGTTGAGGGCACACTACTGCTAGAACTATTGCCAGCACTAGAAAGTAGAATGATTTGAATAAACACAAAGTTGAAACACATCAATTTATCAAGGAAAAACAAATCAAATTAGCAACATATTAATAAATTGATTTAACTAAAATATGATCATGATTCATGCATGATATTATTATTTTTTTTATCATGCAATCATGCATCACAATGATAAAACTTTATAGCATAATTGTATATTCCATAAACATATAACTTCGTGGCTAAGATGTCTTTTTCATGTTTCATGCTTTATGCCATAATATTATATTCACAAGCTAGTGAGCTAGATAAACAACAACAATTGGTTTATAAACTATTAAACTTTACAAAAATATTTTACCCACAAAAATTATAAAGGTGCATCGAATGTACATGAATATAGAATACTGTTGCTTCAAAAAACTGAAAAGTCAATCACACTTTCCTACTTTTATTCACACCACACATCCATTATCTCACTCACACATCCATTATATATTCATTATACTATCATTCACAATTTAGTAGTTCACACTTTCGGTTCATACATCACTTCCAATCTTCCATAACCATACATAACATAAATTACACAACTAAACCGATACGTATTACAAGTTACAACTCAACACATAATCATATTCAGAGTTCATTAGTTTGGTACCTGTTCGAGAATCGAGAAGTTAGAGCGACAGATGTGAGATGACAGAGGGATTCGATAGTCATTTCAGTATTGTGAAAAAGGGTTTAATCGGCCTAGATATTATATATACGTCAATACAGGCCCAAAAACGTGATTTAAAGGCCCACAAACGTTTCCTAAATGTTTCCTTTTACATGAAACGTTTCTTATTTTCCGGATACGTTTCTGGCATGTTTCTGGCCGTTTCTTGCCGTTTCTCGTTTCGGATACATTTTCGGTACGGGGGATGGCACCCTGATGGCGTTTTCGTGCAACATAGGTTGTATATTGCAAAATAGGAACGCCATTAAGAATAGGCATTAAAGAAATAAAAAATGATGTTGATGTTGATGCATTTTTAACAGTTGGTTACGAATCAAAATTGGTAGTTGATTTGTATGCTGAACATCTTGATGATGATGCTATAGATGTTAGGGACCATTCAGAATCCATTGGTGTTGATTTGGGAAATGAATCTAGTGATGCTTATTGTTCTATTGATGATGAAGATTTAAGTTATGTGGAATTTTTTACAGAAGGTGTTGAAAAAGTTGAAATTAAGAATGTCACTACCAAAGACTTTTTTCTTAACAAATTGTGCTCTAATAGTGGTCACTTTAGAGGTTTCATTGATAAATCTGTCAATGTAATAGAAGTGTTAGAAGACACAGAAGAATATAGATCCTAAGTATAGAGCTAAGCCAGGAATTATTTATCCAAGACATGATCCTACACAGGATTGGGATAAAATGGAACCTATATTAGGAATGAGATTTGAGACCCATGAACAACTAAAAATTGCTTTAGCCAAGTATGGGGTAGCCAATAGGTATCAACTGTGGTTAAAGAGAAAAGATTGGAAACAAGTCTTAGCTTTGTGTGGTAGGGACGTGGAAAAAGGTAGATGTGGTAGGTCTAATAAAAAAAAAGCATAACAGGTGAAGAAAAAGGCTAGTGAGGGTTGTTCAAAAGATGGTGAGGGTAATTCAAAAGATGGTGAGGGTAGTGCAAAGTCACCTAAGACGGTTACAAAAACAGGCAGGGTTAAAAGGAAATCTCTTAGGTCAACTGATAAAGAAAAAACTTTTTGTGGTTTTAGATTATATGCTTCTTGGATGTCTACTTAGAATTCTTTCCGAATCAAATCCGTAAAGACTAAACACAAATGCTCTAGGAATTACAACCTAGGTACTTTGGTGACATACAAATGGATAGCATACCATTATGCTAAGGAGCTCATTGCAGACCCTTTCATTCCTTTATTGAAGATGAAATCAGACATAAGGGATAAATATCACATTCATGTCAGCCTTGGTCAATGCAACAGAGCTAAGCAGAGGGCACTATTTGATTATGAAGGAGGGTTGAAAGAACATTTTGCTAGGTTGTGGGAGTGTAGGAACGTTGTTATTGATTCTAATCTAGGTAGCACATGTAGATTAGATGATAAAGAAACCTCTTTAGGAAACAACTATTTTAGAAGAATTTATGTCTGTTTTAAAGGTGTGAGGGATGGTTGGTTTGCCGGCTATAGAAAGGTCATAGGATTGGATGGCTATTTTCTTAAACATAAATGTAAAGGGGAGTTGCTGGTTGCTATAGGAAGAGATGCTAATAATTAGATGTATCCAATAACATGGGCAGTTATGAAGGTGGAAAACAATGAAAACTGGTGTTGGTTTTTGGGTTTGTTGTGTGAAGATCTGAATTTCATACAAGGCAATGCGTTAACAATCATATCAGATTCACACAAGGTAACTTAAACAGACTAATTTCATGTATATTGCAACTTATGTACTTTCATGTATACTGCAACTTATGTACTTTTGTATTATACAGGGTGATTCGTTATGTTTTGGTGTGTAAACAACAATTTATCAAAATATCAACAACGTGAAGTTTAACTTGTCGTGAGACAAATAAACGTGAAGTAAAACGAGTAAACCGTTTAGGAAAACGATTACCTCGCAAAACTTGTGAAAGTGATATTTAAATTGTGAGACCGGGAAGTGATTTCCCGGGTCGTACCCCAACGAGGTGTGAATGGAAAGCTTCGAGTGAGATTTAGATTAAAATCTTGTATGTTGAGAAAGTTATTTGGTTTTATGGTACGTTAAATTAACGAAATTAAAAATTAACGAACGAATGTAAAAACAAATTAACCTAAGGCAACTAATAAACTAAGAAAAACCTAAACGACTACGGGAAATCATAATTAGGTATCGGGAATCCTAAAACGTAAACTAAATTAAAAATGCGAACGTTTTATTAAAAATTACGCGAGAGCGCAAAATAAAACGCGAATTTTAAGTTCCAAACGTCCTACGGGTTTCTAATTAATTTTCTTACTTGCTAAAATACAAAAGAAAATTTTGAAAAAAGAAAAATAATTTTTTCGAATAAGATTTAATTTATTATGAGTTAAAAACTATTTAATACTAAATAAATTGTAATAAATATTAAAACTAATCTAAAAATTTTGAAACTTTTTTAGAAAATCAAATAACTTAAAACTAACTTAAGAAAAATAAAAACTTTGAAAAATTTGTTATACACAAGCTCGAATGAGCAGATTAAAAGCTGCTAGCTTATTAAGTCCTCAACTCTCAACAAAGGACTACTAATAAATTTTGCAACTTATTATGGAAAAAGACCCAAGGGCAGTTGGAGTTTGTGTGTGTGTTACGGGCGTGGGTATGCTGGAGATCTCAGGTTCGAACCACCATTTTTGCGCCTTTTTTTGGTTTTTTTTTTTTTTTTTTTTTTTTTTTTTTTTTTTTTTTTTTTTCAAATATATATTTTTTTTCAATTGCTTTTGGTGACTGTTAACCCAAACAACACAACAGTTTTTTAAAGGTCGATCTTATTTAATTTCCTACCAAAAAAAAATCTGCTCAAACTTTTAAACAAGTAATCCCAACATCAACAATCATGTCCCATAATAACTCATCATCAAACTCAGATTTGTTCAAGATAAATAGCAGCTGAGCAACAAAATCAATCACTCTATCACTTAATCTAATAGCAGCAGTGTACAAAAATTTAATCTAAAAGGAAGATAAACCAAATTCAGCAAGAACAACAACAAGTAGCAGCAATAGAAAAAGTCGATTGTACCAAAGAAAGCTTAAAATAAGCCACTTGAACAAGCACTAAATAAGCAAATTGATCAAAACTAAAATCAAATCTATAAACTACAAGTAGGGGACTGTTTGGGGGGGTTGATGTGCAGGGCTGCTTATGTCGAAATCAGTGATTATCTAAGACTCTCAATTTGGGTCGTATGAACCCAAAAAAAGAACAATAACCTGAGTTACCTAATCTTACAATAACAACAACAAGGCAACGTTAATTCGAATCCCAATTATCTGCCGATTTTATAACAACTGATTTTCAATATAGCTTACTAAGTAACTAAACAAGAACAACTACCAGGCTAAAATAATGCAGTAAACTCTGAAAAGACAACAACTATAACTAAAGGCAAACATCAACTAATTAACATTAAAATTAAGATAAGCTTCAAAACCTACTTGCCATCCAAGTGTCATGCAATTCTGAGAGACAAAATACCAAGAACTTCCTAAGTGCCTCCATAGGCTCTAAACCAATTCTTCCAAGCTGCTTCCTTCACACTTTTTGTATTTCTCTTTTCTTTCTTTTTTTTTTTCGTAACTATATTTTTTTTTTCTTTCTCAAATTTAGCCAAACACAATAACTTGGAAATAAATAGAAAAATTGTAAAATTAAACTGGAACCAAACTTTTAAACAATAACTTTCATTGACTAAAATAAATTCGAATTACACATACTTTTTTGAAACAAGTTAAAACTTAAACTGAGATAAAAAAAATAAAGATGATCATGCCTCATAAGGGCTTACAAGAGCCTATTTATACTAACAAGAAAGTAGGTACCAATCTCTTCTTCTTTGTCTTCATCTTCAATGCTTCTTCACTGAGTAAATCTTGGCCTTTGGATCAACTATCCATTTATCTTAGCCTTCTGATGGTCTTTTGGCGCCCAACTGAGGTGGTGGATTGCCACCTTGTCATCCCTTGAATGGTTAATGGTGTTAGGTACGAATTTGAGGGGATTAGTGGGATTGGGGATTGGGTTAGATGGTGATGGGGAGGGATGGTGATAGGTGGTGTTGGCTTGATGTGGTCACGGGGTGGATTTGGGTTTCATTTGGGGAAGAAGATAAATGATGCTGCGTTTTTTACCACTGACCATACCCTTTTGGTTTTCTTTTGATTAACAATTGTGTAGTGGGGGAGATGGTGATGGAGGGGCGTACGTATGTTATTTTAGGGTTAGGGTGAGGGAGGTTGTGTTTTAAGCGTGGAGCAGGGAACAAAAGGGAATGGGCTTGGTTGGGTTATCTTTGGGCCAAGGTGTAGATAGTAACTTGGGTGGGCTTGGGTGGATAAGGGTTTGGTTTTATTTTTTCTTTTCAATCCATTTGGCCTTAAACTTTAACACAAGGATTCTTTTGTAATTTATGATTTCCCAACTTGCCATGTTTTCAAACTTCACCCGAGGACCATACTTGCCAAGTTAGATAAACCAAAGTACCCAAATTGAATTTTTCCATGTCAAACCACCCGGGACTAAAACTGCCAATTTGCCAAAGTACAAGGACCAAATGTGTAGTTTTCCAAAAGTTTTCACCCAAAGATCATTCGTGGTTTATTTTTGACTTTTAAAAGCGAGAGTTGACTTTTCTTTGAAAATGATTGACCAGGGACTAGTTTTGTGAAATTTTGAAAGTCGGGGGACTGAAACTGCCAAATATGTAACTTTTGTTCGTTTTTCGTTTGTTTTCACTCGTTTTGCATAAGAAACATATAAAATACGATCTTTGGGATTTTCTTCGTATTTTGGTGCGTTTTTGATTATTTTTGATCGTTTTGCAGCTTATATTTGACTCAAAATGATGAGTATTTACACACTCATCAATCCCCCACACTAAACTATTGCTAGTCCCTAGCAATCTTTTTGAGAAAAATTAATGGATTTGAAGTCTCTTTACCAAAAGCCATTACTTCTGGAGTAGCCAGGTGTAAGAACTGTGGCTCACCTGATAGCCGTGTGATTTTGAGCAAACCACCAGCTTTCAACGGATTTGAGTAGTCTTTACCAAAAGCCGTTTGCTTCTGGACTAGCCAACTCTTGATGGAACAGTCAACATCTTGGTGAGTTGATTACCAATTATGGTTTTTCCACAGCCTTTACCACAAGCCATAATCTTGCGGGCTAGCCAACTCATTAGCTTTTGAGGATGATGGGGAGTTGAGGAACCATACAATTTTTGGCAAATTGCAAGCCATCAACGGGTTTGAGTTATCTTTACCAAGAGCCGTTTGCTCCTGGATTAGCCAATCCCTTTTGTCGTTTAGACAAGGCGGACTGATAACCACAAAAATTTTGAGATAAAGTGAAAAATTTTTGAAAAATTTTTGGCCTAAAAATGGGGGTACTAGACGGTATATTTTGATAAAATTCGCTAGAATTTTCCCCTCCCCCACACTTAGAGTTGACTATTGTCCTCAATATTCAAAGTCCCGGCGATTATGCCGAAATTTTGGATGAAAGACGAGAATATTAAAAACTAACTGCGGGAGTGTCATTGGTATTTTTCACTTTATTTATTCGAACACACTTTTTTTTTTTTTTTTTTTTTTTTTTTTTTTTTTTTTTTTTTTTGAAATAAGATATATACATCTCAAGTAGCTGCGGGGGGTGGCCACTCCCCCACACTAGGGTGTTAGAAAATAGGAGGAAATCAGATACACGGGTGAAAACCCGTGTTTGTTACTTGTTTTTGTTTATCGAGTCGCTAGCTTGACTCGATCCCCGAATTCATTGGTCCATGGGGAAAGTTTGGAGGTCCGGGACAACAGGTGGTATGTCCCCTCCAAAATAGTGTTTCAACCGATGCCCATTTACTTTGAAATTGGGACCGTCGTTTTGAGATAACTCGACGGTGCCATAAGGATAAACTTTGGCAACGGTGAAAGGTCCAGTCCAGCGGGTTTGAAGCTTACCCGAAAAGATCTTTAATCGAGAGTTAAAAAGAAGGACTCGATCACCAACGTTGAAAACGCGGTTCTTAATTTTGGAGTCGTGGATCTTTTTGGTTTTCTCTTTGTAGATTAAAGAGTTTTCGTAAGCTTGATCACGAAGTTCATTAAGTTCATTGAGTTGAACTTTCCTGTGATCACCCGCAGACTTTAGATCAAAATTTGCATTCTTCAAAGCCCAATAGGCTTTGTGCTCGAGTTCAATCGGCAGATGACAAGCTTTTCCATACACGAGCTTATAAGGAGTACACCCAATGGGTGTTTTATAAGCTGTGCGAAAGGCCCATAGAGCGTCGTCTAGCTTATCCGACCAAGAGGCACGGTTTTCGCCTACGGTTCTTTCAAGAATTCTTTTCAAACCTCGGTTTGAAACCTCCACTTGCCCACTCGTTTGTGGGTGATATGCGGTAGCAAGACGGTGAGTGACACCATACTTGAGCATGACTTTTGCAAATTGTTCGTTGCAAAAGTGAGTACCGCGATCGCTTATGATAGCGCGGGGAGTTCCAAACCTCGAGAACAACGACTTCAAAAATTTTACAACTACTCGGGCATCGTTGGTTGGGAGAGCTTTTGCTTCGACCCATTTTGACAAGTAGTCAACGGCCACGAGTATGTACTTGTTCCCTCGTGAAGACGGGAACGGCCCCATAAAGTCTATGCCCAAAACATCAAAGATTTCACACACTTGGATGACATTTTGAGGCATTTCATCCCGTTGTGTGATCTTTCCTTGACGTTGACACGAGTCACAAGATTTGACTAGATCATGGGCGTCTTTATAAATGGAGGGCCAATAAAAACCGGACTCAAAGACTTTTCGAGCGGTGTAGTTCGGGCCATGATGTCCCCCGGTGGGTCCATTATGACAAGCCTTAAGGATTTCCATGGCTTCTTGGCCATGAACACACCTTCGAATAACCTGATCCGCACAAATTTTAAACAAATAGGGATCGTCCCAAAAGTAGTGATTGACATCTTTGAAAAATTTGCTCTTTTGGTGGGACGACATCCCTTTGACAACGAAGTTCCCCGCATGATAGTTTGCAAAGTCGGCAAACCATGGGGTACTAGAATCACCACGAGAGGAAATCACGTTGAGTGTCTCGAGAGGAAACGTTTCGTTAATTTCCTTTTTCTCGAGAACTCCTTGATGAGGATTTTCCAATCGGGAAAGATGGTCAGCAGCGAGGTTCTCGGCTCCTTTTTTATCACGAATTATGATATCAAATTCTTGTAGGAGGAGAACCCAACGGAGCAATCTCGGCTTAGCGTCTTGCTTGGCAAAGAGATATTTTAGAGCCGAGTGGTCCGTGTACACTATGCTCTTAGTCAAGATCAAATATGGCCGAAATTTCTCAAATGCATACACCACGGCAAGTAATTCTTTTTCCGTTGTGGTGTAATGAGCTTGAGCTTCGGTCAAGGTCTTGCTTGCATAATGAATCGGCTGAAAGTGTTTGGTTTTTCGTTGCCCCAAGACCGCACCCATTGCAAAATCACTTGCATCACACATGAGTTCGAAAGGTAGGTCCCAATCGGGGGCAACTAGAATGGGTGCCTCGGTAAGCTTTTTCTTGAGAGTTTGAAAAGCTTCGATGCACTCATCAGAGAAGAAGAATGGAGTTTCTTTTTCAAGAAGTCGGGTCATAGGCCTAGCTATCTTCGAGAAATCTTGAATGAATCTACGATAGAAGCCGGCATGACCCAGGAAACTCCGAACACCTTTGACAGTAGTGGGAGGAGGAAACTTAGCAATGACGTCGATTTTAGCTTTATCAACCTCAATCCCACTCTTGGAAATCTTATGGCCAAGGACAATTCCTTCCTTGACCATGAAATGACTTTTCTCCCAATTTAGACTAAGGTTGGTGTCTTCACACCTTTGAAGCATTTTGTCTAAATTGGAGAGACATGATTCGAATGAATTCCCAACGACCGAAAAATCATCCATGAAGACCTCCATTGTTTTCTCGATCATGTCGTGAAAAATGGCCATCATGCATCTTTGAAATGTGCCCGGAGCATTGCATAAGCCAAAAGGCATGCGTCGATAAGCAAATGTTCCGTATGGGCACGTAAAAGTCGTTTTTTCTTGATCTTGAGGATCGATGGGAATTTGGAAATAACCCGAAAAACCGTCAAGGAAAAAATAGTATTCGTTTCCCGCCAATCTTTCGAGCATTTGATCCATGAAAGGCAATGGAAAGTGGTCTTTACGGGTGGCGTCGTTTAGTTTTCGATAATCAATGCAAACGCGCCAACCCGTTACCAATCGAGTCGGAATTAACTCGTTATCATCATTTTTGACAACCGTTATGCCACCCTTTTTGGGCACGCAATGAACGGGACTCACCCAAGGACTATCCGAAATTGGGTAGATCAAACCGGCATCAAGAAGTTTAATGACCTCTTGCTTGATAACCTCATGAATCTTAGGATTTACCCGTCTTTGTTGTTGAACCGCCGGTTTAAAGTCATCCTCCATCAAAATCTTGTGCATACAAAATTCCGGGTTAATACCCTTGATGTCGGAAAGTCGCCAAGCAATGGCTCGTTTGTGTGACTTTAAAACCTTGAGAAGAGCGGTTTTGTTTTCCTCATTCAAGTCTTTAGCGATTATGACGGGAAACTTATCGTCACCCTCCAAAAACGCGTACTCGAGATGAGGCGGAAGTTCCTTGAGTTCGACATCGGGAAAGTCATCAGTTTTTTCAACATCTTTGACTTCCACATTATGAAGTTCTTTTGGAGGAAGAGATGAAGGATCATCATTAAGCAACTTCTCAAGGAGAAGTAAGTCTTCCTCGGGATTGATAGAATCATAATCAACATGAGAATCACACGACAAACAAGCTTCGATTTCTTCCAAAATGAAGTCACCTCCCAAAAATGGAGTAAGAGAGGGGGAAGAGACATCAATGGAAGAATTGATTGATCCTTGCACACTTAACACTTCTTCAATATGGTCATCGCATGCAACATCGATGACATCAAGTCGGTTGATTTCTTCTCTTTCAAGGTCGAGAAGATCTTTAGAAGTGTTTTCGATGTTTATGATCAATTTTTCATCGCCAACTCTAAGAGTCATTTCTCCTTCGAAGACGTCGATTAATGCACGAGCCGTTTTTAAGAATGGTCTTCCCAAAATAAGGGGGACACGAGGATCGGCATCAAAATCGACGACTACGAAGTCGGCAGGAAAATAGAACTTGCCAACCTTCACAAAGACATCTTCAGCAATACCCTTCGGAATCGAAACTGAACGGGTTGCTAATTCAAGAGTCATTCGTGTTGGCGTAAGCTCAGGTAGTGAAAGTTTTTGCCAAATCGAGAAAGGCATGAGGTTTATGCTAGCGCCAAGATCGGCCAAGGCGAAGCATTCCACAAGCTTTTGGAAATCACAAGGAATGAGAAATTTTCCGGGGTCTCCTAATTTTTCGGGAAGTTTCTTTAGGAGAACCGCCGAACAATTTTCGTTCAAACGAGTTTTGGTGAGTTCAAATAGTTTCTCTTTGTTACTTAGAAGACTCTTGAAAGTGGAAGCAAACTTGGGCATATAGAGAAGAGCATCCGCGAAACTAATGTCGAAGTGTAATTTTTGAAAAATCTCAAGAAACTTTTTCATTTGATCATTAGTTTGCTCGCGGAGTCTTTGATCATTTAAACGTGAAGGATATGGTATTGAAGCTTTTTGTTGAACGGGATTTTCCGATGGTTCAAAAACAATTCCCGGTTTTGATTTGGTTTTTGGGACAACATGAGGTTGGACGTGTGCGGTACTTCGTGTACTTGTGATTTGCACCTTGTCCTTTGTAGCCTCGTGTTCACGTTCCACTACCTCGGGAGGAGAAGAAGATGAGGTAGTAGGAACCGTGGGTCCATCATAAGAAACTCCACTACGGGTTGTGATCGCCTTTACATCGCCCTTCGGGTTGGCGATCGTGTTGCTTGGTAGCGTTCCCGATCCCGAAGGTCGATCATTTAAAGACTTCTTAAGTTCAGAAATCTGACCGATCAACAACCTATTAGTTTCTTCTTGAGCTTTCATAAATTGCTTCAACAACTCATCGGTTGATGATTGAGGTTGAGCAACAGATTGATTTTGAGGAAAGTTTTGAGCTCGGTTGTTTTGATTGAAACCTTGATTTTGAAAATTTCCATGGTTTTGATTACCATGAAAATTGTTTCCTTGATTGAAATTACCATAACCTTGGTTTCTATTCAAGTTTCCTTGATTTTGAGAACTTTGGTTGTAATTTCCCCCTTGATTTTGATATTGATTCATAGGGGCTTGAAATTGGTTTTGAACATTCGGGTTTCTTTGTTGTTGATTTTGATTGAATCTATTTGGATTGTTGGGTTGAGAAAAACCGGGTGGACCACTTTGATTATTAGTACGGTAATTTTGTTCCATTTGAGGGCGGTATTGGTTACCTCCTTGGTTGGAATTACCGACTATTGCATTGACTTCAAAAGGATTGCCATCGGTGGCAGTACAATTGTAGTAAGCGTGTGGGCCACCACAAGTAACACAAGTATCAACCTTTTTGACTTCAGCAGGTTGAGAAGAGACTTTCTTTGTTTTGGTGAGAACCAAAGCATGAATAGATTCCGTGAGCTTGTCAAGTCTAGCATCGGTGCTAGATTGAGCCACGGATGATGAGGAAGAAGGACCAACATTGATTTGCGAAACAACCGATTTGCTTCGTGGAATGCGGACCTTGGATTTGTTTTCAATGATCATCAAAGCATCTTTGGTGGTGCGATTCAAGAAGTTGCCTCCCGCGGAGGCATTAAGAGAGTCTTGATCGACTTGGCTCACACCATTATAGAAAGTGTCAAGTTGCATCAACTCGGAAAATCCGTGATGAGGACATTTACGAAGCATGTCCTTGTAACGATCCCACGCCTCACCGAATGATTCATCAAACTTTTGAGTGAATTTCATGATCTCATTCTTGAGGGCGGTGGTTTTGGATGGAGGAAAGAATTCGTTCACAAACTTCTTGACCAAATCTTCCCACGTTTCTATCGATCGAGGGGGTTGTTTGTCTAGCCAATTTTTGGCAGCCCCATCGAGGGAAAACGGGAAGAGAAGAAGTTTGATAGCCTCCTCAGGGACATTTTTGCATTTGATGGTCGACGTGATTTTGTTGAACCATCGAATGTGATCTTGAGGATCGTCCCTCTCGAAACCATAGAATTGACGCGAGGTGACTAAGTTAATCAACCCCGTCTTAAGTTCGAAATTGTCAGCCACGATGGCTGGGATGATGATAGCATCCCCGTAACCCTCGATGGGTGCTTGGAGAAGCTCATTCATGGTGGGTTCGGCCGCCATGATTGGAATAGCACGAAGCTCGGGTTCGGCTATTCGGTTAGAGCGTCGACGATTACGCCTTCTCCTTGGAATGTTATTTAGCGTTTGCAAAGGACTTGTTGACGTAGACGAACGTGTGCGCATGCACCACAAAAAATATCAATTAAAACAATACCACTTTAAAGACAAGGGAACTTAAACCAATAATCAAGAACGCAAGGTTAACCTCTAAGGAAAAACGCACAAAGGAGCGGGAGAGAAGAATGGATCTCTCACTGGGCGAAGTTCGTTGGATCGCCACATACCGTTTCGACTCCTCTTAAAGTGTGAATTTCGTTTAAAAATTTTCCAAAACGCAAGTGATACAAAGGCAAGTTTTGATCTTTGGTTTGGGAACTTATTATGGTCACACCCCCAGTTGGTAGGTGTTCAGCCTTGATTTGCGGTGGTAAGATTTTAACTTTGTATTTATTAAACAATGAAACGGGAAATCTTTTTGTGTTTTTCTTTATCTTATATAGATATAATACATATACTAGAAACAAAAGAAAAATATTTTTGGTTTTTTATAAGTTTTATAAAAGCGTAACTTCTTGCGAAGGTTCTACAAGACTAATCGTCTAAACCTTATCGAGACTTTCGACACACAGCCTCCCCGGCAGCGGCGCCATTTGATTCGTTATGTTTTGGTGTGTAAACAACAATTTATCAAAATATCAACAACGTGAAGTTTAACTTGTCGTGAGACAAATAAACGTGAAGTAAAACGAGTAAACCGTTTAGGAAAACGATTACCTCGCAAAACTTGTGAAAGTGATATTTAAATTGTGAGACCGGGAAGTGATTTCCCGGGTCGTACCCCAACGAGGTGTGAATGGAAAGCTTCGAGTGAGATTTGGATTAAAATCTTGTATGTTGAGAAAGTTATTTGGTTTTATGGTACGTTAAATTAACGAAATTAAAAATTAACGAACGAATGTAAAAACAAATTAACCTAAGGCAACTAATAAACTAAGAAAAACCTAAACGACTACGGGAAATCATAATTAGGTATCGGGAATCCTAAAACGTAAACTAAATTAAAAATGCGAACGTTTTATTAAAAATTACGCGAGAGCGCAAAATAAAACGCGAATTTTAAGTTCCAAACGTCCTACGGGTTTCTAATTAATTTTCTTACTTGCTAAAATACAAAAGAAAATTTTGAAAAAAGAAAAATAATTTTTTCGAATAAGATTTAATTTATTATGAGTTAAAAACTATTTAATACTAAATAAATTGTAATAAATATTAAAACTAATCTAAAAATTTTGAAACTTTTTTAGAAAATCAAATAACTTAAAACTAACTTAAGAAAAATAAAAACTTTGAAAAATTTGTTATACACAAGCTCGAATGAGCAGATTAAAAGCTGCTAGCTTATTAAGTCCTCAACTCTCAACAAAGGACTACTAATAAATTTTGCAACTTATTATGGAAAAAGACCCAAGGGCAGTTGGAGTTTGTGTGTGTGTTACGGGCGTGGGTATTGGTGAGTACTTATTTACTCACCATTTTCTGGTCAAATATCAACCCAAAACGACTTATCTGAGCTAACAAATGCCAAGAAATCGTGTGTTTTTGTGATTATGACATGCAGGTACGGATATATAAGAAATGGACGAAAAATCATCAGAAAACCGGAAAAACGAGCACGAGATTAGAAGATGGTCAAATAGTCAAAGCTGGGAATCCGAGAATCAGTTTTAGTCATCTACTTACTCAGACTTGTCAAATTTAGTCCTTGGAATTAACTTTTGAAAAGTGGCAGATTTTACCCTTTAAGTTTGGAATGTTACCAAAATGGTCCTTGTAATTGTGTTGATTAAAATCTGCCAAGTCCAAATTGTTTAGCCTGGTCCATTTAATATCAAAAGTCCACTACCTAAATAACCCAAGCCCACATCCTAAACTAACCCGAGCCCACCCAAGTCTCGGTCAACAAGTCTTACCTTCGGTCAAAAGGTCAAAGAAGAGAAAAAAGTTAAATAAAAAAACACACACCGCGCTTATTTCTTTTATCCCCAATTCACCCCATTCCCAGAACCAAGAACCCTAGATACCAAGCTACCCAAATTGGCTCAAATCAATCCGAACCACACCAATTGGCTAATGATTAGCTAATCATTAAGACTTCTAGAACATCACGTGGCCTGTCACATGTCAGAGAGATAAGAGAATCCTTCGAAGGACACATGGCTGCTTAAGATTGGTGGATGCACGTCATTGGATTCGCCTTCCAGAAGCTCTGACACGGAAAGAGAGTAGTAGCACAAGGATTGGACAGATGTCATCATTTGAGTGGACAAGCCACATCACGGATCATCATCCTATGGCTCATATTGTATCAAGGAAGCACAAGTATCATCTGAGGGCTCACATTGATTGAAAGAAGCACAAATTGACGCGGATTGCCAGCTTGGCACTTGACTACCCAAGCACTCCTCATTTCCTATAAATAGGTCTCTAATTTTCTCATTTTGTATGTAGATTTTAGGTACTGTTATGCTGCTTAATTGTAACTAGACTAGTGCTTGTAATAGATAGCTTTTAATAAAATTCAAGTGTTTTTCTTTTAATCTCAGCTTATTAATCAATCTCAAGTGCTTATTCTGTTTTTCACTTAGCTTATTTCTAGCTTATTTCAATAAATTTCAGCTTATCTTCTCTTCTTAACTTTCTCTTGTTATAAAATTTAGCTTATTCAAATTTTACTTTTCATCTCATTCACAATTATTTCAAATTTAGAAAATATAAAAAAAATCAGAAAAATATAAAAAAAAATAAAAAATAATTTCAAAATCAGTTTTAGATTAAAAATAAGCTCAATTTAGTTTACAAATAGCTAGTACAAGCTTTGAAAGCTTATGGTTCATGAGTACTGTTTCATCAAGAGGTGTTCAATTGAATTCATATGGTTACTGAGGTGATTCATGTTGATGCTGAGGTGGTAAAATTGGATAGACTTGGACAGATTTGGATGGTCCTGCCTATCCTAGAGATAGGCAAGCACAGTGAATCCATCTCTGTTTTGCTGAGATGGACTTGATTTGTAAGTTCTGATCAAATTTTGATTCCATATCTGAATAACTAGTTGAATAGTGTAGCTTATAGTATAACTGTTTGGTTGATTTAGAGTTAACTGTCTTATTAGTTGCTATTGTTGTGCTAGAATTGGTTTAATCATCTGTTTCTTATGCTTGCTTAGATCTGAGTAGTTGTAGCTTCTATTTGATAATCTGTTTTTTTTTTTAGTGAATTTGAGTAGTAGTAGAGTTGAATGTTTTAGCAGCTTATTGTTGTTATTATTGTATATTGTTGAGTGATTTGTTAGTAATTGATTGTTGATGTGGATCTATGTGAGTTTAATGTTGGAGGTTTAGCATTTCTGTCACAACAAGGGGTGTTTGGATTAGAATAAATTTGAGTAGTATAAGTAGTTGTAGATCTAGTTAGATTGCTCAAGTAGATTTTATACATCTGCAGTAGTGTGAATGTAGCATAAAATTGGTCATTAGAACATTAAAAGTCAATATTAACTCTAATTTTTCCTTAACTGTTTCAATAATAAGTCTTAGATTACTCAGTTTTAATCGTCACTATAACTTAGAGTAATACAGCTTATTTCAATGTTAATCTAGCTTTAATTAACATATACTAGTAATTAGTAGTAGCTTAATTGGATATTAGTCAACTTTGCAAATTTTCAAATAAGGTCATATGAGTTTAAACTGATTGGTCAGAGTGTAATTAGGGAAGAGCTTCTAGATTTCAATTTTAATTGGTAATTCAATTTGAAAGTGGTTTTAAAAAGCTTGTCAGTAGGAGATTAAATTTTAACAAGTGGTTTAGCTTTTGTAACTCAGAAGCTTATAGTAATCAGAGTTCAAAGTTGACTGAGTGAGCTCATATCACCCCTGCACCATTGTTAAGTACCTGATTCATTGGACTGATTCAAGTGGTTTAAAGAGATTTGAGAACTTGATTGTTGTTGGATTTGTGTTCACTAATTGGAATAGTAGTGGTTTTTGCTTTTGGTTTCTCTATTTTGGCTTATATCAGCTGCTTAATAAGGCCTTTTAGTTCTTAGCCTAGCTGAATTCTGGAAATCTTTCTTTGGCCTGCTTAACACTATCTGAGTTTCTATTTGTGTATTAACCTGTGAATTGATTCACATTTGAGTAGTATGAGTACTGAGATTGGTGTCTTAGTTTCTGTGATAGCTTTATCTGTTTCTGTTATAGCTTATTGAGCTTATTCTATAGCTTATTGCTTCACTCCTTAGCCTTTGTGTGAATCTGTGTTTGCTTATCATCATAATCTGTTTCATTTGAGGTTTTCACAACCTCAGTGACTTGTGTTTTCAGTTTCATCAAGTTTTTATCACAAGTGCTTATTAATAAGCACTTGTGATAAACTGTTTTGCTTAAATAAGCAGTTTCACAACTGATTTTTCTTCCAAAATTTTATTTTAAGTTCTTTTTAATAATTTTGATTTTCTGGAATTTTTCCAGATTTTTCTTATTAGTTTAACTATTTTTAATAATTACTTTTGGTTATTTTAAATTTTTAAATCAATTTTAAATTCCAAAAATCAATAAAAAAATAGAAAAAGGTTCAGAAAAATATAAAAATAATTTTTAAATTTCTTTTATAATATTTTAGAATTTTTAGAATTTTATTTTCAATTTTCCACTTAATTTTTATATTTTTCTTATTTTTAATTCATTTTTAATTCAATAAATACAAAATTAATTCTAGAAAATAAAAGAAAAGTCAAAAAAATATTTTTCTATTTCCTAAAATTCTTTTTATTAGTTTTTAATTTTTAGAAAATATTTCCAAGTTAGTAGGGTCATTTTTCATATAACGTTACGTTTAAATTTTTACGTGTGCATTACCGTTTTCGCGTTTTTCAATTCGGTGCATAGTTAGCTTGTACTCTTTGCATGCTTTATTGATGTTTGTTAATATTTGATTTCCTTGATTGCTATTTTCACTATATCACTTTTTCACAACTCACTTTCACTACACGATTCCCGATTCGATAATTCAAAATTTTCCATTTGAGCTTTCGTTGGGAAAAACGACCCGGGAATTACTTTAACCGGTATTTCCTCGGAATATTATTATACTATAATTGATATTTCACGCATCAATTTTTGGCGCCGCTGCCGGGGAAGGCTTAAAGTGAATTTTTGAATAATTGTTTTGGAAAATCGTGTTTTGATAAGCCTTCTTCTACTTTGTATATATATCTCTATAAAAATTGAAAAATCAAAAACACTTTTCCTAAAGTGTTTTCAAAAATACCAAAAAAAAAATAATAAAAGTTACAGCCTCGACTCGATCGCAAGAAAGGGCGTTGTAAACCAAATAAGTCTCGCAATATAACGAAAACGTAATTTAGTTGTTTATCGGACTATTTCAATTACTACAACCGAATAAGCGGGAAATACGGATAGCTTTGACATTAAATTGCAAGCTGAAGAGAGATCCAATCTTCTCTCCCGTCCCGTCGCGCGTGGTTTTGAAAGAAACGGTTTTCGATTAACGTTACGTTTTAAGAAAAGAAAAACAAAAGAAATAATAAGTTTTTGTGAAAAAAATATAAAAAAAAAACAAAAAGATTTTCTTTTCTCTTTTCTTTTTCATTTTTCTTTTTAATTTTGTTCGTGGTGTATGCACACCCGATCTTCGTTTGAGAGTCTTACGTCTCCGTTCTCAAATCCCGAAAGGGTAATACGACACACACACCGTGTCCATTTCCTTAACGTTGAGGAAATGGATATGAATGATCAACACCCTCCGGTGGGTGGTGATGAAAACCAACACATGCCGGCTCCTGATCTCCGAACGATGGAGGAGCTGTGCCAACCCACAATGCATGGTAGAGGTGGCCCGATTGCCCCTCTAAATATTGAGGCTACGGATTTTGGACTTAAGCACCACATGATACAACAAGTCCAAAATTCGTGCCAATTTCACGGATTACCGGGTGACGATGCAAATAAGCATCTCGATAAGTTTTTAACCGTCACCCAAAATATGAAACAAAACGGGGTCTCCGATGACGCCCTCCGTCTCTCTCTCTTCCCTTATTCTCTTACACATCATGCCACCGCGTGGTTTGATCGTCTTCCCAGGAACTCGATTCATACTTTCAATGAAATGGTTTCTAAGTTCCTGGCGAAGTATTTTCCACCATCGATGGTGACGAAATTGAGGAATGATATTAGCAATTTTTGACAACTCCCCGATGAGTCTTTGTTTGAGGCTTGGGAGCGTTACAAGCTTGCCATTGATCGTTGTCCGAATCATAATATGCTTCTCGTTACGATAATCGATACGTTTTATAATGGATTGACTTTACGACATAGGGACACGATAAATGCTGCAGCTGGTGGTACTTTTATGAAACGTCGTCCTGAGGATTGTTACGAGCTAATCGAGAATATGACGGCCCATTACAACTATTGGGATTCCTCAGCCGAGAGGAATGAGCCAATAAGATCGACTGCAATTCTTAACTCTTCTTCTAACCCCGAGCTAGCCGTCTTGAATAAGAAAATTGACGATTTGTCGACGGCTATGCTAAAGATGTACCAAATGATGCCAAGTCAAACCAAAAATACACAAGTTAATGTGGTCAATGTTGTTTGTGAAACTTGTGGTGGTCCACACCCGTATTATGAATGTCCGACGACCGGCTCGTTTGCTCAAGAGAACGTGTATGCTGCGAATATGGGTGGCAACGGTTACCCACCTCTTCAAGGAGACCGTAATCTCCTCAGCTACCGTTCGAGCCATTTTCAAGGACCACCCGGTTTTAATCAACCAAATCAAGTGAATCAGAATAATAATGTGCAAAACCGTAATCATCAATTCAACAACAATCAGATTCACAACCGTGGAAATAATGGTTTTCAAGGACAAAATCAAAATTTTCAACAAAATCACAATCGGGGAAATTTTCAACAAGGCCCGCCTCAAGGGAATAATTTTCAAAACAACGGGAATTTTCAAAATAATAATCATGGAAATCAGAACAATGGAAATTTTCAAAACCGTGGGCAAAGTTTCAATAATCAAACTCAAGCTGCTGTTCCAAATCCGTCGCCCACGGAAGAGTTGATTAAACAATTGCTTCAAGGACAACAAGCCTTAATTGCTAAACAAGAAGAAACAACGAAAATGTTTGCAACTCAAATAAACGACATCAACAAGCGTTTAAATGATCGACCCTCGGGCTCTGGAACTTTGCCTAGCAACACGATCGCTAACCCGAGGGGCGATGCTAAAGCGATCATAACGAGGAGTGGTGTTACTTATGATGGACCAACGGCTCCGACTACCTCTTCTTCTCTACCTCCAAAGGAAGTCGTCCGTGAACCCGAGGCGACAACGGATACGGAAATTCCTAGTAATAATGGAAGGACCGAGAACATCCAACCTCCGGTGGTCCCAACGTCTAAAGGAAAGGAAAAGGTTGTTAATGATAATGAAAACGAAACACCCGTCAAAACAAAGTTACCATATCCATCACGCTTAAATGAACAAAAGCACCGCGAGAAAGATAAACACCAAATGGAGAAGTTTTATCAGATTTTTCAAGAGTTACACTTTGATATAAGTCTCGCGGATGCTATACTTTTGATGCCGAAATTTGCTTCAATGCTAAAAAGTCTTTTGAATAATAAGGAAAAGCTTTTTGAAATGTCACGGACTCAAATGAATGAGAATTGTTCAGCGGTTCTTCTTAAGAAGCTACCCGAAAAGCTTGAAGACCCTGGCAAGTTTCTTATACCATGTAATTTTCCGGGTATGGTTCAATGCTTCGCCTTGGCCGATCTTGGTGCTAGCATTAACCTTATGCCATTGTCGATATGGAAAAAGTTGTCTCTTCCTAACTTGACACCGACGCTTATGACCCTCGAGCTTGCCGACCGATCTACGTCTCGTCCAATTGGCATAGCTGAGGATATTTTTGTCAATGTTGGGAAATTTCATTTCCCTGCGGATTTTGTGGTTGTTGATTTCGATGCCGATCCACGGGTTCCTCTCATTCTCGGGAGAGGTTTCCTAAGGACCGGTCGTGCTTTAATTGATGTTTATGACGAGGAGATTACTTTACGTGTTGGAAACGAAGCCGTCACTTTTAATCTTGATCAAACTGCGAGATACTCCTCCGATTTCGATGTTTCTTCCGTTAACCGTATCGATGTTATTGATGAACTCACGGAGGAGTATGCTCAAGAATTTCTTGGTTTTACCGATAATGCTTCGAGTGGCAATCCCACTCCTTCTTTTGAACCAATCATCTCCGATTCTTCCCCTTCCCTTACTCCGTTTAAGGGAAGTGATCTCGCTTGGGAAGAAATCAATGCTTGTCTTGCAAATGAATCATTTTCACCGGAAATTGATAATAACAACTTTGATCCGGAGGGGGACATTTTATTAATTGAAAAATTGTTAAATGAAAAACCGATTGTTTCTTCCCCTCCGGTTGATTTAAAAATGGCAGACGTAAAAGAAGTTAAGCCGTCTATTGAGAATCCTCCGGAGCTCGAGCTCAAGGATTTGCCTCCTCATCTCGAATACGCATATTTGGAAAAAAATGAAAAATTGCCAGTTATAATTTCAAAAGGTCTTAAAGATGAGGAGAAGTTACGACTCTTAGATGTGCTTCGGAAGCATAAAAGTGCGATTGCTTGGCAAATATCCGACATTAAGGGAATCGACCCTCGATTTTGTACTCATAAGATTCTTTTGGAGGAAAATCACAAAGCTTCCGTTCAGCAACAACGACGGGTTAATCCACAAATTCATGAAGTGATCAAAAAGGAGGTTATTAAACTTCTTGATGCTGGAATGATTTATCCAATCTCGGATAGTTCATGGGTTAGCCCGGTTCATTGTGTGCCAAAGAAAGGCGGAATCACTGTTGTGAAGAATGACGATAATGAGCTTATACCGACTCGACTTGTGACTGGATGGAGAGTTTGTATCGACTACCGCAAATTAAATGATGCGACACGTAAAGACCATTTCCTGCTTCCTTTTATGGACCAGATGCTTGAACGTTTAGCGGGAAATGAGTTCTATTGTTTTCTCGATGGCTTTTCTGGGTACTTTCAAATTCCCATTGATCCCCAGGATCAAGAAAAGACCACTTTTACTTGCCCGTATGGAACGTTTGCCTATCGTAGAATGCCCTTTGGCTTATGTAACGCTCCAGGCACATTTCAACGGTGTATGATGGCCATTTTTTCGGATATGATTGAAAAAACCATGGAAGTGTTTATGGACGATTTTTCCGTTTATGGTGATTCTTTCGACTCTTGCCTTTCCCATTTAGAAAGTATGCTAGTTCGGTGTGAAAACACTAATTTAGTTCTAAATTGGGAAAAGTGCCACTTCATGGTTAAAGAGGGAATAGTCCTCGGCCATAAAATATCCAAATCTGGGATTGAGGTGGATCGGGCAAAAGTCGATGTTATTGCTAAGTTACCACACCCGACTACCGTTAAAGGAATTCGAAGTTTCCTTGGTCATGCTGGCTTTTACCGACGTTTTATTCAAGATTTTTCCAAAATAGCCCGGCCTCTGACCCACCTTTTAGAAAAAGATGCTCCGTTTATCTTCTCAAATGAATGCATCGAAGCATTTAATATCCTTAAAAAGAAGTTAACGGAGGCTCCCGTTTTAATTGCCCCCGACTGGGACTTGCCCTTCGAGCTAATGTGCGATGCTAGCGATTATGCTATTGGTGCAGTTCTGGGGCAACGTAAGAACAAATATTTTCAGCCTATACACTATGCAAGCAAGACCTTGAATGACGCCCAACATCATTATACTACCACCGAAAAGGAGATGTTGGCGGTCGTCTATGCTTTTGAGAAATTTCGGTCTTATTTGCTGCTTAAAAAATGCATAGTGTATACGGACCACTCAGCCCTAAAGTACTTAATGGCCAAACAAGATGCAAAGCCACGTTTAATGCGGTGGATTCTCCTCCTTCAAGAATTCAAAGTTGAAATTCGAGACAAGAAAGGAGCTGAGAATCTTGCTGCTGATCACCTTTCTAGACTTGAGAACCCCCACCAAAGTGTTCTCGAGAAAAAGGAAATTAACGATGTTTTTCCTCTCGAGACACTTGGGAGTGTGACCAAAATAGATCAAAGTACCCCATGGTTCGCCGATTTTGCGAATTACCATGCGGGGAATTTCATTAGACAAGGGATGTCGTCCCAACAAAAGAAGAAATTCTTTAAGGATGTCCAACATTATTTTTGGGACGACCCCTACTTGTTCAAAGTCTGTGCGGATCAAGTGATCCGGCGGTGTGTTCACGGTACGGATGCCGTTGAAATACTTAAGGCATGTCATAGTGGACCCACGGGGGGACACCATGGTGCCAATTTCACCGCCAAGAAAGTGTTTGATTCCGGCTTCTATTGGCCGACGATATATCGGGATGCCCATGAATTGGTGAAAACATGTGATTCATGCCAACGTCAAGGGAAAATTTCTCAAAAAGATGAAATGCCGCAAAATGCGATTCAAGTTTGTGAGATCTTCGACGTCTGGGGCATTGATTTCATGGGGCCATTCCCGTCGTCTAGGGGTAATAAATACATTCTCGTGGCCGTCGATTACTTATCAAAATGGGTTGAAGCGAAGGCGCTCCCCACCAATGATGCCCGAGTGGTTGTTAAGTTTTTAAAGAGTCTCTTTGCCCGATTTGGTGCACCTCGAGCCATCATAAGCGATCGTGGGACCCATTTTTGCAATGATCAGTTTGCGAAAGTTATGCTTAAATATGGTGTCACACATCGTCTTTCCACGGCTTATCATCCACAAACGAGTGGTCAAGTTGAGGTCTCCAATCGTGGTTTAAAACGTATACTTGAAAGGACCGTAGGTGAACATCGTGCCTCTTGGGCCGACAAATTAGAGGATGCATTATGGGCTTTCCGGACCGCTTACAAGACCCCAATTGGGTGTACTCCATATAAGCTGGTTTACGGGAAAGCTTGTCATTTGCCCATTGAACTAGAGCACAAGGCCTACTGGGCCTTAAAACATGCCAACTTTGATTTGAAAACCGCGGGTGATCATAGAAAAATTCAATTGAATGAGTTAGTAGAACTCCGTGATCAAGCTTACGAAAATTCTTTGATTTACAAAGAGAAGACGAAAAGAATTCATGATGCCAAGATCAAAGACCGCGTTTTTAACGTTGGTGATCAAGTGCTACTTTTCAATTCTCGGTTAAAGATATTTTCGGGAAAGCTTAAAACCCGTTGGTCTGGACCATTCACAATAACCCAAGTTTTTCCTTATGGAACCATTGAGTTAGCTCAACAAGATGGTCCCAATTTTAAGGTGAATGGTCATAGGTTGAAACATTATTTTGGAGGGGATGTACCGACTATGGTAGTCCCGGATCTCCAAACTTTCCCCAAGGACAATTGAATTCGGGGATCGAGTCAAGCTAATGTGACTCGGTGAACAAAAACAAGCGCTTCGTGGGTGGCAACCCATGCTTATCCTTTCATCTTCTTATTTTCTTATTTCTAACACCTAATGTGAGGAGGGGGTGCCTCTTCTACTCTTGTGTTTCGTGGTTGTTTGTGATGATTGTTCAGGATTGTCCATGATTTATGATGACTCTCGTGCTCGTTATCTCTTCACTTGGAGTCTCATTCATCGGTGCTATTTGGAAATCCTATATCCGTTAAATCTTATCGACTAACGTTTTCTTTGGCATAATTAATAAACGGCCTAGAATTTTGTTAGGATTACCTTAACCCATAAAACATTGAGGACAATGTTTCGTTCTAGTCGGGGGGAGGGTGAATCTTCGATTCGATTTTGACCTTGCATGTTTCACATGTCGTGCACTCTTGCAACTCCGTTTTTCCACCAAAAATAAAAAAAATTGAAAATTTCAAAATTTTTTGAGAAAAAAAAAAAGTCATGAAAAAGTACAAAAAGATGTGAAAAAGTTGAAAAAGTTGTACAAAAATATAATAAAGTTTGAATAAGTGTTTTGACACCTTGTTGACTTTCTTGCTGGCGAGAGTAGGAATAAATATTTTGACTTGACCGGGCGTGTTAAGCCCTAGCTTGTTCCCTTAACCAATGATGATCACTTAAGCTTGTGCTAGTTTTGTACACCAGGAGCTATAAAATGCGAATTCTTTCTTAAGAATCTGCAAGTTCCCGTACTTGACTTTATACATGCGCAGCTTAAAAGCTTTCGCTAGTCTTTTACATAAGGAGCTAGAAAACGCGAATTCTTCTTCTAGAGTTTGCAAGTTTCTGTATCTGACTTTATATATGCGTGGCTGATTATCGGCTAAGTATTCGCGGGTTTCATTATTTGGAATCTTAAATTGCGAAGAGCGAGAAATGATAGAGTTAATTTAGAAGTTAGATGCTAAACATGGAGTAGTGGTTCTCTTTAGAGCTCATGAGAGGTACTTGTGGCTTTTTACTCCCATCAGAAACGTCACCAATATATAATAGATGTTCTAGGTTAATTAGTGGTATTTCGGTTTGAATAATATTTAGTTCTTTGTTTTCTTAAGAGAATTTTTGCTTTAGAAGTTGGGTACATATCAAGGAACACCAAAAATAAGAGTCAAAAAGTGAAAAAATCAAAAGTCAAAAGTTGATTATCTATGTGGTTTTGGAGCTACCCGATAAGCTTCCATTGATGTTGAGAAAAAAGTAAAGAAAAAAATGAAAAAATAGAAAAAAGTGAAAAAAGTGAAAAATGAAAAAAGTAAAAGTTGAAGTATTGTTGAATAAGAGCTATGTATGTATCAATAAGTTGTTGGCGCGTGAGGTGCATGTGATACGTGATTAGTAATCAGTCACATGAGGTGCACGTGATCGTACTCCGCAACTTATATTCTTGATATTGTATGTACCCCTAATTCCTTGATGTGGACCGAATTTCTATTGCAGTAGTTCTTAAGAGAAAATGAATAACTAATTATCGTTTTAACTTAGGTGTCACTATCGGACTTAAAATTATCGAAACGAGAAAATATGAAACAATTCATTTCTCAACAAAATAAAATATTGAGATACAAAACCTAGGAAATGGGAGTAAGAAGTTTCACAAGTAACTGTTATGAGTAGTGTTAGCATCTAATTTGTAGATAAGCTGTGATCTCGTTTGTACGTTTAGTTTGGGGACTCGTGAAAAATCAAGGATGACGAATTTTAACCGTATGGTCGCTTCTTAATAGAAGTGTTTCTACTCGTTGACCCTAATAATTATTGCAAGATAATGAAAGTTCAACATACCGTCACAAGTGTGAATTATGAAAAGTCCAAAAATAGAAGTGTAGTGGAATAAAGGAATAAGAGGAAAATTTTGGAGAACGGAGCGTTTTTCGGGAATAAATGATTTTGTAATCTCTTTTGAACCGCCTTGCTACTTTTCAAAGTTAGTAAAAAGAGTATCAAAATTATTTATCCTAAGAGCGTGAATTGATCACATTGCGTGAGGACACGGCAATACTTTAGTCGGGGGGATTTTGGTGAGTACTTATTTACTCACCATTTTCTGGTCAAATATCAACCCAAAACGACTTATCTGAGCTAACAAATGCCAAGAAATCGTGTGTTTTTGTGATTATGACATGCAGGTACGGATATATAAGAAATGGACGAAAAATCATCAGAAAACCGGAAAAACGAGCACGAGATTAGAAGATGGTCAAATAGTCAAAGCTGGGAATCCGAGAATCAGTTTTAGTCATCTACTTACTCAGACTTGTCAAATTTAGTCCTTGGAATTAACTTTTGAAAAGTGGCAGATTTTACCCTTTAAGTTTGGAATGTTACCAAAATGGTCCTTGTAATTGTGTTGATTAAAATCTGCCAAGTCCAAATTGTTTAGCCTGGTCCATTTAATATCAAAAGTCCACTACCTAAATAACCCAAGCCCACATCCTAAACTAACCCGAGCCCACCCAAGTCTCGGTCAACAAGTCTTACCTTCGGTCAAAAGGTCAAAGAAGAGAAAAAAGTTAAATAAAAAAACACACACCGCGCTTATTTCTTTTATCCCCAATTCACCCCATTCCCAGAACCAAGAACCCTAGATACCAAGCTACCCAAATTGGCTCAAATCAATCCGAACCACACCAATTGGCTAATGATTAGCTAATCATTAAGACTTCTAGAACATCACGTGGCCTGTCACATGTCAGAGAGATAAGAGAATCCTTCGAAGGACACATGGCTGCTTAAGATTGGTGGATGCACGTCATTGGATTCGCCTTCCAGAAGCTCTGACACGGAAAGAGAGTAGTAGCACAAGGATTGGACAGATGTCATCATTTGAGTGGACAAGCCACATCACGGATCATCATCCTATGGCTCATATTGTATCAAGGAAGCACAAGTATCATCTGAGGGCTCACATTGATTGAAAGAAGCACAAATTGACGCGGATTGCCAGCTTGGCACTTGACTACCCAAGCACTCCTCATTTCCTATAAATAGGTCTCTAATTTTCTCATTTTGTATGTAGATTTTAGGTACTGTTATGCTGCTTAATTGTAACTAGACTAGTGCTTGTAATAGATAGCTTTTAATAAAATTCAAGTGTTTTTCTTTTAATCTCAGCTTATTAATCAATCTCAAGTGCTTATTCTGTTTTTCACTTAGCTTATTTCTAGCTTATTTCAATAAATTTCAGCTTATCTTCTCTTCTTAACTTTCTCTTGTTATAAAATTTAGCTTATTCAAATTTTACTTTTCATCTCATTCACAATTATTTCAAATTTAGAAAATATAAAAAAAATCAGAAAAATATAAAAAAAAATAAAAAATAATTTCAAAATCAGTTTTAGATTAAAAATAAGCTCAATTTAGTTTACAAATAGCTAGTACAAGCTTTGAAAGCTTATGGTTCATGAGTACTGTTTCATCAAGAGGTGTTCAATTGAATTCATATGGTTACTGAGGTGATTCATGTTGATGCTGAGGTGGTAAAATTGGATAGACTTGGACAGATTTGGATGGTCCTGCCTATCCTAGAGATAGGCAAGCACAGTGAATCCATCTCTGTTTTGCTGAGATGGACTTGATTTGTAAGTTCTGATCAAATTTTGATTCCATATCTGAATAACTAGTTGAATAGTGTAGCTTATAGTATAACTGTTTGGTTGATTTAGAGTTAACTGTCTTATTAGTTGCTATTGTTGTGCTAGAATTGGTTTAATCATCTGTTTCTTATGCTTGCTTAGATCTGAGTAGTTGTAGCTTCTATTTGATAATCTGTTTTTTTTTTAGTGAATTTGAGTAGTAGTAGAGTTGAATGTTTTAGCAGCTTATTGTTGTTATTATTGTATATTGTTGAGTGATTTGTTAGTAATTGATTGTTGATGTGGATCTATGTGAGTTTAATGTTGGAGGTTTAGCATTTCTGTCACAACAAGGGGTGTTTGGATTAGAATAAATTTGAGTAGTATAAGTAGTTGTAGATCTAGTTAGATTGCTCAAGTAGATTTTATACATCTGCAGTAGTGTGAATGTAGCATAAAATTGGTCATTAGAACATTAAAAGTCAATATTAACTCTAATTTTTCCTTAACTGTTTCAATAATAAGTCTTAGATTACTCAGTTTTAATCGTCACTATAACTTAGAGTAATACAGCTTATTTCAATGTTAATCTAGCTTTAATTAACATATACTAGTAATTAGTAGTAGCTTAATTGGATATTAGTCAACTTTGCAAATTTTCAAATAAGGTCATATGAGTTTAAACTGATTGGTCAGAGTGTAATTAGGGAAGAGCTTCTAGATTTCAATTTTAATTGGTAATTCAATTTGAAAGTGGTTTTAAAAAGCTTGTCAGTAGGAGATTAAATTTTAACAAGTGGTTTAGCTTTTGTAACTCAGAAGCTTATAGTAATCAGAGTTCAAAGTTGACTGAGTGAGCTCATATCACCCCTGCACCATTGTTAAGTACCTGATTCATTGGACTGATTCAAGTGGTTTAAAGAGATTTGAGAACTTGATTGTTGTTGGATTTGTGTTCACTAATTGGAATAGTAGTGGTTTTTGCTTTTGGTTTCTCTATTTTGGCTTATATCAGCTGCTTAATAAGGCCTTTTAGTTCTTAGCCTAGCTGAATTCTGGAAATCTTTCTTTGGCCTGCTTAACACTATCTGAGTTTCTATTTGTGTATTAACCTGTGAATTGATTCACATTTGAGTAGTATGAGTACTGAGATTGGTGTCTTAGTTTCTGTGATAGCTTTATCTGTTTCTGTTATAGCTTATTGAGCTTATTCTATAGCTTATTGCTTCACTCCTTAGCCTTTGTGTGAATCTGTGTTTGCTTATCATCATAATCTGTTTCATTTGAGGTTTTCACAACCTCAGTGACTTGTGTTTTCAGTTTCATCAAGTTTTTATCACAAGTGCTTATTAATAAGCACTTGTGATAAACTGTTTTGCTTAAATAAGCAGTTTCACAACTGATTTTTCTTCCAAAATTTTATTTTAAGTTCTTTTTAATAATTTTGATTTTCTGGAATTTTTCCAGATTTTTCTTATTAGTTTAACTATTTTTAATAATTACTTTTGGTTATTTTAAATTTTTAAATCAATTTTAAATTCCAAAAATCAATAAAAAAATAGAAAAAGGTTCAGAAAAATATAAAAATAATTTTTAAATTTCTTTTATAATATTTTAGAATTTTTAGAATTTTATTTTCAATTTTCCACTTAATTTTTATATTTTTCTTATTTTTAATTCATTTTTAATTCAATAAATACAAAATTAATTCTAGAAAATAAAAGAAAAGTCAAAAAAATATTTTTCTATTTCCTAAAATTCTTTTTATTAGTTTTTAATTTTTAGAAAATATTTCCAAGTTAGTAGGGTCATTTTTCATATAACGTTACGTTTAAATTTTTACGTGTGCATTACCGTTTTCGCGTTTTTCAATTCGGTGCATAGTTAGCTTGTACTCTTTGCATGCTTTATTGTTGTTTGTTAATATTTGATTTCCTTGATTGCTATTTTCACTATATCACTTTTTCACAACTCACTTTCACTATACGATTCCCGATTCGATAATTCAAAATTTTCCATTTGAGCTTTCGTTGGGAAAAACGACCCGGGAATTACTTTAACCGGTATTTCCTCGGAATATTATTATACTATAATTGATATTTCACGCATCAGGTATGCTGGAGATCTCAGGTTCGAACCACCATTTTTGCGCTTTTTTTTGGTTTTTTTTTTTTTTTTTTTTTTTTTTTCAAATATATTTTTTTTTTTCAATTGCTTTTGGTGACTGTTAACCCAAACAACACAACAGTTTTTTAAAGGTCGATCTTATTTAATTTCCTACCAAAAAAAAAAATCTGCTCAAACTTTTAAACAAGTAATCCCAACATCAACAATCATGTCCCATAATAACTCATCATCAAACTCAGATTTGTTCAAGATAAATAGCAGCTGAGCAACAAAATCAATCACTCTATCACTTAATCTAATAGCAGCAGTGTACAAAAATTTAATCTAAAAGGAAGATAAACCAAATTCAGCAAGAACAACAACAAGTAGCAGCAATAGAAAAAGTCGATTGTACCAAAGAAAGCTTAAAATAAGCCACTTGAACAAGCACTAAATAAGCACATTGATCAAAACTAAAATCAAATCTATAAACTACAAGTAGGGGACTGTTTGGGGGGGTTGATGTGCAGGGCTACTTATGTCGAAATCAGTGATTATCTAAGACTCTCAATTTGGGTCGTATGAACCCAAAAAAAGAACAATAACCTGAGTTACCTAATCTTACAATAACAACAACAAGGCAACGTTAATTCGAATCCCAATTATCTGCCGATTTTATAACAACTGATTTTCAATATAGCTTACTAAGTAACTAAACAAGAACAACTACCAGGCTAAAATAATGCAGTAAACTCTGAAAAGACAACAACTATAACTAAAGGCAAACATCAACTAATTAACATTAAAATTAAGATAAGCTTCAAAACCTACTTGCCATCCAAGTGTCATGCAATTCTGAGAGACAAAATACCAAGAACTTCCTAAGTGCCTCCATAGGCTCTAAACCAATTCTTCCAAGCTGCTTCCTTCACACTTTTTGTATTTCTCTTTTCTTTCTTTTTTTTTTTCGTAACTATATTTTTTTTTTTTTTTTTCTTTCTCAAATTTAGCCAAACACAATAACTTGGAAATAAATAGAAAAATTGTAAAATTAAACTGGAACCAAACTTTTAAACAATAACTTTCATTGACTAAAATAAATTCGAATTACACATACTTTTTTGAAACAAGTTAAAACTTAAACTGAGATAAAAAAAATAAAGATGATCATGCCTCATAAGGGCTTACAAGAGCCTATTTATACTAACAAGAAAGTAGGTACCAATCTCTTCTTCTTTGTCTTCATCTTCAATGCTTCTTCACTGAGTAAATCTTGGCCTTTGGATCAACTATCCATTTATCTTAGCCTTCTGATGGTCTTTTGGCGCCCAACTGAGGTGGTGGATTGCCACCTTGTCATCACTTGAATGGTTAATGGTGTTAGGTACGAATTTGAGGGGATTAGTGGGATTGGGGATTGGGTTAGATGGTGATGGGGAGGGATGGTGATAGGTGGTGTTGGCTTGATGTGGTCACGGGGTGGATTTGGGTTTCATTTGGGGAAGAAGATAAATGATGCTGCGTTTTTTACCACTGACCATACCCTTTTGGTTTTCTTTTGATTAACAATTGTGTAGTGGGGGAGATGGTGATGGAGGGGCGTACGTATGTTATTTTAGGGTTAGGGTGAGGGAGGTTGTGTTTTAAGCGTGGAGCAGGGAACAAAAGGGAATGGGCTTGGTTGGGTTATCTTTGGGCCAAGGTGTAGATAGTAACTTGGGTGGGCTTGGGTGGATAAGGGTTTGGTTTTATTTTTTCTTTTCAATCCATTTGGCCTTAAACTTTAACACAAGGATTCTTTTGTAATTTATGATTTCCCAACTTGCCATGTTTTCAAACTTCACCCGAGGACCATACTTGCCAAGTTAGATAAACCAAAGTACCCAAATTGAATTTTTCCATGTCAAACCACCCGGGACTAAAACTGCCAATTTGCCAAAGTACAAGGACCAAATGTGTAGTTTTCCAAAAGTTTTCACCCAAAGATCATTCGTGGTTTATTTTTGACTTTTAAAAGCGAGAGTTGACTTTTCTTTGAAAATGATTGACCAGGGACTAGTTTTGTGAAATTTTGAAAGTCGGGGGACTGAAACTGCCAAATATGTAACTTTTGTTCGTTTTTCGTTTGTTTTCACTCGTTTTGCATAAGAAACATATAAAATACGATCTTTGGGATTTTCTTCGTATTTTGGTGCGTTTTTGATTATTTTTGATCGTTTTGCAGCTTATATTTGACTCAAAATGATGAGTATTTACACACTCATCACAGGGTCTATTAGATGCTGTCAGTGAATTCCTATTATTTCTATTCCTCTCATGTTCTGTGTATCCTTTTATGTTTTGGAATATGCGTGATTGAAGAATAAACTAGGAATTAGGAAGTAGCTACCAGATTAATGGTCTTGCAATAGTTAGGATAAGACAGAAGTCATATACCTCAGAAAATGGGAAGTATTCAATGGGATGACCTCTTCGCAATTGGTTTTCTTGATTAGAAACTAGGAGTCAATACTAATTGGAATAATATGCTGACGAATTTATCCAGTATTGCGTTACGTGGGCTTGTGGAGCTTGAAAGTTGCATAAAACAAACTTCAGATGATGGTAAATATAACAGACAGCAGGATAACCTTTTGACTGACACCAACACTGGGAGATACATATCATGTGGACTGTTCCCTTAGTTACAGTTTGGCCTCTGCGGGTTTCCTCCTCTATGATATGAAACTCATTCACCAGACATAAACCTATCAACATAGACCCTACATATGATTAATTTAATGCAATTACTTTGTCTGAGACTGCACTGGAAACCCCTGAACTTCTCATGTTCTTTATATGGTTCTAGGATTCAACATGCTTTTGCTAGAATTTTCTGAATTATAAACTCTTGATAAATGCAATTTGACAGGGTTCAAGTTAATTAAATGAGGTTTTCGTATGAACAGTTTGTAAACGCTTATTTGATAGCTCCTGTTAGCTGTCAGGTTTTGCTCTAATTTGAAACAATCTAGAATTGTCTCCTTATCCTTAAGTTCTGTCTTTTAAAGATTATTAGTTTCTAATAATAGCAACAGTTGCAACAAAATTTCTTCTTTAAATTAGGCTAGCTGTATTTGGACATGCTTGCTATAAAACTTTTGCATGTTTAATTTCTAAACACACAATAGGTTTTTCACTTGGCCAAATAAATTTAAGACGACGTTCTCCCTTATACACTTCCACGCTCGTCCAACTAAGTAATTTACTGTTTCATGTTCTATTAGTTGCTTCTTATTATCCGTTAATACTATTAGGAATATTTTGATGGCTAGAAGTGTTGTCTTTTGCCTCCAAACAGGTGGATAAGCTGAAAGTGTTATCTGAGTCTCTTGTTAGCTCCTCCACAAAATCTGAGAAGCGTATTTCTGATAACAGGTATAAATACATAATTATTTTTTGTTTTACATATGGTTAAGGATGTAATTATTTTCTTGTAAAGTCCCTAATGCTGAACATAGGAAGTGCACAAGACATGTTTTGCAAACTTTAAGAGGAAGTTCAGTGGAGTTCACCTACAAAGGCTCTTTTGGCAAGTTGCATCAACTACATTGGAGCAAAACTTCTGCACAAAGGTGGATGAAATCAAGATCATGAGTCTAGAGGCATATGAATACTTGATCTAGAGGAACCCAAATACTTGGAGCAAAGCATTCTTCAGTTTGGAAACTAAGTGTCCTAATTTTGAGAATGGGATTTGTGAAAGTTTCAATAGGGCCATCTTAGTACAAAGAACCAAACCTACTATCACCATGCTTGAAGACGTCAGACTATATATGATGCAGAGATTGGTTTCTATGAATAGAGCTACAAGGAAATTGGAAGACACTATTACACCATCTATCAGAAAAAGATCAGAGTATCTGAAGGATCAACAAAGGTAATACTTGATATTAGTGTTATTCATTATGAGTAAAAATTGACCACTTGTTCCTTTAAATAGACATTGGCAGGTTGCTCCTAGTGGATTTCAAGAACTTGAAGTCAAAAATGGTCATGAAGCTTATGGAATTAACATTCAGTTGAGAAAATGCATGTGTAGAATGTGGGAGTTATCTGGAATTTCATGTATTAATGGGTAGCAGCCTATGGGCACATGAATAGAGACCCTGTAGAAGGAGTACATGAATGGTATAGCCAATAAAGATGGTTTGAATCTTATCAATTTACCATTAGGCCTGTATATGGAAGTACAATGTGGAAAAGAACTAGAGATCCACCCCTTTTACCAACTATGATGAGAACAATGCCAGGAAGGTCAAGTAAAAAGAGGGTCAAAGCACAATCATGACATGTAGTAACTGTCAAGAAATATGTCACAACAAAAAAGAGTTCTAAAAAAGATCCATTTCCAAGACCACCTAAGCCAACTAGACCTAATTATACTACCTATGCTTCTGCAAGAGGTGGTAGAGGCTCAAGGGGGGGGGGGGGGAGATGTGGTAGAGGTGATAGGAGTGGTGGTAAAGGTGAGGGGGAGTTCTGGTGGAAGGGGTCAAAGAGGTGGTGACAGTGGTCAAAGAGGTGGTGGGAGTGGTCAAAAAGAAGCTGGGAGAGGTCAACAAAATGATGAGGTATGTTTTTTTTATGTGATGTAGATTTTAGTGTTTATGGATGACCGATTTAATGTATATTTTTATTGTTTCAATTTAAGGATGAGGATGAAATTAGAAGGAACATGGAATATGAGTATATGGAAAACTTACTGATCAAGAGGAAGATAAAAGAGAAGTAGAAGAGAAACTACAACAGATATATTTTGATGAACAAGCTTTGAGATTGACAATTGATATCCATTAAATTATACATATATTTTAGATTAAATATCTCTAATTTATGGCATAATAACTAGCAAAAATGTTTATTTTAAGTACATATATTGTTGAAAGTTATTATTTATCATGGTAGGCACGGGACGAGGACATTCGTGCAAATATACAATATTTTGATTGTTTATCGAAAATTATTGAAGCCCGAAGAAAAGCACAAGCCGAGCCCGAAGAAAAGCCCAACAACTGGCCTTAAAGGTTAAATGAAGATTAAAATGACAAATTTGGACCATAATGGAGCCTAACCCAAATGGAATAACACAAACTAGGCAGGTTTATACGGTTGACCATGTCAAATTCACTAGTCAAGGCTGATCATGACAGGTGTCCAATTCTTGCACAAGAAGCTAATTTGAATGGTGGATATTGACTAGGTTTTTGGAGTTGATACTATATATAATATCATAATGAGACATTGAGAGCCGACTCCTTCCTTCCTACCAAAGAGGAGGTCGGTTCCTCCAACATTTCTTTGACAGCTAGTTAATTTTTGAGCATACAACATAGTTAGACATCTAGCAATTATATTTTAATCGTCTTTATTTATTGTTATCTTTTTCATTTTATTTTAATTGAACCAAAAAACCAAAACATGTTGTAGTTTTACATTGAATTTCTTTTAAGCTTTTGTTCACCCCCGTACGGGTGTCCAAAAAAACCGAGGAACCAAAAGAACTGAGGAACTATACCGGTATTATATCAGAACCGAACCGTATATTAGAACCATGGTACGGGTCTTGGTTCTCAAAATTTCATATTTTCGGTTCTCGGGACGGTTCGGGTCGGAACAGTCCGGTTTTGGTACTTTCCCGAAAGAACCGACTACATTGAAAATATGAAATTTTAAAAGGTTTATTTGAGACATTGTGTAATCTGAATAGCCTTTTGTGAGAGAGAGAGAGAGAGAGAGAGAGAGAGAGAGAGAGAGAGAGAGAGAGAGAGAGAGAGAGAACTACTCATTATTGAGCTGTAACATAAAATCTAAAACAAAAAACACATAATAAAATTAAAACCCTAACTTTTAATCCATTCAAAGATCGTTATCATTCATCAACATGAAAGTAAGTTTATCTTGAAATCATTATCATAAACAAATGATGCAACATTAAGCGTTTTTGGAGGTTTAAAACATAAATGCGTATTCTTGATACTTTTGAACAATTATAAACTTATATTTTGAATTTTTGACATTTAGTGTTTATGTTTATGTTTATATTATTTTGAACAATTTGAACGATTAGAAATTTGGAATGGTTTGCATTGTTGGAGACATTTTTGTGTGTGTTTGTATTGTTATAGCATTATTAGCATGTCCTTTATGAATGATCAACGACGAAAAAAGTAAATTATTTAAACACTTAGGTACTTGTGGGAATTACCAAAAATTTTCATACCGGAACCGAACCAAAGAACTTGGGACGGTTCTTGGTTCCCCTTTTTCCATATTTTCAGTTCTCGGTTCTTTCAGTTCTTGTTCCGGTTTGGGACAGTTCCACTACCACGGACACCCCTACACCACTGTTCCATTTTGCATTTAGTTATTACGTATGTCAACATCCGCTCTTTATTTTTATTTTGTTTTTGTTATTTTCATGGTTTTAGATTAACTTATGATTAGTTTTTATTAGTTAAAATTTGTAGAATCTTTTTTAGTAATCAATTTTTACCCTCTTAAGCTCTACTTTTACCTTCTTTAATCAACTTTTGTAAAATTTTCTTTTATAAAATTCTTAGTTTTATGTTTTTAAGTTGTAAAGTTTAAACTTTTTATAAAAATATAAAATTTTAAGTCATTTTCTTTCATAAAGTTTACATTTTTTTATTAAGTTTCATTTTTAACACTTTTTATTTATAAATTTTAAACTTAATCTTATTTTTAGTTATATAAATTCAAAAACACCAAAAATAGTTGTTCGTGATTGATTTGTTGTTATGGAGCTGTTAAAGAAGATTTGAATATATGAGCTTGTAGATTGGGTATTGATTAGAATATATTTTGGAGTTCATTTTATCCGTAGTCTTCATATTTGGTAACTTCTAATCCCTTTTCGATTATCTTTTTTCATTATTTATTGTTTATTGCTATGTTTAGACTTATTATGCTTATTTATGTTATTAGTGTAGTTTTTATTATGTGTGAGTAGTTTATATATGTTTGTTTAGAAATTGGTGGTTAGGTAGTTAGGATTGCGATTGGAAATTGTTGATGGTGATTTTAGTTGTTAATTTAGGTTGGTTTATTGACTAGAGATTATGTTAGCCGGTTTTGGTAAAGGGTAGTTGCGGATTTAAGCGTCTCTTGACCAAAATTTCGTGAAAGGTCCGCCTGATCAGTTTTGGTTCCTTATTCTTGAAAGAGAACTTTAACTCAAAAATTAGGCGAGTAAGACGCGAATTAAATTCGCAAGACTAACTTTTACTATTAAAACGCTTAATTTAGCCTAGTGAACCGTTAACGGGAGACATCCCATCTACGGTTTACTTAGATTGTTTTTATTCAATTTGACGGGCAAAAGCTGTTGGAAAGAATAAAAATTCTCTAGTAGTCAATATCTTAACCTAGATTAGCAACTAAGTGGTTTAATGTACGCGAATAAGGGTTAAGATTGAAGTACGCAACCGTATGAATAAATTAACTCTTGTTCGAGTTTTAATTCACCAATTTTAATCTTAAATATTTACCACCAATTTCTAGGCAAATATACCTGTTAGCCTTAAAAGTAATGTTATATTCGGGAATAGCATCTCCTTCTATGTACAAGGACTAGTTTAGACAATAGTGCTAAGTTAGGCTTGTATTCTAGTATAAATACCCCTCCTAGTCTTAACTAGGAGGGTTGGATGTCTCATTGTATTTCAAGGTGTGTGTGTTTTCCTTCTTTCTCTCTCTAGAAAACACACACATCTTCCCCTTTCTTGAAGCTAATAATATACCATGTTTACTCTTTATTTCGAGCATCCCTGACCTCCTGAAGGTGTTTCTTGGTCACAACAAGTGGTATCAGAGCTAACCGGGGGCGAATCGTGGTGTTTCTGGGTGAAAAATCGTGTTTTTGGGTGAAATATCTCGGATCTCGTTACTGTTCATCAGTTTTTTTTCGAGTTAGAAAAAAAATTTCGAGTTAGGAAAATTTTTTCGAGTTTGAAAAATTGTTTCGAGTTAGAAAATAATTTTATCGAGTTTGGATTTGAGGTGTTTATCGAATTAGGTAGCAATTCTTGTCGAGTTAAGAAAATTTTTCGAGTTAAGAAAATTTTTTATCGAGTTAGGAAATAGTTACCGAGTTTGGGAAATTGTTACCGAGTTTGGGAAAGGCTTATTGAGTTAGGACTTTTGCCGAGTTAGGCTGAATCATCCTTATCGTTTATCGAGTAAGGGTTTCACTTGGGTTTTACTAAACGAAACGCTGCCGAAATTTCATTGGCTTATCGAGTTAGGAACAATATCGAGTTAGAGCAGGTTTCGAGTTAGACATTTTACCGAGTTTGACAGCTTTGAAATCCTTACCGAGTTTGACAGCCTTACCGAGTTTAAAAGGTTACCGAGTTTGATGGGTTTATCGAGTTAGCAAAAAAAAATGGCGGGAAAATTTGAGTAAAATTTATTTTTGAGAGGAGACTAAACGTTCAATTTTTACGCGAGATTTAAATTTTGGTATAAGGTTGAAAATTTTGGTCCGAAATTCAAATTTTTTAGCCAAAATTCAAATTTTTTCGACAAAATTTGGCGTAAAAATTTTTAATACTCAAATTTTTCAGGTAACCTTTGTATTGTATTTCATAGTGATTTCCAAATTATGGGCGAGAAAATATTCCAATTTTATTTTTGGAGGGAAAATACGAAATCACTATGAATCACCCGAAATAGAATTTCAAGCTTCACCAAAAACACACCACGTTTTGCTTAAACGATCCTGATCAAGAATCACAATCAAATGACAACGGCTAGTATCGGATATTTGTGAATATGGGGATAATTCGTTATTATTTATTCGGGTTTGAAGTAACGTTTTACGGGCGTGTACTTATTTCATCTTCTTTCTTTCTTCAATTCTGCGAAGATGACTTGTTTGGGCATATATTAATGGTGACGAAGACTTGGATATCTAGTTACTTTTGTGATTCTTTCTCTCTATACTCACAAAGTAGCTATCACTTTAAGGAGTTACGTTGTAGTGCTCAGTGTCTCACGTAGTTGAGGATATGTCAAGATGGATTGTGCTTATTACACTTCTTTAGGGGTATAAGGTACACCGTTCTTAGTCACAGGATAGTACAAGCTTAAGTCACAAGTCTGAGGGATTTTACTTCATTATCAAGTTCGTCATATCGGGTTATCTTCATATGTGGTTACTACAAGAGCCGTTGTTGATTCAGAGGTTGATAAAGAGTACGACAATTTCAAATGGTATTGTTAGTAGATTGGGTTTATCGACATCTTCTCACGGGCTTATGTGATTAATGATAAAGTGCTTTCAGTTAATACTTCATGTACACAATGTTATGCTGATTCCGATGAGATCGCAATCATCAGGGGAGAGAAATGTGTACATCGAGGATGCACAACAAGTTCACGTGATCGGGCTTAATGATTTATGAAATGATTTGTGTCGGAGATTGGTTGATTCTATATCCTTATCCTCTCACTTTTTCTACGTACTTCTACCTTATCCACCTTCACCAATTTCAGGCAACAAATTCAAGATGATCGGTGTTTCAACTTGTTACTTTGGTGTTATCATTTCATGTGTACGTTATGGACTGATTTGCTTTACGCAAGATAACTGGAATGCATTTGGTGAGATGAAAATGTTGATATTCAGTTCCCTCGAATGGACAATCTTGAAGAAGGTCGAGTCTACAGTCTGTTCTACATTTTCCACTGCGTGTTTGAAGAACTAAAGACGGTTTGCATTTAAGTATCAAAAGACTTCTTCAGTTTCAGGGCATTCATCAGAAAGGTTGTCAGTTTGGGGGAGAGCACTAATTAGGGGAGAGTGTCAAGCCAGATTTAATCCCTAATTAGATTTGCTCACATTGTTCTTCTGCAAGTAAAGAGATGGCAGCTGAGAAGATTCAGGAAGCTGAATGAATCAATGAAGTTTGAAGACCACTCTCAGAGCAGCTGCGCTTATGTTTTGTATTCAATTTTACTTGTAGGGAACGTTGTAAGCTATTCCCATATAACATCACTTTGGGGAGAGATTGTTAGCCTTAAAAGTAATGTTATATTCGGGAATAGCATCTCCTTCTATGTACAAGGACTAGTTTAGACAATAGTGCTAAGTTAGGCTTGTATTCTAGTATAAATACCCCTCCTAGTCTTAACTAGGAGGGTTGGATGTCTCATTGTATTTCAAGGTGTGTGTGTTTTCCTTCTTTCTCTCTCTAGAAACCACACACATCTTCCCCTTTCTTGAAGCTAATAATATACCATGTTTACTCTTTATTTCGAGCATCCCCGACCTCCTGAAGGTGTTTCTTGGTCACAACAATACCCCTTAGTATAATTTTAGTTTTAGTTTAGCTTTCCTTTAGATAACTTAGTTGTGTTAGTTTATTTTTTATAGTTTAAAACCAAAAATACCTTTTGTGATAACAAAGCATCAAAGAAAACTTGACTGACGTACTTCAATTCACCACTCCTTCGAAACAATACTCGGGAGATCAATACTTACCGAGATATTTAGTATTGAGGTTTGTATACTCTTTCCCCTTTTATAAATATTTTTGATCGAAAAACGACCTCTTTCAATAATGGAAGAAGATGTAAGATGGAAACAAGAACAATTAAAGATGGAAGAAGAGGAGCAAAGAAAACAAGAAGAATGGAACATGAAGTATAACTAGCTATACCCTTCACTCTATATTTCAGATGAAGACAGGAAGCATGACAGGCTTCACCCTTCCCAAAATATGTCAGATGAAGAGTCTTTTGAGCAAGAACCTTTCAACGGAAATGTGTTGTCTGTTAATGATGTAGAGGTAGCAGATGGACAAGCAGAACATGATACAAAGATGGTTATTGCAGATGGAGTAGATGCACCTTGTACGTCAGATGCTATTGTAGATGAAGCAAACAAAGGGAAATCATTTGTAGATGGAGCAGATGCTACTCCTGAACCAAAGAAAAACGGTACAAAAAGGAAAGCTCATTATGATCCAATGAGAATTTATTACAAGAACATGGGTAGATCAGAGAGGATCTTTCAACATAAAATGAAGAAAATAGGGTTTGATCCAATTGGGAAGGGTCAACCCTAGATTCAGCCTTGTTTGTGGATCGAATTTGAAAACTGTTTATTATTTGCATTATCAAAGTTGTAACCTTTTGTAATGGTGGATGTACTAAATAATGCATAATGACACAGCTTCTGTTAAAGTGGTACCAAACACTATGTGTTTGTCCCCCACAACTGCAATATTGATCAATGCAAATTTTCCTAAGTTTATTAATTGTTTAACTTCTCTTAATACGCTGATTTATTTCATTGTTTATTACTTGGAATAAATCTCTTTATATTCTGCTTGTATTATACCATCTGTAAAGGGTTGTCCTCCACACGCATGAGAATCTTAGTCTAATCTATGTTGGTATTAGCAAATGAAATGACTACAGTTTGCTTTCTGTATAGATGAGAATCTTAGTCTGATTCATCACACTGTTTTTTTTCCTCATCAACTGAAGCACAAAACCAGGTACATATGTACTATTTTTTTTCTCCTCATCCCTTCATTTTGACTGCTTTCTATATAATTAAAGTAGCAACCAACCCTTCACATATCCACTATATAAAGGCATAAGCACAATGTCATTTTCATATCAAATCTGTAAGAAAACCTATAATTGCAAAAATGAGTTCCAAAAAGAAACCAGGTATTCAACAATGTCTTTTCATCTCATTTTTTAGATCTGTAACACACCATTCATTTTTTTATTTTTTATTATTATTATTATTATTATTATTATTATTATTATTATTTTTTTTTTTTTGCATAAATCATAACCATTTCCAGCAGTGAAAGTTCTGATGCATCATATCCAATGCCATGGTCTAAGTATTTTCTAAAGGTTGAAGATTCAAGCTCTGATTTAGGCTATGATGAGCTTCAGTTTTATCAACAAAAAATGGGTTCAAGCTCAAAGAAGGTTGAAGCTAGCAAGAACCTTAAAGCATGTTCAAGGTTGCAAGAATCTAAGCTCCAAACAAATTGCAAAGATTGCTTTTGCAGATAGGATTAAGGTTCTAGGCCTGGAAAATAAGGAAACTTGTGATGAAATTGGTATCAAGTCATTTGCTGTCAAAAATCCCACATGTGCAATTGCCAGTCTAAAAAGGAAAGGAAAAAAAAAGGATGGATTAGAACCACTTATAGGTACTAATGCTTTTGGTTGCAGCTTAAGTATGTATGTTTACCTGTTCATCATGTATGTTGGTGGTTTAAGTATGGCTTAAATGCCCTAGAATAAATCTTTTGTAACCCCTATTATGAATGCAATGCTTATGGTTTAAGTAACAAACAAGGGTATAGACACATCAAAACAAACTTTCATTGCATATAATAACCATGACTGCTTCCAATAGATTGAGTTTACAAGGATAGAAAACCATGACTGCTTAAATTAAGGGTCTACACTTGTAATACTAACGCCTTAAACAACAACTAAAACTGCCCTATCCAACATGCTGTTTTAAGACTACTTCAGTGCAAGGACTAAAGAAACAACAATTGCAAAAACAAAAAAGGTTGACTTTCATAAACTGACTTTTTTAAAGCTTTGCAAATCAGCCTCCAATTCTTCAATCCTTATTTGACGTGTTACTTCTGTTTGAACTTCACGTCTTTGTTGAGGAGGAAGTTGACTGTACATCTTGAACAAATGCATCTTGTACCAATCACATTCCTCCTTTGGATCGTACCAATCCCATTTATTACATTTCTTCTTACCAGGTTTCTACAATCAAAGATTTGACTCTATTAAATTATTGAAAATTATAGTCTTTAAAACAAAATATGAATGATGAATTACCCAATGATTTTGGAAACAAATGAATCGTCGAGCAGGGTTGGAGGGTGTCCATGACGTTATAACCATTGATGGTATGTGACATTTGCAGTTTTCATTGGAAAGATATGAAGACATGTTTTGATTTGATTTTGATTTGGGATATGTTTTGATTTTTGAAAAAGAAATTGATTTGGGATATAACCGTTAAAATTAGGGTTAAAAATAAAGAGAGAAATGGGTATTTTATATATGTGGATATGTATGGTCATAAGTGGGCCCAACAATCTAACGTGGTACCCAAATGGTCATATAGCCTATTCTTGTAGGTTTCAACAAGTATCATAGTTGATAATAGTATTCTCTAAAGTTCGTTACCAACAATTGGAAATTTTTGAAAGTTCATAGCCAATTTATGGACTTAACCCTAAATGTTGCACGACATATGGGTATTTGGGTTTTTCTTACTTTCAGCCCACTCAAAAATTTTCTGACCCCATCACATCACATGTATACTTTATGAAATCTGAAACGATTTACAATGTGATAATGTGATCGTATCAAAGGTAACTAGTTTTAAAACCCGTACGTACAGGGTTTGAGCAAACAATAAAGCGGGTAATGATATTTTAATAACTTTGTTTGAAGTTAAATATTGTGACAATACATAAATTCATGATTTTGTGATGTTTAACATTTTCCTATAAAATTATATTAATTTGTTAATATATATATATAGTTATAATATATGTGCACGCACGTATTTTACCATAATTTTTTCATTATCTGCTAATATTGATTAATATTTTGTATCAATTTTTGTTATACGAAGGATTTGACTTTGTTTAAATGGTATGATGTTTAGGTTGATCATATTTAAATTTAAATATTTATATCATGTTCTAAATTATGTGTGTTTAGTAGCACATAATGACCCTGAAAAAATATTTGTCGTTGTTATATGTGGAACCTCGTCTATTTATTTTCATCTCATAGTAACGTGTGAGTCAAGCCTTCAGTTTGATATTTATAGTCCTATTAATAATAATTTAAGCCGATTTTTAAATAGTGCGTGGGTTAAACTTATAAAGATGAATAGCATGAGTCGTTATTGAAGGCGGTAGTTAAAAAAGCATTTTTTTTTCTTTCAAAATATCTTTTACTTAATCTCATAAAAAAGAATAATATGTGGTACAAGGTTGGGTATGAGAAGTATTTTAAGAAATCATATGTGGTACAAGGTTGGTAATGGAAGAAAATAATCTGTATGGTATGATAAATGGAGCTCAGTGGGACCATTGTGCAGTATTGTTAGTAAAAAGGGATATATATGATGCAAAGATGAGTGATGATTGCACTCTTGCAGATGTTGTGGAAAATGGAAATTGGAAATGGCCAAAAGAATGGTATGTTAAGTATCGTGTTTTGAATAATGTTCATGTCTAGTTTTTCAAGAAACAGAAATAGATTAGGCTAGATGGGTCAATAATCAAGGTAAGCTGGTGGATTTCAGTATCAAGAATGTATGGAAAGATAAAAATGATGAGGCTCAGAAAGTGAAATGGGATTATATGGTTTGGTATACACAATGTATACCAAAACACGCATTTATTCTATGGATGACAGTTCAAGAAAAACCTCTAACCCAAGAAAAATATTGAAGTGGAATCCTACAGCTGTGTTTGAAATGTGCTCTATGTGAAGAAAACAGTGATTCTCATGATCATTTGTTTTTTAAATGCAAGTACTTAGTAGAAATATGGAGGAATGTGCAGAAGTTATTGATTAAGGAGAAGTTCTCAGGATTGGAAATTAGTCATCAAAGAAATGACTCAAGCAAGAAATAGTAAGAACATTTGGTGTATCCCGGGAAAAATAGTATGTGCAACAACTGTGTATTATGTGTGGCAGGAAAGAAATGCAAGGATTTTTAATAACTCTAAAATTAAGAGAAGTGTAGATGCTCTGGGTCCAAGAAATCAAGAATGCAATAAAATTGAAGATGATGAGCCTTAGATTTAAGGAGAGTAAAGCTGTATAAAGTGTAGAAGAGAAGTGGAATGTGAAAATGCAAAAGAATAAGAAGAATGCAACGAATGTATAGTGTGTATATTATATTTCAGTTTTAAAGAATGACATTGTAGAATGCTATGATTGTATAGGATAGTTTTTTATGTAAAAGTTATGATCAAATGAGAAGATAAATAAAATGAGAATGTGATGTTTTTGATATGGTATATGTATAGATACATGGGTTTGTCTATGTATGCTTTATCAGACTTTATACTATAACGTTTATATATACAAATTAAGTAAATCATTTTTAATTATCTTCAAACATGCAATCCTCATTAAAATATATATATATACATACATACATACATATATATATATATATATATATATATATATATATATATATATATATATATATAATAACCACGCCTAGTTTTGCTAATCAAATTGGTTTGTTCTCCTAAAAGGTGGCGTAAAATATTTTTTTACCGTTTTTTTAATAATACCTTTCGTTTTTCATTCGTGAAATTTTTTCATGACAATTTTTTTTTTTTTTTTTTTTTTTTTTTTTTTTTTTTTTTTTTTTTTTTTTTCAGATCATCAAAAGTCATTTTACACTTTATATATAAAAAAAATTATATGCTCATTTCACTATCTACTTCAAAACCTGGCCCAATACGTCTATTTAATTGGTGGTCTCTACCTCAATAAAGTGAACCAAATTTAATTTGTCTACCTCAATTTATAACGTACATATATATGTCGATCGTCTATTTTTTGTTGTTTAGGGTCCACTATAATTTGTTTATCTATATATGGGAAAAAGTGTGGTTTCTACTTTTGTACTACTAATATATAGATCGAGTAAATTGGATGTTCTTTTTGCTATTGCTGTGTTGCAAAATTAAAAATTTGATTATTTAATTTCATAAACATGTTTAAGTAAAAAAAAAAAAAAAAAGAGTCTACCAACAATTACAGATTGTATGTGCTATTGACAAGAAGCATATATTTAGCGGAAATATTTTGATGTATTATTTGTCAAGTTTTCAGACTAACTTTTCAATGGAGTATACATTAACATTTCCAAACTAAAAATCATTATTTCTATGTATACATGATTTCATCAACATATTTAATTAAGGTAAGTGGATTTTAATAAGTTATGTATTAATATTAAACGAGTTCATACTTAAAAATGTTTTTAACCATGACAAGCTTATAACCCCACCCAACAAATAATTAAGAAACACAAGTATGAATGATGAAAGATATTTTTGCGTCGACACAATTGGTTAAAATTAAGTAGGGACACTGTACCTAGCTAGAATCTTTGGAAACATTTAATCGTAGATGGCCCAGTTACACCAAAATGGTTTTCCGGGTTCAACCGAAACTCACGGATTAACCCGTGATCATAATAGATAATAAAGTCTATAAATAGACTAGTGCTAGTTACAGTAGTACCTCACAACAACATAAACAAACACTTGTTTAGCAATACTACCATAAAAGATTGATCATGAAGAATATGTATGAAATGATGTTTCTTCTCGTTGTTATCACCAGTACGAGCTCGACTTGTGTGTTTCCTTAAACAATGATGGTGACCAGGAGATTTTCATGGTTGTGGACGATCAAACGACCATATATGCATGATGCAGGATCGGAATAGAGATGAGTGAGGTAATTAATTTGTTATTTAGTTAATAAAGTAATTCCTTAAGCTAAAGAGAGATGTTTGCGCTAACATTTAGTATTTCATATATTATTAGGAAACCTCCTTCACTTTCACGGTCCCTTTGTGCAGGCCATTCCAGCCAGTTCAACTTGGAAATTTTGGAACATGGGAAGGTATTGACACTTTCACGGAAATCATCCCTGAGTAGGAACTGCATTAATCTTGACCAGCCATGTGGGCTGCCGCTTGATTGGTGCTGTGAAGGGCTTATATGGAATGGCCTGCACAAAGGGACAGTAGAAGAGGACATTATTCAATTCTAAAGGTGTTTTTTCCTAGTTTGGTTGCTTAATTTCACATGCATGTAACGTACCTTACTCATCTCTATTCCTGCATCATGCATGGTCGTTTGATCGTCCACAACCATGAAAATCTCCTGATCACCATCATTGTGTGAGGAAACACACAAAGTCGAGCTCGTAATCGTGATAACAACGAGAAGAAACACCATTTCATACATATTCTTCATGATCAATCTTTTATGATAGTAAAACAAGTGTTTGTTTGTTGTTGTGAGGTACTACTACTGCAACAAGCGCTAGTCTATTTATAGATGTTATTATCTATTATGATCACGGGTTAACCCATGAGTTTCGGTTGAACCCGGAATACCATTTTGGTGTAATTGGGCCATCCAATTAAATGTTTCCAAAGATTCTAGCTAGGTATCTCTACTTAATTATAGCCAATTGTGTCGATGCAAAAATACCGGTCATCATTCATACGTGTGTAAGTGTGTTTCTTATTAATTTCAGGTCCCCCCCATGAATAGACGAGTGGCCAACATTCATGGATCAAACTAAGCAAAAAAAAAGAAAAAGAAAAAAGAAGAGACCTATCACAAAAATCCGACGAGCACTGGTGGTGGTTGCGATGTGTAAAATCAATGAGCTTTTAAGTTTAAATTTCAGAATAAACAAGTTTTTGAACTTTGTAACTGTAGATAAGTTAGGCTTCACTTGTACGTTGTGGATCAAAGTGGCTGGTGTGAAGAAAATGAAGAAGATTTCAAGTAAAAATGGATATGCATAATTTTAACTAATGATGAGTTTAGCTCGTTAACATGAACATGTGTGAATTCTCGTATGATTTTATCAATGAAATTTGATAGTTTACACCTAAAAGATGATCGGACCTAAATTAAGTATGAAATTTAACAACAAGAAGTATAGTAGATGATTTTAAACTATTAACAGAAATAGCAACTTGTTGCATAATGTTATTAGACTCCTGCAAAAGAATGAGACCAATTTCTTTTATGACATACAGTAAAACATCCATAAATTAATACTCGATAAAATTAATAATTTGTTCAGTTTCAACTTGGGACCAGTACAAATTTGGACCTTAATCGATAAAATAATAAGATAATAATTTTTTTGAAACTCCAGTATATATATATTAGTCCCAACGAAACTATAAATTAATAATTACTAAAAATTCCATATATATGTATATATGTGTGTGAGAGAGATACACTTTAAAATCCTAAGATTGTTTAGTAAAAAATGAAATTCATTGTCACTTGTTATTTTTTGTTGAACTTCAAATCTATATTGAGTTTATCTCAAAATCTTCTTATTGCTGTAAAGTGTTGGTGTGTTGTCTTCTAGTATTGCAACAAAAATTGTTAATTTTATTTTTATAAAGTGTGAATATTAATTCATAAAACTTTAATTGAACCTTGTTTTTCAAATTTATTTTCCATCTATAAGAAGTATACATTGTAACTAGTATTACACTTGAAAATTTAAAGGCCATATATAAACCTCTTTAAATTAATAAATTAATAAATTATTAATTTATCGATATAATAATATCTCGCTAAATTAATAAAATATCTCGGTCCCACAACGCTATAATTTGTGGAGGTTTTACTGTACGTGATTATTGTTTGGTCAGTTTCTATGGATTTCATTTAATAAGGATTTTTATAACTTAGTTTTAGTTATTTAACTGTTGTCTAAAACCTGTATGCTTTTTTTGGCCACTGTTATGTTATATGTCCTTTAAGACATGGAAAAAAAATATATGAACCTGCTCCACACGTTGGGTGTAATAACAGAAGTGCTATTCCAAATGTACTGCATACACCGGTTGATGGTGCATGCACAACTGATGGTTTTGTTATCGATCTGAAAACGTTGGCAAGGCTTTTGAGACTTCTAACACTGTGTCGTCATCTGCAAAAGGCAAAAGGAAATTGGATGCTAATGTGGAGCATGTATTTGTGCCACCCTTTATCTCTAAGAAGCTATGTATAAACGAACCCGCAGCCACCTGTATGACCGAAAATGTTTCTCAACAATCTTTAAATAATAAAAGTCCTGTTCAGTCCGTCAAAACTGTGTTGTTCTTTAGTCCAGGGAAAAGAAGATGGGCCAACTATTAGTCGATATGTAATTGTATATGAGTAGTTTATTTATTATGGCCCATTTGTATTTTAGGCCAAGCCCATTACATTGTTTCTCTAGAATTATCGGTTTGTATGTTAAATACTGATTTGTGAAGTTAATGAGAATCAAAGCAATTACAATATTCAACATGGTATATTGATCCTACAAAATCTCTCCTCTCCTAGAACCTCTCTTCAATAACGATCGTCCCCCTCCCCTCCATTTTCAGCCGCTTCATCAAAAACCCATGGTGACTCTCCTACCCCTTCGTCACAATTCAAAGGTACTAATAATTCTTAAACTCATAAATCCCAAAGTTTGCCTCAATTGTGTAATCACTTCAACAAAGGGACATGTAAATTTGGGGTTCATTGTAAGTTTATTCATGATCACCGAAACCAAGCGGGTTTGCAAATCAAAAGTAGCACAGGTTCGAATAATAGCAGCATGGGTGGTAACACAAAAATGATTAATATTATGGGTGCCAATATATTTAATAGAATGGCTACTTCTCAGTTTGGTTAAACTAATCATGCTCCACCTGGTACCTATGTCTCTCGTATGCCTTTCGTATACCACCATCTGCCAAACCCACTGCCGGCCCAAAACACGTATTCGGCCCAACAGTACCAGGCCCAACAACACTAATCACCACCTATACCAGCCCAATGCTCCTTTCCAGCCCAACAGCAGCCACATGCGGCCTATTACCCAACCGCATATCAACAGCAGCCTACTAGTATTCTCGGACCTGGACCCGGACCCGCCTTGTACCCGTCTCCGCTACATCACTCCCTAGTGCGTTTAGGCCATGACTTTGCAAGACCCGACATGGAACATGGATACAGGTGCCTCTTCTCATTTAAATTCTAGTGCAAATAATTTAAGTACCATTTATAATAAATGTTTATTCCCATCTGTACACGTTGGTGACGGTAACTTTATTCCCGCCACCAACACCGGACATAACATTATTCCTTCCCCCCATCGTCCCCTTCATATTCATAATGTACTTGTCACCCCTAACATCATTAAAAATCTCATCTCTATTCGTCAGTTTACTAGGGATAATAATTGCACTATTGAATTTGATGCCTTTGGTTTTTCTGTGAAAGATTTCTTGACTCGCCACATCCTCCTTCGATGTGACAGTTCGGGCGATCTATATCCAGTTACCAAACCGTCAATTATCCCTACTGCTTTTCTCTCCACAAGTTCATCCACGTGGCATCAACGTCTCGGTCATCCTGGTGACGAAGTGCTACGATCTCTTGTTTCCCGTCATTTTATTTCGTGTGATAAAGAAAAGTCTATACATGTGTGTCATGCTTGCCAACTTGGCAAACATGTGAAGCTTCCTTTTCATAGTTCAGATTCTATTGGTGAACATTGCTTTGATTTAATTCATTCTGATTTGTGTGCATCTCCTATTATTAGTTCTAGTGGTTTCAAATATTATTTTCTATTTCTTGATCATTTCTCTCACTATTTGTGGATTTATCCCCTACGTTCTAAATCTGACATGTTCGATAAATTTTTACATTTTCGTAACTATGTTAAAATCAATTTAAATGTGAAATCAAGAGTTTCCAATGTGATCATAGTGGTTAGTTCGATTGATGAGGCGAAAAATGAACCATTTTTAGGGGGTCATTTAAGCACGGAATTGAATTTATTTGATCAAATATTGCCCTAAATCGTTCCTTTTGTGATTTTAGGTACTTTGGGAGTGAATTCTGGAAAAGGAAGCATTTTGGACGTTTTTGGAGCATAAAAGTGAAGAAAACGGCAAAGACTTAATTTTCCATGTTGGGAACAGTACCTGACGACGTCAAGAAGGAAAGTGTGACGGCGTCAGGAGCAAAATCCATGACGACCCAGAGAAAACCTAAAGGCGTCAGATGAAGGGCGTCAAGAGTTATTTTGGTGACGGCCTGAAGATGGATTACACGTGACGGCGTCAGCTCCAGATCTAGGCAGTCCGAGAACTTTATTGGCGGCGAGATGGCGGCGTCAGACATTTACTCTTGACGCCGTCACCTCACAAAATCTATATATACTTTTCTATTTTTCATTCATTAAAGGAGGAACTTGTGTGGAGAATACTAGGGTCGAACCTAATAAACCCTAGGTCGTTTGTAACAGTATTTTCAAGGGTTTTCACCCCTTGAAACATTTCATGTTCAATTAAGATAAGTCCTCTTTCAATTCATTCAATATGTCTATGTGTTGTTTGAAGATATCTTATGCTTGTCTTGATTTTAACATGCTAGGCTAGATCTTTCATGTGTTTGCTTAGATGTAATGAAACCTAGATGTTGATTGTAGGTTGATTGCTTGTTTATAGTTGTAATGGATGAATGATTTCAATGTTAGGCTTAAGAAAACTGGCAGATCTCCATTGTGTAACTTGCTTGAACGTCTTAAGAAACATGAACCGATGTGTACTAGGTTTTTATGGTTGTATTTAATGCATGAGCGAATTCTAGTGATCCCATGTTAGGAGCTTCTTAGCCGGCTCGACATAGGAGTGAAGTAGGAGCTTATAGGATTGGGGAAGTAAGTACGCCACCCCATGAATGGTATTAAGGAATACAATCCGTCATCCACGCAACTGTAACAAGTAATTAACCTGTAAAAGATATCTAGGGAGTAGTGAAATCTAAGTAAACACAATTCTCCCATATATTGCTCACACCACTAGTTAATTTAGTTTATTTTCATTTTTGTTATTTTATTTTGATTGCATATTTAGTTATTGGGTTAGTTGACTAGCAACTAATTCCGCCCACTCCTTTAAAACCGAGATTTTACTTGCTTTTATAAAAACATAAAAAATACAAAAAGAATCATCCCTCACCTCTAGACCTAGTTTTTAGGTTTTCTAATCCTAGCGACACTATTCCTAAGTTGAACGATCAATCCCCCGGTACTTGTCACTATACTATACTACAACGATCAGGTACACTGCCTGGTGGGGGTTGTAAGCTTCTCGAGATCCCTCGAGAGGTAAAGCCTGGTGCAATTCGCACGCATCATCGATAATAACCAACTCCACACACTTTTTGCTAAACATGGTATCCAACTAAGATTTTCTTGCCCAAAAACCTCTCAACAAAATGGCAAGGCGGAAAGAATGATCCGCACAATAAATAACGTCATCCGTACCCTCCTTTTTCAAGCACACCTACCACCTACCTTTTGGGTTGAGGCCCTCCACATGGCCACATATCTCCTTAAACTTCTTCCATCAACCGCCATTAAAAATGAAATACCATTCACACGACCTTTTTTACAAAGAACCCGACTACTCCCGCCTACGTATTTTTTGGTGCCTTTGCTACCCTCACCTTCACTCTCCTCATAAACTTGCCCCACGAGCAACACCGTGTATCTTTTTGGGTTAGCCCGCATATCACCGCAGCTTTCGTTGCCTAGACCTTGAAACCAACAAAATCATCATTTCTAGACACGTCACTTTTGACGAGACACAATTTCCCTACCATTCCATGACCCCCACGATTCCCCCATCATATACCTTTCTTGAACCCGAACCTTCCCCACTCCTTAACCAAATCTTAAACGGCCCTACCTCCCACAGTGATATACGACACCAAACCCCTCTCAATAATTTTGCTCCCACTATCAACCAAAATGTTATAACAATCACACTCAACCCCACCATCATGTGGCCCAGGCCCAAAATCCACCACAGCCCAATTCACCTACCACGCCAAACAACAACACCCTTATAACTCCTACTATTTCCAACAGTAATCCGAGCCCAACACCACTGGCCCAACAACATCTAAATTCATCTCCCTCACCTACTAATATACAACCCACGCAACAACCCAACACCGCTCCCCCATCTGCCACTCCCTCGGCCCCATCACAACAACCCGCTAATGAACCCCCTCGCACTCACCGCATGGTCACTCGGTCTCAATCGGGCATTGTCAAACCAATTGATCGTTTATCTCAACATACATCTTCCATTTCTCCTATTCCCAAATCTCCATTTCTTGCTTTAAAAGATCCTCAATGGTGTAATGTTATATATGATGAGTATAATGCGTTAGTTAAAAATGGTACTTGGGTTCTTGTACCGAGGCCCTCAGGTGTTAATCTGGTTCGCTCTATGTGGTTATTTAAGCATAAGTTTCATGCTGACGGGACTCTGAGCCGATATAAGGCTCGTTTAGTTGCTAATGGCAGTAGTCAGCAACTCGGCGTTGATTGTGATGAGGCGTTTAGCCCGGCCGTAGAACCGGCAACCATTCACACTGTCCTTAGCCTTGCTGTATCTCGCAAGTGGCCTATTCATCAGCTTGACGTTAAGAATGCTTTTCATAAATGCGATTTATCTCAAACTGTCTACATGCACCAGCCTTCGGGATTTTTGGCCTCTAGATATCCCCATCGTGTTTGTCTTTTGCAGAGATCTCTATATGGACTGAAGCAAGCACCTCGTGCTTGGTTTCAGCGATTTGCAGGATATGCTACCCGGGTTGGGTTTTATCATAGTAGATGTGATTCTTCACTATTTATTCTTCGACAGGGTTCGGAGGTTGCTTATTTACTCATATACGTACATGATATCATTCTTACAACATATTCTACTACTCTACTTTAGCAGATTATTACCTCTTTACACAGTGAGTTCGACATGACTTATCTAGGGGCCCTTAATTATTTTCTTGGAATATATGTTGTTCATCACTCTACAGGGTTATTTTTATCTCAGCTGAAGTATGCTCTTCAACTTCTTGAATGTGCTCACATGGTTAATTGTAACCCTTCACGGACACCAGTTGATACGGAGTCTAAACTGGGTCCCGAAGGCATTCTTGTTCAAGATCCCACGTTGTATCGCAGTCTTGCAGGTGGGCTACATTATCTCACGTTTACATGTCCAGATTTGTTTTACGCAGTATAGCAGATTTGTATTTATATGCACGATTCGCATAAGCCACATTTTGCAGCTCTCAAACATATCTTACGATACGTTCGGAGGACTTTGGATTTTGGTCTACACCTATATGCATCCTCTACCACCTCTATAGTTGGTTATACTGATGTTGATTGGGCAGGTTTCCCGTCTACTCGATGTTCTACTTCAGGATATTGTGTTTTTCTGGGAGATAACTTACTATCTTGGTCATCCAAACGTCAGCACACTGTTTCCCGTTCCAGTGCCGAAGCTGAATACCGAGGCATTGCTAATGTTGTGACTGAGACTGCATGGCTTCGTAATCTACTCCGTGAGTTACACTCTCCTTTATCATCAGCCACTCTTGTCTATTGTGATAATGTGAGTGCCATTTATTTGTCTGCCAACCCTGTTCAATATCAGCGAACAAAACATATTGAGATAGACATACATTTCATTCGGGACATGGTTACTACTGGTCAGGTGTGAGTTCTACATGTACCTTCTCGTTATGAGTATGCTGACATTTTCACGAAAGGTCTGCCTTCCATTTTGTTTGAAGAGTTTCGGTCTAGTTTGAGCGTACGGCCTCCTCCGGCTCCAATTGCGGGGGCGTATTAATCGATATGTAATTGTATATCAGTAGTTTATTTATTATGGCCCATTTGTATTTTAGGCCAAGCCCATTACATTGTTTCTCAAGAATTATCGGTTTGTATGTTAAATACTGATTTGTGAAGTTAATGAGAATCAAGGCAATTACAATATTCAACACCAACATGAATGAATCCCAACTTTCTGGTGGCTACATTCCGAAGAAATTGTGTATAAATCAGAAAGGTATTGGTAGGAACAGCAGTCACACTGATCGCATTGACGGTTCTAACCTGTCGACGATTGTGCCAAGTGGTCAAGGAGACTCTACAATACATCAAAATTTCCTGTGGTTGGTACTACTGCAGTTCATACTCATGACATTATGAATACGTTTTTGTTTTCCTTAAGATTCAATTTTTTTATCAAGCACATTTATCTGTTAATATGTGTCACCTAACTTTTATTATTGTGATCCAGACAAGGATTGCTCGGGCTTGCAGAGTTATAATAGCCACACTCGTTTTCCTATATGCACACCTGTCTCTGTGCCTAGAAATTCATGGGGTAACAGCAACGATGAGCTAGTGACACACGGCACTATTATTCAAACTAATCATATGACTAAGGATGTCTCAAAAGGCATTTTAGCAGCTAAGAATTTGAACACCACGCCTACTTGCCGTGTTAGTCCAGGTCATGCCTTTCACTTATTTAAGGGTTTTTAAATTGTTATTCATGTCACACACGTGCAAGTTTATGTTGTGTAACTGTTTCATATTTGTTAAGGTGGTGGGTATAAATAGAACTGTGTTTAGAATTAGGTTGTTTCGCTGACAGTTGTTACCATTTTTGGGTGTCAGGGAACAGGTAGTGGTACACGTTCGCGGTTCACGTAGAATCTGTAGATGTGCAAGTGCAACCCCACCAGGTCTTCGAAACACTTATTTTTATCGTGGTTCGGAAAATGCATTCCTATACTCACTTATTAGTGTTTTTGCTTTGCTTTTTTATACATGTCCTCTACTCTTCTATTAAATGTAAATAGACAGTAGCATCACACGAGAATAGTAGATGCACGCGTGCAGGTTCACAAGCTTATTCGCCAACTGATTTGTTGTGACAACTGGCACTTTAGGGAAACTATTTACAAACCCGCATTACTTTAAAATTAATGATTTTTGGAATATTTGAAAAGTTTATTCGTGATGAGATTTGTAAACGTTGGAATGTGATTTTAAACCTTGAGTTATTTATGGAAGTTGATTATTAATTATTGGTTTGGTTTGGTACATTTGTGATAATTTATTTTTGAAATATTTATTTGGCACTACATTGACTCCGGCACTAGGATAACCTAACAATTTTATATATTTTAAATGTTTGGTTCGGTTATTTTATATTTTTGGAACGTATCGAGAGATTTTGGATATTTGGAATGAGCTCGGTTCGGGAGAGTTGTTTTACTTTAAATGAGTTTCGGGTTTGGTCCGTCTATTCTACACCTAAGCTACTTAACCCACCTTACCACTATTATTATTATTATTATTATTATTATTATTATTATTATTATTATTATTTAGAGTAAATACATAAAAATCGTCCTTGTGAACCTGGACACAAACACAACCAACACCCATCTTCACCAACTCTCTCTCTCTTTGAAATAAAAAACACCACCGCCACCTTCAAACACCATTACCGCCGCCACCGCCCCCCTCCTAAACAAACTAACACCACCATCATCACCACCTTGTTCCGATCTATCTTTTGACATAAATCACGCGCTCCAAAACCCACTTTTACACCACGTACGAGTCATCACAACCTCTTAAACATCACCATTTTCGTTTAATATTGTTGGGTTTTTATAGAAATCAAGCTTTGAAGCCATTAGGAAGGTGAGTGGCCACGACATCCTTGTTGTGTGCCTCGATTCATGCTTAAATCCGTGGGTACACGGGTTGTTTTTGTTGGGTTTTGAGTTTTACAAATGGGAAATGAAGTTTTATTAAGGATTTGATGGTTTGGTATCCGGGTGGGTCGATTTGATGAAGATTGGTGGAAGGATTTGATATTTGAATGTCGATTGGTGGATGTGAGGCTCGGTTTGAGCTTAGCCGAGACCCAAGGGGTCTCGAAGTTGTGTCTTGGATGGCTCTTTAGCCATGTCGAGACCCATATGGCCCTCGTTGCTATCTTGTTGTTGTTGTTTGGTTTTGGCCGACGACCCTTGAGGTCCGTTTGGCTTGGTTTTGGCTCGATATGAGCAAGACCGTAACCCTTTGGGTCCGGTCGAATATTGTTGATATATGGGATGTTATGTGACCACTATGGTCTGTTTGGTTGGCTCGTATGGAGCAAGCCGAGACCCTAGAGGTCTTGGGTGAGATCACATCTCTTGCGGTTTAATGTTTGACCCGGGTTGACTTGGTAAATCAACCCGTAAATGTGTTATATTATTTGGTTACCGTTTATGATTGTCGGATTATTTTGTTGATGAGATTGTTATTATTTTGATTCATGGTACTTTTGGACATGGGATATTTGATTATGGAGTTGTGTTGACGAAGTGGTATTGGGAACCGATTGTGAGACGGTTAACTAGATTGACGGAGATAGGTTAGTCGGGTGCCGTAGTCGGACCCTATTGTTGTAGCACGTGATTTGGGATTGTTTTGGACGGAGTTGGATTACTTGTTTATGACTTGGATATTTTATTCTTGGACTTGGACAATGAGCCGAGAGTGATGACTCGGACATGTGACCAACTCATATAACTCGATAAATAATTATAATCAAACATTAATAATAAAACTCGTAATAGTATTATTGTTAATATAATCGTTTATATAAGTATATAGACGTGATAAACGTATGTATAAATATATAAATGCGTATATTAATAATAAAACGATGACGAGTAAACATTATAATAACGTGACGATAATTATTGTACTATGTGAATAGTGTAATAAATGTCGCGAGCGTTATTATAAATAAATAACTATAAATGATGACGAAATATAATATGTTGGAAAATCATTAAATAAAATATTTCTTTTAATAAATAGGGAAAACTATCGAGTTATACGGGGTTGTGGTCACTTAAGTCCAAGTAGACTTTATTTTATTATGTGACTTTTGTGTTGTCACGGATATATGACGATTAATATATCCATTTTCTATAACTACGTAACTTATTTAATCGACGGGTTAAATAGAGTTTATTTAGCTATATAAAATGAGTATATTAATGGGCATCGTATCCTACGACGCCCATAAATTATGGTACGTGTATTGGAATGATGAATCACTAGATATCTCGTGGAGTTGGCTAAATTGACGAATTTGGCAAATTTGACGATATATATAGGGGATTTATTGGACTACGATACTTACCATATAGTATTCTTTATGCTATGTGATTTAGGTTGGGTATAATCTTAGAATGATGTATTACGTAAATAAATATGGGGGATTACCAAATCGACGGATTTGATAAACTTTGATGATTTATTTAAATGATATATTGGGCTAATATTAGACCTATAGATTGTTTTATTATTCTTTTCCTAGTGGCTTCTTGGTTTGAGTTGTGTCGACCCTCCACCCGCATGGATACCAAACGTCAAACTCCAAATTAATATGAGGATAATACGAGAAATGGATTTTTGGAAAGTAAAATGGAATACGTTTGGGATTGGGAATATTTGATTTTGAGGAAATGATTCTGAACATGTTTATATTGTTAGGAAGTGCCGAGTCTGTAGTTGCCATTATTTGAGTTGCTTTACGTCTTTCATCTATCGATTTCTTTTGCTGAATTGCTGGACTTGAGGTGAGTCATAGCCCCACTTTTACTCTTGAACTTTGTTTTCAATACTTGGGGTGAGAAATGTGCAAATTGTTTTATGTGGACTATTATCGCTTTGTTTATTTTAAAACTTGCTATGCTTATAGAACTAGGTAGGTTAGTGCGAGACCTAGTCTTGAACTAGGTGAACTATTGATTTGGTTATAGAGCGAGGCCTAGTCCCGAACTAGGTAAGTTATTGATTGGTTGTGAGCGAGACCTATTCCCGAACTAGGTAAGCTATTGGATTGGTTATAGAGCGAGGCCTAGACATGAGCTAGGTAAGCTATTGATTGGATTGATTTGAGCTATAGCGTGCACCTATAGGGTTGGTTAGTTTTGGTTGGTTCGTTTTGGTTGGATGATTGAGGCCTAGTCTAGCTAGCAAGCGTTTTTGCGTATATGTCCACTCTATTTAGTCATGCATTTAAACCTATGATCTCACCAGCGAAAGCTGACTTTTAGCACGTTTTCTCAGGTAATTAAGTGATGCCCTTGGATGCTTGGATTGGAGGCTTGGCTATGGCACCTGGTTATGGATCTAATTTTCTAAAACTCTGATAAATAATTGTGGACCTATATTTATTTCTTTTGGGCCTGACTTTGGAAGAATTTGGGATAAATGTAAACTTTAAAACCCCGCGTGGTTGTATTTTTCTTATTTTTTTTTATCTCGTTCTTTTATGTCTTGTATTGGATACCAATCCCCGTAGCACCCTGAAAGCTTGTTGAGTCTTCCGCTGTACCAAATTTTGGGGGTGTTACATATTGGTATCAGAGCCAAGGTTATAGAGAACTAGGTAAATAAACACCTAAACTATAACCGATTTTTATAGAAAACGATCATCGACCAATGCCCGCCAGCCCACCAAGCCGAAGCATCATTGTTTATATTGAGGTATATTGAGATGATTAGTAGATATGAGATTCTTGAGACGATTTAAGGATTTGAGATTTATTGATTAAGTGATATGATGGCGTTTTGAGGAATTATATGGCTTAATTGTTTTTATAAATGTTTTAGTAATGCGGTATTTTAAAACTTTCTTGAACTATATGATTGGGATTTTATGATGGTTTTGATACGGTATTTTAAGTTCGCGGTTTAGTTGTTTTGAAACACTTACACCTACCCTACACTGTTGTCACAGACTATGGCCTCCCGTACGTTTGACGTTGTTGAGGATATTCTTACTGCACTTGTACGCCCAACACAGATCACCATGGCTCCTGATGATCCTTACAGGATTGCCATGCATTCAGCTACTGCATCACCGACAGCTTTGACTTCTGCACCGCCTACTGCACCTACTACGCAGGGACCCTCATCTTCTCTAGGGCTCCCTGGTACTTCGAGACAGCTTACTCTTCATCAGGCTTTGGCTCGTGTGGCTCCACGTTTTGCCCACCGAGCTACGGCACGTATGTCGGTACGCCCTGCTTCACCACCTTTGCACTTTGATGCTCACACTCTTCTGTCAGATGCACCACCTACATCATTGCGTCATCGTCCTAGATCACCTACCCCATCACCACATGGTTCACCTGTTAGGAGACGAAGATTGATGGTGTACTCTTCCGATAAGGAGGAGGAAGAGTACGAGGGTGAGGGTGAGGATGAGGCTGATGACCCTCAGGAGGCTGAGCAGGGTGATGATGACCCTGAGGAGGAGGATGACCCTCAGGAGGAGGAGATGCCTGATGATGATGGTTTGTTTGTGCCGCCAGCTCAGGTTGAGGAGCCTGATTCACCTATACATCCGATAGAGCCTGTTTCACCTGATCACCCATTTTTGTTTGAGTTGCCACCTGGTAGTCCCGTCGAGTCGGATGCACCTTCTGAGGTTTTTGCCGAGCGAGTAGAGTTAGGTGAGACTGGTAGGATGTGGGCTCAGATTATTGCACAGGGCGAGAGGATCTCGCAGTTGTCTGACCGACTTGAGATGATTATTGGGGAGTTTATCGCTGAGCTGAGAGTTGATATGACTACTGTCGTGGGCAGGACGACAGAGATGAGGAGAGGTATGATAGAGATTCATGAGCATATTGAGAGCTTGCAGCGAGGTTTCATCACAGCTCGCGAAGCCGATCGCAAGTTGTGGTAGAGAAACACTGAGCTAGAGAAGGAGGTAGCAGACCTCAAGAGAGATAGCGACACCCATAGTGTGGAGTTGGGATCATTGTGGAGAGAGCTAGATGGTTTGAGACAGGAGTTGAGGAGCCTACGCCAGCATCGTGGCTAGATAGTTGGGTTATGTTGTCTTGTTGCTTTCTACACCGAGGAGTGTTCGGTTAGAAAAGCTAGTTATCGTATTTTGATGTATTTTCCGTTGATTATTCATCTCGTTTGGAACGATTAGTATCATTTGTGTTTTTCAGTAGTTGGAACGATGTTGGATCACTACTGTATGGATGATGGTTATTATTATATGATATTATGTGGCTTTTGGATATTATGGAAATTGAGTTCCTATTCGCCTTATTGTTGTCTTGTGGTGTATTGCTGATATTCTTTCCATGACTTGGCTTCATTGATTTAATTCTTGTTGATCATATGATAAGTTCTATCGGAGACTTATGAACCTTGTATGATGTTTCAGATCAATGGCCCCACGATGAAACCCTGTTAGAGCTACCAGAACTGGTCCTGCAGTGACTACCCCTGGTCACCGAGGACGCCGTCCTACTCGAAATGTTGAAACCCCTACTCCTGATAACCTGGACACTACTAACCGCAACAACAGGAATCAAAATGTTGATGTTCAGGGAGACAATGATCATGTTCCACTTAATACACCTACTGTGGATCAAGCAATGATCAATTAACTTGTGGAGCAACGAGTTGCTGAGCTACTAGCTGAGTCAAATCATTCCAACAATTCTGCTGGAACATTTCCACCTGTTCGTGCTAATGGATGTAACTACAAGGAGTTTCGAATTTGTGGACCTATTGAGTTTGGTGGGACTGAAGGAGTGGTCTACTTGGTCAGGTGGATAGAAAAGACTGAGTCAGTGTTCAATGTCAGCAACTGTGCAGAGAATGCGAATGTAAAGTTTGCTTCTTTTACTTTCAAGGATGAAGCTTTAACCTGGTGGAACAATTACCGAAATTCGGTTGGGAGTGATGTGGCTTATGCTATGACTTGGGAGCAATTTAAGTCTTTGTTGATCCAGACTTACTGCCCAAGGAATGAGGTTAAGAAGCTGGAGATTGAGTTCTGGAACCATAAGGTGAAGGGTACTGATATGGCGACTTACAATCGCCGCTACCGTGAGTTAGCCTTGCTTTGCCCAGACATGGTGAGGACTGAGACTCAAAGGATTAAGCGGTATACCGATGGGTTGCCGGTAGCTACAAGGAACGATGTGATTTCTGCTAAGCCTGCAAATATTCATGAGGCTATCACGATCGCTCAACAATTGATGGACTCGTTGGTATTGGAGGAAGCTGAGAAAGACAAGAATGGAAAAAGGATGTTTCATATTCATAGCTCAAATCTCTGAGAAAGGAGGGAATGAGAAGAAAGAAAGATGCATTAAGATGTGTCTATAGTTCGTGATTTTCCCGATGTATTTCCTGATGATTTGTCGGGAATCCCGCCTACTAGACAAGTGGAGTTTCAGATTGAGTTGATACCTGGTGCTGCACCCGTGGCACGAGCGCCTTATCGACTTGCACCCACTGAGTTGGAAGAGTTGTCGAAACAATTAGCGGAGTTAGCCAAAAAGGGATTTATACGACCAAGTTCTTCACCTTGGGGAGCCCCAGTTTTATTCGTGAAGAAGAAGGATGGATCGTTTCGTATGTGTATTGTCTACCGAGAGCTGAACAAGTTAATGGTGAAGAATAGATACCCGTTACCGAGGATCAACGACTTGTTCGATCAGCTGCAAGGATCGAGTGTGTATTCGAAGATCGATCTGAGATCGGGGTATCATCAACTTAGAGTTCGCGAGGAAGATATTCCGAAAATGGCTTTCAGAACCCGTTATGGGCATTACGAGTTCCAAGTAATGCCGTTTGGGTTGACTAACACACCAGCAGTATTCATGAATCTCATGAATCGAGTGTGTAAGCCTTACTTAGACAAGTTTGTGATTGTGTTCATCGACGATATTCTAATTTATTCGAAGAGTGAGAAGAAGCATGAGGAGCATCTAAGACTTATCTTAGAATTGCTCAGGAAGGAGAAGTTGTATGCCACGTTCTCCAAATGTGAGTTTTGGATTCCGACGGTACAATTTTTGGGTCATGTGATTGATAGACAAGGAGTTCATGTAGATCCTGCTAAGATTGAAGCGATTAAAGATTGGGCTGCACCGACGAACCCAATAGAAGTTCGTCAATTTTTGGGTTTAGCCGGTTATTACCGAAGATTCATTGAGGGATTTTCGAAGATAGCAAAACCGTTGAACAAATTGACTCAAAAGAGTGTTAAATACGAATGGGGAGATAAGGAAGAGGAAGCATTTCAATTACTTAAGGAGATGTTGTGTAGTGCTCCTATCTTAGCGTTACCTGAAGGTAGTGAGGACTTCGTCGTCTATTATGACGCTTCTCATAAAGGTTTGGGAGCTGTGTTAATGCAACGAGAGAAAGTGATAGCTTATGCTTCCCGAAAGCTCAAGAAGCACGAGAAGAACTACACCACCCATGATTTGGAGTTAGGTGCTGTGGTTTTTGCATTGAGAATATGGAGACATTACTTGTATGGAACCAAGTGTGTTGTATTCACTGACCACAAAAGTCTACAACACATCTTGAATCAAAAGGAGCTCAACATGAAACAGCGACGTTGGATTGAGTTGCTAAGCGATTATGATTGTGAAATCCGTTACCATCCTGGTAAGGCAAACGTCTTTGCTGATGCTCTTAGTCGAAAGGAGAGAGTTCAGCCGTTACGAGTCAGGTCATTGGGAATGACTATCGTATCGCCGTTACCGTCTCAAATATTAGAAGCTCAAACAGAAGCGTTGAAAGCAGAAAATCGACCTGCTGAGAACATATTTGGGATGGCAGAAAATGATTAAGGATTTGTTAAGCGTTCTGATGGAGTATTGTGTTTTGGAGACCGAAGTTGGGTACCATTGTATGGAGGAATTCGAGAGTTGATTATGCATGAGTCGCATAAGTCAAGGTATTCTATTCATCCTGGGTCTGACAAGATGTACCAGGATCTGAAGAAGTTATATTGGTGGCCAAATATGAAGGCAGATATAGCATTGTACTTTAGTATGTGCCTGACATGCTCTAAGGTTAAGGCCGAACATCAAAGACCGTCAGGATTATTGACGCAGCCAGAACTCCCGGTTTGGAAATGGGAGCGGATTACGATGGACTTTATTACCAAATTACCTAAGACAGCTAGCGGTTGTGACGCTATCTGGGTAATTGTGGATCATTTGACTAAGTCTGCTCATTTCCTGGCAATTAGTGAAGATGATAGTGTTGACAAACTTGCGAAGTTGTATGTGAAGGAAATTGTTTCTCGTCATGGAGTTCCGATATCGATTATTTCTGATCGCGATAGCCGTTTCACGTCAGCTTTGTAGCGATCACTTCAAACCACTTTGGGGACAAGACTTGATATGAGTACTGCATATCATCCCCAAACCGACGGTCAAAGTGAGAGAACTATTCAGACTTTGGAGGATATGCTTCGTGCATGCATAATAGACTTTGGTAAAGGCTGGGAGAAGTACCTACCCCTTGCGGAGTTTTCCTATAACAATAGCTACTACACAAGTCTTAAAGCTGCACCATTTGAAGCTTTATATGGCCGAAAATGTCGTTCGCCTATTGGTTGGGCTGAAGTGGGAGATAGCCAACTCACAGGCCCTGAGCTTATTTTGGAGACTACTGAGAAAGTGACTCAAATTCGTGATCGATTACAAGCAGTTAGAGATAGACAGAAAAGTTATGCCGATCAGAGACGTAAACCCCTAGAGTTCCAGGTTGGAGACAAAGTGATGTTGAAAGTCTCGCCTTGGAAAGGAGTGATACGTTTCAGGAAACGTGGGAAACTCAACCCCCGCTACATTGGACCATTTCTAATTTTGGAGAGAATTGGGCCCGTAGCTTATAAGTTGAAACTACCACAGGAACTGAGTAAAGTTCACGATGTGTTTCATGTTAGTAATTTGAAAAAGTGTCTTTCGGATGAAACGCCGGTTATACCGATATAGGATATTCATGTGGATGAGAGTTTGAACTTTGTGGAAGAGCCGATTGAGATATTGGACAGAGAGATTAAACGACTCAAGCGAAGTTGTATTCCACTCATCAAAGTTCGTTGGAATTCGCGGCATGGACTGGAATTTACGTGGGAAAGTGAGGATGAGTTTTGAAAGAGATATCTGAAGCTTTTTACTTCATAGATGGATTGTTCTGAGTGAAACCCGGGACGGGTTTCTTCTGAGGCTGGGAGGATGTGACAACTGGCACTTTAGGGAAACTATTTACAAACCCGCATTACTTTAAAATTAATGATTTTTGGAATATTTGAAAAGTTTATTCGTGATGAGATTTGTAAACGTTGGAATGTGATTTTAAACCTTGAGTTATTTATGGAAGTTGATTATTAATTATTGGTTTGGTTTGGTACATTCGTGATGATTTATTTTTGAAATATTTATTTGGCACTTAATTGACTCCGGCACTAGGATAACCTAACAATTTTATATATTTTAAATGTTTGGTTCGGTTATTTTATATTTTTGGAAAGTATCGCGAGATTTTGGATATTTGGAATGAGCTCGTGCAACACCCCCTAATTTGAAACATGACAGCGGAAAAGTAATTAGGGTGTTACGGTGAGGATCGAAGTCATAATGATAGAAAACGACTCCAAAGAGACGTTTTAAAATATAAGTTTATTAATAAAGATTCAAATACAAGAGGTCACTATCAGAGTATTATTATAAAAGTATTGATGTTTTAAACTAAATCAAACATCATTTATTTTACACCATTATTGAAATAAAGTGGATAAGTTTTAAAGTTTTGCCGCCCATTCCATGCTTGCTTCCCCTGCTAAATACCTGAGATACATGCTTAAAAGTCAACAAAAATGTTGAGTGATATCACAGAGTTTGAATTTAGTAATTATTTTGATACACAAGTAAGATTGTATTGGAAATACAATCAGTTTGAAAATTGATATTGCAGTTTATATATTGCTCTAAGTCTCATGACACGCAAAACGTTAACAAATACCGTAAAAACGGAGGTGTTTATCAAATCAATGATAATTTTGCCCTCGTGTAATAGGTGATTTTCCAGTTCCTATTTTTACTCAAATATAATTATCACGACTAATACGATTAACCACATGCATAATGGTATTCCGTCAAGTATTAATGGGACAGGCTGTCAAACCTTAAATAGATCTATTCATTATATTCGCGTTCACATAACAGTGATTAATGGCTCATGATTAAGGGTCTTTTGGCAATAGCTAACTTAGGCATATATCAAGTCAGGAAGCATACAGAAAATTTCTTGCGATCTGTTTATAACATGTATCCCCCTCACGGAGTTTGAAAATAAGTAAATGTGAGTGTTGGGAATTATTCTATCAGTTACCACGGCTAGTGAAGATATTACAACTGCAGAAGATTGTACTTGCAGTGAAAACTCATTACCACTGCAAGAACAAACATTACCACTGCTTGCATGATAACTGTTAGAGAAACGCGCTTAGATAAACATAGAAAAGATATTGTGTATATCTTATTCTATTAGTATTATACTTATCTTGTACAAGAGGACTCCTTGGTGTATAAAAGGAGATCCTAGGTTATAGTTAGTATAGATCTTTCTAATACGTTTTCTTAGAGCTTCAAGGTGTAACCCTAGTGATATCATAGATCACTCGTATTATTATCATTAATAATATTGGAGCTATTTGTTTTGTTAACATACATTGTTCTTTCATTAAACTGTTCCATTTACAATCAATCTTCTAAGTATCATTAAGTAGATTCCGCATACTTAGTGGTATCACTCAAAGTATCATTATTAACACAAGTTTAAGGTGTTCACGATCCAACAAGTGGTATCAGAGCAAGGCTTTGATATTTTGATTTAGAAGATCCTATGGCAGATTCAAAAGAAACAATGGAGACAGAAACAAGCCAATCAAACATTGCTGCAAAGCTTCCCAAGCTTAAAATTAATGACTTTGAGATGTGGAGGCTTATGATAGAACAATTCTTTATGGTTCAAGACTACACATTATGGGAGATCATAATGTGTGGAAATTCATTCAAACCTGGTACAACTGTAGAGCAGGTTGGTGACAAGACTGTAACAAAAGTTAACACTGGTCCTGTTACTAATGAAGAAAGAAACCAACTAAAGAATGATTTGAAGGCTAGAGGTTTGTTATTGATGGCTCTACCCAGAGATCAAGTTCTGGCTTTTACCAAATACAAGTCTGCAAAGACCCTCTTTGATGAGATCTGTGAAGTGTTTGGTGGTAATGACTCTACCAAGAAGACTCAAAAGACTTTACTGAAGCAGACCTATGAGAATTTTGGTTCAACAAGCAATGAATCTCTTGATAGCATATTCACAAGGCTATAAAAGATTGTTACTCAGCTGACTGCTTTTGGAATTGAGGTGGAAAAGGAAGACCTCAATCTTAAATTTCTAAGAAGTTTACCTGCTGAGTTTGATACCAATGTTGTTGTATGGGAAGATAAGTCAGATCTTGAGACCATGAAGCTTAATGATGTGTACAATAACTTCAAAGATTAAGGAAAGCTGGCAAGTTAAAAACAAGTTCTGCAAGTGTAGCACTCATATCATCATCAGGTAATGATAGTTCAGATGATGAAAGTGATACTGATGATGACAGTGGTAACATGATTGTTTCCACTGGTAATGGAAATGTTTCCACTAGGATCTCAAAGAAACAGATTGCAGGACTAAGTGATGCTACTTTCTATGCCTTTATATCAAGCCATGTGGGTGGTTCAATCCTCAATCATGAGGACTTGGATCAAATTGATGAAGATGATATGGAGGAGATGGACATCAAATGGCAGGTAGCATTACTCAGCTTAAGATCAAAGAAGTTCTGGAAGAAGACAGGGAGAAAGATACATATAAGTGGTGATGAGACTGTAGGTTTTGACAAAAAGAAGGTGGAGTGCTATAATTGTCACAAAAAGGGGCACTTTGCTAGAGAATGTAGAAAACCAAGGAAATCTGACAACAAGTCAACTTGGTACAAGAAGGATAAGAACAAAGAACCTACAACAGAAGAGCCAAAGGTGCTATTGGCTATTGATGGAGTGAGCTTTGATTGGAGCTTTATGACTCAGGATGGAGAAGATGATTCAGAATCTGCAATGCTTGCTACTGAGCATGCACTCATGGCTTTTTCAGACACTGAGGTACATACTGATAATGCTTGTTCTAAAAACTGTAAGGCTGTAAAAGAGTTAGAGATCTCTAAAACAAAATATGATGAACTGATGCTAGATTTACATCATACTAATTATAATTTAGCAAATCATAAAAGAGGTCTAGGTGTTTTAGAAAAACAGATAGAGCATTATAGGGCTAATGAATCTAAGTTCAGTGATAACATTGCTGTTTTAAAAAGAGACTTAGATTTTTATCTTGAAGTAAATAAAGCTCTTAGGGAAGAGATTGAAAAAGTTAAAAAGGCTAGTGAGAATATTCAGATAACTAAGCAAACACTAGACCATCAATCCAAGAGCATTGACAAAATTTGGGAAGCCCAAGTTGTGAGCAAAGCTAAATCAGGTCTTGGATACAAATCTGTTCCACCACCTCTAAGAGGTGTACCAGCACCTCCTGGCATTGACCTAGCTCACACAGGCTTAGAAGAGTTTCAGGATCCACCCATGACCTATGGACCAAAATTTGTTAAACCAGTTGAAACTGAAAAGGTTCGGGTTGAGGTTGAGACTTTTGATAGTGCTAGTGACTCATCTCTTAAAGATGAATGTTTGAATGTTGAGTCTAAAACTAGTGTTCCTGAGGAAAGAAAAAGTATTCCTGAAGTTGTCAAAGAAAAGCCTAGGACACAAACAAATCACACTAGGCATACTACTAGGTATGCTGAGATGTACAGGGATAGGTCTACATCTCCTAGAGGGAATATGAGAAGTTGGAATCATGTTAAAACTAGGCAGTTTGGTAGTGACTTTATGTTTAACAATAAGGCTTGTCATATATGTGGTAGCTTTGACCATTTAGCTAAAGATTGTACCTACCACATGGGAAGAAGGGAAGTATTTGTGAATACTAGGGTGAATGGACATAATTCTAATAAAATAACTCACCCAAATCCCTTAAGCAAGATGGTTCCCAGGTCTGTTATGCTTACCACTGGCATTAAACATGTTTCCACTGCTAGACCAGCAGTTACCACTGCCAGAAGTAATAACAGAGTTTATCCTAAGTCCCCTGTCACTTCTTTTGTTAAATCTTATCAAACAGGGAAAAAGACTTATTTTGAAAAGAATGATCACAAGAATCACATGTGGAGACCCAATTTTTCAAATCCAGCAGTTTCCACTGCTAGGCATGCAGTTACCACTGCAAGACCAAATGTTTCCACTGATGTCTATGTGAATAAGAAAAGGGTAAATTTGGGAAAAGCTGTTAAGGCCTCAGCTCGTTGGGAATGGAAACCAAAAGGAACAACAAACAATCCCAATGGTGTATCAATGACCTTTGATAGATACAATTATATTGATACACGAGGCAGATCCAAGTCATTTGTGGCTTGGGTCCCCAAACGGTACTAATTGTTTTATGTTGAGTGCAGGGACAGTCAAAGACTATTAATGGTTATGAATGACTTGATAATACTTTCTGAGTTTTACAGTGACTCACCAATATGTTTGCAAATTGTTTAGTATATGTCTGTTCTGCAAATGTTAAGAGATTACAAGTAGTGTGTTTAAGTCACTAACAATGGTAGCCAAAGGAATGTGGTCAAATAAGCTGAAGGTCTTACAATATTGATTAATTAAAGAAGATCATTTCATTCATTCAAAGACACAAGTTACAGCTTACATTCAAAGTTCCAACTGAAGTACAAAGACCATTCCTATAACATGTGGCTAATGGAGAACTACTAGCTTCTATCTATTATTACATAATACTTGAGGCTATGACAAGTACAATGAAGAAGCTGAAGATGAAAATGGAAAAAGAAGAGAATGAAGACTGTGAAGCTGCTCAAGTAACAAAGTAAAGAAAATACTCAAGAACTTTGTTCCTTGGCAACATTCCTCAATCATTTACTTCTACTTCTCCTTTCCCTTATGTGTGATCTGAGCTTTCTTGCTCTGTCCAATATGTTCTTGAAGCAGAAGACCAGGTTCTGGAGCTGGAAGATCCAACACCAAGGTTGATGATGTTGGGAGAGATGGATCTCTCTTACTTGATCTTGGTTGGGATCTCTCTGGTGTGGAAGGAGGAAGAAAGGTTGGATCTTCATTCTCTTCCTCTGAAGATTCTTCATCAGATGTCCAGATGAAGGGAGAAACAAGCTCTCTCTCTGCAAGATTCGGATCATGGTTTGATTCACCCTTTATGTGTGCATTCCATTGTTTTTCTTGCACATCCCATCGGTTCTTTATCTCTCTCTCAAAATCAGAACCTTCAAGTCCCCATGGATATGGTGGTACTTCTTCTGATGTTGGAACAGAAGAGTGTTGATCAGAGGACTCAGGGTTTGATGACATGATTTTTGGAAGAAAATTAGGTTGATTGGGATATTTGGGTTTGAGAGATTATTGGTGACTGAGATGTGGTGTTTGGAGGAGGTTATATAAGCAAAGATTAGGTGTTATGCTAATTAATGAAGGATATTTACTTCCATCTGTTTTGGTTGGTTTGAGAAGTAACTGTGGTTTGACTTTTGAGAAGATATTTTTGTGTATAGTAACTTGGTTAAAAGGTTACTTGGGTTAAATCTTTGTGGGTTAAAATGAGACTTATTTTGTGTAGCAGTTCACAACCTATGTCATTGGAGTAATAAGGTGTGTATCTTGACACACAACAAATGGTTATTGATTCACCATGTCTAACCCACATAAGAATCAGCTAGTCCAAGAGCAAACGGCTTTTGGTAAAGACTTCTCAAATCCGTTGATAGCTGATAGTTTGCTAAAAACTATGATAAGAGTAGTAAAATTTTACATGTTTTACTTACCACTTCTCTTTGAAATTTTGTTGATTTTTACCACTGCAAGTTCACCATTTCCACTGAAAGTGTAAATTTTACCACTGGTGAACTAGCCGTTACAACTGTGTCAGTAATCTTATTTTTACTAGCCGTTGCAAATATAACTGTCTTTCCTTATTAATAGGGTAAAATTTTTGGGAATTATCTACTTACCAAATTTTATTTATTCTTTTCTAAAGATAATTCACCATACGCGTTTTTCTCAAAACCCTATTAGTATAAATTGATTTTATACGGCTTGCTTTTTATTCACGATTACTAACACTTTTATCTCTCAAATCACAAAATCATGGTGTCTCTCAAGTTTGCAGATGAACACAATCAAGTGGCTTACCTTCAAAAGTCAAACGACAAGAGTGGACCTATTTTTCATCAGATTGTGGACTTTCTAAACACAACTCATATAAGGTATGCCTTAACTATGAATCCCACAATTTTTGTTTCTCAAATCAAACAGTTTTGGAACTCTGTGGAGTCCATCACTCTTGAACAGGGAGACATACATGAATCTGTGGAAGCTCTCAGAGCCACAGTTGATGGGGTAACTATTGATGTTACTGAATCATCTTTAAGGAGAATTCTCCAATTAGATGATCTTAATGGTATCATCACATTACCTAATTCAGACATATTCAACTATATTGCTTTGATGGGGTATGATACATCTGACCAAAAAGTAACTTTTAAGAAAGGATGTTTTTGTCCCCATTGGAGATTTTTGATACATACTCTGTTGCATTGCCTAAGTCCTAAGAAAACTTCTTATGAACAATTTGGATCAACCATGGCTTACCCTTTAGTATGCTTGGTTTCTGATAGGACTTTCAATTTTTCAAGGTTTATATTTAATAACATGAAAGGCAATGTAACAAGTTCATACAAATTTTTAATGTATCCAAGGTTTGTGCAAGCAGTGTTAAATGAATTTCAACTGCAAAATCATAATAGGATTTATGACACTCCATGTCTTAAGCCAAAAGTATTTCAAAACATGTGTAAGGCTTCAGATTTTTGGGATGGAGTGATTCATCCTCTTTTACCAAACATGCTTGCAAAGATTTCACTGGTACAGGGTGAAGATGCAACAATCCCAGTTGTATCCCATCACACACCCACTATTATTGTTCCACAAATTCAACATATCCCTGCTGTAACTCACACATATGAAAGGAGGCAAAAACAGCCAACTCCTTCCATGACAACATTGCATGTTGCTGATCTTTATGGTTTAGGAACAAGCAGTGGTGGTTCAAGGCTTCAATCTAGTCCAACTAGAGAAGAGCCTGGATCAATGCCTTATGATTCACCTCTCCCAGCAGGTTACACAGTTGGAAGTGATGAAGGCAGTGTGCAACAAAATGAATTGATGGAATTATGTACCAAATTAGTCAAACAGGTTCAAACTCTGGAGAAAGATCTGGCACAGACCAAAGTACAACATGCCACAGAGTTGAATCTATTGAAAACTGAGATTCAAAAGTTGCAGGATGAAGTTGTGAATCTCAAGAAGAAAAGACATATTCAAGCTGTAGTTTCTTCTCCATCATCATCACATGATGACCTTTCTGCAGGTCCTGGTTATGGTTTGGGAACTTCTTCCAAACAGGGGAGGAAAACAGATGCAGATTTTAAGGGGAGGAGTACTAATTTTGATGATATAGATGATGTAGCTGAGATTGAGGGGAGGAAATTGGATCTTGAAGATATGGTTGTTGATACTAATGTTCTTGGAACTACTCAACAAGTTTCCACTGAAGTAGAACATGTTACCACTGATCAAATTATTTCCACTGCAAGTGAGAATGTTACCACTGATGTTCCATTAGTTACCACTGCAGAGGAAGAAGCTGTCAGAAAAAGATTAGTTAAAGGTAAAGAAATGGTGTTTGATGCAGAGGAAGTACATACAAGAAAGATTTCCAAGAAAGATCAAGCTCAAATTGATTATGATGCAAGATTGGCAGAACAACTTGATGCTGCAGAGAAAGAAAATATGAAACAGCAAAAGGAGAATGATGTTGCCAGTTTTATGGAAGCACAGAGGTTAGGTAAACTTGAAGCAGTAATGGCACAACCACTCTCAGTGGTTCCACCAACCATCTTACATGAGAAACCTCCTATGTTCTCATATGTGCCATCAGATGAAGAAATTGAGCATATGATTAAGCATGATCCAGTTGTAAAGAAGAAAGCTATTGAGCTTATTGCTAACAAGTCCTTAACTGAAGATCAAAGAACAGCTCAATTGGTTGATTTCATTCAAATGAAAAATCAACAAGCACTGGATGACATTATTGGAAACTTTAGAAAAGGTCAAAAGAAACAAAGACAACCCACAAAGGCACAGATCATTCATGAGATGAAAGTATACTGCTGTCATGTTGGAACTTGGAAGATGGCTGACTTCAAAGGTATGTCTCATGAAAGAATTGAAGGTATCTACTACAGAATTAAAAGGCAAGATAATACCTTCAGACCTATTGATTTTGAAGAAGTTGAAAGATTCAAACAAAGTAAAAGGAAAGCTTCAACAGTTGAAGATCATGTCACTAAAAGAATGAAAGCTCCTCAAGAGAAAGAATCTCAATTTGAGAAAAGTGCAGAAGATCCACTTAGTGAAATTATCATTGTTGAAGAAGAAGATTTCTATCCAGATCATTCATAATCAAAACATCAAATCATTGATTGGGAAGTGTACACAACAAAGAATTTTGCTCCCACTTGGAAAATTATAAGACTGGGAGGAGAATCTTCATCATTTATTCAGTTTGAAGATCTTCTTAAAGCATGTGACAGAGAAGATCTTGATACTCTTTGGAAGCTAGTAAATGAAAGATTCAAGGCTGATACTCTCAAGGATATGAAAGAAATGCAGCTCTGGGTTGACTTGAGAAGATTATATGAACCAGATCTTAATGATAAGTATTGGAAGTTTAATTCATCAAACTTGAATACTACATGGACATATTTTGATAAATGTGAGGTTCATCATGTTTCTACAACAAATAAAGTGGATGTGTTTATGTTTGCTGAGAAGGAATATCCACTTAAAGCTACAACTTTGTCTGCAATGTTGATGTCAAAGTTAAGAGTTTATGCAGATAATGAAAAGGTTAGAGCTTTGATTCAGAAGATTAAAGATCAATATGCAAGAGCTGATAAAGGATTAAGAAAAACAAGATAAGTGTTTGGAAGAATTCCCATATCCTCAGGTTTATTGTATACTTGAAGAAACTTATTGATTTACTAATAAATCATAAGTTTAGGGGAGGATTGTTGGGAATTATTCTATCAGTTATCACGGCTAGTGAAGATATTACAACTGCAGAAGATTGTACTTGCAGTGGAAACTCATTACCACTGCAAGAACAAACATTACCACTGCTTGCATGATAACTGTTAGAGAAACGCGCTTAGATAAACATAGAAAAGATATTGTGTATATCTTATTCTATTAGTATTATACTTATCTTGTACAAAAGGACTCCTTGGTGTATAAAAGGAGATCCTAGGTTATAGTTAGTATAGATCTTTCTAATACGTTTTCTTAGAGCTTCAAGGTGTAACCCTAGTGATATCATAGATCACTCGTATTATTATCATTAATAATATTGGAGCTATTTGTTTTGTTAACATACATTGTTCTTTCATTAAACTGTTCCATTTACAATCAATCTTCTAAGTATCATTAAGTAGATTCCGCATACTTAGTGGTATCACTCAAAGTATCATTATTAACACAAGTTTAAGGTGTTCACGATCCAACAGTGAGGCTATGATTCACCTTGATTGATACTGAAATGAAAAAAATAAAGTCGGACGAATTTATGATAATGGCTTCGAAACACAACCTGATAAATAGATTTATCTGAAAATTTGACCAAATACTATTTGGTAAATACGAACGAATAACGAATAATAATTATTCGTTATGACGAATAGGTGATGTGCAGTGTAATTCTTGTGATATGCATGATATGACAAAATATGTTATTTAAATTATCCATCGAAGTTTTACTTTTTAATCGTAAGTAAAAATATTAACTTTTGAAATATCGTTATATATATTATTAACGTTACGTTAAATAATATATATATAAATAAAATGAAGTTTAAATGCATATGAAATAAATTTACGAAAATAGAAAATAAATAAAAATGATAAATAGATTATGTTTAGTCTTTGTCTCTTTTTCCAATTTTACCATTTTTACTCTAACGATATTTGCGTTACACCGTTAGTCCTTTTTATAAATAAATTCAACTATAGTCCTCTAATTGTCCAATAATGAATACTAGGCTTAGAATATTAACTTACATCAATTTTTACCCTTAAGTTTCTGTTTTATAGGTTTAGTCCTTACTTTTCAATATTTACACTTTTAGTCCTTCTAGGTGTCGTCGCGTTACATTTTTAGTCCAAAATTAAAAAAATGATTATAAAAATTTTCTAAAAATTTCCGTGGCTTATTAAGTAAATACTAAGCTTATTTTAACTGCTTATTTGTTGAAAAGCTTATTTTTTTAGCTTATGGGCCCTTAACGAACTATATCAAGGCCCGTTAAGATTTTTGGAGGCGAAGGCATGGAAAATGTTTTGGGCCTGGCCTTGGACTATTTTTATGATTCTAAAAACATTTCATATGGGCCCAGTGGGCTTACGTATCGTTACTTCTTATTGGGCTTGGAATGAGCCCAAGCGAAAATATTAAGTTTTTATATAAAGTTTTGGAGTTGAAAACCTTGTTACTGTCGATTCAAAATGAGTCGATTTATGTGTCAAAACGTGAGTATTTTTACAAGTTGTATAAATGAAATTGATAGTTTTCTAGGTGGTCTATTGAGTCGTGTAATAATATAGTACTCTTGTTACGTGAAATTTAAAGTTATACTAATGTTTCGTAGCATGTTTGAATCGGTTATATATTTGAAAACTTTAAAATATTACTAAGTGTTTTTACTAAATTTCATACGATGGAACATGGTTTAAAATAGATGCGTGTAATGCATGTAACATTTAAACTAACGTGAACTTTGTGTGCTACGTGACTCCTAGGCCTTCCAAGATAGAGGCTAGCCACGTTCGTGTTCTAAGTGACAATGTATACGTGAAATATATATGTAAAATGTATATACGTTCGAAGCAAAAATGAATAAGGTGCATGACTATATTTAACGTGTGATTTGAATGGAAACGAGTAGAAATAACTTACAACACCCTTTAGGTGGTAAAGAATCGAGAGTGAAGGTATGGAACACAAGGAAAATCTCGTTCAAAGTATAACCCAAACGTTATACTTATAAATCAAGCCCGATATTCCTTTTCTTGCGTCCAAACAATATAGCAAACGATTTCTGGCTTGTAAGAGTAGTTTTTAGGAAGAATTAAATATTTGAGAGAGTATGAGAATGGTGAGAAACGGGTGCATGCATGTATGCTATATATGGTCTCCAAATATAACACGTATACGTGAAATAATTCAAAGAAACCTTACGTATTATTGCATGTCAGTAAAATCTAGGCTAGGGTGAGTTATCTATTGTTATAAAATGGTATGTGAGTGTACAAATAATGGAGATTGTCTTGGTGAATCATATTCATGTCGACCAACCATATATTTATGTATACGATTTGCTAAATCGTATAATACTTGATTATAGCTAATCATCTTTGACATTTGAACATGAAATCAACTTAGAAATATTATTAGGAACACGTAGGAACAAACGGGAATCAAGACGGTTAAGTTTTGAATAATTTATGAATCGATTGGGTTGATTATAGGTCGATCACTTTGCCATTTAAAAACGTATCAAACTTCGTCCAATGAACTTGGGATTTGACACACTAATATTTGGCTAGGTGGTAAACGAGATGGTGTAAAAATATTGGTATGTCGTGTGTAAGAATCGAGATTAAACGAAGTGTTTTGGAGGCTTGGTACTAGTCGATCGTATGAAATAATAAGGATTTGGATTTTGGGCTTGTGGCCTTGGGCCTGTGAATATTAAACGTGGTGATGGGCTGGAGTAATTAAGGGCCCGTTTGTTGTTTAAGTGTGATTTGGAAATTTAATTAAGTTTAGTAAATATAATTAAGATTAAATGAAATATTTAGGTTTCGAGTAACGTGTCGAGGATTAATTTCGTCATTTCGTGAATTATATTATTTTGTGATAATCGTCAAAATAATATAATAAGAAAAATTTCAAATTTTTTCGAGAAAATGGGAATTAGTAACGATAACGAAGGATTATTTATTTATTAACGATATAATTACAAGAAATTTTTACAGGGTTCTACATTACCCACTTGTCATTCTGAATTTCGTCCCGAAATTCGATTTTAAGAAATCTAACAAGTGCGTTCTATGAAAATAAATGTGGATATTTCTCACGGAATCTATCTTCTCTTTCCCATGTGTAAGTTGGTCCTCGCTTTGAGTCCCATCTAACCTTTACAATGGGGATACGATTCTGTTTGAGTTGTTTTATTTCTGTATCCATTATTTCCACAGGCTCTTCTGTGAACACTAGTTTGTCATCCAATCTAATCTCCTTTAGTGGAATGACGAGAGTTTCGTCAGACAAACATTTCTTGAGTTGTGATACATGAAACGTAGGATGTACCCTACTGAGTTCTTCCAGAAGTTCTAACTTATAAGCAACTGGACCAATTCTCTCCAGAATTTTGAAAGGTCCAATGTACCTCGGATTTAACTTTCCACGTCTTCCAAAACGGATCATTCCCTTCCAGGGAGAAACTTTCAACATGACTCTGTCTCCTACTTGAAATTCCATAGGCTTTCTCCTGACATCAACATAACTCTTCTGTCTGTCACGAGCAGCTTGCAAGCGTTGCTTGATTTGGAATATCTTCTCGGTAGTGTCATGTATTAGCTCTGGTCCGGTGAGTTGCATATCACCAACTTCTGTCCAACAGACTGGTGATCTGCACTTCCTTCCGTACAGTGCCTCAAAAGGTGCAGCCTTTATGCTGGCATGGTAGCTGTTATTGTATGAGAATTCAACTAATGGCAAGTGTTTATCCCAACCTTTTCCGAAATCAATCACACATGCTCGGAGCATATCTTCCAAGGTTTGGATAGTTCTTTCACTTTGTCCATCGGTTTGCGGATGATAAGCGGTGCTCATATCTAACCGAGTACCAAGAGATTTCTGTAGAGATTCCTAAAATCTTGAGGTGAATCGGCTATCTCTATCAGAAATAATGGATATTGGAACCCCATGTCTAATCACAATTTCCTTAAAATACAACTGAGCGAGTGTTTCCATCTCGTCAGTTTCCTTGATTGGTAGAAAATGTGCAGACTTGGTTAATCGATCGATGATAACCCAGATTGTGTCTAACCCGGTCAAAGTCCTTGGTAATTTGGTAATAAAATCCATGGTGATTCGTTCCCATTTCCAGACCGGAATTTCTGGTTGCACGAGTAATCCTGATGGTTTCTGAGTCTCTGCCTTTACTCTAGAACATGTTAAACATTTACCAACATACTCTGCGATATCAGCTTTCATATTTGGCCACCAATAATTCTTCTTAAGATCTTGATACATCTTATTGGAACCGGGATGAATAGAATATTTGGATTTATGAGATTCATGCATGATAAGGTCTCGAATACCTCCAAAGAGAGGAATCCAATATCTTTCCTTAAAACATAACATTCCATCATTTCTTCTCACAAATTCTTTTTCATTATTTGGCATTCTGTCAACCTGATCTTCAGGGTTTGACCTTCTGTCAATTTTCTCATATTGCTGGTTTTCTTCTTGTAGAGCTTCTGTTTGAGCTTTGATGATTTGAGCTGGAAATGGCGAATGAATTGTCATTCCTAGAGATCGAACTCTAAGAGGTTTAATTCTGTGTTTTCTGCTCAACGCATCGGCTACTACATTCGCTTTACCAGGGTGGTAACGAATTTCACAGTCGTAGTCGTTGAGTAATTCTAACCATCTTCGTTGTCTCATGTTCAGCTCCTTCTGATCCAGTATATGTTGAAGACTCTTGTAATCGGTGAAAACCGTACACTTTGTACCGTATAGGTAATGTCTCCATATCTTAAGAGCAAAAAGTACTGCTCCTAATTCTAGATCATGAGTGGTGTAATTTTCTTCATTCTTCTTTAGCTGTCGTGAAGCATAAGCTATGACTTTGTCTCTTTGCATTAGTACCGCACCTAAACCATGATGAGATGCGTCACAATACACTACAAAGTCATCATTTCCTTCCGGTAATGCTAATATTGGTGCTTCACATAGCTTCTGTTTCAACAGTTGAAATGCTGACTCTTGCTTCTCTTCCCAGATATACTTCCAATTCTTCTGGGTGAGTTCCATCAAAGGTTTTGCAATCTTTGAGAAACCTTCTATAAATCTCCGGTAATAACCGGCGAGACCTAAGAATTGACGAATTTCGGTTGGAGTGGTGGGTGACGTCCAACCTTTAACTGGTTCTATCTTCGCGGGATCTACATGGATACCTTGGTTGTTGATGATATGGCCTAAAAATTGAACGGTAGAAATCCAAAAATCACATTTGGAAAACTTGGCGTACAACTTTTCTTTCTTAAGTAACTCCAAAATAGTCCTTAAGTGTTCGACATGCTCTTCTTTGTTGCGCGAATAGATTAAAATATCATCAATCAACACAATAACGAATTTATCCAAGTATGGCTTGCATACTCGGTTCATTAAATCCATGAATACTGCTGGTGCATTGGTAAGACCAAATGGCATCACTTGAAATTCATAATGTCCGTACCGTGTTCGAAAAGCTGTCTTGGGAATGTCTTCTTCCCTGACTCTTAATTGATGATATCCTGATCTTAGATCGATTTTTGAGTAAACACTAGATCCTTGTAATTGGTCAAATAGATCGTCGATCCTTGGTAATGGATATCGATTCTTCACTGTGAGTTTGTTCAACTCCCTATAATCGATACACATTCGGAACGTTCCATCTTTCTTTTTGACGAATAGGATTGGTGCTCCCAAGGGGATGAGCTTGGTTGAATGAATCCTTTATCTGATAGTTCTTTCAACTGTTCAGATAATTCTTTCATTTCGGAGGGTGCTAATCGATATGGTGCTTTTGCAACTGGTGCTGCTCCAGGCACTAAATCGATGCGGAATTCTACTTGACGGGTTGGTGGAATTCCAGGTAAGTCTTCGGGAAATACATCAGAAAATTATTTTACAACTGGCACTTCATCAAGTTGTTTCTTCTTTTCTTTTGTTTCTCCTCCCGTTACTTGAATTTGAAATACATGGCATCCTTTGCTTATGTATTTCATTGTCTTGGCGTACGAGATAATATTGAACGAAGTTTTAGGTTTATCACCTTGGATGATTAAGGTTTCACCGTTGAGTGGAATTTGAATGACTTTCTCGTCACAAATTATTCTGGCACGGTGTTTAGATAACCAATCCATACCAATGATGACATGAAAACTTCCCAATTGGATGGGCATAAGATCGATAGGGAAAGATTTATTTAAAAGAGTTAAGGTGCAATTTTCGATTAGGGTATTGGTACTTAGGATATTTCCATCTGCTAATTCTATGACATAGATAGTATCTAACTTTATAGGAGTAATATTTAGAATTGCGGCAAACGAAGTAGACACAAAACTTTTATCTGCTCGAGAATCAAATAATATCTTAGCATCTTGTTGATTTAATAGGAACGTACCCGTAACAACATCAGAATTCTGAGTTGTGTTTCCATCACCAAGTACATATGCTCTTCCTCGGGCAACGTTATTGGCATTCTTCGGACAGTGAGTTTTGTAATGTCCAAGTTCACCACAACCATGGCACTTTACTGCTATCGGTTGTGTGTTGGCTCCAGTTGCTCGACAGTCCTTTGTCATGTGACCAATTCTTCTGCAGTTGCCACAAGTAGCCTTACATGATCCATTATGATGCATGTTGCACTTGTTACATGGGGGTAGAGTTGTGGCATAACCTTTACTTTCTGCAGGCACTGCTGCATAAGCTCTGGTAGCTTCTTGTCGACGATTCTGTTGCTGATGATGATTACTACGGTTCTGCTGTTGATCTCTGTTGCGGTTGCTGCTTTGATTGTTGTTGTTGTAGCTCCTGTTACCACTGTAGTTGTTGTTGTAGCTGCGGTTGTTGCTATTGTTGTTCCCACGGTTGTCAGCACTTCTCTTATGCTCATTGATCACGGAGGTAGAACCTCTTTTGATCACCCGGGTCAACAATCTCTGGGCAAGTCCCATAGCTTCTTCTACTGTCTGTGGATTCGATGCGGTAACATCCCCTTCAATATATGGTGGCAGTCCCTCCACATATTTCTCCAATGCTTGTTCAACATCGGGTACTATCGTTGGGCATAACACCGAAAACTCCAGAAACTTTCTGTCATATGTCTTCAGATCATTGTACCTTACTACTAGCTGATGAAATTCATCCTCTAGTTTTCTGATCTCTGTTCTGGGACAATACTTCTTAAGCATTTTATTCTTCAACTCATTCTAGGAAATTTTGAAAGCTTCATCCTGACCCATAGCATTCGCAGTAGTATTCCACCACGATAGTGCTTCTCCTTGAAGAGTTCCTGTAGCAAAGGTAACTTTGCTATTCTCAGAACAACCACTCCTCTTGAAGACTGTCTCAGTATGCTCAAACCAATGGGCCATTTCAGTCACTCCTTCTATTCCTTTGAAATTTGTTGGCTTGCAAGTCATGAAGTCCTTGTAAGTACAATTACGGGGTGTAGATGTATTAGCTTCACGGTTTGAACCATTGATGTTATTCAAACGATCCGCTTCACGAGCTGCAGATATTCCCTCAGCAATCATTCTTTGAACCTCATTAGGTGTCATGATCACTTCCGGGTTGGAATTTTCGCTACTGGCATGCTCCATTTTTCTATTGATAATACAAAAATATAGCATTTAGAATTTTAAACAAAAATTTTGTTTAAAGGATCTTGTGAAGTAGGGAAATGAATATTTATGAGTTCTAACAAAAATTGGGCACCATATGTAGTTTTTATTTCGATACAACAGTCATAATTTTATTAATACACATGAACAACCATAATCATAAATTAACATTTGTATATAGTAATATCACAACCAACAACATAACATTAATAACTTGATCAGTTGAGTTTTCATAACGAAACGATACAAGATTCTTTATTAATTGCCACATGCGGCAGGCTTAGATGCCTTATTACTAATACAAATACTAACTGCCTCTAATGATTAGGTACGTCCACATGTCCTCCCATCTCTAAGATCTGAGTTCGGAGCTCCTGCATCTTGGTATGATGTTGAATCTGCATATCTCCTACGAGGTTTTCCAATGTATCTGCTCTTCGGTGTTCTAGTTGGGCTTCCCAAGTACGGTTATGTCCCTCTCTTCGCAATGATATCGCGAAAGAGTGTGTCTCAGAGATATCTGAATGTATCTGAGCTAACCCCTGCTGCAACTCTATCCTATTGGCTATAAGGTTATGTAAGGTATTGTGGATAGTATCCGAATGATCAAATGATGAATAATCAATCATCTGAAGAAGTGAGTCTATCTGTTCTTCGTGATGCTCCAAACGCGTCACTACTACAGAAGGTGAAAGAGTAGAGGAAATTTCCATCCTAGCACTCTCGCCAGTTTCATTGATATGAGCTGGGGGAGTAAAACCAGGAGGATTTGGTAATGATGGTGAAAGTGGAGGAGTAGAATCGGAAATACGAAGTCGGCTGGATGTGGGTATATCTTCCTCAGGAATTTGTTCTCTATGGTGAAAAGTATATGGATATGTCTGGATAAAAAGATTGAATAGATGATCGGGTGCATATGAATCAAATTCATGATGTGGTAATGGTATATGTGTTGGTAAAACCAAAACATCGGGATTTTCAGGCGTTGTAACAATTTTGTCTTGCTCGAATGGTTCTGTTTCTTGGGAAACAGCGTCAGGTACAAAGGTAGAACGAAAAACAGGTGAAGTAACTGATGCGACGGAAATATCAGAGTCGGAGTCTGATTTACTCATATTGAAATAATACTGTAATGATTCATAAATAGTGCAGAATAAGAATTTATTATCGTCAAAGAATGTGAAATTCTAACATATCAAGATCAAGGTATCATAGCTTAATGATTAACTTACTGAGTATGGTAGCAAGCAGGCACGACGGGCAAAAATAATATGGTGTAAATTTAATTTATTTGAAAGTGTGGTTATAGTTCAATGTTTAAAAACATTTGGTTCTCTATAACTATGTCTCTGATACCAATCTGTAACACCCCCTAATTTGAAACATGGCAGCGGAAAAGTAATTAGGGTGTTACGGTGAGGATCGAAGTCATAATGATAGAAAACGACTCCAAAGAGACGTTTTAAAATATAAGTTTATTAATAAAGATTCAAATACAAGAGGTCACTATCAGAGTATTATTATAAAAGTCTTGATGTTTTAAACTAAATCAAACATCATTTATTTTACACCATTATTGAAATAAAGTGGATAAGTTTTGAAGTTTTGCCGCCCGTTCCATGCTTGCTTCCCCTGCTAAATACCTGAGATACATGCTTAAAAGTCAACAAAAATGTTGAGTGATATCAGAGTTTGAATTTAGTAATCATTTTGATACACAAGTAAGATTGTATTGGAAATACAATCAGTTTGAAAATTGATATTGCAGTTTATATATTGCTCTAAGTCTCATGACACGCAAAACGTTAACAAATACCGTAAAAACGGAGGTGTTTATCAAATCAATGATAATTTTGCCCTCGTGTAATAGGTGATTTGCCAGTTCCTATTTTTACTCAGATATAATTATCACGACTAATACGACTAACTATATGCATAATGGCATTCCGTCAAGTATTAATGGGACAGATTGTCAAACCTTAAATAGATCTATTCATTATATTCGCGTTCACATAACAGTGATTAATGGCTCATGATTAAGGGTCTTTTGGCAATAGCTAACTTAGGCATATATCAAGTCAGGAAGCATACAGAAAATTACTTGCGATCTATTTATAACATGTATCCCCCTCACGGAGTTTGAAAATAAGTAAATGTGAGGCTATGACTCACCTTGATTGATACTGAAATGAAGAAAATAAAGTCGGACGAATTTATGATAACGACTTCGAAACACAACCTGATAAATAGATTTATCTGAGAATTTGACCAAATACTATTTGGTAAATACGAACGAATAACGAATAATAATTATTCGTTATGACGAATAGGTGATGTGCAGTGTAATTCTTGTGATATGCATGATATGACAAAATATGTTATTTAAATTATCCATCGAAGTTTTACTTTTTAATCGTAAGTAAAAATATTAACTTTTGAAACATCGTTATATATATTATTAACGTTACGTTAAATAATATATATATATAAATAAAATGAAGTTTAAATGCATATGAAATAAATTTACGAAAATAGAAAATAAATAAAAATGATAAATAGATTATGTTTAGTCTTTGTCTCTTTTTCCAATTTTACCATTTTTATTCTAACGATATTTGCGTTACACCGTTAGTCCTTTTTATAAATAAATTCAACTATAGTCCTCTAATTGTCCAATAATCAATACTAGGCTTAGAATATTAACTTACATCAATTTTTACCCTTAAGTTTCTGTTTTACAGGTTTAGTCCTTACTTTTCAATATTTACACTTTTAGTCCTTCTAGGTGTCGTCGCGTTACATTTTTAGTCCAAAATTACAAAAATGATTATAAAAATTTTCTAAAAATTTCAGTGGCTTATTAAATAAATACTAAGCTTATTTTAACTGCTTATTTGTTGAAAAGCTTATTTTTTTAGCTTATGGGTCCTTAACGAACCATATCAAGGCCCGTTAAGATTTTTGGAGGCGAGGGCATGGAAAATGTTTTGGGCCTGGCCTTGGACTATTTTTATGATTCTAAAAACATTTCATATGGGCCCATTGGGCTTACGTATCGTTACTTCTTATTGGGCTTGGAATGAGCCCAAGCGAAAATATTAAGTTTTCATATAAAGTTTTGGAGTTGAAAACCTTGTTACTGTCGATTCAAAATGAGTCGATTTATGTGTCAAAACGTGAGTATTTTTACAAGTTGTATAAATGAAATTGATAGTTTTCTAGGTGGTCTATTGAGTCGTGTAATAATATAGTACTCTTGTTACGTGAAATTTAAAGTTATACTAATGTTTCGTAGCATGTTTGAATCGATTATATATTTGAAAACTTGAAAATATTACTAAGTATTTTTACTAAATTTCATACGATGGAACATGGTTTAAAATAGATGCGTGTAATGCATGTAACGTTTAAACTAACTTGAACATTGTGTGCTACGTGACTCCTAGGCCTTCCAAGATAGAGGCTAGCCACGTTCGTGTTCTAAGTGACAATATATACGTGAAATATATATGTAAAATGTATATACGTTCAAAGCAAAAATGAATAAGGTGCATGACTATATTTAATGTGTGATTTGAATGGAAACGAGTAGAAATAACTTACAACACCATTTAGGTGGTAGAGAATCGAGAGTGAAGGTACGGAAGACAAGGAAAATCTCGTTCAAAGTATAACCCAAACGTTATACTTATAAATCAAACCCGATATTCCTTTTCTTGCGTCCAAACAATATAGCAAATGATTTCTGGCTTGTAAGAGTAGTTTTTAGGAAGAATTAAATATTTGAGAGAGTATGAGAATGGTGAGAAACGGGTGCATGCACGTATGCTATATATGGTCTCCAAATATAACACGTATACGTGAAATAATTCAAAGAAACCTTACGTACTATTGCATGTCAGTAAAATGGTATGTGAGTGCACAAATAATGGAGATTGTCTTGGTGAATCATATTCATGTCGACCAACCATATATTTATGTATACGATTTGCTAAATCGTATACTACTTGATTATAGCTAATCATCTTTGACATTTGAACATGAAATCAACTAAGAAATATTATTAGGAACACTTAGGAACAAACGGGAATCAAAACGGTTAAGTTTTGAATAATTTATGAATCGATTGGGTTGATTATAGGTCGATCACTTTGCCATTTAAAAACGTATCAAACTTCGTCCAATGAACTTGGGATTTGACACACTAATATTTGGCTAGGTGGTAAACGAGATGGCGTAAACATATTGGTATGTCGTGTGTAAGAATCGAGATTAAACGAAGCGTTTTGGAGGCTTGGTACTAGTCGATCGTATGAAATAATAAGGATTTGGATTTTGGGCTTGCGGCCTTGGGCCTGTGAATAGTAAACATGGTGATGGGCTGGAGTAATTAAGGGCCCGTTTGTTGTTTAAGTGTGATTTGGAAATTTAATTAAGTTTACTAAATATAATTAAGATTAAATGAAATATTTAGGTTTCGAGTAACGTGTCGAGGATTAATTCCGTCATTTCGTAAATTATATTATTTTGTGATAATCGTCAAAATAATATAATAAGAAAAATTTCAAATTTTTCCAAGAAAATGGGAATTAGTAACGATAACGAAGGATTATTTATTTATTAACGATATAATTACAAGAAATTTTTACAGGGTTCTACAGCTCGGTTCGGGAGAGTTGTTTTACTTTAAATGAGTTTCGGGTTTGGTTCGTGTATTCTACACCTAAGCTACTTAACCCACCTTACCACTAATATTATTATTATCATTATTATTATTATTATTATTATTATTATTTTTAGAGTAAATACATAAAAATCATCCTTGTGAACCTGGACACAAACACAACCAACACCCATCTTCACCAACTCTCTCTCTCTTTGAAATACAAAACACCACCGCCACCTTCAAACACCATTACGCCGCCACCGCCCCCTCCTAAACAAACTAACACCACCATCATCACCACCTTGTTCCGATCTAGCTTTTGACATAAATTACGCGCTCCAAAACCCACTTTTACACCACGTACGAATCATCACAACCTCTTAAACATCACCATTTTTGTTTAATATTGATGGGTTTTTATAGAAATCAAGTTTTGAAGCCATTGGGAAGGTGAGTGGCCACGACATCCTTGTTGTGTGCCTCGATTCATGCTTAAATCCGTAGGTACACGGGTTGTTTTTGTTGAGTTTTGAGTTTTACAAATGGGAAATGAAGTTTTATTAAGGATTTGATGGTTTGGTATCCGGGTGGGTCGATTTGATGAAGATTGGTGGAAGGATTTGATATTTGAATGTCGATTGGTGGATGTGAGGCTCGGTTTGAGCTTAGCCGAGACCCAAGGGGTCTCGAAGTTGTGTCTTGGATGGCTCTTTAGCCATGTCGAGACCCATATGACCCTCGTTGCTATCTTGTTGTTGTTGTTTGGTTTTGGCCGACGACCCTTGAGGTCCGTTTGGCTTGGTTTTGGCTCGATATGAGCAAGACCGTGACCCTTTGGGTCCAGTCGAATATTGTTGATATATGGGATGTTATGTGACCACTATGGTCTGTTTGGTTGGCTTGTATGGAGCAAGCCGAGACCCTATAGGTCTCGGGTGAGATCACATCTCTTGTGGTTTAATGTTTGACCCGGGTTGACTTGGTAAATCAACCCGTAAATGTGTTATATTATTTGGTTACCGTTTATGATTGTCGGATTATTTTGTTGATGAGATTGTTATTATTTTGGTTCATGGTACTTTTGGACGTGGGATATTTGATTATGGAGTTGTGTTGACGAAGTGGTATTGGGAACCAATTGTGAGACGGTTTACTAGATTGACGGAGATAGGTTAGTCGGGTGCCGTAGTCGGACCCTATTGTTGTAGCACGTGATTTGGGATTGTTTTGGACGGAGTTGGATTACTTGTTTATGACTTGGTTATTTTATTCTTGGACTTGGACAATGAGCCGAGAGTGATGACTCGGACATGTGACCAACTCATATAACTCGATAAATAATTATAATCAAACGTTAATAATAAAACTCGTAATAATATTATTGGTAATATAATCGTTTATATAAGTATATAGACGTGATAAACGTATGTATAAATATATAAATACGTATATTAATAATAAAACGATCACGAGTAAACATTATAATAATGTGACGATAATTATTGTACTATGTGAATAGTGTAATAAATGTCGGGAGCGTTATTATAAATAAATAACTATAAATGATGACGAAATATAATATGTAGGAAAATGTAACACCCCCAAAATACCGCAGCGGAAGACTATGTCACTGGGGTGCTACTTCATAATACAAAGTACAAGTTATAGAAAACGACCTCTAAATGAGACGTTTTGAAAAGTTACCATTCGATTAATGAATTCAAAGTTACAAACATGAGATTCCAAAGTATGATTCATAAATGTATACAAAATGTTTCGAATGATAAATGATAAAAGCGTAAGTCTTCAGAATATGCAGCTTGACTCTAAGTTCCACGCACTAGCTATCGCCTTACTAACCTGAGATAAACATGCTAAAGTGTCAACACAATGGTTGGTGAGTTCATAGAGTTTGTCTTAAAACAGTTGAAAAGCCTTAAAGAATGTTCACACAGCAAAGGCATTGTGAATCCACTCAGTTGCAAGTCCCGCCCATAACAACACTTGCAACCTGTGTGTTCACAACCCACTGCTAAAATATAGTATGATAAAGACATGTATAAGTTCATCACAACAGTTAAGCAACTAGTCGTGAGTCTACACTTCATCTCCGAAAACCTCACGTTTATGATGTATCCAACATTCGCAAATGTTAGGATGTATCAAAGCTAATGGTCATCCAACAACTTAATTTGGAGCCACTAGATAGCCTCAATGGTCATCCAACAACTTAATTTGGAGCCACTGGAAGTCTCAATGGTCATTCAACAACTTAATTTGGAGTCACTGGAAGTCTCACAATTAAGTATAACGCAGTTAAGTATAACACAATCATGTATGTATGAAATCAAGTATAATGCAATCAAGTATAAGACAATCAAGTATAAAACAATCAAGTATAAATGTTTTGAGTATTTGTACAAGTAAGCAAGTAGTTGAGCATATATCTCCCCCAAAGAGTTAAAACAAGTATAAAAAGAGTAGGGGCTATGACTCACCTGATAATAACTGATAAATGATACTAGAAAATTGGGCAGCGCTTCCGCATCTATCTTCAAAAATCCATTTCCTAAACTATAAAAAAAACCTCTAAATCACCTCATAACAGCCCCAAAACAAACCCAATAGCTCCCATATTAAAAACCCATCATTAGAATTAGCCGATCTATTCTTGCCAAAGTTTCAAGAAATTTATGAGAACCACAGCTCCTATCCACCATTGTGTAGCTCTTAATCTAACCGCGGAAACACAAAATAAACTATATTTTTACGTAGAGAATACTTATGCCATCAACTTATCTGTATAACTCGGAGCCTAAAAATCAAGTATGAAGGATGTATGGAGGGGGAAAGGTGGAGGAGGAGGAGGGAAATGTGTGTTTTTCTGTGAAATAAAATGAACTAGTTTCCTTTCTATTTATAGTGAAAATTTCTGAAAATATCTAGATATTTTGATGAATAGTGTTTAGATATTTTGATGAATAGTGTTTAGATATTTATGAATAGTAACTAGATATTATCTAAATAATATCTAGTTGATGACTAGGCACGGTAATTTTAAAATGTATTAGTCAAAATGGTGGTGCGGGTATCGAGTAAATATAAATGTGAAATAAAAATTTCAGGAGTAAATAGTAAAAAGTGAATAGTAATATTTAGGAAAAAGTTCCAAGTTTCTATACTGACCAAAAATACGATGAATAGTAAAAAATGAATAGTAAATAGTGAATAGTAGAAATGAATAGTAATCCGAAAATATGAATTGTTACAGTCTCTACCCCTTGAGGGAACTTCGTCTCGAAGTTCTGTTGATGTTAACTTCTTACGGTGTGTCTAAGAGAATTCGGGATTTCAGGATCTCTAAAATAGTGGTGTTTACTCTGATTCATCTAAGGTTGTGGTTAAGAAGTCGTATCGGATACAATTAAGCCCACTTATTTATAACTCATTACTTACATAAAGAAGCGTCCAAATTTATGTAAGTAAGGGATCATAAACTAATGGTTCGGTGATTTACAATTTCTTTATTTAAATAAAGAGGCGTCCCAATACATTTAAATAAGGAGATTCTAAATCATCCTACTTAAGAATTTACGAAAAATCGCTTTCTGAGACAAATAATAAGATAATCAAGTCATCAAATCCCTAAAGCTAAGTAATAATATTATTTAACTCAAACCTTATGTCTCATCAAACAAGAACTGTCATAAGATCAAGTTAAATAATTAGTTATTACTGAGCTCCATATTTTTAATAACTTGACTAAATTCTAGGGTTCCTTATAATACTAAAGTCATATCATCTAATAGCGTGGAACTAAACAAACAACTAACAAAAGCATATGCGTATGTAGTGTGTGTAAGGTAAATAAAGAGGAGAGTCTTAACGTATATAGCAGTTATAGTCTAGGCACTAAATGCAACCTAGTTCTCTATAACCAAGTCTCTGATACCAATCTGTAACACCCCCAAAATACCGCAGCGGAAGACTGTGTCAGTGGGGTGCTACTTCATAATACAAAGTACAAGTTATAGAAAACGACCTCTAAATGAGACGTTTTGAAAAGTTACTATTCGATTAATGAATTCAAAGTTACGAACATGAGATTCCAAAGTATGATTCATAAATGTATACAAAATGTTTCGAATGATAAATGATAAAAGCATAAGTCTTCAGAATATGCAGCTTGACTCTAAGTTCCACGCACTAGCTATCGCCTTACTAACCTGAGATAAACATGCTAAAGTGTCAACACAATGGTTGGTGAGTTCATAGAGTTTGTCTTAAAACAGTTGAAAAGCCTTAAAGAATGTTCACACAGCAAAGGCATTGTGAATCCACTCAGTTGCAAGTCCCGCCCATAACAACACTTGCAACCTGTGTGTTCACAACCCACTGCTAAAATATAGTATGATAAAGACATGTATAAGTTCATCACAACAGTTAAGCAACTAGTCGTGAGTCTACACTTCATCTCCGAAAACCTCACGTTTATGATGTATCCAACATTCGCAAATGTTAGGATGTATCAAAGCTAATGGTCATCCAACAACTTAATTTGGAGCCACTAGATAGCCTCAATGGTCATCCAACAACTTAATTTGGAGCCACTGGAAGTCTCAATGGTCATTCAACAACTTAATTTGGAGTCACTGGAAGTCTCACAATTAAGTATAACGCAGTTAAGTATAACACAATCATGTATGTATGAAATCAAGTATAATGCAATCAAGTATAAGACAATCAAGTATAAAACAATCAAGTATAAATGTTTTGAGTATTTGTACAAGTAAGCAAGTAGTTGAGCATATATCTCCCCCAAAGAGTTAAAACAAGTATAAAAAGAGTAGGGGCTATGACTCACCTGATAATAACTGATAAATGATACTAGAAAATTGGGCAGCGCTTCCGCATCTATCTTCAAAAATCCATTTCCTAAACTATAAAAAAAACCTCTAAATCACCTCATAACAGCCCCAAAACAAACCCAATAGCTCCCATATTAAAAACCCATCATTAGAATTAGCCGATCTATTCTTGCCAAAGTTTCAAGAAATTTATGAGAACCACAGCTCCTATCCACCATTGTGTAGCTCTTAATCTAACCGCGGAAACACAAAATAAACTATATTTTTACGTAGAGAATACTTATGCCATCAACTTATCTGTATAACTCGGAGCCTAAAAATCAAGTATGAAGGATGTATGGAGGGGGAAAGGTGGAGGAGGAGGAGGGAAATGTGTGTTTTTCTGTGAAATAAAATGAACTAGTTTCCTTTCTATTTATAGTGAAAATTTCTGAAAATATCTAGATATTTTGATGAATAGTGTTTAGATATTTTGATGAATAGTGTTTAGATATTTATGAATAGTAACTAGATATTATCTAAATAATATCTAGTTGATGACTAGGCACGGTAATTTTAAAATGTATTAGTCAAAATGGTGGTGCGGGTATCGAGTAAATATAAATGTGAAATAAAAATTTCAGGAGTAAATAGTAAAAAGTGAATAGTAATATTTAGGAAAAAGTTCCAAGTTTCTATACTGACCAAAAATACGATGAATAGTAAAAAATGAATAGTAAATAGTGAATAGTAGAAATGAATAGTAATCCGAAAATATGAATTGTTACAGTCTCTACCCCTTGAGGGAACTTCGTCTCGAAGTTCTGTTGATGTTAACTTCTTACGGTGTGTCTAAGAGAATTCGGGATTTCAGGATCTCTAAAATAGTGGTGTTTACTCTGATTCATCTAAGGTTGTGGTTAAGAAGTCGTATCGGATACAATTAAGCCCACTTATTTATAACTCATTACTTACATAAAGAAGCGTCCAAATTTATGTAAGTAAGGGATCATAAACTAATGGTTCGGTGATTTACAATTTCTTTATTTAAATAAAGAGGCGTCCCAATACATTTAAATAAGGAGATTCTAAATCATCCTACTTAAGAATTTACGAAAAATCGCTTTCTGAGACAAATAATAAGATAATCAAGTCATCAAATCCCTAAAGCTAAGTAATAATATTATTTAACTCAAACCTTATGTCTCATCAAACAAGAACTGTCATAAGATCAAGTTAAATAATTAGTTATTACTGAGCTCCATATTTTTAATAACTTGACTAAATTCTAGGGTTCCTTATAATACTAAAGTCATATCATCTAATAGCGTGGAACTAAACAAACAACTAACAAAAGCATATGCGTATGTAGTGTGTGTAAGGTAAATAAAGAGGAGAGTCTTAACGTATATAGCAGTTATAGTCTAGGCACTAAATGCAACCTAGTTCTCTATAACCAAGTCTCTGATACCAATCTGTAACACCCCCAAAATACCGCAGCGGAAGACTGTGTCAGTGGGGTGCTACTTCATAATACAAAGTACAAGTTATAGAAAACGACCTCTAAATGAGACGTTTTGAAAAGTTACTATTCGATTAATGAATTCAAAGTTACGAACATGAGATTCCAAAGTATGATTCATAAATGTATACAAAATGTTTCGAATGATAAATGATAAAAGCATAAGTCTTCAGAATATGCAGCTTGACTCTAAGTTCCACGCACTAGCTATCGCCTTACTAACCTGAGATAAACATGCTAAAGTGTCAACACAATGGTTGGTGAGTTCATAGAGTTTGTCTTAAAACAGTTGAAAAGCCTTAAAGAATGTTCACACAGCAAAGGCATTGTGAATCCACTCAGTTGCAAGTCCCGCCCATAACAACACTTGCAACCTGTGTGTTCACAACCCACTGCTAAAATATAGTATGATAAAGACATGTATAAGTTCATCACAACAGTTAAGCAACTAGTCGTGAGTCTACACTTCATCTCCGAAAACCTCACGTTTATGATGTATCCAACATTCGCAAATGTTAGGATGTATCAAAGCTAATGGTCATCCAACAACTTAATTTGGAGCCACTAGATAGCCTCAATGGTCATCCAACAACTTAATTTGGAGCCACTGGAAGTCTCAATGGTCATTCAACAACTTAATTTGGAGTCACTGGAAGTCTCACAATTAAGTATAACGCAGTTAAGTATAACACAATCATGTATGTATGAAATCAAGTATAATGCAATCAAGTATAAGACAATCAAGTATAAAACAATCAAGTATAAATGTTTTGAGTATTTGTACAAGTAAGCAAGTAGTTGAGCATATATCTCCCCCAAAGAGTTAAAACAAGTATAAAAAGAGTAGGGGCTATGACTCACCTGATAATAACTGATAAATGATACTAGAAAATTGGGCAGCGCTTCCGCATCTATCTTCAAAAATCCATTTCCTAAACTATAAAAAAAACCTCTAAATCACCTCATAACAGCCCCAAAACAAACCCAATAGCTCCCATATTAAAAACCCATCATTAGAATTAGCCGATCTATTCTTGCCAAAGTTTCAAGAAATTTATGAGAACCACAGCTCCTATCCACCATTGTGTAGTTCTTAATCTAACCGCGGAAACACAAAATAAACTATATTTTTACGTAGAGAATACTTATGCCATCAACTTATCTGTATAACTCGGAGCCTAAAAATCAAGTATGAAGGATGTATGGAGGGGGAAAGGTGGAGGAGGAGGAGGGAAATGTGTGTTTTTCTGTGAAATAAAATAAACTAGTTTCCTTTCTATTTATAGTGAAAATTTTTGAAAATATCTAGATATTTTGATGAATAGTGTTTAGATATTTTGATGAATAGTGTTTAGATATTTATGAATAGTAACTAGATATTATCTAAATAATATCTAGTTGATGACTAGGCACGGTAATTTTAAAATGTATTAGTCAAAATGGTGGTGCGGGTATCGAGTAAATATAAATGTGAAATAAAAATTTCAGGAGTAAATAGTAAAAAGTGAATAGTAATATTTAGGAAAAAGTTCCAAGTTTCTATACTGACCAAAAATACGATGAATAGTAAAAAATGAATAGTAAATAGTGAATAGTAGAAATGAATAGTAATCCGAAAATATGAATTGTTACAGTCTCTACCCCTTGAGGGAACTTCGTCTCGAAGTTCTATTGATGTTAACTTCTTACGGTGTGTCTAAGAGAATTCGGGATTTCAGGATCTCTAAAATAGTGGTGTTTACTCTGATTCATCTAAGGTTGTGGTTAAGAAGTCGTATCGGATACAATTAAGCCCACTTATTTATAACTCATTACTTACATAAAGAAGCGTCCAAATTTATGTAAGTAAGGGATCATAAACTAATGGTTCGGTGATTTACAATTTCTTTATTTAAATAAAGAGGCGTCCCAATACATTTAAATAAGGAGATTCTAAATCATCCTACTTAAGAATTTACGAAAAATCGCTTTCTGAGACAAATAATAAGATAATCAAGTCATCAAATCCCTAAAGCTAAGTAATAATATTATTTAACTCAAACCTTATGTCTCATCAAACAAGAACTGTCATAAGATCAAGTTAAATAATTAGTTATTACTGAGCTCCATATTTTTAATAACTTGACTAAATTCTAGGGTTCCTTATAATACTAAAGTCATATCATCTAATAGCGTGGAACTAAACAAACAACTAACAAAAGCATATGCGTATGTAGTGTGTGTAAGGTAAATAAAGAGGAGAGTCTTAACGTATATAGCAGTTATAGTCTAGGCACTAAATGCAACCTAGTTCTCTATAACCAAGTCTCTGATACCAATCTGTAACACCCCCAAAATACCGCAGCGGAAGACTGTGTCAGTGGGGTGCTACTTCATAATACAAAGTACAAGTTATAGAAAACGACCTCTAAATGAGACGTTTTGAAAAGTTACTATTCGATTAATGAATTCAAAGTTACGAACATGAGATTCCAAAGTATGATTCATAAATGTATACAAAATGTTTCGAATGATAAATGATAAAAGCATAAGTCTTCAGAATATGCAGCTTGACTCTAAGTTCCACGCACTAGCTATCGCCTTACTAACCTGAGATAAACATGCTAAAGTGTCAACACAATGGTTGGTGAGTTCATAGAGTTTGTCTTAAAACAGTTGAAAAGCCTTAAAGAATGTTCACACAGCAAAGGCATTGTGAATCCACTCAGTTGCAAGTCCCGCCCATAACAACACTTGCAACCTGTGTGTTCACAACCCACTGCTAAAATATAGTATGATAAAGACATGTATAAGTTCATCACAACAGTTAAGCAACTAGTCGTGAGTCTATACTTCATCTCCGAAGACCTCACGTTTATGATGTATCCAACATTCGTAAATGTTAGGATGTATCAAAGCTAATGGTCATCCAACAACTTAATTTGGAGCCACTAGATAGCCTCAATGGTCATCCAACAACTTAATTTGGAGCCACTGGAAGTCTCAATGGTCATCCAACAACTTAATTTGGAGCCACTGGAAGTCTCACAATTAAGTATAACGCAGTTAAGTATAACACAATCATGTATGTATGAAATCAAGTATAATTCAATCAAGTTTAAGACAATCAAGTATAAATGTTTTGAGTATTTGTACAAGTAAGCAAGTAGTTGAGCATGTATCTCCCCCAAAGAGTTAAAACAAGTATAAAAAGAGTAGGGGCTATGACTCACCTGATAATAACTGATAAATGATACTAGAAAATTGGGCAGCGCTTCCGCATCTATCTTCAAAAATCCATTTCCTAAACTATAAAAAAAAACCTCTAAATCACCTCATAACAACCCCAAAACAAACCCAATAGCTCCTATATTAAAAACCCATCCTTAGAATTAGCCGATCTATTCTTGCCAAAGTTTCAAGAAATTTCTGAGAACCACAGCTCCTATCCACCATTGTGTAGCTCTTAATCTAACCGCGGAAACATAAAATAAACTATATTTTTACGTAGAGAATACTTATGCCATCAACTTATCTGTATAACTCGGAGCCTAAAAATCAAGTATGAAGGATGTATGGAGGGGGGAAAGGTGGAGGAGGAGGGAAATGTGTGTTTTTCTGTGAAATAAAATGAACTAGTTTCCTCTCTATTTATAGTGAAAATTTCTGAAAATATTTAGATATTTTGATGAATAGTGTTTAGATATTTTGATGAATAGTATTTTGATGAATAGTGTTTAGATATTTTGATGAATAGTGTTTAGATATTTATGAATAGTAACTAGATATTATCTAAATAATATCTAGTTGATGACTAGGCACAATAATTTTAAAATGTATTAGTCAAACGGTGGTGCGGGTATCGGGTAAATATAAATGTGAAATAAAAATTTCAGGAGTGAATAGTAATAAGTGAATAGTAATATTTAGGAAAAAGTTTCAAGTTTCTATACTGACCCAAAATACGATGAATAGTAAAAAAATGAATAGTAAAAAGTGAATAGTAGAAATGAATAGTAATCCGAAAATGTGAATTGTTACAGAAAATCATTAAATAAAATATTTCTTTTAATAAATAGGGAAAACTATCGAGTTATACGGGGTTGTGGTCACTTAAGTCCAAGTGGACTTTATTTTATTATGTGACTTTTGTGTTGTCACGGATATATGACGATTAATATATCCATTTTCTATAACTACGTAACTTATTTAATCAACGGGTTAAATATGGTTTATTTAGCTATATAAAATGAGTATATTAATGGGCATCGTATCCTACGACGCCCATAGGTTATGGTACGTGTATTGGAATGATGAATCACTAGATATCTCGTGGAGTTGGCTAAATTGACGAATTTGACAAATTTGACGATATATATAGGGGATTTATTGGACTACGATACTTACCATATAGTATTCTTTGTGCTATGTGATTTAGGTTGGGTATAATCTTAGAATGATGTATTACGTAAATAAATATGGGGGATTACCAAATCGACGGATTTGATAAACTTCGATAATTTATTTAAATGATTTAGTGGGCTAATATTAGACCTATAGATTGTTTTATTATTCTTTTCGTTGTGGCTTCTTGGTTTGAGTTGTGTCGACCCTCCACCCGCATGGATACCAAACGTCAAACTACAAATTAATATGAGGATAATACGAGAAATGGATTTTTGGAAAGTAAAATAGAATACGTTCGGGATTGGGAAATGATTCTGAACACGTTTATATTGTTAGGAAGTGCCGAGTCTGTAGTTGCCGTTATTTGAGTTGCTTTACGTCTTTCATCTATTGATTTCTTTTACTGAATTGCTGGACTTGAGGTGAGTCATAGCCCCACTTTTACTCTTGAACTTTGTTTTCAATACTTGGGGTGAGAAACGTGCAAATTGTTTTATATGGACTATTATCGCTTTGTTTATTTTAAAACTTGCTATGCTTATAGAACTAGGTAGGTTAGTGCGAGACCTAGTCTTGAACTAGGTGAACTATTGATTTGGTTATAGAGCGAGGCCTAGTCCCGAACTAGGTAAGCTATTGATTGGTTGTGAACGAGGCCTAGTCCCGAACTAGGTAAGCTATTGGATTGGTTATAGAGCGAGGCCTAGACATGAGCTAGGTAAGCTATTGATTGGATTGATTTGAGCTATAGCGTGCACCTATAGGGTTGGTTAGTTTTGGTTGGTTCATTTTGGTTGGATGATTGAGGCCTAGTCTAGCTAGCAAGCGTTTTTACGTATATGTCCACTCTATTTAGTCATGAATTTAAACCTATGATCTCACCAGCGAAAGCTGACTTTTAGCACGTTTTCTCAGGTAATTAAGTGATGCTCTTGGATGCTTGGATTGGAGGCTTGGCTATGGCACCTGGTTATGGATCTAATTTTCTAAAACTCTGATAAATAATTGTGGACCTATATTTATTTCTTTTGGGCCTGACTTTGGATGAATTTGGGATAAATGTAAACTTTAAAACCCCGCGTGGTTGTATTTTTCTTATGTTTACTTTATCTCGTTCTTTTATGTCTTGTGTTGGATACCAATCCTTGTAGCACCCCGAAAGCTTGTTATGTCTTCCGCTGTACCAAATTTTGGGGGTGTTACATTTGTGACAATTTTATGGATAATATGTTGCAGGACTCTTTATTTCCTTTTAGATTGTATCACACAATTTGCAATAGTTATGAACTTAAGTATCAATTTGCAATAGGTATGAACAACAATTTGAAAGATTTTGTTTCATAAGCCCTCTACATAGAACAACCAATGCTATATCAAAACTCAGTGAGTTGAACCTTGTCAAGTTTTAAGGTTTTTAGGGATAGAGAACAATGTGCACCCAGGAATAGTATCGGATTTGACATACATATGTTGAAGTCAACGGTCAGTGGTTAAAGATCAACTGAATAATGTTTTAAAATATTTTTTTAATTTATGAACAAGGTCACAACATGCTTAATAATACAAAGTGAAACCAAAAGAACAAAAAAGACACTTGTAGTAGTGAAATACCCAAAAGCTCAACTGAACATGGCAATATAGGTTCCATACGAGTGTCTACAGGTTCGGTTTTAGGAATTTTTTTTTTTTTTTTTTTTTTTTTTTTTGCTCGGTTTTAAAATTTAAATTGGTGAAACTAAAATCTTATTAAAACATGGCAGCGTCATAACAATTTTATACATAATATAAGATGATAAATGTTGCAATAGCCCAATGCTTTTAAAGATTACCTGTATCATTGGGTATTGGGTTTTTCTTACTTTCAGCCCACTCAAAATTTTTTTGAACCACTTGTATACTTTCTGAAATCTGAAACAACGATTTACTATGTGAAATTATGATCTTATTAAAGGTAACTAGTTTTAAAACCCGCGCAAGCACAGGGTTTTGAAAGATAATATAATGAGTAATAATATTTCAATAACTTTTTTTTAAAGTTAAATATTCTGATAATTCATAAATTCATGATTTTGTGATGTTTAAGATTTTTGTATAAATTGATACTAGTTATAATGTCCGCGCACGAGCGTGTTTTTTTTAGAATTATAGTTTTTCTTTTTTCTTTTTTCTTTTTTTAGAATTATAATTTTTTTTAGAATTATAGTTTTTCTTACTTTGTTTTGTTTGATTTGTGATTTTTAATTATAGTTTTTTATTATTAAAGATAATCATTTAAAAAGTTTAATTCTATTATAGTTGCATCTATCTATATTTTTTGTATTTATCTTCTACTTGTGTGGTAATTCAACAATACGAATTTATAAATTTATAAATTAAAAAATAATAATTAAAATATTACCTAATAAGAAAATAATTTTTTTTGAAATACGAAAGTCCCCACTTGAGGTTTTGTTTTATTATATAAAAGATTAATTTGTTAATATTTACAGAGTATATAGTTATAATATCTATGCACACACGCGTTTTACCATAATTTTTTCATTATGTGCTAGCATTGATTAATATTTTGTATAGATTTTTGTTGCACAAATGATTTGACTTTGTTTAACTGGCATGATGTTTAGGTTGATCTTGTTTAAATTTAACTATTTATATTATGTTCTAAATTATGTGTGTTTAGTAGCACATAATGACCTTGAAAAAATATTTGTCGCTGTTATATGTAAAATCTCGTCTATTTATTTTCATCTCGCAGTAACGTGTGAGAATATGCCTTCATTTTGATATTTATATTCATGTTAATAGTAATCTAATGTGATTTATAAACCTATGGGCGGGTTAAACTTATAAATAGGATTAACATGAGTCGTTATTGAATGCGGTAGTTAAAAAAGAATATTTTTTTCAAGACATCCTTATTTAATCTCATAAAAATTAATAACATGAGTCGTTAACATACGTTAACATATAAATTCCGTTATATGATTCTTGATTGGAATCCAGATTCATGTCATATCAATGTCCACATAGTTAGGTTGTTAAAAATATATCTAGAATCTTTTATATATACAATAAAGTAAATCATTTTTAATTATCCTCAAACATGCAATTCTCACATAAAAAGATAAGTAAAAATACTACGCCAAGTTTTGATAAACAAAAAATTGGTCATCAAGTTGGTTTGTTCTCCCGAAAGGTGGCGTAAAATCTTTTTTAGCGTTTTTTATTAAGGGTTTTGCTAAACAATGCCAAGTGAGCAATGTTTAATATGAGTATAAAAGGAAATTTAGACATTATTAAATCAAAAATCGCATATATTTAAGTTAATTTTTGTGTTCATTTATTGTGTATTAAATGTATAATTACTTTAAACATGAAAAGAACAGAGTATTTAATGTAGTAGCAAAACCCTTTTATTAATACCTTTTGTTTTTCGTTCCTGAAATCTTTTCATAACATTTTTTTCTGATTATAAAATACTAGTATCATTTTACACTTTCCATATAAAAAATTTGACATGCTCATTTCACTATCTACTTTTCGCATTCTACTTCAAAACCTGGCCCAATACGTCTGTTTAATCGATCTCATTTTCTGTCTCTTTAATACTCGTAATTGATGGTCTCTACCTCAATTAACCGATAACCAAATTTGTCTGACCTCAATTTATTACCTATTTATGTCGCTTATCTGGTTTTTAGTTGTTTAGTTGTCCACTGTAATTTGTTTATCTATAGATATGGATAAAAGTATCGGTTTCTACTTTTTTACTACGAATTTGTAAATCGAGTAAATTGGATGTTCTTTTCTTAATCATGTTTAAGTAAAAAGAAAGTCTACCAACAGTTACAGATTGTATGTGCCTATTGACAAGAACCATATACTTTTATTTTTATTTTTTTAAGAAAGACAACCATATATATATATATATATATATATATATATATATATATATATATAACCACAAAAGAAGCAATACAAACAAACGGCATTTCACCTCACCAAACAAGACGATTAAAGAGAAAGGAACCCGGACAATAACAACACAAAAGAAACTACAACAAAAAACTAACTTTACAAACCAAACCAAAAAGCCCTATACTAAAACAAAAGAACATAGAACCAGGGATCCACAAAGCCAAACCAACCAAAACAAACTAAAACCATCCCCCAAGTGACCTATGGCAGACGACGATAACCCAATGCAGAAAAAGCATCTGCTTGTAGTCATAGACAATGCTTAGGGGACCCAAAACAAACATGAAGCTGTTACAACATCAAACCACTTCTGATATAACCTTAACCTGAAGTTGCAGACCATAAACTTCTGAACTGCAGACCACTTCCAAACTATTCAGTTCTCTTTGCAGCTCCATGAAACCATCTTCACAAAAGGTGCACACGAACTCTAACACTTGAAACCAAACAAACATATACTTTAACCTTTGGATGCATTTACATGATCTATGCACCAATCGTTCCAGAATGTAATTAACCCTTTTGCTATGTGTGAAGTCCAAAAGCACACAAGAACTTGTACTTCGTCGCATATTGTAGATAGGTTCGATATCTTATTCTGAAACACTCTCTTGTTACGACTACACCATACTAAGTAGAACATTGCCCAACAAACCGCTTGCCAACATTTCTTTTGCACGACGTTATAATTATTGTGACTACTATCATTAATTATATCTCCAATAGACCCAATATTAAAATTACCCATGTTCCGCCATTTAAATACTCTTATATCATAATGAGGACAAGAACCATATATTTAGCGGAAATATTCTGATGTGTTATTTGTCAAGTTTTCAGACTACATTTTCAATTATATATTAACATTTCCAAACTAAAAATCATTATTTCTATGTATATACATGATTTCAACTAAGGATGGTGGATTTTAATAAGTTTGTATTAATATCAAACGAGTTCATATTTTAAAATGTTTTTAGCGATGGCAAGCTTAACCATAGCCTTATCGGACATGGTTATCAAAATCCTTTATTAAATGAAATCCATAGAAACTGACCAAACGATAATCAAGTAAGTCATAAAAGAAATTGTTCTCATTCTTTTGCAGGAGTCTAATAACATTAAGCAACAAGATGTTATTTTTGTTAATAGTTTAAATCATCTACTATACTTCTTGTCGTCAAATTTCATTCTTAATTTAGGCTCGATCATCTTTTAGGTGTAACCTTCATATTTCAATGATAAAATCATACGAGAATTCACACATGTTCATGTTAATGAGCTAAACTCATCATTAGTTAAAATTATGCATATCCATTGTTACCTGAGATCTTCTTCATTTTCTTCACACCAGCCACTTTTATCCACCACAAGTGAAGTCTAACTTATCTACAGTTACAAAGTTCAAACAGTTGCTTATTTTGCAATTTAAACTTAAAAGCTCATTGACTTTACAGATCGCAACCACCGTACTGCTCATCTTTTTCTTTTCTGCTTAGTTGTTGAAATGTTATAAATGATCCATGAATGTTGGCCACTCGACTATTCATGGGGGGGGGGGGGGGACCTGCAATTACCTCGTATACAGAACAGATAAGAAACACATGTGTGAATGATGAACGACATTTTTGTGTTGACACCTAGCTAGAATCTTTGGAAACATTTAATCGTAGATGGCCCAGTTACACCAAAATGGTTTTCCGGGTTCAACCAAAACTCACGGGTTAACCCGTGATCACTAGATAATAAATATTCTGATTTGAAGTGCTGAATAAACTAATACTTCAGATATGAAACAAGGAACAAATAAAATGGCAATTGTAAGTTTACATGTTAAAAATGTAATTTTGTTTTTTGTGCTTTTTGTGCCTTGGTTTTACGCTAATAGTACTGATTATAGTTCTCTAAGTATATAAGTTGAGCCTTCAGTTGAGTGTTCTTTTTGTGCCTTGGCCAGAATGGGACGTGAACTTTGTGACAGAAGTATAAATAAAAATGACATTCATACGACAGCTAGATTTTTTTTGAATTCATTCTTTATAGAAAGTAAGATAGAATGTGACCCTACAATAAAATTCGATGCTAATGCTTATGTGCAAAAAAGTTTTGCTACATCATTTTAAGGTCGGGAAGGCTCCCTATGTATTGTTTTCTATATTACTAGATGTATGCACTAAAAGCTGATGATATAAAGTTAACACATTATGAACTGCGATAAGGTAGAAATTTAAGCAACAAAAAGGAAAATCATATTCAAAAGGAGCTGATTATTTGTTTTTCAGTAAGAACAAGCTTCTAGATTGTCCAATAAAAGACCAATGAATGAATGCTGCAGAAAATGTAAAGTTAATCGGCTTAGTGAATGAATGCTATAGAAAATGAAAAAGTTAATCGGCTTTATTATTATTATTATTATTATTTTCCTTTTCTCCCAAATAATCCATTACGGATTTGATTCCTTGTCACCTTATTAGGAAATTGGATGGAACGCATACAAAAAGAACCAATACTCTCAATGTCAAGACAGATGGAGCATCAACAACACACAATCATCGCAATTTGCCTTTAACAGGCACATACATTTATATACATCCCAACAGGACGGATCTATGTAGGAAGTGTGGGGGGCCGGTGCCCCCCATGGCTAGCCGAAAAAGTTGAGATTTTAGTGTAATTTTTTTTTTTTTTTTTTTTAATTTTGACCTTTTTTCGAAAGTGCCCCCCACCAAAAACTCAAAGTGCCCCCCACCCACATACTAAAATCCAACATTCAACACTCTAGAGCCTTATAAATCTTTCATCTCTAAGTAAAAACACTCGATTTATCATTACGATCCTAGTTTTTTCTTTCGCATTTTGTTGCTATTGTAAAAGAAATTAAAAATAAAATAAAAAATAAAATACCCCCCCCCCCCCCCCAATCCTATTTTCTAGGTCCGCCACTGCATCCCAAGTCCTATAAATTAAGGAAGCTTTAGCAGCACTCAGTAACATCCAACAGTTCCGGTCCTTCTGGTTTGCAGTAAAGTGGCGTAGCGGAATAAAGAGTAATCATCAATACAAAATTTGCAGTAATTTTCTTACCAGAATCAAATAGATCTGCCATGGGAATGCAACATTTATACTTCCCAACCAATGTAATAAAATAAAGCATAGTTTAATAAGCCTTAAAAGGTGGCGTGGATCAGTAAAACTAGAACATGGGCTTATAAATAGGCATGGCAACAATGTAGATGACACTGCAGTATACACATATCTAAGCAAAAAAATATCTGGAGTACTGAGATGCAGAGATCTAACTCAATAGTAAAGCCCCCAGCTTGGGGGAACTTGATCACAGTTCTTAGCATCGATGGTGGCGGAATCAGAGGTCTTATACCAGCTATTATCCTCGACTTTCTTGAGACTGAGCTTCAGGTATACCATGCAATTTTGTATGAGTTTCTTAATACGTTACTGTTGTAGATCAAACAAACTCAATATGTTTTTGGTGATCGCTATTTTTATTTACAAGCTTTGGTTTATGGTTTAGAAGCTAGATGGTCCTGAAGCAAGAATCGCAGACTATTTTGATATAATTGCTGGGACGAGTACTGGTGGTCTCATGACCGCGATGTTAGCCGCTCCTGATAACAAGGTTCCTAATGATAAGCACACTAACAAGCGCCCATTGTTCGCAGCCAAGGACATCAAAGAATTCTACCTCGAAAACAGTCCCAAGATCTTCCCTCAAAATTGGTAACAGTTTCATGTAAATAGATAGAGCTAGATTTTGATAGCTTTTAGAACCCAAAACTAAGATATTCCTTGTTGGAAAGATAGTTGGAAACAATAACTCGAGGCATAGTATTTATTCGGTCAACATTATATCCACAATCATAGGAAAAAAAAACGTTTTATGTCCTATATTAAACAAGTATAGGATTATTATTCCTGTTACATTGAAAATGAACACCCCTTGTGTACTTATACTTGTAATTTATTTTAAAATATATATGTAACTTATATGAAATTTGTTGACATGGTTTGGATTTCTTGAAGAACAGCAATATGGTTACAAGGATAAAGAGTTTATTCGGGCCGTTATATGATGGGAAGTACCTCCATGAGGCCATACAGAAAAGGCTTAAAAACATTAAATTAGGAGATACATTAACTAATATTGTTATTCCTACCTTTGACATCAAGCAACTCCAGCCAGTAATCTTTTCGAGCTACGAGGTTATTTTTACTCTTCTTTTGCTCAGTATGTATAGTACATCGATGCTTTTGAAATTTATACAATCTAAAAAAATGGCGACCAATGATATCTTTTTCCATTTTGGTAGCTGAAGGAAAGGCCATACTTGAATGCCCTGCTGTCAGATATTTGCATCGCAACATCAGCAGCACCTATGTATCTTCCACCACATCAATTTATCAACGAAGTGCATGAATTTAACCTAGTTGATGGTGGTACGGCAGCGAATAATCCGGTAATAATACTTATCAATTTTGGATTTGAAAATTTGTTCAAATAAAACTATAAAAGTATTAGATTGCAATATTTTTTTAATAAAAACTTCTCTACATATTGGCATTAGTTGTTAGTTATTTTTTTTATTTATTTTTTATTTTTTCTATAACAGACTCTCATTGCAATGGGAGAAATTACAAAGCAACTCATTCGCGGAAATAGTGACTTTCACTTACCTCAATCCCTAGAGTATCATAGATACTTGATAATATCTTTAGGGACTGGCCAAAGCAAAACTGAAGGGAAATATGATGCAACCAAGGCTTCAAAATGGGGGATGTTTGGATGGGGGTTCAATCTCAACGGCTCTCCTTTACTTGATATGTTTACTCATGCAAGCACTGATATGGTTGATCTACATCTTTCGGTTGTCTTCGAAGCACTTAAAGTCAAAACAAATTACCTACGGATCCAGGTTTGTGTCCAAATTTTTATTTAACTATAAACATTCATGACCGATATTCCAACGATCAAGAATTCTTTGAAACACGTACAGGAGGATGGTTTAGAAAAGACATTATCATCATTTGACAAAGCTACCCCGGAAAACATGGATAATTTGGTTAAAAAAGGTGAAGACTTACTTAACAAGAAAGTTTCAACTGTGAATTTGGAAAAAGGCAAATTTGAACCCTACATGGATAAAACTAATGCGCAGGCTCTTACAGAGTAAGTATCTTCATAGACCAGTATTTGACGACCAAACATAAATTACATGAAACGTCACATAATGCATTTACTGACCAATAATATGTTTTCTTCAACAGATTTGCCAAAAAACTTTCTGACGAGAAGAGCCTTCGTGAGTCCAAGGCCTCATGCCCAATTTCATAGCCCAATTAAGTTAGCTAAATGTTACAGCTCAGTAGTTTGGCAAAACATTGTATGTATGTGTATGCCTATAATGAATAGTACAAGGAAAACAGTTTTGTGACAAGCTAAGACGCGCGATGACTGTTTTACCGTTGCTTCAATGGGCCTATTAATAATTATGGCACAAGGCAGCTGAAATCCACTAGACGGCTCTGATTGCCACGAGTAGAAACTCCAGATCCACCCTTCTGTCTAGAGACGAAGACCAATTTTGGGGCACTAGAAAAACTAGCTATTGCTTAAAGAATATATGGTTTCAGCTAAGCTAAACTTACTGGTGAAGTAAGGCTAATACTGCCTTATGATCTTGATTTTTCTCTAGTTTGTCACTATTATGTTTGTGTTATATGTACTAGTTATAATACCCGTGCACGTACGGGGTTTTGACATAAAAATTTTATCATGTATTTAATACCGAATATATTGTCTTAAAATGTTTTGAACTTTACATCTATTAAAACTGTCATAAAAACCCTTTAATAACTATTAAGACAGCCATTAAAACAAACCTAATCACCACTAAATCTAACTATTAAGACGGTCCCAAAACCCTTTAAAAACTTACTATAATTAGTAGAAAATAACAGTCACAAACTCCAATAACTTAAGCAAGTCCTACTTTAATAAACCGGCTCATTCTTTTCGCAGCAAATTTTCAAGTGAATGAAACACATTAGTTACATCTCTTGCTAGATCATCATTATTATATATTACAACAAATTCAAAAGCAATTAACTCATCAAATACTTGTGAGATTTGTTTTTTTGTTGCAACTTTGGAATAAGGTTAATGCAACACATATCAATGCATGAGACAAAGGCATTTATATAACGTTAACATGGGATTATGTGAGTTAGCCGTTTAAGTATATGAAAATTCAAGAGACAACTTGATTTTAAAATTCAATAAACACATGTACCATATAAGCAAATTATTATATCAAATATATGTTCTAAGTAACCTTCAAAGTCAATCCGTAGTTGATGCATCAGGTGTAGTTTTGGGGGTTTTATGGTTCCTACTTTAGCATACTTGGTGATGAACTTGTATTCCCAGTCTCTTAACGTGTCAAGTTCGAATAAACAACGGATAAGGACCAACTGGTATATAAAACATCCTGAAAGAAACATCAATCAGCTAATACTCAAACTATTGACACAAAACGTACACTTTTTTTTCTTCATTTCTTTCGGACTTAACAACGCGCACAATACACTTTCTGCTAAAGTAATAAAAAATAGAAGGTGCAGCCTAATAGAGCATATCACTTGTCAAAATTAATAAATTAGCTTTGTATAACGTTTTTAACTGCCAGACATGCTGAGGTTGATGCTGAAGTTATTGTTTAACTTTAACTATTGATATCATGTTGTACAAAATGTGCGAGTTTAGTAGCACATAATGAGTGTCAATGAAATTAAAATATGCTCCGTAAAGTTTTAAACTGTTTTTATGGATATTCATATATAAATTTTAAATAACAATTTCATGAGTCGTTGTTATAAGTAGAATCGCGTATATTTATTTTTATATCAAAGTAACTCGTGCTTACCATTTGATATTTATATTCCCGTTACTAATAATTTAGTCGTATTTAATATTCAAACCCGTGTACGTAGAAATTAAACTTTTAAATAGAATAATATGAGTCCTTATTTAAAAAAATATTCTAATTGATGAAAGTCTAAAACTAACGATATTAAAACTAATTCGCATATTTACCAAATTTTGTAATTTTAATGGATGAAAGTCTAAAAATTAAGACTAATGCTCATGTAATTTTAAACAAACTTAATATTATAAAGTATAAGGGGTATAAAGTGTAAGGGGTTATTTGTGTTTTTTCTAAAGTTATTTGTAATTTTACACTTAGCTCTATATAATTTATTTAAAATTCAACTACTAAAGTTTTATTAATTACTTCCTCTTTTTTTAAGTTTTTGTTTTTATAAATTTGACACCTATATTTTTATGCATTTTTTTTTCTTAACCAAATTTCTCCATAAAATTTATTAAGTTTGACCAAAATCAATTTAATTTTGACTTTTTATTGACCAATCATATCGCTCGAGCTCTCCTATTGGTCTAATTTTTTTTTTCAATGAGAAGGGTTTTGCAAAAACACTCTGAAATGATGTAATTCTTTTATTATATAAAAGATTTATTTTATAACTATTGAATGCTTTAATTTTTCCGATATATCGCACAATTTTTAGAATAAAGGTCTTTTGATTAAGTAGCCGCTCAATTGCAAAGTGGAAAAAATTAAAAGGGTAAATTACACGGATAGTCCCTGAACTATACTCTGTTTTTGTGTTTGGTCCCCCATTTTGACTTTGTTGCGAACGTGGTCTTTTGCCAAACGTTTGCCCATTTGGTCCCTCGAGCCCCGGTATAGCTAACCCTTGTTAGAATGTCTCGTTAGCTGAGTTGGAATGCCTCATTTTTTAGTCAGTTACTCGGTTTGGTGCATTACACGGTTGGTCCATGTTGCTGTTCAACACTATAGCAGGTGACCTTTTGTCCACAAGATTACTCCCGGTTCGCTTCTCTATTTATCATCGATCTCTTTATATTAACACATTTGTACGACTATTATTTTCCACATTCAAACCTTCAAAAACAAATATAATGGTGGTATGTACATGTGGTCAACAACCAGTGGCCAAGACTTCCTGGACAGACAGGAATCCAGGTAGCCGTTTCTATGGCTATCCAACATATGTAAGTTTGGTTAGTTGGTGAAATGTATATCAAGTTTACACAATGTGTTGTTTATTTACACAATGTGCATTTTATTTATACAATGTGTTGTTTCAGGACTCAAACTATCCTTTTCTTAGATGGGTAGATGCTCCTATGTGGCCAAGGTCAGTAGAGATTATCCTTGGTTTATTGAGGAGGCTTAATGGACTTCAAGAGGTTGTTGATCTATTTAAAGAACAGCGGTCGAAGTACAAGAAATATCTTATCATCAGTTGGGTTTTGTTTGGGTTGTATGTTTACTTTACTGCTTTACATGTCTTGATCCATCCACCATCAAATCTCTTTTGGGTAGTTGTTGTTAGTTTGTGATGGTGGTGGATGTATGTTTTTAGTATTTTAGTGAAGTTTAGGTGATAGTGTTTGGTTGGTGAAGCAGTAGTTTGTAATGGTTGTAAACATGAAAATGATCAATAAAAATGTTGAAAACATTTTGGTTTGTAATTATGGCTAAATCGTAATTGGTTCTAATCAAGTGAATGTAGGTTGTTATTGTTACTGATAGTGTTTGAACAAATCCATTTTCAGTTGTAAACCTTTGATTTGGTTGATGTGTTTGACTTTACCAAGTGAAGAATACTTTTGATGGATTGGGTTGATAACCATTGTGATTCTTACCCATTTTGGCCAAATTGTTGTTTGGAAATGTACCCCTGAAGAACATTTAGGTTTGATTACAAAGTGTTGACTTTCCTTTGGTGGTATTGGGTTGTTGAGTATGGTGACCCATTTTACCATAAACTTAGTTTAACAAAAATAAGTCAAACATTAGTTGAGAATGGTAGAGTTTTAGAAGGGAATTTATTCCCATTCTCTATTGTAGCTACTGTTGGAGTGCAACTACTTGATGATGCCTGCTTATGGTCCTTTATGATCTATGGCAGTTTGGTGTTTTTGCTTAGGTTAAGTTTTGATCCATCTTTACATATATATGAGATGGGTTTTGACTTACACATGACGCATCATAAGCTGTACCCATGAGAGTGTTGACTGGATAATATGAGTCATATGCCCAGTCATCAACTTTGTACACCTTGGCACTTTAACAATATTTCGGGCTTATTTAAAAAATATGTCACAAGTGGGATTCGAACCCCGGTCTCCCATGAAAACAATCAACAATCCAACCACTAGACCAGAGTGGTTTTTGTAATACAACTTGAAAAACAAAATCCATAAACCTTGAATCTTGGACGATATAACTATGTACATGGTTGACTTTCAAATCAGTTTCAACACATTCACTCTTTTTCCCCTATTTTTTCTGCATCCTCTTTTATATGAATATACGGTTTCCTTAATCCTCTCACCATTAATCACTTCAATCAGTTATACATTTGAAAATCATATCACATGAATCACAGGTTTCCTGATTTCACTCACTAATTTTGAAGAGATTCCATGTTTATCATTCAAATCAATTAAAATTCCTAAACCCTAATTTTTGAATTCTCCTAAATCAATTAACCCTAAACTATCATTCTCCTAAGCAGAGGTCGATAAAAATTAAAACACCAACAGTTTTGAATTCTCCTAAATCAATTAACCCTAATCTATCAAGCACCTTATTCGAATCAATGTATACACAATTGATCCAAGGTATGGGTTTGGTTTTTAGTCATTAATTGATTTGTTATTTGATTATTGTTTCTTTCATCTTTATTTGATTGATTTGAGTGTTTTTATGATTATTCGCGAATTTATACAATGAGCAGTATGTCGCTATGATTATTCTTTATTATGTTTTTTTTATTGTTTGAATGTTTCTTTAATTATCCAGGAATTTATCATCAAAATGTTGCTGTAGGCATTTTGAGATGCAGTAATTAAAATTATCCAGGAATTTATCATCAAAATGTTTGAATGTTTCAGTGACAATTAGTTTACTTTTATAATTCTTAATTAACAGTTAAGTATAACAGTCTGTAAATAAATTGTTGAACTTTGCTGTTGTTTTTGTTGTAGTGGATGGATAAGGACGGAAAGACGCCTTTGATATTGGCTTTGATGAATCCGCAACTATATGATGTTGCCTAAACGTTGATAGAATTGGGTGCAAACATGAATGCTTATCATCCAGGTGAGTTACTTTTTGATGTGTGTGGTCATGGATACTGTTGTGTTGTTTGTCTCACTTTTGGTAGCAGATTTTTTCAGGCCGTCATGATGGAACACCTCTGCATCATGCGGCAAAAAGGGGCTTAGAACAGATGGTTAAGCTACTACTTTTAAATGGCAGTGAGTGCAATATGAACTTTATTGCTTTTAACATTCCATTATGGAATACTTCCTTTCTTACATGACAATTTTTTATCTGTATTTTTTGTTATTTGCAGGTTAAGACAATAAAATATCAAACATAGCATAAAAACCGTCATGGGTTCCATGCCATTCATGAAACCTGTTAGTGGTGTTTCCAGTGGCGGATTTAATGAAGTTGTAACTTTAATATCCTTTATTTTTCTTATAAAAATTTGATCTCTTTTTTTTTTTTTTTTTTTTTTTTTTTTTTTTTTTTGTAGGTATCTAAAGATTGTAACTTGATTATGGATTTTTGTTATTAAACAGGATGATGGGTGATTATAAAGTTGAAATGGTTAATGATGGTATGCAGGAGTTTAAGGTTCTCTTCCATGGTCCTAAAGAAAGTATGTTTCTTTTCTTTTTATTATCCTTTTTCTTGATGATTTTTCTTTTATGTATAAGTATTTTAATTAAAAAAATGTGATCTTTTTTGTTGGTTTTGCTTAATTTGCTCTATCTATATACGCTTCTTATTAATATGTTATTGCTTTGTTTGGTATATCATGTTGGTTTTGCTTAATTTCTTGATGATTTTGTTATAATCTTTGTTGGTGTTTGGGGTAAGCATAAGCTTGCATTCTCAAATAATGCTCCAAATTTGCAGGTTTAGCTTGTGGACTTATTTTCACTATTACGCTAAGTATCTACTAAATGAGCTTTACCTAAACAACTTTTTTGAGCTTATTTATTCTATTAGACACATTAATAAGCATATCCAAACACACCCTAAAGTATGTCTTTATATCCTATTTCTTTGATTTTATTTTTGCTGAATTTTAGTTTTAATAGAAGTATATTGTTAAAAATGTAATCTTTTTGGGTGATTTCATATGGGTTTTGGTTAATTTGTTCCATTGTGATGATATGTTGTTTGTATAGCTTGATTCACAATAAGCTTGATTCACAATAAGCTGCTTATTTTTGTTTTGAATAGACAATTTGGAGTAGTGTATTCCGAGGTTATTATTTCAAAATGAAATAAGCATATAATCAGCTTTAATAAGCAATAACAAGCTAACAATGTTAAGATCTCATTTTCGCGCTGCTATTGAGTTAATAGGTGTAGCAGTGTAGCTTTATAAGTTTAGGACTATAAATACGGATTATAGGCCACTTGGCAGGTTTATAGGCCACTTGGCAGGTTAGACGGGTTGATTAAATGGTCAAAATGAGTTTGAGTCAAAACCATGTATGGTTAAAATGTATATCAGGTTTAGCGGCAATTTTTTTTCAACAATGCCTTAATCCTCAAATATATGTATGGTTTAATGGCTTATGTCAGGACGAGCGGTGGTTCCTGTGTTTATTTTTTTTTTGTGATCTCGGTTCAGTGGCGGAAAGTGGAACCAGTTTTGAAATCAACCCCGGCTCAGATTTGTTCAATCTCATTTCATTTATGATTCTGCTTTCATGTTGAGAAATTATGATCAATCTTTCATATGATTCTCATTGTTTGTTTGATCACTATGTGATGATTTACGTGTCCATATGGACTAAAATTGGAATTGAGTGCTAGTGATTTATTTTATTTTATTTTCAAATTTGTTGTTTGTTTGTTATTGTTAACAGATAGATGACATGTCTAAGGGAAATTATTAACTACGGGTCACTAACACGTCAGCCAGGTATGATCATTTTGGCATTGTGCTCAAAAAGTAATTACATATCTGATAGCAAAAACTATATAACGTAACATGGTTAGATAGGGTTTAGATATGCGTTTAAGTAGGTGTATCACAGGGTCTTCGATGACAGTGGGAACAAGGATAATCTATTGAGACGCACGTAGCTTATGATACAGAAAGTCAGCATATGAAATTCATTGATGTTAACGGCAGATAACAATTTTTTTGGTAACGCATTGTCTTATTATTAAAAATGTAGGTTTTGTAAGTATCCTTATGATCATTGTTTATTCTCATTTTTAACAATCATTGGCTACATGGTTTTTTGGTCTTGCGATAATAGCCGGCCGGTTGAAACGCATGTTTGTGACAAGGATTCAGGACTATATGATTTGGTTGACTTCGCAAGGTTGCAGTGTCCTCACGAGCATTTGCGACAGAAAAAAACCGATGATCTATTAATGACATTGACATGTACTTCTAAAAGTACATGTAAACTTGAATGCCAATGAAAGTCGAGGTAAGGATTTTTTTTTTTACACCTTCCTTTTTGTTACATTCTATTTATTGTGGCATGTTTTTTAAAGTTCTAAGTGAAAATATATTGTAGTGCCTGATTCTTTTATTCATTTTTAAACAATCTTATGCAGGTGCCTGTTTGTCTTGCAATTTGAGAGGAAACAAAAGACAACTTGACAATGCAGGCCGATGGCGTAGCCCAAGATCACTAACACTTTTGGTGATGTAAGTTTCTCATGCAATTCTTTTCGTAATCAGCAAGGGTTTTTGTCTCAGAATGCAAATGAAAATGTCAGATCGAGTACTGCAGAGGGTCTTTGGCAATAGTTGCCCTATAATTGCAGAAAAATACATGACGAAGAACGTCTTTGGCATACTTTTCTCCATCGGCCCGAATGCACTATAAGGGTCAGATAAGTGGAGTTGATTTCAATAATTGCAAACTCAGGTCGAAACTGTCACATTTTGCTAAAGGTGAATTTGAAGCTACTCCCATCTTTAGCTTAATTTCATATGTTTCTTGAGAGTAATTGTTATAAACTTTTCAATCATGTTTACATGATTGAAACAAAACTAAGATTCTCATCTTTTACGCGGCTGACTTTTTTGCAATGCGCCTACAGGTCTTAGTATTTTTTTTTCACAAGAAACTTGATGTACTTTATATACTTGCTATGTACCAACAAACTTGATGTAATGATACGATAATTTGTTATAACTCCAATAATTAATTATTGTCATGGCTTATTGATGTTTTCCAGGGTATTGGACATCCAAGAAATCGGCACGAATTGGATTCAGATAGACTTGCTACCCATTCATTTAGACTGCCAAGACCGGGCTTTATTTCCAGGTATGTCTCCTTCTCCTCCTCCCAAGATACACTTACACAAGATACTCGAGGTGACAAACTGGAAGGGTGAACATGAATGATTTTTTGCTGTTGGTTAAATGGATCGGGTTGGGTTGACTCAGGTTGTGTTTGACATTCTATTTTGACTTTTAGATGGTCAAATTAGTTCCAGAACTCAGAAATTGTACCACTTTTTATAACCAAAGAACATGATACATCATATTTCTATTAACACTCATAATAACTTTTGGAATTAAAACATTAGCCATTTCTATTAGCACTCATAGTATCTTATGGAACTAAATCATTTTCTGTCATTTTTGAAGTGTTATACTATGAATAAGGCTGTAAACACCCTAGTCAAGAACAAGCGAGGATTGAGGTTGTCTATAGTCAAGAACAAGTGAGGATTGAAGGTTCTATGTTTAGATAAAATATGGCAACTATTGCAACACAACTACAAATGTCGTTTACAAAGAAGTCTTACTTCGGATTTGAGAAGGCATCATTGTTTTGTTTAAAACCGACAAGTTTTTTAAACAAAAAATTTTGTGTTTATTATTTTCGTCCACTTAATATCATCCATATTATTATGAAGCGAACCCGCCCATCGGGCGGGTTATGAAGCTAGTAAGTATATATGCAATGTACACAGCAGTTTGCAGGGTGAAAAGGTTTGGTTATGTTTTTGTTTTGTACAACTTATTCAAGTACATAGTTTGGACATACTTCAAACTACAAATATAAAGACCAACAACCAGAGGACACAAATACAATAAAAAGAAAATCAATACAGACAATACAAAATGTCCATCCAAGCAAAGATCCAAGAATCAAATTCTTCATACTCAGCAGTTCATTGCAGCAATCCACCAACCACTTCAAAAAACTGCATCAGTTTAAGGGACTTCTAAGACAGCAAATGCATAAAGGTAACCTAGAAAGCCTATCTCATTAAGTAGACCATAACAAACCCCCACAGACTACACACAACCACCTTATGTGACTATACTAAATGAATCTAACATGGTCAATTCCAGTCATAGATGTCACACCAAACGCTGTAAACAACAAAGAACACCATGAAAAACCCATTTTTCAAACACAATGTATTGACCATCTATAACCAACCATCGATATAGCACAACTATACCAATGTGAAATAAGAATATTAAAAGAACAACTTAAGACCAACTCTATCAACTTGTTAGATTATGGACATTATTTTAGTAGTCGTATGTTAGGATCGAACTCGAGATCGTTGGATTGCACACTTTACGTATGAAGAGTAAAAGAATAATTATTTATAAATGCTATATATAATTATTAATAAACACAAAACTAGTAACGACCGTTAGTATTTAACGGAGAATGACTAACGACCGTTAGACGAAGAAAAGGAAAGTATCACTTGTGAATAATTGGAAGGTCAAGAAAGTTCTAGAAGGAGTTCCACCTCCTTTGTGCCTTGAGCTCCAAGTTTCATCAAGTATATAAACATCTCATGGGTTATTGTTTTCTTATAACTTGTACACACATTCTAGGTGTTTTCTTTCTCTCTTCTTGTCCTCAAAATCGATTCAACTTTAATCCCTATAAGGGTTTTCGATTTTTATAAAGCTAAAAGGTTTTGTGTTTAATTTACTTGCATAAATTTTTACTTGAATTAGTACGTGTGTACAAGAACACGATTCAAACACACTATTGTTTGATTCTTGGATTGAATTACAAAAGAGGTAAGGGGTAATTCTTATAATCCACATAAACCCTAATTAGGGTTCTTGAATTGAAGATTGCATTTGATTCTTGTTCGGGCTAGAATCACAAAGGTATGTTTACTATTTATTATTGATTAATTAATTACATATTATATGATCTTGTTATAACGCTTCCGCATATGCTCTCTTGATGTGTTTGGTTTATTTTATAAGATTGTCATGATATCATAATTCCAACAGTGGCATCTAGAGCCGTTATAATGTGTAATTAATTATCGAAACGCATAAAAATTGAATTTTGATTCGTTTTATTACATGTTTTTAGGGTTTTTTCGATTCCTAACCCTAATTTTTTTATAGGGTCGATTGACCTATTAGGGTTTTTAGGGTTTTATTTTTTGAATTTGTTAATATGATTAGAAACCCTATGATGTCATATAACTGGTTATGCGTTTTAGTAAACGATCTTGGTGCAATATGTTAATTGTTAAGCATAATCCATGAAAAGTGCATGTTTGCGTGGATTTTATTGTGTGATAATGGTTTAAGTTGGATATATGAATTAATTGTTAAGTTATATCGAAACATGTAAATTTATTAATAGATGGTGAATTGGGGAAGACTCCAATATTAAGTAATCAATTATGTGCTATGTGGTATTTGTTTAGTTTTGGCTTACGCAATCGATTTATCGATGTATGTGGCTCTTTTTCCTTTGAAGAAGAAAGCCTTAATTGAATAAATGCATAATACACCTAGACTTGATTATTAATAGTGGATCAGTTGAAAAACCCCTTGCCTCTTAACCTAGAGGTCAAGGATTCGATCCTCACTCCCTACAAAAGGTCGGAGGTCCTTTTCTACCTTAGGTAGAACCGGAAGCAGCCTCTCTATCTTAGATAGGGGTATGGTTGTCTACATCTCAACCTCCCCCATACACCGTGGAAGACGGTATTGGGACCCATAACCCGTGGAAGACGGCATTGGGAGTTACTTTTTTTTTTATTGAATAAAATTTGCATGTGGCTACATGTTTATACATATTTAATTGTTATGTTATGTACATGTTTATTTGGTTATTTTATTTTTTATTATGTATTACTTGTTTTTTGTTTATTATTATGTGAGACATGTTTATAAACGAAAAAGGGTAATTTTTGAATAGAAAAATAATATGGACTAAATAAATGGCGAAATTGTTTTGGTTTTAAGAGCTTAAATTTCAAAGGATTGGTTGATTGATGTTTTTGTACGTAATGGTTAAATAGGCCCGACCGAAGTTTACACACTACAAGATGGGTATAAGGTTGGCTTCGCATTAAATTGTGGCCTTAGATAGACAACACTCTGTCTTAACGCTCGTTTGTGTGTAAATTAGACTTACCGAACAACCATTACATGTACACTGTCATCTTAAGGGTGAATTGACCACAATTCCACAATGATTATCCGAAACACTAAGCCTTAGGGCTTATGCAAAAGTACGATATAGTGGACGATAATTATTGGTAATTCTTTAATTGATGAACCCGATACCTCAATCAAAACTTTGCTATTTTACTCTTAGTAAATTGGTAATAAAAATGTTTTATAAAACCAATGTTATGAAGTTGTATGCATGCTTCTTCATACATTATTTTGATTACACGTCAAAATTAAATACTCTTATAAAATTAAGTCAAATGTCATCTAATTAAGAACACTTGAAGTTGTAATTTACGTCATGTGAGAACTTGGCGATATTGCAATAGAGAGGTAAATTTCGTAATTTCATTGCTAGCAGATCAACTGATGTGATCGATTTATGAGTTTGCAGTTTTTAAGTTAGACGACTTAAATTTAGTAGGAAATGAGATCTTGGACTCAAGGCATTAAGATGGGGATAAAACATGCTTACATTACAAAGGTTTTGTGAATGTAAATCCCATAATGATCTAGGAATTGCAATATAATATTGGCAATTATTGTTCGACAATTACCTTGTTGAATACTATTATTACTAGCAGATCAACTGATGTAATGGTACTATGTCAATTTGGATCCTAGCTTTAAGAAAATACTATGATTTATATAATTATTTACCAATGGGTATTTTATTTTCTTAAAGATCAAATTATCGAAAATACTGAAATTGAATTTTGTAATTCGTTTTAATGTATTAATGCAACGTTAAAACCGTAAATGCTCTTTGGGCTTTGGTAAATTTATCTCGTTCTGTTTTCAAACAAATGTTTGATTAAGAAATATTTACTTAAAAGACAAAAGAAGTCTCCTTTCTATGAAAAAAGAGTGAGATACAATCCTATTTCTTTTCATGAAAAGGATAATAGGAATATTAGATATGTCTAAATTCTAATATAACTCATAGCAAATTTTTTAATAGTTAAGAAAATTGCGAATATTTTTCATAGGGATTTTATCATCCTCATTCGGTGATTAAATTCTTAATAACAAATATGATATTTGGTTAACAAAAAATTATGTATGACATTTTATGAGTTATTATAATTAGAAACTAGACTAATTACCGCAAAATGTTTAAAAACAATCTAGTTGTTTTGACTATTTAAAATATGCTACATACATTGTAGGATGGTAGACCTGTTAAGAAAGAAATTGCATGCCCAATTTTCAAGTTAATAGCATTTTGTGGATAGTCCATCATTTAAGTAGTAGAATACACTCTTTAATGCATAAGTAATTGTTACGTATGGACATTCAAAGGTGTAGGAAAGTTAAAAGCACACTATTTTCTTTCACTGGATAAGAAACATTTAAAATGTTGTCAAATTCAGTGGGAGTATTGTGTACTTATTACTGAATAAGGAATTATTGTAATGATCTTTAATTCAGTGGGAGTTACAAGCTTTGACATCTTGGTAGCTAAAGATAATTACTTTCCAAGTGTAGACACTCATACTTTTAAGGATAGTCTTGTACGTTTTCTTACTAGACAGTGTTGTTCTACATCTACTTGTTATGCTAAAATCTATGACACAATCATATTGATCACATAAACAAATGCATGACGTGTTGTTTATCAACTATATGAGATTGTTCCATGCACAAGTGGGAGAAATGTTATCTTTAATGTGTGCAAGAAACAACTCATAAAGATATGATGGATTCTCTTGACTCCAAGGTAAGAGAATAAAGTTCTAATATAAATTATACTAATCTAATTCAAGAAACACTTGGTGTTACAATTTATGTTATGTGAGAGCTTAGCTAGATTGCAACAACAAGATAAATTTCATATTTTCATTACTAGCAGATCAACTGATGTAATTGAACTATGAGAATTTACAGTTTCTAAATTAGATATCTATTAGAACATGTGTCAATATGATATCAAGACTACTTTAATTTTTATATTTATGAATTCTTGGAATGACATAAATAAATAAAGTAATCTAATGCTACTTCAATCTGAATATTTATGTGTTCTTGGAATGACATAAATAAATAAAGAAATAATGTTATTTACATTATTGTGAAGTACTACCTCCATCCCAATTTATTTGTCCACTTTTGATTTTCAAAGTCTTTTTTTGTCAACTTTGATCTTAAATATGTTTGTTTGTTTTATTTAATATTTGATGCAAAATATATGAATAGATTGAGTTTTAAGTGTATTTTTAATTTGTATAATTTTCATCAAGTATTATATAACATAAATAAGAATATTAACGGTCAAAGTTGACAAAGAAAGACTCAAAAAGTCAAAATTGGACAAATAAATTGGGACGGAGGGAGTAATAAATTAACTTGAAATTACTATTGAAACCAAAAAATGGTGTTCATAATTACTTTAGTTAAACATGTTTATGTTTCATTGTAAATATATAAACATAAAGTCTTTTAATTGTTATAAGACTTATAATAAAGTAAGACGTTATCTTGTTATGTTTTTTTTATTAAGACATATACATGAAGTCATTAAATTGTTAAATGACTTATAACGTATAGTGGGATTATAACAGTTTATGTTTTCTTGTAAAGACATGGACATGAAGTGACTTTGTAAAAAGTACTTATGCTATAAAGCATGTAATTGGCTGAAAATACTATTATACCATTATAATGAATTAGTTGGTAAATAGACAAGTCAAAACGAATATGGTTATCTTAAATATTGTTAGATTGTCTTACAATATTAATACTAATGAAATACCAAATGTTTATGGTATGTTCAGTTAGGAAAATCAAACTCTAGTTATATTGTTTGATTAACGATAACTATGATTTCTTTTCTTCCAAAAGTTATCAATGTTAGAATATTGAGTATGACTTGGACATATTTAATAAAACTCCAACCTAGAAGATTAATAAGACATCATCATATGATGGAATGTGATGAATTACATTAAGTCTTAAATTGAAGTTCTAAATTTGTTTAACTGCTTATGAAGAGGTTATTAACAAAGTAAAGTCATGAACAATCAATAAATATTTGTAATATCCCAAAAGAGAACATTGTATTATTGCTTTATTTGTTAAGTATTTAAAGATAGTCTTTGAATTGCTAAAAGCAAGTGGAGTTTTGATCTTTAAAAGATAAAATTACAAGATACATAATCTTCTAAATTACACTAGTAAATATCATGATGAAGTTTGACATTTGAATATTAAATCTCAACATGATAATAAAGTTTGACATTTAAATGTTAAATCTCTAGATGATGGAATTATCATTCATAAAATAGTAATATATCTCAGATATTTGATTAATATGCTGAGGGCTATGATTTACAGGATTATTGTAAACGTGATAATCATTATGATACATTATCAAATATGTAATTGAGTAAAGTATACATGATATGAATGATTAAGATGTTGTCAAGAAAGATAATCAATTTTAGAAATGTGGTTTATCTTAATAGTAAGACTAGAAAATGAAGATGAGTTTCTTCAAAGATAAGGTAACCCTTGTGGTTTAAATCTTTATATAGAAATCATATGGACAATATTGTGCACGTATTTAATGCATGTTTTATGACAAGATTATTAATCACACTTAAGCGATTAACTGTGATTGAATATTATTTTCTAAATACATTAAATATATAAAGATTATGATTGTCATATTTATGAAATTGACAATAGAATATCAAAACTCTTTCTTGAGTGATTACTTGAGCGAGGACGATAAGTAATTAAAAAGGAGTTTATGAATTCAAATAAATCTTTGGAAGTGTACAAAGTGTAATAATCCATGGATGGATAAATGCATGCATCTAGAAGATTACTCTTATGTTTAATTATTAAATTCATGTTTTGATTTATAATTGAAATAAGATAATTTCTAAGTATTCCTAAAAGCTAGTGGGAGTATTATGTTTAATTTCTAAATCATATATGTTGTGGAACATATAAAAGTAACATTCCATATAAGTTAAAAGTTAACTCTTAGTTTGGAATGAAACTTTACTTGTAAGATTTAGGAAATAAGACATACAACCTTAGAATGAATGTTTATTGTTGAAACATGTGCGGTAAATGAATCTAATATAACATGATATATTATTTAGAAAGTCTAAATAGATATGTATGACATGAATAAAATCTAAGTATGACTCAATGATTTTTCATTAAAATCATGTTTTGTTGTATCATGCTTGATTACAAGATGATTTGGCAATATTAATATCTAATTAAAAGGTTATTAGATAACTTGTGTAATATTCAAAAAAGAATATGTTTGATTATAGAATCACATCCTAAATCTGTAACAACTTCCAAATTCTAAAGATGAACAATTTTTCAATTGTTGTGAAAATTGTCTTAGCCAACAAACTTAAAAGTTTGAAGGGCATTAAACATTACACAATAGATATTAATATTTACGGGAAATTTAATAGCATATTGTTGTTGCATACAATGATGCTAATGAAATTGAGATAACACTCAATACTTGTTATGGAAAGGATTTCATCCTTGGCTATTACTAGTTATACTTACTAAAAGCATAGTTGCATTATAAATTAAGAGAATAAGAATACTTTAAAATGTATGAAAGTTTGATTATCATAAATTTGTGGTTAAGGATGTCACACATTTTATGAATTGTTATATGGCATTATCAAAATAGTTGAGTATGTACATACAAGAACTTCACTAGTTGAATTCTTAAAATAAGTATTCTCAAAATTCCGATAGATCAAAGTTGGATGATTTGTGTTTTTTCAACAAGTATGAATGTCATTACTTGAGATATAATTCATCAACAAGAGTTATCATGCATTGATCTATTTAGTATTTGGATAAGGGATGTTAAACAATTATTATAATAAATTTAAATACATGGTATGTTTGATTTATAATATATTGTATCCTATTTTTGCATGTTTAATCCATGAATAAATGTTATTCTAAATTATCCGTTGTCAGTTAATAATATGGGAATATTATTAAATCAAGACAAATCTGAAGTTTGGTATAATATAATTAAAGTATATTGATGCGTAGTTATGCTATTTCAGATGATATTCAATGATACTGAATATAGGACTTATCCCAAATACATGATGTTACTTTATGGATTTTGTTATTAAGTAAATCATAAGAAGTTATCCTCAGACTTGAGACGCAAGATAAGTGTCATGAATGTAGTACATTTTTGTGGAACAACTTAACGCTATACGTAACTGGTAGTCATAAGGGTTGTTTTCGGAAGTGTTACAAAGTTTGTGGGTTATGCTTGTAGTCAAGATAGAATTTGTTCCTTCAAATTTATTTTTTGGAGTTTAATACTGCTGGGGCCCTCGTAGGGTTGGTAAGATGTATGTGTGGCCGCACCCAAGATCTCCCCTGAATATGTTCAGAAGATTTGGTAATCTTGATCAATCATAAACAACGAGAAACAGAATGGTTAATTAAGGAATGACTTTAATCCATATCCTTATTAACTTGGTATTAGAAACAAAATGATAATAATAATGAGAAATCATTAAAAGGTTTTTCCAGGAGCCTTACTCGAGATCGTACTAGAGGCATCGGCGTGTTGCAAGACGCTAACCGATGTGATTACACTATTAAAATATGTCCAAGTGGGAGCTGTTAGATTATGGACATTATTTTAGTAGTCGTATGTTAGGATCGAACTCGAGATCGTTGGATTGCACACTTTACGTATGAAGAGTAAAAGAATAATTATTTATAAATGCTATATATAATTATTAATAAACATAAAACTAGTAACGACCGTTAGTATTTAACGGAGAATGACTAACGACCGTTAGACGAAGAAAAGGAAAGTATCACTTGTGAATAATTGTAAGGTCAAGAAAGTTCTAGAAGGAGTTCCACCTCCTTTGTGCCTTGAGCTCCAAGTTTCATCAAGTATATAAACATCTCATGGGTTATTGTTTTCTTATAACTTGTACACACATTCTAGGTGTTTTCTTTCTCTCTTCTTGTCCTCAAAATCGATTCAACTTTAATCCCTATAAGGGTTTTCGATTTTTATAAAGCTAAAAGGTTTTGTGTTTAATTTACTTGCATAAATTTTTACTTGAATTAGTACGTGTGTACAAGAACACGATTCAAACACACTATTGTTTGATTCTTGGATTGAATTACAAAAGAGGTAAGGGGTAATTCTTATAATCCACATAAACCCTAATTAGGGTTCTTGAATTGAAGATTGCATTTGATTCTTGTTCGGGCTAGAATCACAAAGGTATGTTTACTATTTATTATTGATTAATTAATTACATATTATATGATCTTGTTATAACGCTTCCGCATATGCTCTCTTGATGTGTTTGGTTTATTTTATAAGATTGTCATGATATCATAATTCCAACACAACTAACCACCAAACAAAATTACCAATAGCATCCAACACAAAACAAGTCACAAAACACCTAAAACAAGTCAAATAAGTCACAAACATATAAAACAAACAATAAATTAGTTAAATATTACCATTTGCTGCATAAGTGGACTTAGAAAATTGCCATAGAAGTAGACTTTCAAGTTTGCATGTAGAAGGACTTAGAAAATTGCCACAGGCGTGGACTTGGATTGGATGTTTGCCATTTATATGGACTTGCATTACAAAAATTGTACATAAACGCATAATTGTCTAGAAGTTAAAACATGCTTATAGGAAAGCCCATTCATTTTCATTAGCCTGACTTGATTGTGTTAGTATAGCATCCTGCATTTCTCTTCCAATAGCATGATCATATGCTGCTTCTATGACTGGCTGTGAAGAAGGTTGACTGCCTCTAGTCGTATTTGGACTCATTCTTTCAGCTATAACTCTTGTCCTTGTCTATCTTGAGGCTGAACTTCCACTTGCAACACTTACACTAGGACCAGCTTGAGCAGCTACATTTCCACCTTGCACAAGTCCAACACTTGACCTACCTTGCCCATGACCAACAGTTGCTTGACCAACACCATCATAAACTTGACCAGCTACATGTTGCACTCGACTAACTTAACCAGTTCCACTACCACTAGCTTATGCATTGTTGACACCTACATTACAAAAGAAACTTGAAAACTCTCCATGATACTCAAACAGTTATCTTTGTACATGTGTACCACGTAGTATTATTGATAATATTGAAGATTAGTTTATTACTACAAAAGTAGTAACATTAAAAAACCATTATACAACTTGAGGTGTTATATTATTTCCTAGATCTTGCGATTTTTTAGTACAAATGTGGGAGGTGTAGTGATGCTTTGGCGGTTGTTATGAAGTGTTTTGAGCCGAATGATGTTGCATATAATGCTATGATTACAGGGTTAATTGGTTGAGAATGGAGAAGTTGATCAGGCGTTTAGACGTATATGTCGACAAGGTCTTGTTTCGAATCGTTTTAGTTTAGTGGGATTATTAGGTAACTGTAGTGCTCCGAATTATTTATGGGTTGGAATGGAATTGCATTGCCAAGCTACTAAACTAAATCTCGATTCTATAGCTTTTGTTGGAAATGTGTTGATTACAATGTACTCAAAGTTTAGTTTACTTGAAGAAGCTGAGAAATCTTCTGGTCGATTAAGGAAAAAGATATGATTTCATGGAATACATTCATCTCTGCATGTTGTCATGCTCTTGATTACACCAAGGGTATAGACGTATTTTATAAGATGTTAATGTTGAATTATTATATCATGACCTTCATATAAATAAACCAAGTACATCAAAGTGAGCATGAGCGGAAGCAATTATAATAGATCAAATAACATGTAATTAATTAATCATTAATATAAATCGTAAACGTACCTTTGTGATTCTAGCCCGAACAAGAATCAATGCAATCTTCCGGAACCAAGAACCCTAATTAGGGTTTATAAGGATTATAAGAATTACCCCTTACCTCTTTTGTAATTCAATCCAAGAATCAAACAATAGTGTGTTTGATTCACGTTCTTGTACACACGTACTAATTCAAGAAAAATTTTATGCAAGTAATAAACACAAAACTTGTTTAGATTAATAACATCGAAACCCTTAGGAGTTTAGTTTGATAAATCGACAAGCACAAAAGAGAGGAAAGAAAAACACCAAGATGTGTGTGTACAAGTTATGAGAAAAACCTACATCTTGGGTTTGCTTATATACTACACAAAACTTGGAGCTCAAGGCACAATGGAGGTGGAATACCCCTTTGGGCCGATCGGTTATGGAGTCCTCTAGGGGATTCCGGAACCTTCCCTTGTTTCCATGTTTTGTCTAGTATTACTTTCCTAATCTTCGTTTAATAGATAATTAGTCATTAATCAATAATACTAATTATTATTATTTATTTTGTGTTTAATAATTAATTATAACATTTATAAATAATTATTACTTTTTCTCTTCATACGTATTGTGTGCAATCCCGTGATCTCGAGTTCGATCCTAACATACGTCTACTAAAATAATGTCCATATTCTAACAGTTAAAAGTATGTAAATTGATCCCTGATGATTTCACCTACACAAGTGCCTTATCTGCTTGTTGGGGTCTTGCTTCATCTCCTTTAGGGAAACAGATTCATGGTTATTTAATCAGAACAAGATTAACCTTGTTGTTGCAATCTAGCTAAGCTCTCACATAACATAGATTGTAACACCAAGTGTTTCTAGAATTAATATTAGAACATTATTCTCTTACCTTGTAGTCAAGAGAATCCTTTAAATCATATCTTTATGAGTTGTTTCTTGTACACATTAAAGATAACATTTCTCCCACTTGTGCATGGAACAACATCATATAGTTGATAAACAACATGCCATGCATTTGTTTATGTGTTCAATATAATTGTGTCAAGTATATGTAGAACAACAATGTCTAGTAAGGAAACGTACAATACTTATCCTTAAAAGTATGAGTGTCTACACTTGGAAAGTAATTATCTTTAGCTACCAAGATATCAAAGCTTGTAACTCCCACTGAATTAAAGATCATTACAATAATTCCTTATTCAGTGATAAGTACACAATACTCCCACTGAATTTGACAACATTTAAAATGTTTCATATCCAGTAAAAGCAAATAGTGTGCTTTTAACTTTCCTACACCTTTGAATGTCCATACGTAACAATTACTTATGCATTAAAAAGTGTATTCTACTACGTAAATGATGGACTATCCACCAAATGCTATTAACTTGAAAATTGGGCATGCAATTTCTTCCTTAACAGGTCTACCATCCTATAATGTATGTAGCACCTTTAAAATAGTAAAAACAACTAGTTTGTCTTTAAACATTTTGCAGTAATTAGTCTAGCTTCTAATTATAATAACTCATAAAATGTCATACATAATTTTCTGTTAACCAAATATCATATTTGTTACTAAGAATTTAATCACCGAATGAGGATGATAAAATCCCTATGAAAAATATTCGCAATTTTCTTAACTATTAAAAATTTGCTATGAGTTATATTAGAATTTAGACGTATCTAATATTCCTATTATCCTTTCTCATTCATGAAAAGGAATAGGATTGTGTCTCACTCTTCCTTCATAGAAAGGAGACTTCTTTTGTCTTTTAAGTAAATATTTCTTAATCAAACTTTTGTTTGAAAACAGAACTAGATCAATTTACCAAAGCCCAAAGTGCGTTTACGGTTTGAACGTTGCATTAATACATTAAAACGAATTACAAAATTCAATTTCAGTATTTTCGATAATTAGATCTTTAAGAAAATAAAATACCCATTGGTAAATATTCATATAAACCATAGTATTTTCTTAAAGCTAGGATCCTAAATTGACATAGTACCATTACATCAGTTGATCTGCTAGTAATGATAGTATTCAACAAGGTAATTGTCGAACAATAATTGCCAATATCCTATTGCAATTCCTAGATTTATGGGATTTACAATCACAAAACATTTGTAATGTAAGCATGTTTGATCCCCATCTTAATGCCTTGAGTCCAAGTCTCACTTCCTACTCAATTTAAGTCGTCTAACTTAAAAACTGTAAACTCACAAATCCATCACATCAGTTGATCTGCTAGCAATGAATTTATGAAATTTACCTCTCCATTGCAATCTCGCCAAGTCTTACTTAACGTAAATTACAACTTCAAGTGTTCTTAATTAGATGGCATTCAACTTAATTTTATAAGGGTATAACTATTTTGATGTGATCAAAATAATGTATGAAGAAGCATGCATACAACTTCATAACATTGGTTTTACAAAACAATTTTATCACCAATTAGCTAAGTGTAAAATAACAAAGTTTTGATTGAGGTATCGGGTTCACCAATTAAAGAATAACCATCAATTATCGTCCACTATATCGTACTTTTGCATAAGCCCGAAAGCTTAGTGTTTCGGATAATCATTGTGGAATTGTGGATTATTCACCCTTAAGATGACAATGTACATGTAATGGTTGTTCGGTAAGTCTAATTTACACACAAACGAGCGTTAAGACATGAATGTTGTCTATCTAAGGCCACAATTTAATGCGTTGCCATCCTTATACCCATCTTATAGTGTGTAAACTTCGGTCGAGCCTATTTAACCATTACGTATAAAAACATCAATCAACCAATTCTTTGAGATTTAAACTCTTAAAAACCAAAACAATTTCGCCATAATTTAGTCCGTTTTATTTTTCTATTCAAAAAATTACCCTTTTCGTTTATATAAACATGTCTAACACAATAAATAAACAAAAACAAGTAATATACAATAAAAAATAAAACAACTAAATAAACAAATATACATAATCATAACAATTAAATATGTATAAAACATGTAACCACATGCAAATCTTATTCAATAGTCCTATTAATAATCAAATCTAGGTGTATAACGTATTAATTCAATTAGGGCTTTCTTTTTCTAAGAAAAAGAGCCACATACATCGATAAATCGATTGCGTAAGCCAAAATTAAATAAATACCACATAGCACATAATTGATTACTTAATATTGGAGTCTTCCCTAATTCGACATCTATTAAAATTTACATGTTTTAATATAACTTAACCATTAATATATATAAGCAATTTAAACAATTTAAATTATAACACAATAAAAAAATCCATGCAAATATGCACTTTTTCATGGATTTAGCTTAACAATTAACACATTGCACCAAGATCGTTTACTAAAACGCATAACAATTACATGACATCTTAGGGTTTCTAATTAGTTTTTATAAAAAAAAATAAAAGCAAAACCCTAAAAACCCTTAGGTCATTCGACCCAAAAATTAGGGTTAGGGATAAAAACATAAACCCTAAAAAAAACATGTAACTATACGAATCAAAATCCAATTTTTATGCGTTGCGATAATTAATTACACATTATAACGGCTCTGATACCACTGTTGAATTATTATATCATGACCTTCATATAAATAAACCAAGTACATCAAAGTGAGCATGAGCGGAAGCAATTATAATAGATCAAATAACATGTAATTAATTAATCATTAATATAAATCGTAAACGTACCTTTGTGATTCTAGCCCGAACAAGAATCAATGCAATCTTCCGGAACCAAGAACCCTAATTAGGGTTTATAAGGATTATAAGAATTACCCCTTACCTCTTTTGTAATTCAATCCAAGAATCAAACAATAGTGTGTTTGATTCACGTTCTTGTACACACGTACTAATTCAAGAAAAATTTTATGCAAGTAATAAACACAAAACTTGTTTAGATTAATAAAATCGAAACCCTTAGGAGTTTAGTTTGATAAATCGACAAGCACAAAAGAGAGGAAAGAAAAACACCAAGATGTGTGTGTACAAGTTATGAGAAAAACCTACATCTTGGGTTTGCTTATATACTACACAAAACTTGGAGCTCAAGGCACAATGGAGGTGGAATACCCCCTTGGGCCGATCGGTTATGGAGTCCTCTAGGGGATTCCGGAACCTTCCCTTGTTTCCATGTTTTGTCTAGTATTACTTTCCTAATTTTCGTTTAATAGATAATTAGTCATTAATCAATAATACTAATTATTATTATTTATTTTGTGTTTAATAATTAATTATAACATTTATAAATAATTATTACTTTTTCTCTTCATACGTATTGTGTGCAATCCCGTGATCTCGAGTTCGATCCTAACATACGTCTACTAAAATAATGTCCATATTCTAACAGTTAAAAGTATGTAAATTGATCCCTGATGATTTCACCTACACAAGTGCCTTATCTGCTTGTTGGGGTCTTGCTTCATCTCCTTTAGGGAAACAGATTCATGGTTATTTAATCAGAACAAGATTAAACTATGTCACTGGTGTTGCTAATGAACTTGTGAACATGTATGCAAAATGTGGTTCAATTAAACACGTGGTTACTACTTTTAACCAAATTAAATGAGATTCCATAATCTTTTATCATGGAATACCCTCATGGCAGGATTTGCTAATCACGGATTAGGAAAACAGGCGATTGAATTATTTAACCATATGAAGGAATTACACGTGAAACCTGATTCAGTCACATTTATTGCACTTTTATCCACTTCAAATCACAAGGGTGGTTTGGTCAATGAGGGTAAATTCTACTTTAACACGTTGCAAGAAACTTACGGAATTACACCCAACGTTGAACATGTTGCTTGCATAGTTGACTTATTAGGCCGAGCCCGAAGAGTAAAAGAGGCAGAAGAGTATATGGAAAAGTATTCTTTCGAACGAGATCCTGTTGTTCTCGGGTGCTTATTGTCTTCTTGTTGGGTGCACGGTGAGCTTGATATAGGCAAGCGCACACGGCTGAAGTGCTGAACGATTCTCAATGATTAAAAAAGTTTCTACTTCACCTTATGTGTTGTCTAATTTATATGCTTCAGAGAGTATGTGGGATGGCATAGCAGAGACAAGAAAAGAATTAAAGGATAGTTTAATCAAGAAGGAACCGGGCCATAGTTTGATTGAAGTTCAAGGGGTTGTGGAAAAGTTTAATATTGGTAGAATTTTGCATTCGAGAATAGATGAGATTGTGGGTGTGCTTAAAGTTTTGAGCTGTATAGAAGATGAGTTTTCTTGGTGTTACTAATATTTTATCTGTAAAAAGGTACTTGATTTTGTCTTAAGTTCGCAAGTTATAGCTTAGCTTTGAGTTAATAGTCTAAAGGTTTTAGTGTGATAGCATCATAGCATCTTCATTGCACATATTCGTGGGTTGATTTTAACTGTTTCTAAAGAAGTAACGATCAACTGATCAAGGACGTCGTACATGCTCTTAATTCCTTGTCATTGACTCAAGGATCCAAGCTTCATAAAGTTTATATATGCAGTCAGCCCATTTACTTACGAATGGATCGAGTTATACGGGTTAAATGGGTCAAATAAAATATTAGCTAAAAGGGGAATGGGTCAAACAGTTTGAACATCGGCCAAAGTCTACTTTACATATACTTGTAAGTAGTAACACCATTGTTTATGAAATACAAGTAACAATTAAGGCAGTAATTCTTTGTAACCTTTTTCTGAGATTGGACAAAAAGCGTTGTGTGGGTCAAAGTAACCCAACTCGACGTGTTTCGACTCATGCTAAAAAGTGACCCTTTTCGACCCGTTAGCCAACCTGCCCCCTTCCTAGCTTGTCAGTTGCCACCACTAGATGAATCTTTTGCCCTCGATAGCTATATCAGTCATCACGTTTGAAAAATCTTTTCTTAAGCCCTTTACCTAGAATAACAATCTGCAATAGTTTTGAACTTAACCAATGCTATATCAAAACTCAGTGAGTCGAATGCTATCATGTTTCAAGGTTTTTTTAGGATAGAAAGCAACGTGCACCCGGGAACTAGTATCGACGTATGTCAATGCCAAGGATCTATAGTAAAAGAATCAATTTATTTGTTTAAAGAAAAATCTTTCTTATTTCTGAACAAGGTCACAACTCACAAGTCAACATGCTTGATACAAAGTGAAACCAAAAGAAAAAATATACTACAGTATATACTTGGTAGTAAAAGGCCGAAAAGCCCAACTGAACATGACAATATATGTTTGACCCATCAGAGTTCATCAGTTCGATTTTCGAGTCTTTTGGTTTGGTTTCCTTGGTTTTAAAATCCATATTAAGGTGCTAATATTGCATCTTCCAATTCCAAAGTAAAATATCGATAGTATATAAAATTTGGGCAAACTGTTTCATCTGATATCGTGGATTTAAGTATACCGAGCAAGTCGTTTTAAGTAGCTTAATTGATTTTCGTCGGTATATGTAAAGTCATAAAGGGGTTCGAGCTTCTTTTTTTTTTCATCGGAACATAAGATCCATGAATTAGGAATCTTTATACATATGAATACAAGTGGTTCCTTATAAGTAATCATTTTCAGGAACATTTGGAACATTTCATTTATGAGTACAATAGTCGTTTTCGTACAACATTCGATTGATTGGCCTCAAGTTATCGACAAAAAGAGAATTTTCTAAGCCACTTTGTTTTTCTTTTTGTCCAAGTTGCTCTTTACCTAACAAAAATACGTGTGTGCTTATTTATGGTACTTGTTATGTGCTTTCATATATCTTGTCGTGAATTACGAATTTTTAGGTACAATAAGGTTTGGTACTTTTCCAAATATTCATGTTTTAGGTTCGGAATTATACATTCACAATAGTTACAGATGTAACAAACTAGTTATATTAAAATAAAACTAACATTAATCCAAAGGTGTTGTTTAAGTGCAAAAAACTGATGACAATATGGTCAAAATGATAGTTTGTGCCAATCATGAAATTATGGTCAAAATAGTAGCTTGTGCTAATTTATGGAATTATGGTCAAAATAAGAGTTTGTGCAAATTGTGAAAATAACAATACTGCATTTTATTAATAAATTAAGGGACCTAAATTTTATTCAATACTGTTTTCATATATTTAGATGTGTTTGGTTACCCATACTTTTTTAAATTATTGTGTATAATATGGTATTTTGTAGGGCTGAGCAAAACCGACTAAGAACCGAACCGACATAACCGACTAAACCGAACCGAACCAAGTAAATTCGGTTCGGTTTTAAGTTTAGGTTTTTACCGATTTTCAGTTTTGGTTCGTGTCGGTCCGGTTTAAGCCAAAAACCGACTAAAACAGAACCGAACTAGCCAAATCGACCAAAACCGAACCGAACCGAACCAAATAACTTCGGTTGGGTTCTCGGTTTATGTTTTACCGATTTTCAGTTTTCGGTTCGGCTCGGGTTTAAACTGATGCTCACCCCTACTTTTTATAGCTATAATTTTACCTTTTTTGTTTCTATTGATTAACATTTATATTTGTTTCTATTGATTAACATTTATATTCGTAAGAGGAAAAAAAGATTTTTGGAGAACAAAATAAAAGTTGATTTTATAATAATTTTTTCAAAAATTTAAATTGGCGAAAAAAAACACCATCGACTGGGCATTCACCAATTACCGATCTTAAGCAATGTTTAGTTGTTTTTTCTAACTGAATGAAGTTTAGATTAACTCATGACATGATTTGATACTAATTTGACTTAATTAGAGAATAAAAATATAAAGAAGTTAATAATAATAATAATAATAATAATAATAATAATAATAATAATAATAATAATAATAATAATAAATGATTTATGTTGCATTGTAGGGAGATAAAACTAACATAAGAAGGGTATGCATAGCAACACCCTATTTAGATACTCAAGTCAATGTTTAGCCCTCAAGTTTGAACATAAATCTTAGTTAAAAGGGTAGTCGGAGAATGTGAATTGAACCACAATAATGGTGTTCATGGTTTCTGTTAAGAGTAAATTAGTTTGAAATGGTGAGGGATCTAAACCTTACTAAAAATAGTAAATTGTGAGTCTCATTGGTGAGTTTTCGTACTAAAGAAGCTAATTCGTCAAAGATAGTTATGTTTCACAAAGTAGATGTATAATCTTTTAAGCATGTCAACAAGTCAGTTTAAAGATTGGATTTGAGATACTATCTTTGTACATTTGTACCGCTTAGTATTGTTGGTTTTCGAGTATCAAAATTTCCCAAAATGTTAATGCAGTAAACATCCATGGTCTTGTTCTTTTTCTTGGAAAGATGTTGCTCATTCAAATCGGTTATGTGCAACATAAATCACACTATTAGATATAAAATACACAGAGTATACACTCTATAAGATATAAAAAACATTCGAAGTATATCATTTGTAAAGTTTTAATAATACAAAATTGTAAGTCTGGCCGTAATGAAAAGCTTCACCACACATGATTCACCTTCACCACGTGTGGTCCATTGTTACAAGCCGCCAGTCTTCACGCGTGGTTGCCCATAAAAAGAGAAAAACCGGCACACCTTGAAAGTTTTGCAAGTGTATTGTACTTTTGTCTCTGGTATGATATAGGTAAATAAGCGTGAGTAATTGTTAAGAAGAGTAAATATAATGATAACATGATGAAAACTAAATAATGTGACGCTAACATGAAAGTGATCACTACGATCACCTTTAGACCGGATCTAGATGAACCCAGTTTTCATGGTCAAAGTGGCAACCGGTCATCGACGACTTGAGAAATTGCCAACCCATTTCACCTAAACTTATTGGTGATTGCTTCTAGCATGTGTTTAAAGAAAATTACACGCGTCTAACCCTCAATGGCTAGTTCCACATCACCATGATTTGATAAGTCATCGAACTTTTAGGTCCCATGCGTTATTCTCATTCAAAACAAATGTTTTTTATTCATAGTATTATAGTTAAGGTGAATATTATTTTGTGAACTTTGTGACTTGCAAGCAACTTGCAAACTTATGATAGACGATGTGGACTTATGAATAAGTTACAAAATATTTTGCAAAGGAAATTGCAATTCCAGTTATGAACTTACTGTCATAGCAAATTGCAACCACAATAACATCAATCTATACTACATATAAAAGGAAAAATGGTTAATCTTGAAAAATTGATCAATCTTGAAAAGTGAGAATCTTGAAAAATCTTATTAAAGAAAATTATGAAATATAATTAATACTCTTATTAAAACACCTCATTACATAAAAGTATAATAATTTATTCACATTGTACAACAAATTAAAAACATGTCTACCAAATTAAATACAACCAATTAATACAAATCACAAACCTGGTTGACCCGGGACACTTCAAACCAGACGAGTTGAACCGGTTTAATTTGACCCGTTTTCGACCCAACCTAGCAAGTTGACCCAGTTTAAATCAACCAATTACCGGAACGGTTCACCCGGTTGAACCACCCGGGTCGAACCGGGTTTCAAGACATTATGTTTAATTCCTAAATATTCAAACTTTTATTATTTTTCATTTATAACCTATAAACTTTTTTTGATGAATAAATTATTTGTCGCTATAAAGAATGTATGGTCAAATCTTGAAAGTCAAAGCTGAGAAAAATGCATAGTATAATTAATACTCTTATTAAAACACCTCATAACTTTAAAGTACAATAATTTATTAACATTGTACAACCAATTAAAAGCATATATATCAAATTAAAAACAACCAATTAAAACACCCCTTACTAAAAAGTACAATAAAATTTTCACAATGTACAATTTAAACAAGCTACAACATAATCTAAATATAAAATAATTAACACACTAACTAATGTTATTTTACACATTATACAAATTAATAAAACACACAAAGCTTCATACAAGCTAACAAGTTGATGGTACATATAGTTTTGAAAACTGGACTGGACCAACGGGTTCAACCGAGAACCGATGTCGCCACCGGTTCGTCTAACTAATAAAAGCCGTACGAAAACATATATTTCAAAATGAAACTATTAATACACATCAAAAACCGGGTTGACCTGGGACTCTTCAAACCCGGCGGGTTGACCCGGTTTAATTTGACCCGTTTTCGACCCAACCCGTCGGGTTCACTCGATTTAAATCGACCCATTTTTCGTCCAGAACGGGTCGAATCGGGTTTCAAAACATTATATTTAATCTCTAAATCTTCAAACTTTTATTATTTTTCGTTTATAACCCATAAACTTTTTTTATCACTAAACGATCCGTCGCTATAAAATCTCGTTGCTATGCACGGGTACTCGTCTAGTCATAATTTTATTGTCAAAGCAATTTTCAAATTGCAAAAAAACTAGTCACCAAATTTGAACTGGCAACAAACAAGTGAACAACCAATGTTTTTAAATAAATTAAAAAACTTAAAACATCTATATTAAGTAAATATGGTCAACGCTTTAAAGAAAACTATGCAAATGGAAAGTGTTAAGCAAGTTAAAATTGATTAAACTATAGCGATTATCACTAGTATTCTTTAGGCTGGTAAAAAAGATACTTAACCTTTTTGTTAACATACTAGAAGGGTATACGCGCGATGCGGCGGCGGGTACCCTGTAACAAAATTTATAGCTATTAATGTCTTTTAATTTTATGTTTTCGTTACAATAACTTTATAGATTGTGAGAATTTTTTAGTTATGTTGTTCCTTTAAGTCGTACATGCTGATCTTTTAAGTTGCGTAGGTTATGTTTTTTTGCTGGTGTTTTAAGTGTTTGGGTTATTGGATTTTAACAATAAATGATTAATAGCTTGATTATATTGTACTATGTGGTAAAATGGTTGCATTTTTCAATAAATGAGTGATTTAAAAAGAGTATTAATTACATGTGTTTAATATACATGATTGTGCATAAATTAATTATACATAAAGCTTTAATATGTGTATTTATTTAAAGTCTATATTAAAAAAAAAATTAAAATTTTAATAAGGGCATCCACTGTGGTAAACCTTTGTAAAGGTTTATAATTGTGTTATGACATTAATTTATAAACTTTTTTGTTTTATAAACTTATTCCCACTATGTATAAACCTTTTCAAGTTTTATCAACATCTCACATAATCCAAATGTATTAAATTATGAAAAGGTCCAACATCTTAGACCTCTTCATGACACATAAGCATGAAATGGATGTCCACTATAGTTTACAAGTTTTTAGACCTCTTCATAATTTTATAAACCTTTTCATAAACCACCATAGTGGATGCCCTAAGAGAGAGGGTCTGTGACGTATTTTTTGTGTTTGTAAAGAATCTAGCTTGTGAATATAACTTTAGAATCTTGATTACATGGAATTTAATGCAAATGACGCATTTTTTGTGTTGGTAAAGAATCTAGCTTTACAGACAAATATACAATAACAAATGTTGCAATGAATACGTCCTGACCGTCTTATAATTTTCGATGGCCTTCTGCAAATAACAATAAAAGGCCTCATCGCACTCAAAAATTAAAAAGAAATTACACGTAAACTTCAATTATACGCTTAATATATGTTTAATATTTTATAAAACACAAAAATCTGTCGCCTCTTTCAAATAGAGGCTCGATGCGATATCACCACTTGCACAACCCTTATACCCTCTCTGAATACAATCATGCATGCAAAATGCTATAAACAATTTGTGTTATATCTAAACAAGAATTAGAGAAACAAGGTTGTTAAGATATGTATCATCTCTGGGTACATTTTCATACCAGGATCTTAAGATAGTACTATAATATCATTCTTAATGTTGAAATATTATATGATTCTACAGGTTCTTAATTTTTAAAGACGTCTTATATGAATATGTTCTAAAAGTTTCGATCTTAATACACATAGTAGTAATACTAATCATTGATGACATGAAAATAAGTGAATTAATATCCATTAAAGTCGTTCATGATTTATAAACTTGTGGTGTTTTTACATAATACTAAACATTGCCACTGTCGATAATATGTGTGAGATCCTACTCCGATCCTACCCGTTTTTGTATGGTTGGATTGTAAGATTGCACGGCCCTACAATCATAATCGTGATTTTGATAACCTTTATACAAACAGAGTATTGAGAGAATAGAACCTTCTTCCAAGATATCAATTAGTATGATGATGTTCTAGTTGAATAAGAACCAACCAAAGTTGAAAGCCTTCAAAAGCTACTCCATCCACGAACTAGATAACCAACCAACAAGATCGTAGCCCTTTAACCCTACATAATCTAAGACCTAAAAGCACTTGAACAAGAACCAATACTTCTAACTTGATTGTACTCACACATACTCATACAAACATAGACACATGATTATATATAGATGCAATCACATCTACACGTTTGTCGCCGTAACATATTTAACTCAAACCCTAACTCGCTTATTTTCGCTTCATCATATAAATAATTGCCACACGAATATAAATATATACGTATAACAACAAATGTTTCCAGTAATTATAGAGCTTTTCTAAAAACAGAATCATACATGTAAATGGACTAAGTTTGATTAGACGAAACCCTAATTCATTTATTATTACGACGCCAATTACAAAAATAGTCATCTCAATATAAACACATATGTAGAATATACATTGTGTTCATTTATATTATTCTTAACTATTTTTTTAGACAAGTCACAAGAAAATTCGTATCTGATAGCTATAATTCACCTAGAAATTTCCTAGTAGTTATTATTCATAAGAAATCCCTATGAAATCACAAGGAAATTTCGACAGATTAACTACGTCGAATTTTTTGTCACTAAGTGCTAGGAAATCATCAAAAAAAATCGTCACTAATAACTGTGCACATAATCCGTGAGAAATTATAGGAATTCCTTTGGTAATGTTTTTCGAAAAATTTATTTAAAAAAATTTCGTGAGTGTTGACATTTTTTTTTAGTGAGATAATATAAATAAATTAAGAAGTGCGCATAAAATAAAAAGCACCCACTCCAAAATGCAAGACAAGATTATGATGTGTGTCATTTACTTGTTTAAAGTTACTACCATTCGCTTCATTATACAATATAATAATAACTTTATATGTGATATGAGGCGTTGAATAAATAGTCGGTGGAATCATGAGTAAAAAAACATGAATGTAGATAATACCACCAAGAATAGTTGATGTATCAGCCACTACAAAGATACTCATAATTGATTTTGTTAATACCATGTTTACGATTCAAAAACTGAATCAAGTAACTATTCGTAAAATGTAAGTAACCGGTTATATCGAGTGTTTGTTCAAATGCTCTATTTCAAGACAATATGTAAATGACAATTAGACTGACTCGACGACCCACTTGAAAGAGTATTCATTCGCTTAGTAACGTTACTATTTTCTGGCAAAATCCTTCTCTCCATAGCTAGCTAGCTTGATGACGATTGGCCTCAAAGGTGTTGCACGCAAGTTACATTAAAAGAATTATGTAAATAGTTTTCTTTTGAACGATGTAAAGACTCTAAAAACATGCGTGACAAAGAAAAAAAGTTAAAAATAACAACTAATTGCACAATACAAGTTTAGTTACAGAAAACAGAAGGACTTAACCCAGTTTAAGTGTGTGTGGCGATGAGCTCAAATCTCGTGAATTAGTTAGCTAAAAGATCATAAACTATAGCAACAAAAAAACGTTTTTTGTTACAGAAGAAACAAATTAGAAGGCCACAAACTCCATAAAAGGTCATAAGCTAGACGATTAAGCTGCAACTTATTTATGTGTTTACGTCATTTTCACCTATTATTTTGTTTGAGATGTGTGGGCTTCAATTAAAGGGCGGTCCGACCATGCAAATATTTTATACATCTATAAAGATTAGAGGTTATAAACCTTGGCGTATCCTATAACCCACCTAGAGGCTCGACCTATATACAATTTTAATTAATTTTAGTTTTAAATTTGGTGAGGAATATTAGCATTTATGTGGATCAAGTCACTATTATAAAAGAAACGTTTGGGTCATGTTGGTGGGTTATGATCGAAAGGTATTGATCTTGATATTAATAATTTGATATCGTTAAAAAGAAAATATATCTAAATTAATTTGAGAACCCCATGCAAGTTAATTTTACTTCAGTACAGTATAATCTTTATTTTCAGTAAATACCAGTTTCACAAATATTGGCTTTCATATTTGCTTTAAACTTTCGCTTTTCACATTATTAAGTTCCAAGTAAATAAGATATGTGAAGTTTGCAGCAACAAAATTCATTGTCAACTAAAACTATTAGAGCTCAACCAATGATAAAATTAATAAGGTTACACCTAATTTCATTTGTTTATCTTTCTAGAAAAAACAATATTATGTTTTTATTTCTAGAATTATAATACTTATAAAAATAAAGAAATTATAGATGCCACCCACCTTCCTTTGTCATATTATCTTTTATATAATTAGAGTTGGTATGGTCATATGGTGGCTTTATATGGCTGCCCTACTATACCATGCATGTTTGCTTACATAAACACAAACACTCGATTATAGATTCGATTAGTTGTTTTGTCTTATCTTTGTCTAATTGAAAAAAATGAAAAGAAAATACATTTTGGTTGCTTTAAATAAGAAATATTTAGATGCAAAAGTGCTAAACAACTTTCTAACCAAAGACAATTTTTGGTTGTACCCGCACCATTAAATTATTGAAATACCTATGTGTGTCAAGTTAACTATAATTTAATTTGCAAACCAATGAAATACTATCAAATATTTAGGATATTAAAATTTTACGACATTAAAAAACAAAAACGATCATGATTCTACGTAGGATCTTTGCAAGATAAGTTTTTAATAGGATCCCGTTCTTAACAATACGATGTTAAGATCTCGATCGATCCAATCTTACTTTTTCTCGAACCACAAGTTAAAAAATTACAAATTTATGTATTACATTTGTAGAATATGAAAAACAATAAGCTAATTTTATTTTATTTTTTTTAAACGGCGGCATATATAAAGAAAGAACTAGCAAGACGCTAGCAACTACAAATGCGATTTAAGCCGGTCAGTCCAACTAATACAATTTTTTCCTCTAAATTTTAACCAAGAAAAGGAAAAAAAGACGAATGCTATCAAACCATGTCACATTTTCTCATAACTTGAGAATTGAAAACGACATTATTCCTAAAACGCCAAAGAATCCAACATGTAGAAGCAAAGATGACATAAGCACGATCTCTCGCATCTTTTGAAGCTCGCCAAGAAAGAAACCAATTATCCCAATCATCACAGGAGCTAAAAACCGGGAATTTGAACTCACACCAAGCTCTGATTAACCTCCAAATGTTTGTTGCAGTAGTGCACAAGAAAAAGACATGAGAGTTCGACTCCACGTTCCCATTACAGCCCGTGCACATGATCGAAGGGATGTCCAAACCACGAGAGGAGAGAATTAAGCAATGAGGAAGATTATCAAGAAACAAATGCCATATAAAAACGTTAACTTTTCGAGGAAGAGCCTTTTACCACCTTGTGCAAGGAAGAGAAGTAGGAAGCATGCAATCGTCGATATGATTACGAGCAATACTCACAGGGATATTGACATCCGGGGATAGAGAGAAAACAACAGCATCATTACCATCTTCAATGTTCAACAAGCTGATATCAACCAGGAGGTTGTTGAGATCAGCTAGAGCTCTTCCCCCATTTACCGGTCTACACCAATTCCACGACCAAGAGTCATTAACGATAAGATCTCTAATTAGGCAATTTTGATTCTTTTCTAGATGAAACAACCGGCTATATCGAACACAAAGAGGCGAATCACCCAACTACATATCTTTCCAAAAGCGAATCAGGGAGCCATCTCCAACATTAAAACAAAAAGAACTTAAAGGAATGTAACCACTTGAATGAAGATGATAAATCGAACCAACAATGCGAGCCCATAAACCATTTGTTTGATAGCCTTTTAAATCGACACCCGCTTCATCACCATGAATCGATTTAAGAACTTTAACCCAAAGAGAGGACGAACTTTTTAGAAGACGCCATCTCCATTTGAGTAAAAGAAAATGGTTGAAAGCACAGCTTTAAGACTCCAAACACCTAATCCTCCTTTATCAATAGATGCTAAAATGTTGGACCATTTGATCCATGCTAACTTCCTTTTGTATTAAACACGTCATAATCATAACTTTGACGTATATTTTCATGATATATGATATATAATAATATGAGATTGCATAATTTTATAACGCCTATCAAGAAAATGATAATATAGTAAAATCTTAAAATCCCGATCCAATCTTACGATCACGATATTGCAAAAACGAAAACGATTTTAAGTATGATCCCGATCTTAAAAACCTTTTGCTATCAAGCAAGGCAAAATACCATATTATACACAACAATTATTACAAGATTATAGTGTCTTCATAAGATATGTTAATATCAGGTTAAAATATTTAAATGTCATTAACAAATTGATGTGTGAGGCTTTTGTGTTAGGAATGCTTCACGTATTATTTTCAACATTTTATTGGCAATTAGGTACGATAAATTTATATTACTCAAATGGCAAGTTGGCCATTGTTTTGTCATACATACTTTAAGCAATTTATTAGAAGTGTTATTATGTTATTCACATACTCGTAAAAGTTATCTTCTTGCATGGACATAGGATACCGATCAGTTTCATTTACAATTTTATTCTTGTGTTCTATTTTATTACTGTAAAATTTATTGAATATGAGTAGACCATTGAAAGAGACAATATAGAAGGAGATAGATATGTTTGGTTTACCTTAACTTACATGATGTGGCAACTTCATCCAAATATGACTAGATCCACAAAAGGTGTAGATTGGCGGGAACACCCTAACCCCGGGTGCCTTTTGGCACCAGCCATTGTCCACCCCACAAGGAATAGCTCCGGGCAACTCTCCTGGCCTAGTGGGGCACCAACTGGAGTGAGCCGAGACTCTCGGACTCTTGAGCTCTTATCCACAAAGTCTCTCCAGTGAGCCCAAATATGACTAGATGCCTAGATCACTTGTAAGTTGTAACAAATCTTCGATCATCATGCCATTGAATTTATGAAGAATAAATTTCGCCTGTCATGCGAATGTACGTGATGGTAAAGTTTTAGAATCTTTTATATAATAAAAGAATTACATCATTTCGTAATATTTTTGCAAAACCCTTCTCATTGAAAAAAAAATTAGACCAATAGAAAAGCTTGATTTTGCCACGTAGGCGAAATCGAGCAATATGATTGGTCAATAAAAAGTCAAAATTAAATTGATTTTGGTCAAACTTAATAAATTTGGTGGAGAAATTTGGTTAATAAAAAAAATGCAAAAAAATATAGGTGTCAAATTTATGAAAACAAAAACTTAAAAAGAGATGAAGTAATTAATAAAACTTTAGTGGTTGAATTCTATATAAAATATATGGAGCTAAGTGTAAAATTACAAGTTCCATGTTTTTTAATAACTTTAGAAAAAACACAAATAACACCTTACACTTTATACCCCTTATACTTTATAATATGAACTTTGTTTAAAATAACATGAGTATTAGTATTAGTTTCAGACTTTCATCTATTTAAATTACAAAATTTTGTAAATATGCGAATTAGTTTTAATATTATTAGTTGTAGATTTTCATCCATTAGATTTTTTTTTTTTTTTTAAATATGGACTCATGTTATTCTATTTAAAAGTTTAATTTATGCGTAAACGGGTTTGAATATTAATACTGCTAAATTATTAGTAACGGGAATATAAATATCAAATGGTAAGCATGAGTTACTGTGATATGAAAATAAATATACACGATTCTACTTATAACAATGATTTTAACTTCATTAACGCTCATTTATGTGCTACTAAACTAACACATTTTGTACAACATGATATCAATAGTTAAAGTTAAACAATAACATCGACATCAACCTCAGCATGTCTACCAGTTAAAAACATTATACAAAACTAATTATTAAAAAAAAATAATACTTCCTCCGTCTCAAAATAATTGTTCACATTTCTATTTTTAGATGTCTCAAATTAATTGTCTACTTTCCCTTTTAAGTAAAAACTAAAGAATATAGTAGGTGAATATTCTCTTTTAGTGGTTGAAAATAAAAGTGACCTCACTTTTATTAAACTTTGTAATTGTTGTCTCTTGACAATAATTTTGAGACGGAGGGAGTAACAAACAAACACATGAGTTAGATAGTCATTGTTTAAGTTAGAAGGTGTTTTTCATAAATTATATAAAATAAAATAAAAATGCACGCATCACAATCCTTATTTGATAATAATCACCTTCTAAATAAAAAAAGAAAAACTATGTAGGTGATAACCTAACTTTATTCATTGACGTGATGTTTCATATTAAAAAAAAAAAAAAAAAAAAAAAAAAAAAAAAAAGTAATAATTTACCGTTGTAAAGGAATTAAAGTATGTACATGAGAATTATTAAGCAAGCATATATAGTTTTTAATCAGGTTATTACGTTACTATACTGCGATAATGTTATTGAGTTGGTAATCACGGATGTGAGATACCATTCTTCTATACTTATGATTTATGTGTTAACCTCTTTTTGCTTCTCGATAGAATCTGAAAGAGTCCTTAACAGAACTTTGGCTTATGTCTTATACAGCTGATAATTTTTAGTAACCTTTTTTACGGTTTAACTTTTTGGTTATACACACACCAACTTTTAGTAACTTTTTTTATTTTATTTTTTATATTTTTTTTATATATATATTTTTTTATGTTTTATCGAAAACTTCCACACTTAATATTTGTGTTTTTACTATAAACACACTAAGATATAATAGAATTAGTTGTGACTTCAGAGGTTTGTTACTAAGCTTCTCAAAAAAGCTTATAGTTTTATCATAAACTTATTGTGTTATGGTAATTGAATAAGCCAATAAGCACCTTTAATAAGCATAACCAAACACCCATTTAGTTATAATCTGAAGTTTTCTTATTTGATGTTATAACTAACTATGTTTTTATCATCACTATAATGCAACATGTAAGTGGTTTTTGCAGTTTTATGATCTTATCACACACACTAAAATGCAATACAATTTGTTGTGTGCGTTTTTAGAAGAGGATAAGCATCAACACATGATTGTCATGGAAGGATTTTCCACGCCTGCTAAAAATATGAATGTATAATTAAGTTGAGTTGCTGATTTAGAATACATGAATGTATTTTAATGTACCAAAGATGTATTTTAGTGCATATATGAGGAATTTTATAGTAGGAATTCTTAGTAGGTATTTTTGAATGAGTTAATGAAACTTAGCAGGTGTTTGTTGTCATTAATAATCCTATGGGCATCAATCAACGGTCTAAAATATCGTGTCTTTTACCTTGATGATCTAGGCCAATTGTAAAGAAAGTTGGCAATAAAGTGAAAGGTCGGTAAGGATTTAAACAATCCTAAAAGACTTGCGAATGTACTCTTTGTCATTTTTCCATGCATTTATATTTTACTTATACAAGTAATTATAATTTCCTTATATAGTTCGGTCTCAGGAAAAAATTATTTTTATACATTAAGACATAATCATAAAATTAAATTTGAGTTCTACCCATCACATCTTTTTTTGTTTCTCTTTATATAATAAAGAAGCTATAATGTAAGCATCTATTTTAATTTGGTAATTTTAAAATCAAACATGGGAAGTAAATAGCACAAATTTATGAAAATGCTATTTTTCAAACAAAAATGTACATTAGTAAACATGATATGATGGTTATTCATAATCAAAAAAATGAATCAATCTTCAAAACTATCTAAATATGCTACATATTTTAACGAAAATATAAGTAAAAGAAATACAACGATTACAAAACATATCGTAAATTGATAGCATGGGTTTGCAAAACTAAAAGCATATATCACTAAAATGTCATGTAAGTCAAGTATCATCATGTGATTTTGCTTGAATAATAAATATAATTTTTAACCCAAAAGCATTCTTCTAAAATAATAGGTAGATTATAACCTATATACATATGCTTTTTTATTTTTAGTCCACCAAGTAAAACCAATTGAAGCACGTTAATCGATTCATTTCTTAATCGATAATAATACATAATCAAAACGAAATTTTAAAAACCCTGTGCGTGCACAGGTATTATAACTAGTAGTAAATCGACAAAAGTTTTTAACTTTTATCTATCAATTATTAAAAAGTTTATCTTTATCTGAAATTCATATATCCGTCACTTTAACTTTTTTTTTTTTTTTTTTTTTTCACTACTACACAAAGTATTTTTTGAGACGCAAATTAGATACGGTTACCCAAAAAACCGTATCAAAACACAAAAAAGAAGACTTTCGCTACGGTTTTTTTTTTTTTTTTTTTTTAAAAAACGTAGCAATAAAATGCCATCTGCTACGGTTTGTTAAATTTCTTTGTTATTTGCTACGGTTTATTTGTCAACCGTACCAAATAAATGTATTTAGCTACGGTCTTTAAGAAACCGTGTTAACTGGATTGTTTTTCTGCTACGGTTTTCATACAACCGTACCAAAAGAGAAATTCAAATTATACCCTATTCCCCCAACGGAAACCTGCTCCTTTATTCATCAACACTATTTACTTCTTCCTCTTATTCCATACCACATTTACTCCTTCTAAACTCAAAATCTTTCAAAACCACTACATTAAACACTCAATCAACAACCATAATAAATTAAACTTAAACCTCACAAAACTACATACAAGGTAATAGCTATATTTTGTGGATATTTTTATTTATTTTTACTCATTGCAACTCATTTATACTTAACTAATACTTTTAATATTTGTATAGGTATAAATTTCTTCATCATGTATCCATATTAGAGATTTTCCACTCAATTTAAAAAAATTGGGATCATAAAGTAAGTTTATAAACTTTTTGTTATTTGTAATATTATTTATGTTTTTATTATTAGTTCTAAATACTTGCATATATGTATATTGTTGATATGTTTATTTGTGTATATATAGCATGTGCATCTAGAAGTTATTAGTAGACCATGATATGAAATTAGTTAGTACCCGTCTGAAACTAATCTAATAGAGATTAATTTCGGGCAGTCCCCGTTTGGGACTGCCTTTTGAATATTTTGTCTCATTTAGGATGCGTACACGTTTTAGCGGGTTGAAATTTTAAGAAAAAATGGGTATACATTTCTCCTTACTCCTACGAGTTTGCGTTTTATACGCTTACTTGGGGAGTTGAGGGGAAATGCTGCCGATTTTTTCTTAAATAGTCAACCCGCTAGAACGTATACACATATGAGACAAAATATTCAAAAGGTGGGTTAGGATTTGCCACATGTGACCACATGTGTTTCATTCGTACGTGCATATGATTTATTATGTTGTTTTAAAATTTCAGATGGAACGACAATGGATGTATGGGATGAGCCTTAATGACCCAGAATTTGTGAAAGGAGTGGAAAGTTTTCTTATAGCTGCTGAGTCTAACCGAGTGGTAGGCGCACAATCATTTTACTTAATATATATGTCTATACATGAAGTAATGACAAACATATATAGGCTGATATTATAAGTTGATGCAGGAAGAAGACCTAATGCCATTCCAAGACCAAATGCCATCCGGGGGTTATATGAGTTTGGTAGTCCTTTAATCATTAAACTTAATTACATATGTGTGGGTGTGTGTGTATAACTAGTTGATACATCCATTTTTTTTATTTAGTTGGAAAGTCAAGTGGCATTGCATCCTCAAAGTGGTTATCTGCCAACGAGTTGCCCTCAAATGGTAGTAATTAATTAATTAACAAACTTGTATATAAATATATTATGTATATCCTGAGTTACGATAATTTAATGGTTTGTTATTATAGGTCGAGCAACCAACGTCTAAGCAAACCCAAGAGGAAAGAGTGCAAGAGCGGCTTCATAAATTAAAAGATCGGCCGGAACCTTTTATTGAATCTGAGACACGATTCACGAAATTCAAGAATCAAACTATTTCAATTGTTGCACCTCACGAGATGTATGGCAAACGTTGGGAAGAGTGGATTGAATACGAGGCAATTTTAGATTTGCACATCAATTTGGAGGTTGATATAACTTTTATACATTGGTGGGCGATGTAAGTTAACTTATGTTCTATTTCTTTTTTATTTTTATTTTTTAAAAGAAAGACTTGTATAGCAGCAACCAAACACCCCCTGAAAGCAATCAAAACACCCCTCTGACAACAACATCCAAACAACAACTAACTCGTATTTAATTTTCTTGTTAACAGGCATTTACATTCGGTTGTAAAAGGTATTCGTGAAAACAAATGTGTTTTCCTCAATCCAAATCTCATTACATCAAGTGAATGTTTAAGAAACTGACAACAAGTCGTAGATCACATTAATGATACCAAGAAGCTAAATCCAGGAAAAGAAATATATGTGGCACCTTATTTGCAAGGGTAATGTCTTTGCTTGTTATACGCATATTATTATATGTGCTTCTTTATATCTATACTGAAATGATGAAACTTTTTTGTAGTGGTCATTGGCTTTTTTTTGTGGTTTGCCCAAACTTGAGGAAGGGTTATATAGTGGATTCGAAGAAAAGGGAAAATACAGAGAAAAATTATTATTTCCCAATGATAGTAGAGAGGTAAATTTTCTAATATTGACTGAGTTGACATGTATTTTTTGAAAAAATAGTTAAAGTTAACGCCATGCCATGGATTTTGAATATAGGGCTTTCGAGATCAAGTTTGATTGGACTATGGCTAAGGTAAATAATCTACAATTGTTGTGCATATATTATTGATTCGGTTATTGCATTTGTGTAACTATGTTTATTTACGTTTAGTGTTTCCAACAAGAGGGATGATTGGGAGTGTGGATACTATTTGATGAACTTCATGTATGACCTTGCCCTAAAAAGACAAGCCACCTTTCCAAAAAGTGTAAGTATACTCTGAACCTTAAGCTTCAAATATACTCTCTTCATCTATCCTTTAGCTTCAAAATATACTCTGGACAATAACCTATTCCGTTTACCTTAATTGTTTGAGAAACTGGTAATTTCGTTTATTGATGATACTACTACACAACAGTCTGATTTGATAGGAATTGTAAATTTGAGCAAATATACTTGAAATTCATTTGGTCTGCAAACGTTACAAACAATCTGATTTGATAGGAATTGTAAATTTGAGCTATTGTGCATGCAGTTAGGGTATAATGCACCAAATAGCACTTAGAATCTCTGTGATTCTGTTTGGTTATTTAGCCAATAAGTCTCAATATTGTTGGGAACAATTCTTTTAGCCCATTTATACATAATTAATTTATTATAAAAGATTACAGAAAAAATTATTAGTATTATGATCCAGTTTTTGTCATATAAAGCACTTTAGGATGTTGTAAAGCAATAAATGCATTTCAATAGACTTTTAACCTGTTTTACCCATTACCTTTTTAGCTAGATGCTATATATATATATATATATATATATATATATATATATATATATATATATATATATATATATATATATATATATATATATATATATATATCCCTACTTGACCCATTAGCCATTAAAATCAATAATTCATTAGCCATTAACCAATTATACAGTCCAACCTTACAAGAAGTATGCATGCTATGTTGAATGTATTGCAAGTTTTCACCGATCTGTGTTGGCACCAACTTGTGATATAATATGACTATTATCTCTTATTTGTTTTTATAGCTTTGGGATGACACACGCGCTCTAACACCGCTGAAGATCGATCAAGTGGCCTTTTTTACGTTGGACGAGTTTTATAGGGTTGTAGTTTATCCGTTAGATACAACGGCTCCTCAATAGTTGAGGTTTTATATTTTCGTGATGATGACGTTTAAACAATTGTAATGGATATCACTTTTGTCTAACTCGGATGTTGTGTTGGTTAATGTTTATATAGGATGTTAAATTTGTTGAATATCGTTTGTGTATGCTGCAATGTTCGGGTCTGCTGTGAAAGATATGTGGTAGTGTTTGGTAACAGGGTCTGGAAAAGAAAAATGATTTTTTTTTAAAGAAACATATTTTAGTACGGTTTCTTAAACAACCGTAGCAGAAAAGAAATGTAGTCTTGCTGGGCTTTGGAAGAAATTTGCTACGGTTAGAAAACAAACCGTACCAGATAATCATTTTTTGCTACGGTTTAAAACCGTACCAGAAAATGATTTTATTTTTTGGTACGCTCGCATCTGCCACGGTTTAGGAACTGTGCTAAATGGCCTTAAAAACCGTACCTAATGAGTTTTTTTTTGTAGTAGTGTGTTTTTTTTTTTTTTTGCTTAAACTTTCTTCTTTTCTTTTATAGCTTATATACTATACACTCGTTTTATTTATTGTTTTTATTTTGTCAAATTATTACATGAGAGCAGAATAAAGGCCTCTGGATGTGATGGGAAATTAATGAAATTTTGCTTCATAATGTTAATTTTGTAGAATATCCCAAAGTTTTACATATGCCCCTAGTTCAAAAGATCTTGTATTTCTAGTATTTTCTTAGTTAATCCAATAATATCTGAGAGTGTGCTTTGTTCAAACTCAAAAAAGGAAAGACAATGATAATGGTGGGAAAGGGAAAAAGGAAATAAAAGCATTCACTCAATTTATTGGGTAATGGCTCATTACCTACTATTGGGTAATGAGTCATTGCACTGTACCAAAAATCTTTATCATTATATTTCTCATTCCTCACCTCAACCCCACAAATACCACCTACCAAGCATTCCATGAAAAGTAATCTCTATTTTTAGAGTAAACTGCAAAAATGGTCCTTGTGGTTTCCTGAGATTGCAAAAATAGTCACTGTGGTTGGCTAATTGCAGGCGGCCTCCCTGTGGGGGTAAACTTCACATCATTTTGGTCCCTCGCTTCTAACGACGTTAGTGAGAGTGAGTTAAGTCGTGGTCCCAAATTGAATATATGAAAGGAACAAGGACAAATATGTCCTTTTACTCGTGGACCCAATTTTGTATATAATTAAGTGGTCCAACCCGACACAATCAAACACACACCCGACATTAACATAAAAAAAAAACCCAACTTTAAACCCTAATTTCAGTTAACCAATTCAATCCAATTATACTATTAGTTTCATCAAATTCGTCGTTATGCTTTACAACAACTAATGATGACATCTTCTACAAGTTTGTGGTACATTAGACCAGATGGAGAGAAGGTTGATACCAAAGAGCTTTATGGTAAAAGTCCTAACTTGTTATTTACATGTTTTGTTGTCATATTGAACTATTGTATTGGTAACTGATTTGTTTCTATATTTTTTTGAAACAGAACAATATCCACACTTGTTTTCACTAAGGGTTCATCATGAAGGTCGATTTTCAGAGTTACCAAAGAGGAAGTATGTTGGGGGTCAGGTAACATTTGTGGACTTGATAGCCATTGATCAGTTTAATATTGATCTATTGAACTCAATAATGTACCAGAGCTTAGGATATCAAGAGAATGTGAAAATGTATTATCACTACAAAATTCCTTTGAAAGGTTTAGATACTGGACTAAGGCCTTTAGGTGGTGAAAATGATTTTCATGAAGTGGTAAAGCATGTTAATAGGCATAGGGTAATTTATGTTTTTGTTGAGCATGGCCATACAAATGTTGTTTTAGAAGCAGAAAGAATGCAATCATTGAAGCAAACTGATAAATGCAAGGAATTGGATAGTAATGTGGAGGTAGTTGAATTAGAAACAGAAGTTAACATGTCTAGTAAGAGTGAGGATGATGAAAACAATAAGAGTGATGGGAAATCTGTTGATGAAAACAATGAGAGTGATGGGAAATTTGTTGATGAAAACATTGAGAATGAGGAAAGTGATAGTGAGCATGAGCAATCTACTGAGGGTGAGGATGATGACTTAGAAGAATTTGTAGATGAGGAACACATAGTAGAGGAAGTACATGTTAACATGTCTACATTTAGTTTTGAAGTTGAACCAGAGACATATGACCTAATGCAACCCAATGTGAACTTAACTGAAGATGATTTGGAGGTTATAGATTATGACTCTTTTGAAAGTGATGTAGGGTCTGACATAGAACAAAAAAGGAGAAAAGGACTTAGAAAGTTAAGAAAGGGTACTTATGGTTTAAGTATTAGAAATGCTTTGGAAGTTGGTTTTGAATTTGCCGCCAACAGGAATGAAGCAAAAGATAGGATAAGGGCATATTCAGTTGAAACAAGAAGGAACATTAAGATAGTAAGAAATAATAAACTAAGGGTTAGGGCAAAGTGCTTAGGTGTTGTTCCTGAGAATATTGGAGAGGCAACTTTATGTGATAAAGGCAAGGGCAAGAATGTAAATGTGAAAGAAAGTAAGGGCAAGGATGTAAAAGTAGAAGATGACAAAACTGGTTGTCCTTGGGTTGTACATGTGTCAAAGGGTGATAAAGGCAAGTGGGTAGTTAAAACATTAAATAATGAGCATACATGTTTACAATCTAGAAAAATAAAAGCTTGTACTTCCGCTTTCCTTTCAAAACACATCCAAGATCTATTAACTATAAACCCTAATATGCCTGTCAAGGCTATCCAAGAACAAATGCAAAGAAAATTCAATGTTGGTGTAACCAATACCAAGGCATTCAGGGCAAAAGCAAAGGCACAAGTTAATTTAAGAGGTGATGCTAGCCTACAGTATTCACTGTTGAGAGATTATGTGAATGAGTTGTTGAGATGTAACCCAAATAGTACTGTTAAGATTGATGTGTATCCAGCTTATAATCCAGATTCACCAACAAGAATGTTTAGGAGGATATATGTGTGTTTGGGTCCTTTGAAAGAAGGTTTCAGAGCTGCTGGTAGAGATTTAATAGGTTTAGATGGAGCATTTATGAAAGGTCAGTATCCAGGACAGTTACTCACAGCAGTTGGTGTGGATGCTAACAATGGGATATACCCAGTTGCATATGGGATTGTGGAATCAAAATCTAAGCAATCTTGGACATGGTTCTTGACCTGTCTTGGTGATGATTTGGGTTTACAAAGAAATTCCACTTCACATTCATCACAGACAAACAAAAGGTTAGTTTTTACTTACTAATTAACTGCTAATCTTATTCATTTTGTTTGTTTTTTACTTAACTGCTATGATTTGGATTTATAGGGGTTATTACCAGCTATTGAAAGTCTTTTTCCATCAGTAGAACATAGATACTGTGTAAGACATATTTACCAAAACATGAATCTACAGTGGAAAGGTGGAGAGTTCAAGTTTTTTTTTTTGTGGAAGTGTGCAAATTCTCTAACTGTAGTTGAATTCAACAAGCACATGGGTGAGTTGAAAACCTACAACAAGAAGGCTTATGAGTGGTTAAAAAAAATTCCACCACAACACTGGAGCAGGTCCCACTTTTCAGGTATTTACTTTACAATTTTCTGCTTATGAATATGTAATTGCATATACATGATAGTTAACATAGGTAGTTGCTTTTACAGGAAGGGCTAATTGTGATTTGTTGATAAATAATGTTTGTAAGGTCTTCAATAGACAACTATTAGAAGCTAGGGATAGTCCCATCATTTCTGCACTAGAGTATGTTAGGGAGTATCTCATGAAAAGGATAGTGTTAGTGCAGAAGGTAATTGACAAAAGTTAAGGTCCATTAACTCCATCTGTTACCAAGGTTTTTAATGCAATTAAAAAAGCTGCAGCAAAGTATATAGTGGAATGGAATGGATCAGATTTGTGGCAGGTTAAAGGTCCATGGGGGGAGCAATGTGTTGTAAATTGGCCTTAAAGAAGTTGCAGTTGTAGGAAGTGGGAAGTGTCTGGGATTCCCTGCAAGCATGTTGTAGCTTGTATCCATGACATGGCTGACAGTGGAATGAATATTGGTTTGCCAGAAGGCTATGTCCATGAATCATACAAACTAAAAACATGGAAAGATGTGTATTCATTTAAGGTGAATCTAGTCAATGGGAGACAGTTTTGGGCCAAGTTTGATTGCCCAACTACATTGGTTCCACCTAAGGCAGCTCCACAAATTGGTAGGCCACCTAAGGCAAGAAAGAAAAGTGCTGGTGAGATTGAAATGGTTAAAGGGGGCAAACTAACAAGGTCAGGTAAAACTGTGACATGTGGTATTTGTAAAGGAAGTGGTCACAACAAAAGAAGTTGTACTGCTCAAGGTGTTGCAAGTCAGGCAGGGACAAGTCATACAGGGCCAAGTGGAAGTCAAGCACAAGGTGGAACTCAATTGGGAAGTCAAGCACAAAGTAGAAAGAAAGCTGGTACAAAGAAAAGACCAAGAAAAGTCATTGATGGAAGTGCATCTGGAAGTCAAATGGGAAGTCAAGCACCTAATGGAAGTCAATCACAAGCTGGAAGCCAGGTTCCAATACCACAAAATGCACCTGCAAATGTTGTTGCACCAGGATATATAGCTGCTGGATTTGTTACTCCAACCAAGAGAACAAAGAAAAGTGCTTCAAGACTTAGTCCACTTTAAATCAGTCCTTTTTAAATGATATGTTTGTTTAAGACTATGGTGTTTGTTTAAGAATGTTATTTTCCTTTCCTTTAAGACTATGGTATGTGTCTGGGATAATCTTTTGTATGGCAATGACCTTGGGATAATCTTTTGTTTAACTGTTTCAATGTATGGCATTTACCTTGGGATAATCTTGTGTTTAACTATTTGTGATATGTTTGGCAATTACCTTTTGCACTTAGCTTTTTTTTTTTTTTTTTTGGCTTGTGCACAATCTCTTTTGGGATAATCTGGATATGCTTGAAACATCAGTCATCAACATAGTGTTTGTGCACAATACTTGGTAGGCACAAAATAAGCCTTTCATTAACTTGAACTTCATTACATATACCAAAACTTGTTGACCATTACATATTACATTGGCCAACTATGAGTTCAGTTAAAAAGAACAACAACCAACTACTTTTCATTAACCTTAGAAAGGCAGATTACATCAAGATCATAAAAACAACCAAGTAAATATCAAACAAAACTTCATCCTACGATATCCAACTGCCATAGCATCCAAAGTTTCTTGTATTTCATTTCTTGACCTTAGAAGACCTGGTATAATCTGCCTTGAACGAGCACACATTGATGGATCAAACCATGAAAAGAAATCACAATGGGAATCCTATACTCAAGTATTAACATCATTAACTATATAACCTTTAAAAAAAATGCATTACAAGAACCAAAATAAAAAAACTTACAATTTGGGGGCAAGACAAAAACCTTCGACCAGGGTTATTGTTTGTCTAAGAAGTGCGAATAGCAGCTTGGTTACCACAAAAGCAATTCACATTTGCCATCAATTTGTTTGATTCGGTATTGTTAAGAAATTAGGGTTTATGGGGATGGGATAATCTTATTTTTGGGGATTTGCTGAGATTAAAAAATAAGGGAGGATGGATTTATAAGGTGGGGAAATGTTTTTATCCAAGTAAAATGACATATTTATCCTCGTGTGCAAGGCACGTGCCAGGACTTAACTCACTCTCACTAACGCCGTTAGAAGCGAGGGACCAAAATGATGTGAAGTTTACCCCCACAGGGAGGCCGCCTGCAATTAACCAACCACAGTGACTATTTTTGCAATCTCAGGAAACCACAGGGACCATTTTTGTAGTTTACTCCTATTTTTATTAAACTCAATTATTCCAATTAAATTGTGTAGTATTTGTTCATTTTTTCCCCATTATACTAACTCAAACAAAATCGAAAATCGGTGCACATGATTGTTTTCAATCCTTCTTCTACCACTGATTACTTGATAATAAATTTATATATATCAAAATTTTGCTCATAATATTGAGTATTCTCGTTGCAATGCGTAAGCAATATGACCTAAACTATGATAAAGTTTTGAATATATCATGCTTTGATGCTAATGAGTTTCAAATGGTCACGCGACTCACGCTAACCTCTTTAAATAAGAATGCTTTGCCTGATTTTAGTTTGTAAAACGATAGACTCATGGATCATAAATTAGTCGGTTAACTAACCACAAACTATAATTGCTCAAATAGAAAAAATATGATCAAACTTATAACACATGTATCATAAGCTTAATGAAACAGAGAAATTAAAGCACCGACTATATTGTGCTTTTAATTCTCTTTTCACATGGGAAATTACACGTATTGTTGTGACTATTTCATGGACCCAAGATATAAATGCAAAATAAAAGCGAAAGGTTGATAATATCAGAGGACCCTCATCGTTAAAGTCCACAAAGTATGAAACTATTGACATGCTGCATGGATTATTTATATACTCATTTATCATGTTTGAGTTTGTGGTTACTCTTTAAATGTTTATTAAATTTAACTAAATGTTTGAAAAAGCAACAGTTTGAAGAGAAAAAGTTGAAGCTGGTTAACTTGTTGGTTTAGCAACTAATATTCCAAAAATACAAGAAACCATACCTAAACACTCGAGTAACACGTTTTATAGATTTATTTAAAATAAAAACCCATACTAATTAATAAATTAATTACTCATTCCGTACCAAATAAATACGGAGTAGTTTCTATTCACAGTTTAGATTGTTTCAAAATTATTGTCCCAAAGATGGTTGTGAATAATATAGCAAATTTATCATATTGCACCTAATGATATTAAGGATTAAAAACTTGAATAAAAGTTTTAAATAATTGCACAACGGTAAAACTATTATTATGCAAAAAGTAGGGGTGTTCACGGGGCGGTTCGGTTCGGTTAGTTGGAAGATTTAAACTATCCATTGCGAGGCGCGTAATTCATTTTATTACCCGAAAACCGAACCGCACTAAGCGGGTAACCAGACATACAGGTACCTGAAATGAGCGATCACTCACGGTTCAGTTCACGGTTAACCATTTTAGACGTATAAAAGAGTTTAATCATATGAAAATTCACATGATCTAAAAGGCAATATTCAATAGATTAAAGTCATATTAAAGTTATTCTGTCACAATAATAACATTCAAATAAACACAACAAAAAATATTTTGTTCGACGTTTATAGGTTACAATCACATTAATCTATTTTCACACATAGATTTTTAGTGAATGTTTACATTAAGAGCAAAAAAAATTCGTTATATAATAAGAGTAGTGCAATATATAATCAATACTTGTACAATTACTTGAATATTTAGATAAAAACCTTCATGTATATTATACATGGTTCGGTTCGGTTAACCGCAGATATCTAAATATAAAAACCAAAACCGATCCGTGATAAGCGGGTTTTTTCGGTTTCGGTTTTTTTCAGTTTCAGTTTCTCCGATTTTAGGTTTTTTCGGTTTCGGATTGAGCAGTTCGGCTTTCGGTTTCTCGGGTTTTTTGAACACCCATAGCAAAAAGTAAAAAAGAAAAAGCAAGAAAAAATTACATGTTTCGTCCATGTGATTTATCTAAAATCATACTTGTCGTCCTTATTCGATTTAGTTATATAAATGATCTTTAGTTTTTAAACTATTTATGTTGATAGTCCTTATCTCTACTACTTATAAAGAGTTTATGTCTTTTTTTGAAATATTAAATTTTGAATTCTGAAACTTAAATTATTGTAGCTTGTCTAAATTACTTCTAAGTATCTTTTAAATTTGACAACTTTTTAAAAATCTAAAAACTTCAATTATGTTTATGCTTGATCAATTCTAAGGGCGTGTTTGGTGCGCGAACTTATTAAAGCTTATCATAGCACGAGCTTATGTTTTTTAGAAAAATAAGCTACCATTAAAAATAAGTCTCGTTTGGCTGACATAGCTTGAAAGAGCATGTAAAAAAATAAGCTGTTAAATAGAATGCTAGTTGAATGAGCATGTAAAAATAAGCACCAGCAAAATGCTCCAGCAACCAGCTTCAGCTCCTACTAGTGTCAAACATACTCTAAACTTGACAACTTTCCAAACATATACAGTAATTACACACTATATTAGTTTTAAAAAACAGATAATTTGTATTTCAAAAAACATACAATTTACATCAAGGATCGAACCAAAATCACGATTTAACAAATATATTTATTCGTCGCTATACACAATCACTTTACGCAAATATTGTTTGTTTTTATAACTTGTAAAATAAAACGGCCAATCCAATAGTACCCAATAGAAGAAAGAACAAAGAAAACACAATTATTGGAAGGAAATAGTAGTCCTATGGTAAATAGATTGACAAAGACATCCCACTATACTTTTTTATGATTATTTAATTTTGCATTAAAAGAAAGAAAGAAAGAAAGAAAATCCACATAAGAATAATAAAGGGTATACACATAGAAGATTATTCCATTTCATCATCTTCATCATCTCATCTCATCTTCAACTTCAATTCAACTTATTACCCTTCCTTCCCTTTTGCTTATTTCATACTACTAGTAAATCAAATCTAATTATTTCCCTCAATAGATTAGCTGATTTACCTCAAATTTCACACAAATCACTCATCTCTTTTATTTATTATCATACATATACATATATATAAATTCCTCAATTTTGGCCATCTTATTATTAAATATAAAAATTGAAGGATGCCGGAAATATCGGAATCGACGACGGAGAATAATAATAATAATCGGAGGTTTTGGGATTTGAGAGGGGTTCAATGGCGGATGGATTTAGGTGTTTTGCCACCTTCTGACAATTCAGATGTGGATCATGTTCGCCGTGTTACTGCTAATTCACGCAGAAGGTACTAATTTAATAAGTCTAATTTGGCGGCTCAATAAGTTGTTTCCTTCTAGTTGCTTATTATTCCCCCAGTTGCTTAAAGGGGGTGTTTGTTAAAGCTTTTTTTTAAGCGTAAGAGCTTATGGGCACATAAGATTATTAGGGCGTTTGGATTAGCTTATTTAGCCGGCTTATTGGCTTATTTGAGTTTGGAAAAAGCCAATAATGTGAAGTTGATAACTTCATAAGCTTCAATAAGTGAGCTTATCGGCTTTTTCCAAACTCAAATAAGCCCATAAGCCGGCTAAATAAGCTGATCCAACACCCCATATGAGAAGACTATGCTTGTTTTTTGATATAATAATAAGCTACTGAAAATATAATATAAGCTTTCTTTTGCAGATATAACTTATCATAGATTTTAGAAAAGGAATCTCAATTTTTAATCTCCCGCTCCATCTCCATCAACCCTATGTGGTTTCGGCTTATGTTCCATAGGCTCATTTATTTGTGCTTATTTTGAAAATTATATAAGTTTAAAAAAAGGGCTTATGAAACATAAACCGAATTTACATAAGCCAAAAAAAATAAGCTTATTGAAACACCCCCGAAGTAATCGTAAACATCCTGTATGATTATTTGATATAAAGTCTCTAGAATAATAAGAAACGTTCAATACGAATTGGCAAATGCAGATTTTCCAAACACTATTTGTTCTGGCATTACTTTAGAAACCAAAACAAAGGTTTTTAATTCTTTATGACAATGTTTTTTCTTTCTAAGATATTTGTTTTCTTCATGTATGACGTTTGTTTATTAAGGATTTTTTTAACCAATTTCTTTTGGGGCTGGCCAACTTAAACATTCCTCGTGTCGTCCGGTATTTCAGATGTTATAATCACATTTTGAACTCATATTAGATCTAACTTTGTTAAAAAAAATGTTCATGTTTTTCAGCTATGCTTCTTTAAGAAGAAGGCTACTATTCGATCCTCTTATACCAAAAGATGGAAGCAATTTTCCTGATGTTGTTATCGACAACCCGCTATCTCAAGACCCAGGTAAAGTACTTGTACCGATTATATGCTTTGCAAATCAAGAGTTAGTATACGTGCATTTAAAAAGGAACCCCCGTATTTGTGCATTGAATCAATTTTCTAAAATTGCTACTATATGTTTTGGTTAATTGGACTACTTATTTAAACAGATAGCATGTGGGGCCAGTTTTTTCAAAAAGCCGAGATAGAGAAAATGGTCGACCAAGATTTGTCACGCTTGTATCCTGAACATGGTAGCTACTTTCAGACACCTGGTTGTCAAGGCATGTTAAGACGGATTTTGTTGCTTTGGTGTATTACCCATCCGAACTATGGTTACAGGCAAGGTACGCATATCATTTTTCCTGTTTTTCTAAAAGGCATACGTTTTGCATATACAGGTACTTGTCAATTGATATTATTATCATCATCATTTGCAGGGATGCACGAACTCTTGGCTCCATTACTATACGTTCTTCAAGCCGATGTGGAGCGCCTTTCCGCAGTCCGAAAGTTATACAAACATTATTTCACTGACAATTTCGATGGCCTGTCCTTTCACGAGACTGATTCAGCCTATGTATCCAATTTAAAACAAATATCTCAACACATACAAGACGACAGTGAAATCCAAGAAAATCAAATCAAAGTTAACAACCTTAACGAACTCGACCCTAAGATCCAAACCATCATTTCATTTAGTGATGCTTATGGAGCCGAGGGCGAATTGGGTATCGTCTTATCTGAAAAGTTCATGGAACACGACGCTTACTGTATGTTTGACGCATTAATGAACGGTTCTAATGGTGCGGTCTCGATGGCAAGCTTTTTCTCACCGTCACCATTAAATGGACCACAAAACGGTTTGCCACCTGTAATCGAAGCATCTTCGGTATTATACCATTTACTTGCAATTGTTGATTCATCTCTTTACACTCATCTTATTGAGCTAGGAGTAGAACCACAGTATTTTGCTCTTCGTTGGTTAAGGGTTTTATTCGGGCGTGAGTTTGCCCTCGAGGACCTTTTGGTGATTTGGGATGAAATTTTTTCATTTGATAATACTAGATTAAATTTAGTTTCCGAAAACAACCCCGAAGAAAGCTTAGAAGTCCTTAATTCATCCCGTGGGGCCTTCATTGCTGCACTTGCGGTTTCGATGATACTATATGTTCGATCATCGGTTCTCTCGACAGAAACCGCTACTTCTTGCCTTCAAAGATTACTTAACTTTCCACAAGATGTTAATCTGGGAAAAATGTTGAAAAAAGCTCATTCTTTAGTAACAGTTGCTATCGATGCAATGAAGACAGTCCCACTTTCGATGTTTGGTGACGGGTTTCACGAACGGACTAAACCGACGAGTTTTCGAACTCACAGTCTGTCATCTGATGCAGCAGCCCCGGGAAGCCCGTTAAGTATCGTCCGTGAAAGTTACTGGGAAGAAAAATGGAGGGTTTTACACAAAAAAGATCAAAGTCAAAGTGAGGGTAAAAAAGTCAAAGTACACCGAAAGGTTGGTCAGAGAAAGTAAAGACCCGTTTGTTGAGAACGGAGTCTGACCCGTCTTCCTCAAAAGTGTATAGTGAAAAAACAGCCCCAGGCCTATCTAGACGACACGTTAGGAAAAGTTTACTGGATGACTTGTCTCGACAACTTGGCTTTGAAGACGACAATGAGAATGATAATCTGGGTGTTAGTGAAGAGAACTCTTCTATATTCTCGGACCCACCGAGCCCAATAGCCGATGTTAACGATAATGATCATGACCATGAAAACGATACTGAGCAAAGTAGTGTTGGTTCAGTCTTATTTGTTGATGAAAACAAACCTGAACCCGATCCTGATGCTGATACCGAGCCTGAGCATGAGACTGAACTTGAGCCTGAGATTGAACTTGCGCCTGAGACTGAACTTGCGCCTGAGTCCGAGCCATGTACTAATGAAATCAATCCGGAACCCGTTTTCTATGGGCCTGAGGAAGCACCTATGAAGGCGGGTGGGTCAAATTTAAAACATATAGCCGGAAAGTTTCAGTGGTTTTGGAAGTTTGGAAAAAACGGGGGAGAGGGTTCATCTGAAAAAGGTGATTCTACAAATTCGTCTGTTGTTGGGTGTGATCAGAAAAGTGAAGCGGGGGCTTCTGTAACGGATGTAATGAACAAAGAAGAACATGTGAACCAGAATAAGATGTCCTCTTTGAAAAACCTCGGCCAATCTATGGTTGAAAATCTTCAGGTATTATTTTAAGTCATTTTTTGCTTTCATCAATACATGTGTTTGGATCAAAATGGCTGATTGTTGCGAGTTAAAACGGGTTCGAAGTTCCAAATCTTTTAAAAGAAAATTTGAAGTGTTAAATTTGCTCACTATAACAGTAAAACCATACTGTTTCAACAATGATTGACAACCTTTTACATTCTGGATCAAAAGAATACACTTTCGACACTTTTTGACCCATTTGCTAATTTTGTATATATTAGCCATTTGACCCATAAGATACAGAATGCAACCCAAGTTGACCCATTTATAAGTAAACATGGCTTTTTGCACCTTTAGTTATAATGGAAGTTTTTTGTTATATTGTCCAAAATTCCCTTTATGACAGAATTTATTACACAATGTTCAGGTGATTGAATCGATGTTCCAGCATGAAAAGGGTGAAACAGGTCAAGTCGATAACTTATCAAAGAAGGCACTGGTAGATAGAGGTCAAATGACTGCCATGGCTGCTCTAAAAGAGCTTCGTAAGATTAGCCATATTTTATCAGAAATGTGAGCGTATCTTTCTGTATATATATTCATATTCATAGTACTATTTTTGATCGCTAGAGTGGAATAAGCCTATATATAATAAATGCTCTTCTCTGCTTCTTATATCCACTCTCATAGCTCTTTAGATCAAGTTCCGTTATGTACTAAAAGATGTACATTTAAGTGTAGATGTATTCAAATAAATTTAGACATTGTACAACAGAAAAAAGTATATCCAGATGAATTCTTGCTGATATAATACTACAAACAAACTATTAAAATCCATAAAAATTTAAATACTAAAGTACTCGGTCACTTATAAACACACGTACACATGGGAGAGTCCATTCCATGTCAACCTAATGACTTGATACAGCAGTTGTGTTATCAGAGCTCGTGTGTAGCACCACTGGGTTGCCGGTGGTGTGTGGTGTCATCGGAATAAAACCCATGTTTAGTTCCATCGTATTTCTCACCGTCTCCCCACAATGCATATGCTTCTTCACCATGTACGGCATCATCACCTATTAACAACTGTTCATCTGACATCCTTAAAGGAATAGCCATACCTATCACTATACATATTATCGACGTTGCCACTATATTCCATCCAATAATAAACCCACCGCCAACAATCTGTTTCACTATCTGCATACCACCCGAACCACCATAAACGGCCCCACGTGAGTTCGTCACAGGTAAAAACAATGAGCATAAAGTGGGCTCTGCAAAAATCCCAGTGAGGATACCACCGAGGTACCCTGCAACAGCATGAGTATGGACGACACCAAGAGTATCGTCCACTTTCTGTAATAAAGTCCATTTTTTGTGAACCACCATCATTGTGAACCACGGGACACTACCCGATAAAACACCCATGATTATTGCAGCCCATCCTTGAACAAGGCCTGCACCGGGTGTAATGCAAACAAGCCCAGTGATCATACCTTGGACTGCACCAATGACAGATGGTTTACCAAAGAAAATGACGTCGAGCCAGGTCCAAACGAGGAGGCTTGTCGCGGCACAAATGTTGGTGTTGAGGACAGCCATCGAGGAGTCGATGTTGGCAGTGTATGGGTCACCACCATTGAAACCAGCCCAGCCCATCCATAACAGCCCTGCTCCGGCTAACGTCATTAGTACATTGTTTGGTGGAAATCTTTCTCTGTCGGCGGTTAATCTTGGGCCCACCTGTTAATCAGATTTTAATAACAATCAGTTACGCATGTAATTTGCTTAAAGTGTCATTTAGGTAACAAGTCGAAATGAGTTGGGGCAAGTACAGAGATACAGTTACATTAGACAAGCTCACAAACATTACATTTGTATCTAGAGGTTGGGCCAATTGGCTAATATTTTATGGTACATCTATAGTAGTTTTATCTATATGCTGGTCTTTTTAGTAATAGGTTCGGATCATGTTGATTGTTGATTGTTAACTATTGAGCTACGCTATTGAACAATTCCTACCACCATTTGTCAACTTTAGAGGTGCAAATCTTGCCCATGTTGTGTAATTCATTATATTGTAACTAGTTATAATACCTGTGCACGCACAGAGTTTTTAAAATTTCGTTTTCATTATATATTATTATCGATTAAGAAATGAATCACAAAGAGGTTAACACATACCAACTTAATAAGATTATCGTAGTATAGTAACGTAATAATCTGATTAAAAACCATATATTCTTGCTTAATAATTCTCATGTACATACTTTAATTCCTTAACGGCCAACTATTACGTTTTCTTTTTGTTCTTTTTTTTTGATGAAATATCACGTCAATGAATAAAGTTAGGCTATCATCTATGTAGTATTTCTTTTTTTGATTTAGGAGGTGATTGTTATCAAATAAGGATTATGATGAGTGCATTTTTTTTAATTTAAGGAAAACACTTTCTACATTAAACAATGACTATCTAACCCATATGTTTGTTTTTTCTTAATAATTAACTTTGTATAACGTTTTTAACTGACAGACATGCTGATGTTGATGTTGATGTTATTATTTAACTTTAACTACTGATATAATTTTGTACAAAATGTGCGACTTTAGTACCACATAATAAGCGTTAATCAAGTTAAATATGTTCCGTAAAGTTTTTAAAATGTTTTTATGGATTTTCATATACAAATTTTAAATAACAATTTCATGAGTCGTTGTTATAAGTAGAATCGCATATATTTATTTTCATATCACAATAACTCGTGTTTACCATTTGATATTTATATTCCCGTTATTAATAATTTAGCCGTATTTAATATTCAAACCCGTGTACGCATAAATTAAGCTTTTAAATAGAATAACATGAGTCGTTATTTAAAAAATATTCTAACGGATGAAAGTCTACAATTAACAATATTAAAACTAATTCGCAAATTTACAAAATTTTGTAATTTAAATATATGAAAGTGTGAAACAAATACTAATACTCATGTAATTTTAAACAAAGTTCATATTATAAAGTATAAGGGGTATAAAGTGTAAGGGGTTATTTGTGTTTTTTTTAAAGTTATTAAAAACATAGAAACTTGTAATTTTACACTTAGCTCCATATATTTTATTTAAAATTCAACCATCAAAGTTTTATTAATTACTTCCTATTTTTTTAAGTTTTTGTTTTCATAAATTTGACACCTATATTTTTATGCATTTTTTTTCTTAACCAAATTTCTTTACCAAATTTATTAAGTTCGACCAAAATCAATTTAATTTTGACTTTCTATTGACTAATCATATTGCTCGATTTCGCCTACGTGGCAAAATCAAATTCTCCTATTGGTCTAATTTTTTTTTCAATGAGAAGGGTTTTGTAAAAATACTCCAAAATGATGTAATTCTTTTATTATATAAAAGATTCATTGGCGCTTTTGAGCACACTTTTTTATAAGTAGGGGGCACTTTTTGCCCATCAATTATCATTGATGGGCTCTTATGGGCACATGTAAAAATGTAAAACATTAAATAGGCTACTGGGTGGATCTTCTTCATTCAATAGTTTCCTTTTTAGCCCGTCACTTTTTCCAACTTTTAAGCACTTTTATATGTTTTATACGTTTACGTCCGTTTTTATTCGTTTTCTTATACTTTCGTCCATTTTTACGTTTTTGTCCGTTTTTTACGTTTTCGTCAGTTTTTAACGTTTTCGTACAATTTTTTATGTTTTCGTCTGATTTTTTACGTTTTCGTCCGATTTTTTACGTTTTCGTCCGTTTCTTTACGTTTTCGTGTGTTTTTTTACGTTTTTGTCAGACTTTTTACGTTTTTGCCAGTTTTTTACGTTTTCGTCCGATTTTTTACGTTTTCGTCCGATTTTTTACGTTTTTGTCAGATTTTTCACGTTTTCGCCCGATTTTTAACGTTTTTGTCCGATTTTTTTTTACATTTTTGTCCCATTTTTTCACGTTTTCGTCCGATTTTTTACGTTTTCGTCAGTTTTTTACGTTTTCGTCTAATTTTTTAACGTTTTTGTCTGATTTTATACGTTTTCGTCCATTTTTTACGTTTTCATCCATTTTTTATGTTTTCGTCTGATTTTTTACGTTTTCGTGTGATTTTTTACGTTTTTGTCATACTTTTTACGTTTTCGCAGTTTTTTTACTTTTTCTTCTGTTTTTTTTGTTTTCGTCAAATTTTTAAGTTTTCGTCTGTTTTTTTACATTTTCGTCTGTTTTTTATACGTTTTTGTCAGTTTTTTTACGTTTTCATCCGGTAAAAGAACACACGAAAATGTAAAAAAAAAAAAAAAAAAAAAAAAAAAAAAAAAAAAGAAAAAAAAAACTGACGAAAACATAAAAAAAAACCGCCCGTTTTGCCACCTCTAGTCAACTTCTTGTATTTTCTATGATTACTTTTGTTAGAATATTAGTGTGTTACATTTAAGGTATAAATTTAGAGGGCTAGTTATATTTAGCTCAAACTTAAAATCTCATGTGTTGTTGCAACTCGGCATTAACTCATTAAGGGATAATAACCATTTGTCAAGTTCTTGAAGTTGTTCTTGATGTGTAACAATTTAAAATCTATTGTTGCCGCTCAGCATTAACTCATTAAGTGTAACAATAGTAACGCGCGAAACATGCCTCATTCACACTTGGAAGGGGCTTCCTAAACCTAATCTTTTAGTGTAATATAGTTCACATTTAGTGTCATTGTCCTGATGATATCTTCAACATAATTTTATAAGTTGGTTGATTATTAATGTATAAGACTGATTTTTTTTTTCTATTATGGTATAAGTCTATTAGATAACTATATACATACATATTTGATGTTTCTTTAATAAAAACCTAAACAAGTCGTTTGATATGGTCCATGGACTTGGCCCAAGGACCGGCGATCCTCAATCATAAAAACATCTGGATTACTTAGCTAAAAAAGACAAGGAGAAAACTGTATGTGGGTAAGGATCCAATGAGAAGAAAAGTTAAAATAAGAAGAATGAGAAATAACTATAACCACATATTTGAGATGCATCGACTTGAATTAGATACATCTCTATTCATTTAGATGCATCTCACTTAGTATCGAAAGTGATTTTGAAGTGAAAACGATATAAAGTATTAGTAACAACAAATTTGACTCGCAGAGGGCGAAAAATACATACGATTCATATAACTTGATGAAATGAATATAATATATGTATATGCTATCTAATTTTTAGCTATAAAATATATTATGGTGCATCTAAAAGATTAGGGATGCATCTAATTCAGGTCGACGCATCTCTAATGCGTATTTATAGTTATTTCTCATCCTTCTCATTTTAAGGTTTCTTCTCATTTGATCCTAAGTCAACTGTATTTTTCTTTCTCGAATGTTAATATTATAGATCAAATATAAAATGTACATAATGTATGATTCATTATTATTCTGTTAGAAGGTTGTTAGGTTTTAGATAGAAAAATCATTGGAAAACTAAAGCACGGTAGTTAAGATCCTGATACTAATATTAACATCTTACAATTTTACGATAATATAAAGCTAAAATAATCCGGATCCTACGAAGGATCTGATCTAGCAAGTTTAAGATCTTATAAGATCCCTATTTTGACCATATAATCTTAAGATCTAATCCGATCTTACTTTTCTGGAACCGCAAACTATAAAACTACAAAATTATGGATCAACAACATGTTAATGTTCTTAAACATTCTATATGCATAATTTAGGTCAACATTTTCAGAAAATATTAATATAATTTTGTGTTTATGATATATAATAAATTATGGATTTAAATAAGATTACAAATACTACTAAGAAAATGACATTATATTACGATTTTAGGATTCCGATCCGATTTTATGATCTCGATCTTGCAAAAATAAAAACAATACTGAGTAAGATCATGATCTTGAAAAACTTGTTCAAAAGTATGACTAATAATATACTCGCGTATAAGCGTTTAATTAGTTTGTGAAGAAAAACGTAATGTTGTCATGTAAGTTTAAGCATAAAATTATTTAAGTCTTCTAATCGATCTCGTGTACATATTATAAAGTAAAGTTCATGAAGGCAGTTTAACGATGCCCAGGGTTCTTTATTTACAAAATATTGAAGTAGAGAACAATTAACGCATTGAGTGAAAGAATCATTAATTTACCATCAAAATTACTTTATACGACGTTCGTCTTTTCTTTTTACTTATACACATCAAAAAGCTTATTGTATGTTATTGCAGCTTCTTTTTTCTTTTCTTTTTTTCTTTTTCTTTTTTTTTTTTTTTTTTCCTTGGTCACATTCTACTTTTTGTTGCTTGTAATTTATTTTGATTGTTAGGTAGTCATGATGAAGAAACTAAGACAGAAATGAATAGACAATGGAACGGACCACGATAGTTCCTTAATGATTAGGAACTTCTTGGATACTCCCAAGTCTCCAACGTTTGAGGAAAAGTCAATGAAACAAGAATATGTCTATTCTATTTAATAATGATTTATTATCTAGTTTATTAAAATACTAATTAGTTAGAGTAATAACTACGGAGTATAGATACTACAAACCAAAATAATTATGGGTTAATGGTATGTGCATGATTCATGAACCAATAGATCGTATATTTAAGTTTTAACTTTTTTTTAACGACGGAAATTTATTAAAAAAGCTAGCAAGAAGCTACATAAAAATCGCGTGTAACGGGTCATTTAGCCACGCAACCCATATTTAAGTTTTAACTGATCACATCTTTGAGATATTATACTGAAATATTTATTTATTATGTATTGCAAGTTCATGCACCAAACAAATATTGGCGTCACAACTAACTGCGAATCTGTGATGATTGTTATTGTAAAGTTTACAAAAGTGTCTTTTGTCTCTTAACCAATTAACTTTATATTGTTGTAAAAAACTATAACTACTATACAAACATATATTGGTCGTAGCTAAAAGAAATTTAACGTATAGAAGAGTACTAAGTACTAACCCAATAAGCAGCTGTAAAACCTGCGACACCAGACGATAGATGAATAACATAACCACCCGAATAGTCCATGACACCCCAATGAAACAAGAAACCACCACCCCACAAGCTAAAAGCCCCGACTGTGTACGAGAAAGTTAACCATAATGGGACAAACGCCATCCACGCCTTAATGTTCATCCTTCCTAGCAACGAGCCTGCCAACAAGATCAACGCTATTGCTGCGAACACACATTGAAACCACACCATCGAAGCCATTGGATAGAATGGTGTTACCATCGCCGTCTCCAACTACATAATCAAAAAATTAAACTATATCAAGTACTTTCACAATTCTTATTAATCCAATTTAAAGCGAGTAATACATGTCAAATTAATCAAGTTTAGATAAACTTATGACACATATTTTAATTCTTATTATGGTCACGAATAAGTGTAACATGTGATTTTTGAAATTAAAATCAAGAAAACAAAGCCAAATATCAACATCTCATACTATAAAGTCATTATGTTTTGACATCATATAAACACATCACTCCACTTAAAAATCTAAAGTCATCGTCAAATTATGTCAATAAAAAAACAATAGGATACACATACCGAACCATCGTCATGGTAATGGGTTGAGGCGGGCAACGCGGCCTGCTTGATAAGAAACTTCTGACCAAGTGCCGGGCCTGCCTTGCCCCAGAAAGGGAGCAACTTCTCCCCAAACGACATCTTATAACCCCATGTAACCCAACATATTACTACGGCCGAAAAGGCATAGAGTGCCATAAAAGCCGAGTTTACAGCCCATTTCTTTTTAACTATACTTCCATATAGGATCACAAGGCCCGGGACACTTTGGAGGCCAACAAGAGTGGCTGAGATCATTTGCCATGCGTTGTCGCCTTTGTTTAGCCAGTCAGGTGATGCTGCCGACGTTTGGTAACCCGATGGCAAGACTGAAGCAGCCATGATCGAAGCTTGAGAGGATATTGAAGTTGAAGTGTAGACTTCTCGTGTGTATGAGTTGATATTATAAGAAGAAGAAAATGTTACATCATAATATCATGTGACTACGTTTACTTTTTCAAAATTAAAAATTTGTTTTTTGTAATTGGTGTTATTAATTTTTAATCACAATAATATATGTATCTGTCTAGCATCATGAGTCATGACTTACCCAATGCGTAATTCATTTTTAAAATTTTAACCTACGTATAGTAGTTTTTCTAATAAATTCTCAAAGATTCCGTATTCATTTCTTGTATTTTTTTTAATTGTAATGTCAAATGCATTACGTGAAACTCTATAATAGTTAAGAATATAATAAACTCAACATAAATCAGTCAAGTGGGTAATTTTAATCATCAAAATATATATCTATCCTGAGTTTGGAATTTTAATCATCAAAATGATGCAAAAAAAACAAAATACAAACCATAGCCAAACAACCCAATCTACTGTTGAACATTGAAACTCCGTGAGGGATATTGTATTATTGATTTGCATTTATAGCGCATTACATAGAAAATACCAAAAACCCTAATAGACTTAACCTACATTCAGGCTTGGACCGTTATAGCGTCTAATATCTACATGCAACCATCGTCAACCAACAACCAACCCCCATACACACCATCATTGCTCATTGGCTCTGATCCCTCCCTGCCTTCTTGTTTTTGTTCTCCCGTCATCGACGATCAGATCCCTAGTCGGTTCCGAGGTTTCACTAGATTATTTCCCAAGTGCGTGCCTTTTTAGCTCAAAGTTTTACGTTTGTTTTTTTCTTTTCTTTTTTTATCATTAACGTCTAGTTTGTATGTTTTTACAACAAATATGAACATGCACAGGAATAAGTTACAAAATAGTGTAGTAAAGAAGATCGCAAATTCACAATATTATCATTATTTAATGTTGTCTCGAGAAATACAGGTTTCTTTGTGTGTAAATCTTGGACGTAAAAAGTACAATCGAGATTGAAATTAAACCTAGGAATTATATAACATAGAAACTTAAAAGGACATTTTTGTTTCATTTATTTGGATTTGTATTATTAAAAGATTGAATTAATCAGATTTTTATCACCTTTTTAATACAAGTATTATAAAAGTATGTTTGAGGGCCGGCAAGATGTCAATAAGTTCATTCATGTGAAGACATTTTGCTGAATTAGAATCCTACTTACTCATTTAGGAGACACTGTAAATTAAGAAACACCCTTTTTTAGTAGTAGCGAAAAACTATATATTCAATAAAGGATTATTGTTTTGATGTGGCGAATGTTCTTCCCTGCCTAAGGGTGAGCATCGGTTCAAAACCGGACCGGACAGGATCGAGACCGAATTAGGCCAAAACCCTATGCCGAGGACCGGACCGAATGTGTTTGATCCATTCCGGGTTGGTCTAGTCCGGTCCGGTCTTTCGGTCGGTCCGGTCCAAAAAGGCATAATGGTCATTTTTACGTAAGACCAATTCGGACCGGACCGGACCGAGACCGAAATAAGAAAAATGTTAGGACCGAGACCGGACCGATGGTCCTCCGGTTCGGTCGGTTTTAGATCGGTCCGGTCGGTTTTCTTGATCTCGGTTGGTCTTGGGTCTGCGACGCTCTGCCCTATCCCTGCCAATAAAGCATTACTCCTTGTTTCAAAATAATTGTCTTGTTTTTTTTTCCGACTTTCACATTTACTATTTTCTTTTGTGTTATATAATAGTTGATGCAAATATATGAATGGATTGCTTTTAAATGTATTTTTATTGGTATAATTTTTCACCGAGTATCATATAAACAAACAAAAATACTTAAGATCATAATTAAAAAAGAAATATCACAAAAAGTCAAAACAATAGAAACAAAATATGTATTCATTTAATTTGGAAAATACTTTTAGCGATAACACGTGTCGTCATTAAAGGTCTGTGGACCTCACACCGGACAAGCGTTGAAGTTGAATTTGTATGGGCCCAACTTGTCGTTGCTAAAGGCTTTGACATTTCATCGCCAAAAGTTTTAGCGACGGATATTAGGCAACGACTCTTTAACGACAACATGTCGTCGCTAAAGCTTTTATGACGACTAAAGTGAACTTTTAGCGACGAATTCTTTCGTCGCTAAAAGTTGAAATCCATGTAGTAAACTGAAAACAACAAAATACAAGGCGATGCCAAGCTGCTAAAGCAGTTTTATATGTTTGCAAGTCATCAATTACGCACGTCAGAGTTTGACGTCGGGATCCAATCTTATTGAGATAACTTATCTCTTGACAGAGCCGGCAAATGAATTTGGAGGTCCCGGGCGAAAATAAAAAATGGGCCCATCAACACTAAAAAAAACTTAAAGATATGTATAAAAAGTGTTCATTTATAACAATTTCTTATAATGAGCCTCTTAATGACATTTTATTTATTGTGGCAATATGTGTTGTATTTAACTAATTGAATTTACAAAGAAGACGCATTCGGATATATAGCGTAAGTACACAAACGTAGCTATAAATATTACTGCACTAGAAGAAAAGGGGGCTCTTTAAATTGGGGGCCCTCTACGACCGCATCACTTGCACACCCTCTTCGCCGCCACTGTCTCTCGACTATATTTGCGACTCGGGCATTTCCTTGTGTCTTAGTTACGGGTTTGTGTAGGACTAATGAGGACATCCGGAATTCAAATAAGCTCACTTGCCAGTTGCCACATCAATGGAAAGTTATTAGTGGAGCAATTTATAAGTTTCAGGTTACGAATACAAACTATAACAAAACATATCACAATTAAAATGACATAATATTATTATTCAATTAAATTAAAAAAAAAAAAAAAAAAAAAAAAAAAAAAAAAAAAAAGCATTACGAGTACATTCAGATATAAAAAATCACGAATAATTTAAAATAAAAATAGCACATACATCCTTGACTTTTGAACATGTATAGATTTAAAATTCAGAATAAAATACACATTTCGTCTCGTTTTCAAAATAAGGCTATCATCCATCCTTCGCATCTTCATTTTGCACCGGCGTTAGTCCCGTTGACCAAGTCAACTAAACACTACTCTTGTTAATCACCGTTGACGAGAGTAGCGTCAGTTGACTTAGTCAACGGGACTAACGCCGGTGCAAAATAGAGATATGGGAGATAGATGGTAGACTTATTTTGAAAAAAAATGATAAAATAAGTATTTTAGGTGCAACTTTAAGGATGAACAGTTAATTTTACTCTAAATTTATATTTGACATTTTGAAGATCCAATCAAGGAAGAATCTCTGATCAAAAAAAAAAAAAAAAAGGAAGAATCTTATCATGCCAGCGAGAATCCTTAATGAGGAATCTAAAATCCATAACCATTGAAAATCCATCTGAATATTCCAACCATATTTATTTTAACATTATGTCATGTCATCTCATTTGAAAACCGTGTTTTCCTTAAATTCATTTTTTGACATTGACTTATTATGAAAATTAAAAAAAGTTACTTGCGCGTTGCAGCGACGAATACTCTGTAACTAAAAACTTTGATATATCACAACATAACAGATAGCAAGAAATTTAATTTTGAATAACTTAAGGTAGTAGCAAACATTTTGGGGTTTACCAATTTATACAAAAATGAAACTACTTTTTTTTTCAAGTCTTGTAGCCATATTTTATTTGGCTTTTGAATACGCTCTTATTTATGATATTTTTATATCATTGAGAATGTTCTTAGCAAGGATTGTTCTTAGCAACGCTCCATCATGGACTGCTTAGTTAAAATTAAATAAACGAACATTAACAAGGCTCTATCTGTATTTGTCCATTTTATTTACCGCCCTAAACTTAAGGGTTGATATTTCAATTTTAATAGAATAAATCATAAAAAGATTCTGTGTTGTGATACTTAATAGACAACTCATTCATTAAATGCCTCTTTCCTAAGTCAAATGTGTATCTCTATTACTTAAAAAATAAATTTGCCTAGTATCTTTTAAAATTTAAAATTTCTTAAAAATAAGTAAAATTGATTCCTCAAAATACCTCTTAAAAAAATTAATTTACATAAGTCTTAAATGTAATTGAGACATCATATTAATGGAAACTAGGAAGACCTTTTTAATACCCATTAAAATAAATAACTTAAATAAATCTTACCTTTTATTAATAACTAGCAGGGTTGCCCGCGCGTTGCGGCGGGTGCGTTTTGTGTTTTGTATTTTGTCGGTTGTACGGTGTAATTAATAATTTTGTTATTTGAAATATGCATATGTTTACTTGGAAGCATAATTTGTTTATGTTTACGGGTTTTTTTTTTTTTTTTTTTTTTTTTTTTTTGCGTTGCGGTTGAAATTTTTTTTGGTTGTGTGGTTATTTTAAAAGAAACAAATTTGTATAAGAAATTTTTGTAAGTGTATTATTTTTCGTATTTTTTTATTTTTATTTTTTGTTATTAATTTTTTTTTAAAAAACAAATTTTCATACGGAAATTTATGTAAAAAAAAAAAAAAAAAAAAAAAAAAAAAAAAAAAAAAAAAAAAAAATGTACCGAGTACTATAGCGACGCGTAAAAAAAACTATTGTAGCTCGTACTGTAGCATGAACAGTAGTCGTGCACTGTAAATGCACTGTAGCAAAAGTTTGGCTTGTAGCGCCTGCCTTTTATATATATTGTATAATGTATAATTTCAACTTTGACAATGAATTTAAATTTACAAAACACATGGCTGACAACTTTTTGAGGTCAATGATAGAGCAAGGAGAAGGAAGAAAGAAAGAGAGAGAATTTGAAATGAAAGAAAATGATTTTTTTTTTTTTTTTAATCCTACAATCAAAAAGATAAAAGGAAAATAGAGAAAGGTTTATATGGTTCAAATTGAAAAAATATACACTCTCCTTGTAGTTAATGACTTTTAAGTTTATATCCGCAGTGGCATCCATCCCAAAGATTGGCGGATTGGCCTCAATGGTCGGCATAGCCATAACTCGGGGTCACGATTATTGTGTGCTCTACATTGGACTTAGCGTTGGTTCAAAAGTGGGGGAGATGCCTGTAATACGCTAGACAAATCCTACATCGGATATGGCCTGGAGAGATGTGTTCATTAGTAATATTTTGCGTTAATGACATAGTGCGCATTTTCCACTAATAAAGGCAGATCCCATAAAAACTTCTAGTTAATGTACACCGTACATGACCTACTGAAAAGTCTTCACATGATGATCACAAAAACAAAACATGCACCCGTAAACAAAGATTGAAAACATTGTATGCGAGGTGTTACAATGAACCATTGTGAATGCTCTAATTCTTTATTTAGAACCATTTACAGAAAAGAATTCTATTAACAGTAGACGCCGGAAGTTTTTGTGCTAATTATTTTGTCCATTCATCATCAGCCTATAAACTCAAATAAAACGTAAACATGTAATGGTGAAACAAATAGATCTTGCAACGCTAATCACTGACAAAGGTCTTGCAGCTGTTTGTTACAAAGAGCTTACTGTTTGTTACAAAGAAATTAATTATTTTGTACATAACAACTACACTTACTTTCCTTTTCCATTTCTTTTCTCTTTCCAATTCTTTTTCATTTCCTTTCACTTAAAACTCGAGAACTGAGCGTTCCAAGACTAGGAGAAAATTGTAGAGTAGACTAGAAATTTCTTTTTGAACCATAATCCAATTAGCCAATAAACAATTTATATTTTCGGGTGGTACAAAATGGCCGTAATTACACTGCATTCTCGAGATTTAATGAATGATAGAGAGCAAAGAGAAGAAAGAAAGAAAGAATTTGAAACGAAAGAAAAAGAATTTTACTCTACAATCAATCAGTGGTTAAGACCCTTGCCTCTTGAGACAGAGGTTAAGGGTTCGATCCTTACTCTTTACAATGACGGAGGTCCTTTTATATCTTTGGTAGAATCGGAAGCAACCTCTTTATTTGGTAAGGGTAGGGGTGTCTACATCTCAACCTCCCCGTACATCGTAAAAGACGGTATTGAGAGTTATTTTTTACCTTTTTTCTACGATAAAAAGGAAAACAGAGAGAGGTTATCTTGGGTAACCCACCAGTACTCTCCTTGGGCAGTTAATGACTTTTTAAGTTTATATTCACAACATCCATCCCAAAGATTGGGCTCGACGGTCGGTGTAGCCGACACTCAGGGTCACCATTGTCGTGTGCTCTACATTGGCATAGCTATGGTTCGAAAGTGGTGGGGATGCCTGTAATACGCTAGGCAAATCCTACATCGGATGGGCCTGGAAAGATGTTGTGTTCATTAGTAATATTCTGCCTTGCAATGACATAGTGCGTATTTTTTACTAATACGGGCAGATCCATAAGAACTTATAGTTAACGGACCACATAGGTGACCTACTAGGAAGTTCTAGATCCTTTATTTAACTCTCTTAAAGAAAACGTTAAACATGTAATGGTGAAACAAATAGATCTAGCAATGCTAATCACTGATACGGGCAAGCAGGGAGTATGTACCAGCAGTATTTTCTTTTATTACAAAGGTCTTGCAGCTTTATTATAAATTTATAAAACGATACATTGAGCATAAATTGCTGATACATAAGGCCTTAATTTATCATTGGTACACTTGAAAAGTTGACAAGAAGCTAAATGAAGCTACGCCAGCCCCGTGCAAACGACCACTCAAGGCTCAACTGACTGTACAAACAAGTTTGGTTCCCCTTCTTCAATCCACAGCTTCTTCTAGAGTTTTTTAGTCTATAAATATCTACAACAGGAAGCCAGCCTGTGGTGTACTATAAAAAGGTCAATAAACAAAGTATAATCATTGTAGTAACTAGTAACCATTTTATTAGTCTTTTCAAATGAATAGTGAATGCATTATATCTGATTACAAAAAGCGGTAAAGTCAGAAAACCCCTACAGGCTTTCAGGTTTTGCATCATCAAGTCCATACACCATTTTTTAATTGCATGACCAAATCCCAACGTATAAAACTGAACGAAAAGGTTCATCTTATTGGCATGATTGAAACCCTTAAAGCTTGACTAAAACTATGAGAACCTTTTCGGACAGTTATTTAAGTTATGTTAAATCATTAAAAAAAGCTGAGGGGTAAGCAAAACTTGTTAGTCGATAAGGTATTTTTGAACTTTACCCCTGTAAAATAGTTTAGATTTCAGAGGTTGTAACTGTATGCAATTAAACACAACTGTAAAAACATTTCACAAATTTGACTTGTTCCCTTTTTAGTTGATTATTTCAACCCATTTGAGATAAAAATACCCAAATTAACCCATTTATAAGCAAATGGGTCGAAATGAAACATCTTATGTGTAATATTGTGAGGGAAACGAGTGAGCTTACTTGAAAGATCAGGAATTCTGGTACATTTGAGTTCATCATTCCTCGTTCTTGGTATCGGGGATAATTTCCTCGTCGCTATGAACCACATCTGCTTCCATCTCTATAGGAAGCATCTCCCTGGGCACTGGGCGCGTAAAGGACGCGTCTGCAGATACAGGTGAATGTCAAAACATGCAAAGATAAGAGAACGACAAATCAGCTATGTGCTAGGCATATCACATCTAAACTTCTCAGTTTTGTACAAATTTAATGTCCTATGAACAATTAAACTTCTCAGGTTTTGATGTGCTGTTGGCTCTTATAGTTGAAGTGGTTTGGTCCAAGATATTTTGCCTCAAGATAAAGACATCACCTAACACGGTTAAGCTTGAAGAAGTGTCAGCTGCGGAGAAATTAACATCTTATTTGTTAAGATGCGTAAAAATCTCAGTTTACTTGATTTTAGCGTGTTTGTGGTGCATAGCTCAGTAGAGTACGCTTTGACAGTTAAGTATAGTGAGTGTCCTAGTCTTATATCGGGAGTTCCCTAGACTCTGCAACTATCATTTTTTTGACTCTCGTCCTCCATTACCAAATTCTTTTTTTGGGTGAATGGGTGCTTACTGTATGTCAATAAACTAGGACTAGAAAAACTCTATTACTATTCTTTCTCCATCTAATAATACAGTCAGCCTATGACTTTTGTCTATGGATCCTTTCTAACTTTTTCTGTAAATATGTGGGGTTAAAACCAACCATTTTGTATGTTACTGAATCTGCGAAGGAGCACCCTTAAAACCCTCAATTGACTTTGTAAACTGCATTGATCTCGTAGTCTATATGACATTAACCTCGACCTAATTTGAATCATCTTTATGAAAATACTCACTCAGCACGTTTTGTATTCTATTCACCACCCGCATCATATATATGATATATCCATTCCTAGACACTAATTTGTAACCATACACAACCACCTGATCTTTAGATCAGGAGTTCTTCCAACCACAGTTAAATGGTACTTCCTCATGCCATTCACTCCTCCATTTAAAGGGGGCAAACATCATCTGCTTAAGCGCATGTGCTTTAGATACCAACATAATGGATATTATGGAATAATGTTCAAAGTTCAAACATATTAAATATCTATTAAGATCATATTCTTGAAAGCTGATTAGATTAACATCTGTCGCGTGTCATATGAAGACGATAAAACTTCAAAAACTCTAAACATCAACTCAGGTTCAAGAACTCAAGATTGCAAAATAAAAAAATAAAAATAAATAAATAAAAACTTTCTAAAAAAGGTAGAAGTGAAGTGCCAAAAATAATACCTAGTATGTTCAACAATAGTATCGACTCTCAAAAAAAGCTAATACCCCCATTAGAAGTAATTCACAAAAGAACCACAGTTTTCTCCTGCTTCACCCATAAACTACCATCAAACCAACAGGTCACACATTCTTCACCTTCCACCAACTTCCCCTATATAGCACAAATTACCCAACCAACAACCTAAAAAGCAATTACCTTTCCTAACAGCCTAAACTCTCCAGCTAAACAAAACACATAAAAAAAACCCAAACTTTACCTCAAAATAGCTTACAAACAATGTCGAAAACACACTAAGCATGCTCGCATATTCAAATAACAACACTTACTTCAAACTTCCACAAACCTAACCAACGGCCTAGAAAAGCCTGTGCATTTCCTAACATCCTAAACTCTCCAATAATTCAGCCAGATGCAGAAAAACCCAAAATTTAACAAACATAAAAGAAAACGTCAAACACCTACCACACAATCCAAACTACGTCACTAACCAAACATTCTAATAACTAAATTTCAATCAAATTTCAATATCGCCAAATCTACACATCCTAATTGTAACAACCTAACTTCATAAACTCTCCAACACAGTAACCAAACACATAAGAATCAAGTTACCTCAAGAAACTCGAAACCAAGGTCGTCGAATACACATTAAACACCAACCCTATAACCCAAATTACATCAGAAACCACTCTATTTAACTAATTTCGGATAATATTTCATCAATTCCAAATCTACACATACTTTACCTAAAACATCATAAAAAAACCCATTAAAAAGCACCCAAAAACGCTAATCTACCAATACTGGTTGTAACTTCTAACGGCAGTTCAATAATGAAAAGATCCAACATCCTAATAATCAAATCCACACATCAAGTTCAATCAAATCAACACCTTCCCTAACTTCCTAAACTCCCCCAACAACTTTAACACACTCAGCTTAACCATTCTAACTATACCAATTTAACCTCATATCTCTCAACGACTTAGCAACAAGCATAAAAACACAAACACAAACACAAACTTCACCTCACAGAACACGAAAACAAGCACCGCATGATCCAAATTACATCACACCACTATAATTAACTCATTTCCAATCAAATTTTGATAAATCCAAATCTGCATCCTAATTATAACAAGTTAACTTCATAAGCTCTCCAACACTTGAGCCAAACACATAAAAAAACAAACTTTGCCTCAAAAAACACGAAACCAACCAACCCAAAAACACATCCCATAACCCGAACCCACATCACAGATCATTCAAATCAACTAAATCAACAATCTTTAGACCTTAAGCATTTAACCAAACACAGAAAAACCAAAACTTTACCTAAAAAAAACAAAACACATTGCATAATCCAAATGACACCCTTAATTATTCTAATTAACTAAATTCAATAAATTTAACTTCATAAACTCTCCAAGACTTGCACCAAAAGCATAAAAACCAAAACTTTACCTAAAAAACACAAAACCAACATTGAAAACACATAAACCAACAACCGCATTATCAAAACTAGATCACTAACAACTGACCAATTAAATACAATTAACGAGTTAAACAAAAGCTATATACCTTCAATAACTATCCAACAACTTAACTAAAGACATAAAAACCCAAACTTTGTCTCAATAACACATAATACAGGCATCGCATAATCCAAACTACATTAGTAACAATTCAATTTCCCTAATCACACCAAATCCAAACTTAACAAAATATGGTTTACCTTAAAAAAAAACAAGATAATAACTTTGTAAACACATAAAAACCAAAATTTTACATCAAAAAACACGAAAACACAACAAACGTGTATCACGTAATCCAAACTACATCACTAAACATCCTAACTTCCTAATAAACAAAATCCAATCAAATCAAATTACCAAAATTTATAAGGGGGTGTTTGTTTAAGCTTATTTTGAGACTTGCGGGCTTATATAAGTTTATCATATCATAATAAACTTTATAAGCCCACAAGTCTTAAAATAAGCCAGAAAATTGGGGCTTATGATATATAAGCCGAAACACAAATAAGCTCATAAGCCACATATAAGCTTAAACAAACACCCCCTAAATATACCGTCGACCAAATAATCCGTAGTAACGCAAACTAACAAAAGATTAAAAACAATAAATCACGACATAATCAAAACGATATCCGTAATCATTCAAATTAACTAAATTCAATCAATTTAGCTTCATAAACTCGCCATCACTAAAACCAAACACCTAAAAACCCAAACTTGACCTCAAAAAACACGAAAACAAACATTGAAAACACATCTCACAACCCAAACCCACATCACAAATCATTCAAATCAACTAAATCAACAATCTTTATACCTTAAACATTTAACCAAACACATAAAAACCCAAACTTTACCTTAAAAAACACGAAACCAACATCGAAAACACCTCGCATAACCCGAATCATGCAAATCAACTAAATCAACAATCTTAAATTTATATTAAAAAAAAAAGTTACCTTCAACAAAAAAAGATACAGAAGGCCAAGATCCCTTTGCCTTACCAACTTTACCACCACTTAATCCATCACCATCATCCTCACTTGGCACCATCAACGGTTTACCATACTTACTCAACAACCCAAACAACCCATTATTGGCCTGATGAATATGATGATGACGTGGTGGGACCCAGTAAGACGACCCGGGTGAAAAGGGTAGCCAATCAGGTGCGGATTGTTTGACGATGATGCTGTGGATTGCGTCTTCGAGTTTACGGATGCCTAAGACCTCGTTGTTGTTGTCTGATTCGTTGTTGAGATCTATTTCGATTATTTGGGGTTTTGGGGAGGAGTGGTTTGAGTATAATCGGGTGGTGATTGGTTTTGTTATTGGGGATTTTGAGATTAGGGTTTGTGAAATGATGCGAGACATTTTTGGTTTTGTTGTTGGGTTTGATTGATTTTGGGGTTTTCGTGTTTGGTTTGGTTTGGTGTTGGGGGAGAGAGATAATTGGGGATCTTGCTTGCTTGTAGTACTTTTGATATTTATAGATATTTCTTTTTGTTTTTTGTTTATTTATTTTTAACTGTAACTATATCTATCTCACAAAACAAAAATTAAATACTATCTCACTGGGGCTGAGCATCAAAGGTTCAAAATCGAACCGGACCGACAAAACTGACCGAGCCGAACCAACAGCCCGTCGGTTCAGTTTCGGTTTCATGTTTTACATATTTTCGGTTTCGGTTCGGTTCGGCCCAAAACCCACAAAAACATACCTAAATACACCTAAACCAAACCGAACCGATCCAACAGCCCAATACAAAACCGAACCGATCTGATGGCCCGTCGGTTCGGTTTCGGTTTAGGTTTTTCATGAATTTCGGTTTTGTCGGATCGGGTCGACTTTAGACCGATGCTGAGCCCTATATCTCACATGTCTTAAGCAGAACTTTAACCTACATCATTTGGTTAGAGAGCTTCTCACAAAGATTTTGATGCATAATCTAAAATGATTTTGATGCATGTTTAAGCAAATATAAAAATGCATGAGTGTTTTTGAGACTATACAAAACATAATGAAACTTAGACAGATGATCGCATTTTGTTGCCGTCACCCTTACTACATTAGTGGCAACTCGGTTTTTCCTCTATAATACTACACATAGATCATAAACAAGTAGTAACGCGACCGCAACCACAACCCACAAACATACTCTGAATAAATAAATAAATAAATAAATAAAACCTCACGCACACAAACACAACTCATTGTTATGGTCGGCTGACAAAACATAACTTCATTTCAAAAGAAGGGAGGTAGGGGTCTGCCATTAAAGTAGTTATATTTGAATTTACACTTTTTTTTGTATGTAGTTAGACAATACATTGTTCTAAGACTTTTACTAGGATGCTATTTACATAGGTAATTGAATAAACATAAAGTTTTTGTTGTATAGGCTAACTGGGGAAGGTTAGTCTTTGACTCTGCAACACCCTCATTTTTCACTGATCGCAGCGGATAAAGTGTTTGGGGTATTACTTCATAGAATCACATATACAGTAATAGAAAACGACTCGAAAAGAGACGTTTTGGAAATTTATTTATCATTCATAATTATCAAAGTTTTAATTATAAAAGATATACTTTTATTTTTGATGAGGTCCCAAAAATCTAAGAGTTGGGTTGTGTTTGAATGATAACCATGAAAAGTCCTCCGAGTTCAGTACCCCCTTCTGCCATGGATCCATAGAAGTAATATACATAGAATACATGCTTGAAAAGTCAACACTAGGTGTTGATTGAGAATCATAGGTTTAGGAGTTAGTGTTGAGTGAGAATCATCTGGGAAAATCTAGGTTTTGTGATAATTGTGAGGCATGCACAATTATCAGGAGTTGAGTATGTTTGCATTAAGCTCATGAATCACACATTAACAATCCAGGTCATGTGGGCTGCAGACCCAACATGAGAGGATAGAAGGATAACTTGCCAAAGTTATTCCTTGAGTGGATTCAAATATAGTACTTATTGGTACCACCTAGTGGGGTGTTAATACCAACGGGAGTTGTCAAACTCCAATAGATCTATCAACTATATTCGCGTTCGCGTGGGTAAAATATCCCAAACGATTAGATTCATGAATTTTGGTTATGTAGTGGTGGCAGTTAGTTTACTCGTGCAGTAACCAAAGAAAAAGACTTGTATTCGGTTTTAAGTAAAGCATTTAGCATGTATCCCCATCACAGGGTTTATAAAGCATTTAGAGTGAAAGCGTTTTAAAAAGTATGAGGCTATGAACTCACCTGGGTTTAGAGTAATCTAAGTGATGCAAATAGTGACTCGGAAACTAGACCGTCTTACTCACGTATCCTAGTGTGTTATTGGTTTTGGATGTATGTCAAGCTTTAGTTATCATGTTTATGTTTCTTAAGTTATTGTTTTTAGGTTTGTTAATGTTTTGTATATAACATAACACCGTTCAGGCCATTGTAATTCAGAAGTATATGACTCCTCGCATGAAGCTCCCTACTATTGTATTATGTTATCAACATAATACCGTTCGGGCCATCATAATTCAGAAGTTAATACTCCTCACACAAAGCTCCCTATTATTGAGTTATGTTATTATTAGGGTTTGGTTATAATCATATGACCGTTCGGGCCATCATATCTCAAAAGTATATGCAATAATCGTTCGAGGAGTCAGGGCACTTTAATTCGTAAACCCAACAAACTCGTCAAAACGAAATATCCACATAGTACTCCTCGCATGAAGCTCCCTAGTATTGTGTTATGCTTCTAACTTTATTTAGGTTTTATACTTATATGATATTTTCACTTTTTATCCTTATAGTATATATATTTACGTTTTCTACCCTAAATTCATATTACTTATATTACTTATACTAATAACTATCTATACTTGACACAACTAGTTCCTAGACTTCTATATTTTAAGTAACTAACCTTAGACTCTTGAGTATTTTATATTTATCATTTAGACCTTTAACTTTATAATATTTACATTTTTAGTCCTTTTTAGTTTATACTTATTTTAATATCTATCATAGGGTTTTAATATTATGCAAAACTAGTCCTTACACTTATAACTTATAGGAAATGTCAAAAACAGTCCCTAGACTTTATAATTTTAGGAATTTACGATATATACCCTTATGCATGTAAAGTTTTGCAAAACTAGTCCTAATATGCATGTAACTTATATTTTAACTTATCTAGGTTATTTATAACTAGTGTATGACTTAAAGAAGTGACTTATAGCATGCATGCAAGTATACGACTCAATATAGGGTTTTAAAACGCAAACTAGTAAATGAAATGGTTCAAGGCTCATGCAAGGGTTCCTAAGTTATCTAAGGTATCCTAAATCTATCCTAAGACTAAACTAAAGCTAAATGTAAGACTTACTTGGTTAGGGGAGGGTTTACGTGGGTTAAAACTAGGGTTAGGGTTTTCTAGGGCTCGTATCAACTCAAACCACAACACAATTCGACCAAGGCTTTGCTACTCGACTCCAAGGTCTTCTAAAGACTTAATACTGTTGTACTAATGTAAGGTGAAGATAAGAAAGGGTGTGGTTTGGAAGTGAGGGTGTGCGAGGGGTATTTATACCCTCGTTAAGGCGGTTAAGGGTGAAAACGAGGTATTAGGTGTTGATCAGGTGAGGGGAGGAGTAAGAAAAGCTAGTGGTGGTTGTGGAGGGTATAGAGATGACAAGGACGAGCTATAGTGGTAGCTAGGGGCGGAGTAGGACGGTAGTGGTGGTGGTTTAGCCGTGGAGGCGGTTTGGTGTAAGTAGCTTACAAGGAGGTGATGCACCACCTTGCTTGGGTGCTTGGAGGTGCTTGTAAGCTGCTTGGTGGGTTAGTGATGGTTTAGGGTGGATTAATGGTGGTTTAGTGGAGGATTAGTGGTGGTTTAGTGGTGATTAGTAGTGGATTAGACAAGTAGGTGATGCACCTACTTGTATGGGTGCTTAGAGGTGTTAGGGTGTGTGCTTGGGTATGACTAAGGTGTTAGGGTGCTAGGTTAAGGTGCTTGAGGTGCTTATGTTTAGGTTTTACTTATTTTAGTTAAGTTTAGACTTAGTTCTACTTATTATGTGTTTAAGGTTTTACCTAAGGTTTAGTGCCTAAGTTAAGTTCCTAAGAGTGTCTAGTGACTAATCCTAAGTCCTAAAGGGTTTATTCTAAGTGAGGGTAACTTATGAGAAAGGTTTGGGAAGGTTTGACCTAGTTTTGTAACCTAAATGACTTAAGTGTATTTACTGAGAGACTAGGGTTTATCCTATGGTTTAGTGCCTAGATTAGTGTCCTATGAGTGTCTAATAACTATTCCTAAGTTCTAAGAGGTTTATACTAAGTGGTAGTGACCTATGGGGAAGTTTTGGGATGGTTTAGACCTAATTCTAGTTAATTATAACCTAGTTATGGTTTTGAGCTTATGGGGTTTGTATCTAAGTTCTAAAGGGTTTATTCTATAGCCTAATGGTCCTAAGATATCCTAATATTCCTAAGGAAACTCATACTTAAGCCTTGGACACTTTCAAACTAGTTAAACTAAGCATATAGGTTCAAATAAGCACATAATCCTACTTAAGTTTTAGTTAGTGTTTATTAAGGTTTGGAGTTATGTTTAGTGTTTTAGATTGGTGAATTACTTATTATGATGTTGTTATGATTTTATGCTTGACATACCTGGGGTTTGTAGGATGTGAGTGTTTGAGTTATTTGGCTTGTGTAGATACGTGAGCAGGTCTAGTGAGTCATGCAAGTAATAATGCATATAAAAAGCAAAAATTTACTTGTGAAATACCTACTATAGGTATTTGTAATGGGAATGATAGTAATGGGTGTTTGTGGGTTGTTATAGACTCATACTCTATTTAACCAAGGTAATTCTTGTGATCGTTTCTCACCTTTCTTTGGCTACCCACAAATGTGTATCTAGTGAGGTTCGAACGTTACACTATGTTCTCGAGGTTTTTTATTTTTTATTTTTATTTTTTTTAAGGAATGGAAAGGGATTAGATGGGAAATCAATAATATGGGTGTTTTTAAGTTTTTTTAAGAATGAACAGTAGGGGACGGGAAGGGGTAAGGGAGGGAAGTTATGGGTGCGTTTAGTTGGGAGAAAACATCCTTGTTTTCAACAAAATGTTTTGTGAAAAACAAGGTAAACAGAAATCGCGTTCAAATAAACATTTTCCAACAAAATGTTTTGCAAAACACAAAATCTTTCATTTACTAACTTAACAAGGAAAATTACAAAACAAATTTTAGTTGTTTTCCTTGTTTTCTTTGTAACCCACACTCTCCCTCCCTTTTTTCAAAATAGAAAATACAAACATCAACCAAACGCGTTTTTTATTTTTTCAAGTGTTTTGTGATGAGGCGAAAAATAAACCACTTTTAGGGGGTCATTTAAGCCCGAAATTGAATTTATTTGATCAAATATTGCCCTAAATCGTTCCTTTTATGATTTTAGGTACTTTGGGAAAGAAATTTGGAAAAGGAAGCAATTCGGACGTTTTTGGAGCATAAAAATGAAGAAAACTCCAAAGTCTTAATTTTCCTTGCTGGGAACAGTAGGTGACGGCGTCAATAAGAAAATCTTAACGGCGTCAAGAGTAATTTCCAAGACGATCCAGTACAGATTTGAAGGCGTCACGAAGTAGGGCGTCAAGAGGAAAATGCATGACGGCCTGGAAACATACAACACTTGACGGCGTCAGATCTGGATCAAGGCAGTCCGAGATTTATTTTGGCGGCGAGATGACGGCGTCACAAAATTTGTCTTGACGCCGTCAGACCCTATTTCCTATATATAGTTTTCTAATTTTCACATTAAAAAGAGATAAGTTTTGGAGAAACCCTAAGTACGAACTTGGTACGAATTTTACAGGTTTTTCAAGGGTTCTAAGCCCTTGATACCTTTCATGTGTAATTGAGATAAGTATTCTTTTAATTCAATCAATATGTCTATGTGTTGGTTGTCTATATCTTGTTCTTGTCTTAATTCCATCATGCTAGGCTAGATCTATCTTGTGTTTGCTTGGATCTAATGAAACATAGATGTTAATTATGTGTTGATTACTTGTTTATAGTTGTATTGGATGAATGAATTCGATGTTAGGCTTAAGAAAACTGGCAGATCTCCAAATGGTAACATGCTTGAACGTCTTAGGAAACATGAACTGACGTGCACTAGGTTTATTGGTTGTATTTAATGCATGAGTAAATTCTAATGATCCCATGTTAGGAGCTTCTTAGCCGGCTCGACATAGGAGTGAAGTAGGCACTCATAGGATTGGGGAATTAAGTGCGCCACCCCATGAATGGTATTAAGGAATACAATCCGTCATCCACGCAACTATAACAAGTAATTAACGTGTAAAAGATATCTAGGGAGTAGTGAAATCTAAGTAAACACATTTTCTCCACTTATTGCTCACAACCTTAGTATAATTTAGTTTATTTTCATTTCTAGTATTTTATTTTGATTGCATCTTTAGTATTGGGTTAGTTGACTAGCAACTAATTCCGCCCAAATCCTTCAAACCCGAGATTTTTACTTGCTTTCTAAAAAAATATAAAAATACAAAAAGAATCATCCTTCATCTTTAGAACTAGTATTTAGGTTTTCTAATCCTAGCGACACTATTCCTAGCTGAACGATCAATCCCCCGGTACTTGTCACTATATTATACCACAACGATCAGGTACACTGCCTGGTGGGGGTTGTAAGCTTCTCAAGATCCCTTGAGAGGTAAAGCCTGGTGCGATTCCCACGTATCAAGTTTTTGGCGCCGCAGCCTGGGGAATAGTTATTGTCTAGGTTAAAATCTCTTTTTATTAGGTCTACTTGCTAGATTCCTTTCTAGTGAGATTTTATTTTTATTTTTAGGTTTTCTTTAGTCTATCTTATTTTTTTGTGTCTTTGTTCGTAACTCTTCACCACCTGCCATCATGGCAAACGACGAATCCTTTAACCTTAGGATCACTAGGAGTCGTAGTTCCACTAGAAACCTTGTCTTGCCTTATGCGGAACCCGAAAGAGAAATGCATAGACTGAGACAATATTACTCAGCTTCTGAACCATCTATCGTTGCCATCGATTTTGATGCACCCCTTTCTGAAGAAAATTCAGAAAATCATGTTACAACCCCTAGCACCCGACCCAACGACGAAATGAGTACCCCCGCAACTCCCATTCCTAAGCGCCTTAAGGACTATTCCTCCCCAACCCCTCATGGCTTCTCAAACGCCATTGTCTACCCAAACGAACACACCAACGAGGTCTTGCATGCAAACGATGTTTGGCTTGTCCAAAGTGTGTGTAAGTTTTGTGGATTAGATGAGGAAGATCCAATCCAACACATTAAAGACTTATTGAAAATAGTAGACACCCTCCATACGGATGGGCCTGCTAGAGACACGTCCCGATTGCGATTCTTTCCTTTCACCCTATATGAAAAAGCCCAAGAATGGTATGATAAACTCCCTTCTGAATCTATTTTCACATGGGAGCAACTCATATCCAAGTTCTATGAGAAGTTCTTTCCACCTGGAAAAACCTCAGCGTTTAGAGACAGGATTCTCCGTTTCCGAAAAGGGAAGGACGAACCCTTCCATAAATCGTGGATTAGATTCAAAGATTTAATAAGACAAGTTCCCCATCATGGCATTGAGCTTTGGCTCTTGGTCCAAATCTTCTACGATAATATCTCCTCTAACGATCGAAACGGAATTAACCAATCTAGAAAAGGAAGATTGGCCAATCTTAGTGCCGAAGAAGGATGGTATAGGATTGAAGAATATGCTCAAGACCAGGATGACACTTGGGATGAACCTGAGTCGACTGTCAGCATTTCTGAAATCACTTCAGATCGGTTGAGAAAAATTCACAAAAGAGTGGAATACCTAGCTGGATCGCAGTTACCAAAAAAACTGTCGAATCCTTACTTAATCTGCGATTACTGTGGGGGCCTGCATGAGGTAGAAGAATGCGAAGGAGCAGCCACAACTGAACATGCATGCTTGTCAGGAGGGGACATTTATGTTGATCCCTCCCTTTTGCCTTTTTACCAAAATGATGATTACACCCTCTGGGGAAATCTGGTAAAGAGAAAAGAAGGAGAGGAAGTATCTGAATTCAAAATCAGGAGCACTTTTGAAGATGACCTTGGTCACTTCACTAGGGGTGGAAACGAGCCGAGCTGCTCGTAAAAAGCTCGAGATCGGATCGGTTAAAAGCTCGAACGAGCCGAGCCTAAACGAGCTCGAGCCCGAGCTCGAGCTTAAATTAAAGCTCATTTAATAATCGAGCCCGAGCCCGAGCTTTATACATAAAGCTCGGTTAGGCTCGCGAGCCTAAACGAGCTCTAGTGTATATTTATGTATTTTGGTTGAAAATTCAAAAAAATTAACTTTACACACGCTCTACATTGCCTCGAGCCTCCCGTTATCCTTAACATTAAATGCGTTTATTCATATTCTTATTTTTTTAATTTCCTAGAACCGCGTGTGTACTTCCTATAATTTATTAAAATAAAGTTATGCCACATTGATATTTTGATTTTGGTATCCATCTTCTCATCTACCTACTCACTCCCTTCTTTTCCCATTGAAGTCGATTGGTAGATCATTCTGCATGTAACTTTTTTTGTTTTGTTTGAAACCATTGCAGTCGATTGATAGATCATTCCAAAGGTAATTTTTTTGTTTTGTTTGAAAAGTTCTATATTGTTGCATTGGTTGAGTGTCTTTTTCCTTTTATATGCATACACAGTATCTTAAATAACTAACGAGCTCAAAACAAAATGCACGAGCTTTAGATAAACGAGCTCGAACTAATAACCTCAAGAAGATAAGCTTTATTTTCTGTGCAAACGCATCACAAACGAGCCGAGCCCGAGCCGAGCTCGAGCTTTATATATCATTCACGAGCCGAGCTCGAGCCCAAATCTTAAGGCTCGAACCGAGCCGAGCTCGAGCTCGAGCTTTCTAAAATGTAAACGAGCCGAGCTCGAGCTTTGGCAGGCTCGGGCTCGGCTCGGCTCGTTTCCACCCCTACACTTCACTCAAGAAAAAGGCTTGCAAATGAAAGGTCTTAATGAGCTTTTCGACGAGCAGCAGGATGACATTGGAGAGTTTTTCAACAAGCTTAACTCAGCCCTAGATAATCTTGAAATGTCATCAGTAAGCAAAAAAGACCCCATGCTCGCGATAACCACTCGAGCTGGAACAACAACCAAGGACCCACCTTACCCTAGCTCGTCCCCCATTGCCCCCGATCCAAACAAACCTGGTGAGGAGGAGGAGGATGTAGGCGGCAAGACCCCCGACCAACCTCCATTGACGACCCCTTCCCCATCAACCCTACCTAACCACCCTGTGAGAATCCCGTTTCCATCCCGATTAAGGAACCAGAAAACTGAGAATGATAACAAGAGATTCTTGTCATACCTAAAAGACTCGGTTGTCACCATACCCCTCCTTGATGCTTGCTATCACTTGCCAAAGTATAGCGCATACTTTAAAAAATTACTTGCTAACCGGAAGAAACTCGAGGGTCTTGTGACCCTGGGGGAAGAATGCTCAGTGGTGACCCATCGAGGGCTACCAAAAAAGGTAGACGATCCGGGCAGCTTCACCCTGCCTTGCTCCATAGGATCTCTATCAATCAAGAATGCTCTTGCCGATTTGGGAGCGAGTATCAATCTCATGCCTCACTCTATGTTTCTTAAACTAGGATACTCTGGATTAAAGTCTACCCGTATGAACATCCAACTAGCCGATAGATCGGTCAAGTACCCCGTAGGGATATGCGAGAATGTGCTAGTCAAAGTCGGGAAATTCAAATTCCCGGTCGACTTCGTAATCCTGGATATGGAGGAGGATGACTTGGTACCCATCATCTTAGGGAGACCATTTCTTGCTACCGCTCGTGCAATCATTGATGTTTATGACGGCAAATTAACCTTACGAGTGGGAACCGATAGCACAACCTTCGACATTAAGGACTCTATGGACCTCTCCCTCGAAGCAGCCAACCGGCTTTATTTCATTGGGGAGGTCGATGAACTCACAGATGTCATTGATAGTTGTGTCGATGAACAGATCGAGGAAGGCTGGCTACGGGACGAGAGTTTTCTACCTTTGCTAGAGGTAGAAAAGATGGAGGATGTTGGTGCAGTCTCCTTCTACCCCAGACATGAAGCAACGGAGCATCTCGAGCTCCGAAAGCCCGAAAACAAGCTCAAACCTTCTATTATCGAACCTCCTGAGTTAGATCTTAAAGAGCTTCCTAACCATTTAGAGTATGTCTTCCTTCAGGGAGAGGACCAATTACCGGTAATCATAAACTCTTCCTTGAAGCATGAACAGAAAGGTAAACTCTTAGAGGTCCTAAAGAAATATAAAGGGGTGCTCGCATGGAGTGTAGCCGACATTAAAGGGATTGACTCAACTTTTTGCACACATAAGATTCTCATGGAAGAAGATTATAAACCTACCGTGCAACCCCAGAGGCGGGTGAACCCTAACATTAAGGAAGTAGTAAAGAAAGAAGTTATCAAACTTCTGGATGCATGATTGATTTACCCGATCTCGGATAGCCCATGGGTCAGTCCTGTGCAGGTTGTACCTAAGAAGGGTGGAATGACTGTAGTTAAGAATGACAAGGGTGAGATGGTGCCCCAGAGAATGGTCACTGGCTGGCGGGTATGCATTGACTATCGAAAGCTCAATGATGCCACGAGGAAAGATCACTTTCCCTTACCATTCATTGATCAAATGTTAGAGAGATTGTCTGGACACGAGTACTATTGCTTCTTGGATGGATTCTCTGGGTATTTTCAAATTCCCATAGCACCTGAGGACCAAGAAAAGACCACATTTACTTGCCCTTATGGAACATTTGCCTATAAAAGGATGCCTTTTGGGCTATGTAATGCCCCCGCCACTTTCCAGCGATGCACGACCGCAATATTTCACGAACTCATGGAAGACAGCATGGAAGTGTTCATGGATGACTTTTCGGTATTCGGGAACTCCTTCGACCGCTGTCTTCCTAATCTAGAAAAGATGCTTAACCGTTGTAAGGAAACCAACTTGGTGTTAAACTGGGAAAAATGTCATTTCATGGTAAAAGAAGGGATTGTGTTAGGGCATAAGATCTCAGGGAACGGAATAGAGGTGGACCAAGCTAAAGTTGAAGATATATCTAAGTTACCATACCTCACGACTGTTAAAGCAATTCGCAGCTTCTTGGGGCACGCCGGGTTTTATCGGAGATTCATCAAAGACTTCTCCAAAATTGCTCGGCCAATGACTCAATTACTTGTGAAGGATGCTCCGTTCGATTTTTCCCAAGAATGCAAGGATGCATTCGATCTCTTAAAAAAGGAACTCACACAAGCTCCAATCATGATCACACCCAACTGGGAGTTACCATTTGAAATCATGTGTGACGCTAGCGATTTCGCTGTCGGGGCTGTATTGGGCCAACGGCGTGACAAGCTTTTCCAACCTATTTACTACGCTAGCAAAACCATGAATCCCGCTCAAGAGAATTACTCCACCACCGAAAAAGAATTATTAGCCGTAGTGTTTGCGTTCGACAAATTCCGACAATATCTTGTCCTTGCAAAGACAGTCGTCTTCACTGATCACTCGGCTCTTCGATATCTTTTTGCGAAGCAGGATGCTAAGCCACGACTAATTCGGTGGATCTTGTTGCTACAAGAATTCGATGTTGAGATTCGTGATAAGAGGGGGGCAGAAAATCTGGCCGCAGATCATCTATCTCGTCTCGAAAATCCCTTGGATAAGCAAGATAGAAGTGAGATTAGGGATTCATTTCCTGACGAACAACTCATGTTAATGATTGATTCGGAGCCGTGGTACGCCGATTTTGCTAATTACCTCGCAAGTAGACTTATTCATGAACACCTGACTAGATACGAAAGAAAAAGGTCCTTTTCTCAGCTAAAATACTACTTCTGGGATGAACCATTTTTATTCCGAATGTGTCCAGACCAAATTATAAGACGTTGTGTTTCGGGAAGTGAGGCAGTAAAGATTATGAGAGAATGTCACTCTGGTCCCTCTGGCGGGCATCATGGGATAAACACTACCGCCCGAAAGGTTTTCGATGCGGGATTTTATTGGCCCACAATTTTCCGTGATGTAAAAGAGATGGTGCAGGCATGCGATGCATGTCAACGGGCCGGGAACATATCACATAGGGATGAAGCACCTCAGAACTTTATACAAGTTTGTGAGGTCTTCGATGTTTGGGGAATTGACTTCATGGGACCCTTTCCATCTTCAGGGGGGAACGAATACATATTAGTCGCCATTGACTATGTTTCAAAATGGGTTGAGGCACAAGCCCTTAGGACCAATGACGCCAGAGTGGTTATTCATTTCCTGAAAAAGCTTTTCGCGAGATTCGGGATTCCTAAAGCTCTCATCAGTGATAGGGGGACCCATTTTTGCAATGCACAAATGGAAAAGGCCATGAAGAGGTATGGAGTATCCCATCGGTTCTCCACCGCCTATCATCCACAAACCAATGGCCAAGTCGAAAACACCAATAGGGCTATTAAAAGAATACTTGAAAAGACGGTTAGTTAAAATAGAAAGGACTGGTCATTTAAACTCGACGAAGCCTTATGGGCATTCCGAACCACCTACAAAACACCTATTGGAACGACCCCGTTTCGCATGGTGTATGGTAAGGCATGTCACTTACCAGTGGAATTAGAACATAAGGTTTATTGGGCGCTTAAGACATGTAACTTAGATTACACAATTGCTGGAACTAATAGGTTCTTGCAATTACACGAGCTTGATGAGCTTAGGTTAGAAGCCTACGAATCTTCCATCACATATAAAGAGAGAGTAAAAAGATGTCATGACCAAAGGATTAAGAAACCCAAAGAATTTTCAGAGGGAGACAAAGTCCTATTGTACAATTCTAGGCTGAGATTATTTCCGGAAAAACTCAAGTCTAGATGGTATGGACCGTTTACGGTAAAGAATTCCTCTAAAACTGGGGCCGTGGTGTTATTAGACGATGAAGGTAGGGAATTTACTGTTAACATACAACGTGTAAAACATTATCAAGAAAATAACAATGAAATGATTAGTGAGGAGGATGTGACGTTTGATGATGAGGTCACGTAGTAACCCATGACCTTGAGTCTAGCTACAAGACTCGTAAATAAAGAAAAGCGCTTCTTGGGAGGCAACCCATGTTTTGTGTGATTTTATTTTGTTTGTTTGTTATTTGCTTCCGTATGCATGCTTTATTTTTATTGTTGGTAGATCATGTTTCTAAACTAAATAGTGGAAATACTTTACTTTGTTGTTCTGGCCTAGTCTTAACTCCACCTAAAAGTATTTTTGCAAAAGATAAGTGTAAGGGGAAACCCCAAATATGTTTTTAAGAAACAAACCGATCATGATTCTCCACAATATTAAATGAACATGTGTATTCGTATTTGTTAGAGTCAAACGCTTGTATTGAGTCATAATGAAGTTTTGCAGGATTTTCCAGGAAGTAGGACCAAGTTTTTCCAGAAATTTTCCTGAAACTTAACATAAGAATTTCTGCAGGTCACTTCTGACGGCGTCATGAATTAATTATTGACGGTGTCACGTGTAAAAATCTGGAAATTTTACCGGTTTTGTTTTTCTAACGGAGTCTTATGGTTTTTGTGAATTATTAAGTTTTATAATCTCCAGGAAATCTGCAAACTTCATTCCACAAGCATTATATCTTATCTTGTTTTCTAGGATTTAGTAACTTATATAGGATGCCGCCGATTTTACGCGAGGTTGTTTTGTCTGTTTTCTCAGGTTTTACAGGTTATGTATGACAAGAAGATGATTTATATTCTGGAAGGGAAGCTTTGATTGTTCATTTTCTTGGAGGAAGATTTAACCTGGCCACCTTATTATCCATATCGAGCGAATCAGGGGAGTATTTGATTTCATTCTTTTTACTTTTTAACTTTTACATTCTTTACTTGAACATTGGGGACAATGTTCATCTTAAGTGTAAGGGGAGGGTAAAATGATGATACCTTACATGTACACTTTCGCTTGAGTTTGTTTTGTTTGATAGTAGATGTGTAATAAAACTATGAGAAATACTTGTTAGTGCAATTTTAGCGTCAAATTTAAAATTTTTTACAACATTTAGGAGTGAAACTTTAGCCATAGCAAGCGTCTCATGGATAGGAGATTGTATGACTAGCACATAACCGTATATTCAGAAAAATTTTCCACCCAAATATGTGAGGTCCGCCTTTAGATTTGATAGGAAAAGCATTTACTATTAGTGCTTATGAGTGTACCGGTGGCATTTAGATTCTAGAACTTGCGTTAGTGATGCATCCCGAGACCGCTAGTGAGACTACATTCGTGTAGTAGGATTTACTACATGATAAGAGGCATTAGGATCACCCTTGTGTTAAACCCGTATCATGATTACTTGACCATTTAAGTCATATTACTTTGCTAGTCAAGTCAACTAATTTTTTCCCACACCCTTAGCGTTGTACTCATTTTTAGTACACGAAACCCCTAGTACACCCCTCCGAGCCTATCTTTTCGTTTCTAACTTTAAGCATCTTACTTAAAGGAATAATTTGTTACACCCCACTTAAATGTACACCCAAATCGCCTTAGCCTTCCGTGTATGCGCTCATCTTTAGTGCATTATTGTTATTTGTTAAACACTAAGTTAACTATCTAATTGATTACATGGTTGCTAAGTCGAGTCATATCCTTGTACATATTGTTTTTGGACGATTGGGACTCATGGGTAAAGTACTTATTTTATGGAGTAATGGGGAAGAACATCATTTATTACCCCCATATGTGCGTTAACCTTAAAAGTACTCCAAGTGTTTTGATTTTCTTAATTCGAGTCATTAGATTAGTTTATTGTAAAGTATGTAAAAATTCAAGTGTAAGGGAACGTTTATTCCCTATGATGTATTATTTTGGATGGTAGGGTAAGAGTGTATGCACAAAAAAAAAATAAAAATAAAAAAAATAATCGAAAAATCAAGAAAAAGAAAGAAAAAAATAGAAAAAGAAAAAGAGAAAAAACATACGGACTACCATCCCTTTTCATTCTATGTTCATTTTATGTTTTTGTTATTTTTCATTTATTAGCGTAAGTCGAGTCTAGTCTTGGCTTAGCAACGCCACATTGTACATGTAATTAACCAAGATTGTTAACTCGCCACCAGTAAAACTTCCTTTATCCAACAAAACCGTGTATTTCATATCCCTATACCTAACGTTACAACCCTTTAAAAGACATCTTTGATAGTTTATCCTAGGTGCTTACGCCATGTGGTGGAGGTTTGATCCTTTCCCAAGCCTATGGTAATCTATTTTGCTATGACAGGTAGTGAGAGATGTTTTCCATTTCCATAATGTGATATATACTTTATTACACCCGAGAGATGTGAGTATCTAAACACTATTTGTGAGGTGCTTGTGTATGACCTCCGTGCTTGTCTATTGGTCTTTAGTGGAACGATTATTTGTTGTAATTACTTTTATATTAGTGTTAAATGACCCCTAACTTGTATTTTGAGTAGAATAAAAGCGCATTTGCTTGAGGACAAGCAAATCTCAAGTGTAAGGGTATATGATGAGGCGAAAAATGAACAACTTTTAGGGGGTCATTTAAGCCCGGAATTGAATTTATTTGATCAAATATTGCCCTAAATCGTTCCTTTTGTGATTTTAGGTACTTTGGAAAAGAAATTTGGAAAAGGAAGCAATTCGGACGTTTTTGGAGCATAAAAGTGAAGAAAACGTCAAAGTCTTAATTTTCCTTGCTGGGATACGTAGGTGACGGCGTCAAGAAGAAAATCTTGACGGCGTCAAGAGTAATTTCCATGACGATCCAGTACAGATTTGAAGGCGTCACGAAGTAGGGCGTCAAGAGGAAAATGCATGACGGCCTGGAAACATACAACACTTGACGGCGTCAGATCTGGATCAAGGCAGTCCGAGATTTATTTTGGCGGCGAGATGACGGCGTCACAAAATTTGTCTTGACGCCGTCAGACCCTATTTCCTATATATAGTTTTCTAATTTTCACATTAAAAAGAGATAAGTTTTGGAGAAACTCTAAGTACGAACTTGGTACGAATTTTACAGGTTTTTCAAGGGTTCTAAGCCCTTGATACCTTTCATGTGTAATTGAGATAAGTATTCTTTTAATTCAATCAATATGTCTATGTGTTGGTTGTCTATATCTTGTTCTTGTCTTAATTCCATCATGCTAGGCTAGATCTATATTGTGTTTGCTTGGATCTAATGAAACCTAGATGTTAATTATGTGTTGATTACTTGTTTATAGTTGTATTGGATGAATGAATTCGATGTTAGGCTTAAGAAAACTGGCAGATCTCCAAATGGTAACATGCTTGAACGTCTTAGGAAACATGAACTGACGTGCACTAGGTTTTATTGGTTGTATTTAATGCATGAGTAAATTCTAATGATCCCATGTCACTACAAGAAAAGGGGCTTTTTGGGACGAACCTTTTTGGAACGGTCAAAAAAAGAGTGCCAAATACGCGTATTTGGCACTGTTTGGGTAACCGTACCAAAAAAATAGGTATTTGGGACAACTATTAGAAAACCGTTCCAAATACTTATGCAATTGGCACATTGTCTAATAATGGTGCCAAATGCATATGTATTTGGAACGGTTTCGATTACCAGTGCCAAATACTTATATATTTGGGACTGTCGGTACCACCAGTGCCAAATACGTATATGTATTTAGAACGGTTTCTAGCACTTGTGCCAAATACTTGTGTATTTGGAACGACTTTTTTTAAAGTGTGTAAAATATCAATGTGTTTGGATGTTTTTTTATAAACTGTTTCGAATGCGTATGTACTTGGAATATCTTTTAAAACCTGATCCAAATGCCTATTTCGTCTCACACGTGTTGTCGATATTAAACTTTTTTGTTGAAATTTTATAATTGAATTTATTCACTTTAATATTCAAGTGCCCTTCATTATCAACTTTTTAAGATAACAATTCATCTTAAAATAAATGAATTACTGTAGTATATAGCAATAACCTTCGTCATCATTTAACGTAACTCAGATCACTTAAAACAGGTTTCTTCTACTTTTTTACTAATTACCATTATTGTTTATTAAATAAGAATATTTCCTTTAAAGATCTAGTTCAAAATATTCATATTATACGTACAAAGGGGTAACAAATGAGGTCGTTCATTTATTGGTTATCATGGAGGGCAAGTGTCTGACTAAGATATATGTCGTCGTCTAACTGAGGTATCCCGTGACCATTTTCAACCCTCCTTTCATTGACCATTTTCAACCCTCCTTTCATTGACCATTCTCAAATGTGTTACTAGGGAGTTTGAACCGTAACCTCTTATGACAAAGTCATTGGCTTACAAGTAAGACATTTGATCGATGATTACCACTCATAGATTATAAGTCAATATTTAGATAGTTACTAAATTATAACATATATCTTTAGTTTAAGGTAGGAATTTTTGTCAACGACCTTCGTTGACCTTCTATTATTCATTACTTAAGCAACAGCTAAAGGAATACCCGTTGCGCATTTTTATTAGTCTTTTCAAGATATAAGACAAGGAAGACATGGCTCAGGGTGGCTTGATTATTAAACAAGGCTAGATGATGCATTACACGCACTATTATAACATGCATATAATGAATATTTTATGAATGATGGGAAAATCCCAAAAATAGTTTAACCATAACTTTAAACTCGAGAAAAGCTCAAACCGACGAGCTCAATTATTTGACACGCACTATTGATCACTGTGCTAAGTATATATGTTTTAAAATTATATACAATTATAATTGAGGTGCATGCACATGTATCAACTTAATATAATAGAATGTATAATGTATGTGAGGTGTTTGTTTAAGCTTATATGTCAGCTTACGAGCTTATTTGATTTTGGCTCATATTACACAAGCCTTAAATTTTCAGCTTATTTTAAGATTTTTAGGCTTATATAAGTTTATTATATAATAATAAACTTATACAAGCCAATAAGCCGGAAAATTAAAGTTTTTAAAAATATAAGCAAAAACACAAATAAGCTAATAAGCCACGTATACGTTTTAGAAAATATAAGAAAAAACACAAATAAGCTAACAACAAACTTGCAAGTTGCAACTAGGGGTGGCAATTCGGGTCGGGTTCGGGTTGGCGGGTTCGGGTTGTCAGGTTGGCGGGTCAGAAAACCTCAACCTGAACCTGACCCATTTAAATCATCGGGTCAGCTATGTCAACCCTAACCTGTTTACACATAACCCGAACCTGACCCATTTAACCCGTATATATACTTAGATTGACAGGTTAAATAGGTTACATGGGTTGAATATGTTAAACGGGTTTCGAGTTGACCCATTTAATCCGTTTTATATATAAAAGTTAGCACATTACACGAGTTAAATGGGTTAAACGTGTTAGTGGGTCGACCCGTTTAACGCATTTAACCCGTATAATTAAATATAAATAATTTTTAATTAAGAAAAAAAACTTAAACGGGTTGACGGGTCGACCCGTTTATTTTATTCCCAACCCGAACCTGACCTGTTTAATAAACGGGTTAGATATGTCAACCCAAACCTGACCCACAATCTATTTAGCTAAACCTGAACCTCTTAATTTTCGTGTCGGTTTCAGGTCGGGTTTCGTGCCGGGTCAGAAATTGACACCCCTAGTTGCAACCATAATAATAAATTACTATAAAAATAAGGTATTTTTCATATCATTAAATAAATTACACATATACTAAAAGTATAATTAGCACACACCGTATCCTTTAAACTCATTTCTTCTCCCCAAATGCACAAATCCCTCCATTATTTTTATTCCCTCCAAAATTTCCCTCCCATCCGAGTGTAATGGCGACTTATTCTCCACCAAATCGTAGATGTGATTTGAAATTAAAGAGATCCCTAATATATCTAGGATTCACGCCTATAAATTCCCCAAAGTTTATTGAACACCATAACCAAAAGTAATTCTGCTACCTAGGGTTTAATAGTTTGAGGTATTAATTAAATCATCTTAAATATTGAATTGCTTGATTGAATGATTCATGTGTGGCTATTTGTATCGAACAGTTGATCAATTGGGTGTTATATGTGTTTAATTGTTATAAATTAGTATGCTTTATTTGTTATGTTTTTCTTTAGGGCTAGTGGGTTAATTCATTTTGCATTTAGTATTTGCGTATTATAATTATACTAGTAATAAGTATGTTAAGACAAATTGTAGGTGTTGGTTTTTTTCCAGGCTTTTGTCCCGTATGTAGTTTCCTTATATTATCTTTGATAGCATTGTTTGGTTGTTACTTGTGATTCATGTCATAGAAGTGCTTATCAGTTTTGAAGCCTGATATTGTTACTTGTGATTAGGGGTGTCAATAAGGCCGACCCGTCCTGAACGCGAATAAACATATTCGGGTTGGGTTCATTGAGTCCAAAATCTTATTTGGGTCACCCGAATACTAACTAGGGTCGCGTTTCGGGTTTAAAATACTTTGCTTCTATGAAATTAATATAATCGAAATTTATGCATTAAAGATACGAAAATGATATTTGTTTCTACCTTTTGCGCATAAAATCCTTTATAACCAGTTGACGATGTTCAAATAGATAAATGAAAAGTGAAGATAATGAGTGATATATAGTGCATTTCAAGTGGCATATATGTTATAGTTAGAAGTTTAAGTTGGGAATAAAAATCAAAACGATATAACTATGCTCTAGCCTACTACAACCCATTTTGTTGTACACATTATTTTTACTTTTATACTTTTCTTTTTGTATTTCGGTTAAACAATTAAGCAATCTGATAAACCCGAATCACCCCTACATGGAATTCATGTCCTAGAATTGATTATCACTTTTGCAGCCTGATGTTGTTACTAAATGAATGTGTTTATGTCATTTGCAAAAGGCTGTTTGGGATTGCTTAGTAAAAATGGTATACTTTTCAAATAAAGCAATACAGGGGCTGTTCATTGTGTATCTGATATAGGGGATGTTCATTTTGTATCTGATATAACAATGATTGAAGTGCTTATATGCTATACTTATACCAGAACTCAGGAAACAACTACAGTAGTTATAAGGGGTTGTTTGATGCTAATCTGCTATAACAAAACACTATTAAAAGTTAACATAAGTACCTTGTTACTGATTTGTGCATGTATTTTTGTAGTATATGACATGATATGTTTACCTAGGTACTAATATAGTATTGCTAGTGATTTGTGAATCTATTCTGGTATTATATAACATGATATACTTACCTAGTCACTGATTTTTGCATCTATTTTGGTATGATATGACATGTTAAGATTACCTAGGTACTAATGTAGTATTGCTAGTTAGTTGTGCTAATCTGTTATACTTTTTGAATAAAGCAGTATAGGGTTGTTTGTTGTGTGTCTGATATACCAATACTTGAAGTGCTTATATGCTATACATCGTCATTATTTCACAAGCATAATAAAACATAAACTATAAAAAGATATTGTCGTTGTTAGGGATGGATATGAGTTGGATGTATCTGAAGGATAGAACATCATCACAGTTTACCAAAGGTGTTGAGTTATTCTTGGACTCCATATTTTCAAATGTAGGGCCAGGTTCGTTTAAAAAATGTCCATGTGCAAGGTGTGGTGGCCGTTTTTATAATAAGAAAGAGGTTATGAAGGATGATCTTATTGTTGGTGGTTTTATGGAAAACTACTTGCCGTGGTTACTTATGCATAATTTTGTGATTCAAAGGGATAATGAACTAGAAGAGGAAGTGATCACAAATATTGAGAGGGATGACATTGTTGGAATGGTACAAGATGCAATGGGAATTCCGAATGTGGTGGAATCTGCTGATGTAGATGAAGGAATGATGGATGATGAGACAAAAAAAGTTCTTAAGATGTTAAAGGATGGACAACGACCTTTGTTTAAAAGGAGTAAATGATTCACATCGCTTTCTTTCATTACTCGACTCTTACATATAAAAGTACTTGGTGGGTGGTCAAACAAGTCCTGCACGATGGTGCTTGAGCTGTTTTTTGAGGCGCTTGAAGAAATAGGAGATGTAGTAATGCCAAAGTCATATTATGAAGCCAATAAAATAGTTTCTGAGTTGGGGTTTTCCTACGAAGCATGGGATGCATGTCCGAATGATTGTATGTTGTTTCGTGGTGATGATAAATTTCTTGATAGCTGTAGCATTTGTGAGGCTTCTAGGTACAAAAAGTTTAACAGTGACAAGCAAGATGATGATGACAATGTGATTTCGAAAAGGAAAATTCCTGTTAAACAGGTGCGTTATTTTCCATTGAAACCAAGGTTAAAGCGGTTGTTTATGTCTCCCCACACTGCATCTCAAATGACATGGCATTCAAAGGAACGGGTCGATGATGGTTTAATGAGGCATCCTGCGGACAGTCCAGCATGGAAAATGTTTGATAAGAAATATCAAGAATTTGGGCGTGAAAGTCGTAATGTTAGACTTGGGTTAGCATCTGATGGGTTTAATCCATTCAGGACCATGACTATTTCACACAGTACATGGCCAGTGGTTCTAATTCCATACAACCTACCACCATGGTTGTGCATGAAACAACCTTCATTTATTCTTTCTGTTCTTATTGATGGTCCTAAAGCTGCTGGCGATAAGATTGATGTATACTTGCAACCTTTAATAGATGAGTTAAATGAACTGTGGCATGATGGTGTTTCTACGTATGATGCATCAAGTAATAGTATGTTTCAGTTACATGCTGCCCTTTTATGGACAATTAGCGATTTTCCAGCTTATGCCAAATTATCTGGTTGGAGCACACAAGGAAGACTTGCATGTCCAGCATGTAACATAAAAACCCGATCTTTTAGACTAAAGCATAGTCGTAAATTCTGTTTTTTGGGACACCGAAGATGGCTAAAAGAAAGTCATAAGTTCAGGAGAGATAAGGCGGCTTTTAATGGACAGCCGGAATGGGATCCGCGACCAAGAGTATTATCAGGTACTGAATTACTTGACCAATTGAAAAATGTAGAGACAATATATAAAAAAGAAGATGTATTCAAAAAGAGGAAAAGAGAAGAATTAGAAAAAGAGAACGAGAGGGAGAGAAAGGCTGCATTAAGAAGTGAGAAAAGAAAGATGAAAGAGAAAATGAAAGGAAAAAGGAAGATGAACGTAAAGGGTAAACAGAAAGCAACCAACTCGAATGACAAAGAAGGTAATGAACACGAGAGACAAGATAACTGGAAGAAAAAGAGTATTTTCTTTGAATTGGAATACTGGGAGTTTTTACCTATTCGTCACAATCTTGATGTCATGCATATAGAAAAAAATGTGTGTGATAATGTACTGTTTACACTCTTAGGCATTGCTGGAAAAACAAAAGATCACTTGAATTCCCGGCTTGACCTGAGAGAATTAAACATTAGACCTTCTTTACACCCTCAAGAGACTAATTCTAGCAGAATTTTACTACCACCAGCTTGTTTTACATTGGGAAAAGATGAAAAGTATCAATTTTTGAAGTTGTTGAAGGATCTTAAGGTACCCGATGGATATGTGTCTAATATTTCACGATGTGTCCATCTCAAAGAGCATAGCATTTGGGGTTTAAAGAGCCATGATAATCATATTATCTTGCAACAGTTACTCCCTCTTGCTGTGAGAAGACTTTTACCAAAGCATGTTGTTGAAGCTCTAATCGAGCTATCAAACTTTTTCAGGATATTGTGCTCGAAAGTTAACTCAAAAAATGATCTACAAAAACTTCAAGATCGTATTTCACTTACACTTTGCCATCTTGAAAAGATTTTCCCGCCATCTTTCTTCGACATTATGGAGCACTTGCCTATACACTTGGCTGAAGAGGCATTACTTGCTGGACCTGTACAATATCGGTGGATGTACCCAATAGAGAGGTACATTTGGTTGTCAAGTTATCTGAATATAAGTTCTGTTTTTTTGTTTATATAACTATATATTTGTTTTACTCAGGTACTTATTAACATTAAAGATGTATGTTTGTAATCGAGCCCGCCCAGAAGGGTGTATTGCAAAAGGAGCTTTAATGGAAGAGTGCATGACATTTTGTGCAAGGTATCTAAAGGACATCGAAACTAAGTCCACACGGCCTGAGCGAAATTATAGTGGTGAAGATAACGTGGGTTCTCATTTTGGAATTGAAACACCTTTTCTTCTTGATCGTTTAACAATGGAGCAAGCACATCGTTACATACTAGATAGTACCGACGCAGTTGCACCATATAAAGAGTAGGTTGTTGATTGTTTTCATTACATTATTACCTAAATAAACCAGTAGTCTTGAACTTGGCGCTGCTGTGAAACAGTTGGCTCTACTGATTCAAGCCCTCAAATTGTTGAGCTGAGCCATGCTAGACTGTGTTTAACTATATATTAACAAGAATATATAAGTAATTGTTTCTTGTTTACTTTCTGTTATATATAAGTCATTGTTAGTGGGTTGTGCTAAAGCACAGCTAAAAAATTAACTATTAATATTAACTACTGTACATATTGTATTATGCAGGAGACATTTGCGGTCCCTCCAAAAGTTAGCCCCTCGTGAACGTCAGCGCCTTCATAATAAAGAGTTCCCGTCTTGGTTTAGAGCTGATGTAAGTGCTGAATATCAGGAAAAAATTCATAAACCAGTATGCGCTTACTATGGTTTAATTAGTTTCATTTTAATGATTATAGGTACTAAAACAAGTTGAAGAAAAGAAGGTGTTAACGACAGAAGTCATAGACATGGCAATGGGTTTGACAAATGTGGCTAAGAGATATAACGGTTATATTGTTAATGGATTTAGATTTAGAACAAAAAAAAATGGATAATAGTAGAGTTACACAAAACAGTGGTGTTATTGTGATTGCAAGTACGACAAGCTTCTCAAGTAGTAAAGATAAAAATCCAAAGTCAGGGGAGTTAACGTATTATGGAGAGCTGACAGATATCATTGAAGTTCGTTATACTGATGAAACAAAATTTGTCTTATTCAAATGCAATTGGGTAGACAACAGGACAGGGGTTAAAGTTGATAACTTTGGTTTTACATCAGTTAATTTTAGTCATTTGTTATACAAGGAGAACAACCCAACTGATGAACCCTTTATCCTAGCATCACAAGCTGAACAAGTCATGTATATTGAAGATCCTGTTGACCCAGAATGGGAAGTTGCCATTAAAATGACTAGTAGGGATACATTTGACATGGGTGAGGACGAAAACTCAAATACAACAGTTGCAGTGCCTCAAGCCCAACCATATAGTTCTCAGCAATTGGATGAAAGAAGAAGTGTACAGGAGGGTGAAGAGATGTGGGTGAGGCATGGTATTGAAGGAACAATTATTGAAAAGAGAGCTGATCGATCTCATACAATAGAAAATCAAGACCAAAATAATTCAGTTCATGTAGTTGAGAGTGACTCTCATGAAGAATTGGAAGATGAATTAGATGCTCGGGTATCTGATGACTCTGAAGAAGAGTTTGACGATATGATAGATGATACTTTTGACACTACAGATGACGATGGTGTTGGGAATATGGGAGATGATGAATCTGACGATGATTAGCTTCCCTCATTCAATTTCAAAGCTTATTTTGTTTTGTCTTAATTAGATCAAATACTTGTGTATATTTGATAGGAATTGTCCTTTTTATGTGTTCTTCTTGATTTAGAATAGATACATTTGTCTTCATATCTCATTTGTGCTTTTTCTTTTGTCATTTATTTGTTATAAACTTATAATTGTTATTTTTATTCAAGCCATTGATCTTAATTTATTTATTTATTTTTTTGTAGGTTTTATCATGGCAGCTAGAAAGAGACGACGCATCTACACTTTCATGTCTGAAATGCCACGGTCAACACAGGAAAACAATGAAAATCAAGATGTGGACACAAATGTCTCTGTTCAGACTCCTACGGAACACAATCAGGATACTGGTAGTGTACCAACACTGATAGGAGGAGACTCGTCACAAGAACTAAATCGCAACAATAATACCACTGATGCATCAGTTCAGTCTTCTTTAGGATCACGTGGACCTGGTAAAAAATATATGCTATTTTGTCATTATTTAGTGTTCTTAGAAGGTTTGAGTACATAACATACGGTTCAGTTGGAATTGTTATAGGACCTAGTACGAGCAATGATGTACGTAACAAGCGTCGAGGACCAACTTTTGGTTATCAAGAGGTGGACACAGATGTCTCTGTTCAGACTTCTACAGAATATAACCAGGATACTCATGCTGCACAAACACAATTAGGAGACTCGTCACAAGAACTAAATCGCAACAATGCCACTGATGGATCTGTCCAGTCTTCTTTAGCATCAAGCGGATCTGGTAAAAAGATATATATCCTATTCTTTTCATTATTCAGTATCCTATAAAGAGCCGAGGACATAATATATGGTTCGGTTGGAATTGTTATAGGTTCTAGCACAAGCAATGATGTACGTAAGAGGGGTCGAGGACCAGCACTTGGTTATCAAGGAAAAGAGAAAATCAATATTATTTTCAATGAGCGCATGCAGCCTATCGGGGATAGTAGTACTGATCTCGCAAATTTACTTGGTGGAATTGCAAAATGTGGGGCTCGTGCTCCTCTTAATGTTGTTTCATGGAAGTTAATGCCAGAAACCAATCTTGAATTAATGTGGCGAGATGTTAAGGTATTATCGTGCTCCTCAATTTACATGTATTGTTGTAAGTATGAAGTATTATATAGATAATTGTATTTATACTACGGATAACACAAAATTGTTGCACACAGCATAAGACAGATGCTCCAGAAGGTTATAAAGAAACTTGTTTGAGGTTGATCGGTGGTCATTGGAAAAAATGGAAAAGTAGAGTAAAGCATGATTTCTTTACTCCAAACAAAGATGATCCAGAAAAACTTTTAACTCCTCCTTCAGACACTCGGGTAAATCCCGAACAATGGCCGGATTTAGTGAGCTATTGGCAGCGTGACGATGTTCAGGTAACTACAATTTCCTATGAAAAATTACTGTATATTTAACGCCAAGTCAAAACATTTTGGTTAGGATGTTTGTTCAAAATTTTAGGTTTAACATACTTGTCCCATTATAGATACAACATAGCTATAATCTATTCCATGACATTTTTTAGTTTATTTTATTAATTTAGTTTTTTATTTTAATTTTTTCAGGCTCAATCTTTGAAAAATTCCAATAATCGAAAAAACCTGGAGTTTTTACCAAGAACTGGTAGAACATCACATGCCAATGTTCGAGAGGAGGTACAAACACACATACTACATTCATTCAGTTGTATGTTATATACTTTTTACCGCTTCCAAATATTAATTAGATATATTTAAAACTTTATCTATAGATGAAAGCTAACAAAGAGGACTTATGCCGTGCTAATGTGTTTATTAAAACGCGTAGTACGAAAGATGGTGCTATACCAGATGAAGATACACAGATAGTTGTTGTAAGTACTTTAGTTACATATATATCACCTAAATTTATATTACTTGACAACTTAGAATTATTAGTCGATGTATAATAAATAATGTATTTGTTTTTATATTATTAATAGATGTATATTTGTGTTTTCAGGATCGAATGAAGCAGAAGTTAAATGAGGTACCACAATCAGAGCAAACTGATTCATTTAAAGAACAAGTTTTCATTGATCTAGTGGGCCCTGATGGACACGGAAGTGTCAAGACTTTTGGTGGAGGAGTATCTACTCGTGATGTTTCTGGGGTTCACTCTTCATCAAGAAATACCATCTCTTCAGATGCAATAGAAAGGATGGTTCAAGCTCAAGTAGATGCGCAATTAGAGACTAAGGTAGCTGAGCGGGTAGCAGATCTAGTAGAAGAGCAAGCTGCGCAGATAGATGCCAAAGTAGCAGAGCAAGTAGCAGTGCATGTTTCTAATTATGAAAAAGCGCAAATGGAGTGGTTTAAAAAACTAGAATTACTGCTAGGAAGGGAGTTGCCACCTCCGCCGGGTCATCGCGAAACTAGGTCTGGATCAAGTATTGGCAATCAGGTATATCTCTAATTACTTGTTCCTAATGTATGCTCTATTAAACTTGCATCAAACTATCAAATCAACTGAATTTTTAAGGTTCAAACTTAATCAAATGAAAATTGATAAAAGAGTTAATATATACTTGAAAATGTATTCTAGCCTCTATTATACTCCTTGTTGTGGTTTGGTCTCAGGTTTGTCTAATAATTGCCCTTTTTGCTTTGCTGTGATGTGCCTTGTTTCCAATTTGCTTCAGACTTTTGAAGTCTTTTGGTCCCATGTTTGTTTTAGTCCCCTGAGATAGGTTTCATTTTAGGTAGTCTTCTTTTGGTCCCACGTTTGTTTTAGCTGTGGTTGTTGAAAATGAGGATTTGTATGTGTGTGACTATGGGAGGGACTGAGTGGTTGTTGAAAATGAAGATCTGTATGTGTATGACTGTGGGAGGGAGTGGGTTTGTGTTGTGTGAGTTTTTTTTAAAGAAATAGTAGATGCAGGCTCAGGTGATAACTAATGTGGTGATATGAGCTTCTATAACAAATATACTACTCTATTTGATGATGTGGCTATTGAAATGATTCTTCTTTTATTGAGACTACAAGTAATTTATATAATTATCTTTATTGGGTCAAAAAAAACTATTAATATTAGTTTTATATTAGGCATTTAGGTGACTTACTGACTACTGTATTGAATGGGTGATATATAATGCATTACGTTTTTCTTTATGTACATTTCAAATAAGGTTGACTTCTTTTTTCTATAGAACCGGTTTGACCCGGTGGTTCAACCGGTGACCCAGTGAACCGGTGACTCGACCGGGTTGACTCAAAACCCGAGTTTTAAAACATTGCTTAAGGTATATATGGTTTGTAGGTAATTGTCTCTTTACATGCAAGATACAACCTGCATTTTTTCAGTACAAACCGATTAGTTCTGCAAACTTAAGGTACATGCAAGATACAACCTGCAGTTTTTCAATACAAACTGATTAGTTCTGCAAATTTTCAATAGAAAGGTGATTAGGTCTGCAATTTTTCTTAATTCTAATACATGCAAGGTAACTGAGGTTATGGCTTTGAATATTGTTACTTGTCATTTGTGCATGCAACCTGTTTCTATTGCTATTTTCTATATTGAATTTTTTTCTAGCTTGTTTCATACATATTTCTAATGTTGGAATATTATATTATGCAGGGTTCATGAAGACGACGTGATCCGAGGAGCTTTATTCATTTTCATTAGTAATAAATCGTCTTAGTAATTTATATTGAGTTCTAGTTACGACTGTTTCATTCTAAAGACCATTACTTGATGTTGGACGTATTGTTTTTAACTTTAATGTATTCAAGTGACCATGTTTACTTGAATTTATTTATGATTAATAAAACTTGAGTTCAATTTATTTTTTGCTTCGATTGAATTATATTTGCAAAAAATTGAGATGGTTAGTTGCTATGATGACTAACTAATTAATGAATGCAAAACCGTGCCAAATGACTTCTATAGCAAACACAAAAATGTGCCAAATGTTTTTTTGGCAAGGCGGATTAAAATGTGCCAAATACGTTTGGCACAAAAAAAGTAAACCGTGCCAAATACATTTGTCACGGTATATAAAACCGTCCCAGTTAATTTTGGCACGATAAATAAAAACTGTACCAAATAAGTATTCGGCACGGTAAATGAATTGGTACCAAATACGCATTTTGGCACGGTAAATACAAACTGTACCAAAAAAAGCATTTGGAACGGGAAATGAATTGGTACCGAATACACATTTGGCACGGGTTGTAAAAGTGTGACAAATGCCCATTTGGAACGTAAGATTATCGGTTGTGCCAAATACCTCACTCATGGCACCCCAAAGTTAAACCGTCCCAAGAACTGTGCCAAATACTATTTAGCACGGTTTTAACCCGATCCAAATGTATTTGGCACCCTCATATTTAGGACAGAGCCAAAAGTGTGCCAAAGCCGTGCCAAATAGCATTTGGCACGGTTTTTTGAGTATTTGGCACAGTTTTGCACCCTCCCAAATACCACTTTTTCTTGTAGTGTGTTAGGAGCTTCTTAGCCGGCTCGACATAGGAGTGAAGTAGGCACTCATAGGATTGGGGAATTAAGTGCGCCACCCCATGAATGGTATTAAGGAATACAATCCGTCATCCACGCAACTATAACAAGTAATTAACGTGTAAAAGATATCTAGGGAGTAGTGAAATCTAAGTAAACACATTTTCTCCACTTATTGCTCACAACCTTAGTATAATTTAATTTATTTTCATTTCTAGTATTTTATTTTGATTGCATCTTTAGTATTGGGTTAGTTGACTAGCAACTAATTCCGCCCAAATCCTTCAAACCCGAGATTTTTACTTGCTTTCTAAAAAAATATAAAAATACAAAAAGAATCATCCTTCATCTTTAGAACTAGTATTTAGGTTTTCTAATCCTAGCGACACTATTCCTAGCTGAACGATCAATCCCCCGGTACTTGTCACTATACTATACTACAACGATCAGGTACACTGCCTGGTGGGGGTTGTAAGCTTCTCAAGATCCCTTGAGAGGTAAAGCCTGGTGCGATTCCCACGTATCATTTTGTCGAGATAAATTTTCTTTCCAAATTTTTACAAAACTAGAGATAGAAAACAAGAGAATTTTTTTCTCCAACTAAACGCACCCTATGTGTTTTTTGTGTAGATTTGTTCCTTTCGGGATTAGGAAAGGAAGTGATTTACTAACATCATGGGCTTGTGTAAATGACTAAATATACAATTATATCCTCATTTTTCTCTCATTATCACGTAAGTGGATTACCAATAATTGTGATTGATCAATAGCAAAAAGATGATCCACTGACAATTTACAAATAAAAATAATTTACAAGGTATGCAGATAAACTTAATTAATTTTTTCTTACAATCTCGTATATATTTTCAATTGTTGTGATTTATATAAATGCTTTCCTAGTGATTATAAATATTATTTTCCCTTGAGGGAGGGGAAAAAAAACACAAATATGTTGGTTACTTACCCGTTTCTTGTCTATATAGTGGTTTAATTCAAAAATATACATGTTACACGCGGATGACAACTCTCTAGTAGATTGTTGACTACTTACATGTTTATATGTTGGTTACTTTTCCATGTTTAGGCTACTGTAAAATTAATATTCAGTGACTTTGAATACTTATATTGTTGTCTTGTCTATATAGTCAAGGACATATAGGTAATTAATATATATATTGCTGTCGCTACTTAGAGAAAATATTATGACGTGGACTTCATTTTGGTTAATTGGATCATGTCACTACTTAATTTCAGCCACATAAAACAAGTATTTATTTGTTTGCCGTCAAGCAACACCCTGCTATGGATATACAAAAGCTATAAAACAAACTCCTCTACAATTAAGGAAATGAATATGTTCCCTTTCCTAGCCCAATTCATTGGAAAAAGATATGTTTCTTTTGGCGCCTAGATTTCAAACTTTTGTATCAGTCTTTTGCCGCATGCATCACCTAGGGTTTCTATAGTATATATATGAGTTGTCATTTTCAGTCTTCACACACAAATCACAACCAAATATTAACAAGTATTACTTTCATTCTTTGCATACAAATACCAATGGCTAGCCATCAGGTAATCCTGTCTTCATATTACTTTCATACTTTCATTCTTGGCATTCTAATCTTCTTTTTTTGATAGGATCTTGCTGCTGAAATCATCAATAACAACCAGCTGATATGTTTTATATATCATGTTTTTAACTATTGTATACATGTAAAACCAGGATCATCGTTTTCAGCAATGATTCCAAAAAGAGAAAACGTGAAGAGAATCTCAAAAATTAGAAGTGGACTGAAGTCATTGACGTTGATGATCTTCCTGATCATGATGAACCTGTCCCAAACACCGCTAACGTCACAGATCTCACAAACATTCAACATGTAACTACATTAATATACTTATTTCTCTATTCTTTTTCTTTTGTTTTTATGAAAGAGTCACATATTTTCATTAACTTATCCGCTAAATTTTCATGCAGGAGGTTAGTGATGATGAAATACTAATGGCCCCGATCAATAGAAACAAAAGAAACCAAATAAAAATAACTGGAAGAAACAGGTTCAAGCAACTCTTTGATGAAGTGGAAGCGAAGAAGATGAAATTGAAGAAAATGAAGATGAAAGTGAAGAAAATGAAACCGAAGAAGATGATGATGACTTTTAGGAATATCTTAAATATCTTAAGTTTTAGTTTCAATTGTCAATCTACTGTCGTAGTAGTATGTCTTTAATTTCATTGTCTCTTTTAGGTGATCAATAAACAAATGCTTTACTTTATATCTCATTGGTGAATTAACTTTTTGATTCGATTTAATTACTTAACAAAAACGGAACTATTATGTGTCTTGGTTTGTGCTCCTGTTATGTGGCGTTTCTTTTGGAGTAATAAGGATGGATTTGTGTTCATGTGTATTGGAGTGATAAGGTTTGAGAATATAATAAACTCATTATGTGTCGTGATGCGTTTAACTAGATTTAAAAAGCAGATGTGATTATGGTTCATGTACATGCGTTCTATGGATGTATAGGGTAGGAGTGTGTAGCTACAAGTGTTGTGGAGTGATAAGGAAGTATGTATGATCTTTGACAGTTTTGGGAGCAAGGAGAAGTAAGGGGGCTGAATTATTTTGGGAGGAAGGAATGATAATGAAGAATGTGTTTCACGAGACTTTCTATATGTTATACTTAAAGTGCTCAATGTACAAAAAAGTTAGGTTATCACAATTCATACTTTTATTGAAAAATGTATAAAACTATGTGTTAGCATACCTGTAAAGTATCACAATCAAAAAGGAGGTTAAGTTTGATGCAAAATATATGGTCTAACACATGTACCAAAACAAACCATGAAAAGTTAGATGCAAAATGACTGATCTTCAATATCAGGTTTCCAAAATGTTTTTGATTCAAGTTTTGACTTATTCAAACATGCAACATGATAATATTTAATTAAAAAAAAAGTGCTACTTAAATGAAAAGTTTGTTATATTTTAGATAAGATTATGTAAAACTAAAATACACATATTGTGGTAAATTGAAATTTTGAATGTTTACTTTTTTTACCCGAATTATTTTACTAAAACACATATACTGATATCCTTTTTAGCGCCTTCTTTACCTTCTTTTACCTGCAAATATTTCAAGATTTTATTCTCAATCTTTGCATTCAATATTATGGTGTGTTAATTACATTTGTTACAACACTTGCCTGTTTTATTTTATGTTACATGTGTCCACTTAGCTGCTTTTTTTATATTACATGTGTAGCGGGGTATGTAATGGGCAAAATAGTGTTGTGTCAAAAACTCCCAGTGTGCGATTTCTATTCCAAAAAATAGCCTCCTTAGGTTTCTCAAACTGACCCATTTTGACAAACTCGGCATTTGGAATAAAAAAAAAAAAAAAAAAAAAATGTTGACCTGTTTGGGATTAGGATCTAAAAATATGCATTTTTAAGGATACACATTAGATTGATCACATAAGTTTATAAATTTGGCAGCCCAACATGTTTAACTCAATTAAACATTAGATTTATCACATTACTTTATCCATTTTTTTTCAAACTGATCCATTGGAATAAAAGTATATGTATATTGATGTTTTTAGGATTATCTACTTAAAATGGATCAGTTTTGAAGGTTTGTTAGCTGTTGAGTACAAAGATATTCAATTTGTTTGTTTCGCTCATGACATGTTTGTTACATGAGTTCTTGACTGCAATTGGTTTGTTTGGTACATGATCTAACTCGCATATTAAGTGGTCGATGTCAATGACTTGAATAAACATCGTGGGAGTTCTTCAATGTCTGTATCGGTAACAAGCCTCGCAAATTCTAATGTAGCATCGGGATTAAACTATTCTGATATGGTTGATTATGCTACTGATTATGAAAATTTGGGAATGACCATAACTGAGGATGAAGAAAAGTTGATGGATGAAATTGAGTGGAACTGGGTCTCTGAAATAGTGCCTCCTACAACTCATACAGTTACAAATCAGCCTCCTCATGCACCTAATACAAATATGAATGATCTCGTTGATGATCCCGTACATGATGAGGTTAATGCTACTGTTGTTCAGGCTCCTGTTCATGATTCCGTACATGATGTATCTCATGCAAGTAACGAACTTACAATTGCTGTAAAGACAGGTGTGTGTCCTTCTTCAAATGCTACTGTTGTAACAGAAATTGATGAAATGCCAGATGAGGTGAATGTTAACAACATGAACTTTGAGGTTAATGAGGTAGCAGTTCCTCAACTTATGGACATTATGCAGGATGAGGGAGATGAGGAAGTGGTTAATCGTTCGTAGTCCTTTACTTGAATCGTTTAGACAATTTGCTGCCATTTAATCCGTTTACAAATTTACTTTGATCATTTAGTACATTATTAAAATAATGAGTTTAGATCATCATACGTTATGCTTTATTTTATTATTCTATTGGACTTTAATCATGATCTTTTTTCTTCAACTTTTCGATGTTCTATCTCTTCTTAACTTATTGCAAACATCATATAAAAAAACGTCTACCCGTGCGACGCACGGGTATTGTTCTTGTTTTGTTAGCTTTCATGTCCTTTCCTTCTACTTAAAAATACAAACTCAATAACACAAATTTCAATAATCACTATCTTCACAATGCCATCCCTTACTTTGTCCTTCTCATCCCATCCATTTCCATTCTTTAAAATTTAGACTCGAGAACAGAGCAGAGGCGAGGAGGTTGGCTCTTTTACCACCGACCATTTGGGCATGGTTACTACGCCATCTGCATCATACATCCTCGTATCTTGTACACGAATTAGACTAGGGGTGACTGGTGAGCATCAAACTGGACTGGACCGAAAAAACAGACCGGACCGAAAGTGTTCGGTCTGGTCCGGTCCGAGAAGTCATTGTTGGTCGGTTGTACGTAAGACCGGACCAGATAGAGGGCCGAACATGAGGTAAAGTATGGATCAAGGACCGAACTTAAATAGGTTAGGTCCGGTTAGGTTTCTCGATTCGATCCGGTCCACGATCCGACATGCTCACCCCTAAATTAGACATAAATATATATATTTTTTGAGGATTTAGACCTACGATACATGTCTAATTCGTAAATCATTTGTACAATTATATTATCTATTTTTTTTCTTCAAATTTCCACGAATTATTTTTTTGAATCTACCAATCAAATCGTTAGATACATTTATAGGCATGATTAGTAGGCACAACAATTATTTTTCATATATGTTTTTATATATTTATATATATATTTTTTAAACTCTTTCATAATATAAATATAATATCTTTTAAGTTCGAATTTTTTGTTAGTGTTAAATCAATTATATAACCTAAGAATCGAACCGAATTCAAATTTAGTTTAACCTAATTTGAAATCGTTTTTTTTTTTTTTTTTTTTTTTTTTTTTTAATTTATTTATTTATTATTATTATTTTTTTTAATAAATAAATAAATAAAAATCTGATCAGCTTCCCTAAACTATGTTAAAAAAATCACTTTACCCAGACCGTTTTACAATTTTCACATAATCAAACCGGCTGTCAACCCGGTTATAAAACCCAAAGTCACCGGATCCACCACACCGGCGACCATTAACACTAACATCAGCAACTAAAAACTCACTCCAGTTAGTTAATTAGTTAGTTAGTTAACCTAACATTTAACTACTTATTATATATCTTGTTCATTTTCAACTAACCGCACCTTAACAAAATGTGATATTGCTCCAGATAATCAATCACCTAGTAGTCAGGTACTACTACTTATTCATCCTTTTTTTTATATATTAGTTTATGCTATTGATCTAACTATGCCCTAGAACTGTTGAATTGACTGATCCCTAATTTTTACAGCGCGTAGTTTATATTATATGCACATTATTTGTAGTCCACTTTCTATTATGAATTTTAGAACCGCGTAATCCGGAGTTCTTTCTAGAATCGGTCTTTGTACCTTTGGGCCAGGGTAGGGGTGTAACTGAATTTTGGTAGTATCACCTTTTGTTATACTTGTTACTTTCTAGAAGCAGTCTAGTAGGGGTGTTATTGTCTACATCATTATTTGTAATCTGACTTTAAATATTTTTGTCATACTAGAACGGTACCCGCGCAATGCCGAGGCGGGTACCGTGTGATTATATTTTGCGTTATTTGGTTACACATTTAGTTGTCTTCATGCTTTATAAGTAGAGATAATAGAGATGGTTAAGCCAAATAATTTTAGTTTCAACAACCAACCGCTTCCTAACCAACTTGCTTCCTAACAAATTAATTTTGAAATCTTTTCATAATAAGCAAGAAAAATGTCTGAATTTTAAGCCTTTCTAATTATAGAATAGTCCCAAATGCATTATAATGTAGTATAGATATAGATAAGTTTAAGAACCATATTTTTAACATAAGCAGGAGGTAGGGGTAGGGGTGCCACTCTCTTTGTAGTCGACTTTAAATATTTTGGTAGTATCACCTTCTATTATAATTTCTTAGCATGAGTAACATCTTAGAGGTACTATTTAGAACTGTACCTTTTTACATAGGGTATGTTTGGCAAAACTAGCCGTAGCAGTTAGTAGTAGCGGCAAACAATAGGAGTTAGCACTAGTTGTTTATCTTATAAAAGCTTTTTGTAAGTAGGTGTATGTGTGATTTGAAAGTGTAAACTGACGTAAAAGCTCAACGTTTCTTCAAGTAGCGTTTTATTAAAAAATAAAACGCTAAAAGATCCTTGACAAACGAGCTTTCAATTTTAAACGCTAATTGCTCCAAAACGCTCTTAAAAGCTCGTCGCCAAACATATAGAGGTCTTTCTAGAAGCAGTCTCTCGACCTTTAGGTAGGGCAGGGGTATTACTGTCTACATCATAACTCCCCCGTACGCCCGCACACCAATGGGATTGGGTATTCTTATTGCTTTTGTTTTTGTTGTATTAAGTTACCGTGCTTATGTCAAATTTATGAATTATTTTTGTTAATATGATTAATTGATGGTTGATATGTTGATGTAGCAATGCTGTAGTTTATTGCTACTCGTTAGTAGGGAATAGTGTGTGGAGCTTGATTGAACCGGTATAGAGCTTCGAGTTAGTTTTGGATCAGCTGATTTTGCATTCTAAGGCTTGTACCTCATATAATTATGTTGGATCTATGGATTGTCCATTGTGTTTGCATAAGTGCTTGTGAAAGTTAAGATCTGTCAGAATAGTTCGGAATTATAGTCGTTGTCGTCAATATTTTCCGATTGATTTGAGTCCGTGGATGAGGGTGATTAGGATTCTGTATTTTTTTGCTTATAAGCCAAAGCAGATTAGCAGCTTAAGAGTTAGTACTTCTAGAGATAACTTTTAAGGAGATTTGAAGGTAAACAGGTCAATTTTATACCAAAATAAGCTGATAAGCATTAAGCAGCCCCCAGCCTGCTTATTGACAACTGCTTATCTTACCCCAAAATAAGCAGATAAGCAGAACAAAATAAACCTACTTACCTACCCAGACACCTTCTATGTTGCTTTTAAATTGTTACTTTACATGTGACCAACTAATTTGTTTTGTTTGTTAGTTGGATGCATAGATAATAAACATGACTGGAGACGAGACAGAAGAGGCACACAAGAATATTGGAAAGTTGTTGCAGTCGAAAAACATAACAAAAAGATCAATAAAACGAAAGTCTCATGGGAACACTCAAAGTACTCCAATGTCTAAGAAAAAGGTTGTTGACTATTTAACCAACAGCAAAAGGAATGACTTTAAGCATAGAAATTCTTCTCACAAACCAGCCAAATCCATGAGTATGGTGTCCTTAGAGGGTGACCAAAACCAGGCGGCAACTGGTTCGGATGAAAATGCAAATTTCGAAAAGGGAAATATTACTTCTGAGAATATTAAGCGGAGGCGAAAGCGAAAGCAAAAAAAGGCTAACAACAAAGTTGAAATCGACGAAGCTGCCAAGCTGAAAAGGAGGACGAGGTACCTTCTCATTAAAATGAGAATTGAACAGAACCTTATAGATGCGTACTCAACTGAAGGCTGGAAAGGTCAGAGGTATATATATACGTTTTTTTCGAATCCTTCTATTCTAAATTTGATGTTCATATTTTAACAATAGATAATTTTGTTGTTGGCAAGAGTCAAGTTGACTTGTTAACTTATGATTATTAGAGTGAGAGTAACTATACTCACTCATCCCAAGTTAAATAAATTTTGGCCAAAACATGAAACTACAATGCTTCTTCATTCTTAGGGTGTAAATCGCTTAATGTTACAATACTTATTAATACATTTTGTCACTGGGTATTTTCAGTATTAAATTTTACTAGATTATGTAGAAAGTATGTGAACAAGAGTGCCGGGATTGAAAAACTACAAAGTACACATAGCTGGTGAAAATGTTGCTTATCAAGCTAAAATGCCATATAATTTATCTAGGGATATGACACATTTAGCTCATTCATTCTAGGAGAAAGGAGCATGATATATCTATAATTGCTGCATCCAAATTTCTGTTATGACAAGCTGCAACCAACATGACATGTCAGATGTACTAAGGCTAAAATAACTTCATATGCGAAAGATGATTAGCTTATAACACATTTAGATATGATAATGATTTCATCAAATAGTGAATTGGAACACGCCAGTTTTGTCCTGTATCTTCGAGTTCTATTCCATATATCTTCAAATGACGGTGTACTTTTGATTGTGATTGCATTTTGTGAATTCTTATTGATTTGACGGGTAACTGGAGATTGTATAGGGAGATGAAAAAACAGACTAAGGGAGAGATCTTTGGCTAGAACTCCAGTAACTTTCCCGACTGTATTTCTTACCTATTATCATTTTGTAATCTGTGTCTCAAGTTTTTAGTTGCAACAGACGTATGAAGTTGTGCTATCATAATCTGATGTTTCTTAGTTTATATTTTATAACATGGAAGTGGGTACTTATAACTGATATATCTTCTTATATTGTTGTCTTTATAACTGATATATCTTCTAACTCCGTGGAGTGACCTTGTTACACTTGTTTCACATTCAGTCGAGAAAAAATAAAGCCAGAAAGAGAACTCCAAAGAGCCAAGAAGCAGATACTACAATGTAAACTTGGAATCCGTGATGCCTTGCACCAGCTGGATTTACTCAGCTCAGATGGATCCATTGATGAATCTGTAATAGGTCCAGATGGAACTGTACATCATGATAATGTATGTACCCGTTGTCTACATTAGTTAATTACAAGTCCCTGCTGTATTAAATATTACCTAGTAAATTATCAAAGTAGCCAAAACTATAAGAAAAAAAGTTCATCTGTCTTTATCTTACTCTATGAGGATTTGTGCTCCGGTGTTTCTGTTTAACTATATGCCTTACAGCTTGTAGATATGTAAAATGCATATAGTGTTTTGAGAAAGTTTTTTTAGAACTTGAAAAGCCAACTAGCACCTATCAATCAAAACTGGGAAAATAATTGAACAAAATCTCTCATTGTCTTTCCGAGATATATCTGTTTTTACAATTTTTGTTTCATTATGGACCCTGTAGTAGCATAATTATCTCTCTTTTCCAGATATATTCTATTTTCTCTCTTTCCTCATCTACCAACATATTAATAATGATTTGGTTACTTGTTATATTTAGATACACTGTGCCAAGTGTAAGCTGAGGGAGGCATTTCCTGATAATGATATAATACTGTGTGATGGGACTTGCAATTGTGCATTTCATCAAATGTGCATCGACCCTCCTCTTCTAACTGAAAATAGTAAGCTCTTCTTAAATCTTACCTACTATCTCATCTTGTCAAATGATCGATTTTATTTTTTTCTAAAAAGTAATTCAATATGTTATTTATGTGATTTCCCAGTTCCCCCAGGAGACCAAGGTTGGTTTTGTAAATATTGCGTATGTAAGACTGAAATCATAGACGCAATGAATGCACACCTGGGAACAAGCTATACCAATGACAGCACTTGGCAGGTTGGTAGTATTAGAATCTCAGTATGTTGCTCCTTGCCACGATTCCCCTTCATAACAATGGTCTCTCTATCCATTTAGGAAGTCATGAAATATTCATATGATAGTATGCTGCTATCGCCAATCAACCATTAAACCCTGTCTATAATTCAAAAATACACTGTGACTAATTTAGAAATGATGCATTTGCCAAAGGGTGCTATTATAAATAATAGAGTTTGTCTCCCTCCTTTGATATGTATGTGCTGCATTACTCATCACAACCTTACAAGTTAGATCTTGTTTATAGGCTACCAGTTAAGAAGGGATTGGATTGAATAAGACGTCAAAAAGGTTTACGAGTTGAATTAAAAGGTCAATTTGAGTAATCTTGTGGAGTGAATATTGGACCATATGTCAAGTGGGTTGGGTCAATATTCGGTTACTTTTTCATGCGTTTCTTATTGATTACACTAGAACAATAGCATAAACACATAATAACATGACAGCAAGAAAGTGAAAGCCATAATACAATAGCCAATATATCACAATATTGTCTTCTTCACGAATAAAATTGTAAGTTAAATATAACATCAAACATTTATTTCGTCCATTCAGATAGAGTTTATTTGATTTTTTTAAAAAAGAATGCTTTGTGATACTAAAAGTATCTTTTGCTTTGAAAATAAAGAAGTATCGTGATAAGCTATTTGGTTTTATAAAAATGTTGAAATCCTCCTCTAATCTGCAACACTAGTTTTTATTGTTTATTTGAAGTTATTGAAACATATTTGAAGCTAACGCATTTTAATATGACTTCTTTTCCAGACGGAGTACTTGAAAGTTTTCAAAAATGACTCATATATTTCGTCCTAAATAGTACGTGTAGTAATTCTTCATAGGACAGGGAAAGTTTGATGGTTGGTGTATTGTGCACTAATAGAGATAAATTTAGATTTTCACTGCTCCCAAGGAATATTGAGTACTTTACCACGACAATTCCTTTTCAACTCATTTTTAAATTCAAATTGAAACATCACTTGTAACTATTTTGTAGAATACAATGATATTTCCATGCTATGGGAGTTAGAACCTAATAAAAATGCATTGCTAAAAATTCTTGCTACTTTCATCAATTTGAAGAACATAATCGGATGGTGTTTGAAACAGGAGATATTTAAGGTTGAAGCCACATTACCTGATGACGGGGATACTATACTTAATCAAGAAGACTGGCCGTCAGATGAATCTGGAGATGATGATTATGATCCAGACAGAGTTGAAAAACGAGAAAACAGTTGCAGCAACAGCCAAGTTTGCTCTGATGGTGAATCTGCTAATGATGACGCCACCAGTAATTACAGTTTACAGTCACTAGAGGATGAAGATTTTGATGATGAATCTCTGAAGTTAAGTATAACTATGGGTCTCGAAAGCACCTCCACTGACGTTATCGGCCAGGGTTCTGGTTCGGGTTCAGATGGTGACTTCATGAGTGGTCGCCGACAACGTCAATCTGTTGATTACAGGAAGCTTTATGACGTAAGTACAATGTTTATTTATAACCTAAGTTGTATATGTAATTGTTTCCAGTATTTTTTTTCCTTCAAAGCATAAAGCTTGTGGAATATAAGAAGAAAAAAAGATGGGCGGCAGTTCTGCTATGAGTTTATCAGTTTATGGTCCATGCATGCTTAGCTCTTTTTATGAGACAGAGATCTAGGGATTCTCTTTGCACTTGATTGCTGTTAAATAAAGGCAGTCTTATGTAGAGGTGGTGAAAATGTGAAATAGCGGGTTGGGCAGGTTTAATGTTCAGATGCAAATGTAATTTTGTGTTCGGTAGAAACAGGTCGGGTTGGGTTGACCCAAAACACTTCTTGTACCAAATTATTTCTTATTCAAATAATTTGTGTCAAATATGATTGTAATAATTATATTATTTTATAAATAATTTTTTTTGATATAATGATTTTGGAGGTTCTATTCATGACACTATTTGCAACTTTTAACCTGTTTAATCATTTGACCCTTGTCTTTTCCAGTTTGTTTTTCGATTTAACCTATTAGAGATGAAACTTAATCCGAATAATAGACCCATTCGTAAGTAAATCATGTAAAATTACTGCCACTCATGTCTCTATGTGCTGTTATGTAGTTCCAATAAAAGTATGCCGTTTCTCTTATTAATATCAAACCAAGAGTTCAATACATCTGCTATGCTGAACAACGATGGTCATAATTTTCATTTATTTATTTTTCCATTTATTGTCCAAAAATAAACATAGCACTAGAACAACTATTACTTGTTAAAAGATAAGTAATTAGCATTTGTTTCTAATTATACAGGAAATGTTCGGAAAAGATGCTCTTGCTAACGAACAAGTAAGTGAAGATGAAGACTGGGGCCCCACTAACAGAAAGCGGAGAGAAAAAGAGTCAGATGCAGCCAGCACTCTAATGACTCTCTGCGAAACTGAGAAAAGTGTAAAAGATACTCTTTGCGAAACTGAGAAAAGTGTAAAAGATACTCTTTGCGAAACTGAGAAGAGTGTAAAAGATGTTGCTGACATTTCCACGGCTGACACAAACTTATCGTGCAAAGGGACCAAACGTTCATTTTTCAGGATTCCTGCTGACGCTGTAGAGGTACTTCCAATTTTTTTACTATATTACCAATTTTGACACATTGCTAATAAAAGGGTCAATTTGGGTTGTGTGTTAGCTAAAAGGTTGACAGGTCAACTGGGGAGAACTAGGTAAACAGGTTGTAAGTCACTTAAACACTATTCTGGATCCCGTACAACCTCTGAAATTTTTATTTGTAATCACACTTCAAACACTAATTATTTATAAGAATTTGTAAAAATGGAAATAAATAAATAAAAAATAAAAAAATAAAAAAAATGAATTTGTATGTGGGCAATCCGGCCCAGCCGGTTTTACTAAACAAATGCCTATTTCGACCCATTGCCCAACTCTCCCATCCGGCCCATCTTGCCACCTATAGTTTTTCTACTTATGTAATTACTTACTACTGTTCAGTGCTAGTGGCAGTGAGTACTTTCTTATTTCTCTTCTTTGTGTATTATATCAGAAACTTCGCATTGTGTTTGCAACGAATCAACTCCCTTCTCGGGCTCTAAAAGAAGAACTTTCCAAGCAGTTAGGTCTTGATCCTGAGAAGGTAATTATTTTCTGGTACTTGTAGTCAAAGTGAAATTAAGAAATTTATTTACGATCTTAGGCTATATATAGGACCGTATATTTCAATCCCAATTAGAAACAGGTGCGTTTTGACTTTGTTTTTCTTCTTTTTTGCATGCAACTGGTTATCTTTCAAGCTTAAGTACAGATCAGAGAATAGTGGTAGAACTTTTGTGAAATAAACACACAGTGCCTCGTCTAAAGAATGACTTGGCCTGATGTTTACTCAAAATTATTACAGCATAATCTGTCATGAAAGTAATGTTATACTGTTGACAAAAATGAAGCATAATTTTTGGTCGATTGAAGAACAATGTGAATATCTTGTGTCATTTTCACATAGAAGTATGATGGACTTTTTGTGTCATTACTCATTTTTCAGGTGAACAAGTGGTTCAAAAATGCACGCTACCTATCTCTTAAAACCAAAAAGGTGAGTTTGTAGATGTTATGGTTCGTATTAATTGGTACCACGGTGCTGTATTTGTATTGTATACTTGCATTGAGCATAACATTTCGCTGTCAGAGATTTAAACCTCCAAAGATATTGTGCTTCCTCTACTCCAAATCAGAGACAAGTAGAGTTTTGGAAGTCAATCACCGAACTTATAAAAACCTCATAATCCAGATTTGATGCTTCCATTTTTTTTTTCAGTTGACATACAGTAGGATTGTTTTCTTATTTCTTTCAGTTCGTAAACATGTATGTTTGACACTTTTATGTCCAAAACTTTTTATTGTTATTAAACTAGTTTATGATTACAGAATATGAATCATTGCAATAAATAATATGATTTATCTAATAAAAAAATCTAGTAGACGTCATGCATTATAGTACTCGTTGGCAGCTTTTGACCAGTTCAAACCTTTTGCCCCCGTATACTTGGTGCCCCCTTGACATATTAGATATCAAACATAACCCAAATCAGCCCATCTATAAAAAATGAGTCAAAAGTGTCTGCTATAATGAAATCTAATCACCTTTGTTTGAATTTCACGGGAAATATGCAGTTAGCTGAGGATATACCAACTCAAAATTACGATCCTTCGATATCAAAAGAATGTGGATCAGAACTGGCGAAGAATGAATCTATTGACAAAACTCTACCCGTGAATTTGCCAATAAATGTTGGCCATACACCAAATGACAGACGTCCAAAAAAATTCCGTAGGAGAAAGAATGCCAGCTCAGCAACTAGTATTGCAATGCAGCAGCAGGACGATGTGGACTTGCATCTTTCAACATCAGCTAACAAGGTACTATTAGCTTTCTGATTTCCAATTATTATCTAGGCTCTGAAAGATACAATCTAAGATTCTTGTTTAGTATATAATTCTTTTTGTGGATTTTAGTTTAGAATTTTCAAGTAGCCCTTACTTAATCAACACCTAGAGGTGGAAAAATGGGCATGTAAGCGGGTTGATAACACGTCAAATTGGGTAACTTTTCGGGTACGAGGCGAAACAAGCCGGGTAGGTTCAAGTCAAAACACTTAATAAAGTAAAGTAAAGTAAAGTAACTCCCAATACTGTCTTCCACAGGTTATGGGTCCCAATACCGTCTTCCACGGTGTATGGGGGAGGTTGAGACGTAGACAACCATACCCCTACCTAAGGTAGAGAGGTTGCCTCCGGTTCTACCATAGGTAGAAAAGGACCTCCGGCCTTGCAAGGGGTGAGGATCGAACCCTTGACCTCTGTCTCCAGAGGCAAGAGTGTTAACCACTTGATCCAACCTTGCTCTTTTAAAACACTTAATATGTATAAAAAAGAATAAAATTAAAACTAGATATAAATAATTTTTGTGTTACCACAAGACTCCCAGTTCTATTTTTTTTCTTAAAGAGTTGGTATAGTTTTGAGGAGAAATGGCGTGCAGTGCGTGCTAATTTTGACATATTCATCCATAAATGAGTCTTAACATGTTAAACTAATAAAATTTATAGAAAAAATTATCGTGTCAACATTAAAACTTTTTTTAATTATATTATTATTAAAAGGATATAGCTTCGTGATCGTATTCTATGATTAACAAAATAATTGCATGTCTTAACATCTTGTTCCGAAACTTTGTTAAGGTTGATGGTGGTGTAGATGTTGTAGAAGACGATGCAAGCTTAAAAATGTTAGAAGATAACGCAAACAAGAAAAAAAATAAAGCCGTAGTCATTGATGGCACTAGTGACGGTGACGACCAAGAAACAGCAACTGCAGCTGAAGCACACATGGAGAAACTTTGTTTTTTAAAGGCAAAGTTAGAAAAACTACAACAGGTATTACTCCTAAGAACACCAAATCGAAAAGCTAAAACGACAGCATCATCATCTATTGACCACAATGACATCATCTTCTTTCCTGTTGCACACCTTAAGGAAAAATCCTGAATTTGCACATACTTCATCATCACTACCCCCTTGCCACACCTTGTATTGTATTAAGAGTTAAGCCGGCTCTTTCATAATTTAGCACACATTAATTATCTCGTTATTGAAAGAAACCAAGTTGGGCTGACCAGTCCGAATTGACTCGCATATCGTTAGGTGACAGTTTCATGTTCAACTGCAGGCTTGTTCTCTCTTTGATTCATTTAACACACCCAAGTAACATTGCAAAACAAGATAGTAGACAAAAAATGAAAACGGCATAATTTATTAAACATAAACGAGAGAAATAAATATGATAAAGAGTGAGCAGTTATTACGCTAACAACTCCTGACTAATGTAAAGTACCATAATGAATTTTAAGCGCAATTAAGAGTCATTAGGCGAACTAAAAACCTAGAATAGGCATTTAATGTGTGTGGTCATATAAGATGCATAATCGAAATCCATAATTAGTTTTTATGAGAGATTTCAATGTCTTTGACCAAAATATTGATTTGAAACTATTGTTTTATTGTTTCTCCAAGCATTTGTTGTTATGGAACTCATTGTATATATTTTTAAATATGTTAACTGTAACTGAGACACTAGTCAGAGAGACTATGAGTAGACTATGCATGAGCATTTTCAGATAAATGAAAAATCATGTGACTTCTTCCAACATTCATTGCCCTTTAATTTTGGAGGCTATATTATTAATACCATGTTGTGCTCAAATTCCTTACTGAACTAGTGTACATGCTCAAATTCATCTAGGCATTACCAAGTCAAAATTATTTCGTAATAATGGCGGGTTAATACCTCATTTCGTAAGTCATCTTTACCAATATACTTATATTATGTGATAGGGGAGGGACCAACACTATATAAAGTTGGTCCTGCTTATAGGATCTATGTTACATAGGTAACTATATATAGTGACTATAGAGCATGTTAACTAATAGAACCATTATCATACTTATAAGGAGGCCGAGAGTTATCACCATGTGTACAATGCTAGTTAATGACTAAATGATCTAAGGAGTAAAGTACCCCGCCACATGGAAAATGATTTGCTTGAATGTATTCATATCATCAGATGAAATATGCGTAAGTGGGAAGTTGTGTATAATCGGTATCCGGTTTTTGTAAGTGACAATTTTGAATCTCTACAGTTTGGATGTATCAGGCTGAATTGTGTTATTTGCTCAATAATTTATGTTTGAATGTATCATTTTGAATTGCGCGTTATATGCTTAATAGTTCACGAGTAGTATTTTACAGAACACTATAAGCCATTTTTAGTTGATTACCAATGTTTCATAGTTTAGTTGAGGTTTTACTCGTAGTTAAACTCAAAATTGTTCATCTCAACAATTTGCGCATGTTTCTACGGTTGTTTGGGTTACAACTTACAAGGGAAGTGGAGTTATAGTGACACGTAAGCCAGAACTGTCAGTACATACGAGTTTTTATTTACCTGACACAGTGGGTTTACTGACACACTAGTGAAAATATTGTCTCAATAGGTTATAAATCTATTCCTGTTTTATATGGATCTTTAAGATGACACCATTGCTTACACGTTTTCATGCGTATATAAAACACAAGGACTCTTTTGTGACTGATGTTTACCCTCGTGTCATTAAATTTACTCGCTTGTTTATTAAACCATTTTTGTGTCACTAAACGTCAATATACTTGTAATAACTTGTAAACACAATTAGAAGACAAATCTCCAATTTTTTTTGTATAAAACTTGCTACAATTCATTTTCCTCTTCTACAAATATGACATAAACAAATTTTATAACTGACTTATACATAACAAAATTGTTGGATTCTCTCTCTTTACTCTCTTCTTAACTACTCTCACCTCTCCTCAACAACACTACAAATTGTTGTGCAAAAAGAAAGAATTATAAGGTCTGGAAATGTAAAAAGACTAAACAAGTGATTAACAGAAGATGATAGTAGATGCTATGAGTCTTCACATGAGGGAGAATTTGGCCTTCTAACAAATCGCCCCTGCAAAAATCAGAAAATCATCACATATTTGACAAAATATCTTAATATATAGAATAGATAAATATATGTAACACATGTTTAATTTGTATGAGAATAAATTACATATTTGAGTAATTATTATTAAATAAATGTTTAGCACATTGAATGAAATATAACTCATTGGGATAATGCATCATGCACCAATCATTATTATTATATCTAGGCTTTTCGTCATTGTAGGTTGTGGAACCCATTAAACCCAATTAATAAGACGAACATGATACACAATAAATGAAATTAATATTGTCATAATAATTAAATGGATTTCACTTTCATCAAAAAATATTGAAACTATTGTAGTTCATTCATATGAAAATGTAACAAAATTTACCTTAGATCTAGGTCGTCTATCTGCGTTAACTTTTCGGACTTGGTATCTTATTTTTTTAGAGAAGAGACGCGTTCGTTTTTTCTCCTTGTAACGCATCACGCTAGCTACTCGTAATCCTCCGTTCTCGGAGAATAAGTCTATTTGTGCCAATCTAGCCTGTCGATGCAAACAATACAAGAATGTACTGTTAAAATACATATCAAGACTGTCTAAATAATAAGGTACGATTAAAACAATAAGAATGTTGACAAAGTAATGAAATAATACTTTAACAAATGTTAGATGGTTTCATTTGTTTTCTGACTCAAAGACGCATTTTAGACCAATGTGTCAACTTTTATTTAATTAATCCTGCTTCATGATTCAAAACATGTCTTACTAAAAGTATAATTAAACTATTAGAACGAAATAAATTATTGAAATTTGGAATCCTTAAAATGGACAAATATGAGTTACTTTATTCCTTTAGTTGCATAAACCAAATAGATAAAAACGTTATAGATTCTATACCATGTAAAATTTTCATCCAACTTTAATATTTACAAACATGAATACTTCAATTTGTAACATGATGAAATGACAAATATTTGTATTAGTAACAAAGGTTTTAGCATCAATTTTTTATGTTCATGATTATTAATTTGAATAACTAGTACAATTATTCAATACAAATTGAGTTTAAGAACTATATACTTACATGGATATCACCTCCAGGAGACTCTGACCCGGAAAATTCCTCCGGTAACGGCGACCCTTTATCCGACCAAGCGTTTAAAACGTCGTCGTAGTTTAATTTCAACATCAGTTTGTCACACCTAATTTCCGGAATTGAATTCCAATTCCCCTCCCTTAAGTCCAACTCCAATTCGGATTCCGACCTTTTCATTATTTCCTCAACTTTCTTTTTTTTCTTCTCCCCTGAAGCCTTTTTCGCCTTCACCGGAGTCATGACGGTCGCCGCCGCCGGAGAAACGTTGACCACGTTGACCGCCGGAATCCGCCACCAATTCCCATCATCACCATTTTTTAAGGCCCTTATTCCATTTCTCATCCCATATCCGAACCCGAAATTAAATTCCAAATTCCCGCCAAATCCTAATCCCATTGGATACCCATAACAAGTCTTATTATTACTTATTTCTTGGTTTTCGATACTCGAATTTGAGCTAACTCCCATTATACTATCAATCCCTTCTTCCATTTCCTCATCAAGAATTGACTCAGTATCAAAATCTTCTTCATATCCATCACATAACTCCATTGAATTCGCTCCGGAATCCAATTCCGGAGAACCCCGGAATTGAATTCCATCAATTCCAGCTTTTGATGAGCCAAATAAGGAACTTGGTTTTTCCATATTTGGCTCATCATGAAGTAAAAAACTCGAATTTTCGATAACCGGAAATGGAAACAACAATTCCGGGGTCTCATGTATGGAATTGGAATTGCATTCCATTCTAGTAAACTTTGAAACATTGTTGGTTTTATTTTTTGAGATGTTTTTGGATGAAAAAACTTTGGGACAAGCTATGGAGAGAAGAACTGCGGCTTCATTGTAGGTTTGATTGGGTCGTTTTCGCGGTGTTCGTGGTTTTCGATGGGAGATTGTTATTGGGGAGTTGGATGTTTCCGAAAGAGTTGAAGATGGTGAAGATGAATTTGAATGTGATGTTCTGCTTGAAGTTGTTGTTGTTGATTGGTATTTTAGTATGTTTTCGATATCGAATCCATATGCTCTTCCTGTGCCACCACTTAAATAAGATGCCATTTTTATCAACACTTCAAGAAACTTAATGTTTCAAGACTGAATCTTTTTAATTCATTTCAGTGAAAAAATTAGAACCCAATTCTCCAAATTACAGAAATTTTCGAAAATGAGTTAAAAAAACGCTAAACCCTGAACCCCGAACTAAAAAAGGTGTATACTTTTCGATGTGTTTCAAAGAAATATCAAGAACCCAACTCCCAAAATCAATGAAATAGCTAAACCCTGAATCTTTAAAAGGGTTTACGTCACGATTAATTTTAAAAAATTTGGAAAAACCAAAGCTGTGTGCTTGGATAAAGAATACGATAAAATGCTAAACCCTGAACCCGAGAAAGGAGTGTACTTTTGGAATAAAACTAAAGCTGTGTGCTTTTTAAAATAAGTAAAGGGAAAGAATAGAAGAATAAGAAGATGGAATCCCAGAAATAGTTTAGTAAGACTTAACAAAAATCATTTTTTAAATTGTAAGAGCTTGCTTAATTAAGAAAGGGGAAGTGTAGAACTAAAAGAGATGTGTATATATATAGTAATAAGTGTATTTGTAACTTGTAAGTATGTTGAATTTGAAAAAGATTGGATGCACAAATCCCAAGGGTTGTGTTTACAAGAAAATATCCAAAGAACAAAAACTGCACACAAACTGTGAGTTTTTTTGTGTGTGTGTGTGTGTGAATGAGGATATTATGGAGTCACGGATGGACAAGAGATAAAAAAAGAAGAAAAAAGAGTTTTCTGTTAAAATGGCAGAAGACCCACCTCTCTTTTTCTCTCTGTAATTCCTCTGCTTCTAAATCTATCTATTTTACTGTTTATGACTGAAGCTCTTTGGAAGTTAGTACTTTGTAAAATGTTCTTTGGGGAATTGGTCTATAGTATTTCGTCTAAGTGAGAATCAAGATTGAAACTATCATGAATCGCGGAAACTAGGGGCGGAACCAGAAAGTTTTGCTCGAGGGGCACACTTTGATAAATTTTGAAAACTACACTACAAATTACAGTAGTTCTTTTGTATACAAAAAAGCCAAATATTTTAGAAAATTTACGCTACAATTTTTTTTTTGCCTCCCTACTATCTCCGCCCATGGTGGAAACTAAGATAATTGCAACTAAACTTAGTGAGACTCTAATTAAAGTTGATATAGAAGGTGGTGATTGATTATGCGTTTTGTTTGTTTAAATTTGTAAGAATAAGATAACCATTTGTTTGTTCTTGTTAAAAAAAAAATGGGAGACATTCATCTTTCGATTTGTGTTAGAAATGAGTAACAATGGAAAGTTATTTAACTGACATGATGATTTTTGTTATAGTTTGGTAGAAACTGATTTGTTTGATTGCTGATTATCGCGTTTTTAAGTCAAATGACTTCTTTTTCTCCTTGTTCTATTCTAGTAAAAAGGTTTATGCATTATACCCGTTCATTAAAAAGGTTTATGCAAAACATCTCTTGCTTTCAAGTTTCAAATGACTTTTAGACCTCTGAGCTCTCGACACCATGTTGTAAGATACTAAGATTGATGGCGAAATGGCATCTAGTGAAAAACGAGTGATATACGGCTGAACCAACGGTTAGTTATTCTGAAGACAAGTTGAGACGGGTTAGATTGGAATTGAGCAATGTGGTGAGAATGAATACAGAACAAGAGACAAATGAGAGAGGCTCAAGCCATTTCTCCATGGAATTGGGACCACTCTGTGCACCTGGCTCTTTGGCACATGAGTGAGTATCTTTCTTTTCTACATCTATCTCCCTTTAATTATTGTTACTTTTTCATTGAATAAACTGCCCTTTTGGGATAAAAAATTAATTTACTAAAAAGTCAATTATTCAGTTCAAAGATAAAGTGAACAAGTTCTTTTTCTTTACTGCAAATTTGCAGTTGTACTTTTGTGGTTTTGTTGTACAAGATAGATTGTAAACAATATGCAATGCAAATAACAATACTAAGGGGCTTCAATAAAAAAGAATTGAGATATTTTCAAGTTCATATAAACATCAGTGATAATGTTTTTTTACAAATAAACAGTGAGATCTACTGAGGGACCAAATTTTCTTTTTTGTTGTGAGTGAACATTACCGGTCATGTTCATATGAACCTCAATCTAATAAAAAAATAACGATGATTATTAACAATGTTTGTTGTAAACTTAACAAATATAATGGCCATTTATAAAAAAAAACCACAAAGTAATTTTCATCTCTTGGTGACCATAATTACTACGTGATTTAAGCTATGCTTCAAACGAACACAAACCTAATAGAGCCCTCTCAATTCTTTTGGGAAGGTTCGTGTGACACATTAGAGTTGTTTGCATCAAGCGGGATTCTAAACATGAGATATCTCACATTTAGAGATTATAGTTACAAGGCTTTTTAATCACTAAGTCGTCCTGGGTGGTTAGCTAAAAGTAAATTAGTTATACAAGTGGCTGACTTTTCAAATCTATTAATTAATTAATGGTAGTGTCGAGCAACAAAAATTCAAACTCCTTCAACCTCATTAGTATTTCTTCTTTTTCTTCGGCTGCCCGATACGCCTTGGCCGCATCTTCACATTTTAAACGAAACTCTTGGTGCATAGCCTCCCCGAATTGCATTGAAGAAAAAGATCCTCTCGTGCTTGTCGTGCCCCCGGTGCTTGTCGTCGTCTCAGATTTTTGTTTCTTCAAAGCCCGTTTTTTCCCCATGGGCCGTAGTTCTTCATCATGACCAAACAAAGTTGCGTTTGTTTGGCTTGGGACATCGCCGGTTAAAATCAACCGGATCCGGCGTGTCCCATTTGCGATCTTTACGCAAAACTTCCCAAGCCTCGTCGTTGTTAAACGACGTAGCTTTGTTCTCGTCACGATACGTTTGTTTCACATGTTTGAGTACATCCATCCCACTTTCCCCACTTTTTATATCGCATTGCGCCCGTTTGAAAATAGCGTTAAACTTATTACAATTACGGTTTAACGTTTTCCACTTGCCTTGTAGCATATCCTTGTTGCGGGTTTGGAAATTTTTTCTATTGAACTCACGTTGTACCCGTTGCCAAAACGTATCGTGAGCTTGGGAACGCCCGACAAGCGGATCCTCGGAAGCGGTCACATAACACTCGGCAAACAATTTTTCCTCACTTAGAGTCCAACATGTATGCACGTTATGTTCTTGATCGTCCTCGATTGGTTAGGGATCTTTGGATTTTTTGGAGTTTCGTTTACCACCACATTTTGAATTTCTTTGGTGGGGAGGTAGGTGTTTTCGGAACTTCATTTATTTCGGTTTGTGGATGTTGTGATTGTTGTGTGAATTGGAGATTTTGAAAATCGGAATTTAGGGAGTTTTGTTGCCTTTCTTGCCAATATTGGAATGCTTGATGTTGTTGGAAAACTTCTTGACTCGACATACCGAATTCGTTTGGGTTATTACAATTCGGATTTGATGATAAATCCGCGTATGGTTATTCCACCCACAGAGGAGGTTCGTGAACGAGTCGTTGTTGTTGTTGTTGCCTCCCGACATTTTTTTTTTTTTTTTTGCTAATAGAAGTGTATTGTAGAGAATATTGAGTGGTGGAAGTATGAAACAAATGTTTGTGAAATGAGTATTTATAGTGGTGAGAAAATGGGTTTCAAATTTTTATTTATTTATTTATTTTTACTAAAAGAGCTGTTTGTTACCATTTATAAAGAACATGGGGTAAAATGATTTTTTTTTTTTTTTTTTTTTTTTTTTTTTTTTTTTTTTTAAACGGGTATAAAAGATGTTGGGAGGGGCGAAAGTGTAAATTCTTTTTTTATTCGTTTAAGCAGCTTAACGCTATGTTGTTGATTTCACGTTGCACGTTAACATGCCTTTAACGCAGAAACATGGTAAGTTAACGCACCCTTTAACGCAGCAAGTAAAGCAATAACGTGAGGCATGAGGTCATTGTACCGAGTGCTCTAAGTAAGATTTTGTAAAAAACAAAAAATATCATAGACTACAAGACAAATTTGACAATTTACTGAAGATATGTACACAAAAGCAAAACATTAGACACAAAAAATATATATTTTGCTTGTGTTATATCCATTCCATAAAGAAACCAATAGATAAAGCTATCGTAGATATTTTTACACAAAGAATATAGAATGACACTTGCTACTATATATGAGGTTTGTTCCTTTGAATTTTGTCTCACTTTGGTGGAAGCAAAAGTAAATTGAAAGTGAAATTGTTCTTTCATCACTTTTGCCTTAAAAATCATACTCCTTAGCAAATAGATGTGGTATCTAATCCCAATCATGGGCATATATGTGCAAACATGATATGATATCTCCATTGGATTTTTTGTTTTTTTAATTTTTACTATGTGCCCATACCAACCAACAAGACTTTAATTTAATTGAATAATAACTAAGTATTTTAACATAAATAAAGATGATAAGCTCATCATTGCACAAGCTTTTCTTTGATATAAATATGTAATGTGTATATTATAGAGTATGCTTTTTAATTTTTATATGATAAGAATTATATGTAGAATTTAAATTCCTGTCGAAGATGCAACGAAGTACTACCATTTATTGAGTTTGTTTTAAATAAATGTTGGTGGTGCTGGTGTTTAAAAATATTAAAATTGTAACTTTTTTTTGGCGGTGGTGCTGGTGCTAGTGCTGAAAAAAATTAAAATCGGTTAAATTGTGAAAAATAATCTCCATATGTCTTTTTTTCATGCTAGAACTTTTTATTATAGAGTTTACCGTTCTAAAAAAGTGTTCACAAAAAAATAATGATACTAAGTGTTACTTACATCATCGTTCATATATTGGTTTAGGCAAGTGTGGTAGGCTTTTTAGAAAGATAATTGGGAAGATGTAATCCTTAAAGCATAACATTTCGATCATGAATATGTATGATGGTCTTTGCTTTCGCTTAAAATCGCAAAAGAAGTCCAGTATCTATAATGACAATATAACCATACACAAAATTGCAAAACAAGTTAGCATGCTGAGTTTAGTGTAATTTGTTATCATTAACAAATTTCTTACCATAGTTACTAAGAATTAATCATTACAACTTCTAGTACAAAAAATAAGTCAAGTTTTTCTCGTATATTTGTTCTCTAGAAACTATGTTCGCACATTCTTTATACTAGACGAGTACCCGTGCATAGCAACGGGATTTTATAACGATAGATCGGTTAATGATAAAAAAAACTTTATAGGTTATAAACGAAAAATAATAAAAGTATGAAGATTTGGGGATTAAACATAATGTTTTGAAACCCGGTTCGACTCGGGTGGTTCAACCAGTTGAACCGTTCTGGTTGAAAAACGGGTCGATTTAAACCGAGTCAACCCGACATGTTAAGTTGAAAACGGGTCAAATTAAACTGGATCAACCCGCCTGGTTTGAAGGGTCAACCCGGTTTTTGATAAAGTGCTAATGGCATAGTCAATTCTTAAAAGATATATAACATTGTTGATGAAAAAGATTCGACATCATTGAACATAATAAAAATAATCCCTCCTTTTATAAAGTGCTAATGGCATAGTCAATTCTTGAAAGTATTTTTTGAACAAATTTCTTAAATCCTTAAAAGAGAAAATAAAAAATAAATTACTCTTATCAAGTGACATGGCAATTAGAGATTGGATAAGCTAGATTTTATAGGGGTGATGTGGAATGTTGTTTAGCAGTTAAAGAACTATCACGAGAATCAAAGAAAACAAAAAGGGTTTCCTTTTTAGGGTGAAAAGAGGTCTAAGATGTGTGGCAGATGGATCTCCTACGTTTCCTTATTTACATTCATTGGCTTCTGCTTCTTACATAAATCCCATTATCTTATTTCATTTTCTATTAATTTAATTATTTTGAAAAAAACCTTCTATCAAAGATGGTAAAAGGTAATTGAACATCTTTACCAGTCAGTGATGAAGGTAGAAAATTTTCAGTGAGGGGTTGAGATCTAAAATTTTTTATTGCTTAATGTATAAAAAAAAATTCACAATTAAAATGAGGGTCGAAACAAAATATACCGAAATTTTTCTAGACGAAAACTATATACCCCTACATCGCAAAAAAAATTTCGGGAGGTCGGGTGCCCCCTCCCGCCCCTATGTAGCTGCGCCATTGTTACCAATTAACCATTTATCTCACAAGTAGCAAAGGCAAACAAGCTATACTATGGGTCCGTCTGGAGAAATGGACTGCGGCTGGTACTAAAAAGCTGGAGTATACTTTTATAAGGATATTTAACGAATTAGTTAAAGTTAAAGTTTATTAATGTAAAATCGCATAAAAATATATCAATTAAATTTATATAGAATTTTAGCTTTTGTGTAATAATCAATTATATTTGTATGCCACGTGGTTTTATAGAAACATAGCTATGTTTTTGGAAAATAAAATTTCTAGACTTTCATAGCAAAACATAAATCAGTACCTCTTGTTAGGAATAAATTAGTGCGTAGTACTTTCATAGCAAAACATAATTATACAATAAGATTTGAATAGTTGTTACATAATTTACACATTCACGCATAGCTAGCTACTGTTTGCATGTTTGTTTCTTCCTGTTTTTAAAATGAAAAATTATTGGAAGACATCTCTAAATACAATTATTATATATATATTACATTTACCGTGAATGTTACTATTCACCTTTATTAAATAATATTTTTTGCTATAGTAACTAACGGTCGTTAGTTATTTAACGACCGTTAGTTACTATATAAGAAAAAATTTTAAAAATCCGTACGAAATTAGTCATTCATCTTAGAGGTTTGTTGCAAATTATTCCTTTATGTTATACATCAATTGCAAAGTCAGTCTTTGGTCACTAACTTGACGTTAAGTGGCTAACGACCGTTATCTTTAACATCTTAAAAAAAATTTCCATACGTACTTGGTCCTTCATCTCAGAGGTCCGTTGCAAATTTAGTCCTCACATAATTTACATAATTGGTCCTTCATGTTATAGACCCGTTGCAAAGTCGGTCCTTAGTACCTTATGTTATGCTCCTGTTGCAAAGTCGGTCCTTAATCATTAACTTCGCAATTAAACGCTAACGTTAGGACACTTTCGGCAAAAAACATTAAAAAATCTTTACAATAATTATGTATTTAAAATGTCCGCGGCAACGCGCGACTTACATCCTCGTTTTATGGAAAAAAAAAAACTATTTTATTAAGTCATAGTTTACGTAAACATAAAGAGTACCACGAACAGCCCATCTTCACCCCCCACATAATTCTCTTTTGGATGTTTTTGCAACACATAGATAATGTATACAACTATATATATATCATGACATTAATTTAGTTTTGTCCCATGCTACAAGTCGTACTCGTACATATATGCATACAAAATTCATTAGATGCTTCTTAAACGTACTCTATTCTCTATTCAGGGGCAGAGCCAGAAAATTTTGATCGAGGGACACACTTTAATAAATTGATACTTAAGAGGGGTAATTACGAAAAATGCCAAATATTTTCAAATCTTTACACTACAATTTTTTTCGCTAAGGGGCACCTGCCCCTTGTGCCCCCTTTATCTCCGCCCATGACTCTATTTCAAAGTATATTTAGTATCAGATGAGTTTTTCGTTTTAATGTTGGAAATGATAAATTTTGGAGGAAGGATTACATGTAATAAACCATTTATTATAAAGTTGAAAAATGAATTATGTTTTTATTTCAAATTTAGAAAGTTTAAATTTGGGAAATCAATAGTATACCTGTTGAGATTGTGGAAATATATTTGATGTAGATGTGTGTGATTATTCTTGTATACTAACAAAAACTTTCACACTATTAAAATTTTTAAGGTAAAAATGGTCCTTGAACTATGATCATATTCTAATTATGGGTAGTCCTCAAACCACCTGTTTTTCGTATGCTTCATCCAACTATGATTCACTGATTTGTTCAAGTTACGAAAACTTTTAGTAATAGTAACATAAAACTCGTGAATTACGGTCACAGTGTTGGAATGTTGGTGTATATCATTGCTCAATAAAGATATTTGACGTTAAAGGGGTTGCCATCCAAAATCTTAATGAATGTATATATGGTGAGTGAATAAGTTATCGATGCCTTTATATCTAATTTTGTTAGAATTTGGCACGCATTGCCACTCGTTTTATATTGAAAAATTGTAAGATAAACATATTCTGGTTATGTGTGTTATATGTGAACAGACTCTTATAAACAAAGTTTAAAAACACATTACACTAATCTTGCATTTCAATCAAAATGTTTTCCAAAGATTATGATGACATACTGTTAGTGAACAATGTGATATTCTTATTATTTATTATTTTTTTGTACTTTGCACAAATTGAAAATTATGAGTAACATTTGTTTTAGAACGGAGAGAATAATCGTTGCCAAAATGAAACATATGTATAATTCAGGGATTATACTGCAATATTATCAAGTTGAAGTAACCATATTAGAAATAGCAAAATATCACAAATGGGACTGGATTAGATTTTAGATACTTCTTCTTAGCCCAATGACAGAGTATCAAATTTTACCTATCCAAATATAAGTTATGCAAGCCACAAATTACAAATTAATAGACCCCACAATAATTTGGAATTAATATTGTGACGCTTTAACTAGGATTACGTGTTTGCCTAGTGTGCTCACATTATTGAATGGTTTCATCTTTGTAGTTGTAATGTTCACTAACATGCAAGTAGACGAAAAATGCGTTATTAGCAAAATATATGTTAGATTATACAACATAAGTGCAATGTTAATCTGTGTAAATTAAAAGAAATCTATTACTATTTTTGATAATTTGTTGTGCAAACGGAAAATGATTCATGTTTGGGTTATCCGAGGTTCACCAACGAGGTTTGAACCTTAAATTTTTCCGACACTTAGAAAAAACGTTACTACTAGGCAAGGTTATAAAAGGCGTGAGGCGTGGCGTGGCGGTATGACCGCGCCTCAAGCCTTACGCGCCATGCCAGAACCTTTGCGTTTCGTAAGGCGTCACTAAAGCGGGAAAAAAGTATTTGTAGATTTATGTATTTATAATTTTAGATCATATTACTCGTACTATATTAGACATTTATACTACTACTTATTATATAATTACCAGGCCAATATACCGAATGGCCCAAATTACAAATACTAGTTCAAAATAGTTCAATAAAATAAAATAAAATAAAAATAAAAAGATAAACTGGTTCAAAAATTGGCGCCACGCCTTACCAAAAGGCACGCCTTTTCGCGCCTTTTCTCGCCTTATTTCACGTCTTTTTGAGTCACGCCTAGATCAACCGCCAAGGTTCATTTCGTGGCGGCGAGGCCACGCCTCACGCCTTGGCGACGCCTTTACGGCGCCTTGGCGCGCCTTTTGAAACACTGCTACTAGGCTATTTGGGATAAATAAATATACAGTGTGCATTTGGTATTATAAATGTTACAGTTATGGATTTAAACACTTGTGTTTGTACTTTGTAGACTTCCCCATCCCAATTTGGGCCACTTGGATGGGTCAAATACGTGCAAAAGTGACAATATTGTTGCAATATGTACGTGTACTGAAATAGTACATCAGTGTTACTATCAACTACTATCAAGCATCAATATGTTGATAATAAATTGAGTTCGCTCACCTAGAACGAACTAGAATGTATAACGATAATAATAAAAGCATCAATGTGTAAATAATATTAGATGGTATATTAGTAAGTCCAAGCCCAGTTTGTGGGTTTACTAAAATATCATCTAATAAAGAATACATTGAGTTGCAGTCGTTGTATACATTACAACATCTATCATGATGTGTTATTGAATGTTACAACATTTGTATGTGTTATGGGCAGGGGAGGATTCAGGACTTTAAGTCATCGAGTGCAAATTAAGAAGATATATATTATTTATTTATTTATTTATTTTTTGACATATTAGTCGGTTAACTAAGCAACAAATGCATGTATTTGTGTGACACAAAATTTTAGGACCAAGTTCATTACGAAGAATTGGATTTTTAACGAAAGTTTTAACAATACGACAATCATTCACCGGGTTCCCCTGAACCCCCGGAACCCCCCCTAGGCCCACCCCTTGTTATGGGATGTTACAACCTATATATCTTTGAAAAAACGAGTGTAATTGTGAGAATAGTTGTCTAGCCGAAACTAATGCCAAATTGCAGAATACACAAAGAGAGATAAATCGTAGGGCAAAAAACCTCCATATTTACAATTTACTCTCAACTTTTGCCAAATAACTTCTACTGAAATTATATTGACTAACAGTTCATGAAATATAACGTAATGCTTGATTAGGTAGATTGGCTTAAAAAACTTTTTTTTTTTTTTTTTTTTTTTTGTGTTATTATCTAACTACTTGCTAGCGTTCTAATAAAACCTGCCGTTAAAAAAAAAGAATATAACGTAATGCTTGATTTCTTCTGGGTTGATTGGTAACACATTTCCTTTTCAACTTTTAAACAACAAATTGAGTTTGTAAAAGTAATAATAAATATATAAAAAGCCACAAAAGTAGGTATAGAAATTAAAATGAAACAAAGAGCATATCTAAAGTTTAATGTAAGTAGGCCATCATAATATGTTCTTCAAATACCTTATCCAAAAAAGAATGACTTGTAAAGGCTATGGCCTTTGAAATCGGATAAACCCTAATCTAACTAAATGAAAAAAGATAAATATACAAGTTATTTATATTTGGGAAGTATTACTTATTCTAAATGAACACAAAAAGGCAACAGAAAAATATAGTCACATGATGTTGCAAAGTAAAGACTAAAAAGGTCCACGATTACATGTTGGTCATATAAATTGACAAGTTCAAAGTATATAAAATTAATGTTAGATTTTTGTAAATGTGTTGATATGTTACATTTTTCTTTGTGTATGTAAAATTACATTCTCTTTTTATTATTGAACTTGTCAATTTAAGTAAAGACTAAAAAGGTCCACGATTACATGTTGGTCATATAAATTGACAAGTTCAAAGTATATAAAATTAATGTTAGATTTTTGTAAATGTGTTGATATGTTACATTTTTCTTTGTGTATGTAAAATTACATTCTCTTTTTATTATTGAACTTGTCAATTTATATGACCAACATATGTTAAATTGACAAGTTCAAAGTATATATGACCTGCACTTGCCGGAGGTCTCGTTGGAAGCAGTCTCTCTACTTCCGGGTTTACCGGGGGTAGGGGTAGGATCTGTTTAATTATACCTCCCCCATACCCTGCTCCGGCGGGATTGGGTTTGTTGTTGTTGTTGTTGTTTTTATTATTGAAAAGGTTATATATAAGAGAAATGATACATCTACATACATTTTATAGAAAAAACTTTCATATGCCCATGTAGCATGTGAGTAACTCACCAATCACATCGTGTTATTTTTTATTTTATTTTTTATTTTTATTTTTTTTAATCCATATTTATTTGACACATGTATATGTATAAGTGTTTTTGTGAATTGTGTGCGAATTATATACAAACCTACTGGGACAAACGCAATTAGCAAAACTACAAAGACAATACAAATGTGATTTAATACAACCGCTCAAGTTCAAGTAATTATGTCATAGGAAAAAAGACTCGAAAGCGTAAAGCTATTATCTATATTGGCTCTCTCTCTCAAGTGGATGTGTAAAAGCCGGTGCTAATGCAAATAAAGAAGGTGTTAATCACACTATCTTAATTGAATATCTTAACAATTTCTGTTACATTTTTTTGTTGTTGATAATTTGCCCTATTAACCATTAAGTTAATTACATGTATCATCGTTTTTATATATTGAAAATCCTAAACTTTCATAACTTTCTTTGAATGACAGAATAAAGTTTAAGTCAAAAGTAACTGTGAAAAAAATAAAAGGAATTAAACATTATGAAGTCAAACATAGCTAGAATCATTATATAATAAATAACCACGCATGTATGCACTTGAAAATTATAAAACGCCATGGATCAGTTTGGTAAAATGATTAAAAAAATAATAAAAAAAAGAAATTGTCTCTTTTTTTTTTGGTGCAAAAGGTGAATTATATTAATCAATCAAATTTTTGTACACATTATAAGTATCAAATCTGAGTTGGGCATACCCAAAACAGAATACTGAAATACAAAGGACATTCAATTCAGTATCTAAATCCAAACTCTGCTACAACTTAACAGAGGACCTTATTACACTCTACTTTAGCCAAACATCAGCACTCATACTCCCAGCTTCAACCAAGCCACAAGAGTAGTATTCACCTTAAAGCACTATACCATCTAGCTACATTTCCATTTCTCCTTCCCATTTAAATCACTCAACCTGCCACCACAGTGAAATAAACAGGACAGGATAATGGCTTCACTAGGTACCCTTTCACTCAATCAAGTCAAGGGCTCTTCCAAGCTTCCTACATTTCCATCTTTACAAATGGCTTCACAAGCTTGGAAACACTCACCTTGAGGGAGAAAACCAGCCTTACCTCCTGCAGTGAGGCATTGAATGGACCAAGTAGGTTCATCTTTCACTCCTCACTATTCCATTCATCATGCCCCACCCACCTATTCACTCAACCCTTCCTAAGTAGGAAACCTTCTTTATGATCTTTTTATCCAGCTCATCTCAAAAATCAACACTGACAATCTACATATTTACCTAACAAAGGCCTAATAGTATATTATCAGGTTAAATTTAAGAAGAACTATCAAAAAAATCAAGGTACAAGGCCATCTACTTAATTAGTGAATAAAATTTTATACTTTACCCTCTATAATCAGAAGATAAAGTATAGAAAGGATAAACCTTTTATAGATTCCACTCCGGTCATTTCATGAAATTTATCATTAACTTGAAATTCATCTGCAGTAAACTGATCATTAATCCAGCCTCCTCTTATTACCAATGCAATAGTAAACTGAGCATCTTTCGTCTACCCATTTTTCCTCAATACGACATACTGCATTTCTACTAACCAGTTCCTTGCAACTTTTTCCACATTAGTAGTTTTCTTCACTTTTAAACCCAATAATTCCATCCTTTTAAGCACACTGTCAATGGAATTATTTAGTGGACTGTTAATGTAGTAACCAATCACATTGTCCCAAACATCAGGAATATTATTGTCTCCCACTTTCTTTTTCAATTCCCTCCATATGTATTCAGAGAAGTCACATTCAAAGAAGAGATGCCTGTGAGAATCATTAACTTTGTTACACAATGGACATTTCATATCTTTATTACTACTCCACTTCATAACCCTATCTTGTGTTTGCAGTCTACCTTTAATTGCCATCCATAGAACAAATGCAAACCTTGGATTACCTTGAGAGAACCAGACAATCTTATTCCATTCCACATTCTCATTTTGGTGACTAATCTTCAACCATGCTTGTTTAGTAGAAAAATCCACCAAATTACCTTGATGATCTTTCCATTTGGTTTTATCAGTAGTATTCAGATTCAAATCAGGAACAGGGATGTTGTTGAGAATAGGAAATATTTCACACCATTCCTCAGGCCATCTCCATCCACCATTATTCACCATATCATTAACTGTCATGTTATCAGTCAATCTTGCATCATATACATCTCTTTTAGATATAAAGTTGCTCAAAATCCCAATATCGCACCACTGATCATGCCAGATATTTGTTCTTTTACCATCCCCTATTATCTTCCAAACACTCTTTCTTATCTTATCTCTTAGGTCCAGCAACGACTTCCACATCCAGCTATCACAATTATCTTTCTGTATATCCCAAATATTCCTCCCCTTAAGCTTGTAAACATTGACCCATTTAACCCATAAAGTATTCTTATCAACAGTAATACTCCATAGGTTCTTTATCAACAATGCTTCATTCCAAATATCAAGGCTCTTTAGACCCAGTCCACCTTGACATTTTGGAGTACACACATCCTTCCATGCAACTTTAGCTTGACCTCTTCTTAATTCTCCTTTGCTCCAAAGAAATCCTTTCAGAACTTTATCAATCTCACATATTACAGCCTTTGGAAGCAAAAAGACAGCAGCCCAATAAACATGTAATGAAGTTAAAACTGATGCAATCAATTGCAACCTTCCTGCATATGATAGATATTTGTTCTTCCAATCATTCACCCTACTCTTTACTTTATCAACCAGTTGTTTACATTCTTTGGCTCCAATTCTTTTTGTAACAAGAGGAACTCCCAAGTATTTAACAGGAAGTTTACCCACACTAAATGGTAAAACTTCCAGAATCTTATTCATCTCATGATTTCCCACATTGCCAAAAAAATACAGTACTTTTATTCATATTAGGGAGGAGGCCTGAAGCATTGCTAAATTCCAGTAAAGTGTTCTTGATCACGGTTATTGAGGATACATCAGCATGACTCAATACAAGTAAATCATCTGCAAAGCACAGATGAGTTAACTTCATCTCTTTACACCCCATGTGATATTTGAATCCTTCATTTTGTGTGTTCTTCTTCATCAAAAGAGTGAAAACTTCCATCACAAGTGTAAATAAGTATGGAGAGATTGGATCTCCCTGTCTTAGTCCTCTTCCACTATTGAAATAGCCCTTCCTTTCACCATTCACAAAAATAGAGAATCTAGCAGTGGTTACACATACCATAATCCAGTGAATCATCTTGCTATGAAAACCAAATCTTCCTAGTATCTCTTTAAGAAAACCCCACTCCACAGTATCATAAGCTTTTGCAATATCAATCTTCAGACAACACCTTTTTGACCCACTCTTCCTGTTATAACCTTTTAAAAGTTCCTGAGTAATCAAAATATTATCTTGTATTAATCTACCTTGAATGAAAGCACTCTGGTTTAAGTCCACCAACTTATTCAACCCATCTTTAATCCTTTCAGTGAGAATCTTACTGATACACTTGTAAACCACATTGCAACATGCAATTGGTCTAAAATCAGTAACTTTGTTAGGTTGTGATACTTTAGGAACCAGTGATATCAATGTAGCATTCACTTCCCCCAACAATTTACCAGTTTGAAAAAATTCCTTAATAGCCAAACACACATCAGGACCCACCACATGCCATGCTTTTTTGAAGAATGTTGATGAGTAACCATCAGGTCCAGGGGCCTTATTCTCACCAATGTTAAACATATCACACTTTATTTCAGCATCAGTAACTTCCCTTACCATATTCATAGCTTCATCATTATTAAGAGTTGTGCTAAACACCTCTTCAAAATTCCACTCAGTGTTTCCATTAGAGTTACCAAGAAAATTTTTGAAGTGGTTAACAAACTGATTCTCCATTTCTTCTCCTTCAAGAATTCTTCCATCATCATTGGAAATTCTCACAATTTTGCTCCCATGACTTTTACTTTTAATCACTTTGTGAAAGAAATTATTGTTCATGTCTCCTTTACATATCCAGTCCACTTTAGCTTTCTGATACAAGAAGTTTTCCTCCTCATCCACAGCTTCATTATAATTCTTCAGAGCAATACTTTCATTCAATTTAGTTACTTGACAATGTGGATTACTTGCAACCATACACTGTGTATTCTTCAATGCTTCTCTGCAACTCTCCACTCTCTCATGTATATTACCATTCTTCCAAGCCAGCTTCCTCAACTGACCTTTCAAATTCTTCAATTTCTTCACCAGTTTATACATCCTAACACCTTGTATATTACATTTCCATTCCTTAGCCACAGTAGCAATAAACTCCTCTTTCTCAACAATGAAGTTTGCAAATCTGAATGGTTTATGTTTTTTAGCAAATTGAGATGGTAATCTAACCACCACAGGGCTATGATCAGATACCATATATGGCATAAACACAGCATTTGCTAAAGGAAACTGCTGAATGAATACTTCATTTACCATTGCTCTATCTAACTTCTTAAGAATGCTGGTTTGAGGATTTGTAGGTGATTTAATCCATGTATAAAATACCCCAGAACTGCAAATATCTTCAACCTCAATGCAGTTTACACAGTCAATCAAATCTTGCATATCACTATTAATCGTAGAACCACCAGTAGAATGCTCCATAGCTTTTAAAGTTACATTGAAATCTCCCATTAGCACCCATGGATATCCATTAGTAATTCTTTGATCTCTAATGAGGTCATTCCACAGTTCTTTTCTTTCTTTTCCTGAGTTAGAAGCATAAATGAAACTACAAAAAACTTTTGTTTTGTTAGTCAGGATTTCAATCATACATAGTATAGATTGTTTAGAAGAGTGAATCATCACTACATCTACCATACTCCTGTCCCAAGTGACCAAAATTCTACACCCATTTATACTATGCTGCACATTAGACATCCATTCCCAATCTCCAAAAGCAGTTTCACAGACTTTAGGAAGTTTGTGAGGTTTCACATGAGTTTCCAATATAGCACATACCTGAATACTCTCCTCCAAAAGAAATTGTCTCTTTCTCCTATAAGGGGTTTGGAATTGTTTCACTCAGGTAATTTTCATTCAAAAAATAATAATAATAATAATAATAAATAATAATAATAAAAAAAAAAAAAAAAAAAAAAAAAAAAAAAAAAAAGGAAGTTTTTCTATTTATGAGGTTATAGCAATTTAATAGAAAACGCTACATACTTGCATCGAGTGCCATTTACAAATGTGGTCTGGGCCTAAACTTCATTGGCCCATTCTTGAATACTACTTTGGGACGTTTGTATTTGTCCGTTTGTCCGTTTGTCGTATTGTGTTATATGCATTATATTCTTGTAAATTTTAAACATAGCTTCTATTCTAAGGCTGTTTTTACTTTTTAGCGTTATGCACTTACAAACCATACATGTAAAGCACATGTATAAGTTAAAAGATGTTGGGCTAGTGGTGTTCATCAGTTCGGTTCATTTTTAGTTCGGTACGGTTCAGTTTCGGTTTTAAGTTCTCGTGGCCCCTGGTTAGTACCCCCTAGTTGGTTACTTGGTTGATCATGTGCTGGGCTGGATATAAGCAAAGTTACTGGGCTAAAAGCAATGTGACTGGCCTAAAGCAGTGTAAGCCCAGAGACTGGATAAAACTGAAAAATCAAATTAACCTCTAACCAAACTGTTTCTTATAAGTTATAACCCGAAAACTAAACTAAAGTTAAACGAAATGCCTCTATATTATTTTGGTATTTTTTTATTTGCCTTTACTGTTTTTAAGGTTTTTCTAACTTGTACTATGGTAGGTTTTTCTAACTTGTGCTATGATATCACAAACTTATAAGTATTAAATGAAAACAAATGTTTCTTTAAATAACTTAATTTTCATATGAAACATGGGTAATTATGGTAAACATTACAAATTTAAAAAATTATTAATCTCGACTAACATGAGAATTGGTAAGTTGAGTTCATTTAACGCCTCTTAAACCACCACTGTGGCACATGTTAAAAATTCCCTTAAAACAAATGCTAGTTTTTTTCCGGTTTAACTTTCATATGCAAAACAAAAGAACAAGAAAAAAACACTCACATAGTGTAAACCTGTTAACTTTTAAAATGACAAAATATTCACCACATTTACTTATTATAGATTTTTCTAACTTGTGACAGCATTTGTTAAAGACAATTAATAAACCCGAGTTACCAAATTTAAATGTGACTTGATATTCATAATTTCTCAATTTACTTTCATTTACCAAATTTATATATGCTTGATTTCGAAAATCCATTTATGTTAGACACATTCATACTAGACGAATACTCGCAAAAAGCAACGGTGTGTAGCGGTAAATAATTATACATACGAACTAGTGATTCTGGTGTGACCCTTAATGCAACACTTATGAATTCATTTGTAGTTATTGCGAGAAAAAAAGTTTATTAGTTATAAACATAAAATAATAAAAGTTTGAGACTTAAAATATATTTACAAGTTTCATAAGATGTGAATTTTGTTGCCATATATAAGTTTCATCAAGTTTTAAAAATTTGGGTATTTGCCCAAATTTCAAGAATTCAAGAAAGATAAGTAGAGTAGTACTAGTAGTATATTAATTTGGCTATTCTGTTCAAAAAAAAAATTAGCTATTTTCCCATTTGAATATTTTTTGCTACGCTCCTCATGTCCAAGTTGTGGTAATGATTATTGCTTGTATTTATTGTGTTTGTTTGTCTTATTTGGTCTAATGTCGTAATCAGATTAGAGATCTGAGATTTGGGTTTTTGGTTGGTTTGTCTCATTTCACATTTGGTGATAGTTGGTGGGTGTGTTTGGTTTATTGTTGTGTGCAAGTCAAGTTTTGTTAGACTGTTAGGTAATATATGTGGCTCAAGCCAAAACCAATTTTGAGTGACACATGATGCCAATTTATCAAAACATTATTTTTTACTCATACATTAAAAATCCTTCCTCATATCTGAGTTAAAACACCTCTTTTGAAACCAATCTTTTTATTTTTATTTTTTTTATTTTCTCAAAGCAACAAAGTTTTCATTTAATAAAATAAAAATATAAATTACATACAAAAAAAATAAATAATTTACGAAATACTAAAAATACATAAAATTATCAACAAACTAATTTTCTTGTTGTTGTTATCAAAGTTGCTCCATAAGACTTCTTTAAAGAGTTTCATGTGTTTCTTTATCACGTAGGACTTTGGATTTACTTTGTTGTATAGTGCATCTCTTAATCTAAATACGTTGTAGATTTTATTGCGAATAAATATACAATTCTTTGAATTTACTTATCACAAACTTTTGATCTTTCAGAAACATAATACATGATTCTTCGTAGCTTGTTGATAGTGTAAGCACGCGTCAGTTGTTGTTTAATTTCCCAATGCTCTTAAAGGACACCAAAAGCTCGTTCGACATCATTTCTTGCACTTTCTTGTCGTTTCTTAAAGAATCCATGTGTTCTCATCTCGTGTAACCGTAAATGATTTGACAAAAGTTTCCCATTGTGGATAAATCCCGTCGACTAGGTAATATCTTTTTTCATATGTAACTCTATTTACTTCAAACGGAACCACATGGGCAATGTCATCATAAGGTCGCCGAATACCGGAGAATAATTTAGAACGTTAAGATCGTTATTCGAACTTTCTACACCAAAATAGGTATGTCAAATCCACAGATCATATGATACAAAAGCTCTAAGAATTATAGTTGGATATTTTTTTTATCACCTATTGCATATTGCACGTGTCATGCCTTCGAACAGTTTGTGTATTCCAAGTGCATACAATCGATGCTTCTAAACATTATCGGAAACCCATTATAAATTTTGAATTTCATCAAATTCTGGCTTCTTCAAAAACTCAGACGTGTACAATCAATAATGCACATAGTAAAACAGTTTAAACATTCGCATGCAAAATGTTCACAATTTTGTAAACTTTTATCAAATGCATCAGGTGTTAAGCCGTATGCCAATTAGCGTATGGCGGAAGTGGATTTCATGATAGGAAAAATATTCATTTGACTTGTTGCATGCGTCGGACTCTAAAGAAATTCAAATGCTCTGGATGAGGATCATAAGTGTACGTAGATATATGATGAGGATTTAAAACGTGCTTTTTTAGGGGTCATTTAGTCTTTAAACTCGTATATATTTGATCAATTAGTGCCCTAAATTGTTACTTTTCGAGTTTAAGTACATTTGGAAACAAAAGACGAAAACGAGCATGATTTTGGCTTATTTGGACAAGAAAACGACCAAGTCACAAGTTCGTCAGGAAAAGGAGACCTGAAGGCGTCACAATCCCAACGTGATGCCGTCACTTGTATTTCGACATGAAGATTTGATGCAAATTTTACAAGTGACGGTTCATATATCAATGACGGCTTAGAGCTGACGGTGTCACCACCAAAGAAATAGAAGTTGATGGTGTCACAAATTACAAGGTGACGACATCACAATAGCGATACAGCTAAAGGACGAAACCCTAATGATGGCGGGCTGACGACGTCACAACCATAACGTGTCGCCGTCACAATTGTAAAACTATATATATTTTCATATGTTTTCCATTATTCATGTAGCATCTTGGAGAGGTAACCTAATTGACGAATTTGCAGAGTTTTGTAAGGGTTTTTCAGCCCCCAACATCTATGTTTTATTGAAGTTAAGTAAGTCCTTTTAATTATTCATTATATTTATGTGTTGTTTGCTTATATGTGCTTCTTCTCTTCTCTTTAACGCGCTTGATGCGTGAGAATTGCACCAGGATTTACCTCTCGAGGGATCTCGAGAAGCTTACAACCCCCACCAGGCAGTGTACCTGATCGTTGTAGTATAGTATAATGACAAGTACCGGGGGATTGATCGTTCAACTCAGAAATAGTGTCGCTAGGATTAGAAAACCTAAAAACTAGGTCTAGAGGTGAGGGATGATTCTTTTTGTATTTTTATATTTTATAAAAACAAGTAAAAATCTCGGGTTTTAGAGGAGTGGGCGGAATTAGTTGCTAGTCAACTAACCCAAAAACTAAAGATGCAATCCAAATAAAATAACAGAAATGTAAATTAAGCTAATTAAACTAATGGTGTGAACAATAGATGGGAGAATTGTGTTTACCTAGATTTCACTACTCCCTAGATATCTTTTACAGGTTAATTGCTTGTTACAGTTGCGTGGATGACGGGTTATATTCCTTAATACCAATCGTGGGGTGGCGTACGTACTTCCCCAACTCTATAAGCTCCTACTTCACTCCTATGTCGAGTCTGCAAGAAGCTCCTAACATGGGATCACTAGAATTCGCTCATGCATTAAATACAACCACAAAAACCTTAGTACGCATTGGTTCATGTTCCTTAAGACGTTCAAGCATGTTACACAATGGAAGTCTGCCAGTTTTCTTAAGCCTAACATCGAAATCATTCATCCATTACAACTATAAACAAGCAATCAACCTATAATCAACATCTAGGTTTCATTACATCTAAGCAAACACACAAGAGATCCAGCCTAGCATGTTAAAATCAAGACAAGCGTAAGATATATTCAAACAACACATAGACATATTGAATGAATTGAAAGGATACTTATCTCAATTGAACATGAAGGGTTTCAAGGGGTGAAAACCCTTGAAAATACTGTAAAAGTCGTGTTAGGGTTTATGCAATTTGACCCTAAAATTCTCCTCCTTTTAGAATGAAAATTACAAAGAGTATATATAGATTTACTAAGGTGACGGCGTCAAGAAGAAAGTTCTGACGCCGTCAACCCGCCGCCAAAAATATAATCGGATTGCCTAGATCCAGATCTGATGCCGTCATGTGTATTTCTGCTCTGGGCCGTCACCACTTTTACTCTTGATGGCCTTGATTTGACGTCGTCACGTTTTCACCGGGCCGTCATCATTTTGCTCCTGACGCCGTCATAAAATTGCTCTTGACGCCGTCAGGTACTGTTCCCAGCAAGGAAAATTAAGACTTTGTCGTTTTCTTCACTTTTATGCTCCAAAAACGTCTAAAATGCTTCTTTTTCCAGAATTCACTCCCAAGGTACCTAAAATCACAAAAGGAACGATTTAGGGCAATATTTGATCAAATAATTCAAATTCCGGCTTAAATGACCCCCTAAAAAGGATCATTTTTCGCCTCATCATATACCCTTACACTTGAGATTTGCTTGTCCTCAAGCAAATGCGCTTTTATTCTAATCAAAATACAAGTTAGGGGTCATTTAACACTAATATAAAAGTAATTACAATAAATAATCGTTCCACTAAAGACCAAAGACAAGCACGGAGGTCATACACTAGCACCTCACAGATAGTGTTTAGATACTCACATCTCTCGGGTGTAATAAAGTATATATCACAATATGGAAATGGAAAACATCTCTCACTACCTGTCATAGCAAAATAGATTACCATAGGCTTGGGAAAGGATCAAACCTCCACCACATGGCGTAAGCACCTAGGATAAACTATCAAAGAGGTCTTTTAAAAGGGTTATAACGTTAGGTGTAGGGATATGGAATACACGGTTTTGTTGGATATAGGTAATCTTTACTGGTGGCGAGTTAATCATCTTGGTTAATTACATGTACAATATGGCGTTGCTAAGCCAAGACTCGACTCGACTTAAGCTAATAAATGAAAAATAATAAAAACATGAAACAAACATAGAATGAAACGGGATGGTAGTCCGTTTTTTTTTTTTTTTTTTTTTTTTTTTTTTTTTTTTTTTTGCATACACTCTTACCCTACCATCCAAAATAATACATCATAGGGAATAAACATTCCCTTTACACTTGAATTTTTACATACTTTATAATAAACTACTCTAATGACTCGAATTAAGAAAACCAAAACACTTGGAGCTTTTAAGATTAACGTAAATATGGGGGTAATAAATGAAATTCTTCCCCATTACTCCATAACACAAGTACTTTACCCATGAGTCCCAATCGTCCCAAAACAATATGTACAAGGATATGACTCGACTTAGCAACCATGTAATCAATTAGATAATTAACTAAGGGTTTAAACAAATAACAATAATGCACTAAAGATGAGTGCATACACGGAAGGCTAAGGCGATTTGGTTGTACATTTAAGTGGGGTGTAACAAATTTTTCCTTTAAGTAAGAAGCTTAATGTTAGAAACGAAAAGATAGGCTCGGAGGGGTGTACTAGGGGTTTCGTGTACTAAAAATGAGTACAACGCTAAGGGTGTGGGAAAAATTAGTTGACTTTACTAGCCAAGTAATATGACTTAAATGGTCAAGTAATTATGATACGGGTTTAACACAAGGGTGATCCTAATGCCTCTTATCATGTAGTAAATCCTACTACACGAATGTAGTCTCACTAGCGGTCTCGGGATGAATCACTAACGCAAGTTCTAGAATCTAAATGCTACCGGTACACTTATAAGCACTAATAGTAAATGTTTTTCCTATCAAATCTAAAGGCGAACCTCACATATTTTGGTGGAAAATTTTTCTGAATGGTATGGTTTTGTGCTACTCATACGACTCCTATCCATGAGATGCTTGCTAAGGCTAAAGTTTCACTCCTAAATGTTGTAAAAAATTTAAATTTGGCGCTAAAATTACACTAACAAGTATTTCTCTTAGTTTTATTACACATCTACCATCAAACAAACAAACTCAAGTGAAAGTGTATACTATAAGGTATCATCATTTTACCCTCCCCTTACACTTAGGATGAACATTGTCCCCAATGTTCAATTAAAGATTGTAAAAGTAAAAACAGGTAAAAGAATGAAATCAAATACTCCCCTGATTCGCTCGGTATGGATAGTGTGGTAACAAGGTTAGATCTTCCTCCAAGAAAATGAACAATCAAAGCTTCCCTTCCAGAATATAAATCATCTTCCTGTCATACATAACCTGTCAAACCTGAGAAAACAAACAAGGCAACCTCGCGTAAAATCGGCGACAATCTATATATGATAACAAATCCTAGAAAACAAAGTAAGATATAATGCTTGTGGAATGATGTTTGCAGATTCCATGAAGTTTATAAAACTAAAGATTCAACAAAAACTTTAAGACTCCGTTAGAAAAACAAAACTAGCAAAATTTCCAGAATTTTACACATGACGCCGTCAGAAGTGACCTGCAGAAATCTTTACGTTAAGTTTCCGGAAAATTCTGGAAAAACTTTGTCCTACTTCCTGGAAAATCCTGCAAAACATCATTATGACTCGATACAAGCATTTGACTCTAACAAATACGAATATACATGTTCATTTAATATTGTGGAGAATCATGATCAATTTCGTTCTTAAAAACAAATTTGGGGTTTCCCCTTACACGTATCTTTCGAAAAATACCTTTATATGAAGTTAAGACGAAGTTAAACAACAAAATAAAGCATTTTCACAATTTTATTTTGAAACATGATCTACCAACAATAAAAATAAAGCATGCATACGGAAGCAAATAACAATCAAACAAATAAAAATCACACAAATAAACAAATAAAGCTTGGGTTGCCTCCCAATAAGCGCTTGTTTTTATTCGAGTCACGAGCCTGACTCTACCCTTTTTTAACGGAAATAGGGGAGGTTTTCCCTACACTTAGGATTAAGTGCGGGTGGAAGTAGCGATACACACCCTTAGGGTGGAAATATGCCTCGTGAGGAAAGAGTGGTAGATGAATTATATGCTCAAAGGGGTGTGCTCCTATCATCATAACCTTACCTAATTCAATCGGGTTAATTGGTGGATTAAGATTTTCTCCTAGAAAGGGATCATTTTCAATCAACTTCAAGAGATTACTAGTTGGGGATCCATCTTGACCTAATAAACCCAGTTTAAACCCATAATGTTTCTTGTGATCAAACATAAATGGGTGATGTAAGCATGTAAGGTCATTTTCCACTCCTATATTGGTTTCCTCCCTACAAGGCTTAGAGTCCACTACCTTTATCCTAAGACTATCCGGACTATATGGTTTGATGGGTGGATCGGGACCTATTTCAATTCCTAAATTTTCATCCAAAGATGGAAGATTAGGTAACGGTTTGATGGGTGGCTCCGGTTCATCAAAACTAGGAACTTCCCTAGAACTAAGAATAAGGTTATCATTATAAGTATTCAAACCTATATCCTCTAGTTGTGTTTTGTTCAAAGGTTCTACCTCAATTGGGATTCCTAAAGTCTCATCTACTTCATCCGAATACGTCACGGGCGGTGTGTATGCCTCAAATGATGGTAGGACTTGTGGGGTACTTGGTGGGCTTAGATTTTCAACTCTATCATCCATCTTATCAAGATTACCAATGTGCTCAGCTTGTATTGTGGTGAAATCAAACCACTCTGTGCACCCAGTTATCTCATCTATAGGTTTATCCCCAAACAATCTTCTTGCTTGTTCCCTTAAACTTGCTATCAATTGATCCGTAACAACATTTGTTGGGTTGTCCATTTTTTTGGCAAGTATGGCACAATTCTCTATGGTTTCCCATGCTTCATCAGCACTTAATCCCCAAAGGTCCCCATCTGCGGCATGGTCAATGTCCATTTTGGTATAGTGGTCGACACGATGGTAAAATATTTCAATTTGGGACCACATATCGAAATTATGATGAGGGACTTTTCGGAGTAAATATTTAAAACGAGCCCATGCATCATAGATAGGTTCATCTTCATGTTGTTTAAACATCAAGATGTCATTAGGAGTGGGTGAATTTTGTGGTCGGTAGTATGGTGGATTCGCGTTCTCCATAATGGTGAACGGAATAGTCAATGAAAATTACGAACAAACACACAAAGAAAAAGATAGACTAAAGAAAACCTAAAAATAAAAACAAAAATCTTACTAGAAAGGAATCTAGCAAGTAGACCTAATAAAAAGAAATCCTAACCTAGACAATAACTATTCCCCGGGCTGCGGGGCCAAAAACTTGATGCGTGGGAATTGCACCAGGCTTTACCTCTCAAGGGATCTCGAGAAGCTTACAACCCTCACCAGGCAGTGTACCTGATCGTTGTAGTATAGTATAGTGACAAGTACCGGGGGATTGATCGTTCAACTCAGGAAAAGTGTCGCTAGGATTAGAAAACCTAAAAACTAGGTCTAGAGGTGAAGGATGATTCTTTTTGTATTTTTATATTTTATAAAAACAAGTAAAAATCTCTGGTTTTAGAGGAGTGGGCGGAATTAGTTGCTAGTCAACTAACCCAATAACTAAAGATGCAATCCAAATAAAATAACAAAAATGTAAATTAAGCTAATTAAACTAATGGTGTGAACAATAGATGGGAGAATTGTGTTTACTTAGATTTCACTACTCCCTAGATATCTTTTACAGGTTAATTGTTTGTTACAGTTGCGTGGATGACGGGTTATATTCCTTAATACCAATCGTGGGGTGGCGTACGTACTTCGTCAACTCTATAAGCTCCTACTTCACTCCTATGTCGAGCCTGCAAGAAGCTCCTAACATGGGATCACTAGAATTCACTCATGCATTAAATACAACCATAAAAACCTTAGTACACATTGGTTCATGTTTCTTAAGACGTTCAAGCATGTTACACAATGGAAGTCTGCCAGTTTTCTTAAGCCTAACATCGAAATCATTCATCCATTACAACTATAACAAGCAATCAACCTATAATCAACATCTAGGTTTCATTACATCTAAGCAAACACACAAGAGATCTAGCCTAGCATGTTAAAATCAAGACAAGCGTAAGATATATTCAAACAACACATAGACATATTGAATGAATTGAAATGATACTTATCTCAATTGAACATGAAGGGTTTCAAGGGGTGAAAACCCTTGAAAATACTGTAAAAGTCGTGTTAGGGTTTATGCAATTCGACCCTAAAATTCTCCTCCTTTTAGAATGAAAATTACAAAGAGTATATATAGATTTACTAAGGTGACGGCGTCAAGAAGAAAGTTCTGACGCCGTCAACCCGCCGCAAAAAATATAATCGGATTGCCTAGATCCAGATCTGACGCCGTCATGTGTATTTCTGCTCTGGGCCGTCACCACTTTTACTCTTGACGGCCTTGATTTGATGCCGTCACGTTTTCACTGGGCCGTCATCATTTTTGCTCCTGAGGTCGTCATAAAATTGCTCTTGACGCCGTCAGGTACTGTTCCCAGCAAGGAAAATTAAGACTTTGCCGTTTTCTTCACTTTTATGCTTCAAAAACATCCAAAATGCTTCCTTTTCCAGAATTCACTCCCAAAGTACCTAAAATCACAAAAGGAACGATTTAGGGCAATATTTGATCAAATAAATTCAAATTCCGGCTTAAATGACCCCCTAAAAACGGATCATTTTTCGCCTCATCAATGCTCGACTAAATTAATTTGTGTTTGCTTAGATTTTATGAAACTTAGTTGTTGATTATTAATTGTCGTCTCTTGTTTGATTAGTGTATCGCGTTAGGGTTTGGAAAACTGGCTTTGTCATTAGTAGATTAGCTTGTAAATCCGGCTAAGCGCATTCTTCAATAGGGTGCACTAATTGTTTATTTTCGTATTATTTATTGCATGAATTGCGGCTTGTTGATATTAAGAATGTTAATGGATGTTAGGATTTCTTAAAGGAGACTTATATATTCATAGAGTTAAGAATTTCTGCACTATCCTACAACAATTATTAAGGAATACAACGCTCTAATTAAACAAGGACGTGACAATTCGACTAATCAATAGGAGATAAAATAAGATTCTAAGTGTACACATTTACCTATCATAAGAAGTAGTGTTTAATTTAGTTTAATTATTAGTTAACCCACTCTTCAAACCCCGAGATATTTTATTTTGCTTTCTAAAATATATAAAAAAATTACAAAAAAAATTATCCCTCACCTTTAGACCTAATTCGTCATACACTTCAGTCTTCACAACACTATTCCCCTAGAGAATGATCAATCCTCCGAGTCTTGTCTATACTACACTACAATGGTTAAGACACTGCCTTGGAAGATTGTAAAAGTTCTTGTGTTTACAATTATCCACATCAATATACCTTCGACTATTATTATAAATAGCCTCCTGCTCATACAATATCGACGCCCAAAATAGTATTCCGGATATACTGGATTATCACCAAAATAGACACCCAACAAACATTTTTCTACAACATCACGTTCAGGGTTTCTTGAATTACGCGAGTGTGAACTTTCAACTTTTTATCATTGTAACGACTAGTGATACTCATAAGCTTTAATAAAAAACAAATACTCACCTTCACCTTCATCATTGGATTCGTATACACCATCCATGTTCAAAGTTTACAATATTTGAATTTATTGAAGTATTTGGTAGAGAGGATAGAAAAATTGTATGAAAAGCGGTGTAATGAGGTATGATATATACAAAGGTGGAATAAATATATAAAAAAATTAAAAAAAATTAACTATTAGTCTAAACCATGATACCCAGTCTTGTTACGCTAGATGATACCTAAACCATGATACCCAGACCTGGCGCGGAGAAGGGGGAAGGGGGGGGGGGGGGGAGGGGGTAGGGTCATGACTTGGGTTTGGCTTGGTGCCACGTTATATGACGTGAATACTCAAACCATGATACCTATACCTGTTACGGCATAGTGTTTTGATTAAATAAAGTTGTGGGGTATATTGGGTTATAATTGTAGTTTTAGGTAATAAAGTGTTTTCATTTCAAATAAAGAAATAAAAAGAATACATCAAGTTTGATAGCTAATATTTACAAGATCTTGAAATTTTTTTTGTTGGAACACTATCAAAACATGAGGTCACACTAATCATCTCGAATACTGTTATTAGCAATTTAATCATAATTATTAGAGCATGTATAAGGGTCGAGCTTAACTCTATGATCTTGACAAACCATTAATTTTATAACCTTTTGATTTTATAAACCTATTTTACTATCTCTAAGTCTTTTGCAAATTTATAAACAATTCACGATAACATATGCATTAAACTATAAGCGGTTTCTTGATTTTTGAACATTTCATGTCACATAAACATAAAACAGAAGTCCACGATAACTAAAACAAAAATAATCACTTTCACGAATTTTAAGGTATTTCTCGAACCCTCCTACTACAAAATTATTGATTTTTATAAGACCAGGCGATTACATGCCTCTAGCAGCAAAAGAGTGTAGTAACGCTAATTTGTGCGAACGTTGTTTTAACAATTGTTCTTTGAGTTGAATAATCGCGTCTTAAAATATTTTTTTTATTACATTTTAATTATTTTACGTTATATGTGTAAACGTTATACGAAACATTTAACGACACTATCACAACGATAATTATGTGTTGTCATAAAATTTTGTTGTTATACAGTAGTACTCGCTTAGTTTATATGAAATGAATAGGCAATAAAGGTTATAAAGGAATTTAATATGAAATGAATAGGCAGTAAAGGTTATAAAGGAATTTGTCAATTTTCATTTTGATATTTTAAGCAAATTGTGTAGTATAGTTAAAGTGGATGTATTGTTAGATTATGGACATTATTTTAGTAGTTGTATGTTATGATCGAACTTGAGACCGTAAATGCACTTTGGGCTTTGGTAAATTGATCTCGTTCTATTTTCAAACAAATGTTTGATTGAGAATAATTTACTTAAAAGACAAAAGAAGTCTCCTTTCTATGAAAGAAGAGTGAGACACAATCCTATTACTTTTCATGAATGAGAAAAGATAATAGGAATATTAGATATGTCTAAATTCTAATATAACTCATAGCAAATTTTTAATAGTTAAGAAAATTGCGAATATTTTCTATAGGGATTTCATCATCCTCAATCGGTGATTAAATTCTTAATAACAAATATGATATTTGGTTAACAGAAAATTATGTATGACATTGTATGAGTTATTATATTTAGAAGCTAGACTAATTACCGCATAATGTTTAAAGACAAACTAGTTGTTTTGACTATTTTAAAGGTGCTACATACATTGTAGGATGGTAGACCTATTAAGGAAGAAATTGCATGCCCAATTTTTCAAGTTAATCGCATTTGGTGGATAGTCCATCATTTACGTAGTAGGATACACTCTTTAGTGCATAAGTAATTGTTACGTATGGACATTCAAAGGTGTAGGAAAGTTAAAAGCACAATATTTGTTTTCACCGGATATGAAACATTTACAATGTTGTCAAATTCAGTGGGAGTATTGTGTACTCATTACTGAATAAGGAATTATTGTAATGATCTTTAATTCAGTGGGAGTTACAAGCTTTGACATCTTGGTAGCTAAAAATAATTACTTTCCAAGTGTAGACACTCATACTTTTAAGGATAGTCTTGTACGTTTTCTTACTAGACATTGTTGTTCTATAACTACTCATTATGCTAAAATCTATGACACAATCATATTGACTACATAAACAAATGCATGGCGTGTTGTTTATCAACTATATGAGGTTGTTCCATGCACAAGTAGGAGAAATGTTATCTTTAATGTGTGCAAGAAACAACTCATAAAGATATGACTTAATGGATTCTCTTGACTAAAAGATAAGAGAATAACGTTCTAATATGAATTATACTAATCTAATTCAAGAAACACTTGGTGTTACAATTTATGTTATGTGAGAGCTTAGCTAGATTGCAACAACAAGGTGAATTTCGAATTTTCATTACTAGCAGATCAACTGATGTAATGGAACTATGAGAATTTGCAGTTTCTAAATTAGATACCTATTAAAACATGTGTCATTATGATATTAAGACTACTCTAGTTTGTATATTTATGAATTCATGAAATGACATAAATTAATAAAGTAATCTAATGCTGCTTCAATATGAATATTTATGCGTTCTTGGAATGACATAAATAAATAAAGAAATAATGTTATTTATATTACTGTGAAGTAATATATTAACTTGAAATTACTATTGAAACCAAAAGATGGTGTTCATAATTACTTTAGTTAAACATGTTTATGTTTTATTGTAAAGATATAAACATAAAGTTTTTTAATTGTTACAAGACTTATAATAAAGTAAGACGTTATCGTGTTATGTTTTTTAATTAAGACATAAACATGAAGACATTAAATTGTTAAATGACTTATAACGTATAATGGGATTATAACAATTTATTGTTTCTTGTAAAGACATGGACATGTAGTGACTTTGTAAAAAGTACTTGTGTTATAAAGCATGTAATTAGCTTGAAAAATATTATTATACCATTAAAATGACTTAGTTGGTAAATAGACAAGTCAAAAGGAATATGGTTATCTTAAATATTGTTAGATTGTCTTACAATATTAATACTAATGAAATACCAAATGTTTATGGTATGTTCAGTTAGGAAAATCAAACTCTAGTTGTATTGTTTGATTAAAGATAACTATGACTACTTTTCTTCCAAAAGTTATCAATGTTAGAATATTGAGTATGACTTGGACATACTTAATAAAACTCCAACATAGAAGATTAATAAGTCATCATCATATGATGGAATGTGATGAATTACATTAAGTCTTAAATTGAAGTTCTAAATTTGTTTAACTGCTTATGAAGAGGTTATTAACAAAGTAAAGTCATGAACAATCAATAAGTATTTGTAATATCCCAAAAGAGAATATTGTATTGTTGCTTTATTTGTTAAGTATTTAAAGATAGTCTTTAAATTGCTAAAGGAAGTTGGAGTTTTGATCTTTAAAAGATAAAATTACAAGATATATAATCTTCTAAAATACACTAGTAAATATCATGATAAAGTTTGACATTTGAATGTTAAATCTCAACATGATAATAAAGTTTGACATTTAAATGTTAAATCTCAAGATGATGGAATTATCATTCATAAAATAGTAATATATCTCAGATATTTGCTTAATATGCTGAGGGCTATGATTTACAGGATTATTGTAAACCTGATAATCATTATGATACAATATCAAATATGTAATTGGGTAAAGTATACATGATATGAATGATTAAGATGATGTCCATAAAGATAATCAATTTTAGAAATGTGGTTTATCTTAATAGTAAGACTAGAAAATGAAGATGAGTTTCTTCAAAGATAAGGTAACCCTTGTGGTTTAAATCTTTATATAGAAATCATATGGACAATATTGTGCACGTATTTAATGCATGTTTTATGACAAGATTATTAATCACATTTAAGCGATTAACTGTGATTGAATATTCTTTTCTAAATACATTAAATATATAAAGATTATGATTGTCATATTTATGAAATTGACAATAGAATATCAAAACTCTTTCTTGAGTGATTACTTGAGCGAGGACGATAAGTAATCAAGAGGAGTTTATGAATTCAAATAAATCTTAAGAAGTGTACAAAGTGTAATAATCCATGGATGGATAAATGCATGCATCTAGAAGATTACTCTTATGTTTAATTATTAAATTCATGTTTTGATTTATTGAAATAAGATAATTTCTAAGTATTCCTAAAAGCTAGTGGGAGTATTGTGTTTAATTTCTTAAATCATATATGTTGTAGAACATATAAAAAGTAACATTCCATATAAGTTAAAAGTTAAGTCTTAGAATGGAATGAAACTTTACTTGTAAGATTTAGAAAATAAGACATACAACCTTGAAATAAATGTTTATTGTTGAAACATGTGCGGTAAATAAATCTAATATAACATGATATATCATTTAAAAAGTCTAAATGTATATGCATAACATGAATAAAATCAAAGTATGACTCAAAGATTTTTCATGAACATCATGTTTTGTTGTATTATGCTTGATTACAAGATGATTTGGCAATATTAATACCTAGTTAAAAGTTATTAGATAACTTGTGTAATATTCTAAAAAGAATATGTTTGATTATAGAATCACATCCTAAATCTGGAACAGCTTCCAAATTCTATAGATGAACAAATTTTCAATTGTTGTGAAAATTGTCATAGCCAACAAACTTGAAAGTTTGAAGGACATCAAACATTACACACTAGTTGAATTCTTGTAATAAGTATTCTTAAAATTCCAATAGATCAAAAGTTGGATGATTTATGTCTTGTCATCAAGTATGAATGTCATTACTTGAGACATAATTCATCAACAAGAGTTATCATGCATTGATCTATTTAGTATTTGGATAAGGGATGTTAAACAATTATTATAAATTTAAATACATGGTATGTTTAATTTATAATAGAGTAAATGTCATTTTTCGTCCCTGTGATTTGCCGGGTCAATCATGTTTAGTCCCTACCAATGTTATAAATGGCGTGAGGCGTGGCGTGGCAGCAAGGCCACGCCTCAAGCCTTACGCGCCATGGCGTTTTTTGCGGCGTGACTAAGGTGGCGAAAAAATATTTATATATTTATCATTTATGTTATAATATCATATTTTATATGCATATCGAGTTTACCAAAGGTGAGCTTACAAAAAGTGATATGCATAAGAAATAAAGTAAAAATTTGAACTATGTTTAGAAATTACTAGGCCCAAAATTTAAGCCCATATCATCCCCTTTTAAAAATGGCACCACGCCATACGATAAGGCGCACCTTGGCACGCCTTTTCGCGCCTTATTCCACGCCTTTTCACACGACGCCTAGACTTCACGCCTTGGTCCATTTCGTGGCGCCGACGCCACGCCTCGCGCCTTGGCGACGCCTTGGCGCGCCTTTTAGAACACTGGTCCCTACCATTAAAATTCGTCGGGTTTGGTCCCCATGGTTTACAACCCATACGGGTTTGGTCCCTTGACCAACTTATCCGTCAGTTGACCTGTAAAATGACAAAAACACCCTTATTATTATTATTATTATTATTATTATTATTATTATTATTATTATTATTATTATTATTATTATTATTATTATTATCTTTTAAAATAAAAGAGTAAACTACTATATGGTCCTTGTGGTGATAACCTGGAAACACAAAACACAAACACAACCTTATCTTCTCCATCTTTCATCTCTCACTTATCTAAACCAAACCATAGCCGCCCCTTTTTCCAGCCATAACCGCCGCCCACCGTTACCCACAACAACCTCAAAATTTATCCCTATCATTAGATCTATTAGATCTACTAGTGCACGCACCGTATTTTTCTTGTTTGCTCGAATTCTCGTGTCCTTTTGTTGTGAAACCTAAGGTAGATGAGTCACAAGAGGGTTGTGACGCGGATTGTATTGAAAACGTGACCAAGAGGTCACGAGTTATATTTTTCCGTTTGGGTTTTGATTAAAAACGAAAAGTATATGTGGGTTTTTGAATAAAACGTTATAATAAACTAGTTTGGTATCCGGGTTTTTCTTGATTTTGTGTGTGGTCGAGGCATAACCGAGGGCTCATGCTCTTGGCTTGTGCCATTTCGGGCTTATGTGACTTTTCTTGATGATAAGAGGTGGTGGTGTTAAATGAGAAAGATGAAGAAAAGATATGAGATGGGTGGCTGAAAGATTTGATGTTTTTAGAGTAGAAAAAAGGGAGAATATGAAGAGTAGTATGGTGGCCAGTGGTGTGCCATGTTTTGGTATGTCGCCGGAGATTTTTGGCGATGGTGGTAGTGGTGGCGGGGTAATGGTTGTTGTGGTGAATAGGTGGTTTTTTTAGTAGAGAAAAAAAGAGGATGAATACTTTGTGAATTGTGATACTTGCTTTGCTTGCTTATGATATACGCCAATGGGCAATGGGCAGTGGTCATGGTAAAATTGAAACGCGTGTTACTTTTGCTTATGATATACGGTAAATGGAAATGAAAATGTGAAAGACACATAAAATTTTTAGCCACATGCGTAGCTTTTTAGGATTCATTACAAATAGCTTTTATTTTCTAAGTTAACCATCTGTTTTTGATGTAAATGATTTACAGAATCAAAGAACGTAATAAGCATCTCAAAAACAGTTGTGGGTATGTTAAGTTGTGAATTTTGTTTAATAAAATACACGAAATGACTAAAATACCCTTCAAGTTAACGGTCAACTGACGGATAAGTTGGTCAAGGGACCAAACCCGTATGGGTGGTAAACCATGGGGACCAAACCCGACGAATTTTAACGGCAGGGACTAAACATGATTGACCCGGCAAACCACATGGACGAAAAATAACATTTACTCTTTATAATAAATTATATCCTATATTTGTATGTTTAATCCATAAATAAATGTTATTCTAAATTGTCCGTTGTCAGTTAATAATATGTGAATATTATTAAATCAAGACAAATCTGAAGGTTGGTATAATATACTTAAAGTATATTGATTCGTAGTCATGCCATTTCAGATGATATTCAATGACACCGAATATAGGACTTATCCCAACTACATGATGTTACTTTATGGATTTGTTATTAAGTAAATCATGAGAAGTTATCCTCAGACTTGAGATGCAAGATAAGTGTCATGAATGTAGTACATTTTTGTGGAACAACTTAACGCTATACGTAACTGGTAGTCATAAGGGTTGTTTTCGAAAGTGTTACAAAGTTTGTGGGTTTTGCTTGTAGTCAAGATAGAATTTGTTCCTTCAAATTTATTTTTGGAGTTTAATACTGTTGGGCCCCTCGTAGGGTTGGTAAGATGCATGTGCGGCCGCACCTAAGATCTCCCCTGAATATGTTCAGAAAATTTGGTAATCTTGATTCATTATAAACCACGAGAAACAGAATGGTTAATTAAGGAATGACTTTAATCCATCCTTATTAACGTGGTATTAGAAACAAAAGGATAATAATAATGAGAAATCATTAAAAGGTTTTTCCAGGAGCCTTACTCGAGATCGTTCTAGAGGCATCGAAGTGTTGCTAGACGCTAACTGATGTGATTACACTATTAAAATATGTCCAAGTGGGAGCTGTTAGATTATGGACATTATTTTAGTAGTTGTATGTTATGATCGAACTTGAGATCACGGGATTGCACACTTTACGTATGAGAGTTAAAGATTAATAAATAAATATAAAGTTATAGTTATTTATTAATTATCACAAAATATACAAGGATCGTTAAGTAATTATGATAATTGACTAAACGAGAAAAGAAAAGGACTTGTAAAGAAAAATTTGACATCAAGAAGGTTCTGGATCCCTCCCTAGAGGGGTGGCAGGTCGTGGGGTATGGGGAAGCCCAACCCACACCTTGCTTGAGCTCCAAGTTTTCTATGTGTATAAATACATGTCCATGTTTTAAGTTTTGGGGACTCTTGTGCACACACACAAATCCCTAATCATTTTCTTTTTCTTTTCTTTTTCTTGTAGTCGATCCAAACAAACACCATAAGGGTTTCGTTTGGTTTGGTTTTCCAAAACAAATAATTTGGTTGTTTTTGTGATTCAATAACTAGCGTTACTTTAACTTGTTTTAGTACGTGTGTACAAGAACGTGATACAATCACACTATTGATTGTATCTTGGATTGAATTACAAAAAGGTAAGGGGTAATTCTTACAATCCACATAAACCTTAATTAGGGTTCATAAGTTGAAGATTGCATATTGATTCTTGTTCGGGATAGAATCAAAAAGGTATGTTTACTATTTATTATTGATTAATTAATTACATGTTATATGATCTTGTTATAACGCTTCCGCATATGTTTACTTGATGTGTTTGATTTATTTATATGATTGTCATGATATTATAATTCAAACATGTATTACACTAAACCTCCCTAACATTTAAGTTATTATTATATTTTCATTATGTTGCTCTTTACAATCCTAATATCCTATCAGCGTTTCTATAATCTATATCTATAATCTATACAAAGTAAAAATTATCATCCGCTCTTCGACAAATTGTGTTTCAGGAGCCTTTTTATTTTTTTATTATTTTTTTTAATTTTTAATTTTTTTTTAAATAATTATGTGGCTTTTGAGATCATGAGATGCTTAACCAACAAAATAATAAAGCTACGAGGATAACATGGTTTGAAGCTCTTTTATCGTGATTGTAAATATCGTATTACACATTGTATTTAAACATAAATCAATGAGGATAGTTACACCATTACTCAAGGGTAAATGAATGTTGTTCTCTTTAGAATGATTACACTTAAGATAACTAAGTTAAATAATCTTTTATCTAATCTAATGTGTTGTTTAAATAGTTTATAACAATAATACGTAAAGCAGTTTAAACACTAAATATACAACAAGGTTTTTCAACATCAAAAATTCTTATGAGAAATTAATTAAAAAAAAAACTGACAAAGATTATTTGCGGAATAACAATTCTAGCTGAATGACAATTGTGGTAATCTCCTCTCTGACTTAAACACAAACCTAAGTTATAGTTTAAGTAAAAACTTATGCTTACTCACTAAATTGCTCAGTAACCTAAGTTCTATTCGAGGAGTGAATGTTCTTGAATGTTTATCACATTAATTGTAAGAGATACATTTACTTCTTTATAAGCATTCTCTTTTATAGCAAAAAATTAGAGTTTTCAAAGGCATCTACTTTATACGTGTTCAGCATTTAATGGGTCGGTAAGATATGCATTTAATACTTGTACTTTATGCAAGGGATAAACTTTTCTTTAGGGAACAATGTTGACAACTGTTGTACCTTTATACAAATTCTAGAAAAAGTGATGATTGTAAAGACTTTGATTCATCCCTTTTTTGCTTTAGTAGATTTTTCGGCCTTTGACGTTCTAGATATTTGATTTTCTTTACTCAGTATCTTGGTGAACGAGGAGATCAAATATCGTTCAGTGAGGCTTTGCCATCCTCACTAAACTGAATTTCTTCTTTGGATCTTATACTTCAGAAGCTGAATTGCATCAACACTTACGCAAAGAATCTTTGTCTTCAAGAACTTAGAAAGAATTAAACTGAATTATTATCAGCGACTATGTTATACTTAAATTATTTTATGTTCAAATTTATTCAGAGACTGTTAAACGCTGAATTGGCCCAACAATAAACAACTTATCAATGCCCGAGATAAATGTGTAAAGTTTACCGTAGCAACTAGCTAGGATAATACATACGAAGTATAAGATAATTAATTACCTTAACCAAAATACTTTGTTGTAACAGAATGCAAGTAATCTATTTATCTATATATCATGTCGATACTGTTACATTAACCAAAACAAAAATAAGTACTGTAGAAGATTTTTTGAAGGGCCATAGTTGCCAAGCTTTGAAAACCTAGGTAGTGAATGAGAAAACAGTAGTGGTCAGTTTCGTTTATTTGTTGGGTTGTTGTTGTCTTTCCACACATTAAAAAACACAGACAGACATAATACTAAACGATGATGAAGCATGCTTACACTTTCTCACTACAGGTATGCCATGAAAACATACACTAGCTAGTTACTCCTCATTTTAATTCCTTATCTTATGTTTAGTTTCATTTAGTAATCAGTATAATATATTATATATCAATGTACACTGTAATCTTTTAATCAGGTAAATACACTAGTGTGTTAATGTGTACTTATATTTCAATATGCATACCTATGTGAATATTTTGTTACGTACTATTTACTCTTGAGTTTGTGAAGTTTATATAACATTGCTCAAAAATGATAAGTATTTGATAATTTCCACATGTCGTTAAAACGAAAGAATGTTTCCTGGTTTAGGTTCCCTCACCGAGTTACCCAGCGACCATTTCCAACGTACTCTTTCCTGACTACCCCCAAATGTGTACCTAGTAAGGTTTAAACACTAAATGTTTGGTAAGGAGGTTAGGTGCCTTACCACTAGGTCATTTGTCGACCATTAAGGTGTCGATCGTAGTGGTCAGGCACCTTGATGTCCTCACAAGAGGTCTTAGGTTCAAACCTCCGAGGTACACATCTTGAGGGTGGCAAGGGATCGAAAATGGTTGGAAACAGTCACGAGATACCCTGGTTAGGCCACGTACATCTAAGTCAAAGACTCGCTCTCCCTGGGTAACCTCATATGTTTACCAGTTTATTATTAAGACTTATTTGCTTTTGTTATGAATGTTGCAATGCCATTTTCTAATGTATTTTAAATTAATCAGTATTGAGTGTTTGAAAACCCAAGAATGAAACTGACTAGGGAAGGAGTTGTTATGATAGAGCCGATTATTGACGTAAGTGTTCAATAGTAAACTTTCCCTACATACCTACATACAAGCATGTCTAGTCGGAATAATCATTTTGAAAATGCATATCCGAAGTCCTAACACTCACTCAGACCGTAGTGCAGACGAATGTGGCTATTAGTTTTCTTTTATACAGTAAGAATACAAATAGGGGTCATGTTTTTAGTTGTGCAACAAAGACAGAGTTGCACTGTGGCTAAGCCAATGTTTGGACTAGCGTTTAAGCTTTAAACCAATTACCGCAATATGAAAAACAGATAAATCAGTTTCGACTGTTCACCAAATTGTCATTATTTGATTGCTTATAATTTAATTTTACATGGCACATCAATCACTTTCAAAACGATCATGCAACCACCCACCCACTAAATCTCAAGTGGAAATCTAGAGACTTTAATTGTATACAATGCTTATGATGTATTATTGTTGTGTAGGTTTGAGCATACCAAGAATCTGGTGTGAAATTTATCTGCTTTTGTTAAACAAGATCTTCAACAATGAATTCACGGTTCCCGTCTCATCAGTTAAACAGTGGATTGTATGTCTCAGGACGGCCGGAGCCTCCAAAAGAAAAAGCTCCACCTATGTACTCCACCGCAGTGCCTTACACCGGTGGTGACCTAAAGAAGTCTGGAGATTTAGGAAAGATGTTTGAGGGGGCAAGAAAATCGGGACAGCTGACTAGTGGTCCTTTAAGAACAGGGCCTATGGGAGGTGTTCCCGGATCAGCTACAATGAAAAAGACTAGTTCTGGTCCTTTAAACAAACATGGGGAACCGATAAGAATGACATCTGGACCTCAAGGTGGCGCGATGACTTCTCGGCAAAATTCTGGACCTGTACATCCGGTTCTACCAACCACTGGTCTTATTACGTCTGGGCCTATTTTGTCTGGACCGCTTACCTCATCGGGGGCACCACGAAAGTCATCAGGTCCTTTGGACTCTTCTGGATCAATCAAACCACAAACCACTTCAATGGTTAAAAACCAAGCAGTTACTCAATTGAGCCAGGATGACACACCCTCGTTCTTTAAGAGCTTCCCTAAGCTAGTTTTTTGGTCCATTGTTTTGCTGTTTGTGATGGGGTTTATTGCAGCATTTTTTATACTAGCAGCCGTTGGCAATCCAATTCTTTTGATTGTTGTTGTCGTTCTTTTTGCAATTGTAAGTTTGGCTTTCTCCTGGAACGCTTATTGGGGTAGAAAAGCTGTCATTAACTTCATCTCTGAGTATCCAGATGCCGAGCTTAGAACAGCAAAAGATGGTCAGTTCGTCAAGGTTTCTGGGGTACGTCTCCTCTCTTTCCTACACACTGATAATATCTGTGAGAAGTTGTATATGGCTGATGCACAACTTAACGCATTCTTATGATTTCTAACTACACTTAACATAGTTCAATATAAATAAAGATGCTTACTTATCGAGAAAATATTGGTTTTTTGAAGGTTGTTACTTGTGGAAATGTACCACTGGAGTCATCATTCCAAAAGGTTCCTAGATGTGTTTATACATCCACAAGTTTATATGAATATCGAGGCTGGGATTCAAAAGCTGCCAATCCCACACATCGTCGCTTTACCTGGGGACTTCGATCCTTGGAGGTGAGTAAATTATGTTCCTGACAAAATATGTTAGATTCGAGGTACTTTTAAAAAAAGTAGATCATTTTGAATAGTTCTTTGAATATAATTGTAGAGACATGCTGTGGATTTCTATATATCTGATTTCCGATCTGGGTTGAGGGCGTTAGTCAAGACTGGTTATGGTGCTCGGGTGACTCCATATGTAGAGGAATCTGCTGTTATTGATATTGACCAGTCCAACAAAAATATGTCCTCACAATTCAAAAATTGGTTGGCTGAGAGAAAGCTCTCCACTGATGATCGTGTGCTGCGTCTTAAAGAAGGGTATGGAATTTAACGTCTATTTTCTTAACCTCAATATGAATAGTCATTTTCAATTTAATTTGAACGGATAACCTCTAGGTTTACCATTGAGCTTGTTTGTCATTACTTGCCCTCTTATCAATTAAGAACAAACAAGAGTAGACTCATTCCCAATTTGTAAGTTTCACGACATTCTTTTGGTTCCAAGTTCGCCACTAGTTAGGTGAGGAACTGAGCGGTCTTGGTTTTCACGTTCAGAAGGAGCGTTTTTCCTTTCAGATCATTTCTTTGCTCTTTCAAAAAACTTGAAAACACAAAACAAGTTATTATCTCCCTATTTCTTTCCAAATATTTCCCTTTCCCTGCATTTATGAGGCTTTCAGACAAAATTCTAGTGAGGTGGATAAGGGTCTAACTTAATGAAGCCTTGATCGTCTATAAACTTGCTCGTCATTTTGGTTAGAGGCAGGGTCGTAGCCATGAATTTGTTTTGAGGTGGCCAAGTACTTTGGGAGTCACTAACAAGTTACATGTACTAAAAAATCTCTAAAAATAAGTATGTCATAATAAGTTTGTACAGCTTCTATGCTTTAGCTGCCCATTACGCTCTCTTACATCATTTAAATTAAAATTCTTGACGTTATTCTCCTTGATATAGAGAACTAGACTGCAAAAGATAAAATCACAATCTACTCTATTATGTTTTTTTACGCAATCATAGTCTGTTTGGGATGCCTCAGTTATGTTTATTTTTCGTTTGGAGGAGCTCCCGTTTCTTTGGATTAACCAAATGGATAAATTAATTCTTACATATTGCAAGAAAATGATTAGAAAAAGTGCCTGCGGGTCTGTTGAACCTGGTCTGACACGGTTTAACCCATTCTTCAAAATTGATCATCTTGACCCGTCACCCAACCAGCCCATTTGACGCCCTTAATTTTAATTTTCTTCTTCTTGAAAAAGTAACCCCACTGATACTTCTACTTTCTTATTGTTTATTTGGTTGTAATTCGAAACATAGGTACATTAAAGAGGGCAGCAGTGTGAGCGTATTGGGAGTTGTCCAAAGAAATGACAACGTATTGATGATTGTTCCTCCTCCCGAGCCAGTTCCAACTGGATGCTTGTGGACTAGATGTATGCTTCCTGCAAGCCTAGAAGGCATCGTTTTGAGATGTGATGACTCGTCAAATCATGATATCATTCCTGTATAGCGTTTTGCTACACTCGGTAAGTATAGGTGTAAAGTCTGGTTTTGTTTCCTCCCATTATCTTGTTGGGGAGTGTTTTCTCTTAAAGAATTAAGATTTTTGTGGTATTATATGGACCAATTATCCCATGTTGTTAGTTCTGTCGTGGCTATGTTTGTTGGTCCCAAAGGTCCGGCGTATTCAGGACCATTACATTGTTGTATAATAGTACAGAGATTTAAAAGACTTCACGGTGTGTGTAAATGGAGCTTTTAGGGAGAAACTTGATACGTAAGAAAGTTTAATATTTTCTTGTTTCTGTTATCATTTATGCCATGATATTTTGTTTTAGAAATATATTCATTCATGCCTGGTCGGGCTGCATCTAAACTGCATTGGTTGCAATAGGTTTCTGTTATGAATCCTATGCGAGTTACTAGTTCTTTTGCGCCGATTTTTGTTGTTTAAGACTTAAGGGTGTGTCATATGTGTGAGCTATAAGATGTCAAGTAACATGGAGGAACTTTATTTTAGCTTTATTATTCTTGTTTCCCTTTATCTGTACTATTTTTTTTTTTTTTTTACCTTTAGAGTTGACATTGATTGTTGCTTCTTGTACACACTTGGACATCCGATAGGGCTATATCCTTGGGTCTCCTGGAATTATTTACTTTCAATTCTACCACATGTGGTTTTAAGCAAAGTTTATACGGGTCACATGTAATGCTACCCCGTACGAGATGTTTTAAGACCAAAAAACGGTGAGATGAAGACTTCGTTGTCCGCTTTAGCATCTTTGACTTACGGTTTTTGTTATACAATGCACATACATTGTACTAAAACCGCATCTCAAAAGTGTCGGATAATGGGCATACATGATACATCCATCTTGCCAAATTATTGATATAAAATAAAAACGTACTAATCATTCTAAACTTATTGAAACCACATTTGCATTATTAGCATAACTTTTTTTTTCAAATGCACGTTTCTCAACTTTGGGCCCTAATCGGGTCAACAGCGTATCTACTTTTCTGATATTTGGGCCTAGGTGGGCCAATAGAATCTCCACATTTTATGAGTTTCGGCCCTATATGGACCAACACTGTTATCAACTTTAAAAGATTTGGGCCTAGGTGGGCCATTAGTTAGTTGGTGGAAGGTCAAGTCAGTCAGCTCGTGTATGTGAAGGGACAGTGGACAGATATGAGTACAAACTCTTACTAGTCACTGCCATTTAAGACATGACTGTTGGTACTCTGTGGTCCATTTCCTTGAAATATATAATGAAGAAACTAGTGAAAAAAGGCTAGTCAAGTGGTAAAAAGGTAACGGCAAAAATATTCTCCTTTTAACACATGTCATTTGCACGTGAAATGTACTCGTATTCACCAAGTTTCGTGACTTTCAATATTTGAAGGGACCAAACTTTTGCTAGTAATCTTTTTTAGACAGAGGTGAAAGTATTGAATAAATCATTTTATGAGCTCCCTAAAAAAGTTTAACTACAATAGTGTTTTGGAAAAGGGTTTTATTGTTGTTTGTTTATTAAGAGGCTCTAAATCTGAATTTGATTCGTATATCTAAATCTGATTCAAATTTGAAGCATAAATGTCTGAATCTAAATGAAATAACATTGGCTGTTTTTTTGTAAAAAAAAATATCTGAATGATATGAGTTTGTTTATTAAGAGTCTATAAATCTGAATCTGATTCGCACATCTGAATCTGAATCTGAGACGTAAATGTCTGAATCTGAATGAAATAACATTGGTTGTTTATTTTAAAAATATATATATATATATATCTGAATAATATGAATATGATGCAATTTTATTCTTACTACACGTAAACATTAAAAGACATTAAGAGGCAACAAGACATCCCCTGCAGGCCTACACATCTTATTGGTTAAGAGGTTTGAGCCTTTAATTGCCTCTGAACAAGAAAAGAAAAACAAACATACTTAATACCGTATCTAAATGAGTCAGATTAAAAAGTTATTAAGAGACATTTTTTAAAAAAGAAACACTATCTACCATGTTTTAACCGGACGCATCTCAAAGGGTAATACAAAGAAAATGATTAGTTTTTTAGTTAATGCATAATAAATGCATTTTATGACATGAAAAGAAAATACGAGTTCATCAAATGATTAGCATGTCTAATCAAATCAATGCATCATGATACATGGCATGTTCATCTTCTCTAGGCTCTTAATTACCTTTGCTCTTTTCATGTTTTATATTTTGATATTTTCATCTTTAGAAATATAAAAGCATATCCAATGGGGTTTTATAAAGGAGGTCTATGATGACGTAGATCATAGATGTGATGAGTTTTCTCATTGCATATACAATTTTATAAAGTTTATAAAGGAAATAAAAGTTAAGTCCACGAGTATATAACTTTGGAGAGATATCCCACTTACTTTGCACAGATTTTCAAAAGAAAAAATTTGGATAAAAGGATAAGGGTGTCTTTAATTGTAGATTTTTTTATTTTTTATTTTAATTATTTTTTCTTAATTTTATGTTTTAATTTTTTTTAGAAAAAATGAATGGTTTTTATCTTTAAAAATGAGTTATAAATTTAGAAAAAGCATTTAGATGACAATTTTTTAAAAAAATAAAAAATGCAAAAGGTTGTAAAAAAAATGAAAGGAAAAACTTATATGAAAATTTTTTAAAAATGAGATTTTTATTTTTTTCAGAAAATTTTTAAAAAATATGTAACTATGCAAGTTTTTTAAGTTTTTAGTTTTTGTGAAAAAAATTAAGTATTTTTTACCCATTAAACACACTCTCAAAGTTAAACATTTGTGCAAGTTTATAAAAAGTTTATAAGTATCGTTTTGTACCCTCATATTTTAAATGACTACCTATCTTTGTACTCATGCAAATATACAAAGTACGTACTATTTGTTTTTTTTGCAGGCATGATATTTTTTTGCAGGCATGATTATGAGATAATTTATTACTACTGGTACTACCAGTTAAGTTTACATAAATGAGACACTTGAAGAATTATATACTCCAATGTTTACGAGGGCATGGGTATCATTTACTATAGGGAAAATAATCTCCGTTGTAAACAATATGGATCCTTTTTTCCTGCTTAAGGAACCAATTGTGTGCATCAGGAATGTTATCAGAGATCATTGTGTACAATTAAGGACCATTTTTGTATTGTAGCAGTAGATAACTTTATATTGTTTGCAACAGGGATATATCTATTTGTGTCATGCTTAAATCCAATCCGTAATCTATCAAACAAACAATTAAATTTATCTTTCAATCAATTCCTCAATATCAAAACCCCTTAAACAAACGCACCCTAAGTATCAAATTCACAAATGCATGCATATCTTAATTCTACAAGAAAAGTTGATATTGTTTCTTACGCTCTGTTCTCGAGTTAAATTTAAGAGTGAAATGTAAAGAAAATGAAAGTGAAGAAAAGAAATGGAATGGAGATGAAGAAAGCTAGAGATTTTTTTTGTGTTCTTGAGTATCAATAAAATGGGAAGAAAGAAAATGAAAGAAAGTTATACATTTACAATCATGTCCTCCCAAAAAAATAAAAATAAAAGAAAGATGCAAGGATGATTTGGTCTTTCAAATATTAAATATTTTGTCTTTTTCACTTTCATCCCAAATATGAGATGAAAGTGATGAATCAAAAATAACACTAGTGCTCTTCCATTTTCACTTACAATCACTTTCTTTCCTAGGCTAAAAAAACTCAAGAACACAAAAAAATTTTGTTTCACTCAATTCCTTTCACTTTCCCCCTAAAATAAAACTAGAACATAGTGTTAGGGTGTATTTGTTTATAAGTGAGGTTGGAATTAGATATGGATTTGATTTAAGATTTGAATTTAGATTTTGTTTTAGAAAGAGAAATTATATTTAGACAAAAATACACCGTTGGTTCCTAAACTTTCCACAAAACCATTTGGGCAAGGTCAACGCACGTTTTATGTTCTTGTTTCAGGGGCATCATAGTCCAATCACTATTTAACTATGATCTAACCCAAGCTAAACCCGACAGTCAAAATAAGGGACCAACAGCGTATTTTTGTCTTTATTTATTTATTGGAGCAATAAACAACTTGGGTCAGATTCGTTCTTTCCTTGCTATTTTCTTGTAAATACATGGTTTACATAAACGCTAATTCTCATATCCATGTACTTTCTTGATGTTTTATGTAATGTTTAATGTAGTGTTTTTAATCGATGTACTCTTTTAATTATTGATGAACTTAAGTTTGTGTTAATAAGAGATTGTCTCTCTACTTAAATCAAACACCCGCTAAACTGCATATGCAGATACAAACATGCAATTGAAAGCAAAAACTCATAAAATGCAAGATTTTCTCTCCTTACTGGAGGCAGCCTTATGGATATGCCAATTTGACTTTTGAAGTTTGACTATCTAAAGTTATAATTGAAAATTCATGAGTCAAAGTGTAAACACTAAACTTAATAATGGGCGGGAGTTTTAAATATACCAACGGCAACATAGACAAATTGAGCGACCAACAGTCTCATCCTTGACACGCTCTATTTACGTCTAAATGCGTGTATATTTCCAACAAATAATAGGGAATCGAAGAGTTCAAAAATTTAATACAGACACTTCGTTTTCCTTATTTTTGTGTATATATTGGTTACTTCCACATGTTGTTAAATACCAAGCTTATATCATCAACCTCAAACACATCTATCACATTCACTTCAAATCATGTTGTCCGAAAACAAACGACCAAGAGATGCGGATGCTATCCAAAACAAATAATTGACCAAAAGACCAACTATTGAAGCAAATGTGGCAGTAGAATGTAAGAGAGGAGTTATGGGTCCCACGGATTTAATGTCAATTCCATGACTTTATATGGTGGGTTTCTAGAATCCTACAAGTGAAGGTGTGAGTCCCAATTTGAAAACCCATCTTTATTCCAATTTAACCAAAACCCATATACCATGTTAGAGTTTAACAATTAAATAGCACGTATTGCGGAAGCCAGGATCAAGTATAACACATAAATATTAACTAAAACATAAATAGTAAACGTACCCGATGCACTTCAAATTAACCTTGATTCTTGTACAAATAGATCAATGATAAACCCCTTACCGTTTTGTTTATCGATCTCTTGATAATTACTAAAGTAAGTAATTACCTCGTTCTTGTACACACAAACTACCAACGAATAAAGGTTTGATGCAAGTAAACAAAACACTTAATTTTTGCTTAGAAAAAATTGACCCAAAATCCCTTGGAGGGGGGTGAGCCGATCGGCCAAGAAAGAAACAAGGAAGAAAAGATTTTAGGGTTTAGTGTGTGTGCACAAAAGATGTGAAACCCTAATCCTTGGCCTTGTATTTATACTAGATGAATCTTGGAGCACAAGACAAGCATGGATCGACCCTAATGGGTTGGGTCGACCGGCCTAGGCATCCCACAAGGGTGTTCTAGATCCTTCTTGACTCCCAAGTTACATTCTAGTCCTTATCTTTCATTACTAACGATAGTTAGTCCATACGGTTAATAACTAACGACCATTTAGTCCATTAAGTGTTTATAAATATACATATACGATACATTTAACATATATATATTTATTTTACATTATTCTTGTTTGTAAAGTGTGCAATCCCGAGGTCTCGGGTTCGATACTAGACATTTACATATTAATGTTTATACGTAACATTTAACATCTCTCACTCGCATTAATAGTAAAATGACATTGGTCAGCGTCTTGCAACACTCCAATGTCCCTAGTTCAATCCGAGCTAGGTTTCCTGGAAAAAACCTTTAATGATTCATCATTATAATTATCCTTTCATTACTAATACCACATTAATAAAGATGTGAGGTTCTTTATTAAATTTCTGTTTCTCGTCTCTTTATGATTGAACAAAATTACCAAAACATCTGAACGTATTCCAGATAGACTTTGGGCATGGCCATGCAAACATTTTGTCAACCCTACGAGGGGCCCAGCAGTATTAAACTTCTAAACAAATCAGAAGGAATAAATTCTTTCTTGACTACAAGAATAATCCATGAACTTTGCAACACTTCTGAAAACAACCCTTATAACTCCCTGTTACGGTGAGCGGTAGATTGCTTCACAAAAATGCACTACATCCATGACACTTATCTGGTATCTCAAGTCTGAGGATAACTTTAAATATGATTCTCACATTAAATATTAAATCATATTATTGGGATAAGTCTAATATTCAATTCATTGAATATCATGTGAAATTGGTATGACTACGCATCAATATACTTTCAAGTATATCCTAAACCAATACTCAAATTTGTCTTAGTTCAATGATATTCCCATATCATTAATCGACAATGGACAATTTAGAATAATAATTTATTCATGGATCTTAAAACATGCAAATATAGGATATATTATTAAGACAATGAATAAATAAACATAAAACATATTTTATTTCATTAAAATAATAATTGTACATTACATCCTTTATCCAAACACTAATCACAAATGGGCATGAAACTTTCAGCTAATCTAAGTCCTACACCTTCAGCATGCTTGTAAAGCTTGGTGCCATGTAGAGGCTTTGTTAATTGATCTGCCAAGTTATCATCTGTGTGAACTTTGAGCATTTCGATTTCGCCTATTTCGACTTGTTCTCGAACATAGTGATGCTTAATTGGGAAATGTCTGGTGCCTTTCATGATTCCAGGCTCATTGGCAAATGTAATTGCAGCTGAATTGTCACAATACATTTTAATAGGTCTTTGAATCGAAGGCATAACTCCTAGCCCTGAAACAAACTTCCTAATCCAAACAGCTTCCATTGCAGCTTCTGAAGCAGCTATATACTCACTTTCTGTAGCAGACATCGCTAGTACACTCTGCTTTCTGCTCCTCCAATCCACAGCTCCTCCATTAATGACAAAGACATAACCAGTTTGAGACTTCGTATCATCCTTATCACCTTTCCAAGAAGCATCGCAGTAACCTGTAATATCAAGTTCTGCTGATGGAGTACCCCCATAAACCAAGAACATATCTTTAGTAGCCCTAAGGTACTTAAGAATATTCTTAACAGCAGTCCAGTGAGCTTCACCTGGATTCTGCTGATATCGACTGGTTAAATTCTGAGCAAATGCCACATCAGGTCTTGTACTTTTCACCGCATACATTATAGATCCCACAACCGAAGCATAAGGGACTCTCTTCATGCGTTGCACCTCTGCAGGTGTTGAAGCACAAACCTTGTTGCTCAAGCCATGTTGTTCTTGCATCGGAAAATATCCTTTCTTGGAATTTTGCATATTGAATCTCTTCAATATTTTATCAATGTAAGCACTTTGGCTTAATCCAATTAATCGCTGAGATCTATCTCTATATATCTTGATTCACAGAATAAATGCAGCTTCCCCCAAATCTTTCATAGAAAAACACTTTCCAAGATATGCCTTAACCTTTTGCAAACTTGGAATGTCGTTTCCCATGATCAATATGTCATCAACATATAATATAAGGAAAATTACATTACTCCCACTAACTTTGTGATATACACATGGCTCATCTAGATTTTGAGTGAATCCATACTTTTTAATTTCACTATCAAATATCTTATTCCATTGTCGTGATGCTTGCTTCAATCCATAAATGGATCTTTTAAGCTTGCATACACGATTTGGGAATTCTGGATTTTCATACCGCTCAGGCTGCGCCATATAGATGTCTTCATCTAGGCGACCATTTAAGAAGGCGGTTTTTACATCCATTTGTCAAATCTCATAGTCATAGTAAGCGGCTATGGCTATAAGAATCCTAATTGCCCTTATGTCAGCTACAGAAGAAAAGGTCTCCTCATAGTCAACACCAAAAGTTTGAGTATAGCCTTTAGCTACCAAACGGGCCTTAAAGGTGTGTACAACGCCATCCATGTCAGTCTTTTTCTTGAAGAGTCATTTACTCCCAACTAGTTTGGCACCTGGAGGTAGGTCTACTTCTTCCCAGACTACATTGTCTTCCATGGATTGCATTTCCCCATCCATAGCAACTTTCCATTTGGCCTTTTCAGGACCATTCATGGCTGCTTTATAACTTGTAGGCTCATCAAGATCACCCAGTAAATTCTCATCACTCTATACATTAAGACATAAACGAGTAGGTGCTTTTACTGGTCTTGTTGACCTACGAATGGGAATCACTTCAACTTCAGGTGGAGGACCTAAACTTTCAGGTTCTACCGGAAGTTGGTTAGTGTTTTCAGAAGGTGCTACATCTTCTTGACCGTCTTCCAGATCATATACTCTCCCACTTAATTCTTGAGATATGAGCTCCTTTTCAAGGAAGTCTCCATACCTTGCAACAAATACTTTGTTTACAGGTGGGTAATAAAAGTAGTATCCCATAGTTTCCTTAGGGTATCCTACGAAGATGCACTTCACAGATCTTTGTTGGAGTTTGTCTGCTGAGTCACGTTTAACATACGCCTTACAACCCCAGACCTTAAGATAAGACAAGTTAGGAGCTTTTCCAGTCCATAACTCATATGGTGTCTTATCAACCTTCTTTGTTGGAACCATATTTAGAATGCGAACCGCAGATTCTAAGGCATAATCCCAAAACAAGAAAGGAAGAGTTGTTAGATTATACATAGATCGTATCATGTCTTGCAATGTACGATTCCTTCTTTCAGATACACCATTTTGTTGTGGAGTATATGGAGAAGTAAGGTGCTGGACAATTCCCTCATTTGCTAAATAATCTAGGAACTCCTGACTCAGGTATTCACCACCTCTATCGGATCGAAGAGCTTTAATCTTCTTTCCAAGTTGCAACTCTACTTCTGCTTTAAACACTTTGAATGTTTCAAATACCTCATGTTTATGTTTAAGTAAATAAACATAACCATAACGGCTGTAATCATCCGTAAATGTTAAGAAGTAGCTAGCACCTCTCCTTGACACATGTCTAAGTGGTCCACACACATCTGTGTAAATAAGACCAAGTAGATCATTAGCCCGTTCAATCCTATTTTTAAAGGGTTTCTTAGTCATCTTCCCAGCAATGCAAGATTCGCATTTATCAAATGATTCATCATTGATCTTATCTAAAAGCCCATCATGTTGCAGCTTTTTTATGCGATCTTTGCCAATGTGAGCAAGTCGACAATGCCAAAGATAAGACGAATCCAGACCTTTCTTGATTCTCTTATTGTTGATGCTATACATTGAATTATTTGTAACAAAAGCTTTATCATTATCATTCATATCAATTTCAAATACACCATTCACAGCAATAGCATTAAAATAAAAAACATCATTTAAAGAAACTGAAATTCCATTGCTAGAAATAGTAATGATGAAAACCAATGTTTAACAAACATGAAAATGAAATTACACCTCTAACAATTGACGGTGCATAATGACAATTATTTAAAGATAGTACTAAGCCCGAAGGCAACACTAAATTAAAAACTCCTATAGCTTCAACTCCTGCATGCGCTCCGTTACCAACGTGCAAGAATTGTTGTCCATAGGCCAGCTTTCTCTCAACTCTAAACCCCTGCAAGGTATTGCAAATATGAATGCCACATCCTGTATCATATACCCATGAATTCAATTTAGGAGTAAGAGTGAATAATTCAATCATAAAGAACGCACCTGAAGTACTGGGTTTACCAGCTTCATTACCCTGCTTCTTCTGTCGCAAGTCATGAATGTAGAGAGGACAATTGCGCTTCCAATGGCCCTTTTCATGACAGTGGTGACAAGCCTGATCCTTCTTGTTTGGAGGATTTGTCTTGTTCTGCTTAGGCTGATGCTGTTTCATCTTGGGTTGTGGTTGATAGGCCATGACCTGCTTGCCTTTATCACTTTTACCTTTGCCTTTGTTCACATGCGATTTCTTCTGGATTCTCCCCCCATGAATTGCCAACACTTGTGGGGTAGGAGCCTTGACCTTGGCTGGTAGACTTTTCTCATAATCAACAAGCAATGCGAGTAATTCTGAGACTGTCTTCCCCGAGCAGTGCATGTTGTAATTCTGCACAAAACCAACAAAATCCCTGTTAAGGGACCTGTTGATCAAGTGCACTTGCACATTGTCGGGGTAACCAAAACCAATTCTGTGAAGTTGATCAAACGAATCTTTCATCTCATCCACATAATCAGCTACTGGTTTACCATCACCATGCTTGCAGTTGTGTAGCTTGTCGAGTTCATCATACAATTCAACTACAGGTGGCTTCTCATAAGACTGCCTGAGTGATTCAAGCATAGCTTTAGGAGAAGAGTACTCATACTTCTTTTGTAACTGAGCACTCATGCTAGTGAGCATTAAACAAGCAACCTCATTATACTTAGCATTAGTCACCTTCCAAGCTGCCTTTGCTTCTGGTGTTGCAGTAGCAGCAGGTTCAGCAGGGCATTCCTCGGTCACATAGTCTAGCTTTCCGGACGCCCTCAAGACAATTCTGAGCGAACGGTGCCAGTCATTGAAATTCTTTCCAGTCAGTTTGTCTCTCTCAAGATGACTCTTGAAAGCAGAAATCACAGTTTGGTTATCGGGTTGAGCCATATCTACAGATAAAGTTCAAATATTAGTATTTTCGATAATCAATATCTTCAAGAAAAATAAAATACCCAAGGCTATATTCATATAACCAACTAATTTTCTTGAAAATCTATGATCCAACTTTACATAGATTCCACCACATCAGTTGATCTGCTAGTGGTGAAAGTATAAAAGTTGGTAATCTGTTGAACAATAATTGGCAAACAAGATTTCTAATTCCTAGATCATTATGGGATTTACATCAAATTGATTCATCAATTTGCCTTGTAAGCATGTTTCATCCCATCTCATGCCTTAAGTTCTAGGTCTCACGCACAACTTAATTAAGTCGTCTACCTTAGAAACTGTAAAATTACAATTATGGTCTCACGCGTTAAAAGAATTTTACCTTGTTATAGTAATTTAGCCTAGGTCTCACGTTTACTAAATTAAAATTCCAAGTGTTCCTTATAGATAGATGGCACGTAACTTAAATTATTAAGGGTATTATTTTTGATATGTCAATCAAAATATGTACAAAGATGCACTCATCTTTATAACATAAGTTTTCATAAAAACTTTTTATATCCAATTCGTGAAATTAATACACAAAGTTTTACTTGAGGTTTATGCCAAAACCCTAAGATGACTTTCTACAATTATGATTTTAAAAGTAATTCGTTTAAGACATATTCAAGATTGTGATAACCAAGGCAGACTCTAAGGCTCTTTTCTAAGCCTTCAAATCACGGTTATGAATATCATCTTAAAGGACTTAATTTTAAAAGCATATTTGTACAAAACATCAATCAAGCAAAAGTTTATGGATTAAATCTCAAAATTAGTAATAAAGTATGAATTTTGCTAGTCTCGCCTGGGAGCTGATTACCGTGCGAATCGGACCACTATCGGCACCTAAGACCTTGCAAGATTCTTACTTTACCACTTAGGGTTTCACCATTATTAGTCCGTATTATTTTCTTTATGAAAACAACCCTTTTATTGCTTACAACAAGTCAAACTAAAACAATAAAACAAGTATCAAAGAAAATCAAAACAACCAATAATAAATAAGTGAAACAATTAACCACATGCAATCCGTATTAGAAAATATCCTAATAAAATCAATTATAGGTATAATAATGCATGTAATCAACTAAGGCCTTCTCTTCTTAATGGAAGAGAGTCACATACATTGACGAATCAATTGCGTAGGCCAAAGCTAATAAACACACCACATAGCATATGTAAATCGATTTTTAATATGTATTGGAGTCTTCCCCAATTTAAGATCTATCTAAAACATGTGATAAAAAAAGATCCATGACTAACATGCATGTAAGTCACGGATTAAAACCTAACAATTAGCACATAGGTCACAAGATACGTTCAATTAACCGGTTAAAGACCTAGGGTTTCTAGTGATTACAAATAATCCAAGAAAACCACAAAACCCTAATTAGGGTTTCATGGAAAAATCGACCCCCCCAAAATTAGGGTTAGGGTTTCGAATTTAATTAAAAAAATAAGGAAAAACCCTAGATCAAAAAACATGTATCTAAAACAATTAAAGATCCGATTTTTATTACGTTTTAGTAATCAATTACATGTTATACATGGCTCGTGATGCCACTGTTAGAGTTTAACAATTAAATAGCACGTATTGCGGAAGCTAGGATCAAGTATAACACATAAATATTAACTAAAACATAAATAGTAAACGTACCCGATGCACTTCAAATTAACCTTGATTCTTGTACAAATAGATCAATGATAAACCCCTTACCGTTTTGTTTATCGATCTCTTGATAATTACTAAAGTAAGTAATTACCTCGTTCTTGTACACACAAACTACCAACGAATAAAGGTTTGATGCAAGTAAACAAAACACTTAATTTTTGCTTAGAAAAAATCGACCCAAAATCCCTTGGAGGGGGGTGAGCCGATCGACCAAGAAAGAAACAAGGAAGAAAAGATTTTAGGGTTTAGTGTGTGTGCACAAAAGATGTGAAACCCTAATCCTTGGTCTTGTATTTATACTAGATGAATCTTGGAGCACAAGACAAGCATGGATCGACCCTAATGGGTTGGGTCGACCGGCCTAGGCATCCCACAAGGGTGTTCTAGATCCTTCTTGACTCCCAAGTTACATTCTAGTCCTTATCTTTCATTACTAACGATAGTTAGTCCATACGGTTAATAACTAACGACCATTTAGTCCATTAAGTGTTTATAAATATACATATACGATACATTTAACATATATATATTTATTTTACATTATTCTTGTTTGTAAAGTGTGCAATCCCGAGGTCTCGGGTTTGATACTAGACATTTACATATTAATGTTTATATGTAACATTTAACATACCCAACTGACCTTTAGACTGATGTTAATAGTGGCAACAAATATCATCATAAATTTAGTGTTACATAAGCTTTTCAACACAACTATTGTCACCACAACAGAGGGTATGTTTGGTGAAATTCACTGTTACTGAAACTAGAGATGGGGCTGGAGATGGAGATTATAAAAAAAAATATATATATTTTTATAAGCTACATGAAGTAACCTTTTATTTTAAAAGATTATGGAAGATTATTATTTTTATATAATCTCTTACAATTTATGTCTGTCAAATGAAGATTCTTTTTTAAGTACCTTATTTTTTGAAGAAAAAAAAATAAGCATAATCTTCTCATAATTTCATGTAGGGGTGAGCAAACAAAACCGAAAAAACCGAAACCGAACCGAAAACCAAAAAAATCGAACCGAAAAAACCGACCGAAACTAAAAACCGATGGTTCGGCTTTTAATTTTTCAAAAACCGAAATATACGGTTCGGTTTCGGTTTTCGTCCAAAAACCGAACCGCAAAAACCGAACCGAACCCATTTTATTATATAATAATATATAATTAATATAATATGAATAAATAACTAAATCAATCAAATTTATAAACTCATATTCATTTTGTGGGTAGATTTATAAAATATTTATCATAACGTTTATGTTTATATGCGTGTTTGTCATGTCGTGTGTTTACTTGAGAATATATCAATAAATATATAACGATGATCATACTATGTGTATGTTCACTTGCATGTGTGTGTATGTCTCATCTATATGTGTAATTATAGAATTATGCAATAAACATTATTATGCTTACATTGACAAAAAAAAAAAGTAAATAAGAATAACCAATTTTATATGTAATACAAGTTTTTTGGTATAAATTTGCCATGCCCAAATATAAACGGTTAGAAACCGAAAAAACCGAAAAACCGAACCAAACCGATGATAAACCGAAAAAACCGAACCGCCAAAAACCGAACGGTTTCGGTTTTGGGTTTTATAAAAACCGAAATATTTGGTTCGGTTTCGGTTTTAGCCAAAAACCGACCCAAACCGAACCGTGCACACCCCTAATTTCATGTGCCAAACATGGCCACAGTGTAATAAGACAACCAACATCATCACCCAAACTTCCCCACTTATACACAAATATAGCCTACGAAAACCAAAATTACACACACAATCAACTTCCACAAGTCGATCTATCTACATACCGACTTTTTTCTTTTTCCTTTTTTTTTCTACTGAAGACATGTGGATCGAGGTGTCCCTTTTAGCAAACACGCGTGGGGTATGGTGCCAACAAGGCAGATACACGCGTCTTATGAGCTTTATTACCACCAGCCTTATGAGTAAAACAATACCAAACCAAACACCGGCTAGTTATGAGGGTCATGAGTGCAATAACGATATCCATGTTTGGTTTTCTCTGCAAAGAACACCTACCCTTTTTTGAAAAATAATCTTCGTGCATCAACACAAACTCTTAAAGAATTTGAAGAAAGTGAAAGTGTTTTAATGTGTCGGTTTATTTGGAGATATTGTTAATAATAATAATAATAATAATAATAATAATAATAATAATAATAATAATAATAATAATAATATGTAAGTATATCACTCGATTTTAGTGTGCTGAATAATTCTCTTTGTACGGATTGGAGTACGAAAGGCCCTACCCCCAAAAAGGAATCAAATAGTCATTTGTTCTTTTCGACTATCACCACGCAACTTTATTCCGATAATCCGATCACTCCTTAAAAAATACGAGGCCATTAGTATAACGCACATCAAAGAGTGCATCCTTTTTTTCCATATAATAAGTCGAGTTTCCAAAAACCCTTTCTTAAACCACAGAACATTCCTTACCCGAGAGCTCAAATCTTTTTAGGACAATACTAATGGTAACCGTAAATATTGTAATCACTCCCCGTCACATCAACTTTCTCTCTCCAATACTACACCCAATCACAATTTGCTAATAAGGCGACCACAACCATAACAAAAAAACTTACCTCCAACCCTCATCCCCCCTTCCCAAATAAATAAATAAAAATTGAAACTTGCAGTTGGCAGACTAACTATAACTTTGAAAAGGTTAGAAGGTGACCGGTCATTATTCAGTTGGTCTAATGAGGATAACACAATCATCTACTCGGTTGGTTGGGAACAACCTTACTAGGGCCAAATACCGACCCGAAAGTAGTCGGTGTTTTGGCCCGTCCCGACCCTTCCCGAAAGTAGTCGGTTTTTGCTTATACTTTGTCGGTTTTTTGCCCGTTCCGAATTCTAAAAATGCTTAAAATCCATCCTGATTCCCAACCCGAGAAGCTATTATTTAATTTCAAGACTATCGATTTATAACGGGATCAAGTCAATTATCAAGACTCGGGCGATTTTGCTCACCATAAACCTTACCATTAGCATTGGCCTCGCACGTCACATAGTATTAAAAATTAAAGGTAGCATAAAGCAACATGAGTAAAAAAAGTTAAAAGAAAAAAACAGATTATGATATAAAAACAGAACACCCACTACTGTTTCACCACACTGCACTACTCACTCCCCTTCCTGTTTCCCTTCCAAAAACACACTCTCTCTCACACACTACTAAAACACACAGAGAACATAACCAATTAACCATGTCTACATTTTGTCACTACAGGTATACAAAAAATACCCATTTTTTCATTCTTATTTTTTTCTCATTTCATTTCTTTTGGTTTATTAGATCCACTGCCTTTTTATTTATTAGTATTTCTTTTTTTATAAATATTTTAGTCTTTTTAATTTGGTATTGATTTTGGATCTGTGAAATGTTACTAAAATGTCAAGAAATTGGATTTTTATTTTTTTTATTTCATGAAAATTTTGCTACTTTTTATCCCTAAATTGCTAAAAAAAATAGTAAATAAAAATTGTTTCTATATTTATTTATTTATTTATTTTCATTTTCATTTTTATTATTATTATTATTATTATTATTATTATTATTATTATTATTATTATTATTAATTTATTATTATTATTTTGGGGCAAAATAAGCTTTTTTTTTTTTTTTTTTTTTCAATAACTAGCATACCTATCCCAAAAATAAATGGGTTAGATTAAAATTAAAAAATAAAACAATAAATTTTTTGGGGGTATTTGTTTAAGCTTATTTTTGGGCTTATTAGCTTATGTGTTTGTTTAAGCTTATTTTTGGGCTTATTAGCTTATGTGTTTGTTTAAGCTTATTTCAAGACTTTACATAAGCTTATATATGGCCATACGTCTAGAAAAAGCTGGAAATTTTGGGCTTATAAAACATACGCCGGTATCAAATAAGCCCAAAAATAAGCTTAAACAAACACCCCCTTGGTCTTGTGCATTTTTGTTGTTAACACAATAAGCAAATCCAAACTCTTATTTCCTATAGTGCTTAACTCTGAGTCTTTATTATTAAGCAATCCCAAACACCCCCTAGGACTCGTTTGTAGTTGTTAAAGCATAAAGAGTTGTTATAAGAATTTTAGCTTGTGAAATGAGTTTACGATGGTTATGATGTGATATTGTTGTGTAGGTTTGATCATTTGTGGTAACGGGTTACTTGAAGTAGATACTTAGTGGACTTGGATATTAGTTGGCTTTTGTCACGCAAGATATAAGAAAATGAGTTCTCGGTTCCCGTCTCATCAGTTAAGTAGTGGGTTGTATGTGTCCGGTCGGCCTGAGCCGCCTAAAGAAAAGGCGGCGCCGACTATGTCCTCCACTGCAGTGCCTTACACGGGTGGGGATATTAAGAAGTCGGGTGACTTAGGAAAGATGTTTGAGGGGCCACGAAAGTCGGGACAGTTGACTAGTGGTCCTTTAAGATCAGGGTCTCTTAGTGCTGGTCCTGGATCAGGTTCGATGAAAAAGACGAGTTCCGGTCCTTTAAACAAACATGGAGAACCGATAAGAAAGTCGTCTGGACCTCAAGGTGGAGGGATGACTTCTCGACAAAATTCTGGACCTTTACCTCCGGTTCTCCCTGCCACTGGTCTTATTACATCTGGGCCTATTACGTCTGGACCACTTAACACGTCGGGTGCACAACGGAAGTCATCAGGGCCGTTGGACTCTCAAGGGTCGATTAAATCGCGAAGTACATCAATGGTTAAAAATCAAGCGGTTACTCATTTCAGCCAGGAGAGTACACATTCGTTCTTTAGGAGTTTTCCGAAGATTGTGTTTTGGTCGATTGTGTTGTTGTTTGTGATGGGGTTTATTGCTGCGGTTTTTATACTTGCAGCCGTTGGAAATCCAATTCTTCTCATTGTTGTTGTTGTACTATTCGCTATCGTGAGCTTGGCTTTCTCTTGGAATGCTTATTGGGGTAGAAAAGCTGTTATTAAGTTCATCGCTGAGTATCCAGATGCCGAGCTTAGGACCGCAAAAGATGGTCAGTTCGTCAAGGTTTCTGGGGTATATCTCTTCCCTCTCTCTCGATCTCTCTTTCTCACACTCATACGCACATGCACACACAAACAGAGAGATAAATACATAAAAATATTTATGCATGCATTCGCTCGAGCATGTTGTTAGCTTCCATAACTTGTTTGAAGAAGTATGGTGTTAGTGTTTTTAACATGTATAAACAATTGACGTCATATGTAGAATTGTGTTTTAGTTTTGTATAACTACTACAAACATAATAGTTGATGCATACGTGATACGTAAGACCAGAGTTTGATGTGTTTATAATGCCTAATATCCATGTATCACTAATATTGGTTACATATCATTATCTTTTAATGCCTAATATACATGTGTGCCTTATATTAAAAAAAATAATAAAAAATCATGTTAATTCAACTTCTACAAACAGGCTTTCATGCGTAATATCCATGTATCACTATGACATGTACTTATAATTTATCCTCCCTACCTATCTTTTATCTCATATTAATAGGCTAGAATATTAGTACATACCGACATAGGTAATACTAGAGTTTGCTGTGTTTCAAACGTGCATGTTAGGGATGTTTAAAGATCTGTACCATGGATATAAATATAAGTTAATCCCTCTTAACCCAGTTACACCAACTTAATTTCTTTTTGAAAGCAAACTTAAATACACGTGACTCATTTTGATTCTATTTGTGTAGAGCAGAAGCATGTTTGCTACAGTATATCGATAAGAATATATATAGATAGATTTGACTAAATTACTGAATTCTTTGCATCAACTTTCAATTTAACATACATTTTGCATCAGCAAATATAAGAACAGAAAGAGAATTACAGCATAATTTGGTTAGCGTTAAAGTGGAGAAAGTTTCCTTTTAACTTTTAAGAGGTTTTTAAACTAAAACGTTAATCTTTACACTTGCGGTGGTTTTTTGTTGGTTAGGAGTTTAAAGTACACTTTCACTATGAGTTGTCGACTGTATGTCCTCAAGAAAATCATTCATATACTTTCATTATATACTTTGGAACTTTAACCTCTTCATGGATTTTCTTCGCTGGCCTAGTTTTGTTTTGCTTACATCGTTCTAATTTGATATAGATACATACATACAAACGAACAAGTTCACAAGTTTAGCTACATTTCTGTGTTGTATAAATACATATCTGCCACATCTTAAAGATGCTTATACTTATCAAGTAAATCTCTATTTCTTGAAGGTTGTTACTTGTGGAAATGTGCCTCTTGAGTCATCATTCCAAAGGGTTCCTAGATGTGTTTATACATCCACAAGTTTATATGAATATCGAGGTTGGGATTCGAAAGCTGCCAACCCCACACATCGTCGGTTCACGTGGGGTCTTCGACACATGGAGGTAAGTAAAACCAATCACTGCTTTAATACCAAACAAAAATATTCAGATTTCATGATGGGAATCCTATCGATAAAGAAGAGGTATAAGCATTTTCAAATAAAAGGAGAATAAATATCTTTAATCATATGTTTTGAACATTTTTTTAATGATTTGCAGAGGCATGTTGTGGATTTCTATATATCTGATTTCCAATCTGGGTTGAGGGCACTGGTTAAGACTGGTTATGGTGCGAGGGTGACTCCATATGTTGATGAATCTGCTGTTATTGATATCGATCAGTCCAACAAAGAAACGTCCTCACAGTTTGTAAGATGGCTGGCTGAGAGAAACCTCTCTAGCGATGATCGCCTAATGAGGCTCAAAGAAGGGTATGCAATGTTGTCTCTATGCATTACAATCATAAATTAGGGGTGGTTAAATGGAGTGGTTGGGTAATGGGTCAAAGCAGGTAATATTTTGTACTGGTCACCGTCAGGCTTGGCCTACCTGCAAATATTCATGTTTAGTTACTATAAATAGATATATTATTGGTTGCACAGTATTACAAAAATAGTCAGTTTGGAAGAATTATTGTTTTGCATTGAAAGTTTTTTGGACAAAGTTCAACCTTTTTGACCCATTTGGCCATTTCCTTATTAATTTTGTCTTTTAGATTGTGCATAGTGCATACCACCTAATTTTGACCCTTTCATCTTAACTTATTGAATACTCTATTGTGCATTTGTGCATACCACCTAATTTTGACCCTTTCATCTCGAAAAAGCAACCCCAGTGATAATAGGTGGCACTTTCTGCTTATTTGCTTATAAATTGATCGATATGGATTATGTTTTTTACCTATGATGGCTCAAACGGGTAAAATGATTAAAAAAATGGCTTAAAAGGAAATGGGTCAAACCGACAAAAGTCTTATGTTTGATGCATTAAACCTCTTAAATTAGACTAATGACGGATATAATTTTGTAGTCATATATGACACGCTGATCAGTTGTAGAAATAGGAATCATAAAGTGTTTTATGTCAACCCAACATGACCAAACCTGTTTTGACCAAATAGTTGTCAACCGATCTACTTGACTTTTTCTTTTTCTCATAATCTGCTTGGTTTTAAATTAAATCACAGGTACATTAAAGAAGGAAGCAGTGTGAGTGTGATGGGAGTTGTTCAAAGGAACGAAAATGTGTTGATGATCGTTCCTCCACCAGAGCCAGTTCCAACCGGTTGCTTGTGGACTAGATTTATGCTTCCTGCAACCCTAGATGGCGTCGTATTAAGGTGTGAAGACTCGTCAAATCAAGATGTCATTCCTGTGTAGCGTTCTTGCTACTCGGTAATTAAAAACTTACGTAAAAGATAATAGGTGTATAGTTTTTGTTTCATCCCATTATCTTATTTGGGAGTGGTTTGTCATTGGTGTTGTGTGATTAAGGAGCTTTTTGGGGAAAGATGATGCTTTCAAAAGATTTTAAAATTTCGTGGGTTTCTTTTTTCTTTTCCCGGAAATATATTTGTAGAATTTATGGTATTATTTGGTTCATTTATGCCAAGTAGGGAGTGTTTTCATGATATGGCTTCAATAGGTTTCGGTTTTGGATCCTGCAAGTGTTGTTAGTTCTTTTGTGTCAGGAAAAATTAAGGTGTGTGTGAGCCATATCGTACTGATGTTTTACGTGATTGTTATGGGCAACTGTCTTATAACATACTCGATAATAGTGATTTGTTATTAATTTAAGTTTAGTTCTTTTGTGTTTCTCGTTTTTATAACATTCGTATATTAGGAGTTGTCATCGATCGTTGGTTGTTTTAAGCACTTTGGTTAATGCCGCCTAGCATTATTACCTAGTTGTGATGTAAGATGAACGTGCAAGGGACATCGAAACAAATTCTCTATGATTTATATGTAATGCTAATGTGTTTGAGATGACTTGGGTGAAAGATGTAAAGATGAATATGAGTGTGGTCTTTTAACTGTATTGATTTGGGTCGCATATAATACGTAACAAGAAAACACCACTAGTGACTAGCGCACCCCTAATGGGGAGTAAATTGCTCGATGTCAAAGTACTTTTGGTCAGGTGGGTCGGCATTACCATACACAATGCTTGTGGTTAGATCGGGGACTCGGGGTCAAGGCGCTCATCCTCTTAACTTTCTTTTTATTCTGAAAAGTGATTAATGGTTATTAGAACTATTTGGGGTGAAAAGCATGAGAAGGATACGATGGTGTGAAGTTGAGATGACACAAGTAAAAAACCATGTCAATTTTTATGTGTAAACATATGTAGTAGAAGCACATACTCACTTCTTCAACCAATAAATGATTACCATGTGAATCTAGACACAAAATGAATCATGTTTTCAAGCCTCTAATCATTTTCTCGATGTATATTTGCTAACACGATATCTTTTGGTTGTCTAGGAGAATTTTGTGATAGTATCTAATTAGATGAACAAAATTTGTAAATAGAATTACTACCATTCCCACCCTCAAATTTCAGCTACTTGTACTTGGTACCTCTATCTAAGATCTAATACATTTCGCAATGTATCATTTATCATTTTCTTTGTCCATACATGTAAAACCACAAAAAGCTACTATAATTTATTAGCCTCCAATAAGAAATAACGACCAATGCATATTATGGTCATGTTACTTCGAGGGCATAGTATTGTCATATCTCATATCCATTTATCGAGTTCATGCCAACTTTTTCTAATAAATATACATATTATTGAAGAAAAGTATCTTTTATCATATAGGGTAGGGATCCAGTAAGAAGAAAAACTAAAATAAGAAGAATAAGAAGAAATTCTAGCCACACATTTCAAATAAGGGAGAGATTTTCAAGGGGAGATGCATCTATTTTAATAGGTGCATCTGAAATGTGTGGTTGTGGTTTCTTCTTATCCTTCTTATTTTAATTTTTCTTCTTATTTGATCCTAACTCTTATCATATAACCATCATTCTCCAAATTGTTATTGAGAAATTTGCATTTTTTTTTAACAAAAATAACATTTATTTCTAAGTTAACTCACTTTTATTGACATATTGCTACAACTGTGATTTTTTTTTTCTTCTATTTATTTATTTATTTTTTTTTCTCTTCTAAATGCGAAGATTACCGTTAGCATCGTGTACTTAGTGTATTAAATACATACGTTTTGTCTGTTGAATGTTTATCGCCTAACTGCAACTACGTTTGTAGCTTCACTAGTTAGCCATAAATTACCAAATCTAACCTTTTTCCATCTATAAGATTATTTTGAATAACAACGGCAAGTGCGACCAACTACGATTGTATTGCGAACCTAATATGAATTCAATATATATAACGTACGCATATGACATATTAGTCGATGCTTTATGACAGATATTGCAATCGAATTGCCAAGTATTACAATTACATATTCCTTTTTTATAGTTACCGGAATATCTGTTTCCGTATTAACCCAAACCAAATTTACTAAAACACTCATCCCGAAGGTAAACCGTGAGTTCCTTCAGAAAGTTTCTAAACCGAAGCTTTGATCACTATAAGAGATTACAAACTCATAGTTGTTCAATACACTATGGTTAATCTATAGATTTCATTGCATTAATCAAAAGTAAGTTGCGTCGAAGTACAACATAATTCATCTAGCAAAAATAAGACGCGGTTTTAAGAATAAAAAGTAATTGTGAACTACATGTTCAAAATACTCATGTTGGTGGTGAATTTACATCTTCATGGTTTTAATAAATATTCAGTCTACTTCAACCATTTCTTTATGATAAGTTTATGTCGTGTGACAATTTCACTATGACGGATTTATGTTGTTGTAACAATTAAGGTTGTACAAGCTTTGTTAAATGTAACGGGTAGGTATTGAAACTCATAATGACAATCGTAGTCAAATCGTAATTATATTAAACCGAACTTTACAACAATCACTTTTAGAATTAATACAACAGAATATCCAGAATCATAGACTTCGACTACTTTGGTGCCGTGCTTCAGTGACTTCAATGTTATCTTTCATTTCTAGTGTTGTGCATCATTGACAGGTGTCAAAGTTGCTATAAAATATGAAATTTTCATGATATGCTTCATTGCTTTGTTCCTCTTTGTATCCAAAGAAGAGAGAAAAGACAATGCTATTGACTTAATCATACAAATATTATAAATAAAATCACAACACAATTAGATTGATTATTAATAAAAACAACACATCAAATATTTGTACTATGAAATTTAAATTGAAACTCTATAATAATAGGTGGCAATACTTACCATTGATTCAATATTTCAGTGTTAGTAATAGGATTTCCGTATATGTTTTTGAATAATTCAGGTCAGAGAGGAAGAGAGAATGAAACGATTGTGTGTGTAGTTATTAATTTAGACAATTGTGTGAGTGGATTTGGGTATGTGTTTTTGAAATTTGAATCGGTGAAGAAGATAGATTTGTAAGCGACTGGGTAATAAGACACATCAAATTATTAGTTAGAGGCTGCTTTATTGGATGGTACATAACTCCATTTTATTAGAATACATAGATAGATAGATTATGGCAATGTATTATTTTTATAAATCGATTTTGAAGATGTGTTTGTTTTAAAGAAAACAAACTTTTATCTTAATGAAAATGCTAATGGTAGCCCTTAGGGCTATTGATAACAACTTTTTCATAAAATTCGCTAATATTAAGACACTAGTCGGGTCCCCGCGCGATGCAGCTGCGAGCACCCTGTAATTTAATTTTTTCGATTAATAATTTATTTTATTTGTACGTTTTTTGGCAATAACTTTACTGATTAGTTTTTTATGTCAAAATTTTGATAAAATTTTGCTTTGTTTGTATTATTTTATTTATTATTTATTTTATGTTTTTGTTTAGTAGTTTGCTTGGTTTGTACAATATGTGAACATATTTTAGTTTATTATATTCTTTTTGACAATAAATTTACGGATATCAGAAACTTCATTTAGCTCGTGTCTGTTCGAGCTCGAGCCCGTTTGAACCGTGCCCATTCAGGCTCGAGACCATTTGGCCCATTGCCTATTCGGGCTTAAAAATTTGTATAATATGATTTATTATTTGTATTAGTGACATTTAATGCAGGAATTGTGTTTAAACTAGTTGTACAATATGCTTGATAATTTGTATTTCTTATGTAAGAGGTGTTTTAATAAGTGTATTAATTGTATTTATTATCTATTTAATTAATTATATTTAATATACATAATGATCAATTTTAAGTAATTAATTTTAAACTTTAATGGCAAAAAGTGTCTAATTATGTTGAATAACTTGTACTTTTAGCATTGAAATGTGTAATGCTTAATTTTAAGTATTCTATTAATAGTAGTCATTCGTGCTTTATAATATAGTATGATATGATATGATATGATAGTGAGAAACATGTTTCACATTTTTCGCTAAAATGACCGATAAGAAGAGTGAATTGAATTTGTGTATGAGAAATTTAGGAGATGGTTAGTAATTTTGGATGATTTTGAATGATTTTATTTAGACATCATATATTGTCTTAGCAAAAGTTTCGAAAACTAGTTATTAACAACAAACCTAAACGCTATTGTTAGCAAAACCTTTGTAATAGACATGACCGCCATTCTACCATATTAAACTTTGAATGATTTTCGTTCATCATGACTACCATTCTACCATATTTATTTTAGAGTTAAGTACATTTTTGGTCCTTGTGGTTTGTCGGGTATAACACTTTTAGTCTAATAGTTTCAAAAGTTCCGGATCCTCTCCTAAAATGAAACACCCGTAACGGGTTTGGTCCATTTTCGCTGACACCGTCAGATTGACTTTTTTTTACTATTAAATAGAAGGATAATTTAGTCATTTTATATATTTTATTATAAAAGTTAACAAAATACATGAGGGGCCACTTACAAACAAATTACTCATCCAAATTACCAACACATACACAATCAAACACTCTTTCTTATCACCACAAACACTCACATACTCTCACTCTCTCTCTAGTACTTTCACCTTCTCCGAATATCCGGCCAACTACCAGCAGTTCCGGCCACTACACCACCTCCGACCGCCGTCCACCACTACCCACTGCTAGTCACAACCACCTCTCAAAACACACGACTACCACCCACTGTATTCTTTATCTTTCTCACACAACATCTCAAAACACACAACCACCACCCACTGTGGTCATCCTCATCCACAAAGCCGCCACCACCACCACTCCAAATCACCACCATTTCTAGATACTTGTTGCCTCCCATCCACAAAGCCGTCTGCATGTTTGGTTATTTGTAGATCCGTGTGTATGTGTTTGGTTATATGCAGATCTGTGTAGATAGTTGGGTTTTTTTTGTTATTGTTGTTGTTGAAGAATACAAGTATGAGAGAGTGAAGAATCGTAGTAGGGGTGGCTTCAGGGAACGACGGGGGCGGCATGTGGTGTTCAAGAAGATTTATTGTGTGTTTGGTTTTTTTTTTTTTTTTTTTTTTTTTTTTTTTTTTTTTTTTTTTTTTTTTTTTGTATATGAAAAAAATCTTGTTTGAATATGATTTGGGGTTTTTGATGTGTTTGATCAGCCTATCAAATTGTCAAATGTGTGTGTGTCTCTTGTTGATGAATTTTTGGATTTGAAGACCTTCTTGTGCGTTGACCATTTGAAAATCTGCTTGTGTTTAGATCTTGATGAAGATTTTGTTTTAGAATAAATAATAATAATAATAATAATAATAATAGTAATAATAATAATAATAAAAAGAAAAAGAAAAAGAAATAATAAATGGAGAGTATTTTAGTTATTTTCATTATTAAGATGAGGGTATTTTAGTCATTTTATGTTTTTTTAACGAGTCAAACTAGCAGTCAACGAAAAATGGACCAAACCCGTTACGGGTGTTTTATTTTAGGAGAGGATCCAAAACTTTTGAAACTATTGGACTAAAAGTGTTATACCTGACAAACCACAAGGACCAAAAATGTACTTAACTCTTTATTTTAAGTAGCACATATTAACGTAGATAGTAAGACTTTTAGTTACGACTTATAAACAATAATGTAAGAATTATGTTTATTACTATTATTTTACTTGTACTTTAAATTATTTGTCTTCTTTTGTGACAATCACACAACATAAAACTTATGCATCATTATCACCCAAATCACAAGTCATCATCACCTAGTAATTATGATGATAAACAACACAACGTTTTGTTATTTTTCAATAAATTCAAACCGATAATACGCTAGATCCTTTAAGTGAAAAGATAAAGATGTTGACGCTTTTATGTCACTCTTTTATCTATTATAAAGAAAAATGATCAATCTTGAAAAAATAGTCAATCTTGAAAAATGGAATTCTTGAAAAAAAAATTATGAAAGGAAATTATGAAATGTAATTAATACTCTTATTAAAACACCCCATTACTTAAAAGTACAATGATTTATTCACATTATACAACCAATTAAAAACATATCTACCAAATTAAATACAACCAATTAATACAAATCACAAACCAGGTTCACCCGGGACGCTTCATACCCGACGGGTTAAACCAGTTTAATTTGACTTGTTTTCGACCCAACCTAGCAAGTTGACCCGGTTTAAATCGACCAATTTTTCGACCGGAACGGTTCAACCAGTTGAACCACCCGGGTCGAACCGGGTTTCAAAACATTATGTTTAATTCTCAAATCTTCAAACTTTTATTATTTTTCATTTATAACTTATAAACTTTTTTTATGAATAAACTATTTGTCACTATAAAATCCCGTTACTATGCACGGGTACTCGTCTATTCTACCCTTGAACCTTGAAAGCCAAAAGGGCATTTAGGGTGAATAAAAGAAATATTGATCTGGAATGAAACATGCGTAAAATTTTGAATTGATAACTTATTAAATAAATAAGAGTTTTTCTTAAATCTTCTCATATAAACCTCATGATACCAGTTGTAACCCACCCCAATTACGCATTAAGAAACGCACCAGGATTTTATTCATGCACAAAGTATCAAACCATCATTCAGAAAACCCTTCTTCATCATCGTCCATTAAGCTTACCTAGGAAGTTTAAAGAAATGTGTTCACTTATTTCTTTGTTTCTACTATCATGATTTTAATTGCATATTTTTTATTGCAGGCACTTTATAAAATGTAAAAAACTACATTGAATTCAAGCCCTTCAACAATTAGGTAACTCTTTTAGTTAATTTTTATATCACGATTGATGTGAATCATCTGCAATTTTAAGAAATTCAACAACGATTATTTTTTCTAATTGATCACATGTTAGGGTAATGTGTAATCAAGGCACACCAGATATTCTTGATAATGTCTTAATGAGTTTGGCATGGTGTGTTTCATTCAAGTGGTCTGTTCATTTGTTATGAAAAGGTTTTTGCATTATCGAGAACCTGAACCATTAAAACTATAACCCTGTAAAGACTCAATCTTCTAATTTCATTCACTTTAACACTTTGAGCACTTTCTTTATTATGAAAAGGTTTTTGCACTTTTGAATCTACCATAAGCCCATAAATATACATCATGGCTAGAATTCTAGGCAAAACCCGTCAAGAAATGTCAAGTGGGTTTAGTTACCTGCTCCATGAGATATCACATTTAGTCAAGATCTTCTGTGGTTAATAGTCTTTATTAGTGATCACAGTTGGTCCAGCTCTTCTGTGGGTAATAGTCTATTAAGAGGCCTAAGGTCTTATTTATGTTAAGGATACATCATTTTCACATTCATTATTCACTTATTCATTAAACTGTTGGTCTATTTGTTGTGTTAAAATTCAAGCGTAAATTTGTGAATATTGGTTGTTGATATAAACTATCTGTGAATATTAATTTGAATTTTACCACAAATTAAGGAAATAGGACTTTGTAACAAAACTTCTCATGTAAGCTTCATAAAATATACGGCCCATCCTTATCAAGTGTTTGTACCAAATTTTTTAGAAACCTTTCAAAGTTTATTCATACCAACATAAGAGTATATGACACAATATCATTAAAAAAAACCCCTTCATCAACATCATAAAATCGCCACATATTTTCAGCTTTGATTCTTCAGGATTTTAATCATAGATAAGATTTTATTTTTTCATCTTTTCCGTGTGATTCTCGAATTCTTGTGAATGTATCAACTCAATTATGAATTGTTTGGTGCATGTTTGTCAGCTTTATGCCATTTTTTATTTGATTTTGAATGTGATATCAACATTTTAATATCATTTATGTCAATTCTTATGGTGCGGTTACGATCAAGTATTCGGTGGTATTGAAATTCCGATTCACGGGTTCCAGATTCTCCATTTCCTTTACTCCACTCTTTTGTGTTTTGTTCTTTCAATTGTGTTTGTTTAATGCTGAGACTGATTAATTATTTGTTTTTTCAATTGTGTTTTTTTTTTCATTGCAGGCATGGTATGTGGGAAACTAGAACGAGTTAAAACCTCTAAAATCAGTTAATTGTGTGCCCATAACATGTTTCAGGATTCATTAGCATCTGAGCTCTTGACATTTATCATTGGTAGTAAACATATATGGCTATCTTGAATCATATTTTATCGTGCTTATCATGTACGATTGTACCCTTCGTTGTATCTTTTCCTTAGATGTGTATCATATGTTTCTTTCTTATCCACTTTTTCTTTCTGGTTCAGATATTAAGAACCTGGCTGCTTGTGATGAAGGTGCACTTTTATTGTGAACGTTGTTCGACCAAGTTAATCAGAATGATTTGGTAGGTTCTTTTGAGATTAGCACCTTAGCTTCTGGATTCATTCAAACTTAAATGTTTTGATGCACCCAAATCGTTTAATAACATGGCATTTTTTAAAGGCGGTATTGTCTAAAAGAAAGCCTGATTCTAAATCATATATGCAAATTTTTTTGGGAAATGTCATAAGTCAAATACTACCTGCACTACTCACTAATCTCATTGGTAAAAAAAATGTTGTTGATCATGTCTTCCAGGATGTGGTAACACGTGCTTCATCAATACCAATTGCAACAACTTATAATACAACACCCCCTTCTGATTCTGTGGAACAACCATCAGTTTCATCCTCTCGACCAGCTAAAAGAGAACTTTCCACACATCATTTTTATTGTTTTATGTGTTATGTATAAACGTTACATAAAATACTTAACCATAATATGACACCTATAACTATTTGCCGCTAAAAAATCCGTTGCTATGCACGGGTATTCGTCTAGTGTCACTTAATTAAGATTTAAAAAGATGTACAAGGTTCAATGAGCAATAAGGCGATTCGTTATAAAGTTTTTGGTAAAATTATTATAACGGTTGGCCTTATAAAATACTCCGTAATCGGCGATTAGGGAGTACTTTATAAGGTCAACCGTTATAATAATTTGAGTTAATTACATATTTGGTCACTGTGGTTTGCCGGGTCTTGCATATTTGGTCACCCAACTTTTTTTTCGCCGGGTCCAGTCATTGTGGTTTATTTTTATTACGGATCTAAGCCAAATCTGTTAGCTTGGTTAAATATTCCGTTAAGTCCACACACGTGACAATCACGTGATGGCTATTTTTGTGTTTTCGTCTTTTACCACTTGACCACTTATTTAGGGGATTGACTATTATAGTCAAAATCCCTAATAACGCTAACACACACACACAAACACTAACAGTCATGGATGCATGCCCCGTTTGTCAATTTTCCCCTTTGAGGGTTGTAACATCATGGTCACCAAGGAATCCAGGAAGGAGATTCAACTGTTGTGCTAACATAGTAAGCATTAATTTTTAGTTATCTTGTTAGTTTGTTTGTTTATTTGTTTATTTATTTATTTTTTTGATTTTGACCTAAATTATAAATGTAGCGAAGCTGTGGGTTTGTCTCTTGGTTTGATCCACCCATGTGTAGGAGAGCTGTTCAGATCATTCCTGGCTTGTTGCAAAGAATGAACAACCTTGAAGCTACAGTGACAACAAAAGTGAATGAAGTTCGTAAATTGAAGATTATTTTGGGTCTCAGTTGGATGTTGTTTGTTGCCTACTTTATTGGTCATTGAAGCTATATGGATGTTGTAATTCCTCTTTTGGATGATGTTTCAGTTGTAGGTTGTGTTTGGATGTTTATGTTAGGTCTTAGTTGTATTCCCAACCTTGAAGCTATATGGATGTTGTAATTCCAGATTTTGAAGCTAATGAAATGGTTTGGTTGGTTAAATGTTATTAGTAGCTTTCTCCCTACATAAAAATTCATGGTATGTAGTGCAAACTTTCAAACCCAAACATAAACAAAAGAAGACTGCAAATATCCATTTACAAAATAAGATAGCAAATATCCATTACCTATTGCAGATCACTCCACAAAAGCACAGTCACTCCACAACTTTTCCCATAATACTAATATCCAAAAGCAAAGTCATTACAAACAAAAGAAGCAGTTGTGAAAGTCATTACAAAAGCAAAGTCATTACAAACAAAGTCATTAGCCATAATACTAATATCCAAAGTCATTACAAACAAAAGAAGAGTCATTTAGCCATAATACTAATATCCAAAAGCACAATCACTCCACAACTTTTCCCTTTCCTTTACCTATTGCAGATTCTTGTGAAAGTTTGGCAGCTATTGAACCTCTTGTATTAGCAGATGGTGAGTCTCTAATGATGATACCTTGTGAAGGTCTTTGTGTTGGTGTGCTTGGAGTTTGTTGTGTGCCTTTATTCCTTGAAGAAGCAGTTGTAGAAACATTTCCTTTTTTCTTCCTTGGAGCACCTTTGGTTGCATCTGCTTGAGATTTCTTTCTCTTAGTTGTAGCAGCTTTGTTTGCAGTTGTGGTTGTATCAGTTGGAGCAGCTTTGTTTGCAGTTGATCTTGTATCAGTTGTAGCAGCTGCAACATCTTTCCTTTGTTTACAAGTCCTTTGATTGTGTCCTAACTGCTTGCAAAGCTTACAAGTTACAGTTTTCCCAGCCCTACTCAATTTCCCATTTGTAACCATTTTGTCCATCAATTCAGATGCTGTTTTCTTCCTTTTCTTTGAGGGTCTACCTATTGGGGTGTGATAATCTGGTGGAGTTAGAATAAGTGGAACACCTGACTTTCTCCAAAACTCTGGACCATTCACTGGATCAATCGTGAAACTGTACATGTCTTTCCATGTTCTCAACCAATAACAAGCATGAACATATGATTCTGGTATCCCACCTACCATACCATTATTAGCCATGTCATTGATTGCTGCCACTGCATGTTTGCATGGCATTCCTGTTAACTCCCATTTTCTACATGAGCATGCCTTTGTATTTATGTTAACCACACATTGCTCTGACCAAGGTCCATTGACTTGATATTTGTCATTACCATTCCAAGTGACCTGTAAATCAGTAGCATTTTTATGGTTGTAACAGTTAGAACAAGCCATTTAGTGATTAACAATTTTATGGTTGTAACAATTAGAACAAGCATTTACCCTATATTTTGAAGCTTCTTCTTTGATGACTTTAAACAACCTTGTTGCACTTGGTGTAAGAGGCCCATCAGACTTATCAATAACCTTTTTCACATTAACAATCTTTTTCATCAAATAGTGCCTTATGAACTCTAAACAAGTAATTATAGGTTTATCCCTTCCATCTACTAGTTGCCTATTCAGCACCTCACACAGATTGTTTAAAAGGACATCACAATGTGCTCTTCCTGAAATATAATTACCATGACTATCTAAAACATTGAAATACTATTAGAATCAAATATAAAATGGTTAACCTTTTGATCATACCAGAAAAATGGGACCTAGACCAGTGGCATGGATCAATCTTTTTCAACCAAAGGTATGCATCATTGGAAATTCCTTTTAGTTGTTCCATCCTCCTGTCAAATGCTTGAGTAGTAGTTGCTGATGCACAACTCCATAACATACCCTTGTACTGCTCACCCCTCCATTGAAGCTTCATGTTATCATATATATGTTTCAGGCAGTATCTGTGCTCAGCACTTGGGAATATAGTAGCTAAGGCTGGTATTATACCCTAAAATTGGATAAGTAAATGCATTAGTAACAAAGGACATGCTATCTAAATAAGTATAATGCATTGAATAAGTAAATTAAAAGTATTACCTTTTGTCTATCAGATATAAATGTGAAGTGTGACCTCCTGTTCAAGTCTAGATCATCCCCTAAGCACTCAAGAAACCAGCTCCATGAATCTTTGGTTTCAGATTCTACAATAGCATACGCCACTGGATAAGTACCATTATTTGGGTCAATTCCAACCGCAGTTAAAATTTGACCAAGCCAAGGTCCAGATAGAAAACAACCATCAAGACCCAATAGCTCCCTCTTTCCAGCCTTGAACCCCTTCTTTAATGCTCCTATACAGACATATATCCTCTTAAATTGCCTTGTTTCACTGTTGGGATCAATGTCTCTTTTTACCTCAAGTTTAACTGTAGTATCTGGGTTAGCTTCTTGCAATGCTAAGGCATAGTCCCTCAATTGAGAATACTGCCCAGCAAAATCACTAATCACTTTCTCCCTTGCTATTTGTTTTGCCCTGTAAGTTTTCATCTTGGAAAATCCTAAGTGGTATTTTGTTTGGAGTTGTTCTCTAAGAGCTGCAGTTGGGATTTTAGGGTTAGGAACTATTGTTTGTTGCACATCTTTTGATAAATAAGATGCTGTACACTTTTTGACATCTCTTGTTTGTAAGCATGTGTGGGTGTCCTTATATGTTTTGACAACCCATGTCTCATCTTGTGGACGTTTGGATACATGTAAAAGCCATGGGCACTTTTGCCTATTATCTATAACTGGCCCTTCACTTGGCCCATTAGTTGACCCATCATCTGGTCCATCAGTTGGCCCATCATCTGGTCCATCAGTTGGCCCATCATCTGGCCCTTCACTCCCACTAGCTTCATGTGATTTTGGAATATTAGTCCCCCCACTCCCATTAACTTCATTTGACTCTGCAAATTCAGTAAATGTTGGTGTTTTGCCTCTACAAATTGCTCGTACTCTAGTCTTATCATTTCTATCCAGATGTAGCTGTCTTCTTTCCTCCACAGCAAGCCTACTGATCATTTCTTTAATCACTTCTTTGCTAGGTAGCTTTCTCCCTACATAAAAATCTCCCTCCGAAGACATACCATGATTTGATCTCTGGTTTTTGGTGAACTTTCTCAAAGCTGTATTTCTTTCACATTCTAAATCACCCTCAGCATCTGATTGACTATCAAAATCATCATGATCAACCTCAATATCATAGTCTTCAACTTCTGTTTCACTACCATGATCCTGTTCCACATTCTGGTCTATGGTTTTCCTAAAATAGTCCATATCAACCTCAACATCATTTAGTGGGTTCTCATCATCCACCATTAAATCACTAACTTCAACTTCTTGATTCTTTTTCCTAGATGACTCATCAACTTCAACATTCATCCTACTAGATTGGCCCCTTACTTCAGCACTACAACTAATGTCTTTTTCAAAAAAAGGATCAAAATCATTTGACATATCAAATTCATTTGCCCATGCTTGTCCTCTGTTCTTAGACTTTTGTGGGACATCAAAGGTAACCTTTGGCTTATTGGCTTTTTGTTTAAAAATGTCTACACTAGACAACCATAGTTCCAAGTATACCTCAATCACCTTATTTTTTCCCACAAACTTTGCCAAGTGTAACACATCACTGTCACTAGCTAAAGGAAGAAGTCCAGTATCTAAATCCTTATCAGGCAATCTAAAATGGAAGTACATAGTGTCTTCCTCTTTGTAACCTAACTTTGTTAACATATATTTAAGGTCTATGACTGAAAACTCCTCTATATCAACTGCATCAAACCAATTAACCTTACCATTCATGTAATGTCTTCCCGACCCCATTGTAAAAAAGCCCCCATGATGTATCTCCAGTGTAAAGCGTGTAGGGTTTGAATTACCTGTAAAAAAAACATCCCATGATTGAATAAACAACATGCCATATGCTAAAAACATTAAATTTTGATTTAGCCCTAAACATTAAATTTTGATTTAACCCTAAAAAACATACCGTATGCCTGACAAGGATCAAAGGTTGCTCCATCTTTTCGAAGATTACATTCATTTAAATCAACCATTATTGCTCAATCACATGAACTTTTTTATCATTTGACAATCGATTGTAGCAGAGTAAATATGTGAGTAGATGAAAATTTAGGTTTCTTTTTTATTAACACATTGAGACTAAAGAGGCAAAAGAGAGGGAACAGAGGAAATGACAAAAATAGCCATCACGTGATTGTCACGTGTGTGGACTTAACGGAATATTTAACCAAGTTAACATATTTGGCTTAGATCCGTAATAAAAATAAACCACAATGACTGGACCCGGCGAAAAAAAAGTTGGGTGACCAAATATGCAAGACCCGGCAAACCACAGTGACCAAATATGTAATTAACTCTAATAATTTTACCAAAAACTTTATAACTTGTAAACCATGTTGAATACATTTTCTATAACTAGAACGATACCCGTACAATGCGGTGACGGGTATTATATGTTTATATTTTACGTTATTTTGTTACATGTTTAGTTGTCTTCATGCTTTATAAGTAGAAATATTCGAGATATATTTAAGCCAAATAATTTTACTTTGGACAACCAACCGCTTCCTTACAAACTCCATAACAAACTTGCTTTCTAACAAATTAATTTTGAAATATTTCTAAAAAAGAATAAAAAAAGGAAAAAAAACTAAATTTTAAGCATTTCTAATTATAAAATAGTCCCAAATGCATTATAATGTACGGAGTAGTATATTTTTTTTGGAAGTTGCTGAAAGTAGCTCATAGAGTTGTGTTTAAGTATTGAAACATGCATTAATTATTTGTACTTTTAATAATAACCGGTTACCTCACGTATTTAACTTTTGTCAACTAATTTTATGTATGTTCAGTTATGCATATATATATATATATATTTTTAAATATAACTATTAAGGTTAAGAGCCTCTTTGGATTGTTGGTTTTGGTCACTAGGATAAGATTAGACATAATAAAACTTGTTTGGTGTATAAAGATTGGATTTAGAAATGGGCACCATGGCAAAATTTTGGGATTGCAGAAACCTGGGTGCTCCTTATGGTTTACACGAGTAGCAAGGAAATCTGTGAAGTCATTTTAATTCTAAGGGTGCGTTTGATATGCTTGATAGAATCACTATAGGTATATGTTTGAGAATAGAGTGGAATGGAAATGGGTTTATAGATATCATTTTTTATGGGTATCCACATACCCACAACATCATACTCCTATGAGAAAACCCACATATCATGGGTATCCTCATTCCATTGTGGTGGGGCCCATAACCAACCAAACAACATCTATGACTTTCAAAGTCATAGATTCATTCCCAAAGTGGGATACCAAACGCACCCTTAACCTTATTTTTATTCTTTCCTTTTTTGGTTACTTTTTAAATAAATATAATTATTTTAAATATATCAAATATTAATCATAACTCAAATCTTAATCCAAACCCGTTAAGAAAACAAACAAACTTTTAATACAAATCTAAATCCAAATCTTAATCCAAAACCCATATTCAAACCAAATTGACCCTAAGTTTAGCAAAACCTTTTTTTTATGACTTTGAAATTCAGCTTATCACAATGACTATACGGAATGTCATTAAAGTGTGCCTTTTTGCACTTTGTCGTTTAATTTGGGATAAATTATACAGATACGTAACGAACTCCGGAAAATTTCCAATGTTAAGTAACGAACTTTCAAAAATATTAATATAGCCAACCAAACTTATTGTAACCTTCAAAGTTATGCAATAAGTTGCACTTTTGCAACTGGTCACCGGGTAAACCAGTAACCTTTTTGAAAAAAACAATTTATCCTTTATAAAACCTTGTTGACCCCCCATTGACTAACAACTTTACCAAATCGTTTTCCCCCCAAATTACACAATAACCCTAATTCACAAAATCGTTTCCCCTGCAATTCCACAAGAACCCTAATCTATGTAATAATAAAAAAAATGGGAAAACATAAACCGGACAAGAATCGTGTTTTCACAGTTAATTTAAACCACGATGGGTATTTTACATTCAAACCTTTTGATTATTTGGGAGGTGATATCAAGCAAATCACAGATGTTAGGTTTGAAGGTATGTCATTTGATCATCTATTTGATTTAATTGACCATTTAGTGCATAATCCACTTAAGAGGCTGTATTATTGCAAAGTAGGCACACCCTTAAAATTAGGCATCAAGAAATTAAGAATGATGATGTTGAGGCTTTCTTAACAGTAGGTTATGAAAAAAAAATGGGTTGTCGATATGTATGCTGAACATCTAGATGATGATGCCTTTGATGTTAGGGACTTAGCAGAAACCAATAATGTTGATTTAGGAAATGAATCTAGTGATGCTTATTGTTCTAGTGATGAAGAAGATTATGGTGATGTTGAGTTTTTTACTGAAGGTGATCAGGATGTAGAAATTAAGGTTGTCACTACCAAGGACCCATGCTTATTATTCTAGATCTGAGAGGATTTTTGAACAGAAAATGAAGAAACCATGCTTTGGTCCAAATGGTTAAGGGTCAACACCAGATTCAGCATTGTCTGTTGAAGAACATTGAAAACAGTTTCCTACTTGCATTATGAGATTTGTAATATTTTGTTGTTATATGGTGGATGTATTAAACAATGCACACTAGCACAAATTTTGTTAAATTTGAACCCAAAAACTATGTGTGTGTCCCCCATCCATTACAATTTGTTTAATGCAAGTCTTAGTTAGTGTATTTGTGTTTTTTATTGTGTATATTTATTTGCAGTTAATGTTGTGAACCTCTATACCTATGCAAGTGAACCTTACTAGTCCCATATGCAGTCACTGTTTTATTCAACATAGAATCTTAGTATGTTGCCAGTGAACCTGCAATACCTATATACCACATGCTAACTGCAAAAGCTTTCCAGCTTTTACCATCTACCTAAAATGACCACAATCTCACTGCAAAAAGTATTACACCCACTCTATTTAAGTGTATATTCAAGGCATACAATCCATAACCAAACCAAACACACAACTTCAATTACCATCCATAACCAAACCAAACACACAACTGCAAGAATGTCTTCCAATAAGAAGAAAGGTATTCCACACTGATTTCAATTGTAATATTTGTAAACTATACCAGAAATCACTAACAATATTTTTTTATTTTTTTGCTTATTTTTTGAAGAAATCATAAACATTCCAAGTGATAGCTCTGAGTCAATGTTTGGCATTTCAAGTGAGTCTGCTGATGCCACCCAACAACAAGATTCATGGGAAGGTTACTTCCCAAAATATCACATAAATGCAGAGGATTTCTACCCACAGGTTGCAAAGTGGGTGGAAAGTAGCAATAACCTTACAGCCAAACAGGAAGCAAAGAAAGCATTTCAAGCAAGGATTAAGGTACTAGGACTGCCATGTGACCAAAAATGTGAACAATATGCTGTCAAACCATTTGTTATCAAAGACCCCAAGGATCCAAAAGGAAAGGGCAAAAAGAAGATGGGTTAATGGCTTTTTTATGTACTAGGCTGCTTATGGTTGCAAGCATTGTATGTATGTTTGTGGTTTAAGTCCATAACTAAAACCACCCTTAAATAAAACTATTGTAACCATAATCTTAAAAATTGACAATGAGTTTGCTTTAGTAACATAGATATGTACATAACCATAATTATATTGCATATAACCATGAGAACAACATACATTCGATTGTGTTTACAAGGGTGTAACTAGGACTAAATACTACCCTAAAACAACAAAACAACACAATCCTAATCACAACCATGGCTGCATACTACCTTAACACTACTTTAGGCCAAGGACCAAAGCTACAACAACTGCAAAGACAACCATAAATGCATATTTCCAAGCAGTGGCTTTTTTCTTAGCTTTATGCAATTCACCTTCTAGTTCTTCAATCCTCCTTTGCCTTGTTACTTCTCTCTGAACTTCACGCCTTTGGTTTGGATTAAGTTTATTGTACATCTCAAACAGATGCATTCAGTACCAGTCACACTCCTCCTCAGGGTCATACCAATCAAAATTTTCACACCTCTTGGTGCCAGGTCTCTACAATCAAATAAAATGTTTTTACTACTTAAAAACCTTACACTTTAAAAATATAACAGGTCTTGTATGCTTACCCAGTGATTTTGACAGCAAACAAAACGACGAGCAGGATTGTCTGCTGTCCATGAAGTAACAACCATTGAACGCCTTCCACAATTGCAGTTATCATTACATAAATAAGCCGATGAAGACATGATTTGTAATTGATGTTGATTTGGGGTTGGTTTAGATTTGATTTGTGTTTTGAAAAGGTTATGACCGTTAAAAATTAGGGCTTATGTAAAAATGGTGGAAGAAAAAGGGAAAGGGAGGATATATGCGGTTATCTGGGCCACATGTGGGACCCACAAGTTTATACGGTCATATTGCATAACTTTGAAGGTTACAACAAGTTTGGTTGGCTAAATTAATATTTTTGAAAGTTCGTTACTTAACATTGGAAATTTTTCGAAGTTCGTTACCTATCTGTATAATTTATCCTTTAATTTGTGGGTTAACTAATCAGGGCCCGCTTGGTTCAAAATGGGGAAAGAGAAAGAGAAAGAGAATGCAAATGAGTGAGGTGGGTAATCAATCACTTACCTCTCAATTTACTCTATAATAATTGATTACCCACTACGGGGTAATCAATCCCTTTGCACTCACTAACCAAGCACAAAATAATGAGTGAGGTGAGCCATTTTGAATACCTTACCCATTCCCCACCCCTTTAACCCCTCACCAAGCACCTCTAAGTTTTTTTCAAGACATCTCACTTCAATAGTAATTAATTGATTTAATTCTTTTTAAACATAGCTCAAACAAAATCATTCAAAACATTGAGGTTTCAAACTTTCAATATACATTATAAAATTTAAGAATTATAATATTTGTTTAAACCACAAAACCAATTTTATTTATTTATTTATTTTTTATTTTATTATTTTTTTCCTCTCAAAACATTAAGTTGTTTAAAATTATATATTCTTTTAAGACATTAGTCGGATACTCGTGTGTTACGGCGACGAGTACCCATATAAGAAATTTTTTGGCGAAGGATTGTTTTTCGATTACACATTTTCGTGACAATAATTTTATCGATATTGTTGCTAAAAGTGACACCTTTTTTCTTCGAAGCAATAACATAAAATCCATTAATTGTTGCAAAAATACCATATGACCGTCATTTGAAGTACTTAATGTCACTTGTAAATCGTAATTGATGTAGTGCAATCAGTCAATTATGAGATAAATGGTATAGGGTGTGAAAAAATTGCCACTAAAAAACAATATAATGATATTGAAACATGAGTGATGTTTGTAGTTGATTTTTTTACAAAGGAATAAAATTAATCAAAATATGACAAAAATATTTAAATCTCAAATTCCTTTAAACAAATGACAAAATAATTGCAATTTTATCATAATCCCATTTTTCTCAGTTCTTAATAATTTCCTGATTTTTGATTTTTTTTAACTGTTTTAGGATACATTTTCCTTTTCTGTTAAGCGACTAGTTCTTGAACTTATAACCCTTTTTTATTATTTATTTATTTATTTATTTTCTTTTGGGTCTTAGCGACATTTCACTATACATCAGTTTAGTGGCATTCTTGAATTCTTTTGGTTGCAACATCATATTTTGCGAGACTTTTGAGATAAACTATCATGATTTATAAGAATTTTCTTCACAGTATGTGACAATTTAATTTTTTGCTAAATTAAACAACGCGAATAATCACTTAACTTGATTAGTAGTATTTACTATTTAGTGTTCTCAACTCTCAATATATTTTTTTTCAAACTAATGAAGTTAACTTAAGCAATATCTTTTTGTTTTTCTTTTTTGTCTGAGCCCTATTCTTTTTAATTGTCTTGTTAAGAAGGTGGGTTGCCATTAATTTTGTAGTTTTCTTATTTTGGTTCCGTAATATATTGATGACTTTCTAAAAAAAAACTTAAGCAAGATCCATGATAACATTAGACACAAATAAAACTTAGTTTAAAGATTATTTACTTACTTTGTCACCACTTGTAAGAAATTTCATTTTTGTTGGCCTTCCAAACAAACAAACAAACAAACCCCAAATATTTTAATCACTCACTCACAATCACACACTAAACACACACACACAGAAACGATGATGAACCATGTTTACACTTTGTCACTACAGGTATGCAATAAAAGATACTACTAGTACTAATCCCTCACTAATTACAATTCATTACATCTTTTTTATACCTTTAATTCCAGTTCTAATACTAATGCACATTCATCTTCAAATTTGGTATATCCTTTTTTTTTTTTTTTTTTTTTTTTTTTTTTGTATTGGATTTTAATGTAGAACAATACCCAGTTGCCAAAATTCCATTTTTATAGCTTAATTTGATGTAAAATGTGTTTATGTGAAAATGTTGTATAATTTTGGGTAATATTTGTTTAGATCTATGAAATCTTGAAATGTTACTGTCTGAATTTAAATATGTTATTGTTGCTAATTGGATCTTGATTTGTATGTGATTTGATGTTTTTTACCTTAAAATTGTATAAAAATGATAACTTTTTGATCTTATATGGTTTTTAGAACTAAATAAATGATTGTATTTATGTGTTAATGTTGATGGTTTTAGTAGTAACATTGTATAAACTGATATCGAAATGAATGTTACAATGCTTATGATTTTATATATTGTTGTGTAGGTTTGATCATACATAGGAACTGGTTATTCGAAGTTGAATGAGCAAGATCTTTATTTGTTAGTGAAGTTAAGTTTGATCTGATTTTGTTATCCGAGATCTTCAACAATGAGTTCTCGGTTCCCATCTCATCAGTTAAGCAGTGGATTGTATGTTTCGGGGCGGCCGGAGCCACCTAAAGAAAAGGCTCCGACAATGTCATCCACTGCAGCGCCTTACACTGGCGGGGATATTAAGAAGTCGGGTGAATTAGGAAAGATGTTTGATGTGGATCATAATGGTTCTAGACCAAGAAAATCTGGACAGTTAGCTGGTGCTCCGTTAAGGACAGGGTCTATTAGTGGTGGGAATACCTCGTCGCATTCCATGACTCGAATAGGTTCTTTATCGGGTGGTGTTCCTGGATCAGGTTCAATGAAGAAAACGAGTTCTGGCCCATTAAACAAACATGGTGAACCGATAAGAAAGTCATCTGGTCCTCAAGGTGGAGGGATGACTTCTCGACAAAATTCTGGACCTTTACCTCCAGTTCTCCCTGCCACTGGTCTAATTACGTCTGGGCCACTTAACTCATCAGGTGCACCAAGAAAGTCATCAGGTCCGCTGGACTCTTCAGGGTCAATTAAGACACGAACCATTTCAATGATTAAAAACCCGTCAGTTACTCATTTGAGCCAGGAGGATACTAATTCGTTCTTCAGGAGCTTCCCGAAGATTGTGTTTTGGTCGATTGTTTTGCTGTTTGTTATGGGATTTATTGCTGCAGTTTTTATACTTGCAGCCGTTGGTAATCCAATTCTTCTTGTTGTTGTCGTGGTTCTTTTTGCTATTGTGAGTTCGGCCTTTTCTTGGAATGCTTATTGGGGTAGAAAAGCTGTCATTAAGTACATATCCGAGTATCCAGATGCCCAGCTTAGAACAGCAAAAGATGGCCAGTTCGTCAAGGTTTCTGGGGTAAGTCAGACAGACCCTCATATATTCATGCACGCACACATACGTTCCATATTGTTACTTTTCGTCATTTGCACATTTGAAGTTCTCGATGGTGCTTATGATATACCACATCTATTTCGTTTTCTTATGTGTTTATCCCTATACTTTATTAAGGGTCTCGCTGATTGGCTATGTTGCCACTACTGTTTCCCACTATGATTAATAGAATATGTACACATTTAAGAATGTTTTTATCATGGTATGACAATCAAGATAGGGTTTTAGATACCGTGGTCCTACCACTGCTAGCATCATCCTACTATCAACAACAACCTGCATGATAGTGGGAGTGATTAACGTGACTTGATATGTGGTAGTGATAGGTAAGAAGTATTTGTATATGTACCAAATTAATGTGAGTCCAACACCATGCCTATACATATACTTCTTACCAATCCAGATCATGTGACTCTACCACGGTACCTATAAATATACTACTTACCGCTAGGCTAATGTCCTTTTGGTTGGAACAAGAAGTAAAATACCACAATAGTCGATGGTTCTCAATCAGAGATATGATGAGAATACCAACCATCTATTTTGTGTAGATACCATTTTTATTGTCAGACATGATTTAGATAGGGGTAAGATTGTAAGAACTCTACGTTCTTCATTTAGTAGGGTCTCAAACATATTTCTTAAGGAAATTAAATACTTCTTAGGTATTGAGAATCATTAAGACAAATACCCTGTATTATCTCTATACTTTATTAAGGGTTTTGCTGATTGGTTATGTTGCCACTACTGTTTCCCACTATGATTGATAAAACATGTACACATGTAAGAATGCTTTTATCATGGTATGATAATCAAGATAGGGTTTTAGATACCGTGGTCCTACCACTGCAAGCGTAAGCCTACTATCAACAACTACCTGCATGATAGTGGGAGTGATTAACGTGACTTGATATGTGGGAGTGATTAAAGAGAGAATGTCCTTGATATCTTTTGTTTGAGGCTTGTGTACTCGATGACTGACATATGGTCTTGAATGGTCCCTTCATTGACGATTCAAGAGGTATTCCTTGATTTAGAGAGATACAAGTGAATGCTCATGGTGGCCATTTTTTGATGCTAGCTATACACATTATGATTTATGAATGCAGTTGAGATGCAAACCAAGTAGGATGTTTTCTCTCTAGTATGGCGTTTGAGCATCGCACTGGGATATGCACTGTCTTATTGATTTCGGCACAAATAATTTCACATGAGTAATGTTCATCATCTAGTAAAGTGGAAATGTAAACTGCTTGATAAACGATCCTACAAGACATCGATAAAGATTTTAACAACATTTTCTATTTGTGATTTAGTTCGTGAAAATACACTTGCTACTTGCTGGGAATCTCTTTCAATATTTAAGTAAAATTTGCATAACTTCAATAAATTAGCTTGATTTATTCTATAATTTGTATATTTGAAACATATTTTTGCACCATCATAAGGATGCTTTTGCTGATGAAGAAACTCTTGATTATTTTGAAGGTTGTTACTTGTGGAAATGTGCCTCTGGAGTCATCGTTCCAAAGGGTTCCTAGATGTGTTTATACATCCACAAGTTTATATGAATATCGAGGGTGGGATTCAAAAGCTGCCAATCCCACACATCGTCGCTTCACTTGGGGACTCCGGTCCATGGAGGTGAGTAAAAAAAAGAAAAATTTTGAACTTATAGGTGTAAAAGAGCTTTGGTAGTATATTTTGAATAATCTTTTGTAAATATTTGCAGAGGCATGTTGTGGATTTCTATATATCTGATTTCCAAACTGGGTTGAGGGCGTTAGTTAAGACTGGTTATGGTGCGAGGGTTACTCCATATGTCGAGGAATCTGCTGTTATTGATATTGATCAGTCTAACAAAGACATGTCTCCACAATTCGTAAGATGGTTGGCTGAGAAAAACCTCTCAAGTGATGATCGTGTAATGCGACTCAAAGAAGGGTATGCAAGATAACATCTATGTTCCTTATACTTCAGTATATGATATGTTTGTTGTGTTTCTTGGAAACCTTAAGAACACCACCCGAAACCCACATTGTGGCAGTACCCTGTAGATCTTTAGCAATGTAGATAGGAATCTGAGTTTTTTATTCTCCAACGGTAATGTTTTAAAACATAGTTAAAAGAGGAACGAGACAATGGGTCAAAAGGGTGAAAGTCGCCCAAAGGCTTAAAAACTCGGAAGTTATCTACCAATTATTAATTAAGCAAATATAGTTTCTGTAATCTTATTTAGAACATTGATACTTTAAGAAATTTAAAAAGATGTTGACAGATTGGCTCAACCCAATCCATCTGGGACCAATTAGAAAAGTTACTTGTTTTGACCCATTAAATCTTGAACATTGAACCTGTTGATCTACTTGATCTTTATTTTCAACTAATTTTCTTGGTCATTGTATATTACAACATAGGTACATTAAAGAGGGCAGCAGTGTGACCGTGATGGGAGTGGTCCAAAGAAATGATAATGTGTTGATGATTGTTCCTCCACCCGAGCCAGTTCCAACTGGATGCCAGTGGAATAGATGTATGCTTCCTGCAAGCTTAGATGGCATCGTTTTGAGATGTGAAGACTCATCAAATCCCGATATCATTCCTGTGTAGCGTTTTGCTACTGGTTAAGTCAAAGCTTGAGTAAAAGATGATAGGTGTATAGTCTTGTTTTTGTTACGTCCCATGATCTTGTTTGGGATTGTTTTGTCAATGGTGTTGTGTGATTATGAAGCTTTTGGGGGAAACTTGATACTTGAAAAGGTTTTCAATTTTTCTGTTTTTTTATTTTCTTTATTTTTTTAATTTTTTCTTGAGAAATGTATGATGAATTTGAGATTTATGGTATTATATGGGTCATTCATTCATGCCATTTTAATTCTTTGTGGAGGGAGTATATTCATAATATGTGTAATTCTAAAGTTTGTTAATCTTAGATTATATTGTTAATCTTATCTTAACTGTAAGATGGCCTATTGAGTTATTGAATGAGCACCTTTGTCAAAGTAGATGCTAAATTCATGGTAATGCTCTAGATGTCCACTGATTAACCGTAACTTCACCTAATGTTAAATAATGATAATGAGGGTGCGTCTGGTTTATGGGAATGAGAATAGGAATGAAGTAATGGATTCCATTCTTAATAAATTGTTTGGTTGAGATATGAGTATAAAACCGATACAAATAGGCAGATCTCATACATACAAAGCATGGTGAGTTTACAACCCATAGTGATTTCAGTTAACAAACCAAACGCCCCCTAATATTTTTTGGAGTTTTCTGCAAAGGCAGGTATCAAATTATATGTCAATTCTTAATTAGTGTCTCATATTAATCAAAATGCTAAAGTGTATTTCATTTTAGGGGGTGCTTGGTAAGGGGGTTAAAGGGGTGGGGAATGGGTAAGAAATTCAAAAGGGCCCATCTCACTCAAATTAGGTGTTTGGTTAAGAGTGTGCAAAGGTATTGATTACCCCGTAGTGGGTAATCAACATTATAGAGTAAATTGAGTGGTAAGGTATTGATTACCCACATCACTCAATCATTTGCATTCCCTTTCCCTTTCCCTTTACCTTTCCCTTTACCTTTCTCACTTTAACAATAAAAGTAACTTTTACATTTTAGAGTTTCACGCGTTGACACCGTTAAAATGTTAGTATTTAATAATTTCGCAAGAGTTACTTTTATTGCAAAAGAAACGAAAGCTAAATAATTTTCTAAATCATATTAAGTATAAACATCGAATACAACACAACTTACTATCATCTACAAAAAAGAGAAATCAACTGTGATGTTAAAGTCAAACAATTATGGGGATCGACCACATTCTTTAACTTTTAAACTTGGAAATTTACATTTCAATTCATACATCAAAGAACATCTGTAGCCTTTCGATATTCATGAGCAACCTCAAATTTCTTTGATATCAGCTTTTCTTCACATCCTCTCTTCGAATAACTCATAGCCCGTTGCGGATTTAGGAATTAAGTTTGGGCGTAACACTTTCTCAGCTCGCTTTGCATCGTTGTAACCACCTCCACGTCAAGAAGTTGAAAACAAGATGTTAGAAGAACAAGAAAATTTAAATAGCTCATCAAAGCAAAGAAACCTCCCTCCTCTAGTGGGTACTAGCAGTTCACACTATTGTTCATCAAGTGATGAAAAGATGAAAGGCATGCTCAAAGAATCGCAAAAAGAGAAAGAAATCAAGAGCACCGAAGAACAATCATATTCAAGCAGCCCAACAAAGAACACAACCTCTCTTCAAGAGGTACAAGCACTTTAAGGGGGTCGTCAACAACCATATTCAAGCAACCTAACAAAGAACACAACCTCTCTTCAACAGGTACTAGCACATTAAGGGGGTCGTCTAAGGTTATAATTCATCCATTTCGGTGCTTATACACACAACGATGTTGACCAAAGTTCCACCACCCAGATCATGTCTCTTACTAACTCCAAATATAGGTAATAACTCATTTTACTATTTAATTCACAATGATGCATATAAGAAGCTAGAAATAAGTTTTGGTTGCACTCAACCTAGATTATTTAGATTACTTGCATAATAAATATTTTATAACAATTATTTAAGGTCAACATTTCTCTTAATTCTTAATTGAATTTTGTAATAATTTCACGTATTGGCATACGTTCATGGTGGTACTGGTAGCATATTCAACATGGGCTTATCCATTTGAAGTTGCATTCTTAAAAACATCCTCCCAGTCACTAACGAAAATATACATTGTCGACTTCATAGTTGACATTTTCTTTTTGGTCGACTTGGTTTCAACATTTATTGTTGGTTTCTTTGACACGACAACTCAACTTCTTAGTTGTGATCCGAAAAGTATTGCCCTAAGGTACCTGGTGTCACACCCTCGCCGAAGGCGGAAACACGAGGTGTAACGAAATCGATATACATCACCAAAGAGAAATAAGACAATACCATAATTTACATTAAGGAAAAGTATAACATTACAACGTTGTTATTGCCGACCTTGGCAAATATATGACATAAGTTTGATTCCCAAAAGATGGTATTTTAGTACATAATGAAAAGAAGTGACTTGTGAAAACTTCATTATGCAAGACCTTGATGACAAGCTTACTGACGATCACCTGAAATGCATGAGAGAAAACGGTCAACTATAAAAATAGTTGGTGAGTATAAACGTTTTATATAATAAGAAAACCATTTGAAAAAGTTCACAAGCCAAGGGCGTTGTCAAGTATTATGTCTTGTAGTCAAGTACCCGCGGTCATAATAAGTCACAATATAAGCACCACATATATAATAATGTATGCCAGGCAAAGCCCCTAATTAAATAATATGCGTCCCGTAACATAGTGGACGAGAGGTTGGCCGACCTCTAATAGCGCTATCCATACTACTAATAGGTGTCGAACAATGCGAATGTACGAACAGTACATCATACAACTATTATATACGATTAAGAACGCTCCAAACATGGGAGACTTAGCACGCTCCACCAATAAGGCGAGACTTTAGGGTTAAGAACGCTCCACCAATAAGGTGAGACTTTGCACGCTCCACCAAAAATGGCGAGACTTTAGGTCATAGCACGTACAGTACATTAAGTTCAAAAGTTCAAGTTGAGTTCAAGAGTTCTAAACAAGTTATAAGGTCAAGACAAGTCAAAAGAGTTCATAATAATCAAAGGGTTCAAAACAATGTTCAAAGTGTTCAAGTAATAATTCATGCATCCACCCAAAAGCGATTAAAATAGTTAGAAAAAGGGGTTCGTGAATACTCACCTTATGCAACAGATACAAAAAGCTAGTGATTGAACAGAAATAGGCTCGATTCCCTAACAGCAACCTAATATGAATGAAGTGTTTCCAATGTAAGAAATGAAACAATGTTACACATGCGTATACGTACGTTATCCATACCACTTGTAGTTTTTGAAAATAACGTTTATCGTTTAGTGTTTTATTAGTAAATATAACGTTTTCGGCGTAGTTTAACCTTGTTCTATCTTTAGAAAAATATGTCCAAACGGCTTCACAAAACTAGTCGTGAAATATAGTACGTTAAGTGTTAATGTTCAAGCTCGGCGTTTTTGAAAACCTTGTAATAATGTCTAGATGTAGTCTTGTTTAACTTTTGATTGTACGTGCCTCGAACGATAAGAAATATAGCTCCAAATGTTGTTACTTGAAAAATATAATGTTTAACACTTAGAAAATTCAATTATAGCAAAGCTGCCAAAAATATATACATTTCGTCAAAGTTCAAATGCTCGTATCTTCTTCGTTTTAAGCTTGTTTTCTACGTTCTTTATATCCCCGGAATCGTAGGACAACATACTAATATATTTTTGATAAGTCGGGACGGCTAGATCAAGTTTTACACCTTAAAACAGTCCACGAAAAAGTGAGACAGCAACATATTTTCTGAAAATATAGTTTTCGTCGTTAACTTGTTTTTGGCATATCTTCTTCGTTATTAACTCGTTTTTATCCAAACTTTCGGCCATAGTTTCATCTCGGAAAGTATTTTCTAAATCTTTGGCCAAAAAGTACACCCAACCCCCTGAGTTTCCCACGTTTTACAAAAATGGACAGTAGCTATTTATGGTTGTCAAAAATCACTTTTCTAGTTTCAAATCCTAGTCAAATCTCTTCAAAACACCACAAGACTAATCTAATCTTACCATATACCTTCTTAGGGTATCATTGGTTCCTAGTACTCATAAAATTAGTGGGATAACAAGGGGATGATCATAGGTTATTAAAATCTCATAAAACTTAAAATACTTGTAAAAGTGGTATAAATACATAAGTATATGAGCATGTTTACTAATAAATCTTGAAAATACATCATGTTATGGATCAAATGAAAGTATAAAAAGATTATAAATTTTACTTGAAACTTACTAGTTGGATGATGAGGTTAAAAAGATCAAGGTGCTTAATAACTTCATAGTTTTTATTTCAAAACTATAAAGAGAAGTAAACTAGGAATATATATTTGCTTGAATCTTCAAAAGTTGATGAATTCTTCTTGTTTGTTGTTGTTGCCGTGAGCCAAGAAAAAGGAAGGAAGCAAAACATTGTGAATTTTAGCTAGTGATTTGTATATATAGTTCAAGGGCATTTTGGTAATTTCAACAAAAGGGTATGATTGTAATTTCAATGTCAAGTATAAGTATCTAGATATTATTTTTAGATATTTAGGATGAGTAGTTTTTAATTTAGTAGTATCGGGTATATTGTTCATGCATAAAAATCATAATTACGTAAATTGTCGTAGTTATAAGCTTTTAACGTTATGTTAAATTGATAAATCCAAAACGTCGGGTAAATTAATAATATAACTTTTATATCATTATAATGAGTGTAAAAATGTGTTAGGACCATAGTTGGGATTGTCGGATTAATTATTCAAAGTAATAGTTTATAGGATAACGTTTATTAGGTAAATAACCGTACGTATACAGAAATGATGCAACTCACGCATGAATGACAAACTTTCTCCGGGAGTGAATAGTGTTCTGTGAATAGTAAAATTTTCAAATGTTTCTCAGAATATCAAACGAACATAAAAAAACGATGAATAGTAAAATGATGAATAGTGTTTTGATGAATAGTAATCGATGAATAGTGAATTTCCAAAGTTGGAAAAATAAACGTAGACGTGAAAAATATCGGGTTGTTACACTTGGCAACATGGTTCATCCTGGATGTGGCATCTACATTGCCATTTGAATTGTTCTCCTACTTCTTTACTCGCAAACACGGTAAGGGTCTCCTTTTTGCTGTCTTGAGTTTGCCATGTCACATGAATGTCACGAGTTATGCTCAACAGATTTTGGCTGGAAAAACAATTGAACACCTTCTACTGTTATAATAAAACATTTTCTCACTTCATTTCATTCATTCTAGGATTCTTGATTTAGGTTTTGGGTGTTCAAAAATATCCGTATTCGGATATCCGAAATTTTGATCAAAATTTATTAAAAAGTTGGGTTTTATGAAATGTCAGTTTTGGAACTTAAAAGTTTTTCAAAAATTATAGATATGTGAATATTCGGATACAAATATGTTATCCGAAATTTCGGATATCCGAATTGAAAAAAATTAACTTAAATAAATAGTTCTAACATAAAACAATCATCGCAAAATTTGTGATATTACTAGTTATTGGCAAATCCCTTAAATTATTTATATTAAAAGTGCAAAATTATTTCCGAAAATGTATCATTTCATATTTCGCTTTAGGCCTCAAAAAACTATGAGACGACTCTAATACCATCATAATCGTATTTACCTTTTTGACAAATCTTTATCTTTTCTGATAATTTTGTCTAAATTCATGCGGAAATTGTTTGTGAAAGTGATTTCAAACATGTAGAGAAGATGGCCCTGAGATGGAAAACCCGAAAACCGAACCACAAAATACCCAAAACCGAACTTTTGGAGCAGGGTGTGGTTTAAAAAAACTTAAAAGCGAACGTTTAGTTCGAAGTTTGGTTTTAGCCAAAAGCCCCCCTAAACCGCATGCTCACCCAAATTTTGATAATACGAGACATTAATTAGGAATTTTATATACGTGGATACCTTATTTTGTATATATATAAAAAAAAAGTTTTAAAATTGGGTAATGAATCGACCCGGTCGGTCTCCGGGCTACCGGTTCAACCGCTTAGTCAACATAATTCTCCATTTATGTAGAATACAATATCTCGGCCACCAAACACCAATAAAATCTTTAATATTTAATATCAAACATACATAAACCTAAAAGAATTTAATACCAATCACATATAATATCAAACATATATAAAACCTAAAAGAATTTAATACCAATCACATAATAGGTTTATAAAAAAAATGCTATACAAATCAAACACATACAATTCAATGAGATACAAGTTTTAACCTTAAAAACAACATTATCCATCAATGCAATCAATCCAAACATGTCATATATATTTTCAAAAATAAAAATAAAAAATATCAAACATGACCGACTTTTGTGAATTAGGTTTACTTCGGTGACATGAAACTCGGCTGGTAAAACTCGGTTTTCAAGCCTCGAAGAATCGGTTCATTTTGACGCATTTTTTGGGAAAAAACTATTCAACCGGTCAGGTAGAAACGGGTTTCAAAACACTAACACTGTGTTGTTGAGTTTTATCATTAAAGAAAAGTAAATGAATTTAAAGTAAACATTTTCTTCTCAAAAGTGGGTAGAAACGCTTTATTTTAAAAATCAACAAAAAACACTATTTTTCATTCAATTTCATTTTCTTTTCCTCCTTAAGTACTACTCAAGAACACAACATCTTTTGTTTCCTTTCCATTTTCTTTCTAAACTCTACTCGAGAACACAGTGTAAGAGTGTAAGAAAAACACTACTCCGTATTATTAGAGCAAAAAAGTTTTATAGTTAACTATAAAGAGTGTGTTTGACGCAGAACATTTATTAACATTTAAAAGCGGTAAGCAATGAATGCTGTAATTTTTAATACTCTTTTAGCAATTATCAAGCAACTTTATATTCTTTTTTAAAATGATCTTCTTTTAAAAAAATCCATAAAATAATATTTAACCATTTATGAGATCTTACCTACAGGTATGTAGGGTGAGCAAAACCGACCGACTCCCGAATCCCGTCCCGATCCCGAGTCCCGAGTCTCGAATCCTGTCCCGAAACTGAACCGATCTCAAACGGGTCGGGACTCGGTTTGTGCTTTCCGTTTTGTCGGGATTCGAGATAGTCGGGATCGGGCCGAAAACCAAAAAGCAACAAACAAAACCAATCAAACCGACCGATCCCGTCCTGACTGTCCCAAAACCGAACCGAGCTTAATCGGGTCGGGACTCGATTTGTGTTTTCCGGCTTGTCAGGATTCGGTATAATCGGGATCGGGTCGGGACGGGTCGGAAGTGCCCCGATGCTCAGCCCAGCTATAGGTACGTTATCAAAAGTTATTACAGAGAAAACACCCAAAATAAAAAGAAACCCATATATAAAAAAGCCCTAAAACACACAACAGCCAAACACCCACACACAAATGACTACAGAACCCACCACTGTCACCGAGCACACGGAGGAGTCACCAAAGAAATGGCCAGGGTGGCCAGGAGACTGTGTATTCAGACTTATAGTTCCAGTACTTAAAGTAGGTGGTATCAAAATTATTAATTAAGCAAATATAGTTTCTGTAATCTTATTTAGAACATTGATACTTTAAGAAATTTGAAAAGATGTTGACAGATTGGCTCAACCCAATCCATCTAGGACCAATTAGAAAAGTTACTTGTTTTGACCCGTTAAATCTTGAACATTGAACCTGTTGATCTACTTGATCTTTATTTTCAACTAATTTTCTTGGTCATTATATATTGCAACATATAGGTACATTAAAGAGGGCAGCAGTGTGACCGTGATGGGAGTGGTCCAAAGAAATGATAATGTGTTGATGATTGTTCCTCCACCCGAGCCAGTTCCAACTGGATGCCAGTGGAATAGATGTATGCTTCCTGCAAGCTTAGATGGCATCGTTTTGAGATGTGAAGACTCATCAAATCCCGATATCATTCCTGTGTAGCGTTTTGCTATTGGTTAAGTCAAAGCTTGAGTAAAAGATGATAGGTGTATAGTCTTGTTTTTGTTACGTCCCATGATCTTGTTTGGGATTGTTTTGTCAATGGTGTTGTGTGATTATGAAGCTTTTGGGGGAAACTTGATACTTGAAAAGGTTTTCAATTTTTCTGTTTTTTTATTTTCTTTATTTTTTTAATTTTTTCTTGAGAAATGTATGATGAATTTGAGATTTATGGTATTATATGGGTCATTCATTCATGCCATTTTAATTCTTTGTGGGGGAGTATATTCATAATATGTGTAATTCTAAAGTTTGTTAATCTTAGATTATATTGTTAATCTTATCTTAACTGTAAGATGGCCTATTGAGTTATTGAATGAGTACCTTTGTCAAAGTAGATGCTAAATTCATGGTAATGCTCTAGATGTCCACTGATTAACCGTAACTTCACCTAATGTTAAATAATGATAATGAGGGTGCGTTTGGTTTACGGGAATGAGAATAGGAATGAAGTAATGGATTCCATTCTTAATAAATTGAGATATGAGTATAAAACCGATACAAATAGGCAGATCTCATACACACAAAGCATGGGAAACCGAGGAGTCTATTCGAGCTAGTTATCCTCACTTTGTATTCTGATCTGGTATGTCTCCGTTATGTTTCGATTCGTTTCATTTCTGATTCTTTTCAAATTTCGAGGACGAAATTTTCTTTTTAGAGGGGAAGAAGTTGTAACACCTAAAATCTGAAAGCATGTGAAATGACCAAATTGCCCCTACATATTTAAAAGTTAATTAAAAGCTTATAAAGTACCAAATAAATCCTAAACTCCTAACAATGTATAAGTTATGTATCCAAATAATTTTAACAACTTCATTTAACCTTTATAAAGGTTACAAAATTTACCAAAATACCCCTAAAGGGCCGAATGATATTTAATTAATGTTATTTTGATTTAAAAATGGTTTAAATCCTTTAAAACATGGAAAGTAATCACCAAATGAATTTCTCAACTAAATGGCCGAAACTTTTGGCCCAAGCCCTCCCCTAGGATCGGCAATTATCACTTCAAAAGAGTCAATCCATATCTTTTCTTCAAAACCCTAATTTGCCGATCCAAAATAAAACACACAAGAAATTCCTTTAGCCTCCATTCGACAACCCCATCATTCCTAAGCATTTTTCTGTGATCAAACAACATCCAAGAAGTCCTAGAAAAATACCCATTCGAATTTTTGAAGCTTGGTACGATCGTGGTCTTGGTTTCTTTTGTCGAGCCCTAAAAACAAGGTAAGATCGATTCTGATTTGTTCGACCTCCCTAAAATTCGTTTATGATTTTTCTCATAATCCTCATATCATGTATACTCTGGGAAAAATATTGGAAAGGTCGTGGAGAAGCTTTTGGAGTCGTGGTCATTTTTGGTTCGATTTGGATTATACGCATATACAACAAATCGTGCAGCCTTTTTCCACACGTTCGAATATTGGTTTGGTATTTTTCTCAGGTCCCTTACACCCTATGAACATCATCTAAAATGCTCTAATCGATCCATGCATGCTCTACATTGTTTTCGTGATTTAAAACCCTAAAAACGTGTTTAATTGTGAAATACATATTCCGATCCAGAATAATTATTAATAAAATTATTATAAGTTTGTTATGATGTAATATAATCTGGAAAATTATTGGAAAGAATTATCATGGCTTAAATCATGTTTTTCGAATTTATTTTGATTTATTGAATTTTGATTAAATCGTATAAAGAGAAAAAGAAATAAAAGTCGTGTGCCCTAGGGTTTTGGTTTAGGGCTGGGAAATGGTGTTAATTAATGATAATAATGATGAGATGATGATTGAGAATTGATTAGAAGGATTAGGGTTTCTATTTTCTTTGTTTTTGGTTTATACGATTTGGTATAAGAGTTTTGGGTGAGTTTTGTGAACTTTAAAACTAAAGGGTTATTTTTGAAACTTATTCTGGGCTGTATACTGGTCGACAAAAATATAAGATGAGGGTGTTAAGTGTAATTTTTGCATATAAATGGATTAAAATGTATTTAATGATTAATTAGGGTTTGTTTTGAAAATAACTGAAAGAGAGGGACTAAAAATGTAATTTTCAGAAACTTGGAGCTGTTTTGAGTAAATTAATATATTCAGGAGGTTATGTGTCATTTTGATAATTTAATGGACTAATATGTAATTATTGATAATTAAAAGTTGAAATTATAAATTAAAGGGTTAAATATGTAACTTTTATAACTTGAGGGACTTAAAGTGTAAATTATAAAAGTTTGAGTATCCATTCGTATAACACTTTAAAATAAGTGCTCATTATGTAAAATGGATAAGTTAAGGGTTTAATGTGTAACTTTGAATACTAAAAGGTTTAAAGTGTAATTTTGGAAAGTAAAGGGTATAAAATGCAAAGTTATGAAACCCTAAGGACCAAATGAGTAAAAAGGTTAAAAGATACTTTATTTCCATTAATAATGATTCAACTTTCTAAAAGTGGAAACTTTCTAAATATGGAAACTTTCTAAAAGTGGAAACTTTCTAAATATGGAAACTTTCTAAAGTGGAAACTTACTAATTATGGAAACCTGCTAAAAATGGAAAGTTACTTAAAATGGAAAGACATGAAATTAAGAATGAATTATGATTCCCCCTCTTCTCCTCTAGGTGTGAAGAAGGAGAGGTCCTGAGCCACATCTGTTTTCTGAGTTTGTTTCTATTTTCTGTGCTTGCAATAAGGTACGGATACTCTGCCTTTTTCAGTAAAAGGTTCCTATACATTGATGTTGAGTTATGATTCAGTTAAGATTTCCCAAGCCACTGCTATGTTCCCTTCTGATTGAACCCTGATATGATTTTGAGATGACTTTGAGATAAACCTTTGCTATATGACCTTTTGCATGACTTTGAGACCTGACTCTTAGTTTGATACCCGAGCCAATTATGTTTTTCCTACCTATGGAGGTACCATAGGCATGTCTGTGATGCACCACTGGCATGACTCATGTGTGAGTGAGTGATTTCTCACGCCGTCCCTTTTATGATTATCTGCCGGCTATTATGACTTTGAGTATATGACTTTGAGATTGACTTTGAGTAAGGGGCAACCAAACGCCCCCTAATATTTTTAGGAGTTTTCTGCAAAGGCAGGTATCAAATTATATGTCAATTCTTAGTTAGTGTCTCATATTAATCAAAATGCTAAAAGTGTATTTCATTTTAGGGGGTGCTTGGTAAGGGGGTTAAAGGGGTGGAGAATGGGTAAGGAATTCAAAAGGGCCCACCTCACTCAAATTAGGTGTTTGGTTAGGGGTGTGCAAAGGTATTGATTACCCTGTAGTGGGTAATCAACATTATAGAGTAAATTGAGTGGTAAGGTATTGATTACCCACATCACTCAATCCTTTGCATTCCCTTTCCCTTTCCCTTTACCTTTCCCCACTTTGAACCAAGCGGACCCAAATTAACAATAAAAGTAACTTTTACATTTTAGAGTTTCACGCGTTGACACCGTTAAAATGTTAGTATTTAATAATTTCGCAAGAGTTACTTTTATTGCAAAAGAAACGAAAGCTAAATAATTTTCTAAATCATATTAAGTATAAACATCGAATACAACACAACTTACTATCATCTACAAAAAAGAGAAATCAACTGAGATGTTAAAGTCAAACAATTATGGGGATCGACCACATTCTTTAACTTTTAAACTTGGAAATTTACATTTCAATTCATACATCAAAGAACATCTGTAGCCTTTCGATATTCATGAGCAACCTCAAATTTCTTTGATATCAGCTTTTCTTCGCATCCTCTCTTCGAATAACTCAAAGCCCGTTGCGGATTTAGGAATTAAGTTTGGGCGTAACACTTTCTCAGCTCGCTTTGCATCGTTGTAACCACCTCCACGTCAAGAAGTTGAAAACAAGATGTTAGAAGAACAAGAAAATTTAAATAGCTCATCAAAGTAAAGAAACCTCCCTCCTCTAGTGGGTACTAGCAGTTCACACTATTGTTCATCAAGTGATGAAAAGATGAAAGGCATGCTCAAAGAATCGCAAAAAGAGAAAGAAATCAAGAGCACCGAAGAACAACCATATTCAAGCAGCCCAACAAAGAACACAACCTCTCTTCAAGAGGTACAAGCACTTTAAGGGGGTCGTCAACAACCATATTCAAGCAGCCTAACAAAGAACACAACCTCTCTTCAACAGGTACTAGCACATTAAGGGGGTCGTCTAAGGTTATAATTCATCCATTTCGGTGCTTATACACACAACAATGTTGACCAAAGTTCCACCACCCAGATCATGTCTCCTACTAACTCCAAATATAGGTAATAACTCATTTTACTATTTAATTCACAATGATGCATATAAGAAGCTAGAAATAAGTTTTGGTTGCACTCAACCTAGATTATTTAGATTACTTGCATAATAAATATTTTATAACAATTATTTAAGGTCAACATTTCTCTTAATTCTTAATTGAATTTTGTAATAATTTCACGTATTGGCATACGTTCATGGTGGTACTGGTAGCATATTCAACATGGGCTTATCCATTTGAAGTTGCATTCTTAAAAACATCCTCCCAGTCACTAACGAAAATATACATTGTCGACTTCATAGTTGACATTTTCTTTTTGGTCGACTTGGTTTCAACATTTATTGTTGGTTTCTTTGACACGACAACTCAGCTTCTTAGTTGTGATCCGAAAAGTATTGCCCTAAGGTACCTGACAACATGGTTCATCCAGGATGTGGCATCTACATTGCCATTTGAATTGTTCTCCTACTTCTTTACTCGCAAACACGGTAAGGGTCTCCTTTTTGCTGTCTTGAGTTGCCATGTCACATGAATGTCACGAGTTATGCTCAACAGATTTTGGCGGGAAAAACAATTGAACACTTTCTACTGTTATAATAAAACATTTTCTCACTTCATTTCATTCATTCTAGGATTCTTGATTTAGGTTTTGGGTGTTCAAAAATATCCGTATTCGGATATCCGAAATTTTGATCAAAATTTATTAAAAAGTTGGGTTTTATGAAATGTCAGTTTTGGAACTTAAAAGTTTTTCAAAAATTATAGATATGTGAATATTCGGATATAAATATGTTATCCGAAATTTCGGATATCCGAATTGAAAAAAATTAACTTAAATAAATAGTTCTAACATAAAACAATCATCGCAAATTTGTGATATAACTAGTTATTGGCAAATCCCTTAAATTATTTAAATTAAAAGTAATTTATTTCTGATAATGTATCATTTCATATTTTCGCTTTAGGCCTCAAAAAACTATGAGACAGCTCTAATATCATCATAATTGTATTTACCTTTTTGACAAATTTTTATCTTTTCTGATAATTTTGTCTAAATTCATGCGAAAATTGTTTGTGAAAGTGATTTCAAACATGTAGAGAAGATGGCCCTCAGATGGAAAACTCGAAAACCGAACCGCAAACTACCCAAAACCGAACTTTTGGATCAGGGTGTGGTTTTAAACTTAAAAGCAAACATTTAGTTCGAAGTTTGGTTTTAGCCAAAAGGCCCCCTAAACCGCATTCTCACCTGAATTTTGATAATACGAGACATTAATTAGGAATTTTATATACGTGGATACCTTATTTTGAAAAAAAAAATAAATAAATAAAAAAATTGGGTAATGAATCGACCCGGTCGGTCTCCGGGCTATCGGTTCAACCGCTTGGTCAACATAATTCTCCATTTATGTAGAATACAATATCTCGGCCACCAAACACCAATATAATCTTTAATATTTAATATCAAACATACATAAAACCTAAAAAAAATTAATACCAATCACATAATAGATTTATAAAACAAATGCTATACAAATCAAACACATACAATTCAATGAGATACAAGTTTTAAACTTAAAAACAACATTATCCATCACCGCAATCAATCCAAACATGTCACATATATTTTCAAAAATAAAATTAAAAAATTATCAAACATGACCGACCTTGGTGAATTAGGTTTACTTCGGTGACATGAAACTCGGCTGGTAAAACTCGGTTTTCAAGCCTCGAAGAATCGGTTCATTTTGACGCATTTTTTTGGGAAAACACTATTCAACCGGTGAGGTGAAAATGGTTTCAAAACACTAACATATTAAAGAAAAGTAAAAGAATTTAAAGTAAACATTTTCTTCCCAAAAGTGGGTAGAAACGATTTACTTTAAAAATCAACAAAATAACACTACTTTTCATTTAATTTCATTTTCTTTTTCTCTTTAAGTACTACTCAAGAACACAACATCTTTTGTTTCCTTTTCATTTTCTTTCTTAACTCTACTCGAGAACACATTGTAAGAAAAACACTAGTCCTTATTATTAGAGCAAAACAGTTTTATAGCCAACTATACAGAATGTGTTTGACGCAGAGCATTTATTAACATTTAAAAGCGGTAAGCAGTAAATGTTGTAATTTTTAATACTCAGTTTAGCAATTATCAAGCAACTTTATATTCTTTTTTTAAAATGACCTTCTATTCCAAAAATCCATAAAATAACATTTAACCATTTATGACATCTTACCTACAAGTACCTAGGGTGAGCAAAACCGACCGACTCCCGAGTCCCGAATCCTGTCCTGAAACTGAACCGATCTCAAACGAGTCGGGACTCGGTTTGTGTTTTCCATTTTGTCGGGATTCGAGATAGTCGGGATCGGGTCGGGACGGGCCGAAAACCAAAAAACAACAAACAAAACCAATCAAACCGACCGATCCGGTCCCGACTGTCTCGAAACCGAACCAAGCTTAATCAGGTCGGGACTCGATTTGTGTTTTCCGGCTTGTCAGGATTCGGTATAATCGGGATCGGATCAGGACTGGTCTGGAGTGGCCCTATGCTCAGCCCTAGTTTGTACGTTATCAAAAGTTATTAAAGAGAAAACACCCAAAAAATAAAATAAACCCACATATAAAAAAGCCCTAAAACACCCAGTCAAACACCCACACACAAATGACTACAGAACCCACCACTGTCACCGAGCACACGGAGGAGTCACCGAAGAAATGGCCAGGGTGGCCAGGAGACTGCGTATTCAGACTTGTAGTTCCAGTACTTAAAGTAGGTGGTATCATTGGCCGTAAAGGGGAGCTCATTAAGAAGATTTGCGAGGATACCAAAGCTCGTATTCGTGTTCTCGATGGCCCTGTTTCTAATCCTGACCGCATTGTAAGATTTGCTATGTTTTAAGCCATTTTAGTTATTGAATTGGTTGTTAAAAACTGTTTTTATTGTTGTTGTTAGGTGGGTTAGTATAAGTAGATTGTTGTTTTATGGGGTGTTTGTTTAAGCTCATATACGCGCTTACGATCTTATTTGATTTCGGCTTATGTTACATGCGCCTCGAATTTCTAGCTTATTTTGAGACTTGTGGCCTTATATAACATTTGGGGTGTTTGGATCAGCTTATTTAGCTGGCTTATGGGCTTATTTGACTTTGGAAAAGCCAATAAGCTCACTTATTGAAGCTTATGACCTTATCAACTTCACATTATTGGCTTAAGCCAATAATCTAAACTTAATAAGCTCTAATAAGTGAGCTTATCAGCTTTTCCAAAATCAAATAAGCCCATAAGCCAGCTAAATAAGCTAATCCAAACGCCCTAATTGTTATGATATAAAAAGCTTATATAAGCCGAAAATATGAGGCTTATGTAATATAAGCCGAAATCAAATAAGGTCGTACGCCTGTACATGAGCTTAACAAACACCCTCTTATGTACTCAGGGTATTTTGAAAACCCGGAGTTTTACCGTTATTCGTTTATTACCTTGTTACAGCGCTAAGGGTGTCCAACAATTTCTAAAATATGCTTTAGGTATTAACATAAAGGTAAAATAGCATGGTTTTTAGGTGAGTTAATGATGTAGGGTGTACATTGCATAAAACCGAACATTAGTACAAGTAGATTGTTGTTTTATGATATTAGTGCTTGGATTATGTTCTAGAGGTGAATAGCGTGGTTTTTAGGTGAATTGATGACTTAGGGTGTGCGATAGACGTGCATTGTGTAAAATGGGACATTACACATTAGTGAAAGTAGGTTGTTGTTTTATGACTTTAGCGCTTGGATTATAATCTAGAGGTGAATAGCGTGGTTTTTAGGTGAATCGATGACTTCGGGTGTGCGATAGACGTGCATTTTGTAAATGGGACATTAGTACAAGTAGATTGTTGTTTTATGACATTAGGGCTTGGATTATAATCAAGAGGTGAATAGCGTGGTTTTTAGGTGAATCGATGACTTAGGGTGTGCGATAGAAGTGCATTGCGTAAAATGGAACATTAGTACAAGTATATTGTTGTTTTATGACATTAGAGCTTGGATATTAACATCTACATAAATAGCATGGTTATTAGGTGAAAATAATGAGTGCACGATAATATTAAAATGCATAAACTAAAAGGATTAGGTTACCGGGCGAGTCTTTGAATCAGATTTACGCGGCCTAACCGGGTAATTCTCGTGACTGTTTCTGACCCTTTCCTTAGCCAACCCAAGATGTGTACCTGTTGAGGTTCGAAGGTGAGACCTCTTGTGAGTACATTAGGGTGCCTGACCACTAGGCCACCTTGGTGGTTGATTGATAATATTTCATTGCATAGAGCGGAATAATTGTAAAAGTAGATTCTTATTATATGAAATTAGCCATTTAGCCCTAAGTTCAAAATTAGGGAGTCAAAACACAAGTGATTTCAGTGGTGAATCATAACTTTATGACTGTAATTCTGTGGAGATAGAATGGGAATTGGGATGGCACCCAACTTGATTTATAGTTTAAAATTAGTAATGAAGACTAATTTCAGTTTCTACAAAACCTTTAGCGCATGTGAAAACCGTCTCATAGCTTTGGTTATGCAATTTCTTATGCTTTTTAGGGTCGGATTTATAATGACATTTAAGTTTTTATTCTGCATTCTATTCTGCATTCTATCACGTTACAGAGGGTTTTGGCATCTAGTCCTATTGTAGTTTTTGTTTTCGGTTTTTTAAGTGTGCTCTTGACTCAGGTCTTCTAATTCTCTACTTGTTTAGGTCTTAATATCTGGCAAGGAAGAAACTGAGGCTCCCTTGTCACCTGCAATGGATGCTGTGATAAAAGTTTTCAAACGCGTTAATGGATTTCCTGAGGATGAGGCTGCTGGTTTAGCATCTGTCCCATTTTGCTCAATTCGACTATTGGTACCATCAATGCAAGCCATAACTCTAATTGGGAAGCAAGGATCTACAATCAAGGCAATACAGGAGACCACTGGTTGTGCCATTCGTGTGCTCTCTGCTGGTACAAATTCTATTGTAAATTTAATACTAGTTATTGTTATTCACATATGCATTATATCATATAGGATATTGGTATTCTACGTTGTCAATTTCTCATCGGGTCTTTTGATATTGTTGTTCTCTGATAAATTAGCGATCATTGAGAAAAGTCAAACTTAAAGGAACTTTCGTAAGTAGGACAAATTCCGGCCAATTTCAACAGAAAATTAATGAACACAAAATGGATCTTTTCTATGTTGGCTCTTTGGTATGAAAAATTCTAGTAGTAATGGTGGTAGTTGGTGTCTATACATGTTTTTTTTTTTTTTTTTTTTTTTTTTTTTTTTTTTTTTTTTTTTTTTTTTTTTCCGATACCTATAATTCTTTTGGTGTATTCTCAGTCTTACCCTTTTTTCATCAAAGTTTCATTCCCGTTCTTTGTGAGCCAGTTATAAACACTTCTAATCTACAATCCACTTTTTTTCAGAGGATGTAATCAAATTATATGCAAGCGCAGAAGATAAAATTGTGGATTTACAAGGAGAACCTGCGATTGTTCTGAAAGGTTTAGAAGCAGTGTTAGGACACCTGAGGAAGTTTTTGGTCGATCATAGTGTTCTTCCCCTATATGAAACTACTGTAAGTTATTCTCATTTAGTGGCTAATAGGATCACCATATCACACGTGCCAATGTCTCAGTGATTAATATTAAGCTGTTTTATGCAGCACAATGCCAGAATTGCACAACAAAATCAAGTGGAGCCATGGGCTGAAAGATCGACAATGAATGGTGGTTCACATGCTCAGGTTGGTAGTGATTATCCTCTTTCACAGAAAAGAGAATCACTGCTTCTTGACCGTTTGCTCCAACGTGAGTCACGGGTTTCTTCATCTGGACTTTCGCTTTATGGACGTGATCATGAGTTACCCGCAACACGTTCTTCTGCGCTTGGTATTGATAGCAGCACTTTTGTAACTCAGGTCAGTACCCTAATAGCTACTTATTGTAACTCTTTAAATTCTAAAGGTGGCAAAATGGGTGCATCTGGCAGGTTAATGGGTTTGGGTCAAAATGATTTATATTTTAGCACGAGTAGAAATAGGTCTCGTGTAGGGTGGGTCAGTAATTATGGACTAATAGTAGAATTATTGTGAAAATGTATCTAATTGTTGTCACTGTATGAAATTTTACATTATTGTTAATATAAATAGGTTGTTCAAACAATGCAAATACCAGTAGTTTATGCTGAAGACATCATTGGCGTTGGGGGGACGAATATTCAGTATATTCGTCGCACAAGTGGTGCTATTCTTACCGTTCAAGAGAGCCAAGGTTTACCAGATGAAATGACTATTGAATTGAAAGGGAGCTCGTTACAGGTTCAGACTGCGGAACAACTTATTCAGGCAAGCAGCTTTATTTTCCCCTTACCCTTTCCCCTACTGGTTTTCCCTTTTGTTTTATACGAGCTGAGTCGCATGTGTGTATATGTACGCATATATAATAAAATTAATTAAATGGACTTATTTTTATATGAGCATTAAAATAAAGCATTTGATATTCTAATTACAAAAATGAAGATTTTTTAGTATTAGATCAGAAAATCCTGACCTAAATTAACACCTTGGTCTCAAATTAATCTTCTTGTGTTTGAAATCCCCAAGAGGCCAAGAACCTTATAAAATCTCTTTACTTCTTTTTAGTGGGTTCTAACATGATGTCAAATTCATCTGGGCTTTGGAGTTGGTTAGTGAATATTATTGATTTTTATGAAATCAACACGTTTATAAAATTGGGTGCCTATAAAGGTTAATTGCTAACCTAGGAATGACTGTACAAATTAAGTGCAATTAAGCGTCTACACTTTATGCAAGTAAAGCCGTTCATTTGCAACAGAAGCTAAATATAATTACTTTTAGATTGTGTAAAAATATGAGAATTAAAATCTTGCTATTATGCTATTTTGCTACAACTATTTCTCTATATGACCAGCTTTAGGGCAACTAACAAGTTTTTACTCATAAATAATTACTCCCATAGTTGAGAAAAAACGACTGATGAGCACCTTAAGAAAAAGCCATGTATCCTGATTTACCTTTACGAGACATTTAGCTCAACAGCTAGATGTCCTATGCAGTCAAAGTAATGAGAACACTTAACTGCTAGGGTAGCCCTTAGTGGATGGTTTTTTCTATAAAAACGTTTTCACCTTTTGGATCATTATGCTTGGTTTTTTTATTTCAAAGTGACGGTGTCAATATCACTTTGGACAAATTTGTGGAAATGCAGAAAGATCATTTTACAAATGTATTCAAGACTGTATTATTGCGATGAAAGTCAAAATATAATTAAAAAAAGTAAGAGTAGTGAAATGGGTGGGTCGTGTAACATGTTGAAACGGATAAATTTTGTATGTGTTGAATTGACCCAAGACCTTTTTTTTCTTCCCTAAATTCTTCTATTTATTATATTCGGTTATTGTAAAATGATTATAAAGGGAGGAAGTCATTGATCGTATGCTATGTTAACTTACTCAGGAATGCGTAGACAACCACAAAGATTCCATTCGAAGTGGTTATGGCAACATGGAGTCAGGTCTAAGATCTTCTTACTCCGGGTTAAGAGATTCTTTTTCTTTCCAACAGTCGTATGATGGGTATGGAATGTCTGGTTTAGGCGATTACAGTAGTTACAGAATGTGAAATGTATCAATCTAAAAGCTTTATTTCTTTTATCATTTTCCATGAAAGAAAAGCTTGTTACTCTCGCCTCTTGTGCATTCACGTTCTATTGAATGCTTTATGAACATGTAATTAGGTTGTATGTTTGCTTGTTCAATCAGTAAAATGGTTTTGCTTTTGAACTTAGTATTGTTTGTGCACAATTTGCAGGAAAGTTATCTAACAATGTTAACAATTGTCGTTTTAGATAGTAAAGTATCTTTTTTGAATGTTTTGTAACATAAAATTAGGTTGGACATATGCTTGTCTGATTAGGATTACCAACCGATTTCGTTTGCAGTATAACCAATTAAACATATTTGCTGTAGTATTATTTTGAGTGAAAAGTAAAAAGAATCGCAAAGAAGGTATAAAATCTCACATTTGCTGTTATTTTGAGTTTTTTTTGGGACAAAATCTGTTTTGAAAAACAAATATATTTCTCCCTTGCCTTGTTACTAGATTAGCATATATTTGGGATTGATATAAATTTTATCAAAACCTAATAAGAAGATAAATAATATCCAATTACCAAAGTAAAAATGTTATGTCTCTAGCTAGGACGATTGTATTGTTATTTTTAAATGAAATTGTTTCAAGTTTTCTACTTTCCTATCCCACATGGACCAAAGAAAAAATATATTGCTTCTTTATATACACCGGTATGGATGGTTTCTACAAATAAGTATTGGTACAATGTTGTTGGCCTATCATATTAGACAATGAATACCATCGTATTCATGGATTAATAAGATAGCCAATAATTCGTACATGTCCTTATTCTTTTTAGTATTGGTCATTTTAGAGCTTAATACGCATGTATTAAGTATAATTTTTCATTTTGGATGGTCATATTGGATTTTATAATTTTTCATTTTAGAGCTTAATACGCATGTATTTTTAACAAGTAAATAAATAAGTAAAGGTGGTGTTTGAGTAAAATTTAATTGATTTAATATGAAAAAACTTAATTTATTAAATCATGTGAAAATTTGTTTGTTTTTCACTTAATCAAAAGAAATGACTTAAAATAAAAAGTGATAAAAGTGAGGGTCTTCACATTAAGTCATCTTGTTAATTAACATGACTTATGTGGTGTTTAATATCGACTTAATTGACTTAATATGAAAAATACTGAATTCATTAAGTCATATGAAACTGTTTGTTTATAACTTAATGAAAAAAGATGACTTAAAATATTAGTAATAAAACTGAAGGTGTCTGCATTAAGTCATCTTTTAATTAAACATAACTTAACAAAAAAATTTAACAAACATAGTATTATATTGTTGGAGAGTTTATTTCAATATAAACCTCTTATTGTCTAAAGACCCGATAAATAAATTTTGGCCACTTATTTTTTCACTAAAATTATTAAAAAAAAAAAAAAAAAAAAAAAAAAGCCATATTCCACATTTTTTGAAAAATAAAATATCATGCAAACGAAAAATCCTTAAGCGACAAAAATTACATCATCGTGACGAGATTTTTTTTTTAATCTTTCAGTAGACACATACTTCGATATATACTTTAGACGATTTTTTTTCGAGTTTTATTTTATTGTTAAAATTTGCGTCTGAAAAAAATCACATATGATTGTTCTATTTGAAATCCTATGTGATTTCACAAATCACGTGTGATTTCATAAAATCACATGTGATATTAAATAACAACTAACATGCGATATTTCAGATGCAAATTTCAACACTAAAAAAAAAAGGTCAAAAGTATATAGAAATGCCCCTCTATGTAAGATGATTTAATTCTCATCCAGATTGTATGATCCTTTTCGCGTAACAATTAATGGTTTGTGAGATATTTAATTTTTTATATCACATTTTCAATTGTTGTCCTTAAGTCTTCTCCAACATACTCATACCACTTGTAGGTCTTTATCTTGATATTCTTTGACTTGAGCTTAATGAGGAAGAATCATATGAGTATGAGTATGTGAAGTTAAATATATTTAGTTGTTGATGGTGATGGTGGATCAGGAGCGGCTTCATTCATCGGTACCTGTCACAAAAAGATAGATATTAATGAGGTTAAGCCAATCGATCCACGTGGACTTTCTTACAGGATTATTCTACTACGATTGTTTTGAATGAAACGTCTTGATTATGTTCATCTTAGTAGAATTAACCTCCGAATCCGTTAGGATCTATATCAATACTTTGGAAAAATCCAAGTATAGACGTACGTCATCAGCAATCAATTCATAAAAGGAATCTCTTTAATAGGGTTTCCAGCTCGAAATGTTAGGTAATTCTTATAAATTTCCCCAAATGTAATTAGGTTGTATGTTTGCTTGTTCAATCAGGAATACTAACGTTTTTGCTTTTGAACTTGGTATTGTTTGTGCACAATTTGTAGGAAAGTTATCTAAGGCCAATGCTAATGGCAATAATAAGGCTATGTTTGGCAAAAGTAGCTGTGAGCAGTAGCAGTGAGCTGTGAGCAGTAGTCAAAAAAGCTTACAGCTTCATAAAGAAGCATTGGGAAAATGAGCTTTCCTAAAAAATAACAAAGCCCACAGCTCTCATGCCAAACGAACACTAAAAATCAAAAAGCTCATTGTTCACCGCTCCTTGCCCAAAAAAGCTCCAAAAAGCTTTGTTCCAAACATAGCCAAAATAATGTGGTCACATCCTGCCACATCATCTTTCTCTCTTCAAGAGTACACCCAACCATAATTTGGTAATAAGTCAACCACAACCACAACTAAAAACATACTCTACAAAAACTAATTAAAAAAATACACACAAAAGAGAATGAAACTTTCTGTTGTCAGGCCAACCATAACTTTGAAAAGGTTGAGGGTGATCGGTCACCAATTCGGTTGAGCTAATGGAGAGAACTCGATCATCTACTCGGTTGATTGGGATACAACCTTACTATTAGCATTGACCTAACAATGTTTATAATTGTCATTTTGGATAGTAAAGTATCTTTTTTGAATGTTTTGTGACATAATAGGTTGGACATATGCTTGTCTAATTAGGATTACCAACCGATTTCATATAATTTGGACATTTTTTTCCGATCGTATTTCGCTTCATATATCTCATGATCTGTAAGTTCAAACACTCAACGATGTTATCGTAAAATGAGCATAAATATTTGTGTAGAGCTCAAATGATTCATCGTTTTTGGTATTAAAAAATTCAGTCTTTAGCTTTCTAACCAATTCAAAATAAGCAAAACAACATGCATATCTTTTGTTAGGAGTTCCCTTTAGGTAATTCAATTGGGCGCTGATTATTTGTATGTAATATTCGATTGATTTGTGTGTATTTAGATTCATCGGTACAGAATCATCTTAATTCCGTGGTTAGATATCATTAGGTTTTATATGTGTTCATCGGTTATTCAAGGTGTTTTTAGATTTAATTAAACATTATGTGAACTGTGAATCTGTGATTGTCGTTTGTTTAGTTATTTGTTTTGCTCAGTCGTTCTTTATAATGTACCAAATATACAAGTTGGTCTAATTCGTTCTCAAGTCATGCCACCAGTGAATAACCATGAGCCAACCTTTATTAATAATGTCTACGTATGTTACTGTCATTTGCTAGCATTTATGTTTGATTGACATATAAAGACATCCAAACCGTATAAAATAGATTATGTCCTGATTTGTAGCAAGTAACTTTGAATTGACAAGGTAGGCCTCATATTTTGGCACGTTTACCATATCCAATATATCGTGAACTAACCTACCTTTTTTTTATGTAACTCATTGTAACAATCTCAAAATGCTATGGATAAGTTTAACAAATATAAATCAACCGTTAACTTAAATTATGGATCGTTCGAAGTAAATACCCAATTTTGAAATTCAGTTTATCTCTATCTCATTAGATTTTAAAATACTTAGCATCATTATTTAAGAAAAAAAAATTGCAATTTGTATCACACATAATAAATCATATATTTAAGAAATATATAATTTATTTAGTTAGAGCATCATCTCACAAAATATTTTGTACTATTGAGTTAGAGCATCATTTCACAAGCATGCAAGCTTATGATATTATTTGGATACAACATCATTCAAAAAGGATTATTCATTTTATAAATTATTGATCAGTAGATTTCAAAGAAGATGTAAATCTCTTATCGCGATGTAAATCTCCTATCGCAGTGTGCACCCAATATCAAATTTGTTTATTTTTAATATCTTCTTTAACTAGTTATAATGCCCGCGCACGCGCGGGTTTTTAAAATTTTTTTGAATTATATATTTTTATTTATTAAAAAACAAATAATTTAATTTTTGTTTTGTTTGATTTATGATGTTTAATTATAGTTTTTTATTATTCAAGATAATTATTTAAAAATTTTAATCTTATTATTAATTGTATCTTATCTATATTTTTTGTATTTATCTTCTACTTGTGTTAATTTTATCTTATCTATATTTTTTTATATTTATTTTATACTTGTGTTATGGATAAATATAAAATGTTACATAATAAGAAAATATTTTTTTTTAAGTATAATTATTACTAAATAAGGTATGAATTGATTTTTTTGAAATGAAAAATTTCCAATAGGGGTTTTGTTTTATTATATAAAATATTTCCTACCGTAAACCCTGCATATATACTCTAGCAGTTACGTAGTTAACTTTTCTACAAGACTACAAACGCTAGGATGTTGTGACTTGTGATATTCAATGAGAACTCCATAGATGAGATGATACTATACCTCTTAAAAGCGTAAAGTAGGTGCTTTATTATTGTTATGGACAATGGTTGATACTATTAAGGGAGTGCTTGAAAATCTCTCTATTGAACGCGTACATAATTCTATCATGATCGGTACATTATAATTTCATAGACATGTTCTCATATAATAAACATCTAAAGAAGCAAGCTAATAATTCAATAAAATGGGTGCTATTTTAGAATGAGAAGAAACAACATGGTTTCATATAAGTAGATGATCATAAGCATAACCAATTATTTCGGTTTTTAAAAATAACAAGCATAACCGGTTAATCTACTTATATTTTCACCCAATGTTATTTTGGCAATTATTTGTCTAAGATTAATAACCTTTTATTATATGTGTTAATAATCGCAAAACACGAAAAAGATGATGGTGCACGTAAACTGAACTTTCAACTTCTCATATCGTATAAAACTTATATTTTTTTTAGAACAACGGCATATTATTAACTAGCAAACACTAGAAAAACGAACACTTACAAAGAAGAAATGTCTACAATGGGATTATCTAACCAACCTATTCAACTAAATCTCAACTTAGGATTTCTAAATGAAATCCACAAAAAATGATTGATAAACTATAGAGTCCTAAGGAGTCACATTCTTTGGTTTAGAAGTAGAAAAAATCAATGCATTGCGAAAATTCCATATAGACCACAACATCGTATCTCCAATCCCTCCAAGAATGACATCGTATCTCCCATCCCTCCAAGAATGACAGGCATCTAAAACTTATGTTATTTGGAATAGTTGAATGAAATATGATAAGCGTTTTTATCTTAACGATGTGACCCAAGCAACGCATATATACTTTTCAACTAGGTTATATGATAAGTGTTTTGTTGCTTTCCAAAAGTAAAAATATATAACTTTACATTTTTAGAGGCTTCCTAGTTTTTGAAAACGTTAAAAAAGAAAAGGTGCACACGGGCAACGCACGGGTATTGCACTTGTTTGATATGTTCTCAAGTCATGTAACAAGTGAATAAGCATGTGTCATAATCGGATGTTCATGTGCCACAATGTTTTTGAGGGGTAGAAACAACTATTTCGACAACAAAGACCTACCACATAAGATTGGAGTTGTTGTTAATCGAAAAACAAAGTGATGGTAACTGAAACAAAAGAACAAAGAAGAGAGACTTCAATCCAGGATTTGGAGTTCGTGTCAATTAAAAACCGAGGGTGCTTATGAAGAGGATGTTCATGATTCATTATTGAACTGCTAATCCTTTGTTGCTTTGTTGCGACAAGAACGGTAACTAGATAAAAAAAAACCACCAATAACATGCACAAGAAAGTTAATAAACTTTAAACTTTTTCAATTTTTATGAATGTATATGCCGGTTTACGCAATTTGCTTAATACATGCGTATGAATTTATATCAATGCATCTTTTGTTGTTGTTTAGTAAGTTGCATCGTTATCAAAACTTGATATGTATATTAAACCTTCTAATATTTTTAATAAAACAAAAACCTTAGAAATAGCTCGTTCATTGGACGAGTCTTTAAGCTAGTATTATATTACATAAAAACAAAAAGAGGTAACTTAAATAATCTTAAAACGCATTTCAACTATCAAAATTTGGCTTGTTCTATAAACTTCACCATATTCCCACTTGCACCAAAAGTATATTTTTTTTGAATGATACACTAAAAGTATATGATGTATATTTGTTAACAAAATTTGTGAAACACTGTATTTCTAGAGAAATTGATGTGCGTGTTTATCTGTTGGACAATACCTCGAAAACAAACCCGAAGTTCGATAGCGGAATGCTAGATCGCGAGTTGTATCGAGCACACGTAGCAAACACGAGATACTATAAAGCATGGTTGTCAGGATCCCGATCCTGATCTTAGGATCTTACGATTTTACGATACTGCAAAGCAAAAACGATCCGGATCTTACATAGGATCTTTGAAAGCTTAGATCTTATAGGATCCCGATCTTAACCATAGGATCTTAAGATCTCATCCGATCCGATCCTACTTTTCTCGGATAACAAACTAAAAAACTGCAAATTTCTAGATTATTATTTGTAGAATTAAAAAAAAAAAAAGATGTTAATCTTATTAAACATTTCATAATCATAATTTAGGACAACATTTCGATGAAACATTCATATTATTTTGTGTTTATGATATATAATAATTTGTAAATTTGTATAATATTACAAAAACTATTAAGAAAATGACATTATAGTATGATCTTAAGATCCTGATCCGATCTTACGATCACGATCTTGTAGAGACGAAAACGATCCTGGGTAGGATCCCGATCTTGAAAACCTTGCTACAAATAACCGACAAGAGTATGCACACGAACCGACAAGAATATGCACACGATATACCCTCAACGAACTCTTTATTAAAACCAATAAAACTTTTACAATTGAAGAAGAAAAATGAATAACTAGCATCCCCTCATCTCTATTTATAGAGATGAGGAGGTGGAAACCTAGTTTGCCTTGCACTCCAAGCTACCTAATCCTAGTTTATGTCTAACACCTAATCTAATTACAAAGTACACTTAAGCCCCTAAACTATGTTTAAGTTTACTACTAATATTCTAACATTATCAAAACTTAATAAGAAGATAAATAATGTCGAATAACCAAAGTAAAGATGTTACTTCTCTCTAGCTAGAACAATTTGTATTGCTACTTTTAAATGAAATTTTTTCAAGTTTCTACTTTCCTATCCCACATGGACCAAAGAAAAAATATATTTGCTTATTTATATACACGGTTGTGGATGGTTTGTATAGATAAGTATTAGTATATTGTTGTTGGACTCTCATGTTGTCGACAATGAATACGGATGTATTTATTGACGTCAATTGGAATTCTAGCGATTTGTACATGTCCTTATTCTTTTTACTGTTTCTCATTTTGGAATTTAATACGGATGTATTTTTTAGAAGTAAATTAATTTTTTTTTTACTATTTCTCATTTTGGAATTTAATATGGATGTATATTTTAGAAGTAAATTAAGTATTAGTATTAGGGTACTTCTTTTCACTGTTTCTCAATTTGGAGTTTAATACAGACTTATATTTTATAAGTAAATTAAGTATTAGTATTAGGGTACTTCTTTTCACCGTTTCTCATTTTGGAGTTTAATACAGCTGTGTTTTTAGAAGTCAATTAAGGGTGCGTTTGGTATACTATCCGGAATCACAATCGGTATAACATTGATTAGAGGTTAATATGAGATTGAGAATACCGATTCCATTTCTATTGTTTTGTATGAAATTTAGGGTACGGTTATCACATTTTTTTTTCTCTTATTTATTTTTAGAAAGACATATGATTTTCATATGTTAGTTATAGGTCCCATGAGAATTAGTTAGAAAATGTCACTACTCTCCCTCCTATGAGTGTATGGGTATCAAATGATAGTTCATTTCTCAAAATAGTAACCAAACACTTGCAATGATAATAATTATGATTGATGCACTCTGATAATAGCGTACCAAATGCAACCTAAGTATTAGTATTAGGGTACTAGTATTAGTACCCCTATCCCACATTTATCATCTCCACCCTCCTTTTATTTTCATGCAAACAGTACAAAACAATTTTTTTTTATATGTTCCGTATTATTTTGACTTTTAATACTTTTAATTTGTCAAATTTTATGTTTTTTGTTCCGTACTTTTTGTTTCGTAGTTTTATAACAAAAATATTAGCAATTTTTTTTCTTTCTTTTTCTTAAAAAAAAAATAATAAAAGAAAAAAAAATATATTTCTAGAGGGGTATTACTAGTGTTTTAGTGAAGTAATAGTGACTAAAAAGCTAAGGCTGTTCAGGATACGTCATCTCTTGTGATGTCACTCTACCAGCGATGCGTGTAAGAGCAGTTTTGAGCATTTCTAGACAATCGACTTTTTCCTTAGTATATTGTGGTGTATGATTGTATTTAAGTGATGTGTTTTTAGACGGTTTATTTGGTGATCATTACTACACTACAAGTATTTGATGATAGATTTTATGATGGAGTAAAAAAACCTTATGTGACGCCCAATTTGGGATAATGACTTTGTCGTTATTAATTAACAAAATCCGTTCAAAAAAGTTATTAATTAACAAAATATTAACTACTCTATAGTATTTTGTCTCTTCGCTTTTTAGAAAAAAGTACATAAACAAAAAAAAAAAAAAAAAATACTATGTGACTTTTAGTATTTGGGCCCACCTCCCTCAAATACTTGTGCTTGGTTAGTTAGAGGTAAGGGATTGATTACCCCGTACCGGGTAATCAACCATTATATAGTAAATTGAAAGGTAAGTTATTGATTACTCAGCTCACTCATTTCTTTGCATTCTTTTACCCTTACCCTTTTCCTCTCCTCACTTTGAACCAAGCGGACCCTAAGTCATTGCTAAGTGTTTGACTTAACTTATCATAATTAATATAATAAAATGATTAAAAAAAGTACATGAACAATAAATGGGTGTAATTATTAAATGAATGTATAAAAATCTTATAGACTATTCATCAAATAAACCACAAAGTTTAAGTTTATCAACCCCCACTTATATAAATTTAAATGCCCATTCATAGAAATTTAGCCAAACACTTAATTTATACTTATGTAACACATATAAGCTAATAAGCTCGTAAGCCTATGCGGCCAAACACCCAATATAAGGCATGTTTGGCTTAAGAAATTGTGAAAGATTAAGGAGGCTCAAGATTATTTTGTTAAAAAATAAGCTTTGATCAAACATAATCTTTGTTTGGGCAATAAAGATTGTAAATTATTTTAGAAAAATAAGTTAAAAAAAATAAGTTCAAAATTATGAAAATTTATAAAAAAAAAACTGCATTTCGACCCTTTTGCCTTTCCAACAAAAGTACAAAACAACAACCAAACTGAACACAACACACTCTCTCACACAGACAAAAGATGCAAACAAGAACCAAAACATGGATCAACTCCTTAATCTACATAACCCTCATCACAATCACACTCTATTCACTCCACATCTCAATCCTAAACAACAAACTCACCATCTCCCATCACATAATCACCCACAAAAAACACCCCAACCACCCTCTTCAATTCAATTCCAATGGCTTTTTCAAAATCCTTCAGGTTTACTTTTTTCATATTAAAAAAAAAAAAAAAAAAAAAAAAAAAAAACCTTATGTTGGTTAATAATAATAAGTTAATGATATGTTTTTTTTGTTTTGTTAACTAGGTTGCTGATATGCATTATGGAACAGGGTTGACTAGATGTAGAGATGTGTTGAGTAGTGACTTTGAGTGGTGTTCGGATCTTAATACTACTTTGTTTTTGAAACGGATGATTCATATCGAAAAGCCCGATTTTATTGCTTTTACTGGTATGCTTATTTTGTTTATTTTTGTATCCTTATATCATAGTATTACCGTAGTTTTGATAGTTGACCTTAGCTTAAAAGTAATATGAGCAAGGTTGGATCAAGTGGTTAACACTCTTGCCTATGGAGACAGAGGTCAAGGGTTCGATCCTCACCCCTTGCAAGGGCGGAGGTCCTTTTCTACCTTTGGTAGAACCGGAGGCAGCCTCTCTACCTTAGGTAGGGGTAAGGCTGTCTACGTCTCAACCTCCCCATAACCCGTGGAAGACGGTATTGGGAGTTTTTTTGTTATTTTATTTTTTATTTATTTTTTTTTTTGTTATTTTTTTTATTTTTATTTTTTTTAACCTTAGCTTAAAAGTTAAAACTATACTTGAGTAGCTTAAATTAGTGGGTGTTTGGATTAGCTTTTTTCCCTTCCCGACGAGCTTTTTTGCATTTGGAAAAGCTAATAAGCTCATGTTTAACAGTTATGAGTTAGCTTATCGGTTTTTTTTCCAAATGTAAGTAAGCTTATTGGCTAGGAAATTTGCTAAACGAAACACGCCTAAGTTAATCCACTCCGACTTTTGAAACTTTTCATTTTTGCCCTTTTTGTTGTTATATGTGTCTATAAAAAGTTGTTGTGCTATCTAATTAAGTCTACTCAAGCTCGGCTGATTGATATTAACATTGATTAATACATGAATAAATTTAATTAAGTGAGCTTGAAAGTATTCGATTATTGAAATGAGGCCCGATCAAGCTTGAGTTAAGTTTTTGAAACGGATGATTCATATAGAAAAGCCTGATTTTAATGCTTTTACAGGTATTTTTTTATATGTTTTTTTTATTGGAAGTCAAATATCATTAGATAACTTCTGTAGTTTTGTAAATAAACATGAAAACATAATTGGAAAAAATTATGAGATTTCAATAGTCAAGCGCAACTTGAATATTTGCTCGAGTAGTTTAACTTAAGGGGTGTTTGGTTTAGCTGTTCTTCTGCCTTTTCGGCTTATTTTGTATTGGGAAAAGCCAATAACCTCATGTTTTACAGCTTATGAGCTTATCAACTTGAGCTTATGGCTAAGCTATAAACTCAAGTTGATGAGTTCATAAAAGGGAGCTTTTTGGGTTTTTTTTTTTTTTTTTTTACAAATTTAAATAAGCCTATAGGGGAAGAAAACAAGTTAAACCAAGCACTTATGCTAATCGGGTTGATTTTCGAGTTGACACGACTATTCAAATACGACATTTTTTGCCGTTTGTGTTTCATGTTTATTTATATAAGTTTTGGTATCTAATCGAGTCAAGTCAAGTTCGACCACATTAATACTAACGTTGATTATTATATGTTACTCACTTACTCTAATAAATATGATTGAGTCGAGTTGAGCTTCAAAGTTTTAGATTATCAAGCTTGAAAGTAAAGTCTTGAGCGCTCATAGTTGAGTTTAGCTTGTCAAGCTCTTTTTTGATTCGACTTGGCTCGATTACACCCTGATAGTGTATCACATAGATTATCAGTCATGGTAATATTTGCATTTTGTTATCAATCATACCAATATGAGGTAAAAACATTTGCTAATATTGGTAAAAAGAGTTAAACTATATTGCTATGATTGGTAACAAAATGGAAGTATGTTACCATTCCGATAATTTCGTAGCATGTAGCTATAATAGGCTGCTATGTTAGTTTACCATATGTTTATGCAAAATATGAAGTTTTAGTTTGTGAAATATGGAAATGATTGGGAGGCCTAAATCATGCCTAATCTTGTGCCTGAAACTATGTGGCATTAGCTCACTCGTTTATGATGAAGTGACTCCCACAACCAATGAAAGACCGACACCCGGGTTTAGGCTTAAAATCAGGCATGAGTTTTGGCCTCCTAATCATTTCTCTTACATTTGAGATATATTTCTACAATTATATAAATTTTGAACGTTTTAGAAAAGAGAGTTGGTTACTGAATTGAACTCTATAAAAGATAATACAAGTTGAATTCGTATTCATTTCACATTTAATAAGTACCAAATTTGGACATTAAGATATCAAGTGTTAATCTATTGCTGGAGCTAAAAGGGCAATGTGTATTTGATATATTTTTTGAGAGTATGGGACTTTAGGGCTGTTTAATATTTCGTTTTGAAATTGATATATGCAACTTACCCTTACTTTAACCATTTGATGCAACATTCCTACCATTTTTTTTACCAAAGTATGCAATATGTTGTATCAACTGGTAAAAGAAAATGATATGCATGTTATTTTAAAGGGAAGTGATTTGCACACTTCCAAAAATGATTGACACACTCAAATTTTGAATGCGTTGACATTTATACCCTCACATTGTTTGGACTTATTCTTATCCTGTAAGGGTATAAATGTCCACACACACATTTTGAGTGTGCCAATCATTTTTGAGAGTGTGCAAATCACCTCCCTATTTTAAATGGTAAGTATGTTGCATTAAATGGTTAAAATAATATTATGTTGCATGTATCGTTACAAAGCGAACTTTACTTTGCAAGTTCTTGCAATTTGGCCAAAATTTTACTTAAAGTATATCAAATCAGTTGTTGCATTTTTTTACTGGACAGAGGAACTATGAAAGTTGTCCACCAGACAATGTGACATGGATCAAAGTGCTCCGGTTTTCTTTCTTTCTACTTTAATAACATCTATCTCCCTCTCTATGTGTATGCACATGTGTTTGTATATAATTTTGTATATATCTGCAACTGATCTTATCCAATGTTGGCGACTAGGGGATAACATATTTGGGTCAAGTACCAATGATGCAGCAGAGTCGTTATTCAAAGCTTTTGGTCCAGCAATGGATTCCAGACTTCCATGGGCAGCAGTTTTGGGAAATCATGACCAGGAGTCAACTATGACCCGTGAAGAACTAATGTCATTCATATCGCTTATGGATTATTCCCTTTCACAACCAAACCCATCTACTCAAGATCCATCTGACCCTACTAAACAACAAGTTAGGACAGATATTGATGGGTTCGGGAATTATGATCTTAGAGTATTGGGTCCACCAGGATCTCACTTAGCCAACCAAAGCATCCTCAACCTCTTCTTTCTCGACAGTGGGGACAGAGCTGTTGTTGATGGGTTTAGAACTTATGGATGGATCAAGGAGTCTCAACTTAATTGGCTACGTGGTGCTTCTAAGGTATATTTTGAGTAAAGAGTAGAAATGGAATATTCTACCCATTTTTTGGGAGTCGATCGTTGTATGCCGTGTTCAATCTTAAATGGGTGAAATGTGTCAACTCAGTTTTTTTATAGCTAAAATGGGTCAAACGGGTTTGAAAATCGCTCAGTCTATTCTTAATGAATACAACCTTCGAATCGTTTTTGTTCATATACATAAATTACTATTGTTATACTATATCTAAGAGGAGTTTGCTTCAAAAGGTAACTAACGTTTGTTAAATTGCCTTAACCTTGACAGCAGTCTCAGAAGGTTTGAGGGTTCTACTGAAAATCTTGAAAATTTTGAGGGTTTGCTTCTAATTTTTGAAAGCTTGATTGTTTTATACGAAACAGTAGAAGTGGTTATGTGAAATAGATTTTTGACCTGTCTTCGTCTCCTTTTATATGTGATTACAATTTGTGTAAACATAATTGGGACGATAGTTATCTGTAAATGTTTTTAAAATCTGAACCCAAAAGTGCTAGCAGGTCAACGGTCAACTTTGACCCTGTCCTTACTGGCTTGTACTAAAATAGGGCCCGTTTCAAGATGAACTGTTTTGACCAGTTACATCCACCACCCCACCTGCATCTCTAATCATGTGTCCATTAGATTTAGATTTCATTAACATGTTGCAGGTCTCGCTAACAGGGCCATAATCAAGAAAACCATCAATCAGAAGACGTTCCTAAATCAACACCTCCTCCAGCCTTAGCATTCTTCCATATCCCAATCCCAGAAATCCGTTATGGCCCGTTCAAGGAAATTGTTGGTGAGTACCACGAACACGTGGCTTGTTCTATGGTGAACCCTGGGGTCTTGCAGACCCTTGTGTCAATGGGAGATGTGAAAGCTGTCTTTATAGGTCATGATCACCTCAATGATTTTTGCGGGAACTTAGATGGTATATGGTTTTGTTATGGTGGTGGGTTTGGGTATCATGGATATGGTAGGGCTGGGAAGTCGAGAAGAGGTAGAGTAATACTTGCTGAACTCAAAAAGGGGAAGAATGAATGGATGGGAGTGGAAACTATCAAGACGTGGAAGCGACTTGATGATGAGAACTTGACAAAATTTGATGAGGAAATATTATGGACATCAAGTTGATTCTTTTTGCAGGTAACTGAAATATACTCAACTTTTTTGTTTAAGTTAACTATTCTGTTGATAACAGCTGGCAGTTCTGACTAGTTATGTATGAATGGGTCGAATGGGTGAAAATCGCCCAAAGTCTATTTTTAGCTCATGAAATTTCGAATTAGTTTTTATGCAAATAGATATAGTATTGTAATTCATTGTTTTTGTAAAAAAAGGGGCGCATACGTGTTTGTGGGCCAATCATCTCTACCTGCACAAATAAGGGCACCTGAACCGTTTTGACCCACTGCGCAACTGACCCACCTATCTTACTCCCTTATTGGTGTTGATTCTTGCAACAACTGTTTATGCAGGACTGTCTTGATAAGAGCTTTGCTGTGGATGTGGTGAAATGCTGTGATGCTTTCCGTTTCTCAGCTGTTGACGCATCAATTTGTAAAATTGACATTTTCAACGATGCATTTTGTGTTTGTCATCCGTGTGCATTTCGAATCATTTGACCGCATCATGAAACATATTATGCTTTTTGTGTATAATATAGCGACCTCTTGTTCAAGTTCTTTCTGATGCATTAAGACTATTTTAAGCCCGTTACCAAGAGACTCTCGACGCTATCCAAATATGATGTTAATTCATGAGACATGATCTATAGCTTTCCTATAAATAAATAAATAAACAAATAAATAAATAAAATCATAACATACGCTAAAATCTCGTGTGATAAATACAAACTATTCATAAAAACAACAAAGAGGCAAAATATAATTGTAACACTATACACTCTTTTTCCCTTCGTTCATATAAGACTGCAGAATAGCCAGCCAATCGGAGTTCGAGCTTGGCTCAATGGCTCAACAATCGTGAAGCAGACTCGACTTCAAACCGAAAAAAAAATTCATTGCTTGAGCTCAGCTTTAGTAGCTCGAAAATATATATGAACATTATATTCAATAACCAATCTCACAATAGTTAGGTTTGACGTTAGTTCAAATACTCGAAACGAAATCAATGCTTTAAAACCCGGGTTGACTTAGCCGCTTGAACTAGGAATTGGGTAGCCGGAAGCCGGTTTTGAGGGAAAAAAAAAAAAAAAAAAAAAAAAAAAAAAAAAAAAAAAAGACGGTTGAATAGCGAATCGGCAACTCGATCAGGTCAAATAAAAACCGGTTTTTAAAACATTGCACGAGCTGAGCCATTTAACTCGAGTTCAACATGGTACTTATCTCAATTTGATATTTAATGCTCGTGCTCAAGATTAAGCCCGAAAAACTCAACTTAGGTCAAACTCAAATAAGCTTTTGTATTGATGTTTTTTAGGGACGGCGAGTTTTTATTTGACTCAAATGCATGCAACATAACCAAAATATCTTTATAACCATTTTCGACATTTTCATTGACCACCCGTAATTATGTATCTATTAGATATGGACCCTAACTTAAAAGTAGGGTTGGATCAGGTGAAAAACCGCTTGCCTCTTAATCTAGAGGTCAAGGGTTCGATCCTGCCTCTCTACCTTAGGTGGGGTAAGACTGTCTACATCTCAACCTCCTCATACACCGTGAAAGATGATATTGACACCCATAACTTGTGGAAGACGGCATTGAGAGCTACTTTTTCTTTGGATATGGACCCTAACTTCTTATATGATATTATAGCCAATAAAAGCCATGAGCATGTCATTGGCTATCTTAGTTTGATACTCCTTGTGTCCTAAACTTTTTATCCACCGGGTGTCTCAGGTTAATTAGCCACTACTTATAATATAAATATTTTTGATCAAATCTACCATAAGACCCTCATTTAAAGTTAGGGATAATTCCATATTTACTCAACCTAAATGCATAGTATCAAAATTTCATATTTACCCAAAACACAAGTTTTTAGTGCATAAGTACAATGCTTTTAAAGAAACCATTGATTCATCAGTTATGCTTTTACTAAACCGTGTTGTTTTGTTGAGGAATAATTATTTTGAAACGGATAAAGCACTTTTTAATTGTTAGTCATATTATTTGATTAAAGAGGTGATTTGCATGTATCATTTATCAATTTGCACATTTTATTGTATAAACTGACAAAACAATATGCAAGTTTATTACCACCAATTAAAACATAAAAATGTAAAATAGTGGGTTTAAATAAAACTTAAAAGTGTACAAATCAATTCACTTTTTATTTTTAGAAAAACACCAAAAAATAGCTTATGAAACATAAGTCCAAAAGCTAAAATAAGCAATAAGCCAGCTATATAAGCTAAACAAACACCCTCACTAATCTCCCTCCATCTAAAGCAGTTGAGAACCCGATCTAGTTTTTTAAAAAAATGGCGGGAATTCCCGATGAAGAACTGGACTCTATTCTCTCCGATTTCGATCAAATTCACAATGTTAGTAATATCTAATCTAATCTAATTCAGTTCACAAATTTATCAAAAACCTAATAATAATTCATAACATATGCAGGATTACAGAGAAGGAATTGGTGCAATTCAAGCTCTGGAATCGAGGTGCAATATCGAGATTCAGAAGCGCGAATCGATTCAATTCACCGCTAATACTCTCAAATCAGGTACCCTAACTTTTTTTTTTTTTTTTTTTTTTTTTTTTTTTTTTTTTTTATTAATTTTTTTATTTTACTGTCTCTTGAGCTGTTATTATTATCGAATTAACGAGAACGTGTCGAATTTTGATGAGATTAGACGGTGATTATTCGATAATCGTCGAATTTACTAGATCATATTGCGGATTGTTAATTTTGTTAGGTTAAATAAGTTGTATTTTGAGAGTAGGTGTTGAATATTACGAGATTAGACGATAATTGTTGAATTTACAAGATTTGTGATGCGGATCATGAATTTTGTTAGGATAAGTTAGTTATATTTTGAGAGAGTTAGACGGTGAATGTTCGACATGTTTACGAGATCTGTGTTGCGGATTTTGAGTTTAGTTAGTAGATTTTGATGAATTCGGAGATTTTATAGAAAGTAGAAGGTGATTATTCAATCATAATCGTCAAGTACTGAATATAAGCTTGTTTTTCCTTGTATACTGAATTTTGAATTTATACTCCAGCTTTTGCAATTGTGTGTGTTTAGGAAGGTGTGAGAAAATTGTTTAATCGGTTATTAAACGCGATTAATATACAAGTTTTCATTGTAGATAGCTTTTGACAGCACATCTGTTTGCTGTGCTAGCTAAAGATTTTGATTGATTAGTTGTTTGGCCAAGAGGATATGAACGGAAATGAATTTGTAGCTTCAGACCAACTTTTTGACTAATATGTGTTTTATCTACTCCTTGTAGAGAATGAAAGACTGATGAAGCTGTATACAGAATCCGTCAGCAAACTGGCTAATCAGGTGAATAGATTGGTTACTAGAATCGGTGAACGTCTGTTTGTAGTTTTCTCTGAGGTTCAGTGGCCATGGCTATGCAATAATATCTTCTTTTGCGGGTTTTGTGCAATGAAACAGTTTGAAATTAGGAACAGCTGTCGCGGCTTGAAAGAGGAACTGAAGAGAGCTAATGATGAACTTGCCAGGAAAGAGAATGTAAGTGATTAACTTTGTAAATGAAACCTTATTCACAGCTACGCTGAAATGTAGCTTTGGGTAACACTGTGATGTTGCATGTGTTTCTATAGGATTCGATTTATTTTAGGAAATAAATAAGATACTAGCGAAATACTAAATTGTTGTGCTTTTGGAGGTAGCCGCCTCTTTATTGAGACCTGCTCTTAAGAGGTAGATCCTCTCCAATTTTTTTGAAAGGCAATCTTAATCGAATAAACAGTTTAAGCATAATACTTGTCTTTTCTCATTATTCCTGCTTACAGAGTTGCGTACCAGTTAGTGCTAATAGCACAAGTCTTACAAAGTTAAACACTGCCTTAGATAGATACACAAACTGCCCTATTTGTGAACTTAATATCAACATTTATGTATTTGTATCAATATAATAACCTTTGGAAGAATCTATATAAATTTATAAGTTAAATGTTGGTTTAAGTTGACCTCCAAATTTGGTAGTACCTTGTTTTTGGCTAATCAAGGAAGTATAGTTTGCTAAGTGGAGTACATCTGATTGTAAATAACTTATGCATACCTTAGTGACTGCCTTGGTTTTGCAAGCAGGAGTTCAGAAATGCATTGAGCTTACTTAAACATGATTACGAGAACAGAATGAAAGAGCTTGACGTTCAAATAAAGTGAGTTTTCATTTTTTATGTCACTTTTCAAAACCAATCTGAGATCTTATATGCAGTTATTAAATATTGACCTGTAAACCAGAGATTCACTGGCTCAGAAAGCAGCAAAAGAATCAACCATTATTCAGCTCCACAAAGAATTAACTGCGCATAGGAATCATGTTGAAGCTTTAGCAAAAAGATTGGACCATGTTCATTCAGATGTAGACATGAGATGTGAGCCTCTACCTATTTCTTAGAACTCTTTTTAAAGACATTTACAATGTTATACAAGAGTTAAGAGGGTGATGTTTTTTTCTTAGATCAAAACGAGATACAAGATTTGAAGGATTGTCTTATGATGGAGCAGGAAGAGAAAAATGAATTGAATAGGAAGCTCCAGAATCTAGAAAAGGAATGTATGTGCAGGTTACATATACGTTAATCAACCCTTTTATGTGTAAATGGGTCGATTCAAGTTATACATCTATACTACTATATAATGTATTTGGGACTATTCTATAATTAGAAAGGCTTAAAAATTCAGACTTTTACTTACTAATTATGGAAACAACCACCCCTAACAATCACCCCAACAATTTATAACTACTTCAACAACCACCCCCAACAATTTATAACCATCTCAACAACCACCTCAACAACCACTTTCCACCACCCCACCTCCCTCCTCTTCACCCCAACAATCCGCCCCCGCATCGCGCGGGCACTTTCTAGTTGTTACTAATGGATCAAATGGGTAAATATGAGCTAAAATCTAAACAGGTAGACTGGAAGTATAAGGGTCAATCCGGGTATATAATCTGCTCTCACGGGTCAAATGAGTAGATTTGAGCTAAATTTGGTAATGGGTTGAGAGTCGTTTAAAGTGAGCTAAATGTGTATAACCTTCTCATTCAAGAAACAGATTTTGTTAAGACATTAAATCTTTATAAGAAATAAAAAAGAACCAGAAGTATTTGCGGGTTGGTCTGACGGTCTGACCCATCCATTTTGAGATGCAACAGAAAACTACTTTGACCAGCTACTAAGTTCATGCCCGTTAATAAACCTCCATTGACAATGGTTTAACTGGTATCCGTGTGTGTGTTGCAGTACTGATTAGTAAAACAAAGTTGGCTGCTGAAAACAAGCAGGATCTGAGTTCAAATCGAAATGTTGAAAATCTGAAGCAGAAGGTAATGAAACTGAGGAAGGAAAATGAGGTCCTCAAAAGGCGACTGCTTGACTCGGAAGATGAATGATATATGTCCACGATTGACAACCTTCTGATCTTCCCTTTTGTTGGTGAGTAATGGAACATTGCACATATCTAAATTCCATGATCAAATTGCCTACCAATGAACCTTAGAAATCTGTACAACATCCAATGCTTCATACAGAATGTAATGGTTCCAAGTCTTTTCGAGTTTCAGTTTTAAAACTGATTATATGATTGTGAATAACCAAAATCAAATAACTAGCTACTATACAATGTTGTTTTGGGTTTGACAAATTGTGCTAACGTAAGTAACAAATTCCAAATGACAAAAGTGTATTATTCTATATTGTTAGTTTATTTTAGTATGGCACAACTTATTCCTTCATCCTTTATAATGCATATGTTCTTACATAATCCCACTTGTATTATTGCTCCAAGATAGAATGAGAGGTAAAAAAAATAAAAATAATAATAAAAATAAAAATAAAAAATAAAAATAAAATTAAATTAGCTTGTATATTTGCATCCTCGATACCACCGTAATCTCGCAATCACTGCAGCATAACGCGGGTATCATGTTTTATTTTTGAAAGGCTAAATTTAAGTAAAAGCTCAAACCTCAAAATAAAAGGTGCTCGTCATCATTGAAACAAGGGCATTAGTTACACATTCAAAAACAATTAGAAAAAATAAAAATCCTAAAAAAGGTCCTACCGAGACTTGAACTCGGGTTACTGGATTCAGAGTCCAATGTCCTAACCACTAGACCATAGGACCTTCGTTGACCAAATCTGACTTGATAAATCTATAATAAAACCCCAAGCTATTTTTATATAATAAAATAATTCTTATCAATTAAGAAACTTAAAATTGCTGTACTATCTAAATTCTAAAGTTACTTCTACATAATCACCAACAGTGAGATATGTTGGTGAACGAAACGTTGTTCTTCTCACCGATTGTTTTCAACTTGAAACAAAGGGCATTAGTTACACATTTAAAAAGAGATATTAAAACAAGTAAAAAAAAAATTATAGGTCCTACCGAGAATTGAACTCGGGTTACTGGATTCAGAGTCCAATGTCCTAACCGCTAGACCATAGGACCTTTGTTGGCAATAAATGAGTTAGAAAGTATATATTCTTAAATCCAAAGCCATTTGTATTACTTCATCTTCGAACTTTAGTGAAAAGCCTTTCTCAAGTTTATTGTACGTCTGTCTAACAAATAGGTTTAATTATAGTCCTCTCAAATAAGTTATTTGAAATAACCAATTTTGTTAACCCAGAAGTGATCATCTGTCCCATCGATAATTAGAAAATCCTAATTAGAATCAGTTTATATAAACTAGTGTGACCATCAACCAAAAAATTATGAGTTCAAGTCTCGTCGAAAATATTTGTGAGAAATGTCATATATCAGTGAAAAATTGCCGTTTTACAAAAAAAGGAAATACATAACGACTGGTTATTAAGACTATAAACCCTTTTCAAAAAAAAAAAAAAAAAAAAAAAAGCACAAACATAGTCTGCAATGCGATGCTATTTCCTTTATATTTGGAATAAACTAAAAGCACCTTGTACATTACAAGGTAACGAAGTTGCTTGATTCTAATTCACACAAAAAAGATATAACACGAAAGCCTATGACAGATCCATCATGTCCTGGAAGCAAAGAGAAAGACACCAACTAAAACAGAGAGAATAAGAACCAACAGTGCAAGCACGATACTGACATTACTGGACTTTTGTACTTGTTTCCCAGCTGCTGAGCTTTTGTCGACATTGCTGTTTTTTAAGGATGATGATCCGGATTCTGAGGACAACGGCATTGCTTTCTCCCAGAAGGAATTTGGTGACAATGTTAAGGAACTTGTGGATTCTGCTTCTGGCTCCAAAATAGTTGATGCATCGGTTGGAGCCTCCATCGACATCAACTCAACACAATGCTCATTAAGAACCTAAAAAAACAGAATTGGACATATTAGTACATTGTTATATGGTTCATCTTCACAAAACCAAATCCGAACTGGCAAATTTTGAATAATGGAACCAAGGACCAATCTAAACTGGCCTGGTCCCGGTTTACAACCAACTCGGTCCCAAACCAGAACATAAACTGTACAGAAACTTGGATTTTATAGTTTGAGAAGATGAAATTTTTAAAGCTGCATATCAAGTTTGAAAACTGAAGGAGTAAAAGAAAAAAGACCGAGTCGGTTCATGTTCTCTTTCTGGCCCACACAAAACTAAGAAACGAATTTTAAAATTACTTGAACTGGCTTCATACAAATTCTACAACAGTGGACCGAACCTGTTGACCTGCATACACTTTCTTACCTTTTTTACAACAAACATCTAAATAGATAAAGGGTCAATTATGATTATAAGAACAAACTGGATAACTATCGACTCATGTGACATGTTTCATTTAAAGCTATATTTTCAATGTTTACCTGTTTCACCTGTTAGAGATAAAACATAACCCAAATTTGTTCCATTTACAAGTAAACGGGTTGTAATGGCCACCTCAATTTTAGCAGTCATGCAATGGGAGTTTCGATTTACTGAAACCAAAATAAGAGTACATGCTTCTTTTAGAGGGTATAAAACAGATACAAACCTCGAGTGTTTCAGAAGGTTGTATGTAGTCACATATATATGTATCACCCAACCAAGGAACAAAAACTCTTCGGGGGAAAGAAAGACTGCACCCTCTCCTGAAAACAAAATAACACAAGAATTCAATTATCATATCATGTCAAACTAAACTGCATCAAGACATCACATTGCATAATATCCTGTCACATATAAACTAACAAGAAAAGAAAGATTATTTACCGGGTCGTCGACCTTTTACCCCAAACAAAAAAAAAAAAAAAAAAAAAAAAAAAACAAGAAAAGAAAGAGCTCTGCAGCTTCGTCATGGTTCTGAGAATATAAATGATATACTAGGAAGTAGAAACCAAAGCAATATCTCCATAACATATGTGTATGTGCATATATCTGGGTTGATGTGTCCACTGTCCAGGTCGACCCAGTTTTGAGCTAATTTTATTTGAGCTGGGTTTGTGTTAGTTACTACTACGCATACCAAATAATACTTATTAAATACCATCAGTTACACTGAATTAGACATTTAAACATAGCATCACAACAATCTGACCTTAATAACTGCAGTTGAAGTTGTGGAATAGGAGTCTGAGTTGAATTTTCATTGACTGACTCCCCATCATCCGCTATAGATTCAATTTGCCCATCTGCCTCATCACAGATGATATCTAATCGACTATGTAGGCTCGAAATAATATCTCCCTAAACATAAACACAAAATGAAACGAAAAAGCCCTTAGGAAAACGACACAAGTAATGATGCATTGTTATGTAGAAGCGTGATGCTATCGCATATACCTTTATATCAGCCAAAGCTTGTGAAATTGGTTCTTTTGAATTGGAGTATGCAAAGGAGCAGATAGAACCACTAAAGACCAGAATGCCAACAACCTCATCTTCATTGTATGCTTATAAAGACAACAGTGACATGTTAGAATGGTGGGCATGGCCACATGGGTAGCAAAATGAGCAGTTAGGCGGGGTGTGGAACAAAGAGTGACCACAAATACTTTTTTGATCATTTTTCAAAATGTTAATCAACATTTGAACAAATAAATTTACATAGTTGTATACAAAAAAATAAGACATTTGGAGAACTTTTCAACCCATTTGACCAATAGACCCATTTTGTTTTCAGCTAAATATTTTGGACCCATTTGGGGTAAAACATAACCAAATCGACAATTCATAAGTAAATGGGTCAAAATTGCCACATTTAGTTAAATTTCTTGGCTGTGGCAGAGCAGAGGCAGATTAGAGTGATTTAGGAAGCTCAGATACCTTGAAAAGGAGTATGCTGCATGAAAGGTGTAAGAAATTCAACTTCATGCAGGCCATCAAATGCACATGGCTCATCCACATTGACCTGAACAGCATTAAAGTTCAGGCAAGAAGCTAGGTTTGATAGTTCAGATACCATGCATCTAACACGGTACATTGAAATGGGATCACACATTGTATTTTTATTGTCAGAAATAAATGGCACATTACTCGCTAATTACATTGTATCTACTACTAGTAGAGTAGGGACTTTGTTTTAGAATTAACTTCTTTTGAAAAAAAATCAAACTATTATTTGATAATAACAGTCAAAATTTTGATATAGGACTGATAAAGTTCTTAGAAAAATATGATGCAATAAATCCCCGCCTCTAAGGTTGAGTTTTAGTGCTAATAGATGCATACCAAATTTCCATCAATTAATGCCTTCACCCCCTTAAGTTCTTCTGCATGCCTTGATATTACATCACGAAGAATTCCAGCAAAGTTTCCAGAACTTGAAATATTCTCACGAAATATAGGGAACCTGGGAAAAGACAGCTCTCCTTGCTATTAGTACATTATTATGAAGTAAATATGATTTCTACTGAAAGGAGTTAAGGATATATTTGGATGTATGGAAAACCTATATGATAAGTTTTGCAAGATCCAACTTTGATAGAGTTTCATATTTCTTTTTAGATCCTAATGTAGTGGCGGAACCAGAACATTTTTTTGGGGGGGGGGCGATTTTTTTTTTTTTTTGGGGGGGGGGGACGAATAGGAGATTTGTTTGTAACCTCAACTAAATTACCCCTAAAACCAATAATATTTACACTAGGTGTCGCAAATTTTAGGGGGGCCGGGACCCTCCCCTGCCCCTACATAGGTCCGACCTTGTCCTAATGATTAGACTTGAGATAAATAAGTGGAAAGTAGTAATTCACCTTATATCAAAGTTGTAAATGCATTTAAACTTCTGAAGAGTAGATAAAACTCTTCCCATTTTGAAATCACAAGGCCGGAGACTGCTTGAGATCATATTTGAAGACAATGAGCAATTTCGACATGTCCACCTACGCAAGATTAGATGCTACCATGTCAATAAAAGAATTCGGGCCATTGGAATGAAAGGAGTAACAACAACGTATGAAGATACCTCCTTGGACTTAAACTTATGTGAATAAGCAGTCTCTCATCCCAACCAATCTCTCTAATTGGTGCAGCATCTGCAACTCCTTTTACAGTCTGCGAGAGCAGTCACATTTCATCAGAAAGAGTGTGTGTGTGTGTGTGTGTGTGTGTATGTGTCTAACATGCAAACACAGAATGAAATGGATACCTGGCAAAGCACTAGTGTTGAATTCTTGAACAAATTTTCATTCACCCATATGTAGATGCCAACCACCTTCATGCCACCAACTAGCATTCTCGAAACCTGTTCACCATTCCAAAGTGAATCACAAACATAACAAGTTCATTTAGCAAAATCAAGTATCACTACTGAAAAGTTTACAAACAGAATACACAAATTCAGGTTACTTAATTTTATAAAAGAAATGGACATTTGCAAGATACAAATTCAAGCATACATCACCTCTTCAGAGAATACAAGAGCAGCTAGAATCTTTAGCTGCCTTGTATTAGCAACCAAGCAAGTTTTCTATTCGGAAGGACTATCATTTACAAACACAAGGTAAAGGCTATATATCATTCAATTCTTTTGTCTTAATAAAATATTAACATAGTGAACCATATATCTACCTTCCATAGACTACTCAAAACCTTTAAGATCCGTCAATAATTCTTAAACCTTCATCTACCTCCATTTCCGAGTATAAACAATTTCAGTAGCATCACTTCTTTTAAAAAGTGTATCCTATAAAAAGTGGCCCTATTGGCATAAACATAATGCAATTCATTGTCACTTCTACTATAGTGCCACTGCTGCACATTGCACACATTCTAACTGCACTACTTTTCTACACTACAGTCCTGAAAATTGAGTTAAATTATTTACAACAATTATCACACCACTAACAAAAAACACAAAATTTCACTTTTCAATATCAAAATGCATTTCACATTCTCATACTATTCTAACAATCACAGTTTGTTTGATAAAAGTGTTTGGCAACGTAGCTATATCAATGATTATAAAGTGTGAAATGATGTGAAATGAGCTTTCAATTCAAACGCTAAACACGCTCCTAAACGCTCTCATAAGTAACTTTCCTAACATACCCAAAGTGTAAAACAAAGAGAACGCTAAATGCTTCTTCGGGTATTTTTGGCGAAGATAGCGGTAGCAAGGAGCAGTAAGCTATAGTAGCCAATAGTAGTAGTAAACGGTAAGCATTAGCATTAGCTGTTTGTTTTGATAAAGCGTTTGGTAACGTAGCTGTATAATCATATTAGTAAGTGGAAACGCTAGTTGCTCCTAAATGCTACTGGAAGTAGTATTTTGCTATGGATCATTTAGTAAAAGTAGGAATGCTAGTTGCTTGTTTCCAAACAAGCGTTTGGTGCAAAACGCTAACCGCTAGTTGCTAGTTGCTTCACCGCTCCTAAACACTTGCTACCAAACATACCCAATAGCTTTTAAAAAGTATCATCTAAAAAACATTTACGCATATCGCCAAACGACCTCCTAACTCCCAATCCTAACCTCTTACTGCTAAACGCTCTTAAACATTCACATTTCACATAAAACACATTCTCATACTATTCTAACAATCACATTTTGTTTGATAAAAGTGTTTGGCAACGTAGCTATACCAATGAGGCAATGATTAAAATGAGCTTTCGATTCAAACACTAAACGCTAAACACGCTCCTAAACGCTCTCATAAGCTACTTTCCAAACATACCTAAACTGTAAAATGACAACAACGCTAAATGCATCTTAAAAGTAGCGCTAACTAAATCAAAAACACTCATAGCCAAACGACCTCCTAATTCCAAATCCTAACCCCTAACCGCTAAACGCTCCTAAACATTCACATTTCACATAAAACACATCAACCAATAACACAACCGAAACCGAACCTGACGAGCATGTTCCGCAACCCACTCCTTATCAACCTCCAAAACCGAAACCGTAGAATCCGCTTTCTTCCCCCCTCCACCTCTCTTCTTACTCTCATCCCTACTCTCAACAATCCACGTGGCAGGCTCTCCAGCGTCATTAACAGGCGTAGGAATCAAATCAAACACAAATCCTTTGTCTAGATTCGTACTTATTTTACCGATCACTAACCCTACCTGTTTATATTTATAAATGAATATGATTATTAGTAAATGATTAGTAAAGTGTGTGTGTGTGTTTTACACACAGTGAAGGTGATGAAAGTGATGACCTGGCATTTGAGGCCGGAGTGACTGAGACGGTCTTCGACGGAATTCAGACGGTGTTCTTCTCCGATAACTGTTTTCACCATCGTTGACTGTTGTTTGACCGGTGCAAATGTGGTTTGGTTTATGGACTTTGTGTTGGGCCTAATTATGGCTGTCCAATTTGTTAAGCGTATGTCCGGACAAAAGTAGTAGCCGCGAGTTGTAGCCACAGCTCATTGCTCATCGCTCATCGTTCACAGCTTCATAAAAAAGTATTGAAAAAAATGAGGGGCCGTTTAGTTGGTGAAATTTTTTTCAGTTTTTCCATCTCTAAATTCCTTGTGAAGGGGATGGTTTTTCTTCTCTAAAGAAGAGTTAGAGAATTTTGAAAACGCGTTTAGTTAGAGTTATATTTTTCTTTTTTTAAAATGATAAGAAGATTACCTCAAATTGCGACGGTGGCGGCGACGGTGGGCGGTGGTGGCGACGGTCGGTGGTGAAGGATGAAACGAGAGATTAGGGGTAGAATGGTGTATGTGTTTTTTTTTGGAGTTGGGAAAAAAATGAAAAAGAAAAAAGTGATAATGGCAAAATGGGCTTTTCAATTTCTTAGTTAAAATATAGAAAATGAGAATTTCATTTTTTTTGACAATTGTTGGAAAAAAGTGCGACTAAACGCGTTTTCAGTTTTTTCATTTTCTTATGAAAAATTTCTTGGAAAAATGAAAAATTTCTCTCCAATTAAACGCACCCTGAGCTTTCCTAAAAAATAGCAAAGCTCACCGCTCTTTTGTCAAACGAACACTAAAAATCAAAAAGCTCATTGCTCACAGCTCATCGGACCAAAAAGGCCCAAAAAGCTCTGCGCCAAACATAGTTTTAATCACAAAATGTTGCACGAAACACTTAATCACAAATACATAATATCTGAACTATAATTATTTGAGGCTATAAAATCTTGTTACTATGCATGGGTGTGCGCCAGTTATATGTAAAGAGAAAATGCATTTGTTTAAAACTTAAAAAGTAAATAATATTGTTAGTCTAAAATATTTGAACACTTAATTATAATTTAAATTAACTTTCTTCACTCCCACTTACTCACACTTGTATATACTTTTTAAAAAATTACACACACAAATTAACATTATTATACACTGTTATCACTATGCACAAGAAAACATCTTTTAACAAGAGGGAAAAATGGAAAGAAAACAATATTAATTCGTATCTCTAAGTTTTTCGGGAGAGAAGGAAAAGAATGGAGAGAAAATTTTGTTAAATTTCTCTTCAATACTTTCTTCCTTAAATAGGGATTTGAAAGAATGACTTAAATGTTTAAATATAAAACAAAAAAAGTATGACTGAAAACTTATCAGTTTTCTCTCTTTTCACTCCCAATTCGGAGAACACAATATAAAAAATTAAATTGCATTCTTCTCGTCTTCTATTTTTTTTTTTTCTTTTTTTCTTTTTTTCTTTTTTGCTCATTTCATATGCTCTTTTCTTTTCTTTCATTTCAAGACTAGAGAACATCAAAACAACTCAATATGTAGAGTGTAAAAAAAATAAACAATATAAATAAAAGGATCATTGTTTATAGTAATTATTTATTATTTTTAGCAAAGATGCATGACATAAAATTCATGTGTGACATTAAGTAAATTTGATTTGCTTCTAAATTCCGAGCGTGTATTGGACTTATAGCCGAGAAATTAACTGACATGGCTCTTCCATCGACGATCTACTGCTCCCTCTTAGTTGCAGATGCCCATGCTTTGATTCGAAAGCCCTAGCCAGTGATGAATCCCCAGGAAGAGAGGACTATTGAATTCCTCCTCCCTTCAGTCCAGTTTGAACCCGTCCCAGCAACGAACACCTTCCTACTACGAGGCTTTGTTCTGCCCTTCCACTAGAATCCACTCTGGGTCGGAGGAGCAGCTAATCCAACTTCTTGAGATATTGAAGAACAAACATTTGCTTGAATTCCTTGCCTCACCCTGAGATGAGAGGGAAGGTCGATTTGACTCGAATCCTAGACCTGATCTTTAATCCTACACCGGTTAATGATGCGATGGGAGAAGTTAGGGATGAGCATTTCGACCCGAATCTCGAAACTGAACCGGAACTGTACCGATTCCTGATATACGGTACGGTACCAGGACTACGAAATAAGGTGAAAAAAAATCGAGACCACTAATTCGGTACGGGACCGATACCAAATCGGGAAATTCCCCCCAAAAAAATGGGAAAACCGGATTTCCCGATACCGGTATCCGAATCCCGTTCGGTATGGTACCGGTACCACTAATTTATGCTCGGGAAAAAATCGATACCACTAATTCGGTACGGGACTGGTACCGTACTCATCCCTAGCCGGTATAAATTGTAAACTAAATCTACAAAATTCACTTAGTGCAACAATGTTAATTTCAAGAGTAATGATATTAATTTAATTTATATACCATCTTCTACTTTCACCTCGCAAACTCCAACTTTGGTTTACTAATCTATTTTCATACGTCATATGTGACTGTGCATGTAACTAAAATGTTTTCAAGTTCAGTTACAACACTTTTTTTAACATTCTGAGAACTATATATGTGAAAAGTTCAACTATCTTAGTTTATACTTCTCATTGTGCTTTCATGATCCAACATTCAATGACTTTAAGCACTTCATATTATATGGAGTACCACAAAACAAGAAATGTCGATTAAAACACAGAATAAGGCCTGTATCCGCAAGCTAGCCAATCATTCATCTTCAAAATTTGCAAACTGGTGTTAGTTGATTTCATTGTGAACCCATACCACTTTTATGATTTTACATTGTTCTCACATTGCTAAAGGCGAAAAAAGAAGCCTACTGGCAAATGGGTATGTTATGATATAGAGTTGAACAAATATAAAAAATACAAGAGATGACCTAATATACAATATTTTGACATAACAACATGATGTCATCTATATTTATATTTCCTATGTACCTGAGCCAGGGTAGTCTATTTGGACATTTACAGAAGGGTGGCTGGACATTACAACGCACGCAAGACATTATTGTTATGGTTGAAAGCATATTTCCCGAGATTACTAAAAAATGATGTTCTGGGATGTGTTGACTCTTGAATCGGAGATTTGAAATTGTTTACATTTCTTCTGATATCAAAGGTTTTAGTCTTCTTTCTACTTCATTACATTGCAAGTCAATTTCTTCATTAATCATGTTCAAGGCTGACTGGCAAGAAGCTTCGTCTTTAAATGCAATGGTCCATCTTCCATCAACCAAAGATTTTGATTTTAGTTTAAGGTTGGCGGCATTTTTGGCAGTTTCAGTTAAGGGTAAAGTAGATGGACGGATTCGAAGGTGTAACCATCTTGAATGTATTTCATCTATTCTTGGCTGAGATAAAAAAACAGATAAGAAAATAAATGAATTTTATACTTTTAGGCCATGTGGAAAATCAATTAGTAATGTTGATTTTTGTCCATTAGACTCCCTACTTTTGCATTTTTTATGGGCATTATAGATATTCGACTAATAACAAAAAAGACTTACTAAACCATGAGAGGATCGGTTGAATTGATCACACACTATAGGTGTTGGACCTTTTAATGCGTAAATATGATATTTTGAGTGAATATGATTAAGTATGCGGAATCTACTTAACCACACTTAGAAGGTTTATTGGAAATGGAACTGTGATGCTTGTGTTTATTTAACAAAGAACAATGAAAGTATTTCACCAAATGATTCAATATTATTCAGAATAATACGAGTGATCTTCACTATCACTAGGGTTACAAAGACCTTGAATCTTGTGTTTTGTTCTAATGTTTTTCGTATGTATATGTCTATTTTTTATCACACTTTTATCACGCACTTATACACATATCTAAGATCTTCCTTTTATAGTCCAAGGAAAGATCTTTTACAATCTATATGACTCATCTATTTTACTAGCTTATGACTAAGCTTCATTCTAGCTAGTTGATGACTTATCATGTTAGTCATTAAGATACAACATGTATCTAGGATTACAACTCACTTGGAGTGTTCAATTTGATGACTACAACAAAGATATTATCTTGTATATGAGTCAGTAGAATAAGCTGTACTTATCTACACAGTTGTTGGTATGAGTCATAGCAGCATCAGCAGAATCCATCAGCAGAAACACCTTCAGTAGAAACCTTCTTCAGCAGAATCCATCAGTGGAAACATGCTTTATGCTTTATCAGCAGAAACGTACTTGATGTATTTCCTTAAACCTTTATGCTGATTCTTCTGATTATTTAATTCCCAACAATCCTCCCCTAAACATGTGAATTACATTCAAACATGTTTTTCTGAATTAAATGAGGACTTTGTGAAGATCTTTCAAACACTTTATTGTCAGACTGTGATCTGAACTTTCTTCTCTTTTGAGTATTGAAAGTCTTTCTCTGTAACTCATCAGATTTCTGTTCTTTGCTCCAATCTTGGACTAAAAGATGGTGCAATTTTCAACTTGAATAATTTTAAGAGTCAATGATGCTGTGTATCTTGGATGCTTGTTCCAAGAAATAGAAATCATCTTTCAGCATGTCTTTGGAAGTGATGAACAAACGTAGTGAACTTGAACTTGAAACCTTTTATCTTTTGATCTAGATAGAACTTTCTCCTATCAGCTCTGTTCTTGTTCTTTATCAGTAGAAACCATGTCATCATCTTGTATGCTCTTATCTTTTCCTTCTTTTTCTTTGGTTAGTCTTCCTTCAAAGGGTTTTTGTAACCTCCCCTGAGATTTATTTCTCTCTTGAGCAATTTCCTCCCCTGTTTGGAAGATCTCCCACACTCATATCATATCATCTGATCTAGCAATTTCCATGTTTTCAGACAATTTGTACATGAAGCCATCAATTCCTTAAGAGTTTAAGATTCTGCCCTCATCACTTCTAGGTGTGTTAACTCCTGTGAGAGGTGATTCAATGGACGTTTTTGACTCATGGTCCATCTGTTGATGGTTTTTAAAGTCATCTTTTGAAAATCCTTTTAAGAAACTTTTGCCTTAGCAGTATGTATATGATTTTATTATGAAAAAAAATCATACTGCTTCTAACCATTTTGAAGAGATTAAGTGTGGTAACTAACACTTAATCAAAATTTCGGTTTAAAGCAACCTCTAGTTGTGTGAGAACCAATGTTTTCAGTTATAATAACTGCCTGTGTACAGATAAACCTATTCAAAAGGCTTTCTTTACAGGGTTTCCAGCTCGTGGCATTTGTTACCTCTAACACAAGTGTTAGATTCACTGTTGCTCGCTGTTCTTTCTATCAGATATCCGTAGATTAGTCACATTATACTTGAGAGTATAAAATGATAGAAAGTGAGTTGTATCAGTTAATAACTGAGCAACTATTTTATCAATTCAAAGTGATACATCATAATCAGATTCCAAGAAAGAAGTTTTAAGGAGTTTTGAAATCCCAAACTCTTTCTATCATGAACCTATTATATCAGCAGCAATGATCAGCATTCAGCAGCAATGATCATAGATTTCACTTGAAATAGCCTTTGAGCTCAAACATTCATACCTGAAATTGTTAGTCTAAAACCAAAAGAATAAAGTACAAAGTACTTGTCTTGAATTAGAATTATATATAGGACTAACTGTATGAATAACTTTTAAATTGGTAATAGTAGTTTTAGATTACAAAGTTAGATGCATTAACAAAATCTATATACAAGAACACATTATATTGAAAAATTTAAAGATTAAGCATTCCAATACCTGCTACCAAGTATTGAAATCTACCAACATCAAAAGCTTTTGTAAGAAGATCTGCAAAGTTTTGTTCTGAAGCAATTTTCATTACTTGAATTAACCTCTTTTCATTGCAGTCTCTAATAAAATGATGTCTAATTTCAATGTGTTTTGTTTTAGAATGTTGCACTGGATTTTTAATAATGCAAATTGTACTACTATTATCAATATGAATAATGGTATGTAAGAAATTGTACCCATAATCAAGAAGTTGGTTTTGAAGCCATAGAACTTGACCACAACAATTTGCAGCAGCTACATATTCAGCTTCAGTTGTTGAAGTAGCCACCATTGTCTGCTTCTTACACTGCCATAAGATAAGTCTACACCCAAGGAATTGACATCCTCCAGTTGTTGACTTTCTGTCCAAGCTAGCACCAGCATAATCACTATCTGAGTATGCTACCAAGTCAAAAGATGACTCCTTAGAATACCATAGACCCAACCTAGGTTGACCCTTGAGATATCTAAAAATTCTCTTGACTGCTGTTAAATGAGAAACCTTAGGAGTTACTTGATATCTTGCACTAGCACAAACAGAGAACATGATATCAGGTCTTGATGATGTAAGATACATCAAAGAACCTATCATTGATCTGTATGTGTGTACATCCACATTAGTTCCTTCTACATCTTTAAGAAGTGGCTTCTCAGGATCAATTGGTGTGCTTGCTGTTTTGGAATCAGCAAATTGAAACTTTCTAAGAATCTCTGCAACATACTTGTCTTGACTAATAAAGATTCCTTCTCTTGATTGTTTAACCTGCAGACCTAAAAAGAATGTAAGTTCCCCCATGGAACTCATCTGAAACTTATTGTGCATAAGCTTCTCAAACTCCAAACACATCTCCTTCCTTGTAGATCCAAAGATGATATCATCTACATACACTTGAACTAGCAAAAGATCCTTCTTATGCTTCTTGGTGAAAAGTGTTTGATCTATCTTGCCTCTTTGAAATCCATTTGAAATTAAGTAGGAAGCCAGTGTTTCATACCAAGCTCTTGGTGCCTAATGTAGGTCATATAGAGCTTTAACAACCTTGTACACTTTGTCTGGATGGTCAGGATCAACAAAACCAGGAGGTTGTGAGACATACACCTCCTCTTCAATAGTACCATATAAGAAAGCACTCTTGACATCCATTTGATAAACTGTGAATCCCATAAATGAAGCATAAGCCAAAAAGAGTCTAATGGCTTCAATCCTTGCTACTGGAGCAAAAACTTCTTCATAGTCTATCCCTTCTTCTTATGTGTACCCTTGAGCTACTAATCTAGCTTTATTTCTTATCACTATGCCCCTTTCATCCCTTTTATTCCTAAAAACCCATCTAGTGCCAATTACCCTTACACCACTAGGTAAATCAACTAGCACCCATACCTTTTTAATCTTAAACTGAAGAAGCTCCTCTTGCATAGCCTCCAACCAGCTTGAATTCTCTAGGGCTTTATGAATATTCTTTGGTTCATCTTGTGAGAGAAAACATACAAATAAGCAAGAGTTTGAAAACTCATGCTGTTTTGAAGCATAAAGGGCATCAAGAAGCCCTTGTTGATCTGAAGACATCAATTGTTGTCTTGTCTTCACTCCTGATTGTACATCTCCAATTACATTGTCCAGGGAGTGGACTTTGTGAATCCTTGAGTGTGGAGTTGAAAGAACTTGATAATCAGGTGGAAGGTTGTTGAAATCCACCTCATTTTCTGAGATATTTTGCTTATCAGTGGGAACGATTTGCTTATCAGTAGAAACAGCAGTGTTACTTCTGACTTGAAACTCTTGTTCCTTAGCTCCTTCTTCCTTGTATTCATCTTCAACATCTTCTTTAGAATTTCCAAAAGAAGATTCACCATTTATTGAAGTTGAATCCACACTTGTATTTGTCCATATTGGCATTATCACATAATCTTGATCTGTCTCCTTCTCTAATCCTTCTCCATTTGTTGCATCAGCAGTTTTTGAACCTGAAAATTCATTAGTTTCTGCAACAAAAGGCACATAATTCATTGATTTGGATAGAGTTTCAAGATCAAATAGCCATTTGGGACCTTGACCTTCTACATTGGTTTTATTTTCCAAAAACTTCACATGTAGATTTTCCTCTACTCTTCTAGTTCTCATGTTGTATACTCTAAATGCTTTGCTATTGATAGAATATCCAACTAAGAATCCTTCATCTGCTTTCCCATCAAACTTTCCAAGATGGTCTAAGGTATTTAGAATTGTCACATGACATCCAAAAGGTCTAAGAAATCCTATCTCAGGAGTTCTACCTCTAAAAAGTTCATATGATGTCTTATTGTAAGGTTTTACTACTAAAACTCTATTTTGAACATAGCAAGCAGTGTTGACTGCTTCTGCCCAAAAAGTTATAGGCAACTTAGAGTCAGCTAACATAGTTCTAGCAGCTTCTATTAGTGTTCTATTTTTCCTTTCAGCCACTCCATTCTGTTGTGGAGTTCTTGCAACACTAAATTCTCTTTTAATACCTTTTTCTTTGCAGAAATCATCCATAACTCTATTTTTAAATTCTGTCCCATTATCACATCTAATGACTTTTACTCTTTTGCTTACTAGGTTTTCTATCTCTGTAATGAAAGTCTTAAGGATGCTAGAAGTCTCATCCTTAGTACCTAAAAAGAATACCCATGTAAATCTACTAAAGTCATCAGTAATAACTAGACAATATCTCTTATGCAACAAACTTCTAACATTTGTAGGACCAAATAAGTCCATATGCAGCATAAACAATGATTGATTGATAGAGTTAAAAATTTTGGGCTTACAAGTGGCTTTGTGTTGTTTGCCTTTAAGACAAGCAATGCATGTTTGATCATTTTCAAATCGTTTTTGAGGTAAACCTCTTACCAAACCATCTTTGACAATCTTATTTATGGTTTTGAAGTTAATATGACCAAGCCTCCTATGCCATTTCATAGATTCATCCAATGTGGCCTTAGCAATAAGACAAGTAAGAGAATCTTTTGGAACAATCTTCTTCATATCAACACTGTACATGTTGCCTTTTCTTGGAATTTTAAGAAGTGCTTGACTTTCATCAGGCATCTTAAAATCAGAAGAAAATACAAGACATTCAGTGTCAGTAAAGAGAACTTTGTTCTTTTTGTCACACATTTGTGAGACACTAAAAAGATTATACTTAAGCTCTTGCACATAGTACACATCTTCAAAATCTAATTTACTGGTTTTAATAGTACCTTTACCAGTAATTTTTCCTCCAATTCCTCCTCCAAAGGTAACATAGCCTCCATCTACTGATTGAAAATTTGAGAGATAAGACTTGTTGCCTGTCATGTGCCTTGAACATCCACTATCTGAGAATCCTTGATCTTCAGTATCTGCTGATGAATGTCCCTGCACATAAATAAAGGAATCAGTTTTGTTTTTGGATCCAAACCATTTCTGACTTGGATCCGCCTCTTGCATCAAGGGAATGTAATCTTTTGAGAATTGTTGATGCAACATTGGATTTAAGAATCCAACATGCTGAGGCCTTAACAGCATTTGCCCTGTTTCCCTTGGCAGTGATATGAACTGTTTGGCTATCAGCAGAAACTGATGACTTTGCAGTTGTATCTTTTGGTCTCCAAACTTGTTTTTGGACTACTGCCTTTGTTTGAATGGGCCTTTGAACAATATTAGATGCATGTTTGAAAGTTGTTTTTGCACCCTTAATTGTTGATTTTGGGTAAACAGTCATATATGGTTTTTCAGCAGAAACTATTTTCCTTTCAGCAGGAACAGTTTTTGCTCTATCAGCAGGAACTGCTTTTGTGACTGTTTTGGGTTTTGATCTTTTAGAATTAGAGTGAAAATGAGATTTAGGTGTTTGCCTTTTGTAGTTCACTCTGTTACTTTCATACCCATATACCCATTGGTTGCAGAAAGCTGCAAGATGGTCAAAACTACCACATGTGTAACAAACTTTGTGATCTCTGTGTTGGAGAGATTTGAGGCTATACCAATTCCTTTGGTTACCTCTGGGTTTGTTTATGGTTCTATATTGTTCACAATATCTTACTGGTTGCCTAACATATTTTTCATTGGTCTTAGGCCTATCAGTATTGTGTTTGACTATCTTAGGAACTCTTGTTCTTGCTTTCCTAACCATTTCAGGTTTAGACATAACCTGTTTAAACTTTTTATCATCAGATGTTGAGTCATCAATGATTGGACCATCTGACTTTCTACAAGAACACACCTTGTCCTTAGGAAGTGAAGTTTTAGTTAAACTTTCACTTTCTTTCAAAGATTCATTAACAACTATATTAGATTTTGGTTGAACACCATATTTGAATTCAGGTAGTTGAAATTCAGGTAATCCTGTGTGTTCTAGGTCAATTCCTGGGGGTGAAGGAATACCTCTATATGGTGGAGGAACAGATTTGTATCCAACACCAGACTTAGCTTTATTAATTACTTGACATTCAATTAAGTTAGTCACACCCTTAGATGCATAATCTAGTGTTTCTACACTCATTTGAATATTCTCTTTAGCCTTACTAAGCCTATTAACTTCAGCTTTTAAGTTACAAATGTCATTATCTTTAAACATTATTTCTCTTTCAAGAAGAATTTTGACATCAGTAAAGGTAGATTCATTTGTTCTAAAATGTATGACTTGTTCCTCTAGAGTAGCTATACCTCTTTTATGATTTGTTAAGCTATGAGCTGTATCAATTAATTCTTTCATTTGATTCTCATAACGTTTGGTTAAGGTTTTTAAACTTTTAAGAGCAGAACAATTATTTGAACAAACTTTATCAAGTTGTACCTCTGTGGTAAAAGCCATAAGAGCTGTCTGAGGAGAAGTTTCTTCTTCATCAGCTGTAAAGCTCCAATCAAATCCTAATCCATCAATAGCTACCATAGCCTTTGGATTGGTTGATTCCCCTGTCTTGGACTTGCTTCCAAAACCTCTATTTTTGCTATCTTGCTGCCTTGGCCTTCTGCATTCTCTTGAGAAGTGCCCCAACATATGACAGTTATAGCATTCTATCTTTGACTTGTCAAAACCAGCAGTATCATTGCTGCTGATGGTGAGTTTCTTCCCCGTCCTCTGATAGAATTTCTTAGCCCTCATGCTAAGAAGAGAAATTTGCCATTTTAGGTCCATCTCTTCTAAATCATCATCATTGATTTCTAAGAGATCTTCATGAGTAAGCATGGACCCATTATTCTGGCTTGTGAAAAAGGCACAACAAGCCTTTTCATTCAATATACCAAAGGTACTGCTTGATGAACTAGCAGCACCAGCTCCACTATCAACCTTTTCATCTTTAACTGGGTTTGAAATACTAGGAGATGACATAAAAGCCATGTTCCCAGTATATGAACTTGAGACACCAGCTTTCTTTACTTCTTGTTCCACAATTTTAAAGTTACTATACAAATCCATAAGATCAATAGTATCTATGTCTGGTTTATTCTTCCAGACAACAACATGCATAGCCCACTCTTCAGGTAAGCTTCTCAGAAATTTTGAGTTTAAATCTTCTTGAGGTATATCAACCCCAAGAACAGCAAGTTGACTCACAATTTTCTGTAGCCTTGTAAACATGTGGTCAAGAGATTCATTCATGGTTGATGAGAAATTTTCAAACTGCTGCTTGAGAAGGGTTTTCTGAGTCTTCTTGGTGGCTTCATTCCCTCCATACCTTGCAACAATTGCCTCAAATAATGACTTGGCATCCTTGAATTTGCTGAAGTTTATAAGTTGATCATTTGGAATGGTCATCATCAGCATACTTCTGGCCTTGAGGTCATTTTTCTTCTTTATTCTTTCATCAGCAGTTGTAGGAATAGTTTGAACAACTGAAATTTCCCTACCTTCAACTGTTGATAAAGTGGTTGTGGGTTTGAAAGAGTTTCCATCTTCAATGATTTCCCAGAGAGTGTAATCCTGCACCTGGAAAAACTGTTCTATTCTTAACCTCCACAATTCAAACTCATTCTGTTTGAGAACTGGCAACTTTGCAGCAACATTTGTTTGAATAGATTCTGTATCCATTTCTTCTTCTTCTAAATCAAAAAGTATCAACCTGGAAGCTCTGATACCAACTGAGAGGATCGGTTGAATTGATCACACACTATAGGTGTTGGACCTTTTAATGCGTAAATATGATATTTTGAGTGAATATGATTAAGTATGCGGAATCTACTTAACCACACTTAGAAGGTTTATTGGAAATGGAACTGTGATGCTTGTGTTTATTTAACAAAGAACAATGAAAGTATTTCACCAAATGATTCAATATTATTCAGAATTATACGAGTGATCTTCACTATCACTAGGGTTACAAAGACCTTGAATCTTGTGTTTTGTTCTAATGTTTTTCGTATGTATATGTCTATTTTTTATCACACTTTTATCACGCACTTATACACATATCTAAGATCTTCCTTTTATAGTCCAAGGAAAGATCTTTTACAATCTATATGACTCATCTATTTTACTAGCTTATGACTAAGCTTCATTCTAGCTAGTTGATGACTTATCATGTTAGTCATTAAGATACAACATGTATCTAGGATTACAACTCACTTGGAGTGTTCAATTTGATGACTACAACAAAGATATTATCTTGTATATGAGTCAGTAGAATAAGCTGTACTTATCTACACAGCTGTTGGTATGAGTCATAGCAGCATCAGCAGAATCCATCAGCAGAAACACCTTCAGTAGAAACCTTCTTCGGCAGAATCCATCAGTGGAAACATGCTTTATGCTTTATCAGCAGAAACGTACTTGATGTATTTCCTTAAACCTTTATGCTGATTCTTCTGATTATTTAATTCCCAACAAACCACATGCTTAAAAAATGTTTCAATGCTTTGAGGGCTAAAAGGTATAACTTGCAAAGGTGGAAAGATATAATCACACTTACATTACATCCAGACAAAGGTGCCACAACACGAACAATTCCATAACGAGGTTTCTGAGGTAATTCTTCTGCGAGAATTATCCATCCGGATGTACCCATAGAAATCGCCAAGAAGCTAAAGTGACGTTCTTTTCCCCTCTCAAAAGCAATTCTACACGGCACTGCATCAACTGAATTTGAAAAACACACAAAATTACCTTTACACTTTGTAAGAAATATAAGTCATAAACAAGTAGTAATTGATAACTAGGTAAGCAACACTAACCAAGATTTATTTCAGTGCTCAGTTTAGGGCCAATGATATTCAAACCAGCAGATTTCGCTCTGGAAATTTCAGGGAAGTCAGCTGGAGGGAGGATAGGAGGCTGATCGGGTTAAGATCTACCGGCTGAGAAAATTTGGAGCTCGTGAAGTAGAACGAACACCTAAGTTTGAAAGATACTAAGATCATGTTTTCCTTCACTAGATTTCAAATATTAAATAGACATGCAATATGGATTGGGTTTAAGGAAAACTACCTTAACACGCTCGTACATTATTTCCCCAGCAGCAAAAGATGATTCAATGGGCATAACTTCTATCAGAGAAACAAGTAGAATATCAATTTATCAACTTAAATAACATATGGAGAACATCATTTATAATAGACATGGCAAATTGACAGGGTTGGATAACAGTCGAGAATACTTTGATTTGAACGGTTGGGTCAAAACAGGATGAATTGACTTGTAAATACTTTGTCCAATTATTTAAATTTATGATAAACCTTGGGACTTCTTATAGCTACATATTTCATTTAACCAGTTTGAGATATACTATAACCCTCCCATTCATTCGTAACTGGTTGAAATAGCCAGCACTAAATATATATATCATGAAGTATAGAAGGTGTACCACTCGTAGACGACTTCTTGGTTGGGAAAAGTATGGACTTGGGTTCTTTCCGAGGAGAAGAGGCCTCAATTGCTATAATAGAAAATGGAATTTTCAAATATTAGAAAGTTTACACAAACACAAACTTTACATACTTCTCCGCGGACATCAAGTACCTCTTTTGCACTTTCTCCATTCATCACATATAACTTGTATGAGTAGATCAGGCCAGGATCCTCTTTCCTCATCAGCAAGTTGGCTACAGCATTTCTTAAGGGAATCCTGCAAGACCTTAATGTCACTCTTTTTTTCAAAAAAAAAAGAAAAAAAGAAAAATTATAATAATAATGTCACTTGTCACAAATAATTGTTTTATTCTGTGTTTGATTAATTTCTACTTAGGTACACAATTAAGCAGATAAACAATGCACAAATGCAGCTGAAATAACACAGTTTTTGTATTACAACTTTATATAAAAAAAAAAACTATACTAAGCTCCGGAACTACATCAACTCTGATGGATTTTGTCTTTAGTACTTTCAAAAAATTCTATCTGCATTACTGTGGGATAACTTACTGTAGTAATCATTTATTCATTTGTGAATCCACAACCAAAAAAAAAATCTTGTAGATTTATTAAGCTGGAAGCCTGGAAAAGAAAATTCATTTGATACTCAAAAGCCAATGCTCTTTTTTGGGGGTCACTGAATTTTAAACTACCAAAATTCGTGCAACAATTACTCTGTGAATGCCAGATCTCAGATTCATGTCCAATTTTCTTCAGACATATCCTAAATCTGTATCTAAACTAAACAAAGTTGCAATTTCAGCTGGCAAGAGAGAAAATGCAGCTTTAAAGATGCATACACTTTTTACAAACACTTAACATACTTCATGGCATAATATACTTGACTCGCCTTGAGGGATTGAAGATGGTGAGTGGTAAACTCAGTGTCACTATAAGGAAGCAATTGCCTCAACAGCCAACCTCCATCCCATAAAGTTTCTGCTGATATGTTTGTTCGGCAAAAAAGACTAATCAATGCATCTAGTACCTGAAAGCAAGGATATGCAGATGATCAGAAACGAAGAAAAAAACTAGCTTTAAGATTCAAGAAAAATATTACATTCCAAAAAAGACTAAAGTGAACTTCAACGTTTGTAGGTAACAGTAAGCTCAAGGATCATATCACATGAAATTCCAGTTATGAGACTTCACTCTCTTCCTTTTGCATAAGCAAAATGCAGCTTCTAATATCACCATATTTATAATGTTGTTCATGAATGTGTTTATAGCCTTCACAAGCCACTAGATCATGTGAAACAGCAGACTAAGGTATAAATATGGCATAGTCAAAACAGTGTTATTGGCAACATTAGTTAAAAGTTGTTGCATCCAAGATGTGTATATACACACTATTTTAACGTGTGAGTACTTCTCGTGTAGATCAACCATATTCTCTACTTTGTATGTCTCACTGTAGAAAGTAGATGTACTCAGACAAGAAGCGACAATCTCGACCCATATACTTATGAACAGGTTGACTCGGGTTATCTTTTATCACTAATGGCTCAAACGACTAAATTTTATAATATAGCTTAAAAGGATACGGTTCAGATGGGTCAAAGTGTATTTTTTTAAGCATAAACCATTCTAAATCAACTTACACACAAAACTATACCATCATAAAAATGGTACTAAAACTCTTTTGTACCATAAATGACACTATATGTTTATGAATTGAAATTAAAAGGTAGAAAGAATATGGTAAGAAAGTATTGTGGATCAACCAATTACATGTTATGACCATTTACCTAACTCGCCTATTTTACCACCTCTGATTATCATGATCAAGTGTCAAAATATGGGTCCAGGTTCATTAATTATGATACGAACTTTCATACATACAACATGATGCCTACGCAGACAATTATTTGAGACGAAAAGAAAACTTCCAAAAGTTGTCTGCATGAAAGCAATAAATAAAGAGTAGGGAACAGAGAAGTACTAGATATCTATGTACACGTGGGCTTTCTCCAACCTCCTGATAAAAGCATGACACTTCATATTGGTCCTGTTGACAGCAATTTGGGTGTCAATAGGATTCAGTTGAGCAAAGAAGAAAAATTATAGAAAAATAACAAGAAGCATCTATTGTATGCTATTTAAAGAGTAGCTGCATCGAACTATAAATCACAACAATTCTACTGTATAACATAAGACCCATTACAGATAGAGGGTTCCCCTAGAAACATAGGATCTACATCCTATGGTGCAATTCACAGAGATCACTTCCCTTCCACTCAGGAGAGAGCCATTACTAGAATTGCTCTACGACAACTGGCGTCTAGCCATCCAATTCATATTAGTAGCTCTACGCTAAACCTTGTGTTCAGAAGTGCAAGCAACTAACTTAACCAAGACTATGCATCACGCACTCCTTAGATGTGCTGAAAATTAATTTTAGTGACTGATAGCTCAGCGATATTTAATGACATGATGGTAGCTTTGCTTTCGTGCTATTCTTGATGTTTTGGATATTACTGACACGTTTAGTTGACACTTTTTGTATATAAGTTCTGTACAGCAATAACTTACATCTAGAAAATGGCAAACAGAGTATATAATGAAAAACCATTTGAATGTATTAATAAGTTCATTTCTTAGGAAAATTTCAATTAATAAACAGAGTATATCATACCTTTAACCGCTGTAAGTAAACATTGAGTTCACCATCACTACCATCCTTTGATGTGCAGTTTTTTGAAGCAAAAAGCTGCTCTTCACCAGTGTCCTCACCAACCAAGGCTTTCTGCAATGACAGAAAGAAGGCATTATGACTCAACTAGTCAAAGAGTAATAGGAGAAAAGGGGTATAATACTGTGAGGCATGTAACAACAGATATATACAAGTGTTGCTGCTCAGTTACAATCAGCAATTGTGCCATAAATTCAATAAACAATAAGTATATAGGATCACAATGTTTTACTTTCCGATAACAACTACCATAGGCGACTACATGGTATATAACAGTACACATATAAAGTTCAGCCTTAGACATCCATGAAAACTAGTTTCTCAGTACTCCTAGGAAATGAGCTCTGTAACGGGCACCTCAACTTCTTTATCTAACATTTCAAATGTCTATTAGAAAGAAAAAAAGTACACTTTAAAAAGACTTGTGTTAGACAAAAAAAAACTACTCCTTTAATAAATGGTAAACATCTAAAATCCCACCATCTCCCCCTCTTAAATTAATTAATTACACACACTAATTACACCGTCAAAAACACACACAAACACAATTATCTTTCACAAAAACAAAACCCCCGCCGTCACTTTCAATAATGATGTGATCTTCTTGTTCAGTTTCAAGAATTGGTTGCTTCTGGGTCATTTGTGTCTGCACACCAACTGTTTGGTAAAATGTCTCAATGAATTATTTTTATGATTAGGCTATGCTATTGATTGTTATACGACCAGGGTTAGTTGAATTTTGAAACCTTGTTAATGGGGGAGCAAGTTTTAGACTTAGTTATACCTTATATACAAAACACTGAGGACCGAAACTCTGTTTCTTTAGTTTCTCATAAGTTTTATGAGACTGATGCCCTCACGCGTAAGCGCCTAACTGTTCACACAGTTTACTACCCAAACCCTCCTCCCTCTTTAAGTAAAAGATTCCCTTCCATCGAGTCCTTAACACTTAAAGGTCCCCCATATGATTTTCATGATAGAGATAGGTATATCACCCCATGGATCCAACAATTAGCTCTTGAGTTTAGGTGCTTGAAAGAACTTCATATCCGTCGTCTGGTTGTTCATGATGAAGATCTCGAGAAGTTGGCGAGAACACGCGGTAAGGATTTAAGGAGTTTGACGATAAAGAAGTGTCAAGATTTTTCTACCGATGGATTAATGCATGTCTCTAAGTATTGTAACCAATTGAAAACTTTGTGTTTGGGACATTCTAATTATATTGAAGTGAAAGATGGCCTTTGGTTACATCAATTGGCATTGAATAGCACGGTTTTGGAAATGTTCAAATTTAAGAATACGGATATTTCTGATGCACAACATCTTACACTTCTTGCAAAAAACTGTTGCAACTCATTAATATCGTTGAGGATTGGAAACTGCTATCTAAGTAAACTAGGAGATGCCTTTAGATATGCTGTTAGGTTGGAACATTTTTCTGGAGTTAATTGTGACAATGAGAGTGACCTTGTTGGTTTCCAGTTTCCCCAACATATGTGTTCAATAAGTATACAGGGTTTACCGGTAACTCGATGTTCAATTGTATTCCCTTTTTTGAATCGGATAAGGAAATTGTATCTTGTATATTTAGATATGGATGAAAAGTGCTAGTGTTTATTGTTTAAGAGGTGTCCCAATTTGGAAGTACTATTTCCTGAGGATGAATGTGGAGATAGGGGATTACAAGTTATTGGTCAGTTTTGCAAGAAATTGCGCAAACTTACTTATAACGGGTGTGTGACTCACGTGGGACTGAATGCTCTGGCAAAAGGATGTGCTAATTTGGAGTCTTTAGATGTTATGCTTAGAGTTAATTCAAATGAAGCTTTCAAGTGTCTAGGAACTCATTTAAAGAATTTGCGTCATTTCCGTATATTTTTGGGTAACGAAGAGGGTACAGGAAATTTACCGCTAGACAATGGGGTTAGAGCTATGCTAATGGGTTGCAGCAAACTTGAAAGGCTAGATATCTGTTTTTCCGATGGAGGATTGACGGATGTGGGTTTGGAATATATCGGGAAGTATGGTGCTAATTTGCGGTTTCTATCTCTTACTTCTGCAGGAAAGTCTGATGCAGGACTTGTGAAGTTATCTGAAGGGTGTCCAAGACTAAGAAGGCTGAAATTAACAGGTTGTCCCTTTAGTAAACAAGCTGTTGTGAGCTCTGTCTTTAATATACCTTCTTTAAGGTATGTTTATTTTGAGAGTTGGGATCGTGGTGATGTTAGTAGCTTGGCACTCACTCGTCCAAAGTTTTAACTTTGGAACATTGGTATGTATGTTCTTCGTCATTTACTTAAAAATTATTGTTCTTTTCCTAATAATATTGCTTTGTATTACTTTTTTTTAATAAGGGTGTCTTACTTTGGGAGATTTGGTCGTCTTGGAATATCGTGATTGTGAAATTCTATCGAATTGCATGCTTTCTATCTTCTGATTAGCACAAGTTAGGTTTTTTACGAGTTTTCTGTTAGACCAAATAAGTGTTTTCTGTATATCTCATGAGCCAACACACATCCAGAGTAAGAGCATGTATAAAACCATCCCATTTTTAGATATTCCTGCCAACTTGGGACCGAATCCTGCCGCCCAGAGGTGATAAACGGCCTATGCATAAAGACAATGAATTAAAAAGTGGATAAAGTATATGTTATTGATTCCAGATATTAATGAAGATAGCCTCAAAATTTCAAACTGCACTTCAATTTATGATAGAATTCTGAACTCGTGTAATGTCTGTTGGGGTACGACTTTTTTCAACAACTTAGAGTAGGCAGAAACATACAAACTTGTTCATTTCTTAACTTTTTCTCTTTCAAAGATTCATGTGCCGGCATTGAATAATTACAAGAAATGGCATATAGTTGTAACACAATACTGGCTGACGGTGATTGCATAGTCATCCACACTTAAGAGTGCAATGGATATACAACATATATGGAAATCGAAAGCTGATGAAATTAGTTTGAAGACACGGGAAAATATAGTCGGAAATCACTAGTAAACGTACATCACAGATATGAGCTGTGTACATTCCAAGGCACTTCGTGAATTTATTAATCTTTATAATTGACATAAAAATAAATTTGTCAGTTTCTAAATGTCAATTAAATAGTATATGTTTCCGCCTTTCTTACTATCACCCTCTGAATTTGTTAATCTTTATTGCTCATATAGGAAGGAGCAAGACGAAAAGGAAGTCTCCAACGAGTGATTAAATATAGGAAGAATGGTAGAAGTTGATGTAATTGCATGAAGAGGAAACGGCTAAAAGAAGAGTAAGCACAAGAAAGAAGAGATTGAGGCGATAGAAATGTTCAAACACAAAATTCGCATCTGGAATGACTTGTTTGTCAAGACTGATATTAGCTTGTTTCGTTGTACGATGTAGTCATTAAGCTTGTGATTTGTAAAACTTTAACCCGTTTTGCGTTAGTGGTTTTCCATAGGCGAATGCAGAAATATTTGCATTAATTTGCTTGTTGAGTGGGTATGCATTCATGCAGTTTGCAACATATTAATGCTCCAAAAAGAGTTTTTAAACGTATTATTAGATATTCATCGTTTATAACACAGAGAGATACACAAGTGTTTATGTGTTGATCTAACCCACTTTGACGTGTGCTGAAAAAACCTACCCCTTTTGACCCAGCAAGAGAGTTGGATTTTTTCAATAAAAGTTCATGGATATTTGGATACCAATTTCTAAAATCATCAAATAAAGTTGTATATAATCAGGTAATTCTAAATGTACCATCAAAAATCAAGTTTCGCACAATGTCATACAACTTTAGTATTTTGAAAGTTCAATAACAAAAATGAATCTAGCATCTAGGGCCCGAAATTCACCGATAATGCATACCACTAAGACATATTTTGTTGAGCGAAGCCCTGAAATGGAGCTACTTCAATTCATTTCATGTTGCTTTTTTTTTTTTTTTTTTTTTTTTTTTTTTTTTTTTTTTGTGTGTGTGTGTGTGTTAACCATGATTTGCTGTATTGTTGGCCGACTAATCCACGGGGTTTGAATCCACCGCCACACATATTCAAATCAGGTAAAACCCTCCCTTGGAGGTTGGCGTGACCACTTAAAGTTGTTTGCACCTAGCAGGAATTGAACTTGAGACCGCACACATTTTAAAGTCATAGTTACGAACCCTTTTGCCACTAGGCCACCCTTAAGTGGTTTCCATGTTGCATTATCTTGGTTGTGATTCACATGTTCTTACCGGATATAGCCGGGTCTTGACTGGGTCTAGCCTCATTATCAACTAAAAAAATAAAAATCCAATCTTTATAAAGATCACCGGAACGTGGACCTGACCCTCGTTAAATTTTGTGGCACCGTGGGTCATTTAGTGGTACCGTCCCTTGGGAATACGTTTTTAACTGTTCTCTTTCACTTTTTGACCTCCTTTCCATAAGATTCTGCAACCTTGAGCTGATTCCCATACTTCCAATTCCCTAAACACATAACCCTACCAACCAAGCATGCCTTGATTTGGCTATTTAAGCTCTTATCATGCATCTTCATTGCTCACACTTACATATCAATCAAAAACTCATCATGTCTTTCACAATTGCCCACTTCACACAAAGCCAAGAAACCAAGGCTCAACATCAAACCATCTAAGGAAGTACTCTTCATTGACCTAACACTTGATGATGATGAAGACATTCATACACCATTGAACTCCACCAACTCAACTTCATCAATCTCTACACCACTTGCTCCTTCCAAAACCAATTCCACTAGGCCAACCTCAACTTCCTCATCTACATTTAGAACAACACCACTTTCACTACCATCTAGCCCACTTCAACCTAGTACACCATTCATTCCTCCAACACTAGTACACCATCCACGATTAATTAATTGCCATCCACGATTACTACACCATTCATTCCTCCAACACTAGTACACCATCTTTCATATTTGACTGCAGTTGAGGAACAGGGTAATCCATTCTATTGGTCATTTCCAGTTATTATTTTCAATTACATTGCTTAGTTTATCATCATTCTTGAACTTTGCACTCTCTCCTGCTTATAATACTAGATATAGCTGCTTTTTCGTTATTCCAACAATCATGCCTCCCACTTTGTGTTGGATATGTTGGTTGTTTAGCTGCAAAACAGTTCCAGATTAGGGTTAAGATAATCAATGAAGGTACCGGATATTCACTTGAAATCGTGGTATCACTTTCCAATAGAAACTATTCGACCCTATGCCTGGGTTACACGAATATCTCTATGGGATAAGACCAAGTGATGTTCTTGCTTTAGGCACAAACCAAGAACCAGATGCGTATTTAAGTGTTTAGGGTTTTGTGTTTAGTATATCGTATGATAACTTACTTTCATGCATAATGATGTGATCTCTATTTATAATAGAGAATACTCAAACCCTAGCCCATGGTATTATGTATAATTAACGGCCCATTAATGATAACATAATAATTTCCATAATTATAGGATCTGTGGTTATCAGTGGAAACAGTTACCCTTGCAGTGGTAACAATAACCCTTGCAGTGGTAACGTTAACACTTGCAGTGGTAACAACAACCCTTGCAGTGGTAACGTTAACACTTGCAGTGGTAACAACAATCAGCAGAATCATGCTATCAGCAGATTCAATACATAACCACTATTGAGTCAGGGGATTCAGTGACCAAATGGGTGTATACTCCATACCTCCAAGCCCATTACCAGGTGTGAATTGATCCCTCAAGAGCACTAAATTTTCCAACAATCCTCCCCAAATTTAGTTCTCTTCCTTTGCATGAAAATTCAAACACAAACCAAAACAAGTGCATAAATGAAAATATCCTGAGGATTGAATTTCCACATTAGTACATATACTTTCAAATATTCGAGAATCAGGGTGTTCTAAGAATTGAACCCTTCAACCCATTTGAATACCTGATGATAAATACACACAAGTTTTCAAACACTAAAATACTCCTGACACTATACAAGCCATGTGTCCATATCCAATTCATAAATGTTGTAAAAGCTAAAAGTCCAAAGCTTCCTGAAGCGGCAAAACTTCAACATTTACATAGGTGGTTCATCTTTAATTCATGCTCCTGCTTAGCACTTTTTCAAAGAAAATTAACCATTAAGAAGTGAAGACTTCATCCTCCTTTCAGCAGGTAACAAGCACAACCTTGGGATGTTTGTGATACATGTGCTTCAGTCCACCAAATGATCAGCTTTCCACATTGAACTCAGCTTCCAAGTTTCCTTAGAAGGGAGTTGGGTATCCTTGCATTCAGTGACTAAGTTAGACTTAAACCCATCCCTTTTGCAGACTTCAAAACCAAGTCTCTAGCCAAACCCTTCGTCAAGTGATCAGCTAAGTTTTGTTGAGATTTAACAAACACTATAGATATCACCCCATTCATGATAAGCTCACGAATCATGCTATGCCTAACACCTAAGTGTCTAGACTTCCCATTGTACATCTGGCTATAAGCCTTTGCCAATGTAGCAGCACTATCACAACGGATAGAAATAGGTGCTATAGGTTTAGACCACAATGGAATCTCAAGAAGCAAGTTTTTCAACCATTCAGCTTCTTTGCCAGCAGCAGCTAAAGCCACAAATTCAGATTCCATGGTTGAACTGGTAATGCAAGTTTGTTTCTTGGATGCCCAAGAAATTGCACCTCCACCAAGTAGGAATACCCAGCCACTAGTAGACGAATTGTCTTCAGTGTTACTGATCCAACTTGCATCAGTGTATCCTTCTAATACTGAAGGATAACCAGTATATGAGAGACTATAATCCATAGTTCTCTTCAAATACTTAAAGACCCTCTGAATTGCTTGCCAATGATGAGCACTAGGATTACTAGTATACCTGCTCAGTTTACCCACAGCAAAAGCAATATCAGGTCTTGTACAAGTCATGGCATACATCAAGCAGCCAATCACCCTAGAATACTCAAGTTGAGATACAGCTTTGCCAGTATTAGGCATTAGCTTCTCACTTGTATCCATAGGAGTACTTACTGGAGTACAATCAAAGTAATTAAATTTCTTTAACACCTTCTCAATGTAATGAGACTGTGAGATAGAAATTTTGTTACTTTCATGTTTAATCCTTATGCCAAGGATAACATCTGCCTCCCCCATATCCTTCATGGAGAACTTTGATGACAAAAATTCTTTTGTAAGATCAACTTGATTTTGGTCAGTTCCAAAGATCAACATGTCATCAACATATAGACAAATGATGACTCCTTTTCCAGATTCATCAAATTTGCTATATACACATTTGTCAGCTTGATTAAGTAAATAACCACTAGACAAAACCACTTCATCAAACTTTTGATGCCATTGCTTAGGTGCCTGTTTTAGTCCATAAAGAGACTTAATCAGTTTACACACCTTGTTTTCTTTGCCAGGCATGATGAAGCCCTGAGGTTGGTTCATGTAAACCTCCTCATCTAAATCACCATTCAAGAAAGCTGTCTTCACATCCATCTGATGAATAATCAGATTGTGAATTGATGCCAAAGCAATTAGCAATCTTATGGTACTGATACGTGCCACTGGAGCATAAGTATCAAAGTAGTCTATTCCTGACTTTTGTTTAAAGCCTTGAATAACTAATCTTGCCTTGAACTTTTCAACAGTTCCATCTACCTTCATTTTCTTTTTGAAAATCCATTTGCTACCTAAAGGTTTGCAACCAGGTGGTAGATCAGTCAACACATAAGTGTTATTGCCCATGATGGAGTCCATCTCATCATTAATTGCTTCTTTCCAGAAAGCAACATCCTGAGACTTCATTGCTTCTTCAAATGTTTTGGGATCATCTTCCACAATGAAGCAATAGGAGTATTGGTCAGAGACCTCACTCCTTGTACCTTCAATTAAGTATAATTGAAACTCAGGTCCAAATGACTTTGGAGTCCTCACCCTATTGCTCCTTCTGAGCTCAGGTTCAGGTTGTTGTTCCACAACCTCAGCAGGAACCTCATCAGCAGGAACCTCATCAGTAGGAACCTCATCAGCAGGAACCTCTGAAACACCATTGTCATTGGTTCCATTTGGAATCCTTTGACTTGGTCTAGGGATAGATGAGAATCTGTTCTCATCAAATAGTGCATCCCTTGATTCAATTATTGAGTTAATTGAAACAGACTCATTAGGTTCTATAACATAAAACCTATATTCCTTGGAATGCTCAGCATATCCAACAAAGATGCATTCAATGCCTCTTTCACCCAAAGTTTTCTGCTTTGGATCAGGGAGTCTTACAACAGCCCTACAACCCCATATCCTAAGATAATTAAGGTTAGGTTTCTTTTTAGTCCAAAGTTCATAAGGTGTAACTTTGTTCCTTTTGTTGGGAACCCTATTTAATAAATAGCAAGCTGTTAACATAGCTTCACCCCAGAACCCTTGACTCAGCCCTGAATAGGACAACATGGAATTAACCATCTCCTTCAGCACCCTGTTTTTCCTTTCAGAAATACCATTTTGCTGAGGAGTATAAGGGGCAGTCGTTTCATGGATTATACCAACAGACTGAAAATACAGAGTATCCATGTACTCACCTCCCCTATCAGTCCTTAATCTTTTGATCAGGGAACTTTGTTGCAATTCAACTTCAGTTTTAAATACTTTAAATTTATCTAATGCTTCATTTTTAGAATGTAATAAATAAACATGACAAAACCTTGAAGCATCATCAATAAAAGTCACAAAGTATTTTTTATTCCCCAAAGAGGGAGTAGCATGTAAATCACAAAGGTCACTGTGAATTAACTCCAAAACTTTAGTTTCCCGTTTTACTCCTTGAAAAGGTTTCTTAGTTATCTTGTTCAACATACAAGTTTTACACTTTTCAGTGTTCACATCAAAGGCTGGAATTAACCCATCCTTAGACATATCTTGCATTCTTTTAAAATGTACATGGCCAAGTCTTGCATGCCATAGGTTTGAATCATAAAGTTTTGATGTAGATATAAAAGCAGAATCAATATTATCATGAACAATATTAAGTCTGAACATTTGATTACATAAATAACCAAAACCAATAAACACACCATTTTTAGACAAAACAAACTTATCAGATTCAATAACTTGTTTATAACCACAATTATTCAAAACACTACTAGAAACCAAATTCTTTCTAATATCAGGAACATGTAAAACATTAAATAAAGAAACACTCTTTCCAGAACTAAACTTCAACTCAACACATCCTTTTCCATGCACCAGGGCAGTTGACTCATTTCCCATGTGAAGAATAGAACCATCATTCATTGACTTGTAGGTCTTGAACCAGCTTCTATCTTTACACACATGTATTGTAGCTCCAGAGTCAACCCACCAAGCAACATCATCATCCTGCACAAAGTAAATGTCAGATATATATGTAACATAATAAATCTTAAAAGACTTATTAAACACATTCTGACCTTTCAGAGAATTGGTGTTACCATTCCCTCCACTTGTGCCTGATCCATTGGATTTGTTTCCAACTTTACCACCCTTGCAATCTTTCCTGAAGTGTCCAGGTTTCCCACACTTCCAACAAGTCACTTTAGGTTTCTTGTTAAGATCAGATTTGGTGTTATCTTGATGCTTACGCTTGCCCTTGTTGTCATTGTACTTGGAGGAGTTGTTATGCTCCACCATATTGACAACTGATGGACCAGTAGCAGTGCTACTCTTTGGCTTGTCAATGTCTTGAGCTTTGAGTGAATCCTCAATGCGCAAGTGACTGCCCAACTCAACAAGAGTTAACTCCTCCTTCTTATGCTTAAGCATATGTTTGAATTCTTTCCAAGAAGGAGGTAGTTTATCGATGATACAAGAGACTGAAATAGCCTCATCCATGTTCATCTTGTGTTGTGTGAATCGACCAAGTATACTAAGAAGTTCATTGTATTGTTCCATGACAGGTCTAGAATCAACCATTTTGTAATTGTTAAAATTACTTACAAGGAACTTCTTACTTGATGCATCCTCAGCCATATACTTGGCTTCCAAGGAATCCCATAGTTCTTGAGAAGTTTCAACATTCTGATAAATATCAAAAAGAGAATCAGACATACCATTGAGAATTAAACCTCTGCATATGTAGTCATCATTCTCCCACTTGCTCCTTGCCCTCATCTGATCCATAGTAGCATCATCTCCAAAGTCTTCTGGAATCTCAGTCGTGAGAACATACACCACATTCATACTTGACAACAAGAAGTGCATCTTCTTTTGCCATCTTCTGAAATCAACACCTTCAAACTTTTCCAACTTGGAAAAGTTAGCAGCCATTTGTCTCATAGCAGCAGCCATTGATTATTACGAATAGTTTCTATTGATTGTTGGTTGTTTAGCTGCAAAACAGTTCCAGATTAGGGTTAAGATAATCAATGAAGGTACCGGATATTCACTTGAAATCGTGGTATCACTTTCCAATAGAAACTATTCGACCCTATGCCTGGGTTACACGAATATCTCTATGGGATAAGACCAAGTGATGTTCTTGCTTTAGGCACAAACCAAGAACCAGATGCGTATTTAAGTGTTTAGGGTTTTGTGTTTAGTATATCGTATGATAACTTACTTTCATGCATAATGATGTGATCTCTATTTATAATAGAGAATACTCAAACCCTAGCCCATGGTATTATGTATAATTAACGGCCCATTAATGATAACATAATAATTTCCATAATTATAGGATCTGTGGTTATCAGTGGAAACAGTTACCCTTGCAGTGGTAACAATAACCCTTGCAGTGGTAACGTTAACACTTGCAGTGGTAACAACAACCCTTGCAGTGGTAACGTTAACACTTGCAGTGGTAACAACAATCAGCAGAATCATGCTATCAGCAGATTCAATACATAACCACTATTGAGTCAGGGGATTCAGTGACCAAATGGGTGTATACTCCATACCTCCAAGCCCATTACCAGGTGTGAATTGATCCCTCAAGAGCACTAAATTTTCCAACAGGATATGTCTCTGAGCATCTCTCTAAGGTTGATAGTTGTTTTCCATCCCCAACTCCGTGACACATCCCACACACTTCTTCCTTTTAACTTTACTATATTAACCCATTATGACTACTTCCTGGAGGCACCTCAAATGTTTTATCCTATTATTATTCTTCTTGTTTACAGAGTATATTGGTTGAGCCTACAAGTGGAAACACTGGCATTGGGCTTGCATTCATTGCTGCTTCAAAAGGGTACAAGCTCATCTTGACTATGCCAGCTTCCATGAGTCTCGAGAGAAGGGTTCTTCTAAAAGCATTTGGTGCTGGCCTTGTTCTAACCGACTCCTCAAAGGGCATGAAAGGAGTGGTTCAGAAAGCTGAAGAAATCGTTAACAGCACTCCCAACTCTTACATGCTTCAACAGTTTGATAATCCCGCCAACCCAAAGGTACTTACTTACTGTTGAATTATATTATTAATTCCTAACATACAAGCTTACATCCATATTCTCTACAGGTACATTATGAAACAACGGGCCCTGAGATCTGGGAAGACACCAATGGGAAAATGGACAGATTTGTTGCAGGAATTGGAACCGGTGGAACTATTTCTGGGGTTGGTCGCTTCCTCAAGAATCAAAATCCAAATGTCAAGGTACTTCCACTATCCAATTAGTATCCTAAACTTCAGACACTCTTGGTTTATATTTGAACATGGTTGAAATGCCCTTGATCAGGTCATTGGTGTAGAACCTGCCGAGAGCAACATACTTTCTGGTAGAAAGCCTGGTAAGGTTCCTTAATGACAAATTACGTAATAGGTTGTGATTGGAGATTGTTTATTTTTGTTTCTAGCTTCTATTATGTGAAAAGTGCAGGCCCTCACAAAATTCAACGGATTAGGGCAGGTTTTGTACCAGGGAATTTGCATCAAGATGTGATGGATGAAGTAATTGAGGTCTGCTCCCTTTTCCCTCTTCTAACCACCCTCATTCATGTTACATGGGAATAGATCCTTAATTAACACTTTCTTTTCGGTTTTGAGAACTTAATTCTTACCAAAATGAAATTAACGAAGAGAATAAGACAACATATATCTTGAGAATAACATGCGGCAGTTGTAAATGACAAGTATGGCATTTAGGATTCACTATACAGTATACACTGACGATATGCTAAAACCAAGACACAACTGGTATTATTATGTGATGAGTTTCTATGGTTTACTTGATGAATTAGTAGACTCAAGTTATAAATAATGTGATTTGCACTATGAAGCTTTGCCATAGAACGCTGATATTCAGTATTTATTATTTCTCAATCAATTTAATCGGAATTGGCATGTATGTGGCTGGTAGCTGCACTTGTGTTCCTTAAATTGTAATACAGTATCATTTTGGAATATCTGCCATATAAATTTGCAATCATCTCCTAATTGAACTTTAACTTCCAGGTTTCCAGTGATGAAGCTATTGAGAGTGCAAAGCAATTGGCACTCCAAGAAGGCTTGTTGGTGAGTGTCTTTTGTTGTTTTAAAACAACTTTTATATTTATATGTTGCAGTATTACCCTTTTCAATAAAATAATAATAATAAATAAATAAATAAAAGATCATAGGTGATTAAAAAGGCACAAACACAGTCTGCAATGCGATGCTATTTCATTTATATTAAACTAAAAGCACCATATTTCAAAAAAAAAAAAAAAAAAAAAAAAAAAAAAAGCACCTTGTACATTACAACAGAACAAAGTTGCTTGATTCTGATTCACACAAAAAAGATACCAAAAAGGATATAACACGAAAACCTATGAAAGATCGATCATGTCCTGGAAGCAAAGAGAAAGACACCAACTAAAACAGAGAGAATAAGAACCAACAGTGCAAGCACGATACTGATATTACTGGACTTTTGTACTTGTTTCCCAGCTGCTGAGCTTTTGTTGACATTGCTGTTTTTTAAGGATGATGATCCGGATTCTGAGGACAACGGCATTGCTTAAGGAACTTGTGGATTCTGCTTCTGGTTCCAAAATAGTTGATGCATCGGTTGGAGCCTCCATCGACATCAACTCAACACAATGCTCGTTAAGAACCTAAAAAAACAGAATTGGACATATTATACATTGTTATATGGTTCACCTTCACAAAACTATATCCAAACTGGCAAATTTTGATTAATGGAACCAAGGACCAATCTAAACTGGCCTGGTCCCGGTTTAGAACCAACTCAGTCCCAAACCAGACTATAAACTGTACACAAACATGGATTTTATAGTTTGAGAAGTTGAAAGGGCAAATGACTTGAAAATACATCAAGTTGACACTTTTTATTGTTGTGTGGGCAACTATTTTTTTTTCTTATTCCAAATCCGTCTTTTGTGTGTACTCGTTTACCTGGTAACCTGTTCTGGCAGGTTAAGTTAACGATCGTTTGCTTTGTTATTGCAACGTAGTCCTTTATACTAACGATCGTTTATAATTAACTAAATGGAGCATATTAAGTTAACGACCGTTTGTTTTATTATTCCAACGTTAGTTCTTTACACGTTTTCGTCCGTTTTAACACGTTTTCGTCTGTTTTCGCACGTTTTCGTCCGTTTTAACACGTTTTAGTTCATTTTTCACGTTTTCATCCGTTTTTACACAGTTATCGCACATTTTCGTCCGTTTTAACACGTTTTGTAAAAACGGATGAAAACATATTAGTTTATACTTCTCATTGTGCTTTCATGATCCAACATTTTAGTTTATACTTCTCATTGTGCTTTCATGATCCAACATTCAACGACTTTAAGCACTTCATATTATACGGAGTACCACAAAACAAGAAATGTCGATTAAAACACAGAATAAGACCCGTATCCGCAAGCTAGCCAATCATTCATCTTGAAAATTTGCAAACTGGTGTTAGTTGATTTCATTGTGAACCCATACCACTTTTATGATTTTACATTGTTCTCACATTGCTAAAGGCGAAAAAAGAAGCCTACTGGCAAATGGGTATGTTATGATATAGAGTTGAACAAATATAAAAAATACAAGAGATGACCTAATATACAATATTTTGACATAACAACATGATGTCATCTATATTTATATTTCCTATGTACCTGAGCCAGGGTCGTCTATTTGGACATTTACAGAAGGGTGGCTGGACATTACAACGCACACAAGACATTATTGGTATGGTTGAAAGCATATTTCCCGAGATTACTAAAAAATGATGTTCTGGGATGTGTTGACTCTTGAATCGGAGATTTGAAATTGTTCACATTTCTTCTGATATCAAAGGTTTTAGTCTTCTTTCTACTTCATTACATTGCAAGTCAATTTCTTCATTAATCATGTTCAAGGCTGACTGGCAAGAAGCTTCGTCTTTAAATGCAAGGGTCCATCTTCCATCAACCAAAGATTTTGATTTTAGTTTAAGGTTGGCGGCATTTTTGGCAGTTTCAGTTAAGGGTAAAGTAGATGGACGGATTCGAAGGTGTAACCATCTTGAATGTCTTTCATCTATTCTTGGCTGAGATTAAAAAAACAAAAAAGAAAATAAATGAATTTTATACTTTTAGGCCATGTGGAAATCAATTAGTAATGTTGATTTTTGTCCATCAGACTCCTACTTTTCCATTTTTGATGGGCATTATAGATATTCGACTAATAACATAAAATACTTACTAAACCACATGCTTAAAAAATGTTTCAATGCTTTGAGGGCTAATAGGTATAACTTGCAAAAAGTGGAAAGATATAATTACACTTACATTACATCCAGACAAAGGTGCCACAACACGAACAATTCCATAACGAGGTTTCTGAGGCAATTCTTCTGCGAGAATTATCCATCCGGATGTACCCATAGAAATAGCCAAGAAGCTAAAGTGACGTTCTTTTCCCCTCTCAAAAGCAATTCTACACGGCACTGCATCAACTGAATTTGAAAAACACACAAAATTACTCACACTTTGTAAGAAATATAAGTCATAAACAAGTAGTAATCAATAACTAGGTGAGCAACACTAACCAAGATTTATTTCAGTGCTCAGTTTAGGGCCAATGCTATTCAAACCAGCAGATTTCGCTCTGGAAATTTCAGGGAAGTCAGCTGGAGGGAGGATAGGAGGCTGATCGAGTAATGATCTACCGGCTGAGAAAATTTGGAGCTCGTGAAGTAGAACGAACACCTAAGTTTGAAAGATACTAAGATCATGTTTTCCTTCACTAGATTTCACATATTAAATAGACATGCAATATGGATTGGGTTCGAGGAAAACTACCTTAACACGCTCATACATTATTTCCCCAGCAGCAAAAGATGATTCAATGGGCATAACTTCTATCAGAGAAACAAGTAGAATATCACTTTATCAACTTAAAAAACATAAGGAGAACATCATTTATAATAGACACGGCAAATTGACAGATAACTGTCGAGAATACTTTGATTTGAACGGTTGGGTCAAAACAGGATGAATTGACTTGTAAATACTTTGTCCAATTCTTTAAATTTATGATAGACCTTGGGACTTCTTATAGCTACATATTTCATTTAACCAGTTTGAGATATACTATAACCCTAACCAACCCATTCGTTAGTAACTGGGTTGAAATAGCCAGCGCTAAATATAAATATCATTAAGTATAGAATGTGTACCACTCGTAGACGACTTCTTGGTTGGGAAAAGTATGGACTTGGGTTCTTTCCGAGGAGAAGATGCCTCAATTGCTATAATAAAAAATAGAATTTTCAAATATTAGAAAGTTTACACAAACACAAACTTTACATACGTCTCAGCGGACATCAAGTACCTCTTTTGCACTTTCTCCATTCATCACATATAACTTGTATGAGTAGATCAGGCCACGATCCTCTTTCCTCATCAACAAGTTGGCTACAGCATTTCTTAAGGGAATCCTGCAAGTAAGACCCTAATGTCACTCTTTTTCCAAAAAAAATAAATAAATAAAAAATTGCCACTTGTCACAAATATTTCTTTTATTCTGTGTTTGATTAATTTCTACTTAGGTACACAATTAAGCAGATAAAAAATGCCCAAATGTAGCTGAAATAACACAGTTTTTGTATTACATACTTGATATAAACAACTATACTAACATACTCTTCTTCTATAGAATCCAATATTAATTTTAGGAGATTCAGGCCTTGTAACTTTGGAACTACATCAACTCTGATGGATTTTGTCTTGATTACTTTCAAAATGGTCTATCTGCAATTCTGCATTACTGTGGGATAACTTACTGTTGTAATCATTTGTGAATCCACAACCAAAAAAAATCTATACTACATTATAAAGCATTTGGGACTTCCCATAAAAGGAAGTCTTAAAATTTTATGACAAAAAACATTACTTTATAAGGAAAAATAGAAAATTAATGTAAAATTTGAAAATTTAAGTCTCATTTAAACCATATAGTAACCCCCTCTAATAATGATATAGTATTTTAATAGAATTGTTTATAAGAAAGCTCACTAAACTTATAAGTTATAACCACCAATTTAATGCTGCAATTTGAAAATTTTACACTATTAATAATTTAGATGTTCTACTTTTGAAAAACATATATCTACTACGTTATAAAGTATTTGGGACATGCTAAGTAAGGAAGGTTTAAAATGAAAAACATTTGCTCGCCACAAAAATAGTCACCAGGTACCTGACGCCGCATTGGGCGGGTACCCTTCTAGTCTTGTTGATTTATTAAGCTGAAAAAGAAAATTCATTTGACACTAAAAAGCCAAAGCTCTTTTTTGGGGGTCATTGAATTTCAAACTACCAAAATTCGGCAACAATTACTCTGTGAATGCCGGATCTCAGATTTATGTCCAATTTTCTTCAGACATCCTATTTCTGTATCTAAACTAAACAAAGTTGCAATTTCAGCTGGCAAGAGAGAAAACGCAGCTTTAAAGATGCATACACTAAACACATAACATACTTCATGGCATAATATACTTGACCTTGAGGGATTGAAGATGGTGAGTGGTAAACTCAGTGTCACTATAAGGAAGCAATTGCCTCAACAGCCAACCTCCATCCCATAAAGTTTCTGCTGATATGTTTGTTCGGCAAAAAAGACTAATCAATGCATCTAGTACCTGAAAGCAAGGATATGCAGATGATCAGAAACGAATAAAAAAAATAGCTTTAAGATTCAAGAAAAAGATTACATTCCAAAAAAGACTACGGGGACTTCAACTTTTGTATGTAACGGTAAGCTCAAGGATCATATCACATGAAATTCCAGTTATGAGACTTCACTCTCTTCCTTATGCATAAGCAAAATGCAGCTTCTAATATCACCATATTTATAATGTTTAAGTTCATGAATGTGTTTATAACCTTCACAAGCCACTAGATTATGTGAAACAGCAGACTAAGGTATAAATATGGCATAGTCAAAACAGTTTTATTGGCAATATTAGTTAAAAGTTGCTGCATCCAAGATGTGTATGTACACCACACACTATTTTAACGTGTGAGTACTTCTCGGGTAGATCAACCATATTCTCTACTTTGCATGTCTCTCTGTAGATGTCCTCAGACAAGAAGCAACAATCTCGACCCATATACTTATGAACAGGTTGACTCGGGTTATCTTTTATCACTAATGGCTCAAACGGCTAAATTTTATAATATAGCTTAAAAGGATACGGTTCAGATGGGTCAAAGTGTATTTTTTTAAGCATAAACCATTCTAAATCAACTTACACACAAAACTATACCATCATAAAAATGGTACTAGAACTCTTTTGTACCATAAATGACACTAATTATTTATGAATTGAAATTAAAAGGTAGAAAGAATATGGTAAGAAAGTATTGTGGATCAACCAATTACATGTTATGACCATTTACCTAACTCGCCTATTTTACCACCTCTGATTATCATGATCAAGTGTCAAAATATGGGTTCATTAATTATGATACGAACCTTCATACATACAACATGATGCCTACGCAGACAATTATTTGAGACGAAAAGAAAACTTCCAAAAGTTGTCAGCATGAAAGCAATAAATAAAGAGTAGGGAACAGAGAAGTACTAGATATCTATGTACACGTGGGCTTTCTCCAACCTCCTGATAAGAGCATGACACTTCATATTGGTCCTGTTGACAGCAATTTGGGTGTCAATAGGATTCAGTTGAGCAAAGAAGAAAAATAATAGAAACATAACAAGAAGCATCTATTGTATGCTATTTAAAGAGTAGCTGCATCGAACTATAAATCACAACAATTCTACTTTATAACATAAGACCCATAACAGATAGAGGGTTCCCCTAGAAACATAGGATCTACATCCTATGGTGCAATTCACAGAGATCACTTCCCTTCCACTCAGGAGAGAGCCATTACTAGAAATGCTCTACGACAACAGGCGTCTAGCCATCCAATTCATATTTAGTATCTCTACACTAAACCTTGTGTTGAGAAGTGCAAGCAACAAACTTAACCAAGACTGCACATCACGCACTCCTTAGATGTGCTGAAAATTAATACATCCTCCGTCCCAATTTATTTGTCCACTTTTAATTTTCAAAGTCTTTCTTTGTTAACTTTGACCTTAATTATATATGTTTGTGTTATTTAATATTTGATGCAAAATATATGAATAGATTGAGTTTTAAGTGTATTTTTAATTTGTATAATTTTCATCAAGTATTATATAACACAAATAAGAATATTTACGGTCAAAGTTGATAAAAAAATACTCAAAAAGTCAAAACTGGTATTAGTTACTGATAGCTCAGCGATATTTAATGACATGATGGTAGCTTTGCTTTCGTGCTATTCTTGATGTTTTGGATATTACTGACACGTTAAGTTGACACTTTTTGTATATAAGTTCTGTACAGCAATACCTTACATCTAGAAAATGGCAAAGAGAGTATATAATGAAAAACCATTTGAATGTATTAATAAGTTCATTTCTTAGGAAAATTTCAATTAATAAACAGTGTCATATGACTCATATCATGCTGAAGGTTGATGAGGCATATCATACCTTTAACCGCTGTAAGTAAACATTGAGTTCACCATCACTACCATCCTTTGATGTGCAGTTTTTTGAAGCAAAAAGCTGCTCTTCACCAGTGTCCTCACCAACCAAGGCTTTCTGCAATGACAGAAAGAAGGCATTATGACTCAACTAGTCAAAGAGTAATAGGAGAAAAGGGGTATAATACTGTGAGGCATGTAACAACAGATATATACAAGTGTTGCTGCTCAGTTACAATCAGTAATTGTGTCATAAATTCAATAAACAATGAGTATATAGGATCACAATGTTTTATTTTCTGATAACAACTACCATAGGCGACTACATGGTATATAACTGGATACATATAAAGTTCAGCCTTAGACATCCATGAATCTCTCAGTACTCCTAGGAAATGAGCTCTGTAATGGGTACCTCAACTTCTTTATCTAACATTTCAAATGTCTATTAGAAAGAAAAATAAATGTGAAGTAAACTAGGAAAGTGAATCATTTACTAGGGCTGCAATGATCAAAGATAAATTGTTAGGACATCATGCATACTGATGTGCAAACTGGAATAAAACAAGACATCATGCAATTGTGCGGGTGTGTTCCTATATGGTAGTGTACTTACGTACTTACAGCTCTACATATGACAACACTAGATTATGGCCAAAAGAATACTTGATTCTATAAAGCATAAACAGTAAGAAAATGTAAAGTAATAAATCGATCATCCATCCATTAACAAAAGAAGGTTTGGACAAGACAACTTTTTGTCACAATGACTTAGAACTTCACATTCTGAAGAAGAGCACAGGATATTTGGCAATGTAAGTGATAAATCAGCAGCACAAACCAGCAAGAGTTTCTTATGTTGTTTACGTTGTGGAAGAATCCCAAGAGCATCTAGCATTGATTCATCAAGCTCTGCAGATTCAGAAAGAGGATGAGATCACATAATCAAACAGCAGGTGACAAGATAAATAAAGTACAACCTTTAGTTTGCAGGAACGTAGCCAAAACACTCAAAGAACCAACCACTTGCGTATCGTCTCCACTTGTGATGTATGAGATCAACGCATCCCTGCACAAGATAAAGGAAGTAGATCAGAGTAGATATTGGAGGGCTATAAGTAATACAATATTGATAATATCAACACTAACTTACTTTAGGATGTTAACTAGATGTAGATAAAAGCAAAGGTGGAAGACTAGACATCTTTTGTATGATTTGCCGATATTTAATAGTAAATTTTAAAAGAAATGTCATTCCACGAGCAGGGCATAGGAGGAAAATGTAAGCTAAGATTCACGTAAACAAAATATAACTTAAAGCTAGGTGTTGAATAAAAGAGCATGAGAAAATGCATTTTTTTTTAATCTATATATACTAAAGCTTAGTCACCATGTTATAACTTCTTTCGGTCTCAAGCTGAGCGTGCTTTACTTTTTTAAGCTTAAATTTTGTTGAGTTGGCCATACAAGCTTAGTTTGATGATAGGATGCAAGGCTGCCATGCAACCTTACTTTAAACAACCAACTCAACGTACTATTTGTTAAGTTGTGTAGTCGGAGGTTGACCCAACATCTTTTAGGCCGCGGCGCATGTAGAGTCTGAGGAAGCGATTGCCTCCATGAAGACCTTAAATGAGAATTCTTAATACAGCCAAGGCAGTATGGATATCAGAGCATGATTTCGTTCCTATGAGTGATCCTGTATCAGTATGGGTTTGCGATTTCTTAACACTATTCAGCTTTATGGTGCATCCAGTATTTGCCATTACAGTCATAACTTTAACAATTAACATAGCATAAAAATGACACTGCAACGCATCACAAATCTAGTGGTTCCCAGCATTCTTATAGCCATTGAGGGTACAAAGCCACATTTACAAATGGCTAGTGTCATAGCATGTAGCACATCGATACCACGTAAGACAAAGGTGTAACTATACTAAACTAACACATATATATATGTGGTGTATCATGAGTTTATATATATATATATATATATATATATATATATATATATATATATATATATATATATATATATATATATATATATATAATCTCTAGCAGACAATGCAACCAAGGGAGTTAATTAACTGAGACAGAAAAAGTAAGTGTTGTTCCATACCTTAAAACTGAAGCAGAACCACAGCCCTTATGTTGAACACTTGATGAAGTAGATAAACTCGGGATAGAAACTACCATGCTACTAGGCACCAGATTTCCACTTGGATTCTCATCATCAACATGGGTCTCATGAGTTTCGTCATGGTCATCCATGAAGCCATTGACTTTAGCCTCAGAACTTGGCAAAAGGGGATCAATTGAGCAAATCAGAGCAGCAGCAACAGTATTTGCCAGATCTTTAATCTTAAGGATTCGCAACATGCAAACAAGCAAATAAAGAGAAGTGACAGAGCTGAACTTCATTCCCTGAGATTATAAGATTCTATGTTTAGTAATGCAGGTTTCACTATGAATAAAACAAAGTTTCTGCATGATGAAATTTTAATATTGTAATGCAGTGGCAGTTGTATGACAATAAGAAACAAATGATGAGATCAAATCTATACATTAGAAACTTCAATTCTTAGTGAAGGAAGAAGCAGTGGAAATACAAGGAGTTTCAACATGCTATCCGTAATTAACGTCCCGACATCTGGGATCCCAGCTGATACGACATCACTAAGATAATACAGATTGTCTTCAATTTCATCCACTGCAGATAGTATAGTAGAGGTTGATTCAGGACCCTGGTTCCTGTATCATCAGCAAACATGATGCTCAGATAAATTATATAAGATATGATGGTGGGCAGGTATCTATGCAATCAGTGAAAAACTTATACTCAATGATGAAATAAAAACGATACGCACTCTGTGGTAGGAGATATTAATCCATTTAAGCTGATGCAGTGCTCTCTAAAAAATTTAACAAAGTTCACAAAGTAAGCATCATGGGGGGTGCTGGCGATATATTTATTAACATATACATCTCCAACTGCAAAAGAATAGACATGAGTAAGTACTAAAGTACATAATACTTATACCAAGGGTGCTTTGGGGAAGCCAATATTACACTAGATTAATAAGAACTAGCTTACCATGATATATATTTAGAGTCAATGCACGAACTGCAGTACGGATCATGCCCTCTTCATGGAAAGCAAACCGAATTCCCTCGACATAAAGTGGAAAGGAAACTATTTCCTCCTAGATACACACAGAAGATAAAAGTAAGATATTAAAAAGGATGTACAAGGCATGCACGTGAGTTAGTCACAACCAGTAGACAGCAATGTGCCAAGAAACAGACTTACTTTCTCAGTCTTAACAAGCAAAGATATGGTATTCTTGTTCAACTTCCCACTGATTGCTCTTCAATACATGCAATTCAAATTGGTCATAAACAAAGAGAAAAAAGATAAAGAACATGATGAGTTCTGAAATCTGAAACTGGGAAGATAACAAACCTGAGGAAGGATATGTAGTATGACAATAGCTCTTCATTCCGGAAATCAAAAGGATAAGTTATAAGGAAGTTTATATGTTCATTACTGAACAAATAATCTGCATATTTTCCATTAAACATATTTAAATTAGAAACAAAAAGCAAATAAAATACTTCTAAAAACATAATGCTACACACAAATGCATGCCCACCCACGCGCACACACATACAGTAAAGGGATGTTTTAAAAAGACTGAAACTGTGAGAGGGGCACTGACGCGCAACTTTTATAAAACTATTGCACAATTCACAGAACTTGCACATCAATTTCATGAAATTTATGCACTTCTCATACTTCTCATGATATGTGGGTGTGACTACATATTTGTGACTTGTGAGATTATGTATCATTACAAAATAACCAGATCTTACATATGGAGTGGTCACTTTTCAGGTTCTGTATCATTATGCTCATTGTTTGTAGCAATTGGACGGAAACTATCACATTCTTGCTGACCTTTAATATACGTACAAATTCCCCCATGACCTGCTTCTCCATAAAAAACCTGCTAAATAAGTATCATTAATAACATATCTTTCTCAATATGTATATCCACATACATCAGTATACAGCACAAGTGCAAAAACATATAAATTAAGCAGAAAATTAAAGAACCGCACTCGAAGAAATTTGCGTCATGTTGGTCGCCATATGTTATCAACTCTGCAATTGATCGTAATGCCTCAATCACAAAATCCTATGACAACATAAAGAATTATAGTCAATGAAACAGTGCAATACACATATCAACGCATTCAGAACAACAATACAACATTACGGAAAACAGGATTATCAATCTGTTACCTTGTTAACATCATTGACAACTTGAATTTTCATCAGCTGGTCAGTTAAATATCTGCAGCAAAAGCAAATTAATTGCTGGTCAGTTGTATATCTACGACTATTACTTGCTTTATCGCCCACTACCAACTATCTTCTAACTTTATGCATAGAAATATAGCTTCACTCGTAGTAAGAGATACATAACTTCACTTTCATATAATCCTATATCAATTTATACTGTCTACCCAGCCAGAATTTCTAGAAAACTCGAAATGAGATTATCTCCACTCTTCTTTGCCCCGCTATCATACGATTTCTTTAGCATAAAAGTTAATTTAATCCACTACACCCTTCTGAGTGTATGTATCTCTGCAATCTATTTTCCTATTTTGTTCATCGCATTGGACATTTATAGTTTTGGCATGCCTTATCATAAGTAACTTTCTTGTAATCTTGTTAGTGATCCCATATTTGAGTTCAAAGAAAGAGGTTGCTTAAATTTGCTTGATCATCTTTCTGGTTCAAACTAGAAACCTAGAGAAAGAGAGGTCACTACTTACAAAGCGCCAAATACAACTCTATTTTTATCATATCTGGTTGTGCTATAAATCAAACAATATCTTACTTTCACCTTCTTAACAGAATTACGTGTATTCTTTTTTCACTTGGAGTTTATTAATATATCTTATGTGCAACGCAGGTGCATTTAACCAGTTACTAAGAACTACAAAAAGCAAGTCATGTTGCAAACTACAGTAGTCACCCACGCAGACTTTTGAAATTTGATTTAAAGGCTGTGAAGATCAGATGTTCACACTAAGAGTGTCCTATAAGCACCAAGTTCAAGTTATGTGCCAACTGCCAATGCAGCAGTATACACACAGGGTGCACCGATAAAATGATATCTGAATATAGCTTAGCTAGATTTAGTCTGTAAGCACCCATCTTATCATTTTAGATAACGAAACAAAAGGATTTAAATGCTTGGTCATTTCTTGTATATATACTATTAGTGAAACATGAGATAATTGCAATAACAACCCTCCAATAATTTGGATTTGAATGTCAACTGTGTACTTGTGTTCTTTACTCTGCTCTATTGTAAAATTTCCTTGTTCATACATACTCGTCTCCTCTGCTACACATTTCTCCTATCTAAATTCCTCTTGTTTTGTGTCAAGTACTTTCTCAACAGTGCTAGGCTTTTAGTCAACAAGTTTTTAGCATATGCCATAACAAACAAGCATGATTGTGCTTACTATTTTGGTTTACTTACGGAAAAATTTGATGAGTTTTATCTTTGTTGTAACAGACATATAGGTCCAAATGCACAAAGATATAAGTATTTTTAGCAATGTTGAACTCACATACCTAAATGTGTGTGCTTTCTAATGCTGCTAAATTTTAAGGGTGTTGTTTTTCCTCTTTCGTCCTTTAATTGAAGTTGGCAATCTAATGTATGCTGGGCAGAGCACTTGCGATGATCATTATCCGTTTCATAAAAATAATTTGAAATTCAAACATTCTTTTATGACAATGTATGTATGACTGTAGCCTCAAAATAAGCTAGCTAAACTATTTTTGTAAGATAATATCATATTGAATGATAAAACAAACCAAATCGTGCATTAAACAATCTACGTTAGCGTTTCATATTAAGCTGATGCAACTTTAGCGGTGCCAGAGGGGAATGTAGTATCTTATACGTGAAGAAGTACCTACAAATAATATCTGTCCTTCTCAGCCGCCGGGGCTGACAGCTGAGCCATAAAGTTATGGTCGAGAGGGCAAAGTTTGATAATTTTTAGAAACTAAACTACAAATCAGTTCGTTAGAGGGGCAAATTACAAAAGCAGCCAAATATTTTAAAAAATTTACACTAAAATTTTGTTCGCTACCCTGCCCTCCTCCTATCTCCGCCTATCTTGTCAGGGATCCGATAACTAAGTGAGGATGATGAATCACAGACAGTGTTAAAATAGTGGAACGAGCGAATGGATATCCATCTACTACACTAGTGCATACACAACAAGAAAGTTTCTTCGACATAAAAAGTGATTGACTGATGGTATGGTTTACAAGTCAGCATTGGCGGAACTCTTTAGGGGCAGGGGAGGGTCCCCCGCCCCACCCCCCCCCCCCCCCCAAAAAAAAAAAAAACAAAAAAAAAAAAAAAAAAACTTGCGGCAACTAGTGTAAATATTATAGGTTTTAGGGGTAATTTAGTTGAGGATATAAACAAATCTCCGATTTGGCTCTTCCAAAATAAATTCCCCCCCCCCCCCCCCCCCCAAAAATAAATATTCAAGTTCCGCCATTGCAAGTGAGAATAGTAAAAGTCCCTAAGGCGCGCTAGTCACATAAACATACTAAAAGTCTAATTACTCCGAATAATCAACGGAGTTTGAGCCCTAAATGATATGAAGCAAGTAAATATATAAGAAAAAAAAAAAAAGTGAAGACCTGAGTTCATCAAGCGTGAATCGATCTCTAGATCTCCAAAACGAAAACCACATAATGAATTACGATTTCCCAATTAAATTAACCTAACATCATCCTCCTCATAAACAACAAATCCTAACCGTTGATCACTCTGTGTGTAATTGGACGGTGATGATGATGATGATGAGATCGCCAATTGGTGATTAACTCCGGTTGAAGCAAAGGGTTTTTTATTTTAATTAATTTTTAAAAAAAAACAATGATTTATGTCGACAGCAATTAGGCCGTACAGGAGAAGAACTCTATTTGCTTTGCTTTGCTTTGCTGAGCTGGCAACTACCGGGTCGGGTTCTTTTTTATATACTTACTACGAGTACTTTCTTTTGAATTTGTGATTGTCAAGTTGTCATGAGTTATTATGATGTTATGGGCCACTTGTAATAATAAAAGTGTTTGGTGGTATAATTAGATCCACGATCGTCATAACTTCCACATACTTTTTGCCGCCTCAACTTTTTCTCTCATAATCGAGTTTTAAATAAATTTTGTATTTTAACTAACAATTAATCTAAAAATATATAAAAAAAAGTAGATTGTTACGAACTTCTTATATGACTAAAAGCGTATTTACCTAGGTTTGCAATACTTCATTCTCGTTTTTCATGTTATCTATTGAATTGTCCTTACCTTGCTTTAACGCAATGTGAAGTAATTCTTATTATCTATTGTGGGTTGTCACTCTTACGTCTATGAACTAGCCTAAATGAGTGACACCCATCTGAATGTCAATAACTCACCCAATAACTAATTCACATAATAAAGACCCATCATTGTTAATAAGCTAAGACATAAGCATTAACTAGACGTGTTTTAGTGGACGTTCAAGTTAAGATATGGGATATAGCCAAATTTTCAAACTCCTAACGCACACACCATTAACAAGAGGCAATAGATAAGTGATTAACAACTAAGTTTCATGCAATCCTAAGTAAAACCTAATTGATGTAGCCTAACATAACAATGGAGAAACAAGAATTAAACATAACCAGGCAATTAAGGATAAACATAATCGATTGGTTGATGAATAGTACTTAATGAAGCCTTCAACGGCCAAAGAGGCCTAAATAAACTGAGAAAAACACTTAGGGTTTGGACTCCAAGTTGCACACAAAGTTCCACACACAATAATGAAAAATATATGTTTGCACACAAAGTTCCACACACAATAATGAAAAATCAGGTCGAGTCGTGAACGGGTCAAGCTGGGTCGGGTTGCCACGTGTCACCACATGAATGGTGCCACGTGACATGGCTTAATAATAACAAATACCCATCCAAGCCAAGGCTCTAATAGATCCACATGAATGGTGCCACGGACTAGAGCATATGTAATACAGCGTAAAATCCCAGGTCATTTATTAATGCTAATTACCAACATTATTCTAAACTAAGCTATTTTTGCGGGCTAATTTAAATTTTTACATGAGACACTGTTTGTTTGGACACCCGATTGTTTTGAACACCGTTGGTTTAACACCCGATTGTCTTGGTCACTATTTGTTTGAGCACTCGAATGTTTTTAATCACCGTTTGTTGACACCCGATTATGATTTGTCACCCAAATGTCACTCTTGGATGTCACCCAACGAGGTTAACACCGGTAACTCCCACTTGCGACCCGACACCGAAAATGAACACCGATATATATATATATATATATATATATATATATATATATATATATATATATATATATATATATATATATATATATATATATATATATATATACATAACAAAGTATATATATTAACTTTTTACAAACTATAATTACTACGTACATATATGAGTATATATACCTAGGAATAACACCATTTATATTTATGAGGATCACACGAATCAATTCTACGAACACCGACACCCCGATATTTTTGGGCTGGATCACCCCCCACTAGCCCACGCAATTTCTTTCTTTCTTTTGCTCACTGATTGGGCCGAGCACCCTCACAAGCCCACCCACTACAATTTCCACTTATTAATTTGTTTGGGCTTCGTTTCCCCTCAAGCCTGTATGAATGTTATCCTTTTGCGTTTCATACTACTCCAACGAACGAGAATGATAAACCATGGTGACCATGCACATTTCTTTCTTGCTCCCTATCACCTCGACACAAACATTGCAACCTCCATTGACCTTACATCTTGGAAACATGAAGCCACCCTATGAAGCCGTCAAACCATCGTGTAACCATATTAACCACCTAGAAACAATTAACCGAGTATTGCCCCATGGTTCGTATGTTCCATGGTTCCCCAACAAGCATACCACACAAGGTCTAAACACTAATATTTTAATCCCTAAAAACCTAAGCTAAGCACTAAACACCTCCAAGTCAACTCTCCTTGCTCCCTTTACCTCGACTCGATGTGACGAAAGCTAGACCAAGGAGACATGCTTGTCCACCTTCGATTGACAACTAAGGAAGCATGTCTCACCATGCCAAACATACAACCACCTTTGCCCTCCTATATAAGCCTACATTAAATGCACTCAAAAACTCACACACTCGAAAACTTCTCAAACCACAAACACTCTCCATTCTCTCTTGGTCACAGTCGAAGAACGCAAGAAGTACAAGCAAGATATTTGGGTTGGAAAGGAGTTGGGTAACAAATAGCTTGGAACGAGAGTCACCACAAAGAGGGTATCACGTTTTTGCTAGCACGTATCACTTGGACTCCCCACCATCTTTGGTGTTGTAAGTCGACGTTACCTATTTCATACTACTACTCTTATACAATCATGCATATCACGCTGATCTTGTCACACGACACGCATACTTATTTTTAGTATAAAGCTTTTTGCTCCACTTATAATTATGGTATTCATATGTCTCGACACCCATGAGGAATGGCCTCGCCATTTGTTATTTATACGTACAACCTACCTATATTGTTCGACACTCTAATTCACCAACTCACACTTAATCAAACTAACCAAACATGCAAATCATACTCGGTCGAATACTATGAAAACGAAGCCAAAACTATATCCTAGTCGAGTAACGATCTAAGCAAATAAAACACATCTTTGGGCCAAGGTTTGGGCTAACGAGCCCAAGTATTTTAAAGAAAGGAAATTTCGGTTTAAAAATGAAAGGATTTTGAGATGTTTTCGAGATTTTCAAAGCTGATTTAGAAAGGTTTTACAAGATTTAAATGATATTTTCGTTATACAAAAAGTTTGGTTTTCGAAAACTAAATCAAGGACCAATTTTGCAAAAGTCCCACGTTAAGGGACTAAAGGTGACAAAACATGGAAACTTTCGGACTAAGTAGTATATTATCGATTCTAATAAAAGTTGAGGGTGCAAACGGTAATTTTTCCAAAGTTTGAGGAACAAAGTATAAAAGTCATAACAAGGACCAAAAGGTAATTATTTTAACCAAGGGTGAAAAGTGTAACTTTGTAAAAGTTAAGGGTTAAATTGTGACAAGTTATATTTTTATAATTAATTATACAATTTTTATAAAAACATATATATATTTTTCTTTAACTTTAATATATAAATATATAACTTTATTAAAAATATTTAATCATAAATATTTTTAAACGATATTATTTTCACAACGAGATAATATTTATCGAACACCGATTTGTAGCAACACTAACAATAACTACGTAAAGTTATTTGAAATATATTTAAAACACCCGAAACGGATATCACCATGCACGAGGCATATCACACGTCATTTACTACACGAATCTAAAACACCGATTACAATATATTTATAGGTCGCAAGTCGGAGGAATTTCATTGCTAGTCATAGCAATACACCATCATTTTGAGCACCGTTGTGATTCACACCACCTTTCAGGTGAGTTCATGGTCCCACATTTTTAATTGTTTTTAAACCCCGTGGGGAGATACATGCTATAAATCGAACACAAGTATTTTTATGTATGCTGTTATCACCTGATATTGCCTAAGTTGACACCTGTGCTACAAGTCCCTCATATCACGAACCTTAATCACTTGCGAGTAAGCGCGAATATAGTTGATAGATCTATTGGAATGGCAGCCCGCCTCTGTCAAGGTGATCACTTGGCAGGAGGTGTGCTATATTCGAGGTATTATGGAAATTTGGCACATTTCCTGTCACCGAGGGCCCCTTGTCATTTACATCCGCTGTGGTGTAGGTGATTGTTATTATCTTTATGATATGTCAAATCAATGTTAAGGCTTGCGTTTCGTGAGGCTTAGGAGCAATATTTCACCCGATTTAGTCAAGACCTGTCTATCTTGGCTTGCTTATTTCAAATGCTTGACTTGTGTTCACACTATTACAATTTAAACTACTATGGATTCACTCAACCTTTGTGTTGACTTTTTAAGCATGTTTATCTCAGGAAATTAGCAAGCATGGCAGTACGGAGCTGGCGAAGGGTACATGACCTCCCTTCTGATTTCAATAATTATATCATTCTTTACAAACTCATCACTTCTTTTGCTAAACAATTAACATTTTGGAAAAATGTTTGTAACTCTGAATATTTGAGTTTTCATGGAATGATATTGACAATCTTTTGAATTGTTTTCTATGAGTATGACTGTGTACTAAACTGTAATGACCCCGATTAGACTTCCGCTGCTTAATCAAATTTCGGGGTGTTACATATTGGCATCAGAGCCATGATTATAGAGAACCAAATGATTTTTCAAAACATTGGATTATAACCTCACCAGATTTTTAAACAAACTATTTATCACCGAAGTGCCCTCCGTGCCAGCGCTTGCCAACGCTATGTTTTAAGGTTTGATTTTAGCACCCATTGCATTTAGCTCACTATGACACTATGATCACTGTGCATGTAGCATTATGTAGACTAAATGACTTATATCACTGCTATTTTTGGGATATTACAGTACCATGTCGCCCCCGGTTATTATTTTGTCCGACAGTGACGACGTCGTACCAGCATCATCCACTCACCCTACTATTGACTTATCTGACTATGACACCCATGACACCCGAGACACCCATGATTCTGACCATGACACCCAACCTGTATCACCTGCTATACCATCTTCTGTTCCATCTGGAGACCCATCTGCTGATACTGAGCCCTTTGAGGAGGGTGAGGTTGCTTCTACACCCATTGATTCCTTTGTTATTCAGCCTCTCTTTCGTCCTGTTTATGGACCCATGACACAGGGACAGTACCTTTATGACCAGTACCTGACATCTCAGCAGTTTCTTGCGGCTGATGATCGTCCTACACCACCTGCTAGTCACCACTCCGGTTCAGATGCTGATGACGAGTCTTCTGACTCCGATACTTCTGATACTTCTGCTTCTGTTCCACCACCATCCCCGCCTGCACCGATTCGTCGGCGCAAGTGAGTGAGGATTCTTGAGCCCTATGAGCCTGAGCCTTTCGGTGAGTTGTTTCGATATCATGAGGGAGACTATACCCGCAAATGCACGGCTCGGAAACGAGTCTGCTTTTTGCCTGCTTCTACTGTTACACCACCTGTACCTACACCTGTATCATCACCCATATCTGTATTACCACCTGTTTCTATGCCAGATCTGACACCTGTGGCATCACCAGCACCCCCACCATCACCTGTATCACCCCCACCTGAGCCACATCCTTACATGTTGCCTACTTACACCGCACCCATACCTTTGAGGCTTTACCACCCATGCCACCACCTACAGTTTTCTACTCTTAGACTACCACTGTACCGATCCCATCACCTGTACCATCACCTGCTCCCACCGAGACAACCACCTCACCTGGCATTCATAGATTGGTTGATGCTCGTCGATGGTCGTTTTTGTTAGACTACATTCGTAGATGGAGATTGGTTGAGGGATCGCCTAGGGCTTCTGAGCTTGGAGATGGCTCTTCAGCGGTGTTACCGGTCACTGGGGAGCCGATACACTATACTATCCCTCTTTTGGCTGCTAGATTGGTTAGACATGAGGGTCGTCTTGATGAGCTGTTGAGTGTTATTGAGGATATATCCTTGGAGAAGATTGAGTGTATGCAGGAGGAGGTCGAGAACCTCGTGGTACATAGGACAGCCTTAGAGATGGTATTTGAGATGATGGGGACAGAGATCGAGGAGGCACATGCTACCATCACTGAGTTTGGTCATCAGCTAGATGTTCAGAGGCATGAGATTGATGATTTGAGAGCAATTGCAGCCATTACACAGGAGATGATGGAGCATCAGGCACAGGAGTTAGCTGCATCTAGTTCTACCATCCATGCACTTTCAGCCACTATTGAGGAGATTCAGGCCCGTGAAAGATCCAGAGATATGGAGATGTTGGGGATGATCAGGATCATCAGAGAGCTGGAGAGGAGATCAGGAGGCGCACCTGGACCTTCATAGATCTATGACATGTCATTACTTACAGAGACATCTTAACTTGCCGCCTGTGGCATTAATAATTATTGTATCTTATTGTTTTGTAACAATGAATTCAAAAATTATTAAAACTTTATGTTGGTTACGATTGTAACGTATTGATATTGATTTATGATGTTCTAGTTGTCTGATCTTTCTTTTTATTATGCTCCCATATTGAGATTCATTATAATTTCCATGTGTGTTGTTACATGTTGTGATGTTTATTTATGAATGATATGGTTATGTTGATGTATGTATTTATGGAGTGGTTGTGATATGTACTTTGTGATGATCTCGACTATTATGAGTTGGTTACACTATTTCTCTTGTTATTGATGTTTGGATTTGTACTTATGCACTTACGATTTTATAGAGTTATGGCCCTAAGGAAAACCGCTGCTGCTACCTCGTCACCCGCTATGACCCAGGCTGCTATAAGGAAGTTGGTTGCCGACAGTGTTGCTGCAGCTTTAGAAGAGCAAGCTGCTGCAATGGCACGAACTAGTAGCAATAACCGAGCCACTGCTGAGAGCGAGTCCGCTGCGACTCGAAAGTGCACCTATAAGGATTTTATTGCTTGTAAACCATCTCACTTCAAAGGAACTGAAGGAGTAACAGAGCTTGCTCGATGGTTTGAGCGAACTGAGACTGTGTTTGTGAGGAGTGGTTGTGCCGCAGAAAGCCAAGTCTCATTTGCTACTGGAACACTGCTGGAAGACGCGTTGTCTTGGTGGAATGCAACAGCTCAGAAGATAGGTGTGGAAGAGGCCTATCAGATTACCTGGGCTGACTTTAAGGAGAAGATGCTGAAGAAGTTCTGCCCTAGAGGCGAGATCAAGAAGTTAGAAGATGAGTTTCACACATTGGTTGTGAAAGGAAATGATCTCAGGGCTTATGACAGGAGATTTCAGGAACTTGCTACACTTTGCCCTTCAAAGGTTCCCGATTTGGAGAAGTTGTTGGAAAGGTACATTGAAGGATTACCCAGGAGTATTGAGGGAAACGTCACCTCGTCTAAGCCTCAATCTTTGGATGAAGCAATGTCCATTGCCCAAAGACTGCTAGACCGGGAGATTAAGTGTAACTCTGCTCAGGGAAACAACGATCACAAAAGGAAGTTTGATGATCGAAAGACAAACAACAACAACAACAACCACAACAGCAGCAACAACAACAACCGTAACCCCAACCGTAACTACCACCATGACAGAAACACCCACCACAACCAACAGAACCGACGACAGGAAGCTGTCAGAGCTTATGTCGCTGCACCAGTTAAGGATGCTAGGTATGCTGGACCTCTTCCATTCTGTGACAAATGTAAGATGCATCACAATGGACCCTGCTATGCTAAGTGTGGGAAGTGTTCAAGGGTTGGACATAAGACACAAGATTGCAAGGCGACAGGAGCTAACTTGCAACCCGTGGCTGTGGTATGCCATGCTTGTGGAGAGAAAGGACACTACAGGCATCAGTGCCCTAATAAGGATAACAATGCACGTGGAAGAGCATACGTGCTGGGAGATGGAAATGTCCAGCAAGATCCGAACGTAGTCACGGATACGTTCTTTCTAAACAACCGCCTCGTTAAAGTTTTATTTGATTTCGGAGCCGATCAAAGTTTCGTATCTATTTCTCTTGCACCCCTGCTTAATATTACACCCACCCAACTAGACACCACGTATGAGATTGAACTAGCCGATGGAAAGCTAGTGAGCACTAACACTATACTCCGAGGTTGCACCCTACGACTATTAGACACCCCATTTGACATTGACCTTATGCCTATTAGACTTGGTAGTTTCGACGTCGTTGTAGGAATGGATTGGTTATCTGAGAACCGCGCTAAGATCATTTGTGACGAAAAGGTCGTTCACATTCCACTAAATAACAAAACCATGGTTGTTCGCGGAGAGCGAAGTAAGACACGTTTGAGCATCATTTCTTGCGTCAAGGTTGTGAAGTACATCGAACGAGGATGTCAAGTTTTCTTAGCTCAAGTCACTGAGAAGAAGTCGGAAGAGAAGCGACTCGAGGATGTGCCAGTAGTCAGGAACTTTCCAAAAGTTTTCCCTGAGGACTTGCCTGGCCTTCCGCCGACTCGTCAAGTGGAATTTCAAATTGACTTGATGCCAGGAGCCGCACCCGTAGCACGAGCACCCTATAGGCTTGCACCGTCGAAAATGAAGGAGTTATCCGGACAATTAGAGGAATTGTCGGATAAAGGATTTATTCGCCCTAGCTCATCACCGTGGGGAGCCCCGGTGTTGTTTGTGAAGAAGAAGGATGGAACCTTCAGAATGTGTATCGATTATCGTGAGTTGAACAAGCTGACGGTTAAGAATCGATATCCGTTGCCAAGGATTGATGATTTGTTTGATCAACTGCAAGGATCGAGTGTCTACTCGAAGATTGATTTGAGATCGGGTTATCACCAACTGAGAGTTAGGGAAGAAGACATCCCTAAGACGGATTTCAGGACAAGATACGGTCACTACGAGTTCCAAGTAATGCCGTTCGGTCTAACAAATGCACCCGCTGTATTTATGGACTTAATGAACCGAGTGTGCAAACCCTATTTGGATAAGTTTGTGATTGTATTTATCAATGATATCCTTATTTATTCACGTAGTAAGGAAGAGCATGCAGAACACTTGAAGGCTATACTAACACTGCTCAGAGAAGAGAAATTATACGCCAAATTTTCCAAGTGTGATTTTTGGATTGGGAAAGTACAATTTCTCGGGCATGTTATCGACAGTAAGGGTATTCATGTTGATCCCGCCAAGAGCGAAGCTATTAAAAATTGGGCGTCACCAATGAGTCCTACCGAGATACGCCAATTTTTAGGTCTTGCAGGATACTATCGAAGGTTTATTGAAGGTTTCTCAAGGATTGCTAAACCTTTGACTGAGTTAACACAGAAGAAGAAGAAGTTTGAATGGGGAGATGAACAAGAATCAGCATTTCAATTCTTGAAGCAGAAGCTTTGTGAAGCACCGATATTAGCACTACCCGAAGGAAGTGAGGACTTCGTGGTATATTATGACGCATCAATTCAAGGTTTGGGTGCCGTATTGATGCAAAGGCTTAAAGTAATCGCTTACGCTTCTAGACAACTTAAACCCCACGAGGAGAACTACACTACTCATGATCTAGAATTAGGAGCGGTGGTATTCGCTCTCAAGATCTGGAGACACTACCTATATGGAACCAAGTGTACGGTTTTCACCGATCACAAGAGTCTTCAGCACATTTTAGATCAAAAGGAGTTGAACATGAGGCAACGTCGATGGCTAGAGTTGCTAAGTGACTATGATTGTGATCCGTTATCACCCGGGGAAGGCAAACGTTGTAGCAGATGCCTTGAGTCGAAAGGAACGACTTAGACCCCTCAGAGTTAGGTCATTGGGTATGACAATTAGATCACCACTGCCGTCTATAATTCTTGAAGTTCAAACTGAGGCTCTTAAAGAAGAGAATAGACCACACGAGAAGATTTACGGCATGCCAGAAAGCACGAATGGATTTGTCAAGAAACCAGATGGAAGGTTGTGTTTCAAGGACAGAAGTTGGATTCCATTGTATGGAGGAATACAAGACCTCATCATGCACGAGTCTCATAAGTCTAAATATTCCATTCATCCTGGTTCAGACAAGATGTATCAAGATCTAAAGAAGTTGTATTGGTGGCCAAACATGAAAGCTGACATTGCAGAGTATGTCAGTAAGTGTTTGACCTGCTCAAGAGTAAAGGTTGAACATCAAAAACCATCCGGTCTTTTGATTCAACCCAAGCTACCAATGTGGAAATGGGAAAGGATTACAATGGACTTCATTACGAAATTACCCAAGACATCGAGTGGGTTGGACACTATTTGGGTTATTGTTGATCGTCTCACGAAGTCAGCGCACTTCTTGCCAATCAAAGAGAATGATGATATAGATGTTCTTGCACGTTTGTACCTTAAGGAGATAGTTTCCCGGCATGGAGTGCCTATTTCGATTATCTCCGACCGAGACAGCCGTTTCACGTCTAACTTTTGGCAATCTTTACTGAAAGCCTTGGGAACTAAGTTAGATATGAGAACAACTTACCATCCACAGACTGATGGTCAAAGTGAAAGGACTATACAAACCCTGGAAGACATGCTTAGGGCATGTGTGATTGATTTTGGAAAAGGATGGGATAGACACCTACCGTTAGCAGAGTTTTCATATAATAACAGTTATCACGCTAGCATTAAGGCTGCACCGTTTGAAGCACTTTATGGAAGAAAGTGTAGATCACCAGTTTGTTGGGCTGAGATTGGAGATGTACAACTCTCAGGTCCCGAGTTGATTCTTGAAACCACTGAGAAAATAGTAAAGATTAGGCAACGATTACAAGCCGCTAGGGATCGGCAAAAGAGTTATGCCGATGTGCGGAGGAAACCAATAGAGTTTCAGGTTGGAGACAAGGTCATGCTTAAGGTATCACCTTGGAAAGGGATGATTAGGTTTGGAAAACGTGGAATGCTAAACCCGAGATACGTTGGACCCTTCGAGATCATTGAAAGGATCGGTCCCGTGGCATACAAACTGGAATTACCTGAGGAACTCAGTAGAGTACACAACACCTTCCACGTGTCAAATTTGAAAAAGTGTTTACCGGATGAAACACTTGTAATTCCACTGAAAGAGATCAGAATCGATGATAAGTTGAACTTTATTGAAGAACCCGTTGAGATTATGGATAGGGAGGTCAAACGACTTAAGCATAGTCGCATTCCCATTGTTACGTACAACCTACCTATATTGTTCGACACTCTAATTCACCAACTCACACTTAATCAAACTAACCAAACATGCAAATCATACTCGGTCGAATACTATGAAAACGAAGCCAAAACTATATCCTAGTCGAGTAACGATCTAAGCAAATAAAACACATCTTTGGGCCAAGGTTTGGGTTAACGAGCCCAAGTATTTTAAAGAAAGGAAATTTTGGTTTAAAAATGAAAGGATTTTGAGATGTTTTCGAGATTTTCAAAGCTGATTTAGAAAGGTTTTACAAGATTTAAATGATATTTTCGTTATACAAAAAGTTTGGTTTTCGAAAACTAAATCAAGGACCAATTTTGCAAAAGTCCCACGTTAAGGGACTAAAGGTGACAAAACATGGAAACTTTCGGACTAAGTAGTATATTATCGATTCTAATAAAAGTTGAGGGTGCAAATGGTAATTTTTCCAAAGTTTGAGGAACAAAGTATAAAAGTCATTACAAGGACCAAAAGGTAATTATTTTAACCAAGGGTGAAAAGTGTAACTTTGTAAAAGTTAAGGGTTAAATTGTGACAAGTTATATTTTTATAATTAATTATACAATTTTTATAAAAACATATATATATATATATATTTCTTTAACTTTAATATATAAATATATAACTTTATTAAAAATATTTAATCATAAATATTTTTAAACGATATTATTTTCACAACGAGTTAATATTTATCGAACACCGATTTGTAGCAACACTAACAATAACTACGTAAAGTTATTTGAAATATATTTAAGACACCCGAAACGGATATCACCATGCACGAGGCATATCACACGTCATTTACTACACGAATCTAAAACACCGATTAAAATATATTTATAGGTCGCAAGTCGGAGGAATTTCATTGCTAGTCATAGCAATACACCATCATTTTGAGCACCGTTGTGATTCACACCACCTTTCAGGTGAGTTCATGGTCCCACATTTTTAATTGTTTTTAAACCCCATGGGGAGATACATGCTATAAATCGAACACAAGTATTTTTATGTATGTTCTTATCACTTGATATTGCCTAAGTTGACACCTGTGCTACAAGTCCCTCATATCACGAACCTTAATCACTTGCGAGTGAGCACGAATATAGTTGATAGATCTATTGGAATGGCAGCCCGCCTCTGTCAAGGTGATCACTTGGCAGGAGGTGTGCTATATTCGAGGTATTATGGAAATTTGGCACATTTCCTGTCACCGAGGGCCCCTTGTCATTTACATCCGCTGTGGTGTAGGTGATTGTTATTATCTTTATGATATGTCAAATCAATGTTAAGGCTTGCGTTTCGTGAGGCTTAGGAGCAATATTTCACCCGGTTTAGTCAAGAGCTGTCTATCTTGGCTTGCTTATTTCAAATGTTTGACTTGTGTTCACACTATTACAATTTAAACTACTATGGATTCACTCAACCTTTGTGTTGACTTTTTAAGCATGTTTATCTCAGGAAATTAGCAAGCATGGCGGTACGGAGCTGGCGAAGGGCACAGGACCTCCCTTCTGATTTCAATAATTATATTGTTGATACAAAAGTTGGGCTTACCTTGTTTGTACTCCGCTCTCGTACCAATTAGAACTTTAGTGCTTGTGAAACCTGCGCACTAAGAAAATAAACAACACCGTTAGACTTATCGTGGGATTGTCTCCCACGATTAGACTCCGGCGTGAGAGTAAGTAATCGGTTTTAGGGTTTGTAGAAGAGTTAGGGATTGTGTAAAATCGTACCTTTGAATGAGAATATATCATTCTATATATAGGGCGCAGAAACCGTATACGTTTCTTGCTCCTCACTCTTCGCACTCGTGGTGCTTATCTTAGGTAAGGATATCTATCCGTGAATAGATGATCCTCATCCCTTAATTATGCGTGCCGGTTGGGCTTTGGGCTTCGTGAGCCCGTGCCGCTAGTGTTAAAGGCCCAAGTCATTTGTCATGATAACCTACTCGTGGCAGGGTTGGGCTTAGTAATGTCTATAATTTGGGCTCGTGGCCCAATTATAGGCTATACGTCATCATGTCCCCCCAGTCTAGTGTGCGCGGCACATAGTCGCGGATACTAGACTAAAGGGACGAGCGGTAAGCGTGGCGGGAAGGAATTAAATGTTTCCCGCCCAAATGATAGGAGCAATGGACCTAGTCCGAAATATCACAAATCATGCCTCAAAAAATGGGGGAGCTATCCACGTGTATCTCGGGAAAAGGGGAAAAGTGCCTGTACTTTTCACCTCCCAGCCATACGTTCGTGAGTGGATTCCACGTGGCATCCCATTTAGGGTTTCTTAGTCTTCTATATAAAGCACCGCCCCCATTTCACTGTGTTTCACACAGTCAAAACGTTTTTTCACCATTTGCAAAGTTTTCGAAATCTTTGTTTCTCCTTAATCCTCTGTATACGTTAGGTAACTCCGCGTGTGCAATATTTTTCCGAACCCTATTTATAAAATGGTTGCTCAATTACACGACTTTCGCTCTAGGCTGGATGAGGATGATGTACGTCAGTTTTCCTCTGACTTATTCATTCCTCTCGACGTCCACCCTGAGGCACCAAACGTGCGTGCATTGCTGATTTCCCCGATGGGAAGATTGGCTTGTATACGCGCTCTTTTAATTACGCGAATCATCGTGTGCCCATTTCTGTCTTTTTGAGCAACGTGCTCAATTATTACCAACTCCATATCTCACAGCTGCACTGTATAGGTGCGGCTAAGGTATCAAACTTTGAGATTAACTGTCAGTTATTGGCTATCAATCCGACGGTTGACCTTTTTCGTGCGTTTTACCACACAACGTGGTCGCACGGATGGGTTTCATTTGCCAGGCGCGCAGGGCGCCTCCAATGTTATGAGGAGAAGGTAGATGCTTTACGGCATTGGAGAGAGTATTTCTTTTGGGTAGATGATGTGGTATTTCCGTCGCGCTTTGAGTTCTTTACTCAAAGGTCGCTACCGAGGGATGAGTGTCCTATCCCTGGTTCTTACAGTGCTGCGGATGCGGACATAATTAAAGCTAACCGCATTCCCATTAACTCCTATCCTGAGGAGTTCTTGGTGTATATGGGGCTGTGTCAAAATTATTTTGATGGTGCGAATGAGGTTCCAACCTTTCTTGATGAGGACAGCCAGGGTGGGTGCTCATCCCTTTTACCGCATCTTTAACGTAAGTGTTTTTGCTATCCATCCTTTGAATAACTAACTTTGTTCTTTTTGTTGCTTGTCTATTGTGTGTCGCAGAGATGGATTTGTTCTCTGTTGTAAAGCTGAAGGAGCCGAAGCGTGTAACGATAGGGGTGCGCCCCCTGAGGGAAGGTGAGCATCCCGTATTGCAGGCAGCGGCTGGGCATCTGACTTCTTTTGCGGCTGTTGCGCAACAAGACTCTCCCCCTGCAGCTGTGCTTGTCGCGCCAGTGCAAGTTGTTCCTCCTACTGAGGAGAGGTCACCTGTGGAGGACGAGACGCATGTTGAGGCGTCCAACAGCGTGGAGATTCTAGAATCCACGGAAGTCCGCAAGGAGAAGCGCAAGGAAGCATCTTCTGGTGGTTATGTAGTTGGTACCTCCAAAAGGAGACGTCAGTTGATCGGTGAAGATGAAACGGAGGCGCCAGACGAGATGTCTGCTACTAGCGTACAGAAGAAGCGGGCCGACTCTCCACCACTTGTGTAAGCATTTTTGAATGTGACTATTTTCTCTTGTTTAATATATATATATATATATATATATATATATATATATATATATATATATATATATATATATATATATATCCGCGTACTAACCTGATCTTCATATATTTTTTTATAGGGATCATGCTGCAGAGGCTGATGCGGTGTTTGTCGATCGTACCGCGTCGCCCAAGGTTGTTGATGTAGAGGAGCCTTTGAAGGCTACGACGCAGATGTCTGCGCAGGAGTTGGTTGAGGAACTTGCTGGTGTTGCTACCCGCCAGGCTGAGTTGGTCACTCAGCTAAAGGCGCGGTCCGTCGTTGAGGGGGGTAGCCTTGCTATGAGGGATGAGCAGATTGCGCAGCTGAAAGCGCAATTGGCAGAGGCTCAGGCAGAAATATTAGCTGCTGATGAGCGCGCCAGGAAGGCGGCTGAGGAGAAGCTGGTAGTTTTGGCTGAGCTACAACGCGAGCGTGGGGAGTCGCAGCAATACAAAGCTGACCTTGCCTGGGGGGTGAAATACTTAGAGGAAAGGAAGAATGAGTTCTGCGTTGAGCTTGCTAAGTTCGGCAAGAAGGTCGAGGACTCTGTGGGGGCGCAGGAAGAGAAGCTGCGCCATCTCAGCATAGAGTATGATGAGGAGCTGTATCCCCATCTGATGTCGACTATTGCAGAGCGCAGGTACTTGTTGTACCTTAATTTCTTTTATATTTTATGTGTTTCTTCTCTAATGCATTTGTTGTTGTTTTCGCAGGTGGTTGATCAGCCATGGCTTGCGCTTGGCGGCAATGGGAACTTTGGAGTCCTCAGAGGTTGTGAACGCCTTTAGGAAGGTAGTGGAGTGCGCTGTTGCTCGTGGCAAGACGCAGGCCATTGAAGAGTTAGCTGAGGCGCAACTGCTCACGGTATCTCCTTCTGAGGTTCCTGAGTATAATGCTGATGCCTACGATGAGCTCGTGCAGGCGATGGAAAAGATGAGGCTCTTTGAGCTTCCCCATATTGCGCAGCTGGAGCGGGACCAAGACTATCCCATCTGAGTGATCATGCAGGGATTAACACTTGGGAGGCATATAGCCGAAAACGCGGAGACCGAGGCTGATTTCTTCTTGAAGCCTGATGAGTCCCAACTGCAGGTTCCGGTGTTTGCGCGCCCGCGTGACATCCTGAACCCCTTCGCACTTGAGGCGGAAGTGCCACAGAAGGAAGTTTTGGAGCGCCATGAAGAGAGGGCAGCAAGGAAGAAAGGTCTTAAAGGGAAGGCCACTCTCTGCGGCGTGGGTGCTGCGCATCTTCCAAGGTCGGATGGCATTGCAGTTAGTGTGGCAACAGTGTCACAAAGGGATGCGCTGCTGTTGAAGAAGATGCAAGAGGCGGGAAGCTCAGCTGTACCAGAGCCTTCGATAGAGCGTGTCCATAGTGTATAGATGTTGATAACTCGTAGTTATAGCCTTTGTAAAAAAACTTGTAGTTTTTAGTAAATAAAGTTATTGGGCTCTTTTGTGTACATATGCTGTTTTTTGTACTTAGATTTTTCCATGCATTTATCACGTGAAAGATTTGACCTTCAAGTAGCAAACGTGCAAGTAATATCTTGTGTTTGAGCCCAAAATGTGTTAAGTTCGTGACTTAAGAAACGTTCGCGGTCCATAACCAAGCGTACTACGTTTATCATTTTTTTTGGTAACCAAGTGTCTTGGTTTATTAGTTCGTTTTCGACTTGTTGTTGCGCAGTCATTGTGAGATGCATACTAAAATCAATAGCTTGTATGAAGTTAGCGTACGAACTTAGGAATCAATTGTTTCGAATCCATGTGGTGGAGTGCAGCGTGCTGCGAGTTCCACTATGTAGGAGTCAATTGTCTTGAGTCCATGTTTTGTTAAACGTGCACCGTGTGCAATAAAGTGCATCCATCGTGGGATGTACTTACGAACTTACTCCAACGTCTTGGTAGTAGGGTGTTTAACAAGGATGCGTGATCCGATGTTGATGGGTTTGCAACCCTCTTACTCAACGAGTACTTTAGTAGGTTTACTCATCCTGTCTGCCCTCGTGTGGTCTTAATATGTGCATGCACGCCATGTAGGCAAAAATATAAACAGAATTGAAACATAAATAGAGAATGTAAGTAATAATGTTGAAATGTGTTGTGGAGTTAGCTAAAAACCACAACGTTTTATTAATTGTTGCGATTGCAGAAATAACAATTTCCTAAGAAAAAGAAAGAAAAATAAATACACAAACATTTATTGAGCGCTTACTAAAGTGCGGATGTGTCGGTGTGTGGCTCGTGGCCTAAAGGTAGCATCTCTTGAGATTGCAAATGTTCCAGGTGCGTGGTAGCTCGTGGCCTTTCATATCGCGCACTCTGTACGCACCGTCGTCTAATGCTTCTGTGACCTCGTAAGGCCCTTCCCACTTTGGTCCGAGCTTGCCCGTGTCTTCTGCGTGGCTGGCATCGTTGGCGCGGTATACAAAGTCCCCTGTTTTGAAAGAAGTGTTTTTGACTCGTGTATCATAATACTTCTTCATCTTTGATTTAGCTTTTGCTTCACGGATAGCCGCCCTTTCGCGTCGTTCTTCCAGCAGATCTAAGTCAATGCGTCGTTCATCATCGTTTGTTGCGATGTTAACTTCCGATGTACGGATTGTTGGCATCCCAATTTCTGCTGGTATAACAGCTTCTGTCCCGTAGACAAGAGAAAAGGGTGTATCGCCATTGCTGACTTTGATTTCTGTGCGGTGAGCCCACAAAACATGTGATAATTCGTCTACCCATCTTCCTTTAACTTTGTCCAAGCGCGCTTTAATTCCTTCACCCAAGCTACGATTTGCGTGTTCTACCAATCCATTTGTTTGTGGATGTTTGACTGACGCGAAGTGCTGTGTGATGTTTAACTGTGCGCACCAATCCTTGAATGGGTTATCACAGAATTGTTTTCCGTTTTCCGAAATGATTTCTCCAGGTAGGCCAAAGCGGCATACAATGTTATCCCAAACGAATCATTACCTGTGATACTTGCCACTGCTTTTGCCTCGATCCATTTGGTGAAGTAGTCAATGGCGACGATGAGGAACTTGAGTCCTCCTGCCGCGACTGGAAATGGTCCAGCAATGTCGATTCCCCGTTTGTGGAATGGCCATGGTGAGGTAATGGGTGTTAGCTCATGTTGCGGCCGACGCGGGATGGGTCTATGGACTCGGCAGTCGTTGCATCTTCGAATCATGTCTCGCGCGTCGCGGTGCATGGTAGGCCAATAGTATCCAGATCGTAAGGCGCGCGCTACAACAGACCGTGGTCCTGTGTGCATGCTGCAAGATCCAGCGTGGATTTCCCGGAGTACGTAATCTGCCTGAAGAGGTCCAACGCACCTGAGCCATGGTTGTAGGAATGAACGCCGGTATAGGATACCATCTCGAAGTTCAAACCTCTGCGCTGTGCGTCGTATCCGTCGAGCGTCCTTTTGTTCCTGGGGGAGTGTTCCCTTACTAATAAAATCCATGATGGGTGTCATCCACGTGGGATTTTCTTCCTCTATCACTGTGGATATTTCCATCTCGGAGATGGATTTGTGTTTCAATGTTTCCACCAATACCTGTTTTGACAGGTGTGCAAAGCTTGTGGATTCGATTTTACTAAGCGCATCTGCTTTTTTGTTTTCTCCTCGTGGGATTTGTTTGATGGAAAACTTGTCAAAATTCTTGATCAAGGATTTGGCTTTATCGAGGTATTGGATCATGTGTTCTTCTTGAGCCACATATTCGCCTAACACGTGGTTTGCTACTAGTCGTGAATCCACATTGGCTTCTAGGTTGCGTACACCCATTTGATTTGCTATGCGTAGTCCAGCCAGTAATGCTTTATACTCTGCCTCATTGTTTGTGGCTATGAATTCAAAGCGTAGAGCGTAAGTATGTTCTGTTCCATCTGGGCTGGTAAGGATAAGACCTACGCCTGATCCTTCTGCGCATGAGGATCCATCTGTAAATAGAACCCATGGTTCTTGTAATGGTACTTCAGTCTTTGTTGATGGAGTATCATCATCTGGCTTCTCGATAATGAAATCCGCCAGTATCTGTCCTTTGATCGCGGTGCGCGGCCTGTAGGAGATATTATGTTCACTTAATAACACACTCCACTTTTGAAGCCGCCCTGATGCGTCGGGTTTAGAAATAACCTTCTTGGTGGGTTGGTCCGTGATTACAGCTATCGGATGCGCTTGAAAGTAACTGCGCAGCCTTTTAGCTGCGAATACTAGAGCTAGGACCAGTTTCTCCATAGCGGTGTAGTTAGTCTCTGTCTTCTTGAGGGCTTTGCTTACGAAGTAGATGGGTGTTTGAACAGAGTTTCTGTCTGTCAGTAGTACCGCGCTAACTACTCCGTGGGTCGCTGATAAATACATAATCAATTCTTCCCCTTATCGGGGTGCGACTAGCTTTGGTAGCTCTGCTAGGTTTTGTTTTAACTGTTGGAAAGCGTGTTCCGCTTCTGGAGTCCACCAAAAATCTCCCTTCTTTGTGCACTTTGTGAGTGTTTTAAAGAGAGGAAGTGATTTGTCCGCTGATTTGGACAAGAATCGGTTCAACCCGGCCAATTTGCCATTTAGTGACTGGACTTCTTTTAGTGTGCGCGGTGAGGGTAGTTCGATTACCGCTCTTGTTTTTTCTGGACAAGGTTTAATACCATCGGGTTCTATTAGGTAACCAAGAAACATGCCTTCTGTTGCACCAAAAGTGCACTTCTTAGGGTTCAACTTCATGTTTATTCTTCCCAATGTTTTAAACGTCTCCTCTATGTCACGCACCAATTCTTCTTCGGTATGGCTTTTTATGACTAGGTCATCAACATAAACCTCCAAATTGCAGCCTACTTGCTTTTCAAATGCGTTGTCCACTAACCGTTGGTATGTGGCTCCTGCATTCTTTAAACCAAAGGGCATTTTTGTGTAGCAATACACCCCTTGACTCGTGTGGAAAGCTGTTTTTTCTTCATCCTCCTTGGCCATTTGAATTTGGTGGTATCCTTTGTACGCGTCTAGGAAGCATTTAAAGGGATACCCACACAGGGATTCTACTTTCCAATCGATTTCTGGTAGTGGGTAGCAGTCTTGTGGACATGCTTTGTTGAGATCGGTGAAGTCCACGCACATTCTCCAGCTACCATCGCTTTTCTTTACCATCACTGGGTTGGAAAGCCAATCGTGGTAGTAGACCTCTCGCATGATCCCTGCGTCCACAAGTTTGTGTACTTCCTCTAGGATAGCTTTTGCGCGTTCTGGAGCTTGGCCACGTTTCTTCTGGCGTATTGGAGGATATCCTTGTCGGATTTCGAGCTTGTGTTCAGTAATGGCTCTTGGCACTCCAGTCATATGTTTGGGTTCCCATGCGAAGATGTTTAGGTTCCTTTGCAATAGTGCGCACACAGCTGCTTTGCCCTTGTCGGACAGTGATCCCCCAATTGATATCTCTTGGTCAGGATAATCTGGGTTAATTGCAACTTTCAGGTTTGTCACCTTGTTCGTGTGCTGTTCTGGGGTGCGCGGAACTTCATCTGCCACTATGTTGCATTCTCTTGGAGATGTGGTAGTGTTGTAGAGGGTGACGATCCCTCCTTCTACTGGGAATTTAAGCATCCCGTGTGCGGTGGATAGGACCGCGCGCATAGCGGATATCCCTGGTCTCCCAATAATGCCATTGTATGATGATGGGGACCTGATCACCATGAAGTTCATCCAAGCCGTTGTAGAATGGTATTCATTACCAATGGCTACAAGTATGCGTAATTGTCCCATAGGCCAAATTTTTTCGTCTGTGAATCCAGTCAGCGACGTCGTGGCTGGGACTAACTGGTTTTGTATCTCTGTTTTTAGCCTTCTGAAGCAGTGTTCGTACATGATGTTCGCAGATGCTCCTCCATCCACATACATGCGGTGGATCTCGTGACCCCCCGCTTGTATCTCAATGGTGAGTGGTTCGATTACCGCGTTGTCCGCAGTGAGGGTGGGGAAAGAGATATGATTTCCTTTGGAAAACCTTTGGCTGACTTTTTGCTTCGTATGTCGCTGCCATGATTGTATCATGTGTATTGTATCAGCTTTGTTTTTTGGTATCTCCTTTTTGGCCCCATTCCTTTGTCTATCTTTTCCTTCTTTGATGTTTTTAACGAGGTGGTCCATCTTTCCCTCTCTTACTAATTTATCAATCAGCTGGCGTAGTTGGACGCACTCGTTAGTAGTATGACCCTTCTGTCCATGATATTCGCAGTAACCTCCTCCGATGCGCTTTTCTTCTAGGGTTAGCATAGGTGGAGGTTTTGGAAAATTTGCCCCCTCCGTCGCGAATATTTCTTTAGGGGTTTTTGTAAGTGGGACGTACTTGTCGTTATCCCTTCCATTGTTTTGGTTGCGGTAATTCCTGTTGCGGTTGCCACTTTGGTCGTTGGATTGTCTCCTTGACTGTTCTTGTGGTTTGAAGGTTGAATAACCTTTTTTGCTGTCTGCCGCTCCGCTTCCCCTTGAACGAAGGATCTGGTGCGTTTTGTTAGTTCATCAAAGCTTTGGGGTACTTTGTCATTTAGCTTTCGTATCAGCTCTGGATTATTGATCCCGTTCATGAACCCTGAGATCTTTAGTACCTCGGGACATGCCTTGACTTGCATGCATTCATCCTTGAAGCGCTCCATGTAGGCTCTCGTGGATTCTCCTTGGCGCTGTTTAACTCTGGCAAGTTCCACGGGGTTCTTTGCGCACTTCTTTCGTTGTGTGAAATTTAGGCGGAACGCCTTCCGCAGCTCTTCGAACCCATTTATGCTTCGTCGTGGAAGCTTGTTGAACCATGTTCTGGCATTCCCTACCAAGGTAGAGTTGAACATATGGCACCACACAGGTTGTGGCCAGTTTTCGATAGCGGCTGCTGACTCGAAAATTTTTAGATGATCATCAGGATCGCCCGTGCCATCGTATGTTTTAACGTTAGTGGGCATACGCCTTCTTTTGTCATCTGAGAAGTCACTTATGCGTCGTGTAAACGCATCAATCTTTTGGCGACGCCAAGGAAGGGAAATATCTTCATCTTCGTCGTACCGGCGTCGGTTCTTAGATTTCCAATGTCCCGTCTCTCTATCCTCGTTGTCCGAGGAGCTGCTTGAAGGGGAGTCGTTTCTCCTATGGTGCTTGCGCCGTTTGTCCTCGGAGCCCGAATTTGAAGGACTTGTACTTGGAGAGTAGTGTTTTTCCAACCTATCTTGGATTCTTCTGCCTCCTGACCTTGAGGTGCTTACGCTTGGTGAATGTTGTCGTCCAAGCCTATCTTGTATCCTGCGGCTACCAAGCCTTGCATGGACACTGGTGCGCCTCGCGTTGTCTTCGTAATCCTCCGAGTATTGTAAGTTAGATGCGGTACCAAGTCTATCATGGACGCTGGTGCGCCTCTCACTGTTTCTGCGCTCAGGGTGGCGCGGTGGAGATTTTTCTTGGTTAAAGTTTAGCCGATTTTGCGGGTTGCGGCTCGACCTTTTCCTTGCCTCTTCTTGCATGAGACGAGTTAAAGTCTCATAATGTTGGGACACAAAATCGTTTAATGCTACTTCAGGTACATCCTCTTCTACTGCAAGGATGCCCGTCTCCGCATGGGGTTCCCTCCCTCTATTAGCTGCCCCCGGTGGCACAGTGTTGTCCACTATGGACGCCATCTGGTGGGGAGTGGTGAAGAGGGTGCGCTGAATATCCTCAGCGCTTGAGACTACGGTAGCGGTTCGGGTTGTTCCCGAAGGCAATTCTACCGCGGTCGAGATTGGAGTCGCGTTTGATTCACGATGACCAGGCGCACTGGTTGTTCCAGAGGTCGGTTTAGGAGTCGAATCTTGATTCTTCTTCCTATGCGAATCGTCACGTGTTTTCTCCAGCTGCGGAGTCCGCTGGCCTGAGTTTTTGTTTTTCGGCATTCTGGTTTTTGAGTTCTTAGTGTAGGGTCCCACGGATGGCGCCACTTGTTGATACAAAAGTTGGGCTTACCTTGTTTGTACTCCTGCTCTCGTACCAATTAGAACTTTAGTGCTTGTGAAACCTGCACACTAAGAAAATAAAGAACACCGTTAGACTTATCGTGGGATTGTCTCCCACGATTAGACTCCGGCGTGAGAGTAAGTAATCGGTTTTAGGGTTTGTAGAAGAGTTAGGGATTGTGTAAAATCATACCTTTGAATGAGAATATATCATTCTATATATAGGGCGCAGAAACCGTATAGGTTTCTTGCTCCTCACTCTTCGCACTCGTGGTGCTTATCTTAGGTAAGGATATCTATCCGTGAATAGATGATCCTCATCCCTTAATTATGCGTGCCGGTTGGGCTTTGGGCTTCGTGAGCCCGTGCCGCTGGTGTTAAAGGCCCAAGTCATTTGTCATGATAACCTACTCGTGGCAGGGTTGGGCTTAGTAATGTCTATAATTTGGGCTCGTGGCCCAATTATAGGCTATACGTCATCATATATCATTCTTTACAAACTCATCACTTCTTTTGCTAAACAATTAACATTTTGGAAAAATGTTTGTAACTCTGAATATTTGAGTTTTCATGGAATGATATTGACAATCTTTTGAATTGTTTTCTATTAGTATGACTGTGTACTAAACTGTAATGACCCCGATTAGACTTCCGCTGCTTAATCAAATTTCGGGGTGTTACAGCATACCTTCATTAATATTATGCGCATGGTTCCTTTTAAGGTCTAATAGATCCAGTCCGTTTTATTAAAGGTTCAAATAGATTTTGACCGGTTCATTTTAAGAGTTTTAGGAGGGTTCAAAAATTTGAGAAAAATACCGTCAGACTCGTTTTTTCGTGCTCTTTCCAATATTTTGCTCGGGGAATTTTTTCGACTTTGTGTGAACCTCGAAAAACTCAAAAACAACATCGAAACTCATCCGAAAATCATCGTTTTTACTTTGTTTTCAAACCCTTGTACCTGCAAGACATAATAATACATAAGAAACATATTTGCAATACAATTTCACATATTTGCAATATATTTTATGGTTATTAGTCCGTTTTAAACCCTTGTACCTACCAGAAAATATATGAAATTATATGCAGACTAATAACCATAAAATATATAGCAAATATGTGAAATTATATTGAAAATATGTTTGCAGGTACAAGGGTTTGAAAACAAAGCAAAAATTGTGATTTTCGGATAAGTTTTGATGACGTTTTTGCGTTTTTCAAGGTTCAGACGAAGTCGAAAAAATTCTCCGAGCACACCATTGGAAAGAGCACAAAAAATGAGTCCGACGGTATTTTTCTCAAATTTTTATCCGGTCCATAACCCTTTTAAATTGATAGGTCAAAACAATTTTGAACCTTTTAGTATTAATAAAACGGATTGTCAACAAAGAGGGGTTAAAAGAAACAAAGTGCATATAACTAACTGAAGGTATGCCCATCTGTCACACCCCCAAATACATGATTTGCAGCGGAATGGAATACCTGGGGGGTGACTGCCATAGCATCACATCAACAGTTATATTGAATGACATAAAGTGTCGTTTGAAAAATACATCGATTGATTCATAGAAATAATTCAGAGTTTGCAAAGTATAGGTCCCAATGATTTGTAAAAGATGTGGAAATAAGTTTGTTACAACCAAACGATGATTTAAGTGCATAAAAACCCAAAATGAGATGCGTCAACCTCGTGACTCTATGAAATGACTCCATGCATGTCATGCGAAAAATGCCTTAGTTACCTGAAAACACATTGCTAAAACGGTCAACAATAATGTTGGTGAGAAATCATAGGTTTATGTAAATGAATTAAATGTACAATAGCCACAAGTATAAAGTGAAATGACAAAATGTCGTGAAAATGCTACATTGGCTCTTAAGCTCATGACCCCGAAGCTAGACTGAATGTGAACGCCCCAAACCGAGTGTTTACCAGGCACTCAAATATGATTCAAATGAAATGCGTCCATTTCCTGTTGGAGCGACCAAACACGGACGGGGGAGTCACCCCCAATAGATCTATTCACTCACTCTCGCTTACACGTAATTAACGGTTTATGATAAATAGGGGACTTATGTAAGGTAATGAAGTAACTTAAGCAATGTAATGAATTTGATACTTTGGCTAGTACTGGAAATGGTGCAATGTATTCTCCCTCGAGAGTTTTGAAATGAAATAAGTAATTGAAAACGGGGCTATGAAAATTCACCTGATTCAAATGGTAAAATGATGAAGTACCTGAACTAAAAACAAGGCGCGAACTCTAGCCGCAACCTAATATGAATGGATATAATCTAATTTAGATTATGAAATGATGCCGTGCATGTAAACGCATATGTTATCTATACCACTCGTATTATTTTGAAATGACTATAATCGTCGAAAATTATGCTTTATGTTATCGCGTCAAGTTATAATGTACTTTACGTGTATATATGGTGTAACAACATTTTACAATAGTCGTTTAGTGAAAACTTGTGAAAATATATCCTTTCGTCGCAAATGACACTTTGGAGAATTTCTGAAAATGGCCTCGTAAAACTAGTCATCAAACAGTGTGTATTGAGAGTTAGAAAGCAAACTCAGGGGTTTTGGAAAGCTTGTTACCTTATCTAAAAGTTTTAACACTGATATTTTTCCCATATGTGCCAAGGTTAGAAGATAAATAGTCGTGAAGTGGGCCAAAACTGCCATTTCTGGGCAGTTTTCGGAAAGTTTGGATGGTCATATATTATTCGTTGCAAGTTCAAATGACAAATGGCCAATTGTTTTGAATACTAGGCCAGGTGAACAAACTTTTATATAATGATAATATGTTTCCAGAAGTGGGTGTATTGACGGAAAAACAGCTCTAAACATTGGTACTTGGAACTGCAGTTTATACTTAGAAATATTTCGTGCTGTTGTTATTTTATGTGTTCGCCAAAATTTAAAGGCTCGTATTTTGGTCGTTATAGCTCCGTTTCTTACGTTCTTTATATCCTCGGTCTCGTGTTACAGTGAACTAATGGATTTTTTATAAGTCGGGTTGTCTCGTTTACGTTTAACACCTCGTTTTTACCATGGAAAGTCGTGTAACAACAAGTTATGTTTTCAGAAAATAGTTTTCGTCGTTCAACTTGTTTTTAACTTATCTCCTTCGTTATAAGCTCGTTTTTATCCATTCTAGCGGCCATAGTCTCATTTTTGAATGTATTTTCTGAATCTTTAGTCCAAAGTTACCCGCGACCCACGGAAATTTCCAGGTTTTTGAAAATGGGACAGCCCTTATGTATATAGTTTCGAAAATAGGTTTTCTAGTTTAATACTTGTACAAAACCTTTCCAATCAACACCAAAACTAAAATAAACCTACCATACACCTTCTTAGGGTGTCATGGGTCCCTAAATTTCAACAAAAATGATAGATCACAATAAAACACTAGTTATTACTTTTAAGTCCATAAAAATTAGAAAAACAAATAAAGAGTGCTATAAATACATGTGTTTACATGCATGTTTAGTACTAGAAAATGAAATAGATCATGTATGAATATTGTATGAGTGTGGAAACATGTTTAGCAACTTAATTGAGTGATTATGAGAATGATGTGATGAAAACCTAGGTTTAACTCCAAATCTACAAGCTTAACCCTTAATATACACTAATAAACCTTGAAATGATCAAAACAAATTTTCTTCTCTTCTTTTTGGATTTGGCCGAAACTCAAGAGAGAAAAGGGAGTACTTGGTGAAATTTGTTTGAGTAAAATGAATGTGTACATTCATAATCAAAATATCTAACTTATATTATATATATAAAAAATAAAGTTAGTATGTGTATTAAATGGGAAAGCAAAATTTGTCAAATGTTTAAGAAAGGGTTCGGTCAAAAACATGGCCAAGGGGAAAGTTGGTTGATTTTATTTGATTTTGTAAGAGATTTTGTGTAAGAGTTTGAAAATAAGGTAGATTTTATGTGTATATTTATATTATATAATTGTTTTGGGTATTAAGTTAACTAGAAATGAATTTTAACGGGACAAAATGAAATATATTAAAGTCATAAAAATTATAAAAATGTATTTTGTACAAGCATCGGGTGTTTAAATAATTATCGTTTCGTAATTACATAAACTGTCGTAAATATATATATATATATATATATATATATATATATATATATATATATATATATATATATATATATATATATATATATATATATATATATATATATATATATATTTAACGATATATATAACAATTAAATTTAAAACACCGGGTAAACTAATAATAAAATTTTTGTAGCATTATAATGAGTATGAAAATATATTAGGACCACTGTTGGGAATGTCGAGTATATTTTTCATAATTAATGACCGTGAGATAGCGTTTATTTAATAAATAATTATACATAAATTAAAATTATGCAAACCTATGAGTGGCCTAATATGCAGATGATGTTACTGATGATATGTAGACTAAATCTAGTCTATATGATGTGTTCTCAATGATGTTCCATGACTACGCGGCTTAACCCTCACGGTTACGCGAAATGAATACTCGTAAACCTAGTTTACATGAAATGATGAATAGTGAAATAAATAGTGATTTGAAAATGACCTAAATTTACGAATTGTGACACCATCTCAGATGGGTATCACTTTCGCCTCCCACACAAGCCACCCGGGTTCGATTCTAAACGGAGGCATTTGGGGTATTATTTAGCAGTGCCACCTCATTGGTCCACGTGGCAACCCGACCCGACTCGGCCCGTTGACAGGCCTAACCACAAGGACGATATATGTAAATAACTCTAACTGACAGTAAGGACTGTCAGTGCAATTTGGTCCTAACTACAATGATGATTTATGTAAATAACTCTAAACAAATGTTAAATTATGCATACAATAGACTGATTAGTAAATTCTTCGCATTATTTAGTAATATTTAAAAAAAAAAAAAAAAAAAAAAAACATACACAACATTGTAAAACATGACAAGTTCGTTACATTTAAACACAATTATCCCTTATCATATTTCTGATTTCAAACAAATTCTTTCACCCCCAACTAGGGGTGAGCAAACGGACCAGATCGACCGACAAACCGACCAGACTGGACCGGAACGACCACATTCGGTTCGGTCTCGATCTAGGGTTTTTCATAATTTCAGTCTCGGTCTGGCTTAAAAGCCAGACATTTAGCCTATTTGGACCGAGACCGGACCCACATTCGGTCCGGTCTCGATCTAGGTTTTTTGCTGGATTTGGTCTCGGTCCGGTCCAGTTTTCCTCGGTCCGGTCCGGTTTCACCCGATGAGCACCCTTACTCTTTTTTCACACTTTTCCCCTATTTCCCATAACTTTTCTGCTTTAACTTTACTATATTTATCCATTTGACCCTCGGTGTCTTTTTTCTTTGCAATATTCCACAAATGATTAACTAACAAAGCCTTGTTCAACAAACTAAAATCTTTTAGACCCAAAACACCTTGCTTGTTTGAAATACAAACCCTTTTAACAGTTTGTTGATTTCTCCTATAATAGACTTTGGAAGCAGAAGCCCAAAACACATGAATGGATGCAATTAACTGAAGCCTCCATTTATTCTTCCTCATTTTCACTTTACCAATAAGGCACTTGCAGTCCTTTACTTTACCTCCAATCTTCTAGCGGAAGAATGTGAGTTTATTAACCTTAATCTTTCCTAGTATTCGTGTAAGCTGTTGATAAATGATGATCTTTTTATTTTATTTTATTTTATTATTATTTTTTGTAACTGTGAATTTGTGTTGGTGATGTATGTTAAAGTGTTTGATTTCTTTCCTTCAGCAATTGTGGCTTTCAAATAGGAGTTAATGCTGTTTAGGAGGTCTGTAATTGAGCCAGTGAGTTTCATTTCAATTGTGTGATAAGTGGATATCTAATCGGGAATCAAGGTTCGTGTTTGTATCGCTTCGACTACTGTCGAAGCATATTTCTATCGGGTAGATCTTGACAGCTCTCACGTGCCTTCCGTCTTTGTCCCGAGCTTGAAAGCGTGCTACAAACATAAGAGAACCCGTTAGAAGGGGTCCCGAGGCCGAAGCCCCGGGGACCACCCTCCGACGGTCAAGTCAGTACCTCGTGTGTAGAGGATTTAATATGAATGTATGAGTATGTAATATGTGTGTGTGAGATGAGATATCTTAAATGTAAATATGAGTTAGTATATATAGAGAGAGAAAAAGGAGGTAGGTACTAAATGGTACCTCGATACCTGTCGGATAATAGCCTGACACATGGGAGACACAATCCCGTAATATCCGGGTTAGGCGGCATAGTCTGACACCTGCATCAGACTGTCGGGTAAAAGGATGCACCTTATGGTCCTTCGGCACATGCCCCTCGGACAAGAGTAGCATCCGCCTTCCGGTAATTCCCTTCGGACTGGTGGAGACTCTTCGGTCCGGCACGTGTCGTCCGGACACATACATTAACATGTCCCCCCAGTATTGTAGTATCGGTTGAAGACCGATGGTGCAATACTTAAATAATATATTTATGCCTTTCGGCACACGTCGTCTGGACACATACATCAACATGTCCCCCCAGTATTGTAGTATCGGTTGAAGACCGATGGTGCAATACTTAAATAATGTCTTTACACCTTTCGGCATATGTTGTTCGGACATATGTTGTATCTGCCTCCCGGCACGTGTCGTCCGGACACATACATTAACATGTCCATTGTTAGTAAAAGACTGATGATATAATACTTTTAAAGAATACCTGCATGACCTTTCGGCATGTGCCTTTCAAAGTAAGTGTATCGTTTTCCTTCGGACACATACATTAACATGTCCCCCCAGTATTGCATTATTAGTAAAAGACTGGTGATGTAATACTTAAAGAGTACCGTATGGAATTTTAGCCTTTATCATTCGGACATGTCTTGTCCATCATCCCTTTTTTCCTGCACAAATAAAACATAAATTTTACTGTTTAAAAGTTTGGACGGGGTGACTCAGCACAACCCGTTTTAAAATTTTGGACGGGGTGATTTAGCACGACCCGTTTAAAAATTGGACAGTGTGATTTCACGACCCGTATGTTAAGGACAGTATGTTTTCACGACCCGTTTGATGACGGTGTAAGATAACAAGTTTCACAACAACAGTGTAAAGTAACGACCCGTGTTGTAACGGTGTAAAATAACGACCCGTTGGATGGACGGTGTAAGATAACGACCCGTCTGTTAACGGTGCAAATTAGCAACTTTTTAACAATGGTTTAAATAACGACCCGTGTTACAACGGTGTAAAATAACGAACCATTGGACGGTGTAAAATAACGACCTGTTGGATATCAACGTAAATTTTCAACAACGGTGTAAAATAACGACCCGTTGGATGACGGTGTAAAGTAACGACCCGTCTGATATCAATGCAATTTTCGACAACGGTGTAAAATAACGACCCGTTGGATGACGGTGTAAAGTAACGACCCGTCTGATATCAATGCAATTGTCGACAACGGTGTAAAATAACGACCCGTTGGATGACGGTGTAAAGTAACGACCCATCTGATATCAATGCAATTGTCGACAACGGTGTAAAATAACGACCCGTTGGATGACGGTGTAAAGTAACTACCCGTTTGATATCAATGCAATTGTCGACAACGGTGTAAAATAACGACCCGTTGGATGACGGTGTAAAGTAACGACCCGTCTGATATCAATGCAATTGTCGAAAACGGTGTAAAATAACGACCCGTTGGATGACGGTGTAAGATAACGACCCGTCTGATATCAATGCAATTGTCGACAACGGTGTAAAATAACGACCCGTTGGATGACGGTGTAAAGTAACGACCCGTCTGATATCAATGCAATTGTCGACAACGGTGTAAAATAACGACCCGTTGGATGACGGTGTAAGATAACGACCCGCCTGATATCAATGCAATTTTTCAACAACGGTGTAAAATAACGACCCGTTGGATGACGATATAAGATAACGACCAGTTCCATATTCTTGTAGTTGTTATGCATGTGGAACCTCATAGCGTTATTCCTGCACAATAGGACATGAAAGCTCTTTGCCTTTTCCCGTTAGATATGACAAACAGAATATTTTTATGTATCAATAGAAAGATTGGGTTAAAGCCGAACCGTAACATAACCGATAGGGATATTAGATAACATAATAAACGATTAATAACAATTGTTACCCATGCGTGTTAAATATCAAGCATGTGATGTTTATAACCTTCATTGACCACGCTTTACGAAATCATCGCCTTATGCTTGCTAGTCCTGTAGGATAAAACTTGAAAGCTTTTTCGCTTTCTCCCGTTAAATACGACAAACAAAATATTTTTTACTTGTATCAATACATTAATGGGTCACAACGGAATCGTAACAAAACCGATGGAGATGTTATACCACTATACTTCCCCTAGTGCAGTGATACTAAATCTTTTTAGTATTGTTGAAGTTAAATACCGCAAAATGCCATATAATCAGAGCATAAGGTTGCGTATACCGCTATCATCCCGCAAATTCAATGATGCTATAATTTACTAGTGGCGTTCAGTTTATATAGCAAAAGTTGCTTTCAACGTACTGAGGAAGCATCATCGATGTTATGTGACCTTTTTAATAATTAGTCATACACCATTTTAATGTATAATAACTATTAGTGATCATATGCTAACTATTAGTGATCAAGATCTGTATCGTCAAAGATATATACCATAATGTCCAAATATAATATAAATAACTTAAAGTTATATGCTCAAATGCACATTTATCTTATCTAAATGACGTGCGCAAAGGTCCTTCAAGTATGTGAGGGGCACCATCATTTAAAAAACATTTCTTTTATAGATACTGGTGAGTACTTATTTACTCACCATTTTATGGCCAAACATCAACCCAATTTGACTATTTGAACTAATAAATGCCAAGAAATCGTGTGTTTCTGTGTTTGTGACTTGCAGGTACGGTTATTACACGGATTGACGAAAAATCACAAGATAACAACGAAAACGAGCACAAGAGTGGTAGATGGTTGAAAAGTCAAGCTGGGATCCAAAAGTCAATTTTAGTCCTTTAAATATCTAAGATCTGCTGAATTAGTCCTTGGAAGTTATTTTGCACAAGTGACATTTTTGGTCCTTAAGTTTGTATATTAACAAAAATGGTCCTTGTAATCTTGTTGCTAAAATCTGCCAAGTCCAAAATTGTTAGCCTAGTCCAAGGATAATTTCATAAGCCCACTCTTGAAATGATTCCCAAAAGCCCAACATCCTAAATTTTACCCGAGCCCAACCCCACCCCTTCGGTCAAAAGTCAAATACCAAATAAATAAATAAACACACAAACCAAACGCGCTCTTATCATTTCCCCAAATCATAAACTTACCCAGAAGAGTTACCCTCACATGAACCCTAGTTACTGTACCCACCCTTAATTACCACAATTAAGGGTAATTTGGTACAATCATTGGGCTTCTAGATGGTCAGGATGATGTCAGATGGGTGTCAGAGCAAACAAACACACGAGGGAGACTACGTGGCAAGCTTCTATAGGATGAGACGCGTCACAATGATTGATCGAAGGGCTGTTATTGATTTAGCAATGATTGGAAGAGATCAAGGGTGCTCAGAGGCCTCAAAGAAACACAACTCACACGGATTGCCAACCTGGCAATCCGTGAGCTCCTCACCCTCACTCCCTATAAATAGGTTGTATTTTAGCTCATTTGAATGTAATTTTCTAGAGTAGAGTTATGCTGCAAAAATTTTATTTAGTCTTTGTAATATAGATTAGATCATGTAATCTTTCATTTGAATTTCAATAAAATTTCTATTTCAGTTCATCTTAGCTTATTTTGTTATCTAATTACTGCTTATACTAGTTAATAGTTTAAGTTCTCAGTTTCCTTTGTTTACTCTTTTTATAATTCTACTTATTTTGTTGAAAATTTAATCAATTAAATACTCTTAGTCAGTTTTACATACAGTTTCATAAAAAATAAAAAAAATAAAAATAAAAAAAATATATTAGTATAGCTTACAATGAGCTTATTTACTTTTTGAATGTTCCATATAAGCTATCTAGCTTAGTAATGGGACTGATTTTGAGTCATTAATCAAAGATCAAAGTTTATGGTTGTTGAGATATGGTGATGATAAGCTGATACAGATCCAATTGAAATCAGCCTATCTAGAGATAGGCGACTTAGGAACCTCTCTATTTTGAGCTGAGAGGATTTTGTTGTAAGTTTTTATTCCTTATATGAAGTAATAATTTTGTTTCATTTATAGTTTAGTTATATTTAGATCTGCATTAGTATAAATTTAGTTGAGATTTTTATAGAAGCTACTGTTCCATTGCTTTAGTTTTAATTTGTATAACTTTGTTTGTCTCATTTTCGTGTAATTGAGCATCTAAATTGATCTTTGGTTCTAGGTATCTGTGAGTTTGTGCATAATTGATCTGAGTTTCTAGTAGCTTAATTGTCATCATTTGGATTTTCATATTGGATTACTTGTTGGCTGCTCAATTATATGAGGATTAGTGGTGGTGTAGTTTTTAAGTTGGAATATTGATGGTACTCTTGAGCTAGATTGATTTCTAGTGGTCTGCTCATATAGTTTCTGTCTCAGTTTCATTAGCATTAGAAATTTGCATCAGATTTGGGTCAGAGATTACTAATAATACTATGAATTTGAAGTAAATTGGACTTTTGGAACTGTGATCTGTTGGATCAAGGGTGTTTGGATCAGCTAGTTTAGCTGATCTAGAGTGGTGTAATTGTTGTTTTAACTGCATTCTTAGTTCACTTTAGGAAAATTTAATTAGTATCTAGCAATAAAACAGTAGCTCATTACTTATTAGTAAAGAATCAGATTTCATTTCCTTAACTGTTAGCTAAAATTGAATCAGTGGGGTAAATTAGTTAGTGTAATTGTCTATCAGTCCTCATTAGTTTAATTCAGCTTTATTTCAACTTAATAAAACATCTAGGAGTAGAATCTAGTAGTTAAAATTGGATTAAGTCAAGTTTATTTGCATACTAACAAGTCAACTGTTTCAATGTGGTTTTCCTCCACAGGCTGCTGTTTTTGGCCTTAGTTAGGTGTGCTTTTGGTAGTTTTTGTTTAAGATTTTAGTTTTTATGTATTTTCAGTTGTACTACTTGTCATTTGCCTCCATTACTCCTGGTATTTGAGCTTATATCAATAGCTTATTGAACTTGTGAAGTTGGCTGTTTGGATGTAGTGTACTGCTTGTTAGATTTAGGCTGCTTATCTGAATTTGTGACTATATTGGTGATTTGAATCTTGATTTGAGATTTATTTGAGTAGATTTAGTTATTTGTATCATTGGTTTGCTACTGTGTATGCTTGAGCTTAATCTGCTGATTAATGAGAGCTTATTTCTTAGCTTATTATATAGTATCTTAAGTAACTGTGGTAATCTGAGCTTGAAATTGATCATATCTTGCATTCTTCAAGTTCTTTGTTTCATTTTAAATCTGATTTTGTAGTTTCATAAACATTTTATCACAAGTGCTTAAAAATAAGCACTTGTGATAAGCAGTTTTGCTTGAATAAGCAGTTTAGATTATCATTTTTCTTTCAAAATTCTATTTTAAGTTCTTTTTATTATTTTTGATTTTCTGGAATTTTTCCAGATTTTTCTAAATAGTTTTACTATTTTTAATAATTACTTTTGATTATTTTCAATTTTTAAATCATTTTTAAATTCCAAAAATCAATAAAAAATATAAAAAGGTTCTGAAAAATACAAAAATAATTTTTAAATTTCTTTTATAATATTTTAGAATTTTTAGAATTTAATTTTCATTTTTCCACTTTATTTTTCTATTTTTCTTAGTTTTAATTCACTTTTAATTCAATAAATGCAAAATTAATTCTAGAAAATAAAAGAAAAGTCAAAAAAATATTTTTCTTTTTCCTAAAATTCTTTTTATTAGTTTTTAATTTTTAGAAAATATTTCCAAGTTCGTAGGGTCATTTTTCGTAGAACGTTACGTTTTAATTTTGCGTGTGCATTACCGTTTTCGCGTTTTTCAATTCGGTGCATAGTTAGCTCGTAATATTTGTATGCTTTATTGTTGTTTGTTAATATTTGATTTCCTTGATTGCTATTTTCACTATATCACTCTTTCACTACTCAATTTCACTACACGATTCCCGATTCGATAATTCAAATATTCCATTTGAGCTTTCGTTGGGAAGAACGACCCGGGAATTACTTTAACCGGTATTTCCTCGGAATATAATTATACTATAATTGACACGCATCAGATACCTTGAGGTTTTGGCCATGCAAGTTCTCTCTATGCAGGGGCGAAGCTTCATAGGGGCCGGGGGGGGGGGGGGGGGCGCCCCACCCCCCGAAATTTTTTTGCGATGTATGGGGTATATAGTTTTCGTGTAGAAAAATTTCGGTATATTCGGTTTCGACCCCCCAAAAATTTCGGTATACCTGAAATATAGCCTTAGGAAAAAAAAATTTAGATCCCGACCCCCCACTTACAAAATCCAAGCTTCGCCACTGTCTCTATGGGCAAACAAATTTCTCTTTTAAGTTTGAATTTTTTATAGTCTGTGAGAATGAACTTAATGTCTAGTAGATCTCTTACATCTTTGCGTTAATGAAAATTGAAAATGCTTTTAAAATGGTCAAAGTTTCTACATATGAGTTGACATAAAAAAAAAGCAGTAATATAACCCTTTCAGTTTCATAAGATTGGGGCGTACCAAAAAACATATTTGATCTAGAATTTAAGATACTGTCGAACAACCCTTATTATTATTATTGTTGAAGCATGACATGTAAGGATAATACAAGTTGTCATTTGTACAAGTAGTAGATGGAGGTTTATTAGCTGGACAATTAGTGGTCCGGAGTTCACAAGTAAAAAATAATTGTCTAATGCTATTTTCAAAGGTGTCCGGAGATAGATAAATCAGTGACCGGAGGATCTAGGATAGCCATTTGTCACGGACTTGTCTCTACAAGGTCTTCCGTGCGGCACTTAGTCTCGACTAAGCTTAGCCTTACTCGAATACTCAACGATGTATGCAACGAAGAAAGCTTCAAAGAAAGGAACAAGTGGAATGAAAGGAAACGCTTTGTATTACTTAGAACTTTACAAGAGAGTTTACAAGTGAAAATGTTGGATGCCTTCAACAAATGAGGCCACCCCTATTTATACTACTCCTACCAAGCTACTTACAAATTCTACACTCTTCCATAGGAAGCTTCTAGGACTTCCATGAGCTTCTAGGGCTTCCATGAGGTTCTAGAGTTTCCTACCTCTTCCATCACCTTCCAAAGGGTTCCAAGATCTTCCAAGCTCATCCCAGAAAAGTATGAAATAATCCGGAATCCCGAACAACCTTGAAAATAATCGTATCGAGTAGGCGGGTCGTGACATCCTCCCCCACCTAAGCTCGCGACGTCCTCGTCGTGCCTTCCTCATGATATCTCTTGATCTTGTCCGCAAATTGCCACAACAAGTCTTCGGCCTCCCAACTTGCTTCACTATCGGGCAAACCACGCCACTTGATCAAGTACTCCTTATAGCTCGGCACTCCTCGTCTTCGTATCGTACGATCCGACAAGATCTCATCAACCTCTCGATCATACGAAGTAACAACCACTGTTGCCCGCTTGGACACCCCCCGTTCCGGGTCTTCCTCGTCTCCATGATAAGGCTTGAGAAAGCTAACGTGGAAGACCGGGTGAATCTTCAACTTGGGCGGTAGTTGAAGTCGATAAGATACTTTTCCAACACGTCCAATCACCGGAAAAGGGCCTTCATACCTCCGTATTAATCCCTTATGCACCTTCCTCAATGACTTGAATTGTTGAGGCAAGAGCTTCACCATCACTTGGTCTCCGACCTCGAACTCGACGTGTCTCCTTTTCTCATCCGCCCACTTCTTCATCTTCTTAGCCGCTTTGTCCAACGATGCCCGGGCCAAGTCCGCTTGCTCATGCCATTCCTTCATTGTCTTGTAAGCGGCCGGGCTACTCCCCTCGTATGATGCGGCTAAGGCATTGGGAGTCAATGGTTGGCGCCCCGTGACCAACTCAAAAGGACTCTTCCCCGTGGCTTCACTCCTTTGCATGTTGTAAGAGAATTGAGCAACATCAAGGAGTTTAGCCCAATCATGTTGGTTGGCACTTACGTAGTGCCGAAGATAGAGCTCCAATAGTGCGTTTACCCTTTCCGTTTGCCCGTCCGTTTGGGGATGAAAACTCGTAGAGAAGTTCAACTCCGTTCCCATGATCTTGAACAACTCCGACCAAAAGCGCCCTGTGAATCTAGGATCTCGATCACTAACGATCACATGTGGCACTCCCCAATACTTCACCACATTCTTGAAAAAGAGCTTAGCCGTATCGTCAGCCGTATTATCGGGTGGTGCGGCAATGAAAGTTCCATACTTTGAGAATCGATCGACCACCACTATAATACTCCCACTTCCTTCCGACTTCGGCAAGCATGTGATAAAGTCCATGGAAACACTCTCCCATGGTCCCTTGGGCGTAGGTAAAGGTTCCAACAAGCCTCCGGATTTCTTTTGCTCTATCTTATCTTGTTGGCAAATAAGGCATGTCCGCACGAATGTCTCTACATCGTCCTCCATCCTTGGCCAATAATAAGTGCCTTCAACCAATGCCAACGTCCTCTTGATCCCTGGATGACCGGCCCACTTTGAATCATGACACTCTTTCAAGATTACCCGTCTAAGATCACCCCACTTAGGCACGTAAAGCCGATCTCCTTTTGTGAACAACATGTCTCCTTTAAGCCAAAATCTTCGAGTCTTCCCATCTTTTGCTAAGGCCACGAGCTTCTTGGCAAAAGGATCATGTTCCAATCCTTCCTTGATTCGGTCTTGGAGGAAGAATTGCACTTGGGTGATTGCCGCAAACTCCGCCTTGCGACTCAATGCATCGGCTACCACATTAGCCTTCCCCGGCTTGTACTCTAATTGGTAGTCGAACTCGGCTAGGAAGTCTTGCCAACGAGCTTGCTTGGGACTTAACTTCTTTTGGGTTTGAAAGTAACTCGTGCCAATGTTATCCGTCTTAATCATGAATCTCGAACCCAACAAATAATGCTTCCAAATCCGCAAGCAATGGATGATTGCCGTCATCTCTTTCTCTTGCACCGTGTACTTCCTCTCAGTCTCATTTAATTTTCGACTCTCGAATGCGATCGGGTGTCCGTCTTGCATTAGAACTCCTCCAATTGCAAAGTCCGATGCATCCGTATGTAACTGGAAGGGCATGGTCACATCCGGTAGTCTCAACACCGGTTCCTCCATAACCGCCTTCTTCAAACTCTCGAACGCTGCTTGGCACTTCTCATCCCACATCCAAGCTTTGTTCTTCTTCAATAGGTCCGTCAATGGAGATGCTATTGCTGAGTATCCCATGATGAACCTTCTATAATAATTCACCAAGCCAAGAAAAGATCTCAACTCCGTCACCTTGGTTGGTGGTTCCCACTCTTGGATAGCTTTCACTTTTGCCCCATCCATCATCAATCCACCGTCTTTGATCTTGTGGCCCAAGAACTCAACTTCGTCTTAGGCGAAGGAGCATTTCTCCAACTTCACATAAAGCTCGTTGTCTCGCAACACTTGGAACACCTGTTTCAAATGCAAGACATGCTCCTCCAAGGTATGACTATAAACAACAATATCGTCCAAGTATACCACCACAAATTTATCAAGGAACGGGTGAAATAACTTATTCATGACCGAGGGTTGACCGAAGGAGTGGACTGGGCTGGGGTTCACATGGGCCTAGGACTAGTGGGTGGGCTGTTTAGGATAGTGGGTAGTTTGGTGTGTTGGGTTGTTATTGGATTAATAATAACATTAGGGTCCGGTTTGGTTTTAGGTAAATCACAAGGACCACAAATGTAATTTAGGCAATGTTGAGGGTTTGAAATGGTATTTTCCCAAAGTTCAAATAAAGGTCCAAATTATCACATGTGAATAGTACCAAGGCAATAAAGATAAATTTCCATGTTTTAAATACCCGGGGACTAAAACTGACAAACCTTCAAACTTGAGGGACTAAATGTGTAACTTATTCAAAACTTTCTCCCAGGGACTAATAGTGACAATTATGAATTCCCTAGGACCCTTAATGATAATTTTTCCATTTTGAACACCCAGGGACTGAAACTGTCAAGTTTGAAACTTTGAGGGACCTGTTTTGCCAAACTGTGAAACTTCAGGGACCAATCATGTAAATTCACCAAACTTATCACCCAAGGACCATTCCTGCAAAAGATTATTATTATAAGGACCAAAATTGATTTTCTCAAAGTTTTTAACATCCCAGGGACCTTTTCTGTCAATTTCCAAAGTTGAGGGACTAAACTTGTAATTTTATGAAACTTTGCACCAAAGGACTAAATATGTAACTTTATGATTAAAAAGGACCTTTGGTGACATTTTCATGTTTTTAGAATAACCAGGGACTAGTTCTGACAATTTATGAAACTTGAGGGACTGAAACTGCCAATTATGCAAACTTTGTACGTTTTTCAATTTGTTTTTGCATATTTTGTATTTGAAACATATAAAACATACTTCTAAGATATTTTAAGTATTTTGATACATATTTGAGTGTTTTTGTATGTTTTGGCAGTTCAGATTAGTATAAAATGATGAGTATTTAGACACTCATCAATCCCCCACACTAAACTATTGCTAGTCCCTAGCAATCTATTTGAGAAAAACTTAATGGATTTGAAAAACTCTTTACCAAAAGCCATCACTTCTGGAGTAGCCAGGTGTAAGAACTGTGGCACACCTGATAACCGTGTGATTTAGAGCAAATCACCAGCTGTCAACGGATTTGATTAGTCTTTACCAAAAGCCGTTTGCTTCTGGACTAGCCAACTCTTGATGGAATAGTCAACATCTTGGTGAGCTGATTACCAATTATGGTTTTTCCACGGCCTTTACCACAAGCCATAATCTTGCGGGCTAGCCAACTCATTAGCTTTTGAGGATAATGGGGAGTTGAGGAACCATACAATTTTTGGCAAATTGCAAGCCATAAACGGGTTTGAGTTATCTTTACCAAGAACCGTTTGCTCCTGGATTAGCCAATCCTGTTGTGGGTTAGACATGGAGGATTGATACCATTTATTGCGTTCTAAGTGAGAAAAAATTTTTAAAATTTTGGCTAAAATGGGGGTTTTTGATGGAACATGTGTTTAAATTCGTTAGAATAACGAATCTCCCCCCACACTTAGAACTGAATATTGTCCTCAATATTCAAAGTACCGGGTGTTAAACCGACACTTAGAACGTAAAAGATAATATTCCATAGCCTTTATTTAAGATGTATATACATACAATTATTTTTTTAGATAAAACTTCTTAAATAGAAGCTATCACTATATGTACATTTTTTTTTTATTTTTTTTTAAGATATATATATATATACAATATGTGGGGCATCTCCCCCACACTAGGGTGTTACACACGGGTGAAAACCCATGTTTTTGCTAATGTTTTTGATTCCCGAGTCACTAGCTTGACTCGACCCCGAATTCATTTGTCCATGGGGAAGTATGATGTGGAAGAGACATTCTCAATCGGACTTTCATTCAAGATGTTCGGATAAACATTTGAAGCACGTGAAAGTTCCACACCGATGAGACAAGTATCCGGCTCATAATTTATAAATGAGAATGCCGGGTTCAAAGATAATGTCTTCACTCCCGAAAGAGTGAAGAACAGGATAAGCCACGGGATATATGAAGAAAAGAAAGAAAGTCATGATGAAAATCATGATTAACTCCTCATCTTCAATAGGAGAATTCATTGGTTCATGAATCTCCTCATTTAAGCTCGCTTGATCAAGACATATTATGGGTATGTCTAGATCAAAATAGAAACTATCATACTCCGGTGGAGATATGATATGAGTGAGTTCACAGGAGAACTCCTGAAAGGTGAATGATTCGTATTCGGGATTGATTTGAGTGAGTTCATTGGGGAACTTCTCAATAGTAAATGATTCATAAACGGGAAGAGAATTATGAGAATGAGAAGTGGTGATACCACTTATGTTCTCTTCCGTTTGATCAAAATGGAACGTTTGCAATTCAGGAATAGAATCATTGATCAAAATCTCACTATCCTTGACGGGGATAGGAGATGAAATAGGCTTTTCATTAAAAGCCTCGATTCTAGAAATGAGAAGATTAGCATTTAATAATGTAAGACGAAGAGATTCGTCTTGGATGATTTCTTCCTCATTCTCTTCTTCTGAGTTGACAAGCTCAGAAGGTAATTCCCCCACATAACTTATGTCTCCACAAGATAAATAATAGTTCTCATCAGAATCAGAGAACATCTCAATATGATTATTTGGAAAGACAAGAGGGGGAGGAATATCACACACATGATCAAGAATTCCCTGTGACTCTCTTGGGATTGGGACAAGGTTCTCAACACTAGACTTTATGACTTCGTCCGATTCCTTTGCAGGAACAGTGTCAAGATGCTCGTCCCCCATGTTCAGAGAGTGAGTGGGAAACTCGGGTGTGATAACAGACTCAGGGAGTTGAGAAGGACTAGCAGTAATGGAGTCTACAAGTTCCATTATTTCTACTGCTGGTGATTCAGTTATATTCTTTTCTCCCTGTATATCCATGGAAGGAGTCTCAACTGATGAACATGATATGGTATCATCACATTCATCATCCTCATCGAGAAAAACAGCATTTTGAAATTTGGTACGTGTTATAGCTGCTTGTTCTAAGACTAGTAATTCTTCCATGCTTCTTTCGTCTCTAGCAGCATGTTTTTCAGCAAGTAATTCCGTGATAGATTTATCACGAGAATATTGAATGAGTGGAGATTGTGGGGGTGTGGATGTGTCAAAACCGGAAGGTTGACATTGATCATCATTATGAGGACCCCCACAATATACACAAGAAAAACTTTGTGCATTGTGAGACGACATATTAGCCAACTCCTCCTTAAGATCTTTGAGTTTCTCAAGAACCTCTAGACAAGGGTCTTGCTGGATGTGAGGAGTTGCTTGGTTTATTTGGTACTGTGGAGGTGGGTCTTGAAACGAATAGTCATAATTGTTACAAGGAAATGGATTCCTTGTTTGGCAATCAGAGCTAAAGTGTGGACCTCCACAGTACTCACAACAGTTGAACTGATGTGGTTGTGAGTCGTATGTGTTTAAGTCATAATTGTTATTAGGAACCTGTTCATAGACAAACTGATTCTTAGTTTGACAATCAGAACTGTAGTGTGAACCACCACAATACTCACAACAGTTAAACTGTTGAGCCTGGCTTGGTGTATTTTGGTACGAAGCATCATTGAGATTTGGATAATATGATTCTTGCTCGTATGAATGTGATGGGTAGTTGGAAAAATTTGAGGAGTCGTTGAATGAGTTTTGATTAGGATCATAAGCAAATGAATTACTCGATCCACAAAACAAACAACTCCCGTTTTGGATATCATTACCACATTGCACACATGTACACCAATGACATGGAAAACCGAAAAGTGGCTCACCACAACCGACACAAGGGACAAAATCTGGAGGTGGGACAAGTGGTGTGCTCTGAGAGCTAGGAATTTCCACCACTTCCGTTATGGTCTCGGGTTTTGGTTCTTGATAAATGTGAAGGTTGGGTAAATTGTTCTTTTCAGTAATTGCCCTAAGCTCTGTACGTTTGCTTGACAAACTTTTAACCGTAAACCGTGAAAGATCAGGATTGATTTTTGAAGGTTTAGGAGCATTTGTGAGCTCAGGTTTTTGGACAACCGTGGTTTGGACGTATTTAGCACCTCCATCGTCAGAGGAAAGTACAAGGTCCTTTGTCACCTCGGTTTCGTGTTCCATTTCCCTCACTGGAGAGGGAATATGAATCGATGGTCTATCATAATCAACATGACATCTCGATATCTTGGACAAGGCCACAAGTTTCTCAACTTTGCTTTTACAGGCTCTTTGTTTAAAGAAATCGTCATCGAGAGATGCCATTAGAATCAATTATGAGATAAGTGGAAGAATGTAGAATCAAAGGGTTTTGGGGATGAGAAATGAAGAATCAAATAGGTAGGGGTGTAAAGGTGAATATTTTTGGGTTTTGTTTTTATAGAAATATGGATAAAAGATGGTAAATATACAATGGATGTGTATCCAAACTTACTAATACGCAAAATCGTTTAGAATAAGCGCACAACCTCCCCGGCAGCGGCGCCAAATTTTGATTTGCCTCAAACAGTCAGATAATTATTGATCAGCCAAATTTTGATTCGCCTCAAACAGTCAGATAATTTTTGATTCGCCGCAAATGCTTCCGAGGAATACAGTGTTTTTCCCGGGTCGTAATGTCCCAACGAGGTGTGCGATGTTTTATTATAAACGAATCTGTGATTAGTGAATGTGAACAGGAAAGGGTATAAAAGTGTGTGTGTGTGTTTAGACTAGGGTTTAATAACTTAAAATAACTATTTAGAACGATTACGTAAAACCTAGATATCTAAAACGTTTAAAACGTAAACCAATTTAAAATCAGACGCGACTGCGTTCTGAGAAAAATGTGAGTTTTAAGGAAAAATAAACTACAAGGGTTAAAAATGAAAATCCTATAAACTTAAACTTTAAAATAAAATTAAACTAAAAATAAAACTATTTTTTAGATTATTATATTATTTATTATTAATTATTAAAATAAAAACTATTTAACTATTTAATTAAAACTAATTTAAATAAAAACTAAAAATATTAAACACTACAAATTAAACTAAAAAAAAATATATATTTTCTAAACTTAAAATAGAACTTGAAGAAAGTATAAAAAATAAAAATAAATCTTTTTGTCTTTTTGTGAGCTTGTTATTAATTAAAAATTATTTATATTAATTATACTAATTAAACTAATTTAAATTACAAATATTATTAAACTAACTTAGAAAATTTTGAAAAATTTTATATATCTAATTAACCATCATGGAAATCCTAAAAAATTATAAAAACTTTATTTTATATATTTTTAAACTAGTTAACTAATTATTATTCTATTTATTAATTAATATCTAATTAAACTATTTAAATTATAAAAACTATTAAATGAACATTAAAAATTCTAGAAAAATTACTAAAATTATATTATGACTTATAAAAGCTAGGAAAAATATAAAAACTAGGTGTTGCTATATAAAAATTAATTATGCTATTTATAACTTACTTATTAATTAATTATTAATAAAACTATTATTAATTATAATAAATACTAAATGACAAAACTAAAATCTGAGAAAATTATGAAAAATACTTTAATATATAAGGAAATTAATAAAAATATAAAATTACAAATTACTTAATAAAAATCTAAAAATGAAAATTAAAATTAAATTATATTAAATAGAAACTATCACTTATTTTTATGTTGGTTTTTCTTGAATTTTCTTTTACAAAACTAATTTATATATAAAAACAAGCAACTTTATTAAAAACAATAATTTTCTAGCTTAATAATAAGCACTGTGGGGGCTTATTACCTCCACAGTTGACTTTGGTTGACCAAATGGACAAATAAGCTCAAATGAGCTGGTGTGGGACCCACTATGGAATTTTCTGGTTCTAATAGGTTGTTTGAACTTTTCAAAGCTTAAATTGACCAAATAAGCTCAGTAGAAGAGCTGTTAAGCCACAATAAGCTAATCCAAAACCTAAAATGCAACACAGAATGGGACAAAGTTGGTAGCTTATTCTAGGTAGGGTCCACTGAGGTGTAGGTCAAACAATTGGTCAAACCAAACTCTCTGGTAGGAGGGGGGTTGGGAAAACCTAACTAAGGGGTGTGGGGCCCACTGTGTTGGTCACAAAACACCACCAAAGGTGGTGGTGTGACCAAGTCTGATCTGAGCAGGGCAATACCTTGCCCTGCAGTTGTCTTTGAGGGTGAGTAGGGTCCACACTAAAAATCCTAAAAATATAAGCTTAGTGGGATTCACAAGATGAGCTGGTAGAGTATTAATCCTAAAAAGATCAAAGCTTGAATCCCTTTCCTAAATTCTAAACAAATCTTGTGATTTTGGTAAAAAACTGAGCTGAGCAAATTTGACTTTGAGAGAAACTTTGCTAGTTTGACTTTTGTGAATTTCTAGACTATATTACTGATTAAATAAGTTATGCTAAGGTGAAATAAGTCTAAAATAAGCTAGATGATAAGGTTTTAAGCTAAATGGGTGAAAATGGTGCCCACAGATCCACTCAGTGGACTGTCAAGGGTGATGGTGGTTGATTTTGACTTTTTGCTATATGACCTATGTTTTTTATACTAGTTTTAACTTACTTATGCTTAGATTGAACTGTCATAACAAGTATTTCCACACAGAAACACTTGAATCTCAGCAACAATACAAATCCAAACACTCCCTAAACTAGGACTGTTTTGAGATTTCACTACTACACACTAATTTAATCCAAACTATTTCTTCCTAAATGATTATTAGTCTATTATAAACTTATTTAAACACTAAATTAACAACAAAAACAGCAGAAACTAAGAATTATAATTATTTATGAAATGACTTACAAATGGTATGTGACTGAGATGAATGAACCAAGACCAAGATCACAACCTAGTATCCCCCATAGGATTCTAAACCATAATCCACTCAGAATTAACCTGCTCCATCTTCTTCCTTCTTCTTTACAACTAATTTTCTATTTATTTTCTATTTAACTTATTATTTTTGGTATTTTTGTGATTACACTACTAAACTGATTCTGAGGATCTTTAAAAGCTTTCAAAAGCTTTGTCAAGGCTTAGGTGAGCTTATCAATTTAATACAGCAACAATAAACAACATATAAGCTTTGTGAGATTTTTGAAATTCAATAAAAATGCATAACTGAGATAGCAATCTGAAAACTTGAATTTAACTTGAATTAAAGATAAAGTGACATGAAATTAACTGAGTTCAACAATATTTAACTTAAAATTACAACTAAATTAGAAATAACATGACCTACGATTACAATACACTAAACCTAAACTAATAATTCTTCTCTTTTGCCTTCTTTCCCTTTTGTAGCTGTTTTCTGAGCTTGTGGGACCCACAGAGACTTTTCCCACCACATATGAGCCATTGATGTAGTCCAATTGATCCAGGCCATTCGAATTGGCTTTTTAGCGCCAATTTCTATGTTGTCAGTTATGTTGCGTGTGAGGGTTTTTAGGGAAGTTAATTGGGCTTGGGAGCTTGTGTGAGGTGGAGGGTGAGGTGGTGAAGAGTGGGGAGCAAGTTGAAGGCCAGGTGGAGGTGGTTTTGGTAGCAGCGGTGGAGGTGTGGTGGTATGGTTTTGGGAGGGAAAAGGATACGGGGTGGTTTTGGTTTTGTTGGGTTGACCGAGGGTTGACCGAAGGAGTGGACTGGGCTGGGGTTCACATGGGCCTAGGACTAGTGGGTGGGCTGTTTAGGATAGTGGGTAGTTTGGTGTGTTGGGTTGTAATTGGATTAATAATAACATTAGGGTCCGGTTTGGTTTTAGGTAAATCACAAGGACCACAAATGTAATTTAGGCAATGTTGAGGGTTTGAAATGGTATTTTCCCAAAGTTCAAATAAAGGTACAAATTATCACATGTGAATAGTACCAAGGCAATAAAGATAAATTTCCATGTTTTAAATACCCGGGGACTAAAACTGACAAACCTTCAAACTTGAGGGACTAAATGTGTAACTTATTCAAAACTTTCTCCCAGGGACTAATAGTGACAATTATGAATTCCCTAGGACCCTTAATGATAATTTTTCCATTTTGAACACCCAGGGACTGAAACTGTCAAGTTTGAAACTTTCAGGGACCTGTTTTGCCAAACTGTGAAACTTCAGGGACCAATCATGTAAATTCACCAAACTTATCACCCAAGGACCATTCCTGCAAAAGATTATTAGTATAAGGACCAAAATTGATTTTCTCAAAGTTTTTAACATCCCAGGGACCTTTTCTGTCAATTTCCAAAGTTGAGGGACTAAACTTGTAATTTTATAAAACTTTGCACCAAAGGACTAAATATGTAACTTTATGATTAAAAGGACCTTTGGTGACATTTTCATGTTTTTAGAATAACCAGGGACTAGTTCTGACAATTTATGAAACTTGAGGGACTGAAACTGCCAATTATGCAAACTTTGTACGTTTTTCAATTTGTTTTTGCATATTTTGTATTTGAAACATATAAAACACACTTCTAAGATATTTTAAGTATTTTGATACATATTTGAGTGTTTTTGTATGTTTTGGCAGTTCAGATTAATATAAAATGATGAGTATTTAGACACTCATCAGATGCCTTCAACAAATGAGGCCACCCCTATTTATACTACTCCTACCAAGCTACTTACAAATTCTACACTCTTCCATAGGAAGCTTCTAGGACTTCCATGAGCTTCTCGGGCTTCCATGAGGATCTAGAGTTTCCTACCTCTTCCATCACCTTCCAAAGGGTTCCAAGATCTTCCAAGCTCATCCCAGAAAAGTATGAAATAATCCGGAATCCCGAACAACCTTGAAAATAATCGTATCGAGTAGGCGGGTCGTGACATCCTCCCTCACCTAAGCTCGCGACGTCCTCGTCGTGCCTTCCTCATGATATCTCTTGATCTTGTCCGCAAATTGCCACAACAAGTCTTCGGCCTCCCAACTTGCTTCACTATCGGGCAAACCACGCCACTTGATCAAGTACTCCTTATAGCTCGGCACTCCTCGTCTTCGTATCGTACGATCCGACAAGATCTCATCAACCTCTCGATCATACGAAGTAACAACCGCTGTTGGTGCCCGCTTGGACACCCCCCGTTCTGGGTCTTCCTCGTCTCCATGATAAGGCTTGAGAAAGCTAACGTGGAAGACCGGGTGAATCTTCAACTTGGGCGGTTGTTGAAGTCGATAAGATACTTTTCCAACACGTCCAATCACCGGAAAAGGGCCTTCATACCTCCGTATTAATCCCTTATGCACCTTCCTCAATGACTTGAATTGTTGAGGCAAGAGCTTCACCATCACTTGGTCTCCGACCTCGAACTCGACGTGTCTCCTTTTCTCATCCGCCCACTTCTTCATCTTCTTAGCCGCTTTGTCCAACGATGCCCGGGCCAAGTCCGCTTGCTCATGCCATTCCTTCATCGTCTTGTAAGCGGCCGGGCTACTCCCCTCGTATGATGCGGCTAAGGCATTGGGAGTCAATGGTTGGCGCCCCGTGACCAACTCAAAAGGACTCTTCCCCGTGGCTTCACTCCTTTGCATGTTGTAAGAGAATTGAGCAACATCAAGGAGTTTAGCCCAATCATGTTGGTTGGCACTTACGTAGTGCCGAAGATAGAGCTCCAATAGTGCGTTTACCCTTTCCGTTTGCCCGTCCGTTTGGGGATGAAAACTCGTAGAGAAGTTCAACTCCGTTCCCATGATCTTGAACAACTCCGACCAAAAGCGCCCTGTGAATCTAGGATCTCGATCACTAACGATCACATGTGGCACTCCCCAATACTTCACCACATTCTTGAAAAAGAGCTTAGCCGTATCGTCAGCCGTAACATCGGGTGGTGCGGCAATGAAAGTTCCATACTTTGAGAATCGATCGACCACCACTATAATACTCCCACTTCCTTCCGACTTCGGAAAGCATGTGATAAAGTCCATGGAAACGCTCTCCCATGGTCCCTTGGGCGTAGGTAAAGGTTCCAACAAGCCTCCGGATTTCTTTTGCTCTATCTTATCTTGTTGGCAAATAAGGCATGTCCGCACGAATGTCTCTACATCGTCCTCCATCCTTGGCCAATAATAAGTGCCTTCAACCAATGCCAACGTCCTCTTGATCCCTGGATGACCGGCCCACTTTGAGTCATGACACTCTTTCAAGATTACCCGTCTAAGATCACCCCACTTAGGCACGTAAAGCCGATCTCCTTTTGTGAACAACATGTCTCCTTTAAGCCAAAATCTTCGAGTCTTCCCATCTTTTGCTAAGGCCACGAGCTTCTTGGCAAAAGGATCATGTTCCAATCCTTCCTTGATTCGGTCTTGGAGGAAGAATTGCGCTTGGGTGATTGCCGCAAACTCCGCCTTGTGACTCAATGCATCGGCTACCACATTAGCCTTCCCCGGCTTGTACTCTAATTGGTAGTCGAACTCGGCTAGGAAGTCTTGCCAACGAGCTTGCTTGGGACTTAACTTCTTTTGGGTTTGAAAGTAACTCGTGGCAATGTTATCCGTCTTAATCACGAATCTCGAACCCAACAAATAATGCTTCCAAATCCGCAAGCAATGGATGATTGCCGTCATCTCTTTCTCTTGCACCGTGTACTTCCTCTCAGTCTCATTTAATTTTCGACTCTCGAATGCGATCGGGTGTCCGTCTTGCATTAGAACTCCTCCAATTGCAAAGTACGATGCATCCGTATGTAACTCGAAGGGCATGGTCACATCCGGTAGTCTCAACACCGGTTCCTCCATAACCGCCTTCTTCAAACTCTCGAACGCTGCTTGGCACTTCTCATCCCACATCCAAGCTTTGTTCTTCTTCAATAGGTCCGTCAATGGAGATGCTATTGCCGAGTATCCCATGATGAACCTTCTATAATAATTCACCAAGCCAAGAAAAGATCTCAACTCCGTCACCTTGGTTGGTGGTTCCCACTCTTGGATAGCTTTCACTTTTGCCCCATCCATCATCAATCCACCGTCTTTGATCTTGTGGCCCAAGAACTCAACTTCGTCTTGGGCGAAGGAGCATTTCTCCAACTTCATATAAAGCTCGTTGTCTCGCAACACTTGGAACACCTGTTTCAAATGCAAGACATGCTCCTCCAAGGTATGACTATAAACAACAATATCGTCCAAGTATACCACCACAAATTTATCAAGGAACGGGTGAAATAACTTATTCATGAGGGTGCAAAATGTAGCGGGAGCATTTGTTAAACCGAAAGGCATGACTAAGAACTCGTAAGAACCATACCTCGTGACACACGTCGTTTTAGCCTCGTCTCCCTCCGCTATCCGTACTTGGTAGTACCCCGATCTCAAGTCTAACTTGGAGAAGTATCTCGCCTTTCCAAGTTGATCAAACAAATCTGCAATGAGAGGAATAGGGTACTTGTTCTTTATCGTTACCTTGTTAAGTGCCCGGTAGTCTATGCACATCCACAAGGATCCGTCCTTCTTCCTTTGAAATAGCACCGTCGCACCATATGGGGCCTTCGAGGGTCGAATATAGCCCGCATCCAATAGATCCTTGAGTTGTTTACGCAACTCCTCCAACTCCGGCAGTGGCATTCGGTAAGGGGCTTTAGCGGGTGGTTTGGAACCCGGTTCCAACTCGATGGTATGATCCACCTCCCTCCTAGGTGGTAGCTTCTTGGGCAACTCCTTGGGCATCACGTCCTTGAACTCATCAAGTACTCGCTCGATCTCCTTAGGTACCTCCACCTTGCCCGACTCGTCATCCGTCTCTAGCCTTGTTACCGCCAAGTAGCAAGGTTCACTCTTGTTGTACCCTTTTTTGAATTGCATGGCCGAAAGGGTCTTCACTCCACATTTAGAATCCCGCTCCGTGCTAACCATGCAAGTCTTTCCACCATCTAGGATACATAAAGTGTTAGCAAATGGCATAGGAAAAGCTCGTACCTTATCGAGGAACTCCAACCCAAGAACCAAATCGAAATCATCCATCGGGACCACCGACAAGTCAACCGTCCCCTCCCATTCTCCAATCTTCACCCGAACATCTCTAGCCACTCCTTCCATCGGTTTGGCTTTTGAGTTTACCGGCTTAAACGTCCCACTCCCTTTCGTAGCGCTAATCCTTAACCGCTTGGCTTCATCAACCGACACAAAATTATGAGTGGCACCGGAATCAACTAGAGCACGTACCTTAATCCCGTTGATGGTTGCTTCCATAAATTGTAGTCCTTTTCCTACAACTTTTGGCACCTCCGTCTTGGCCTTGATTGCATTCAAAATCCTCATCGTACTCATGCATCCCCCTTCGCTAGCACTTTCATCTTTATGAGCTATTATTCCATTGAGGCTTGCTTTCTTGGGGCAATCTCGAGCTCTATGAGGTCCATCACATATGAAGCATCCTCCCGTCTTATAATTCGTCTTCAAGTCCTTGCCCTTTCCGGTTGGTGGCTTACGTGCATTATCATTCTTTGCTTGGGCGGCTTTCTCTCCCCCACCTTTCTCTTGGTTCACCTTCCGATCCTTCGGCTTAGGCGGTTCCCTCCTAGTACCAAAATCGATCAAGGCCTCGGCATGGGCGATAGCCATAGCAAGGTCTTGAACTCCACGTCTTTCTAACTCCGTCTTAGCCCATCCTTGTAAGCCATCAAGGAAGTAGAAGAGAGAGTCTTGGTCGGAAAGTTCCGGAATCTCCAAGACAAGTGTAGTGAATTCCTTAACATAATCTCGGATTGTTCCGGATTGCTTGAGTTTACGAAGCCGACTCTTTGCCTCGTTCTTAGCATTCTCCGGATATAATTGCTTCTTAAGTTCTACTACAAAATCAGCCCAAGTGTTGATAGTACACGTACCTCGCTCGATATCTCCATATCGACGCCTCCACCATAACGCCGCGGTATCCTTCAAGTAACGGGTCGCCATCTTGATCTTGGAGTCGTCATCCGTGATTTTGACACCTTCCAAGTATTGCTCCATTTCCCACAAGAAATCATCGACCGCCCTAGCTTCCCGTTTTCCCACGAATGGTGATGGTTTAGGAACATCAATCTTCGGAGCATGATGGCTAGCTTCGCCACCTCCATTGGCCATGGACCGCTTGCATAGCACCACATCAGCTTGCAAGTCTTCGACGGTTTTACGTATGTTAGAGATCTCTTCTCCTAACTCTTCTCGCACTTTCTTGATCTCACCCATGAGCATTTCTTTTAAGCCATGGATTTCGCGCTTCATGTCACCGCTAAGAGCATTAAGAACGACCCTAAAGTCCTCCTTCATGCTCGTAAACTCGGAGTTAAGACCTTCCAAGCCCTCAACTTGGTCCTTCAACTCCGTCACGGATGTCTCAACACCCGTCAATCTCGTATCCAAACTCGTCACTACGTCCTTAGACGTTCCTCTCTTCTTGGGGTCTTGACGCTTATCGTCTCGACCTTGCCTCTCATCAAGAATCACACTTCCACTAGCACCAATCTTCTCGGTTACGTTCGCCATCGCCTCGAATCAACGTAGCTCTGATACCACTTGTCACGGACTTGTCTCTACAAGGTCTTCCGTGCGGCACTTAGTCCCGACTAAGCTCAGCCTTACTCGAATACTCAACGATGTATGCAACGAAGAAAGCTTCAAAGAAAGGAACAAGTGGAATGAAAGGAAACGCTTTGTATTACTTAGAACTTTACAAGAGAGTTTACAAGTGAAAATGTTGGATGCCTTCAACAAATGAGGCCACCCCTATTTATACTACTCCTACCAAGCTACTTACAAATTCTACACTCTTCCATAGGAAGCTTCTAGGACTTCCATGAGCTTCTAGAGTTTCCTACCTCTTCCATCACCTTCCAAAGGGTTCCAAGATCTTCCAAGCTCATCCCAGAAAAGTATGAAATAATCCGGAATCCCGAACAACCTTGAAAATAATCGTATCGAGTAGGCGGGTCGTGACATCCTCCCTCACCTAAGCTCGCGACGTCCTCGGCGTGCCTTCCTCATGATATCTCTTGATCTTGTCCGCAAATTGCCACAACAAGTCTTCGGCCTCCCAACTTGCTTCACTATCGGGCAAACCACGCCACTTGATCAAGTACTCCTTATAGCTCGGCACTCCTCGTCTTCGTATCGTACGATCCGACAAGATCTCATCAACCTCTCGATCATACGAAGTAACAACCGCTGTTGGTGCCCGCTTGGACACCCCCCGTTCCGGGTCTTCCTCGTCTCCATGATAAGGCTTGAGAAAGCTAACGTGGAAACCCGGGTGAATCTTCAACTTGGGCGGTAGTTGAAGTCGATAAGATACTTTTCCAACACGTCCAATCACCGGAAAAGGGCCTTCATACCTCCGTATTAATCCCTTATGCACCTTCCTCAATGACTTGAATTGTTGAGGCAAGAGCTTCACCATCACTTGGTCTCCGACCTCGAACTCGACGTGTCTCCTTTTCTCATCCGCCCACTTCTTCATCTTCTTAGCCGCTTTGTCCAACGATGCACGGGCCAAGTCCGCTTGCTCATGCCATTCCTTCATCGTCTTGTAAGCGGCCGGGCTACTCCCCTCGTATGATGCGGCTAAGGCATTGGGAGTCAATGGTTGGCGCCCCGTGACCAACTCAAAAGGACTCTTCCCCGTGGCTTCACTCCTTTGCATGTTGTAAGAGAATTGAGCAACATCAAGGAGTTTAGCCCAATCATGTTGGTTGGCACTTACGTAGTGCCGAAGATAGAGCTCCAATAGTGCGTTTACCCTTTCCGTTTGCCCGTCCGTTTGGGGATGAAAACTCGTAGAGAAGTTCAACTCCGTTCCCATGATCTTGAACAACTCCGACCAAAAGCGCCCTGTGAATCTAGGATCTCGATCACTAACGATCACATGTGGCACTCCCCAATACTTCACCACATTCTTGAAAAAGAGCTTAGCCGTATCGTCATCCGTAACATCGGGTGGTGCGGCAATGAAAGTTCCATACTTTGAGAATCGATCGACCACCACTATAATACTCCCACTTCCTTCCGACTTCGGCAAGCATGTGATAAAGTCCATGGAAACGCTCTCCCATGGTCCCTTGGGCGTAGGTAAAGGTTCCAACAAGCCTCCGGATTTCTTTTGCTCTATCTTATCTTGTTGGCAAATAAGGCACGTCCGCACGAATGTCTCTACATCGTCCTCCATCCTTGGCCAATAATAAGTGCCTTCAACCAATGCCAACGTCCTCTTGATCCCTGGATGACCGGCCCACTTTGAATCATGACACTCTTTCAAGATTACCCGTCTAAGATCACCCCACTTAGGCACGTAAAGCCGATCTCCTTTTGTGAACAACATGTCTCCTTTAAGCCAAAATCTTCGAGTCTTCCCATCTTTTGCTAAGGCCACGAGCTTCTTGGCAAAAGGATCATGTTCCAATCCTTCCTTGATTCGGTCTTGGAGGAAGAATTGCGCTTGGGTGATTGCCGCAAACTCCGCCTTGTGACTCAATGCATCGGCTACCACATTAGCCTTCCCCGGCTTGTACTCTAATTGGTAGTCGAACTCGGCTAGGAAGTCTTGCCAACGAGCTTGCTTGGGACTTAACTTCTTTTGGGTTTGAAAGTAACTCATGGCAATGTTATCCGTCTTAATCACGAATCTCAAACCCAACAAATAATGCTTCCAAATCCGCAAGCAATGGATGATTGCCGTCATCTCTTTCTCTTGCACCGTGTACTTCCTCTCAGTCTCATTTAATTTTCGACTCTCGAATGCGATCGGGTGTCCGTCTTGCATTAGAACTCCTCCAATTGCAAAGTCCGATGCATCCGTATGTAACTCGAAGGGCATGGTCACATCCGGTAGTCTCAACACCGGTTCCTCCATAACCGCCTTCTTCAAACTCTCGAACGCTGCTTGGCACTTCTCATCCCACATCCAAGCTTTGTTCTTCTTCAATAGGTCCGTCAATGGAGATGCTATTGCCGAGTATCCCATGATGAACCTTCTATAATAATTCACCAAGCCAAGAAAAGATCTCAACTCCGTCACCTTGGTTGGTGGTTCCCACTCTTGGATAGCTTTCACTTTTGCCCCATCCATCATCAATCCACCGTCTTTGATCTTGTGGCCCAAGAACTCAACTTCGTCTTGGGCGAAGGAGCATTTCTCCAACTTCATATAAAGCTCGTTGTCTCGCAACACTTGGAACACCTGTTTCAAATGCAAGACATGCTCCTCCAAGGTATGACTATAAACAACAATATCGTCCAAGTATACCACCACAAATTTATCAAGGAACGGGTGAAATAACTTATTCATGAGGGTGCAAAATGTAGCGGGAGCATTTGTTAAACCGAAAGGCATGACTAAGAACTCGTAAGAACCATACCTCGTGACACACGTCGTTTTAGCCTCGTCTCCCTCCGCTATCCGTACTTGGTAGTACCCCGATCTCAAGTCTAACTTGGAGAAGTATCTCGCCTTTCCAAGTTGATCAAACAAATCTGCAATGAGAGGAATAGGGTACTTGTTCTTTATCGTTACCTTGTTAAGTGCCCGGTAGTCTATGCACATCCGCAAGGATCCGTCCTTCTTCCTTTGAAATAGCACCGTCGCACCATATGGGGCCTTCGAGGGTCGAATATAGCCCGCATCCAATAGATCCTTGAGTTGTTTACGCAACTCCTCCAACTCCGGCAGTGGCATTCGGTAAGGGGCTTTAGCGGGTGGTTTGGAACCCGGTTCCAACTCGATGGTATGATCCACCTCCCTCCTAGGTGGTAGCTTCTTGGGCAACTCCTTGGGCATCACGTCCTTGAACTCATCAAGTACTCGCTCGATCTCCTTAGGTACCTCCACCTTGCCCGACTCGTCATCCGTCTCTAGCCTTGTTACCGCCAAGTAGCAAGGTTCACTCTTGTTGTACCCTTTTTTGAATTGCATGGCCGAAAGGGTCTTCACTCCACATTTAGAATCCCGCTCCGTGCTAACCATGCAAGTCTTTCCACCATCTAGGATACATAAAGTGTTAGCAAATGGCATAGGAAAAGCTCGTACCTTATCGAGGAACTCCAACCCAAGAACCAAATCGAAATCATCCATCGGGACCACCGACAAGTCAACCGTCCCCTCCCATTCTCCAATCTTCACCCGAACATCTCTAGCCACTCCTTCCATCGGTTTGGCTTTTGAGTTTACTGGCTTAAACGTCCCACTCCCTTTCGTAGCGCTAATCCTTAACCGCTTGGCTTCATCAACCGACACAAAATTATGAGTGGCACCGGAATCAACTAGAGCACGTACCTTAATCCCGTTGATGGTTGCTTCCATAAATTGTAGTCCTTTTCCTACAACTTTTGGCACCTCCGTCTTGGCCTTGATTGCATTCAAAATCCTCATCGTACTCATGCATCCCCCTTCGCTAGCACTTTCATCTTCATGAGCTATTATTCCATTGAGGCTTGCTTTCTTGGGGCAATCTCGAGCTCTATGAGGTCCATCACATATGAAGCATCCTCCCGTCTTATAATTCGTCTTCAAGTCCTTGCCCTTTCCGGTTGGTGGCTTACGTGCATTATCATTCTTTGCTTGGGCGGCTTTCTCTCCCCCACCTTTCTCTTGGTTCACCTTTCGATCCTTCGGCTTAGGCGGTTCCCTCCTAGTATCAAAATCGATCAAGGCCTCGGCATGGGCGATAGCCGTAGCAAGGTCTTGAACTCCACGTCTTTCTAACTCCGTCTTAGCCCATCCTTGTAAGCCATCAAGGAAGTAGAAGAGAGAGTCTTGGTCGGAAAGTTCCGGAATCTCCAAGACAAGTGTAGTGAATTCCTTAACATAATCTCGGATTGTTCCGGATTGCTTGAGTTTACGAAGCCGACTCTTTGCCTCGTTCTTAGCATTCTCCGGATAGAATTGCTTCTTAAGTTCTACTACAAAATCAGCCCAAGTGTTGATAGTACACGTACCTCGCTCGATATCTCCATATCGACGCCTCCACCATAACGCCGCGGTATCCTTCAAGTAACGGGTCGCCATCTTGATCTTGGAGTCGTCATCCGTGATTTTGACACCTTCCAAGTATTGCTCCATTTCCCACAAGAAATCATCGACCGCCCTAGCTTCCCGTTTTCCCACGAACGGTGATGGTTTAGGAACATCAATCTTCGGAGCATGATGGCTTGCTTCGCCACCTCCATTGGCCATGGACCGCTTGCATAGCACCTCATCAGCTTGCAAGTCTTCGACGGTTTTACGAATGTTAGAGATCTCTTCTCCTAACTCTTCTCGCACTTTCTTGATCTCACCCATGAGCATTTCTTTTAAGCCATGGATTTCGCGCTTCATGTCACCGCTAAGAGCATTAAGAACGACCCTAAAGTCCTCCTTCATGCTCGTAAACTCGGAGTTAAGACCTTCCAAGCCCTCAACTTGGTCCTTCAACTCCGTCACGGATGTCTCAACACCCGTCAATCTCGTATCCAAACTCGTCACTACGTCCTTAGACGTTCCTCTCTTCTTGGGGTCTTGACGCTTATCGTCTCGACCTTGCCTCTCATCAAGAATCACACTTCCACTAGCACCAATCTTCTCGGTTATGTTCGCCATCGCCTCGAATCAACGTAGCTCTGATACCACTTGTCACGGACTTGTCTCTACAAGGTCTTCCGTGCGGCACTTAGTCCCGACTAAGCTCAGCCTTACTCGAATACTCAACGATGTATGCAACGAAGAAAGCTTCAAAGAAAGGAACAAGTGGAATGAAAGGAAACGCTTTGTATTACTTAGAACTTTACAAGAGAGTTTACAAGTGAAAATGTTGGATGCCTTCAACAAATGAGGCCACCCCTATTTATACTACTCCTACCAAGCTACTTACAAATTCTACACTCTTCCATAGGAAGCTTCTAGGACTTCCATGAGCTTCTAGGGCTTCCATGAGGTTCTAGAGTTTCCTACCTCTTCCATCACCTTCCAAAGGGTTCCAAGATCTTCCAAGCTCATCCCAGAAAAGTATGAAATAATCCGGAATCCCGAACAACCTTGAAAATAATCGTATCGAGTAGGCGGGTCGTGACACATTGCCCGTTATTTATTATTATTATTATTATTATTGCTCTCCGGTGATGATAAATTTGCACTTCAATGATGATAGACGTTTAATGATGTCTTGAATTTTGATAATAAAGAAATTTAATCGAAAGTCTCATATACATATTTGACAAAGATTGCCCAGTACTTTAAGACATTGTGTGTACATCATAATGTTTTTAGAAAAAGTTTGACAATGCTTTTTAATAATGTACAATTTCTTTTTTCTTGGTATGGAATACATTTTTGTCCCTCATATATATATATATATATATATATATATATATATATATATATATATATATATATATATATATATATATATATATATATTTTAGAAGTTGGGCAAACTACTTTTTTTTTTTTTTTTTTTTTTTTTTTTTTTTTTTTTTTTTTTTTTTTAGCTTCAAAAGCACTTTAGAGATAATATTTTAACAAACAAGATTTACATTGTTATGTTATATTTTTGAGTAAAAGTACGACCCAAATAAAACTCGTGACCCCCTTAGATGAGATTTGACACCAAAAGGTATCCATGTCTGTAATAGTGTACATAGATGGCCAAAGTAAATAGTGACTAAATCACTAGCCTAGATGCAAAGCTTGACCACTAGCTATCTACTCTTTTTTTATATCTTTCAAAAAAGTTGCATATGCATCTTCTTTCCTTTTTTCTTTTTTGTTTTACCACCAGTTTCAACAATGTATTATGATACCTTAATCTTTTGTTTAATTTCTTGGGTATGCATTCTATAGGAAAGGTCACCATCAAAGCCAAACTTCGAAATTCTTTTTTTACATTACCATCAGGTTTCATGGGGTATGAACGTGCACACCCTTTGAAAAGTATAGATCCGCACCTATTTTCATGGTAGTCGAAGAAGTAAAACAAGGGTGTTAGGAACTTACCGAGGAGCTGTAACCGAGACACGTATGTGATGAATCAGTTCGTGAAGCTACAGACCCATATAATCGATCATCAACCTGGATCTTAGCCAACAAAACCGTCACCACTTTGCTTTTTATGACCGGCGGTTAAAACCCGTCACACGTGTAAACGAGAGAGGCAGTACCTCCAAACGGTACGTTATTTCCGAAGGACACGGTATATCCGAACAACCAGACCGAAGGAAACCACACCGGACGGCCCTACTCGACGTCCATACCGGGCATTTATACCAAACGTCTGTACAGGAGGTTTGTACCGAACGTCCGTAAGCGGACAGAAAACATGACCCATCATTCTTAACCCTCGGTAGAGTGAATAACGGGTCCCACGGATGGCGCCAATTTGTCGAAGCATATTTCTGTCGGGTAGATCTTGACAGCTCTCACGTGCCTTCCGTCTTTGTCCCGAGCTTGAAAGCGTGCTACAAACATAAGAGAACCCGTTAGAAGGGGTCCCGAGGCCGAAGCCTCGGGGACCACCCTCCGACGGTCAAGTCAATACCTCGTGTGTAGAGGATTTAATATGAATGTATGAGTATGTAATATGTGTGTGTGAGATGAGATATCTTAAATGTAAATATGAGTTAGTATATATAGAGAGAGAAAAAGGAGGTAGGTACTAAATTGTCACACCCCCAAGATCGGGTCCAGCGGAAGCATACATGTAGCTGGGGTGTAACTCAATTGGTATTACAACACAAGTTCAAAAATGGTTTTCACTTCAATCATTTAGAATAAAATAGTTAAGTAAAAAATATTGTATTTACATCGTTAAAAGTAGTGCGGAAGTAGGCCCTTAAAATAGTTTAAAACGGTCCCCATATAAATAATCAGAGTCTTCTATGACCATGCCATGCCCTGCCAAAACCTCCAGTAGCGTGCCATTGCTTAAAACCTGAAAATACATGCTAAAGTGTCAACACGAGGTTGGTGAGTTCATAGAGTTAGTTTAACAAATAAAGTATATAGAAAAATGATCACACAGCAAAGGCATCGTAAATCCACTCAGTTCCAAGTCCCGCCATAAGAGACTTGTAACCTGTGTGTTTACAACCCACTGCTAAAATATAGTTGCATGTTTAGTAGTCAAGTACCCGCGGTCATAATAAGTCACAATATAAGCACCACCTATATAATAATGTATGCCATGCAAAGCCCCTAATTAAATAATATGCGTCCCGTAACATGGTGGACGAGAGGTTGGCCGACCTCTAATAGCGCTATCCATACTACTAATAGGCGTCGAACAATGCGAATGTACGAACAGTACATCATACAACTATTATATAAGATTAAGAACGCTCCGAACATGGGAGACTTAGCACGCTCCACCAATAAGGCGAGACTTTAGGGTTAAGAACGCTCCACCAAAAATGGCGAGACTTTAGGTCATAGTACATACGGTACATTAAGTTCAAAAATCCAAGTCGAGTTCAATAGTTCAAAACAAGTTATAAGGTCAAATGAGTTCAAAGAGTCAAGTAGTAATTTATGTAAAAACGAGCATGTATTCTCCCCCAAAACGTTAACAAAACAATTTAAAAGAATAGGGGCTATGACTCACCTGGAACGATAGCTACGATGATAAAGTGGATACACAGAAATGAGGTTCGATCTCTAACCGCAACCTAATATGAATGATGAACGATCTAATGTAAGAAATGAAATGATGCTACACATGCAACTACGTATGTTATCGATACCACTTGTTAGTTTTGAAAATAACGTTTATCGTCGAAAAATACATTTTTGACGTCTCGTTAAGTTAATAACCACTTTCCATGTAAATATGTTGAAACGGTACTCCACGATTCTCGTTTGGTGTTCTATCGGCAATTATAAGGTTTTCGTCGCAAAATATAACATTTTCATTACTCGAAAATATGTCCAAATTGGCCTCGTAAAACTAGTTGCGAAATAGTGAATATTAAGTGTTAGGAAAGAAGCTCAGTAGTTTTGAGAATATTTTCACCTCATCTAAATGTCACAGAAGTGAAGTTTGTCCATACGGGTCTCGATCATAAAGATATATAGCCATCAAGTAAGGTGTTTGGGCTGTTACGGCAGATTCTGGGCAGTTTTCGGGAAAGTTTGGAAGACCATAAGTTGTTCGTTATAAATCCTTTTGACAAACGGTTGGATGTTTTGAAAACTAGGCTGGGTGAACTAACTTTTTGTCAATGATGTAAATTTGCCATAAATGAGTTTATCAATGAGTAAATTGGCTCTCAACATGATGTATTACAAAAACTGTTTTTCTATACTTAGTAATATTTTGCTAAAAAGCTGATGGAAATAAATAGAGTTTCGTCGATTTTGAAACGTGTATATCTTGGTCGTTATAAGCTTGTTTTCTACGTTCTTTATATCCCCGGAATCGTGGGACAACATACTAATATATTTTTGATAAATCGGGATGGCTAGATCAAGTTTTACACCTCAGATTGCCCATTGAAAATCGTGGGACAGCAAGTCAAATTTTCAGAAAATAGTTTTCGTCGTTAAACTTGCAAAAATCATATCTCCTTCGTTATAAACTCGTTTTAATCCGTTCTTTCGCCCACGGCTTCGTTTTTGAAAGTATTTTCTAAATCTTTAGCCCAAAATTACCCGGAATCCCCTATTTTTCTGGATTTTACAAAATGGGACAGCAACATTTATATAGTGGCTAAAATTCATTTTTCTTGTTTAATACTTGTCCAAATCCACTCCAATCACCACAAATCTAGTCTAATCCTACCATACACCTTCTTAAGGTGTCATGGGTTCCTAAACATCACCAACCTTGGTGGGTTTCATGGGGATAATCATAGGTTAATTATAATCTCATAATAATTAAGAAATACTTGAAAAGTGGTATATATAACATAACTACTTGCATATTTAACCAATATACCATGAAAATACAACATGTTACTAATGAAATGAAGGTAATAGATGATGAAAAAAAATAACACTTGAAGCTTACTTGAATATATATGGAGTTTGATGAGAAATGGATTAAGAAACCTAGGTTTTTATCACAAAACCCTAACAAGGAATGAAAATAGAGCTTGATTATAACTTGATCTTGAAAAAATGATGGATCTTGGTGAAATTTGGTGTTTGGGTCGTGGCCTAGGAGAAGAGAAAAGGAGAGAAAACCTTCCATTTGATTTCTAAAAAATGAACTAGATATGTTAAATGTGTTTATGTTGAAAATATCTCCTCCAATGGCATTTTTGTAAATAATTGGTCAAGTTGACTAGATATTTGGAGGGGGGGGGGGGGGGGGGCTGAACATGTGTAAAAGTGAATGAGTATGTGATAAGCTTGGTGTTATCTGGTTCACGGAGTCGGTTTTGGTTCCATTAATCGCTAACCGTAAAGTTTTAAATCGCGAAACGTAAATTCGGGTATCGTAAAAATATGAAACTTGAAAGAATGACTAAACTTGTCAAAATACTCCATAATAAAATATAAAATGAATGGTAAGTTCCATCGGGTTGCTTAAACGCTGTTAAAACTGGAAACGCGGGTTAAAAACGCGTAATTCGCGTAAAACGCTGAACTGAAAAACGTAAAATTCCAAAACTTTAAGAATTGTCGTAAAATGAGAGAAAATCATATTTCTATCGTTTATATTGTTTTATGGACATATCGGGATGCCGGAAGGACGTTTAAACCTGAATGTAAATCTCGGACACGGCTTCGTGATTTTTGCAGAAATGATCCGACGAGCGCCAAACTCTCGGATTACCGTTAAAATAGTTTAACTTACGAGAATATGAAATAAAAATTTCGGACATGAATAGTGTTTTGTGAATAGTAAAAGTGAATAGTAACTTCCCGAGATAAAAATTGGAATTTCGACGTTAGAAACAGGACATGAAATTACGAGTTGTGACATTCTTCCCCTCTAAAAGGAACTTCGTCCCGAAGTTCAGTTAATGTTGGTCTCAGAAGTGTTATAAAGGTGAAGATTCGTGAGATGAAATGACCAGTTGATGTGCTTCCAGGCGGCGGTTCACGAGGTAATGAAAAGTATGAATGTTCTGACAACGAGGGTATGCACACACATAAATGAAACATTTGGAAAATGAGTTGAGAATTTATTCTAGACAAAATTTTATTATAACTATTCTCAGTGTTGCAAAATTCATTTCTGAGTCGGATATAGGTGGTCAGCCTATGTCCTACTATCCCGGGTTGAATATAAATGACCAGTCTATATTCCACCGAGGTTCCATGAATTTTGAAATACTCAGCCCAGTTATACTAAGACTATGTCCTTCACAAATACCAAAACGTTCTGAAAGACTAAGGCAGGTGATCAAACTCGAGGTCAAATGATGAAACTATGCAAAGAAAACATAATGCGGTGACATATGTGGTACGTGAACATGCTTATATGATAGACAATGATAATAAGTGAATATAATATACCAGATAATGAGACACAAATCTCATCACCTAAGTCAGCAACAAACCACAATGAGGCTTCAGCTTGGCAGGCAGGCACGTGACGGTCATAGGGTTAAGTTTTTCATAAAAGTAGCTATAGTCTAGGTTTTAAAAACACTTAGTTCGCTATAGCCAAAGCTCTGATACCAATCTGTCACACCCCCAAGATCGGGTCCAGCGGAAGCATACATGTAGCTGGGGTGTAACTCAATTGGTATTACAACACAAGTTCAAAAATGGTTTTCACTTCAATCATTTAGAATAAAATAGTTAAGTCAAAAATATTGTATTTACATCGTTAAAAGTAGTGCGGAAGTAGGCCCTTAAAATAGTTTAAAACGGTCCCCATATAAATAATCAGAGTCTTCTATGACCATGCCATGCCCTGCCAAAACCTCCAGTAGCGTGCCATTGCTTAAAACCTGAAAATACATGCTAAAGTGTCAACACGAGGTTGGTGAGTTCATAGAGTTAGTTTAACAAATAAAGTATATAGAAAAATGATCACACAGCAAAGGCATCGTAAATCCACTCAGTTCCAAGTCCCGCCATAAGAGACTTGTAACCTGTGTGTTTACAACCCACTGCTAAAATATAGTTGCATGTTTAGTAGTCAAGTACCCGCGGTCATAATAAGTCACAATATAAGCACCACCTATATAATAATGTATGCCATGCAAAGCCCCTAATTAAATAATATGCGTCCCGTAACATGGTGGACGAGAGGTTGGCCGACCTCTAATAGCGCTATCCATACTACTAATAGGCGTCGAACAATGCGAATGTACGAACAGTACATCATACAACTATTATATAAGATTAAGAACGCTCCGAACATGGGAGACTTAGCACGCTCCACCAATAAGGCGAGACTCTAGGGTTAAGAACGCTCCACCAAAAATGGCGAGACTTTAGGTCATAGTACATACGGTACATTAAGTTCAAAAATCCAAGTCGAGTTCAATAGTTCAAAACAAGTTATAAGGTCAAATGAGTTCAAAGAGTCAAGTAGTAATTTATGTAAAAACGAGCATGTATTCTCCCCCAAAACGTTAACAAAACAATTTAAAAGAATAGGGGCTATGACTCACCTGGAACGATAGCTACGATGATAAAGTGGATACACAGAAATGAGGTTCGATCTCTAACCGCAACCTAATATGAATGATGAACGATCTAATGTAAGAAATGAAATGATGCTACACATGCAACTACGTATGTTATCGATACCACTTGTTAGTTTTGAAAATAACGTTTATCGTCGAAAAATACATTTTTGACGTCTCGTTAAGTTAATAACCACTTTCCATGTAAATATGTTGAAACGGTACTCCACGATTCTCGTTTGGTGTTCTATCGGCAATTATAAGGTTTTCGTCGCAAAATATAACATTTTCATTACTCGAAAATATGTCCAAATTGGCCTCGTAAAACTAGTTGCGAAATAGTGAATATTAAGTGTTAGGAAAGAAGCTCAGTAGTTTTGAGAATATTTTCACCTCATCTAAATGTCACAGAAGTGAAGTTTGTCCATACGGGTCTCGATCATAAAGATATATAGCCATCAAGTAAGGTGTTTGGGCTGTTACGGCAGATTCTGGGCAGTTTTCGGGAAAGTTTGGAAGACCATAAGTTGTTCGTTATAAATCCTTTTGACAAACGGTTGGATGTTTTGAAAACTAGGCTGGGTGAACTAACTTTTTGTCAATGATGTAAATTTGCCATAAATGAGTTTATCAATGAGTAAATTGGCTCTCAACATGATGTATTACAAAAACTGTTTTTCTATACTTAGTAATATTTTGCTAAAAAGCTGATGGAAATAAATAGAGTTTCGTCGATTTTGAAACGTGTATATCTTGGTCGTTATAAGCTTGTTTTCTACGTTCTTTATATCCCCGGAATCGTGGGACAACATACTAATATATTTTTGATAAATCGGGATGGCTAGATCAAGTTTTACACCTCAGATTGCCCATTGAAAATCGTGGGACAGCAAGTCAAATTTTCAGAAAATAGTTTTCGTCGTTAAACTTGCAAAAATCATATCTCCTTCGTTATAAACTCGTTTTAATCCGTTCTTTCGCCCACGGCTTCGTTTTTGAAAGTATTTTCTAAATCTTTAGCCCAAAATTACCCGGAATCCCCTATTTTTCTGGATTTTACAAAATGGGACAGCAACATTTATATAGTGGCTAAAATTCATTTTTCTTGTTTAATACTTGTCCAAATCCACTCCAATCACCACAAATCTAGTCTAATCCTACCATACACCTTCTTAAGGTGTCATGGGTTCCTAAACATCACCAACCTTGGTGGGTTTCATGGGGATAATCATAGGTTAATTATAATCTCATAATAATTAAGAAATACTTGAAAAGTGGTATATATAACATAACTACTTGCATATTTAACCAATATACCATGAAAATACAACATGTTACTAATGAAATGAAGGTAATAGATGATGAAAAAAAATAACACTTGAAGCTTACTTGAATATATATGGAGTTTGATGAGAAATGGATTAAGAAACCTAGGTTTTTATCACAAAACCCTAACAAGGAATGAAAATAGAGCTTGATTATAACTTGATCTTGAAAAAATGATGGATCTTGGTGAAATTTGGTGTTTGGGTCGTGGCCTAGGAGAAGAGAAAAGGAGAGAAAACCTTCCATTTGATTTCTAAAAAATGAACTAGATATGTTAAATGTGTTTATGTTGAAAATATCTCCTCCAATGGCATTTTTGTAAATAATTGGTCAAGTTGACTAGATATTTGGAGGGGGGGGGGGGGGGGGGCTGAACATGTGTAAAAGTGAATGAGTATGTGATAAGCTTGGTGTTATCTGGTTCACGGAGTCGGTTTTGGTTCCATTAATCGCTAACCGTAAAGTTTTAAATCGCGAAACGTAAATTCGGGTATCGTAAAAATATGAAACTTGAAAGAATGACTAAACTTGTCAAAATACTCCATAATAAAATATAAAATGAATGGTAAGTTCCATCGGGTTGCTTAAACGCTGTTAAAACTGGAAACGCGGGTTAAAAACGCGTAATTCGCGTAAAACGCTGAACTGAAAAACGTAAAATTCCAAAACTTTAAGAATTGTCGTAAAATGAGAGAAAATCATATTTCTATCGTTTATATTGTTTTATGGACATATCGGGATGCCGGAAGGACGTTTAAACCTGAATGTAAATCTCGGACACGGCTTCGTGATTTTTGCAGAAATGATCCGACGAGCGCCAAACTCTCGGATTACCGTTAAAATAGTTTAACTTACGAGAATATGAAATAAAAATTTCGGACATGAATAGTGTTTTGTGAATAGTAAAAGTGAATAGTAACTTCCCGAGATAAAAATTGGAATTTCGACGTTAGAAACAGGACATGAAATTACGAGTTGTGACATAAATGGTACCTCGATACCTGTCGGATAATAGCCTGATACCTGTCGGATAATAGCCTGACACATGGGAGACACAATCCCGTAATATCCGGGTTAGGCGGCATAGTCTGACACCTGCATCAGACTGTCGAGTAAAAGGATGCACCTTATGGTCCTTCGGCACATGCCCCTCGGACAAGAGTAGCATCCGCCTTCTGGTAATTCCCTTCGGACTGGTGGAGACTCTTCGGTCCGGCACGTGTCGTCCGGACACATACATTAACAACTACATGTAGTTATTGTTTGTCTCATAATTGTCGCTATAAAAAAAAGGATGAATTACTATGGATGAGATGAAAAGAATATAGAGCGACCTGTTTTAATAAAGAATCACGAATGTCATTCGTTTTATACTAAATCCTCAAAACAAACATGGCCTTAAAATTTATATTATGAGCCGTCTCTATAAATGGGTTGAATAATAATAGTTCAAAGTTGAAGTTGAAACAAGTCAGTTTCAACAGAGGTGTTTGTTTAAGGTTTAGTGACAGATTGACAGAAGTATGTGAACACAAGCGCGTCTTAGATATTTCCGGCCATTTATGTTTATCCAATATTAGATTCTTGAAACAAGCCCACTGTTGATGAAATACGCATAGTTTTACTATATATTGTTTTGTTACCGGTTATTTTATTTGCCATTCATTTTGGCCGTGAGTATGCACTTTTTAGCTTGATTGTGAAGCGTCTTGTGTAATCAATTGCACTTGCATCTGTTTGTTGTAATTTATTCAATTCTAGTTCGTTATGTTTGTTTATATGATTTGTATGGTTTTTTTGTTGTGTAGAAAGAAACTGGCGAAAGCAAAGGAGCCATCTGTGAAGAAAACTAAAAAGGAGAGGGATCCAAGCAAGCCAAAAAGGTCACCAACTGCTTTCTTTTCATGTAAGAAACTAAGAATATAATTTTGTGTAAATATTTGAAACATGGGTATTTATGGAATTGCTTATTAGGATTGCTTATTGCTTTTTGATACAGCGTATAAGCAGTTTTGAGGGGATTAGAGTTTGATTATCTAAACTGCTTATTAGATTAATATGGGAAGCAAGCCTATGCATTTGCACCAGCTATTCTGGTCACTTCTCTTGGAGCACTCAGCATCGTAATCAGGCAAGATAGAAATCAAAATGTATATTTGAATTGATTTTTTTCTGTTTACATCAGATTCTTAATAGTGTTTCACTGTTTTATATTGCAGCGATGTACTTGCATATATCATTTTACGAGAAAGACTACATATTTTTGGGCTTCTTGGTTGTGCTCTATGTGTCGTGGGTTCCATACAATAGTTCTTCACGCGCTGCAGGAACGTGACATTGAATTAGTGACAGAAGTATGGGATCTTGCTACTGAACCATGTTCAGGTTAACTACTTTATGTGCTTTTATGACTTAGTTTCCAAATGTAAAGCATGTACTCAGATCCCTAGCATTCTCTGAATAGTTACTTCACTATAATTACATTACATTCACTTAATCAGGCAGCCATAGAAAAAGCAGAAGCGTCAAATCTGTATTCAGGGCGTGTAAATGACCTGTGTGAACAAGGAAGATCACATGTTTAAGAATCAGGACCACAGTTCTCACTTCTATGGTTTACAGAAACGGTCGCGCCTTTCGAGTTCCGCTAGGAAAAGTCACACCAACCTTTCGGTTTTACATGTTTCTGCTGCGGCGGATTTTTTTCAGCCTCGAGCCAAGTAGGACTTTTATGAGGTTAATTTGTTAAAAAATATCGACTTTATATACTTTTAATCTCGCAAGAAAATTTTGGAGGGTGAAGATATATACATATACAGGTATGATTCTAGACTTCAACAATATTTGGTCTTAAAAATATTTGCTTTTTTATCGTAAACTGATAGTTGTCTTCTTTTACTTTGTGTTTTTAGAAGTGAGGAAGCTAAACAGGAATGAGAAGTTGCAAAAACTCATAATAAGTGGCCATTCTATCTTGGAAAAGACTTAGATACGCCTCACCTCTCACCTTGAAGGTTTCTTTGAGATCAGTAAGTCTTTCTTAGATAGATTCCTTCACTCAAATCCAGTAGAGAATCTAGAAAAGTTTTGGGAATTCAGGTGCACAAAGTCACAAACTACAATATTTATAAGTGACATTTTCAATTTTAAAATAAGCTTTCTCTGAAAGTTGAGAGTCACCATAGATAGTTAGATACCACATTGGTAATTGTTACCTCACATTCAAGTTACGTTTTTATACATGACTTTTTTTCGTTTAAAACCACATTTTGAAATACAAAATGCACATTTATGATAGTCTGGAGTTGTATTATTGTTTTTGGTACTAAATGCAAAACTGAGTTTAAATAGTTTGGATTATGATGTTTATTACTCTATTAAATTACATCTATATAAGTTGCAAAAATGGTTATTGGCTGTCTCATTTAACAATGAAAGACTCAATATAGATCAGTCCATGTTGTCTATTTCTGAAAATTTAAGCATTCTGTATGATGAATTGATGATTTGTTGTAAATGATGACAATATTCGTATGTATTAGTTAACATAGAAACATTAGCATAAAGTTTGAAATCGTGAATTACTGAACTGGGGTACAAAATTGAGGTATTAGTACACAGACAATCACATACTTTTTTTGGCGACTGTAGGTATAAAGTTTGCAACTGTTCCGTTCAATTTTGCTGATGCACATGAGTGTTTTATATGTTAACTAATACATACGAATAGGCGGGGTAGGCGGGGTAGGCGGGGTGGTCGCGGTAGGCGGTTTAGGTGGTGTAGGCGGGGTAGGAGGGAGTAGGGCGGGTGGAATTGCTAGGGTAGGGACCTCTCGTAGGATTAGGGTAGGTAGCTGGAATGTAGGGTCTTTGTCCGGCAAGCTCTTGGAGCTGGCTGATGTGTTGGGAAGGCATAAGGTAGACATTGCGTGCTTTCAGGAGACTAAATGGAAGGGTTCTAGCACGAGGGAGGGAAACGGATACAAGCTTTGGTCGGGCTCTAGGACCGCGAGAAACGGAGTTGTAGTTATTTTGGCGGCGGGTCTCAAAGATAATGTAGTACAAGTGATCAGGAGTAGCGATAGGATCATGGCGATCACCTTGGTTATTGAAGGGGAGACCGTTAATGTGATCAGCGCATACGCACCGCAGGCGGGCAGAAGTGAGGTAGAGAAGAAGAATTTTTGGGACACCCTCGATGAACTAGTAAGGGAGTGCCCGTTGGATCAGCACTTGATTATAGGAGGTGACCTGAACGGACACATAGGAGCCAGAGCGGACGACTACTTGGGGGTCCACGGAGGGTTTGGCTTTGGAGTTAGGAATGACGAAGGTCGCTCGATTCTAGAGTTTGCTACGGCGCACGACATGGTAGTAGTGAACTCTTTCTTCAAGAAGAGAGATGTCCACTTGATCACCTTTCAGAGTGGGGGTAACTGCACGCAGATTGACTTTCTGCTGGTACGAAGAAGGGATCTTAGAGCATGTAGGGACTGCAGGGTTTTCCCAGGCGAGACATGCGCATCCCAACACAAATTGCTAGCAGTGGATACATTTTTCGAGATTCAACGACCTAGGAGAGGAATGACAGTGTTGCCGAGGATTCTATGGAAGAATCTGAACGGAGAGGCGGCTGAGTCGTTTCGAGTGAGAGTTTTAGAGGGACTATCTTCAAGGTCGGAGGACTTGACTACTAGAGACGCGGACCAGATGTGGAACACACTTGCCGACATCATTAGAGACGCCGCAAAGGAGTCCCTTGGGGTGACTAGAGGGGCAACGAGGAACAAGCCGTACAACAGAGAATCATGGTGGTTTAGCGAGGAAGTGCAATCCAAAGTTGCAGTGAAACAAGCTAGGTTCAAAGAGCTTCTTTTATGCAGAGAGGGCTATCAAGCTGACTTGACTATCGCAGAAGAGAGGTATAAAGTAGCTAAAAGAGAAGCGAAAAAGGCAGTAGCCCAGGCGAAGGACAAAGCGTACGAAGATTTGTATAAGAAATTGGACTCCAATGAGGGGGTTAACGATATTTTTAGGATTGCTAAAGCCCGAGAGAGAAGAAGGATGGACCTAGGAAACATAAAATATATCAAAGATGAAGGCGGCCGGACCATTGTTAGCGAAGAGGATATTAGGAAAAGATGGGGAGAGTATTTTTCCTCTCTTTTCAACGAAGGGAGCATCAAAGGAAGCGGGGAAGAAGAGAACCCTAGTCAGCGACCAGAGTGCTATTATTCGAGGATTAGCCAACCAGAAGTGAAGGTTGCACTACGGAAGATGGGAAGAAACAAAGCAGTAGGGCCAGACCAAATCCCCATTGAAGCTTGGAGGTGTATAGGTGATGAGGGGGTCGCATGGCTGACTTGCCTCTTCAACAAGATTTTCTCCGGTGCTAAGATGCCAGAAGAATGGAGACTCAGTGAAGTCATCCCCATATACAAGAACAAAGGGGATGTACAAGTGTGTAGCAACTATAGGGGCATCAAGCTACTTAGCCACTCCATGAAGTTGTGGGAGAGAGTTATCGAGAGAAGGTTGAGAAGGGAGACGAGGGTGTCTGAGAACCAATTTGGTTCTATGCCAGGAGGGTCTTCGATTGAGGCTATCCACCTCTTCAGGAGTCTCATGGAGAAGTATAGAGAGAGACAAAAGGACTTGCATTTGGCGTTCCTGGACCTTGAAAAGGCATATGATAGTGTCCCTCGCGAGTTAATTTGGAGAACTCTTATTGATAAAGGAACCCCAAGGAGATATGTGAGAGTCATTAAGGATATGTACGAGGGGGCTAAGACTCGTGTAAGGTCCACGGTGGGGATCTCAGAGTTTTTCCCTAGAGGTTGGGCTCCACCAGGGATCTGCCATTAGTCCTTACCTCTTTGCAATTATCCTTGATGAGCTATCTCGAGGGATTCAAGAGGGTATCCCGTGGAGCATGATTTTCGCTGATGACATTGTGTTGGTGGCAGAATCGGCAGAAGGGTTAAACAACAGACTTGAGCACTGGAGGGAGGCTCTGGAAGACAATGGCCTTCAGTGAGTAGAGAGAAGACCGAATACCTGAGATGTGAGTTTGGTAGGATCGAGTCAGGACACCACGAAGGAATGGATATTCGTATCGGTGACAGGATCCTACCACCCAAGGAGTCTTTTAGATATCTGGGATCGATGATCCATAAATCAGGGAGGATAGATGAGGACGTAACTCACTGGATTAGAGTTGGTTGGACGAGATGGAGGGCGGCATCGGGTGTCCTATGTGACAAGAAAGTTCCCTTAAAGCTAAAGGGAAAATTTTATAAGGTGGCAATTAGACCGGCTATGTTGTACGGGTCGGAGTGTTGGCCTATCACCAAGGCACATGCTAACAGGGTCGAGGTGGCGGAACTGAGAATGCTAAGGTGGACTTGTGGCAAGACCATGCTTGACATGTTTCCGAACGGAGTTTTCAGAGCTATACTTGAGGTCGAGACTATTATTTTGAAGATGAGAGAAGGAAGATTGAGGTGGTTCGGACATGTCAGGAGGAGGCCACAATCAGCACCGGTAAGGATAGTCGAAGAGTTAGTAGTAGATGGTGTGAGAAGGAGATGTAGACCCAAACTCAGGTGGGATGATAGACTTAAGCTCGACATGAAAGAGCTTCTCTTGTCCGAGGACATGACCTCAGATAGGAAGGTGTGGAGAGATAGAATTAGGATTAACGGGTAGCTCAGGCTAGGTGTTTCTTGGGTGGAGGGTTTTTTTTTTTGGCGTTTAGGCTTGGGTTTTGGGTTTTCTGGTACCCCCGTTTTTGCTTTGCCTTAGCTTTAGGCCCCGTGCGTTGCTCTGCTTTGTTGTGTGCTGCTCCTCTAGGTTTGCCTTCCCTTGGTGCTTGTTTCTTTGTTTTTGTTTGCTCTTCTGTGTTTGGTGCTTCTTTGCTTGTGCTTTTGTTTTTCTTGCTTCTTCTCTGTTCGCGTGTTTGCTTGTTGTGCATGTTTGTTGACTGCTTTTGCTTATGTGGTATCTGTCTCCTTTGCTCCTTTTGCTTTGCTCCCACACCTGCACTTGCCGGAGGTCTCTTTGGAAGCAGTCTCTCTATTTCGGGTTTATCTTGGATAGGGGTAGGATCTGTCTACATTCTACCTCCCCCATACCCTGCCCCGGCGGGATTGGGTTTGTTGTTGTTGTTGTTGTTGTTGTTGTTGTACATGAGTGTTTTATAATGTTTTATCTCTGCATCCTATTATACTAGCGTTTTCTTATCAACACTCAGTTTTCTACTAATTGGTACTTACTCCATCAGCAACCTACCAGTTCAATTCGAGGACATCAATTATAACACAGCAAGGGTATTTATCCAAATAGAAAGTAAGACTTCCTACAATGATCCTATTGGCGTAAATCTGTGTTTTGTAGTAAAGGTTTTTAATATGTAAAGTAAAAAAAAAAAAAAAAGGTAAGGACAAAATATAATATTGTTGTCACCCCGACCCATTTGACCTTGTGCAGAATGTCAACTTTTCTTGACCCATTACCCAACCAGATCATTTTGACACCTCTACTTTGACCTCTTCCCCAATTTGTTTGAATATATATTAGCTGATACGTTACTTTAATTTGTATTCTTATATAGTTTAACGGTTATGCAGATGGTTGCTAATTTGGAGAGGATTAGGACGATGCAGGAAGAAGAAACGGGGCCCATGGTTAGTTTTAGTAGTTGAGCGGCAGCTGCTGGAGCCTGGAGGTGACGGGAAAGAGTTGCTTGAAAACATGCATTTTTGTTGGTGTTGAAGGGATGAGCTTTTGAGAAGTACAATATTGTTGGTTATATTCCTTGCAAAGAACTACAATGGTCACGGAATAAATAGCCTTTCAAAGATTTAATACAGGTTTGCTTTTACTAAAATTTATAACTTTACATCTGATTTACTTTATGGAAACAAATTTATTGTAGTATTGTACTATTTAGAAAGGGCGGTCAGGTTCATAGTTGGTTGACCTGAATTATTGTGTCCAAGGTTTTTTTTTTTTAAAGTTTTCGTGAATTAATAAGTGTGTTAAAGATGATTACAAAATTTATATCTTTTCAGTGATGATATAATTTGTGAAATTTTGTTAGGAGGTTTTATCCAATGGAATCACACTGTGTGTGACTATTGAACCGTTTGACACATTTTCCTTGATTTCTTTCAACCATCATTTTGACCCTTTGACATTACAACCAAAACATAACCCCTCTCGCATCCCCTATGTTGACCATGAACATAGGGGATGCGAGAGGGGTTATCTTTGATGCCTTTTTGTGTTTTGAGAAAGGAGAACTGAAAATTCACAAAGTTTGTGAGAATAAGCAACCAACACATCTGTAAGAAGTTGTGAAACAGCCACCTCTTTCATTACTGAGGTCGGGTACTTTCTGAAAAAATAATTGTGCCATCTTGCTGTCAAATTATACAGCCTACTTGACTCTGGGATATATGGCATACGATTTAATTCATGTTAGTGAAACGGTTTATGACGTCTTATACATTATTTTGTTCGCTCAGCAAATTTTTGACCCGTTTTCCCAGTTTTCTACCCGTTACAGAAAAAAAATATAACCCAGATCATGGTTGATCATTTCGGCAAAAATATAGGTTTTTAAATTATCACGCTCTCTAAAACATACCACTCTTTCGGTTAATTTTTATTATTGTGTATGTAATTTAACTTTTTTAGTCATCAGGTACCAATGTTCAAGGTGTAGCTCAAATTTCAAGTGGAATATCCGTTTTCAATCTTGGCCAGTCAAGTGTTGTAAATTCAAGCCCCGCACCAGCAGTAACTACTTCTGTTCCAAGACTGGAAAGAAAAACAAATTCTGGCCAGTAGAGGGAGCGTTAGCTACTGCTTAACCAATGTGTACTAATGGTTTGTGGAACTCAGTATCACGTTCTACAGATTGTCGTTTTGACAAATTTTTACAAGCAATACCTACCGAATGCTGAAGTTGAGGACAGAAAACACACACACAAATTTTAAATGGCTATTTAGCAAAAAAGGAATATACAGTAATGTTTAGTTTGTGCTTTTTGTCTTTGTTTTTGTAATTTTGAGTCTCTTTGGGTAACCATCTTTCCTTATCACCCTTAAAAAGTAAACAGCTAAGAAGTTGTGTCGATGTAATCTTTGACCTCGCCAGCAGGTGGCTTCTCAAATTATTGATATCATAATGTGTTCCATTTCATTTTCCATTTTAATGCTTTGGTTTTAACAGTAGCAACAGTAGGCATCAACTGTAACAACAATGATGGTGAGGTCGACAAGACACAAATAGTATGGTTATCATAACCCGTCTCATTTTGTTTTACCATCAAGATGGGCAATTTGTCCCACAAAGTTTTGGTATTTTTATGTCAACCCTTAATCCTATGGAAAGTGATATTATTCACACCACTTTATTATTAATCCGTCGTTATTTACATATAGGAAGTCAAGAAATATCAATAGGTATAACAAAATAAGTTGCACCAAATCAGTTACGCCAAACTAGAAACATCACATTCATAAACACAATAGACTTATACTAACAAAAAAAAGGCCCAAAAATCCCGCGCGCGGGCTTATCTATTCGTTTCTTATATTTTTCGAATCTAAAATGCACAATTTGTATTTTACAGCTGCAACTTAGAGGGTGTTTACTAAATTAAGTGGTTTGGCCAATGTCTATATTAGTTACTTATTTAGCCTCTTAAAGTGGAGAGCTAAGCTTGTGTGGGTGCTTATAATGTCATAAATGCTTACTACTAAGCTAAAGCTTGTTACTTATAGTTTCTGTTTCTTGATTAAACAAAAATCTATTTTGATTAAGAGTGTAAGGTAATTACATTTTTGGATAATGTTCATTATAAAATATTAATCGATTTCTTTTTTAAAGTTAAAGAATTATATAAAGTAATAACATTGGATGATTTACAATCCAAAGAATTGATACTTAACTTGTAATATGTAATCAGTCTTTTTTAAAGTTAGAATATTATAAACTCCAACATGAAGAAAGGAATGATTCCATAAAGTTTGATGTTGTATATATATAGTAGCTTACCTATTTCCAGTTTCACATACTTCCTCCTTGTCTTTTCATTTCCTAAATCATTTGTCCTTAGTGTCTTTCTTCTTCCCTTATTTAAATCTTAAAAACAATACAAAATGTTTGAGCATGAACACCCACTGAGTCTCATAGAATTGTGGTCGAAAATAAAACACAATGAAGAAGAAACTGATGAAGATGATGTTGATGATGACGGTGACGACCTGGATTACACAAAGCAAGACTTCCGATGTCAATGTGATCGGTGTGACAAAGAAATCAACTGGTTTCATAGGTATTACTACAAGTGTGATCAGTGTCAATACTCGATCCACAAATTCTGCGCAGAGCTTCCAGAAACGTTGCAACACCATTCCCACGTTTGTTTTCGTCGTCATCGTCATCTTATTCTTCATCGATTCAGTTTGAGCTGGAACTGCCGTATATGCGGAACCAGTCATAAACCACATGAGCTTTTATATCGTTGCCCTGAATGTGACTTTTACATTGATTTGCATTGTGCTACGAGATATCTAAAAACCAACATCATTCATCACCCTAGCCACCTACACCCACTCGTTTGTTTAGTTGAAGAAATTTTATCTAAGTGTCATGCGTGTGGGAAGAAACATGAAGGGATCTTTTATCACTGTGCTACTTGTCCATTCCCGTTACTCCACAGTGATTGTGCATTCCTACCCAAAAACTTGTCAATCCAACAAACTACAAATGATAATTTTTCTCATCCTCACACACTCACCCTTACTTATTCCTTTGTGATTGAAGATGATATAGCTAGGTGGTGGACTAAGTGTAGGGTATGCAATCGTCTTTTTGATGAATATAATGGGTCACTATGGATTTATAAATGTGACAGGTGCAGATACTATGCTCATCTAGATTGTGCAACAGCTAGACACGAGCCGTTCATGTCCATCCTCATGTCTCCCGGTAAGACTACTACTGTACATATCAAATTTATACTTTATCACTGCATAAATGCATAGCGATACACATGCTAAAGAGTAGTAGAATGTCTTTTTTCTGCTATAACTTCTTAGAAAGTGCAAGAAAGACAAATAAGTTTGGATTTTGGCCGAATCCACTCAACAACACTAAATCTGTTACTAGAGACCTGTTACTATAACAGGTAACATTTACAGGAAAATTTTACTTAATATCCACGAAGTTTAATAAATGTTTCATTTAACTAACTCAGTTTGAATAGCTGCGGAAATTAAACTTGGTGCAGTAAATAGGAGTGAATGAGAGTTGAAATTGGTTACTAGCTAGACGTTTCACGTTTCTTAATGAATATTGTATCACACAAAAAAAAAAAAAAAAGAAGTCAAAATTAAATCTCGCACTGCAAATATCAATGACTAGGTATACACACCTGCACTCTTTTAGTAAATGAGTTTTGAATTGTTGTAATACTTTTTGATGGTGATCAGGTATGGGAAGACTCCTCAAAAACTTCAAAGAAGAAGACTATCCTCATCTTGTTCATCTTCCGTTTCCCGATCAAACCATGAACCTAATAAAACACTTATTTTCTAAACAAATTGAGTCTAGTACATCAGAAACTAATGAAGCGAAGCAAACACACATTAGTCATCAGCATCCACTAGTTCTGATGTCCTCAACACTTCAATGTCATAACCCAATGAAAAATGTTGAGCTTATATGCGACGGATGTGTGAGACCGATAATGAATTCGCCATTTTACACATGTGCCGATGAGGATGAGCATCATTGCAACTTTGCACTCCATGAATGGTGCACGCGACTGCCTTCTGAAATTTTGGATCACCCAGGTCACCCACAACATACCCTTGTTTTCATGCCAAAGGTTCCTTATAAGCCTTTTGGCGTGTTCATATGTGATGTTTGCAGCTACAATTGCAATGGGTTTGTCTATTGTTGTGTCAAATGTGGATACAATGTTGATGTGTGTTGTGCGTTCATACCTGACAAGATCACTCATACGGCCCACCAAAATCACCTCCTTTCAAGAGTTACCAAAAGATTACTCCCCAGTAGTTGTCGTTTGTGTTTCTGGCCTATCTATTTGCACGAGTTTTCATTCAGTTGTCAAGATTGTGGTTTTCATATACATCCTGCTTGTGGTTTGTTAGTGAGCGAGACAATTAGACACAAGTACGACAAACACCCTTATAAGCTGAGTTACTTTCCAATTGAGAACCATAAGGGTGATTACTTTTGTGATATTTGCGAGCAGCAATTTTGGCCGGAGCGGGAGGGAAGTTTCTATCATTGTGAAAAGTGTGTCCAGTCTATGGTGCATCCTGCCTGCTCTATGCCGATATTTCGCCACAAAAATCCCACTCCTCAGTTGCATTCAGGTACATCCTGCTTTCTAATTGTTCATGGGTATGTGAATATAAAGTTTGGGGGGCGACATAAAAGTGAATCACACCCACACCCTCTTTCATTTGTTCAAGGGCTTAGGAGTGATGGTCGATGTGCAAAATGTGGTTATTATGGTAGATTGGAGGACAAGATGATCTTGAAGTGTCTGCAGTGTGAGTTTGGAATTCATTATGATTGTTTAAGCTGATGATGGCTCCGCATAAATTAGGATCTCATGTCTAGCCCCGCTTGGATTATAATGATGTATCATAATTGTTCCATTTCCATGTTAATAATAATATTGATATCTTTTAGCTTATTTCATATCTTTAATTTTTTATTATTTTTATTTAAATATCTTTAATTAAACCTTGTCAAATATTTTTGGTAACGCACTTTTCAAAAAAAAAATATATATATTTTTGGTAACGCATAGAGAATCGGATCAGGATTGACTAAACATTTTTGTGTTGTTTGTGTTGCTTTTAATTTATGATACTACACCTTTAAAAGTTCATTCGTAATCATTAATTTATGACAGTTAGATTTCTTATTATTTTTCATCTTTGATGCATATATTAAGTTGAGGTCAAATTAACTATTAGTTGCTAACTGAGTACTTTAGACTAAGGGGTTGTTTGATAAAACTGCATAATTAAGCGCTAAACGAATCAAAGATGCTGAATAATTCAAAGGTGCTGAGTGAATATGTTTCTAAACGAAAATGATTGTTTGATAACGTTCTGAATATCCTTTCTGAATTTTTGAAAATTACCGTTTTAACCCTAATACTAATAATACATTAATACTTAATTTAATACTATTTTATGTTAGCTACTCCTTATCACTTAGATAATCATTTTCCATGTTGTAACTTATTCACAAAACTAGTGAAACTTAAACATTTTATAGCATGTTTATTAATATATTTATAAAGAAAATGAATGTATAATAACCATTACCACAAGTGTACGTAATTGCAAAGGACTGTACTTGGTTTTGTCGTACTGTAATTGCAAAGGACTGTAGTGATAACATTTAATATAAAATATGAAAAGTAAATAAAGCAAAAGCAAACTACTCGGTTTTGTCGTACTGTACTTGTCTTTTAAAAGCATAAATGATTTAAAGATGAGAGAGAGATTTGGAATATTAGGGGTAACTAGGTGAACACGAGTCCACTGAATCGGTTAGCGCACCCTATAACGTTAAATCAGTCAGTGCTATATTTGTCATTTAGTGGCAATTTTCTTTGTCATCAAACACGCTGACCGATTAAGGTAATAGTTATCAGCGCTGAAGCATTTCATTCAGGACCAATCTAATTTTAGTTGTTCAATAATGAAGGTCCGAGCTAAGTGTTGTTTACTGAAAAACACAAAATCATAAAAACGTGTCTAAAGGATTTATTTATTTATTTATTATTATTATTTTTTCCCCTTTAGAAGAACTAGAGTTAACTACATTTTTGGTCCTTATGGTTATATCAAAATTTTACTTTTTGACCAATTTTCAAAAAACATGAGATTTCAATCCAAAAGGCATACTTTGCTTCCACTTTTGCTTCAATTTTCTAACGAAGTGAGTTCATTTAGTTAAGTGTGGCAACATTAGTCCTTTAACCTAACGGTCATTTGCAACATTAATCCTTTATACCAAAGATCGTTTGCAACGTTAGTCTTTTCAGTTAGTTAGTACTTTAAAAAAAAATTCTAAAAAAAAAATCTTAAAAAAATGTTTTTTTGTCAAAAAAAAAAAATTTCCAAAAAAAAATCGAAAAAAAAATTTTAAGAAAAAAAATTTTCTAAATTTTTTTTCTAATAAAAATTTTCTTAAAAGAATTCTAAAAAATGTTTTTTTCCAAAAAAAATAATTCGAATATTTTTTTTAAGATTTTTTTCTTAATTTTTCTTAAAAAATTCTAAAAGAAATTCTAAAAATTTTGAATTATTTTTTTTTTGGAAAAAAAATTTAAAAAGAAAATTCTAAAAAAAAAACCTTTTTTCCAAAAAAAATAATTTGAGAATTTTTTTTTTTTAGGAAAAGAATTCTAAAAAAAATCTAAACTTTTAAAAAACGTGTATACATTGCAAAAATTAGAAACTTTTTTAGCATTGCCATTTTTTAGAAATTTTTTTTAGCATTGCCATTTAACAATTTTTTGAAATTTTTTTAAAAAAAATTTAGATATTTTTTTTTGAAATAAATTTTTTTTTAGAATTTTTTTTTGAAATAAAATTTTTCTAGAATTTTTTATTTTAGAAATTTTTTTTAGGAAAGTTTTTTTTTAGAATTTTATTTTAGAAAAAAAATTCTAAAAAAAAATTTTCTAAATTTTTTTTTCCAAATTATATTTTAGCAAGAAAAGTATTTTTGGTTTTTCTTTTCGAAATTTTTTTAAGAAAATTTTTATTAGAAATATATTTCTTTTTTGGAAATTTTTTTTCTTAATTTTTTTTTGGAAAAATTTTTTTTAGACAAAAAACCATTTTTTTAGAATTTGTTTTTAGAAATTTTTTTTAAGTGCTAACTAACTGAAAGGACTAACGTTGCAAACGTTGCTAACGATATTTGGTATAAAAGACTAATGTTGCAAACGACCGTTAGGTTAAAGGACTAATGTTGCCACACTTAACTAAATGAACTAAAGTGGAAACAAAGTATGTCTTTTGGACTGAAATCTCACGTTTTTTGAAAATTGGAGCAAAAGTGAAATTTTGATACAACAACAAGGACAAAAAAATGTAGTTAACTCAAAGAACTACGTACTTATGAATAAAAGTAGCTCACTTTTAAAGTTTGTAGCTGATAAACTGCATATATGGTTGTTATTGATACATGAGGTTAGTAAATTTAACTGAATATATGTTTTGCTTAAAAAAAAGAAAAAAAAAAAAAGAGCATCTGCAATGGGGATGTTTTGCAAAAGTCTTTTACTATTCAAAAAAGCTTTTTTCCATTGTAACGAAAGACTTTTCAAAAGCTTTGAACGAAAGACTTTGCACCAGCAAAGTGGTTGAAGCAAAAAGGTTTTTAGTTGCTCGCATTATTAATAAATGTATCTAAGACAAAATAGCTTTGCATTTATTGCCATAAATGCACCAAGTCATTGAAAGACTTGGTGCAATGCGGATGCTCTTACTATCTCAATGTTGGAGAGATGAAAGAAGCTGATGTGTACATTTTTAGTCCTTAAGATTTATTTTAGACATAGTACAACATTGACCACTATTGTTCATGTGGTACGATTGTGTCGATAGATAACCAATCATTGTGCAAGCATGTGATAAAAGACATTTATATGTGTTGTATTGTTCTCATGTAAGATATAATGCTTTACGACACAGACCACCATGTGCTTTTGTTGATTTTATGAAAATTGGAACCTATAAAATTAGCTGGAGCCTTTAACTTTCGAAGGCTTAACTATTGGTTTCAAACTGGTTCGGTCCCAAACTTTGAACAAGACTGGAACTTTGAACTAGTGATTTAAGCCTAAACTTTCACTAAAACAATGTCTTTTAAAGGTAAGAGTAAAAGAAAACCAGTTTGAACTTGTCTACCAATTTACAAATTGCTCAACAAAATATCCACTTATGTCGCTACAAGTAAGAAGAAGCCTAAGGACACTAGAAGAACTGAAACCTGATATTAACAAGGTAAGACTAGACCAAAAACCAGCAATGTATTTATGTGTATACTTTTATTTACATACACAACACATTGCCGAGTGATGGGTTCATTAGACTGCCTTCTATGTGCACAAGCATTCTGCTAATTCGAATAATGTGGTTTCACATAGTAGTAGAAGTATTATTTTCAATCGATATCTATATCTATACTATCTATACTACTATATAATGTAGTTGGGACTATTCTATAATTAGCAAGGCTTAAAAATTAGACATTAACTTGCTAATTATAGAATAGTCCCGATTGTTGGTGGAGGAGGGAGTAGGGAGGTGGACGGCGGGAGATCGCGGTCATGGTGGTGGTGGTTTGGGGGATGGTGTAGTGGTGGAGGAGGGAGTAGGGAGGAAGACGACGGGGGTTTGGTCGGCGACGGAGAGAAGTTCGCCGGCGGCGAAAGTGGATAAGCGGATCCGGTGAGTTTTGAGTGATCGGAGGTAGTCGGAGTGGGCAGCGGCGAGGTGGTGGCATGCATAGACGGCTTCTTTCATTAGACGACGGGTCTTTGAAGTTGCGCAACCCACCAGAAAAATGTGAATTTCTTGGTTTTAGAAAGAGAAAAGTTGGGAAAAAAGATGTAGAAGATGAAAGAAGCGGTTGTGTATCTTGTTAGTTGGTACCATTATATTATTGTCTCGTAAATGATATTGCCACATATGAAAATTATGCATGATTTTTAAGTGTGTGAAGTAATTTTATATGTGCCATTATCAACACCCTTATTTGTTTACCTAAAAGGCATTTTATTCTTTTATTTTTATTTAAGGCCACTTAATATATTTGATAAATGGGCCAACTAATTACACAAACATATAATTAAATGCATACACAATTAATTTTTACAACATTTGTATTAGATATATAATTAAAAATATTAAATATAATAATAAAATTAGTAACATTTTTTAGGGTCCGTTTGGTTTGTAGATGAGTTTAAGATTAGAATTTAAATTAGAATTTTGATTTGGATTTAAAGTATGAGAGAAAAATATATTATAAAATATATTATTTATTGTTTTATTAATTACATATATATTAAAAATTATAAAAATCTACTCCCTCTGTCTCAAAATTTTAGTCCATATTGACTTTATAAATTCAACTTTGACCATAAATATTTATGTTTTTATTATATAATATTTGATGAAAATTATATCATATGAAAATACATTTAAAACTCAATCCATTTATATATTTTGTATTAAGTATTATATAATACACATAAAAATATTTAACGTCAAAGTTGGATTAAAAAAGTCAAAATGAACTTAAATTATGGGACGGAGGTAGTAATAATTTATTCTTTTTTGGTGGGCCAAACAATTTTCAACCACAAATATTATGCAAGTACGTGAGTTGTAAAAACTTTCCTAAACCTTTTAGTACTAAGGGTCTGTTTGGTTTGTAAATGGGTTTATGATTTAGATTTGGATTTGGATTTGGATTTAGATTTTGTATAGGTATTGAATTAAATGAGGAGAGAGAAAAATAAATGATTTATATATTATTTTATAAATAAAATAAAGATATTCTTAATTCTTTTTTATAATTAAAAAATAAAAAATAGTAATATGTTTGGTTATAGCAAGCTAAAGACAAAACATGTCAGAGGAATGCATCAAAAGCCACCTATGTTTAGTGGAATGCATCTATCATTCAAATGACGTGTTAGAAAAAAGAAAATTTATACCAAACATATTTGAATTTTCTTTCATTCTAAAGACCCGCATACCTCTATACCAAACGGGTACTAAAAACCCAACCTCATATGTATCTTTTATGGTATCCAAATATTTGAGCTATGAGTGGTCTATCAAATCCCAAATCTTAAAACCAAACATTTTTTATAAATCCAACTCCAAATCCAAATGACAATAACCTAGCTCTCCTTACTTGATAGGGGGTCGGATAGAGGGTCTAGTAAACTAGCTGAGTCATTCGAGAGGCTTCAAACTTGGATATAAAGCTCGCCAAACGAATAAAAGTATAGTGTGCACAACCGTCTGAGTCGATGCTGCCCTTGCTACAGATTTGTGATCTTGTAGCTCGGTCTGCAGAAACTCTTCTCCGTCGGTATTGTCCTAGTATAGGTGTTGGTTCTATCCCCCGGGAGAAGATTGAACCCTACATGGAAACCTCATATCAAAAGGGCCCTTAAATACTTATATATCTATACTACATTATAATGTATTTATGACTATTTTATAATTAAAAAGCTTAAAATTTAGACTTTTTATTTCTTATTATAGAAATATTTCAAATATTGATTGAAGAAGAATTTCAAACATTACATAAAACTGAAAACTTGAAAATCTAAAAGCTGAAAAACTGGAAACTAAAAAACTGGAAAACTGGAAAACCGAAAACTAGAAAAACATAAAAACTGAAAAACAAAAAACCTAAAAAACCGAAAAACTGAAAACAAAAAACAAAAAACAAAAAAGTAAAAGTAGAAAAACAGAAAATCTATAAAGCATGAAGATAATTAAACGTGTAACCGACTGAAAAATATAGTCACAGGGTACCCGCCGTCGCATTGCGCGGGTACCATTCTAGTACTTATGAATGGGCTGAATTGAGTTTTTTTTTTTAATCTCTTAAGGAGTCAAATAAAATAATTAGCTAAGAAAACGGGTCCAAATGGGTCAAACAGGAAGTCACCAAGAACATATTTCTAATGCATAAAAACTCTCAAATCGTTTTATCAAACGTTAAAAAAAATTAATGTCATAGTGTAGTTCTTGCAATCATTTTAACGTGCTCATCTATAAATAAGCTGAAAACGACCAAAAGGAAGTGTCCCCCGTCTACATGAACTGCACTTAAAACTACCCTTTTTGACCTGCTCTGCGCAATCCACTGGACTTGCCCATTTTTCGACCTCCAACACATAACTGGGATGTAGTTTGTTCAAATGTGCAAACTAGAAGTCTAAACTGTAAATGCAAATAGCAGGTAGATGGAAATGCAAGGAGATCTATAAAGAAAGTATTGTTTCCGTGTGGTCCTATATTTTTCTAGTAGCACATTATAATGATTTACTATGTCGTCAAATACAACATCATTACAGAACTTAGACCTAACCTCCATGAAAGTAGCTTCAACTTTGTCCTTTTGGTGAATTAGTAGAGTAAAGACGTCTTTCATCCCCATTACGGACATTTTTTTGGTCAATGACATACCCAACTGAATTTTTCAAAGAAATCTTCATTTTTACTAATAGCTATTTCTACATTGGAAATAACATCATTGAAATTACTTTCAGAACTAACTCTGCTAAACAAATGACTGAATGTTGAAAGCTGGTGAGTCAGCCTTCAGTCCCGGATAGAAATGAAATTGCACCAACTAAACAAGCTTTTCGAAAAATGGGATCCACATCACCAATCAGCTTGACTACAAACTAGAGATGGCATCACCATTTGCGGACGTCTCTACTGAGATATCAGTATAATCTATTTTCGTTATGCATAAATTATGGCGCGCTATATCCCAGTTGTTGAACATCTATTTTATCAATAGTTCAAATGGTGGAAGGTGTAATAATTTCTTGTTGTACGTGGTTGATAATCGTGATTTTGAATTTGTTAGTAGAATTAGACATAGACCATTTACACATACGCAGATTAGAGTATTAGACATTAGTCACTAATCAGTATGTTTGGTCAAATTTAGAGACATAGCATCATTCTTATTAATTATTATTAGTACTAGAAACAATTCATATAATAGTCTATTGTTTTATGATGATGGGTTTCAAATTTATTTGATGGATAACAAAAATATTTACATTATTTTGCAATGTTAAGTACAAAAGAAAGCTTAACATTTATATGTCATACAACTAAATAAGAAAACTGCTGAGTTAAGTAGTAAATCAGTTATATTGAAGTAGTACACTCTTATGGAATTTAGCAATGCTTCTGGTTTACTTCCAAACATGAACAAAAGCACTGCTTTCTTTGGAAATGTGAGTAATGATGAGATGAATGAAATTCTTGAGATTTTACCTTTTAGTTTAGGTAAATTGCCAGTGAAATATTTGGGAGTTCCACTTATTACCAAGAGAATTGGATTAAAGGAATGTAAGCAGCTTATTGAGAAAGTTAAGAACATAGTTAATGATTGGAAGAACAGATACTTGTCATATGCAGGAAGATTGCAGCTAATTGCATCTGTGTTAGCTTCAATGCATGTATACTGGGCTGCAGTCTTTTTGTTACCAAAATTTGTGATATATGATATTGATAGAGTGTTGAAAGGTTTCTTATGGAGTAAAGGTGAATTGAAGAAAGGACAAACTAAGGTGGCCTGGAAATCAGTGTGTTCTCCTAAAAGTCAAGGTGGGCTGGGATTGAGGAAATTAAATACATGGAATGAAGCTCTTTTAATCAAAAATTTATGGAGCATAGCTGCTGATAAAAACTCCCTGTGGGTGAAATGGGTAAATATGTACAAGCTTAAGGGTAGAAATATTTGGGTTATTCAAAAAGAAAGTAATGACAGTTGGATGTGGAAGTCTATTTTAGATCTCAGAGATAAAATTAGAAGTAGTGTTTGGAAGATTGTGGGTAATGGTAAAGGCACAAATGTGTGGCATGATCAATGGTGCAGTTTGGGTGCTTTAAGCAACCTCATATCTAGAAGAAATGTATATGATGCAAGACTCAATGATAATATGACTTTGAATGAAATTGTGAATGGAGGAGTATGGAATTGGCCTGAAGAATGGGTAACTATGTTTCCTGAAATCTATGATGTTCCTGTTCCTATTTTAGATGAGCATACAAATGATAAAACTAAATGGAAGGATCAAAATGGGGACTTAGTAGATTTTTCAACCAAGAAAGTATGGGAAAAAATATGTGTACACAATGAGGAGGTTCCATGGCATAAGGTAGTCTGGTTTTCTCAAAATAATCCAAGATTTGCTTTTGTTCTATGGATGGCTTTAAGAGGAAGATTGCAAACACAAGACAGAATGATGTTATGGAACAGTAATCAAGATATGAAGTGCTCTTTATGTGAGAAGACTAATGATTCTCATAAACATCTGTTTTTTGAATGTAATTTTTCCAAGAATATATGGATGGAAATGAAAAGAAGGATGGATGAGAATGGTATGCCAACTGAATGGGAAGAAGTAATTGAATACTATGTTAATGGCCCTTGTAAAAATTCAATTAGCAGTGTGCTTAAGAGAATAATCCTGGCAACAACTGTCTACTACATATGGAAAGAAAGGAATTCAAGACTATTCACCGGAGAGAAACAGAGTTCTGAGGTGGTTTTGAAAGTTATAATTGAGAATATAAGATTGCAATTGCTTGGACTTAAAGTGAAAAAAACAGCAAATGTTGAGAAAGTGGCAAAAAGGTGGATGGTTGCAATGACAATGGAAAGTAATGAATAAAATTCCAGTCTGTATATGGATGTTTACTATGAAGTATACATGCAAGAATTAAGGAAAGCTTTAGCAACACAGAGCTCTTCTTATATAGTAATCTCACTACAGTATGATGGCCTTGTATCTTGACTAAAACTATGGTTGGTCAGATGTTATACACCGGGTAAAAACAGTTGGCCTTTGTTAGGTACTGTTTGAATATCAGTTTACAGTATTTTGATCAAACATGTGTTTATGTCATAAAGTAGGTTTCCAACTGTGATGTGTAAGTGAGATTGGTGGGTGGTATATGTAGGTTGGAATAGTGAGGGGTGGAAGATGACCCTACTTGGTCCAATCTATATGCCACTATAGGAGGTAATGGATGGTCCTCCCTCAAGGTGTGTGTTCCCGGATGTGTGAAGCCATTCTATGAGATGGAAATGTAGCACATCTGGTACAGCCCTTGACTTGGAGGGGTTACGGGTACCTAGTGATGCCAGCCTCTTTGCCTGACTTGACTATTGTGGTGGCATGATGAATTGTTTTGTTAGGAAAGAGTGTTGGAAATGTATGCTAGATGGTAGGTGCAATAAAGGTGAAGATTTGATGGTTAAGTGCTATATGTTGTTGGAATGCAGATGGAATACAGTCATGTTTAGAGCTGTGAAGCAAATCCAGGATTAGTTTTTTGTCAGACATATACTTTGATGAATGATATTGGATGTATAGAGTTTACTGTTTGGTGTGTTATCTTGGGTATGTCCAAGATAATGATTTCTTATTAGTTGTAAATATTTGGAGTATTAATATAATTCACCTTTGCACAAAAAAAAAAAAAAAAAAAAAAAAAAAAAAAAAAAAAAGTAGTACACACTTGCAACTTGGTAAAAAAAGTTATAGTAGCATCCATAAGTCATAGTCATTAAAACATGGAGATGTATATTTGGGTGGATTAGATTTATGTGGGTCGATTCGTGTACAGTTTCCAGTAATGACCAAACCACCCAAGATCCAAATTGAATAATATGTTTCTCGGACCAAATCATCGAAACATGGCTCAAATCAGTTGAGTTGGCTCCATTATAACAGAACAATGTGATTCAAGATGAAAAACCAAGTTTGTTAACAATATCAATGTAGGAATCAACAAAAGAAACTAAATGTCGTAAATCAAAATAGTACACAGTGCACACTACGGCTAAAGTTGATGCTGAAACGAATGTACAGATCGATGATCAATATTGTTGTTAGTTTGTTACCGCTTCATCAGGTGATTTCTAGTGTTTAATAAGAGAGACCATCGAAACCAGTTATCCAAGAATCTTCCATTGCTTCTCTCCAAATTTCCCATCTCCAATTCAATCCAGGCCTGCAGCGAGTCATACATCTAGAAATGAAACTCTTAGAGACAGTATTGTCAACATCACCATGGATGAGCAACGAGACCTCTGACACACCCATGCATCCATCCAACACACCGGAAACACATGAGAAAGTCACTGACTGGTCAACCAGTAACAAATATGCACAATTTTTCAATGCTTTCCTCACGTCCCAGGTCTCCCAATATAATGGTCTGTGGCAGGCCTCAAACCCCGACCACACGTTTTATTTGATACAAAGAGAACTGACATTGGGAAAAATAGTGAATACACGTTTTACAGAGAAATTGGAACTTCTAGTGGCTCCTCTTGGCCAATCTCGTGTATCCACAGTCAAATTTTCTACTGTTTCTGCAAGCTCGAACGTTTCAAATAAGGCTCCAATGTTTCTAGACTTGAGCCAAACTGTTTTTAGATTTTCAAACTTTTTGATTTCAAAACTGCGTCGCTCAATGTCAAGATGGATGTGAAACAACTTAGGAGCTTCAACATGAAGTCTTGTGGATTTTATGCATTCAAGTCTGAGTGTGCTAAGGTTGGGCGTGATCAGAGTCAAAGAAAACAGACTATCAGGTACGGTCCAGTGACATGTTTTCAAGTTGAGAAGGTGGATACAAGGAGCTTGAAGTCCCGAGACACCTATCAGGTTAAGAAACTTAAGATTAGGGAAGCACTCTGTGACAATCGGTAATTTTCCACACCTTATTTTAATAATAAATCCTTATTTATTATTACACACTTAGTTTTTGAGCATGCTTTAGCTCACTCGACAAAGTTTTGGGAAGTCATCCCGCACATTGAAACATGTCAGACTAGTTATTTTGGTCATAAGGACAACTTATATAACTTATGACATTACTAACAATTAAAATCTTTAATTAGTTAAGTATATTTATTTAACAAACATTTTACCTATACAAATGATCACACGAGGTACCCAATGCTCCTAATAAATATTTTTCTTACATTTTATTACTTCCTAAATGATTTCTCAAGTGCCAAAAATATTTCCTTACGTTTATTGCAAATTCTTTATTTAAACGTTTAAAAACGCATAACTTTTGTTAACTTTTAAACTAATACCCAATACATATTTTTACTACCCAATACATCCAAAATACACATTTTTATATCTCCTAGGGGAGACAATGAGCCACCCTTTTGTTCCACAATTATTTACCACATTTATTTTTGTTAATACTTGTACTAATTTTTCCCAACACAACTTGAAACATGGAATTAATGAGGGTGGCTAGGACAACTCTTTGCCCCCCTCCTTTCCCTTAAATTTCGCCAACCACAAGGACCATGTCATAATACATTTTTGACCACTTTGACCCAAGGGATTATATATACATGAACTAGGTACATGATACTTACAAAAGAAAAAAAGAAAAAAATATCACCACCACTCATCCCTACATACCATTCGATCTAGGGCAAGAACCAAAGGGGAAGGGAAAATCTTGACAAGATCTAGTGATTTTCAAGATATATTCGGGTAGTATAAATATATTTTGGAGCTTCGGGTTACCCTTTGTGATCACATCTTTCTACCTACATACATACATACGCTACTAGTAAGTCTAAAAATCTTTCTTTATGATTTTACTTACTCATCTTGATGATGATTTTTACTTAGATCATGATTATGTTGATTTTTAAACTCATATATAGCATTTATCACCCTTATTACATATATGTTTGTTTATGATCCTAGTGATTTTTAAACATATTTAACATGAATATTACTTACTAAAAATGGCTAGGTTCATGTCCAAACACATGATAAATTTTATTGTACAAGTTATGATTTACATGAGCTATATGTGATCTATATGTTTTCCTACTCCAAGTTTAATTATTTTTGAGACTTGACATATATATTAAGTTGTTAACATAGCCTTGAAACTATTGTTATTGTTGGAAGAGTTTTGGGTAAATACTAGGATGATTTTGGGAGTTGATTTACCTAGATCTAAAGACTTCATGTAATAAAAATGAGATTGGGTAACTTATATACTATGCTGTCCCGAAACTGTTGCTACAGAAAAATGGGTTTTCAAAACATAAAATTTGGTTCAAAATATAGGATATAGACTTAATAATGAAAACATAGCCGCTTGAACGGGTTAAAACGGACTTATAACGAAAAAGATATACTATTTTCAAGATTTAACGACGAAAACTATATTTTCTGAAAATATAGAAACTGTCCCGATTTTCTAGCTATGAAAACTGAGGTTAAATGATGTTTAGACTAGCCGAGAACTTAAAAATCCTAGAGTATACTTGAATACCTTCGCGGGGATATATAAAACTTAGAAAACGGACCTAAAATGAGCAAGTTATGATTTTCCGAAGAATTAGACGAAAACTATATTTTTAACAGCTTTGTAAAAAGCTGATGGAAAAATAAAAAGGTAACTTTTGAGTATTTTTGCACATTTTTAGCCGAAACGGCGTACTCGGAACCACTAGTAACTTATGTATATTACTTGGGAGCGTTGGAAGAATTATAAAACGTTCCTAACATGAAAACTATCGATAAAACACGAGACCGGGAAAATATATATAATTTTTAATTACTATTCACAGCTTTTGTATATATGTTGTTTAACGTCAAGAAAAACACAACGGACATGAACCTTAGCAAATATTTGAATGTTATGATTATTTCATTTACAAAGGTACATATTTTATTACTAAATTACTTTACGAACATATATGGGTGATAAATGGATTTCATAAAATGCATATGATACATATTTCAAATCCTAAGACGACTTATATATTTTTAGGTCGTGGTTGAGTTTTCACGCGTAGAAACTCGTTTTCATTATACTAGCGTACGTTGATTTCTAAGGTGAGTTTATAGCCCCGCTCTTTCTATACTTGTTTTACAAACTGGGGTGAGAAACATGCAAAACTCTTTTATGGACCAAAACTATTGTTTATGCTATTACGTGGATTAGCCTAAGCCCTGTTATGTCCCATTATGCCCAACTCATGAACCGTTAATTCCTGCTGGGAAGCGCGAATGTTATAAATAGATCTATTGGGAGTAACGCCCCCGTTCGGTTTGACCGGATAGGCAAACGAACGTATACCATGTCGAAACACAAGTGTCTGGGATAAACACTTGCCGGGCACCTATATTTGATTACATGCTCTTTGAGCATGCACACTGTTATAGCTTCGGTTGCATGAACTTAGTGCTAGCGTAATAGACTGTTTTTATATGACATTATATGTGTTGTAATGCTCATATGCTAAACTCATGGTCCAAACTTATGATTTTACTGCTTTAAACCTATAGGCTCACCAGCTTTTTGCTGACTTTTAGCATGTTTTTCTCAGGTGCTTGACTTATCTATAAGTGATCTTTTGAAGGCTTGGCTTGGCAAGGTCATAGGCACATTTGGAGTGGAATAAATTTCCCACACTTAACTACTTTTGTATTTGGGACAACTAAAAACTTTATGGGCCTTGTACTCCAAATTTGACTATGATGTCAACTTACAACTTTTAAGTTAATGTATGTTTTAAACGGGTTTTGAAAATCCGTTCTTTATTATCTTGTGTTGTGATTACCGATTTACGTAGCACCCCATGACCCGAATGCTTCCGCTATACCAGAATTTTGGGGGTGTTACAGATTGGTACCAGAGCCAAGGTTATAGAGAACTAGGTACATATAAATCCTAAACTATAACCGCTTTTTACAAAAACAAGTCCCTATGACAGCCACTTGCCAGCCAGCCTTGTTCGTCACTTTACATGTTGATTACTTATCTTAGCTATGTATTATGCTTTACCGTTATATATATATACATACATATATATATATATATATACTATAAGTATTTCTATATACTTACACACTTATACCGTCTTTGTCACAGACCATGCCTCATTTTGACGTCATCGAAACGATCTTGCACACTAGCACCTCACCACCTCGCCAGATCACACCAAACTCAGATGACCCCTACATGAGGGTACTTCGGGCTTTCAACGCCTCGAATCCTGACACTACTGAGCCTGTATCTACCTCATCATTACCCATACAACCTACATCCACTCCCATAGCTGACATCACTACTACTCAGACTACCCCTACTCGCCGTACAGCCCGCATACGTGTCCCAGGACGCCGAATGCGATACTCAAACTTACCATCCTCACCCCCGAAGAGGACCCGGGCTGTTTACATGGGTACATCCACCACTCCATTATCATTATCACCAGCCTCATCACCCACTCACTCACCACTCCGTCAGAGGCTCAGAAGGGCCACCGAGTCATATTCAGAGGAATCAGAGGAAGATCCGAAAGAGGAGTCGGATCCAAAAGGGGAGTCAGACCCAGATGAGGATCCGGAAGAGGAGTCGGATCCAAAAGAGGAGTCAGACCCAGATGAAAATCCCGAAGAGGAGCCCCTACCAACAGAGCATGCACTTGTTGAGACTACACCAGTTGAGCATGCCCAGGGAGGTGCATGCTTACAGAAAGAAGGCAAACAAAGTATTGAGGAGGTTCAGGGTATTTTCGAGACGGGACAGAGCTCGAGAGCAGCCCAGATTCAGGGTGGTGATACAGATGTGCCTATGGGGCTAGGGTTGAGGGCTGCTATGATACAAGCTAGGGAAGAGCAACATGATACTGATGAGGAGATATGGAAAGATATTGAGTGTGTTCAGAGCATTCCACCCAGAGCAGTCAGCTCGGACTATGTACCTTCCTCTCCATCATTCATACCACCATCACCAGCTGAGCCACACTCACCACTGCCTGACATTCCAGACTCGCCACTGCCTAACACTCTAGACTCACCAATGACAGACATTCCAGATGATGTATCCACACCTAATCCCCCTGACTATGATTTGAGTACTCTTGATTCGATATGGACCCGTCTTTATCAGCAAGCCAGCGTACTGGACGACCATACTGATCAGCTGGAAGGGTTACAACCAGCACGTTTTGAGCAGGTTTTTATACAGTTGGCTAATCATGCCAGTTTACTTGATGTCCACACAGATCAGCTGGAGAGGCTGGGGAGACTGGATGTGCGGACAGATAGACATGACAGAGAGCTTACAGATGTGCGTCGCCAGATAATGGATATTGGGAGAGATCAGGATAGAGCTTGGGATGCGGAGTGGACCACTTGGCATAGGATGCATGAGATGGAGTCAGTGATTGCTGGGGTGACAAGGGCGGAACAAGAGGACCGTTGGGAGGTCTTAGTGTCCAGGAGACGCATTGCACAATTGGAGTCCACTGTAGGACGATTGGAGTTTGCTGTGGAGCGATTGACAGGAGAGGTGGAGCGATTACGCCGTGAGCGTACTCGAGACTAGTGTTGTTGTACTAGATGATGCTAGCTTAGTGTTGTTGTACTAGATGATGCTAGCTTAGTGTTGTTGTACTTTCCTTTCATTCGAACCTTGTATTTCCATTATGTATTCGAAGCTCGTACTTTCCTTCGATGCACCATGAGCTTGTAATTTTGTGAACACATATTGATCTTAATCTATGACAAGCTTGGTTGTTTACTCTATTGTGCCATTCGTTCTGAGAATGATCTTATTTATGTACTCTACATGTGGTGACTATGTACTTGTGTGATAATAAACCTTCCATATGGAATCTCATTTGTCTCTATCTTTTGTTTGTGTTGTAGCAAAATGGCTCCTAGAAAGAAGTCAAACAGAACCACACGAGCCAACCCAGGCCCAGCTAAGGCTACCGCCACTGTTCCACCTACTGTTAACCAAGCAATGTTAGACCAACTGGTGGATGAGAGAGTAGCGGCAGCTTTAGCCGCAGCCAACGTAACCACCTCCACCACCACTGTTGGCACTTCCAGACCAAATCGGGGTAATGGTCGAGGCTGCAACTACCAAGATTTTCGCAAGATTATGATAGGGAGTTTCGGAGGATCTGAAGGAGCAGTGGTATTGGTTAGATGGATTGAGAAATTGGAAACTGTGTTCAGGATAAGTAGTTGTGCAGATGAGGATAGGGTGAAGTATGCATCATTCACCTTCACTGATGCTGCTCTAACCTGGTGGAATAACTATCTGAAGTCTGCCGGGTATGACACTGCTTACTCAATGCCATGGGAAAACTTTAAGGAAATGGTACTTAAAAAGTACTGCCCCCGCAATGAGGTCATGAAGCTAGAGGTTGAATTTTGGAATCTCAAAGTTCAAGGTACCAACATGGCTGCTTACAACCAGCGTTTTCAGGAACTAGCTTTGTTGTGTCCTGAAATGGTCCCGACTGAGACCCGTTTACTGGAAAGGTACATTAGAGGATTACCCCAATCCATCAAGGGTAGTGTCACTACTTCCAAGGCTGCTAATCTCCATGAGGCAATGGAACTGGCCAACCAGTTGATGGATCAAATTGTTGAGGATACCCCAATGGAGGTGACTGATGGCAAGAGGAAATGGGATGACCTTTCTGTCAACAACAATAACTCAAACACCACTTTCTCTAACAAGAAACAGAAAGGCGCCAAGGTATATGCAGCAGGAACCACCGAGAAGAAAACTTATGCTGGAAAACATCCACTGTGCAACCGTTGCAAGCTTCATCACAGCGGACCGTGCACAGTGAAGTGCAAAAACTGTCAGAAAGTTGGGCATATGATCAGAGATTGTAGGTCGAGGACACTTGCCACTGTACAGACAGCACCTGGACAGAACCCGAAAGCTAATGTGACCTGTTTCGGATGCGGAAAGAAAGGACATTACAAGAATGAATGCCGCGAACAGAGGAACCAGGGTGCTGGGGGTAATCAAGACAACAATGGGAACAAGGGAAATCAGAAAATTGGTGGGAACCAAGCTTACCCAGTGAAACAAGAAGGAGCCCGCGGGAGGGTCTATGCTGTGGGCAGGGTGGAGGCCCAGGAGGACCCGAACGTCGTGACGGGTACGTTTCTTTTAAATAACCGTTATGCATCCATATTGTTTGATACGGGAGCAGATAAGAGTTTTGTTTCATCTGCATTTAGCCCACTACTAAATATTGCCCCGACCGCCTTAGACAACGTATACAATGTGGAACTAGCTAATGGGAACGTAGAAAGGGTAGATACAATCATAAGAGGTTGCACCTTAAACCTACTAAATCATCCTTTCAACATCGACCTTATGCCAGTAGAATTGGGTAGTTTCGATGTCATTATTGGCATGGACTGGTTGTCGAAATATCGTGCTGCCATTATTTGTGACGAGAAAATCGTTCGACTGCCTTACGGAGACGAAGTCCTGATTGTTGAGGGCGACCGAAGTGATAGGAGAAGTGCATCCCGGTTAAACATAATCTCTTGTACGAAGGTTCAGAAGTACATCGAGAAGGGATGCCATCTTTTCCTAGCACAAGTAAACATGAAGGAAGAAACGGGGTCAGAAGGAAAACGTTTGGAAGATGTACCAATCGTGAGAGACTTTCCAGAGGTCTTCCCCGAAGAATTACCTGGACTCCCGCCGACCCGACAAGTTGAATTTCAAATCGATTTAGTGCCTGGTGCCGCGCCTGTGGCACGAGCACCTTATCGATTAGCTCCGACAGAGCTCCAAGAGCTATCAAACCAATTGTCGGAACTTTCAGAGAAGGGATTCATAAGACCGAGTTCTTCACCTTGGGGAGCCCCTGTCTTGTTCGTTAAGAAGAAGGATGGAACATTTAGGATGTGCATTGATTATCGGGAGCTAAACAAACTAACCATCAAGAACCGCTACCCACTCCCGAGAATCGACGATCTCTTTGATCAACTGCAAGGTTCAAGCGTTTACTCAAAAATTGATCTGAGATCCGGATATCACCAACTGAGAGTTCGAGAACAAGATATTCCAAAAACGGCATTTAGAACCCGTTACGGGCACTACGAGTTCCAAGTTATGCCTTTTGGTTTAACCAATGCACCAGCTGTATTCATGGACCTTATGAACCGGGTGTGCAAGCCATACTTAGACAAATTTGTGATCGTCTTTATCGATGACATTCTCATTTACTCTAAGAACGAGAAGGAGCATGAGGAACACCTCAGAAAAATTCTGGAACTGTTAAAGGAGGAGAAATTGTATGCTAAGTTTTCTAAGTGTGAATTTTGGATACCGACTGTACAATTTTTGGGTCATGTGATCGATAGCCAAGGCGTTCACGTGGACCCTGCAAAGATCGAGTCAATAAAGGATTGGGCGACACCTACAACACCTACCGAAATACGCCAATTCTTAGGACTTGCTGGTTATTACAGAAGGTTTATTGAAGGGTTCTCAAAAATAGCTAAGCCTTTAACCAAACTAACTCAGAAGGATATAAAGTTTGAATGGGGAGATAAGGCAGAGGAAGCTTTCCAACTCCTTAAAGATAAGTTGTGTAGTGCACCCATTTTGGCCTTACCAGAGGGCAGTGAAGATTTTGTAGTTTACTGTGACGCTTCACACAAAGGTTTAGGAGCCGTCTTAATGCAACGAGAGAAGGTGATAGCATATGCCTCTCGACAACTGAAAAAGCACGAGAAGAATTATACTACACATGACTTAGAATTGGGGTCAGTAGTGTTTGCACTTAGAATTTGGAGACACTACCTCTATGGCACCAAATGTGTAGTTTACACCGACCACAAGAGTTTGCAACATATCCTTGACCAAAAGGATCTTAACATGAGACAACGCCGTTGGTTAGAATTGCTCAGCGATTATGATTGTGAGATTCGATACCATCCGGGTAAAGCAAACGTAGTAGCAGATGCACTTAGTCGAAAAGAACGACCAAAACCTCTGAGAGTACGATCGTTGGGTATGACAATCATTTCACCCCTTCCATCAAAAATCCTTGAGGCTCAGACCGAGGCACTCAAGGAAGAGAACAGACCCAATGAGAAAATCTATGGTATGCCTGAAAATGAAAATGGTTTTGTGAAGAGATCTGATGGAGTGTTGTGTTTCAAGGACAGGAGTTGGGTTCCACTCTACGGAGGGATACGTGACCTCATTATGCACGAATCACACAAGTCTAAATACTCTATTCACCCGGGAGCCGATAAAATGTACCTTGATCTAAAGAAACTATACTGGTGGCCAAACATGAAGGCCGACATTGCTAATTATGTCAATCACTGTTTGACTTGTTCCAAAGTCAAAGCTGAACATCAGCGGCCATCAGGTTTGCTTGTGCAACCAGAGATTCCCGAGTGGAAGTGGGAACGCATAACAATGGACTTTATCACCAAACTGCCAAGGACATCAAGCGGTTACGACACGATTTGGGTAATCGTTGATCGCCTCACTAAGTCCGCGCACTTCCTTCCAATTAAAGAGAACGACAGCATGGACAAACTTGCAAGATTGTATATTAAAGAAATTGTTGCACGTCATGGTGTCCCAATTTCCATAATTTCTGATCGTGACAGTCGATTCACCTCTAACTTTTGGAGGTCACTCCAGGATGCTTTGGGAACAGATCTCGATATGAGTACTGCATATCACCCACAAACAGATGGTCAAAGTGAGAGGACTATTCAGACTCTAGAGGACATGCTTCGTGCATGTGTCATTGATTTTGGCAACGGCTGGGATAGACACTTACCCCTAGCCGAATTCTCTTACAATAACAGCTATCACACCAGCATCAAAGCTGCACCCTATGAGGCACTCTATGGCCGAAAGTGCCGATCACCGGTATGTTGGGCTGAAGTCGGAGATAGCCAACTTACTGGTCCTGAACTGATACATGAGACGACAGAGAAAATTGTGAAGATCAAAAGCCGAATGCAAGCGGCTCGCGATCGTCAAAAGAGCTATGCGGACAAAAGACGAAAGCCTCTTGAATTCCAAGTAGGAGATCGAGTCATGCTAAAGGTATCACCATGGAAGGGCGTTATACGTTTCGGTAAGCGTGGAAAACTAAATCCCCGATACATTGGACCATTCAAAATCCTTGCCAGGATTGGGCCGGTAGCTTACCGACTAGAGTTACCTGCAGAACTCAGCGCTGTACACAACGTCTTTCATGTGTGCAACTTGAAGAAGTGCCTTTCCGGTGAAGAAGTCATCATACCTTTGGAGGAAATCCACCTTGATGAACGACTACACTTTATTGAAGAGCCCATCGAAATCATGGATCGGGAAGTCAAACGGTTGAAGCATAGTCGTATTCCGATTGTCAAGGTTCGATGGAACTCAAGAAGAGGACCCGAATTCACGTGGGAACGTGAAGATGAAATCAAAACTAAATACCCTCATCTTTTCGCATCTTCATCTAATAACACGAATTGAATGTCGGGACGACATTCAAATGAGGCTGGGAGACTGTGACAATCGGTAATTTTCCACACCTTATTTTAATAATAAATCCTTATTTATTATTACACACTTAGTTTTTGAGCATGCTTTAGCTCACTCGACAAAGTTTTGGGAAGTCATCCCGCACATTGAAACATGTCAGACTAGTTATTTTGGTCATAAGGACAACTTATATAACTTATGACATTACTAACAATTAAAATCTTTAATTAGTTAAGTATATTTATTTAACAAACATTTTACCTATACAAATGATCACACGAGGTACCCAATGCTCCTAATAAATATTTTTCTTACATTTTATTACTTCCTAAATGATTTCTCAAGTGCCAAAAATATTTCCTTACGTTTATTGCAAATTCTTTATTTAAACGTTTAAAAACGCATAACTTTTGTTAACTTTTAAACTAATACCCAATACATATTTTTACTACCCAATACATCCAAAATACACATTTTTATATCTCCTAGGGGAGACAATGAGCCACCCTTTTGTTCCACAATTATTTACCACATTTATTTTTGTTAATACTTGTACTAATTTTTCCCAACACAACTTGAAACATGGAATTAATGAGGGTGGCTAGGACAACTCTTTGCCCCCCTCCTTTCCCTTAAATTTCGCCAACCACAAGGACCATGTCATAATACATTTTTGACCACTTTGACCCAAGGGATTATATATACATGAACTAGGTACATGATACTTACAAAAGAAAAAAAGAAAAAAATATCACCACCACTCATCCCTACATACCATTCGATCTAGGGCAAGAACCAAAGGGGAAGGGAAAATCTTGACAAGATCTAGTGATTTTCAAGATATATTCGGGTAGTATAAATATATTTTGGAGCTTCGGGTTACCCTTTGTGATCACATCTTTCTACCTACATACATACATACGCTACTAGTAAGTCTAAAAATCTTTCTTTATGATTTTACTTACTCATCTTGATGATGATTTTTACTTAGATCATGATTATGTTGATTTTTAAACTCATATATAGCATTTATCACCCTTATTACATATATGTTTGTTTATGATCCTAGTGATTTTTAAACATATTTAACATGAATATTACTTACTAAAAATGGCTAGGTTCATGTCCAAACACATGATAAATTTTATTGTACAAGTTATGATTTACATGAGCTATATGTGATCTATATGTTTTCCTACTCCAAGTTTAATTATTTTTGAGACTTGACATATATATTAAGTTGTTAACATAGCCTTGAAACTATTGTTATTGTTGGAAGAGTTTTGGGTAAATACTAGGATGATTTTGGGAGTTGATTTACCTAGATCTAAAGACTTCATGTAATAAAAATGAGATTGGGTAACTTATATACTATGCTGTCCCGAAACTGTTGCTACAGAAAAATGGGTTTTCAAAACATAAAATTTGGTTCAAAATATAGGATATAGACTTAATAATGAAAACATAGCCGCTTGAACGGGTTAAAACGGACTTATAACGAAAAAGATATACTATTTTCAAGATTTAACGACGAAAACTATATTTTCTGAAAATATAGAAACTGTCCCGATTTTCTAGCTATGAAAACTGAGGTTAAATGATGTTTAGACTAGCCGAGAACTTAAAAATCCTAGAGTATACTTGAATACCTTCGCGGGGATATATAAAACTTAGAAAACGGACCTAAAATGAGCAAGTTATGATTTTCCGAAGAATTAGACGAAAACTATATTTTTAACAGCTTTGTAAAAAGCTGATGGAAAAATAAAAAGGTAACTTTTGAGTATTTTTGCACATTTTTAGCCGAAACGGCGTACTCGGAACCACTAGTAACTTATGTATATTACTTGGGAGCGTTGGAAGAATTATAAAACGTTCCTAACATGAAAACTATCGATAAAACACGAGACCGGGAAAATATATATAATTTTTAATTACTATTCACAGCTTTTGTATATATGTTGTTTAACGTCAAGAAAAACACAACGGACATGAACCTTAGCAAATATTTGAATGTTATGATTATTTCATTTACAAAGGTACATATTTTATTACTAAATTACTTTACGAACATATATGGGTGATAAATGGATTTCATAAAATGCATATGATACATATTTCAAATCCTAAGACGACTTATATATTTTTAGGTCGTGGTTGAGTTTTCACGCGTAGAAACTCGTTTTCATTATACTAGCGTACGTTGATTTCTAAGGTGAGTTTATAGCCCCGCTCTTTCTATACTTGTTTTACAAACTGGGGTGAGAAACATGCAAAACTCTTTTATGGACCAAAACTATTGTTTATGCTATTACGTGGATTAGCCTAAGCCCTGTTATGTCCCATTATGCCCAACTCATGAACCGTTAATTCCTGCTGGGAAGCGCGAATGTTATAAATAGATCTATTGGGAGTAACGCCCCCGTTCGGTTTGACCGGATAGGCAAACGAACGTATACCATGTCGAAACACAAGTGTCTGGGATAAACACTTGCCGGGCACCTATATTTGATTACATGCTCTTTGAGCATGCACACTGTTATAGCTTCGGTTGCATGAACTTAGTGCTAGCGTAATAGACTGTTTTTATATGACATTATATGTGTTGTAATGCTCATATGCTAAACTCATGGTCCAAACTTATGATTTTACTGCTTTAAACCTATAGGCTCACCAGCTTTTTGCTGACTTTTAGCATGTTTTTCTCAGGTGCTTGACTTATCTATAAGTGATCTTTTGAAGGCTTGGCTTGGCAAGGTCATAGGCACATTTGGAGTGGAATAAATTTCCCACACTTAACTACTTTTGTATTTGGGACAACTAAAAACTTTATGGGCCTTGTACTCCAAATTTGACTATGATGTCAACTTACAACTTTTAAGTTAATGTATGTTTTAAACGGGTTTTGAAAATCCGTTCTTTATTATCTTGTGTTGTGATTACCGATTTACGTAGCACCCCATGACCCGAATGCTTCCGCTATACCAGAATTTTGGGGGTGTTACACACTCATTCAGCCTTACTAGGTGCTTGTCATCTAATTTAACATACTCAAGCGTCAAACTTGTTAGCATTGACATTGGACTCAAATTTTCCACAGATAACCATGCATTCTTCACCTCTAACTCAACAAGATTATGACCTGCATAAAAAAACAGAACAATCAGCACTAAAGGAGGATAATTTTTACAAAATACTACAGTCTCATAATTTAGCATGGTTGAACATCGTGCAAGTTCAAAAGAAGATATGTCATTTCATAATCATCATTAATAACCCTTATTTTATTTAACTGAGACCTGCTATACGATAGGAAAATTAAACTAAGGTTGTCATTACGAATTGCACATTTGATCAATCACCTTAATGGAAAAGTATGTTTGATATGACTAGGGAATGCTTAGTCACATAACCATAACTAAAATCCTACTGATATGAATAAGAATTATGTCTGACTGGTAGGATCACGCACAAAACCGATACATCCATCGTATTTCCGCCGTGTTAGAAGGTCTAGTAATGCTACTGATCTATGATCCTATCTCAGCAATTCTCTATACGCTATCTGTCATGCGTCACAGTTAGTTAAGTAGTTAGAAGTCACTGATATTTCTGTTTCTGTAGAAGTCTTGTATATTCTATGCGTAATAAATACACGACTCGATCTCATTTGTCAACATGAAATCCAATACAGAGTAACACACACATAGTTGATTCTAATACTCGACTGCTTAGGATACACATAAATACATATTAACACCAATCAACCACCAATTAACATCAGTTACTCGTTCTACGTAGTTTAGGCGAAAATTCACAACTAACGTTAGATAATTGACAATAACGACACAAATTTAATCAATTTTACAGCATCGTTACTATCAATACCAGTTTATCAATCAATTTACAACAACACTACATACAGAATAAAAGCAAGATTAAGATTAGCATAAATAACAAACTTACAATACGAAGAAACCAACGACAGAAGAACTGATTGATGAGTGTGTGAATACTCATCATTTTTAGTCAATCTGAACTGCAAAAACATTTAAAAACACTCAAATATGTATCAAAATGCTAAAAATAATCCAAAATTGTGTTTTATATGTTTTAGATGCAAAATGAGTAAAAACAGATGAAAAACGTACAAAGTTTGCATAATTGGCAGTTTCAGTCCCCCAACTTTCAAAACTTGTCAAAATTAGTCCCTGAGCATTTATTTTGAAAGAAAAGTCAACCCAAGTCCTTTAAAAATCAAAAGTTATAAAAAATGGACTTTGGGTAAAAAGTTTTAAAGATTGACAGTTTTGGTCCCTCTAGTTTCACATTTGACAGAAATGGTCCTTGGGATTTCAAATTTTGGGAATTATCACTTGTGGTCTTTTGGTTACTTATTTTGGCAAGAATGGTACCTGGGTGAAAAGTTTTGGAAAATTTCAAGTTTGGTCCTCCAAGTTTCACAAGTTGGCAAAACAGGTCCCTGGAAATTCAAAAAAATGGAATAATCAACTTTGGTCCGTGTACTATTCAAATATGACAAGAATGATCCTTGTTATAGCTTTGGAGAAATTACAAGCCAAGTCCCTAAAATTTCAGCTCATTACATTTTTGGTCCTTGTGATTTGTAACTAATTAAACCAAATTAAGCCCTTTATATACATAACCCCAAAACAAAATCCAAACACTAAATACCCAACACCCTAGCCCACTCCCTTCCCTGATCCACCATACCAGCCCAATACCACCCTGGCCCAAATACCACCACCCCCGTTTTTTTATTAATACCCAGTCAATACCAGGTCAAACCACACAATAAACTCAGCCCTTTCTTCTTCCCCTTGCCGCCAAATCCAAACAAACACATCCCTGCCATCTCCAACAATCTTGTCCCCTCCTCCTTCCTCCACCATCCTACCTCAGCCACCCTACACCACTCCCATAAGTCAACCCCAGCACCCCACTCACTCTTGTCCTCCACGTCACCAATCCACAAATGGGCATAAAATGAATTAAGGACTGTGATGATTCAAAAATGGATTCAAGGGCTGGGATTTAATCCCAAGAAACACAGAAGAGGAGACAAACAAAAAAGAAAAGAAAAAGAAAACCCTCCTGAACTCAGTTATATATATAGATTATGTAGCCAAGTTATAAGGCATTAGGACATTAGGATTTAGCTTTAGTTTTAATTAGTTTTTAGTTTATTTCTCAAATGTAATGTATTGTTTTATCAATTGCAGCCAAATCTTTAAATTTCTTGTTCAAAGGTACTATTTTTAATCTAAATTTTATTTGCTCATTGTCTTTTTCTTTAGCCTATTTAACTGCTTATTTATGATCACATATTGCTTATTTAGTCTTTCCTTTACTTATTCCATGATTGCTTAACAAAGTTGCAGCTTTGAAATTACCTTGTCTTCAAAAAAATACTAAAACTGCCCAGCAAGGGAGTGTTTGGGACAAGCTTTCTGGTTACTAAAAAAAACTTCTTTTGAACAAATTCTGAATTTAGATTCTACTTAGGTTAGTGTAGTTAGTAGATTTAGAGTACAATTTAGCATTATTATGAAGTTTGATGGCTGTTTTGTTTGTATCTTAAAAACCCAGGGCCATAGCTGTTTCAAAAATGAGTCAGGGTAGACTTGGATTTAAGCTTTAAGATGGTGTAGTTCTTGCTTAGCTTAGTCCTATGTTGATCTAAACGCATGTGCAACATCTGGTCTTGGACCTTTTCTAGACAAATCTCACCATTTGACCCAATTGGGACCCCTGCTGCATCAGGTCCTAACAGCCCCCAATGAGGGATTTTTCATTTCCTTATTTTGAGGAATCAGGACTTGGAATTTAGTTTTTAGATTATTTGGCAGCTTGAATTTATGCTAGTAGTTTTATTTCATTTTTATGAATTTTTCTTGATAGCTTATTAAGCCTCTAAAGTTACCCCTCTGACCTATTCCACCATATTGCAGCCTAGGGTATGTTCAGCTTATTAGTGATTTGTAGTTAGTTTATCTTCTTATTTCTGTCCCATAGTCCTCATTTAAGTTCCTCCTTAGAAACCTATTGATATTTCCCTTTAGTTTAGCTTATCAGTTGTCTTATTAGCTTTTCCAGTTTTCATATTTTTTGTCTTAAGTCTGCTTTCACTGCTCTTTAAAAATTGCCTTGGTTTCTGCTTATTAAATCTGATATGGAATAAGTCTTAGTTATAATAATTGTTTGTTCTCATGTGTTTAGTTAGATTGCTGATTTTGATTTTTCAAATGCTCATTTTAAGTTCCTTCAAGCATGAAACTTTGTATGATTATCATTTGGTAGCTATTCTAATTACTGCCTATCCTTATAGATTTTAGTTTGAGCTTCTCACAAGCTTATGAATGGCATGAGATCAACCCCCAAGGGCTGCCACATCAGACTTGACCAAACCCCCTAGTTCAGTTTCTAGTGGCTTATTCATGGCTTACAATAAGCATTTCTGAACTGCAGCCCTGCAATGTTTGACTGTCTCAAACAGTCATTTAGGATTTAATGGCATAAATTTGATTTAGCTTTGCATCTTTATCATTCTAGTAGTTTGTAGCATAGATTTATATTTTTGAGCTTGTTTCTTGAGGTCATGAGTTGAAGTTTGTAGAATTGAGTAGCTTTAATTACTGAGTTGATAGATAGGTGTTTGAACCTTGTAGCTTATTTGCTCTGCTTATATTTGCCTTGAAGTGTGCTATTGAGACTGCTTGTTCAGCCTTTTTGCAATTAGTTGTGACAACTTAAGCTTATTCTTAGCTTATCAACTGAGTATTCTAGCTTGAAAGTTACATGTGGTCAGCTTGTGGTTAACTTTTGCAGCCTATATCTCCTTGTTGATACCCATTTGAGCTTTTGACTCAATGTAGCACACTGATCCACATCAGTGTGTTGTGCCCATTTCACGAGCCCACATCTTGTTAGATAGTCAAGCTTCTCCTGAGCTCTTTCACTTTTTGGGAAGCTTGTAGTACAGGGTTGTTAATTCAAAGCTTATTCTAGCCTTTAAAGCTTATTGTATAAGCTTTTCTGCAGCCTGCAACAAAGACCATAAGACCTGTTTAGTTGTAAGTTTGTGGATAAGCTTGTTTCTGCTTGTTGGCTTGAATCAGTGAGATTCTTAACTTGTTACAGCTCAATCTAAGTTCACTCAGCTTGTATTTAGCTTAATTTATGTTTGTGTTCAGTATTATAGCTTATCAGTAGCTTGCTCTTCATCAAAAGCCTCATTTTCAAGCTTATTACTAAACTGTGGGGCTTATTTGATTGCACGCTTATTTCTCAATTCCAATAAAATTCCCTTCACAAAAGTTTGTCATTTACAGTAGGTTAATAGTTTTGTAAAAGAAAAACAAGAAAAAACCAAATTTAATTTTAGTGATAGCTTCTATTTAATAGAAATTATCTTTTTAATTTTCCTTTTTAGCTTATTATTAAGCAATTTCACATTTTTATATTTTTCTTAGATTTCTTTTATATTAAAATAATTTTAGGAATTTAGTGTGTATTAATTTACACACCTTTTATAAGACCAAAACCGGACCAAAACGACGAAAAACCGATAAATAAATGCCAAATATATGTGTTTTTGTGTTTGTGATTGTGCAGGTACGAATATTTTGAAAAGTGGACTAAAAGAAAGAAAAACGACACAAACGAGCACGAGATTTGGAATTAACACAAAATTACGGGATCGTCGTTGATTTTGTTTGGAGCATAGTGATGATTGTTGAGATTTTTAAAGATAAGCTTTGAAGATTATTGGAAGATTAGTGAGATTGACCGAAGCCCAACTAGTGCCCTTTCCTTGTTGCAAGCCATGAAGGAGATTCTTTATCAAAGCCCAAGATTAAACTTTTATTGAAGGTCCATTACATTGGATCTACTAGTCTGCTTCTCCCCGGCAACGGCGCCAAAAACTTGATAAAATCGTTTTAGTATAGGTTTATTTTACCGAAGAAATGCTCGCGATAGTATTTCCCCGGGTCGTTCTCCCAACGAAGGTTGAATGGAGTCTTGATTTTCGGTTCGTGAATCGTGAAATGAATAGTGAGAGATAATAGTGATTTTTGGAGTTTTTATACTACAATAGCAAACGTAAACTAAAAGGCAACAATTAAGCATATAAAATGATCTAAAAGAAATAAATGGGAAATATGTTTGCTAAGTGACGTGAAAAGTTCATTAAGTATGGACTAAGGCTGAAGTGAATTTTTGAATATCGTTTTGAAAAATCGTGTTTTGTTAAGCCTTCCTCTACTTTGTATATATATTTCTCTAAAAATTGAAAAATTCAAAACACTTTTCCTAAAGTGTTTACAAAATACCAAAAAAATAATAAAAGTTACAGCCTCGACTCGACCGAAAGGAGGAGCGTTGTAAACCAAATAAGCTTAACAACATAAGAATGCGTGAAATTAGTTATTTATCGGATTACTTCAATTCAACAACCGATTAAGCGGGAAAATTCTTTTCTCTCGTTTCGTCGCGAGTAGTTTTGAAGGAAACGATTACGATTAACGTAACGTTTTAAAAAAGAAAATAACAGAAAATAAAAGTTTGAGATTTGTTTTTCAGTAAAATAATAAAAATCCAAAAATATTTTTCTTTTTCATATTTGATTTTTACTTTTATTTTGATTTATTTTTATGATACGAAAAACCAAAAATAATCTTCTTATCCTCTTATCGTTTGATTCTTTTTCTCTAATCCTCTAAACCGATAATTATTTTTCTTTCTCCCTCTTATGTTTAATTCTTATGGCGGATACGCGAAGTATGGAGGAATTACTACGAATACCCGTACGTATTGAAAAGGCCATCGTTATTCCACCAATTCTTGCGGATGAATATCAAATAAATGTCGAGTTACTTAATTTCATCGATCCTTTCTTTGGTTTTGAAAACGATGATCCTTATTCCCACATCAGTAGATTTTACCTAATAACTGGAACGTTCAAAATAAATCAAGTGCCTGATGATGTGGTGAAGTTAATCTTGTTTCCGTTGACACTTAAAGGAGCAGCCAAGAGATGGCTTGATTATGAACCTCCTAATTCAATCACCACTTGGGATGATTTGGCGTCAAAGTTTGTGAATCGATTTTATCCTCATTCCAAAACAATTGAGCTCAGAAAAGAAATCATTAATTTTCAACAATGTTTTGATGAGACTTTCGCTGAGGCTTGGGAGAGATTCAAAGATTTAATGAGAAAATGCCCACATCACGGTTTTTCAGAATTACACCAAGTCGATACGTTCTATAATTCTCTGACACAATCCGATCAAGATTCACTTAATACTGCCGCCGGTGGCAATATTATGACTCGAACGCCAAAAGATGTATTGACTATCATCGAGAATAAATCGCGGGTTCCCGTTTCCCGAAACAAACAGTGGCTACCAGAGCCCGTGCAAGCCGTCGACCCAAGTTATGATAATTACGGTGATTCATATTCTTATTCCGAGTGTTCAGCTTCCGGTGGCTACACTCTAGAGAACGTTTATGCTTATACTGGACTTACGATTCCTACTACTTCTTCTTCTTTTCCTAAAGTAGTGGAACGTGAAACCGAGGTGACAAAGGACATGGTTCTTTCTAATGATAAGGAAAGTATCAAAGACGTCTAACCTCCGGTTGTCCAAGTTTCAAAACTCGAAGTTGCTCCTCTTGAGGAATCTTTTGATACCTTGTCAATGGGGGACAAAGAAGTCAAAATCAATCATCTTGAGGATATTGATGACTTTGTTCCAATCCAAAGGGTATCAAAGAAACCTTTAGATTCGATCTCAGAAACATTCGATATGACTATCACCAATCCTTTATTTGATTTCGATTCTGAATTTGCTCTTAAATCAGATAATCCGATCTTCGATATTCAGAATGAGGAGAGTGATAAGTCCGACATGGAAACCGAGCTGACAGATATACATCATAAGAATGATTCCCTTCTTGAGGAGTTCGTCGATGAACTCACTCACATCATATCTCCACCGGAGTATGATTTTTCTTTTGACCCGGGGGGAGGAGCACTCTATTATAAGAGTTTGTTTATTGAAGAAACAACCCCGACCCTCCCTCCCGAAGTGTTTGTTACAAAGAGCTTTAACAAGAATATTGAAATTAAAAAAATTATGAAATTTGCTTTTGAGGATGAAGAATGGATCTTCATGGTTATCAAGATCTTTCTTCCCTTCTTCACATTTGCTGTGATTTCTTATCTTCTTTATCACTCCACCGGGAGTGAGGATACCGTATTTGACCCTGACATCTTCGTTTTTCGTGCCGGGTGTCCGTTCCATCTGCTCTTCCCAAGGACGAATTAATTCGGGGATCGAGTCAAGCTCATGTGACTCGGTGAACAAAAACAAGCGCTTCGTGGGAGGCACCCCATGCTTATCCTTTTCATCTTCTTAAATTTCTATTTTCTTGCTAACGTGACGTGAGGAGGGCTACCTCTTCCATTTCTTGTGTTTCGTTGTTGTTTGGGAATGTCTAGGATTTTCCCGAATAATGAAGACTCTCGTGCTCGTGGTTTTTGTCTCCTCTCGAGTTTCATCATTCATTGCTTATCAATATATATCCTAATCTTATCGACTAACATTTATCTTTTGGCATAACTAATAAACGGCCTTAGATTTATGTAGGAGAACCCTTGCCTTTTAAACATTGAGGACAATGTTTCGTTTTAGTCTGGGGGGTGATCGTTCGATCTGATTTTTACCTTGCACTTTGCTGTGAACTCTCGCAACTCCGTTTTTCCACCAAAAATATAAAAAAAAAAAAATTTGAAAAAAAAAAGTTGGAAAATTTCAAAAATTTTGAATAAAAATCAATGAAAAAGTCATGAAAAAGCACAAAAAAATGAGAAAAAGTTAAAAAAAAAAAAAAAAAAAGTTGTGCAAAAATATAATAAAGTTTGAATAAGTGTTTTTGACACCTTGTTGACTTTCTTGCTGGCGAGAGTAGGAATAAATATTTTGACTTGACCGGGCGTGTTGAGCCCTAGCTTGTTCCCTTAACCAATGATGATCACATAAGCTTGTACTAGTTTTGTACACCAGGAGCTATAAAATGCGAATTCTTTCTTAAGAATCTGCAAGTTCCCGTACTTGACTTTATACATGCGCAGCTTAAAAGCTTTCGCTAGTCTTTTACATAAGGAGCTAGAAAACGCGAATTCTTCTTCTAGAATTTGCAAGTTTCCGTAACTGACTTTATATATGCGTGGCTGATTATCGGCTAAGTATTCGCTGGTTTTATTATTTGGAATCTTAAATTGCGAAGAGCGAAAAATGATAGATTTTATTTAGAAGTTAGATGCTAAACGTGGAGTAGTGGTTCTCTTTAGAGCTCATGAGAGGTACTTGTGGCTTTTTACTCCCATAAGAAATGTCACCAATATATAATAGATGTTCAGGGTTAATTAGTGGTATTTCGGTTTGAATAATATTTAGTTCTTTGTTTTCTTAAGAGAATTTTTGCTTTAAAAGTTGGGTACATATCAAGGAACATCAAAAATAAGAAAAAAAAGTGAAAAAATCAAAAGTCAAAAGTTGATTATCTATGTGGTTTTGGAGCTACCCGATAAGCTTCCATTGATGTTGAGAAAAAGTCAAGAAAAAAAATGAAAAGTATGAAAAAATGAAAAAAAGTGAAAAATGAAGAAAAGTGAAAGTTGAAAGTTGTATCGAATAAGAGCTTATGTGTATAAATAAGTTGTTGGCGCGTGAGGTGCATATGATAAGTGATTAGTAATCAGTCACATGAGGTGCACGTGATTGTACTCCGCAACTTATATCTTTGATATTGTATGTACCCCAAATTCCTTGATGTGGACCGAATTTCTATTGCAGTGGTTCTTAAGAGAAAATGGATAACTACTTATCGTTTAAACTTAGGTGTTACTATCGGACTAAAAAATAGTGAAACGAGAAAATATGAAGCAATTCATTTCTCAACAAAAATAAAATATTGAGATACAAAACCTAGGAAATGGGAGTAAGAAGTTTCCACAAGTAACTTTTATGAGTAGTGTTAGCATCTAACTTGTAGATAAGCTGTGATCTCGTTTGTACGCTTAGTTTGGGGGCTCGTGAAAAATCAAGGATGACGATTTTTATCCGTACGGTCACTTTTCTATGAAAAGTGTTTCTACTCGTTGACCCTAACAATTATTGCAAAATAATGAAAGTTCAATAAACCGTCACATATATGAAGTATGAAAAGTACAAAAATAGAAGTGTAAGTGGAATAAAGGAATAAAAGGAAAATTTTGGAAAACAGAGCGTTTTCGGGAATAAATGATTTTGTAATCTCTTTTGAACCTCCTTGCTACTTTTCAAAGTTAGTAGAAAGAGTATCGAAATTATTTATCTCAAAAGCGTCATGTGATTACATTGCGTGAGGGCACGGCAATACTTTAGTCGGGGGGATTTTGGTGTGTATTAATTTACACACCTTTTATAAGACCAAAACCGGACCAAAACGACGAAAAACCGATAAATAAATGCCAAATATATGTGTTTTTGTGTTTGTGATTGTGCAGGTACGGATATTTTGAAAAGTGGACTAAAAGAAAGAAAAACGACACAAACGAGCACGAGATTTGGAATTAACACAAAATTACGGGATCGTCGTTGATTTTGTTTGGAGCATAGTGATGATTGTTGAGATTTTTAAAGATAAGCTTTGAAGATTATTGGAAGATTAATGAGATTGACCGAAACCCAACTAGTGCCCTTTCCTTGTTGCAAGCCATGAAGGAGATTCTTTATCAAAGCCCAAGATTAAACTTTTATTGAAGGTCCATTACATTGGATCTACTAGTCTGCTTCTCCTCATGCAATGCGATAAAAAAAATAAAATGGAAATAAAATTGCTTTTAGTTGTCAGTGCACGTGATTCTTTTATGCAACAAATTGCATTCTTTTTGGCTACAAGTTTCAAAAGAAAAGCAATGACCAGCCTTTGTTCTCCAATATTAAATCGAAGAAGGCACGTGTGGTGACATGCTTCTCTAACTCCAACGCATGTGGATTTACAAAAGCAATTCAACATATTTGCAATGGCATGAGTTACAAGGACCCCCCTTAGGGAAGGTTTGTGGAAGAAAGGTGCTGCCGCCGCCTGTACTGTCTGCTTTAATGCTTGTACATTTTGATTAAAATATGTGGGACCCCCCATGTAGACCCCGTCCTTATAGGGCAACCCATTTGCAATAATGAGTACATGGACCTACTATTCCTCAAATGGCATGTCTCGACAAAAGCAAAGGGAAGAAATTGAAGCAGCACGTGGTACTCAATTTCTCCAAAATAATTATTAAGGGCGCGTGATGCTTATTTAGTCTACCACTAGCTTCACTCTCATTCCCACGTCACAGAAAATGAAGTAATCAAATCACACACCAGTGCCAAGTGTAGCATGTCTATTGGCCAAGCCACCTCATTTCTTCCCATTCACCAATCATCACTCGCCACCTCACGTATCATGTGCTGGCAATGATTGGAAGCAACTAGAAGGCCAATAATGAGCTATAAATAGAGGGGACCTTTCAACGATTCAATCATTCTCTCCTTATTACATTTCACACACTTTTTTATTTTACTAGTTTTATTATGTAGTAGTTTTTAGAGTAGCATTCTTTTTTAAAGGCTTAATTGATGTAATAAATTTAGTTTAATTTTAAAAGCTTACTGTACACTCTCTTTTATTGTTTAATGAATATTATTTTTTCTCTTCTTCTCATCTCTTTCTTTTATTTTTCATTATCTTTTATCTAAAATTCTATTTTGGCTAAATAGCTTATTGTAGCTTATAGATTAGCTTATTAAATAAGCACTTTTTATTTCTTAATCTCTTTTCATAACTTCTTTAGTATTATTAGATCTAATAAATTTTAGCTTAATTTCACTTAATCTCTTTTTATTTTAAAAGCTTTTTCTTAAATAAATCTAGTTAGCTTATTACTTTTTATCTAATTAGCTTAATTCTTCTTTTCTTCAATTCAATCTAGCTTTTTAGCTTTGGTTGATTCATAACTAGTATAGATCTACTAGCTTTCTAGCTTTTTGGTTCTATTACTAGTTTGTCTAGATTTAATTAGCTTTTTTTTTTATAGCTTATTGAATCTAGATCTAGTTAATACAATAGCTTAATTGTACTAATGTTGCATAAAGTTGTGATTTTTCTTAGTTTCTCATCACATTCAACATAAGGCGAGGAGCTTAAGGGTTTTATAAGCTTACTTATTAATAAAGCTTAGAGCTTTTCTAGTTTTTATAAAACTAATTAGTGAATAAAGTCAAAAACTTTATTTACTATTTGGTGATATTAAAACTATTAAAGAAGTAAACTTTATAATTTGACAAGTTTATAAAATCGGGTGGTTTATTATTCTCGTCGCGTTAGATCGGGTTCTACTTTCTATCCCTTTTCATTTTTATATAATTAGTTTATTAATCATGTTTGTTGGAATATTTGTTTTTAGTTTGATTGGTATGCGTAACAAGTAGATTATTAGTGTTTGTTAAGTGATATGGATTTGTGATTTAAGTGTGGATTAATAAAAAAGGGATTGTGATTAATAATTAGTGAGATTATTTAGATTTGTAGTTTTATTATTTGAAGGGCAAAAGCCGGATAATAATCAAATTACACATCTAGAAATTATTTTCTTTTTAAAGGATTGTTTTCAAAATAAACCATCGTTGTGAGAAAATAGTCTTGTCTAAGGAATTTAATTCGTCGTCAAACATTAGTCCACACTTAATGAACTTTTCACGTCACTTAGCAAACATATTTCCCATTTATTTCTTTTAGATTATTTTATATGCTTAATTGTTGCCTTTTAGTTTACGTTTGCTATTGTAGTATAAAAACTCCAAAAATCACTATTATCTCTCACTATTCATTTCACGATTCACGAACCGAAAATCACGACTCCATTCAACCTTCGTTGGGAGAACGACCCGGGGAAATACTTTCGCGAGCATTTCTTCGGTAAAATAAACCTATACTAAAATGATTTTATCAGAATTTTTCTAGATTTTTCTCTTTTCATTTGCTATTTTTAATAATTAATATTAGTTTTATTAATAATTAATTAATATTAGATAACTAAATAGTATAAATAGTTTTTATTAAGTACTCCTATGTTTTTATATTTTTCCTAGGTTTAAAATGTCATAAAATATTTTTAGAAAAAGTTTTAGAATTTTTACTATTCATTTGCTATTTTTCTTTAATTTAATTTGTTTAATTAGTATTTAAATCTTAATTAATTAATAATAAATTGAGAAAAAGTAGGAAAAATATATTTTTAGTTTTAAAATTACTTTTATATTATTTCAGAATTTTTAGAATTAACTTTTCATTTTTTCTAGCTTAAATTCATAATTAGTGTATTTTAAATATTATTAATTAGTTATTAAATAGTAATTAATTAATAGTAATTAATTAAATAGTGTAAAAATTAATTTTCTTTTTCTAAAAATTTTCTTTTATCATTAGGATTGTAAAAATGTAATTTTCATATCAGTAGGTATTTTATTTTACAAAACTCGCGTTTTATTTCGTACGTCTACGTAGAATTAAATCAAACGAGCGCGTTTTTAGGTTTAACTCGCGTTTTTAGTATATCTGATCATCAGTAATTGTTTATATAGTGTTTCTAAGTTATTTTCATTCCTCATATCTTAGTGTAATCAATCACTTACTCAAACCCCTTTTCCTGTCCAAATTCACCCGATCACAAACCCATTTTGTTTACCATCACACCTCGTCGGGACATAACGACCCGGGGAAACCCTATACTTCCGCGGAGATTGATTCTAGGCATTTTGACCTTGTTGACCATTCCCTGGTCAATTTAGGTTGACCGTTTGGAGCCAATCACTGATCTACGTCGACAAGACTGAAGCCAGAAATCCGATATCGAAAGCGATTTCATCTCTCCACTTACCCTAGGCAACCACAACTTAACAAACTCACCATCGGTTAAGTACATATCATCAGCCTCTTCCTCACCATCACGGTACGACAGATCATGAAGCTCATTATCAATGCCTATACGTACCGTTTCAACAACTTTTAACTTCGATATCATATTAATGAAAACTGTCTTGATAGGTGTGATAGCTTGTGATGAACTTGAAACAGTACTAGGTCTTGAGTTGAGGTAACGTTTTAACGTGCATTGGTGATTGATTGATCGAAGGTGTGGATATGCAGTTTCGAAAGTTTTGGAAGTGATTAGGCACCGGGATACGTCGGCTAAGTCGTCAAGTCGACTCAGTATTTCGAGAAAAAGAGGTTCAGGGAGTTTGTCCATGGAAACTGAACTGTTTTTTTTTTTTTTTGTTAAGAGAATGAGAGAGTATAATGTGTTGTATTTATAATGACAGTTGAGATATATACTTAAAGTGTAACTAACTTTTATAACAGAACAACTGCCAATAACAATAGTCAATAGTACTGTAACATTAGACGTACTTTCTCTTTACTGTGTTACAAGCGACATGGAAGTAAAACTTCTTTTTATGCAATGTTTGAGGTAAAATAGTAATTATAAAGTGTAAAACTACGAATGTGTTAATCCCTAGTGTGCTCTATAGAAAAGGGTCGAGCTAGTAGAATTGCTAGTTGGTGCTTAGCCACATATAAACTAAATTCATTTTATTTTATTCCAATTTACAAATAAACTAAATTCATTTTATTCAAATAAAAAAATATAAATAAAAAATTGATTTTATTTATTTAATTATACAGCCTTTGATTTTATTTACTCATATTTAACCAAATAAATTACACTCGTGACCTATAGACATTTTCAAGCCCATTTCAAAAATTAAAAAAAAAAAAAAAAAAAAAAAAAAAAACTGCGTCTTCCTTCTTGACACACACACACTCTTTTATTTACACAAAAAACACAAAACGTTCACAAGTACCTTTTTGTCAGAAAAATAGCTCGTCGTCTGCACGAAGAGCTCCCAACTGGCGAGCTACAACGAGCCCCCTCCGGTGTCACAACGAGCTGTGGCGAGCAAACATGGTTGCCACGTATGAGTGGTGAGGTCGAGTGAGGAATGGCACCTTCCCCTCTAATCAACCCATTTTATTAATTAATTGTTGAGCCCATAAGTTAGTTCCTTAATAGGTTTTGCTATTAGCCCACATCATTCATATCAATATTTTGTTAAAAATCAAAAAGAAATAACTTAACGAATATGATAAGTGATGGATTGATCATTGTATGAGTTGTGTCCCGAGAGTCGTGAAGCTAGTCATTAAACACACTTGATGAGCTAACCCATCCAGTAACCCAAAATGTGGATTTGAACTTTGAAGTATTATTGAGGGTTAGGATTATAACAAACTAAAAATTAGATGGCACGATACTTGATTGAGGACAATACCCACATGCTTATGAAAGTTTTTATAAGTCACAAGCCTTCATAAACCAAAGAAGTTGAAATGGACTTATGAGGGATTGAGGGCTTATATTTGGTCAAATGACTTAAATACTCTTCAAAATATTGTTGATCATCACGCAAAAGCTCTATATCTGAATTTAATTTAATATATTTTTATACGACTTTGCATTAATAAGCTTCAGCTCTAACTAATTTGTCAAACAACTTTATAAAAATATGAGACATAACTTCGAGCTTATAACATAATCATCAGCTCTAGCTCATTTCACTAAACATACCTAAAGTGTGCAAATCATCTCACATCAACAATTATCTTGTAAGAGCCCTGAGTATGGTCACAAAGACCTTGCGCATAGGTGGCACGACGCCAAGCTAGCGCCACCACAATGGACCCCTCATGTGCGAAGGCGCGTGTGACGGGCTAGGCTTGAACCAAAGAACATTTTTTTTTTCTTAATTGGTTTTTCGTTTTTGTATTAATTTTGTGTTTTAATTGGGTAAAAAAAAAAAGGAATTGAAAGAAGAAAATGGTGAAGTTGCTAATAAGTTCGGTTGAGCCAACGTGTAATAGTCATTTTGACACTGATTTCTTCTATTTTATTCTCCACTCCCTCCACATAAAAGAAAGGAAGCCCCAAAATCACAAATCAGCAAACCCATGATTGTCATAATCTCCGATGCAGAATTCTGACGTCAGCATTCTTTCATTCAAACCACGCCAAGTTATTCTTCTACTTTCTCAACAATCCAAGATGATCACCCCATCTTCAAATAAACAAGAAAAAATTACTTCCAAAATCACACCAACTGTTGATGAATCTTTAGTTGAGTATTTTCATCGTAACGGGTTCGCTAAAACTGTTAAACGCTTTCAATCAGAAGCTCAAGTTCAGGTCCATTCTCACTCACTTTTTAATATGTCGTACATTTGTTTATTTTACTTTAGAAGGGTCTGTGCTGGAGCTTATATTTTTATAAATCTGTTTGGCGAATTAGTTGGAGTTGAAGCTTATTAATGTAAAATTGCATAAAATACATCAAATTATATTCAGATATATTTTAGCTTTCGTGTGATTATTAACGAATTGGAAACATTATCATATGAGTATCAATATTTCAGTCAAGTAATTCATCAGTAAAATATATGTATCACATACCACAATAATCAAATTGGAAACATTATCATATGAGTATCAGTATTAAGTATTTCGTCAAGTATTGTATATATCACATCTTAAATCACAAACCATATTAAATAAATATCAATTAGGAAATTGATTTGAATCATGTATTTTATTCATATACTTATAAAGTTATCAAAATATATGTAAGCATGTATCTCCCCCAATGAGTTAAAAACAAGTATTGGAAATGGGGCTATGACTCACCTTGATTGATGTTGGGATGATGAAAAGTTAAGTAGGGTGAGATTATGAGAATGATTATGGAAACTTCTTTGATACGGAACCTGATAAATAAATTTATATGAGAATTTGACCAAATACTATTTGGTAAATACGAACAAATAACGAATATTTATTCGTTATGACGAATAGATGATGTGCAGTGTAATTATTATGCCATGCATGATATGATAAAATACTTTATTATCCATCGAAGTTTTACCTTTTTAATCGTAAGTAAAAATATTAACTTTTGAAATATCGTTATATATGTTATTAACGTTATGTTAACTATTTTATATATATATATATATATATATATATATATATATATATATATATATATATATATATATATATATATATATATATATATATATATATATATATATAAATGAAAGTTTAAATGCAATACGGAATAAATTTACGAAAATAGAAAATAAATAAGAATGTCAAATAGATTATGTTTAGTCCTTGTCCTTTTTCCATTTTTACACTTTTTATACTAACGGCGTTAGCGTTACACCGTTAGTCCTTTTCGTATCTAATTTACAATTATAGTCCACTACTTGTCCAAAATAACATTCTAAGCTTGGAATATTAAATAATATCAAGTTTTATCTTATAGATTCTGTTTTTACAGTTTCAGTCCCTACTTTTCAGTCCTTGACAGTTTTAGTCCTCCTAAGTGTCGTCGCGTTACATTTTTAGTCCAAACGTGTAATAAAAAGTGGGAAAAATTATAGAAAAATTTCCGTAGCTTATTTAAGTTTATTAAAGCTTATTTCAACTGCTTATTTGATAAAAGAGCTTATTTTCCAGCTTATGGGCCTTAACGAGCCAAACCAAAAGCCCATTTAGAAAATTTGGAGGCGAGGGTATGGAAATTGTTTTGGGCCTGGACTTGGGCTACTTTTGTGATTCCAAAAATATATTTTATGGGCCTGGTGGACTGATAAAACGTTAAATCTTATTGGGCTTAGTATAACCCCAAATCGAATTTTATTAAGTTTTGAATAATATGAGATTTAGAAATCTTGTGATTGTCGATCCAAATTGGCTAAATTTATATGTCGTGACGTGAGTATTTTTACATGTTATCTAAATGAAAGTGGTAGTTTTCTAGGTGGTCTATTAGGTCGAGTAAAAATATTGGGTGCTCGTTAAGTAATATTTCAATGTATACGTGCATTTCTTGGCTACATGGAACGTTTCTATATATATCAAAAACTTAGATTATTTTCTAAGTGTTTATGTAATTTTTGCATGCGATGGAGCATGGTTCAAAATGAATTCGTAACATGCATGTGAAGTAAAAACTATCGTGAAATATGTGTGCTACGTGACTCCTAGGCCTTCCAAGATAGAGGCTAGCCACGTTTGTGTTGCTACTACTTTATACGTACATATATATATACATAAAGCTTATATAGGATCGAATAAAAATGAACATGGTGCATGGATTAAATTTAACGTGTGAAATGAATTGAAAGTAGTTTGAAACGACTTACTACACCTCTAGGGTGGTGGAGAAACGAGTAGGAACGGAGGAAACACAAGATATAATCAAATTCGACTATAACCCAAGTAATATACAAATATATTAAACTCGATCCTTGTTTCTTGCTTCCAAACGATATTGTTTCAACTCCTGGACTTGTATAGATAGTTTTTATGAAGAAAGGAAATTGTGAAAGTGAATGAGAGATGATGGAAACGGATGCATGCATGTAGAATATATATGGTGCCATTTGATACACGTATGGTGCGAAATCATCCAAGGAAACCATAGTAACTATGCATTGTCAATCACATAGGTTCATAGGATGAAATATATGATTATTATATAAGTTTGAGAGTGCATGAATCAAGGGAAATGTCTTGGTGAATCACAAGGATGTCGACATCTATATCATTTCATACACGATTTGCATAATCTCGTACCACTTAATTATAGTTGATCATAGATGATATTTAAACATGAAAACATGTTAGAAATATTATTAGGAACACGTAGGAACAAACGGGAATCAAAACGGTTAAGTTTTGAGTAAATTATGAATCGATTGTCATGAATATTCGTCAAACACTTTGCCACTTAAAAACGTATCAAACGTCGTCCAATGAACTTGGGATTTGACACACTAATAGTTGGCTAGGTGGTAAACGATATGGTGTAAAATTTGAAATGAAAATGGATTTAATTTTTGGGCCAGTTGGGCTTAGGAAAGATCAAGGGCTCGTTTGGTTTTGTAATTAGTTTATTAATTAGGATTAGTGATTTGTTAATATTTTGTTAATCGTGTCGAGAACTTGTTTTGTCGTTTGGTGAATTTTGCAATATCGTAATCGTGACCATTTTATATAATAAGGAAAATTTTAAATTTCTTCGTAAAAATGGTGATTAAAATAATGACAGAGATTTATATATAATTAATCGTTATTAATTATAAAGATTTTTGCGAGGTTTTACACATCTCTCCACTCACCCTAGGCAACCACAACTTAACGAACTCACCATCAGTTAAGTACATATCATCAGCCTCTTCCTCACCGTCACGGTACGACAGATCACGAAGCTCATTATCAATGCCTATACGTACCGTTTCAACAACTTTTAACTTCGATATCATATTCATGAAAACTGTACGTCTTGAAAGGTGTGATAGCTTGTGATGAACTTGAAACAGTACCAGGTCTTGAGTTGAGATACCGATTTAACGTGCATTGGTGGTTGATTGGTCAAAGGTGTGGATATGCAGTTTCAAAAGTTTTTGAAGCGATTAGGCACCGGGATACGTCGGCTAAGTCGTCGAGTCGACTCAGTATTTCGAGAAAAAGAGGTTCAGGGAGTTTGTCCATGGAAACTGATGGTTTTTTTTTGTTGAAGAGAATGAGAGAGTATAATGTGTTGTGTTTATAATGACAGTTGAGATATATACACTTAAAGTGTAACTAACTTTTATAACAGAACAACTGCCAATAACAATGGTAACATTAGACGTACTTTCTCTTTACTGTGTTACAAGCGACATGGAAGTAACTTCTCTTAATTCAAAGCGTGAGGTAAAACAGTAATTATAAAGTGTAAAACGACAAATGTGTTAATCCCTAGTGTGCCCTAATAGACAAGGGCGGAGCTAGTAGAATTACTAGTAGGTGCTGAGCCACGTACCCCTAATAATCAACCCATTTTGTTAAGTAATTGTTGAGCCCATAAGTTATTTCCTTAACAGGTTTTGCAATTAGCCCACCTTATTCATATCAATATTTTGATAAAAATTAAAAAAGAAATAACTTAACGAATATGATAAGTTATGGATTGATCATTGTATGAGTTGTGTCCCGAGAGTCGTGAAGCTAGTCATTAAACACACTTGATGAGCTGACCCATCCAGTTACCCAAAATGTGGATTTGAACTTTGAAGTATGATTGAGGGTTAGGATTAACAAAACTAAAAATAAGATGGAACGATATTTGGTTGAGGACTATACCCAAATGTTTATGAAAGCTTTTATAAACCACAAGCCTCTATAAATCGAAGGTGGTTGAAACGGACTTAAAATACTCTTCAAAATATTGTTGATCATCACGCAAAAGCTCTATAAGCTACTGCTTCGCCGATCCAGCCCATTGTGACAAACATACGCAAAGTGTGCAAATCATCTCCTATCAACAATTACCTTGTAAGAGCCGTGAGTATGGTCATAAAGACCTTGCACATAGGTGGCACGGCGCCAAGCTAGCAATGGACCCCTCATGTGCGAAGGCGCGAGTTTGGTTTTTGTATTGATTTTGTTTTAAAAAAAAAGAAAAAAAAAGAAAAAAAAAAGGAGTATAAGTTCGCTTGAGCCACCCTTGTAACAGTCATTTTGACACTTATTTCCCCAACTCACAAATCAGTAAACCCCTGAATAACCCCTAATTGTCATCATCTCCGATGCAGAATTCTGACGTCAGCATTCTTTCATTCAAACCACGCCAAGTTATTCTTCTTTCTCAACATAACACCCCATCTTCAAATAAAGAAGAAACCAAAATCACACCAACTCTTGATGAATCTTTGCTTGATTACTTTCATCGTAACGGGTTCCGTAAAACTGTTAAACGGTTTCAATCAGAAGCTCAAATTCAGGTCCATTCTCACTCACTTTTTAATATGTCGTACATTTGTTTATTTTACTTTAGAAGGGTCTGTGCTGGAGCTAGACCATATATTATACACCGGGAACTGGAGCTTATATTTTTATAAATAATGTTTGGCGAATTAGTTGGAGTTGAAGCTTATTAATGTAAAATTGCATAAAATACATCAAATTAAATTAAGATATATTTTAGCTTTCGCGTGATTATTATAATCCACTATATTTTATTTTGAAGGCTATTTAAGTAATTTGATTAATTATAAAGAGCATTGCTATATTTTGGCTATGGGGCTGGGGCTGGGGCTGGGGCTGGGCTGAGGCTTATATTATAAGCCGAAATTAAAGTTTGTATACTTGTTTGGCAAATGGGCTGGGGCTGGGGCTTATTATTGTAAAATTACTAAAAAGGATATAATTAAATGAGTTTTTGTATATGTTAGATATTTTTGTGGGTAAATAAGTAATTTATTATTCAAAAGCCCCGGGCTTAAGTTTTTAGCCTCTTTTATGGGGCTAAAGTTTTTAGCCGGCTTATTTTATAAGCCCTTCCATAAGCCCCATGACAAACGAGACTTATTTAATTAGCCGGCTTATTTTAAAAGCCCAAGCCCCATAAGCCCCATAAAAGCCCCTCCCCAAACATAGCCATTGGCAGGGGCTTAAATGGGGCTTGGGCTTTTAAAATAAGCCGGCTAATTAAATAAGTCTTGTTTGTCATGGGGCTTATGGAAGAGCTTATAAAATAAGTCGGCTAAAAACTTTAGCCCGGGCTTTTGAAGAATAAATTACTTATTTACCCACAAACTATCTAACATATACAAAAACCCATTTAATTATATCATTTTTAGTAATTTTGCAATAATAATCCCGAGCCCATTTGCCAAACAAGTTTATAAAAATACAAAATTTAATTTCGGCTAATAAGATAAGTCCTAGTCCCAGCCCATTTCGCCAAACATACCCTTTGTGGTTGTAGCAATGCTCAATTATAAACCCCTATAAGCCTGTTTCAATTGGCTTGTGCTTATGGCTTACGAAAGCTTCCATAAGCATGTGTGACAAACAAAACTTATTTTAAAAGCTCAAGCCCCTTTAAGCTCCGCGCAAAACACAGCCTAAATGTCCAAGTTAGTTAGGTGTTTTTGTTTTTTGGGGTAGGTTGTTTATACCCCTAAAATGATTATCATGCCCCTCTCCTTATTTAATGACAAAAAGTACTGAATAAGTATTTTGATTAGACTACAAAGGAAGGAAGGAAGAAAAAAAAAAAAAAAAAAAAAAAAAAAAAAAAAAAAAGGTAAAACAAAAAAAATGTACTAATCTGATAGAGCTTTTCTGAAGTGTATTATTGGGTTTTGTTGGCGGGGGGGGGGGGGGGGGGGGGGGGGGGGGGAATAAGATGTCTTCTACATAAGAGGAAAAACCAAACACTCTTTCTCAAAACTTATTTCCCCAACTCACAAATCAGTAAACCCCTGAATAACCCCTAATTGTCATCATCTCCGATGCAGAATTCTGACGTCAGCATTCTTTCATTCAAACCACGCCAAGTTATTCTTCTGCTTTCTCAACAATCCAAAACGATGACAAATAAAGAAGAAACCAAAATCACACCAACTCTTGATGATTCTTTACTTGACTATTTTCATCGTAACGGGTTCGCTAAAACTGTTAAACGGTTTCAATCAGAAGCTCAAATTCAGGTCCATTCTCACTCGTTTCTTATATTTAACCCCTTTTTCGGAGTCCAAGGAGCTTATATTTTTATAAATCTGTTTGACGAATTAGTTGGAGTTGAAACTTATTAATGTAAAATAGCATAAAATACATCAAATTAAATTCAGATATATTTTCAGCTTTCGCGTGATAATTATAATCCACTATATTTTCAAGGCTATTTAAGTCATTTGACTAATTTATAAAGAGCATTGCTACATTTTGTGGTTGTAGCAATGCTCAATTATACTACCCCTATAATAAGCCTGTTTCAATTGGCTTGGGCTTATGGAGGCTTATGGCTTACGAAAGCTTCCGTAGGCAGGTGTGACAAACAAAACTTATTTTTAAAGCCCAATCCCTTTAAGCTCTGTGCCAAACACGGCCTAAATGTCCAAGTTAGTTAGGAGTTTTTTTTTTTTTTTTTTTTTTTTTTTTTGGTGGGGGTGGGGGTATATAAGGTTATAAAGTTTGAAAAGACAAAATATCCGGAACAAAAAACGATAAAAAAAACTACCAGTCTTGTCAATAAGGGGTAAAAGGATCATTAGGGGTTAGCAATAACAACACCCATTTTTTTTTTTTTTTTTTTTTTTTTACCGTTTTGCGTCTAATAAAAAGTGGTACTAATGATAAACAAACAATAATGTCTCCTACATAAGAGGAAAAACCAAACACGCTTTCTCAAAACGTCTGCGTGCCTGCATGACACAAGAAGAAAAAAAGAAACGCCCATTTTTGGAAACGTCTGCGCACCTGCAGATATAAGAGGAATGAACTACTTTTTTGAAAAGACAAACACAACCTTTGTTTGACCAATCTTCTTATGATTATTGTCATTTCAAGCTGTTTCATAGTTTGTGTGTGGTAAATAATCAGTTTTTGGATAGTTACTTTAGGAGTAGTAATAATGTATGTAAATGATTATGATTATCTGTTTGGTTAGGTTGTTTTGGATGACATGATTATCTAGTTACTTTACATGTAAATTCGTTATTCGTTAATATTAGTATATGCACTGATTATTTGGATAACATAATTGCATCCAAACGTGTCTAGCATTTTGTTATAGCTGATTATTTCATATTACATAGTTTCAGAAGACAATGCCAAACATCCCTTAAGCTGGCAATTTCTTAAAGCAGAATTCAGGGATCACATTTTTATCGAGTTTAAACAAAGCCTTTGAATCATGACTGATAAGAACCTTTATTCATCAACGACCTTTAGGTAAGTTATACTCATATCAAATATGACTTATACAACAATAGGTCAATAGCTGATAAATTTGACTTATACTCAGAATTGTAATCGCTTTTTTATCAAACTATCTGAACTGAGTATGCTGCCATTGTTTAAGACGTATGTCTAAACACATGTAAGAAACTAAGAATGCTGGTAGGATGTAACACGCACATTGAGTTATTCTAGTGGAAAATCATGTATATATTCCAGTTGATGATGTTGTATTGTGGCTACTTAAGGCCGGAACTTATAGCTATATAACTAGTGATGTGTGATGTATGATTGTAAGGTAGAATTGCAATTTCAGAAATAGTTGCATTTCACAGACGTGTAAAGCATATCAAGGAGGATAAAAAGATTGATTCTTTTTAGCATTGAGTTTGCTTTAGTAGCTATGGCTGACAGCAAACTACAAAGGATTAGGAATTGATAAATAGCAATCTTGTTTTCTCAATGTCTTGTGCATCTGTAAATGCAGAAATAGGTGCACTATTCTTTCTTTTGAAGCGGACTAAGAAAGAATTTGAGTAAAACGTGCAACATTTGCTCCAAGTGCCATGCCTAGAGTTACTAATAACTTGAACTTTATTAGTTCCTAGAAATTTACCATATGTGATTTAGGACAACTAAAGTATAATGAAGCAGTTGATTTGTATTGGTTATAAAGTTATATAGGCTTCGTTTATAGACACAGTTGTACAAATGTTGGTTATAATGTCTCAGTTGTTGAAAATTAGTTGAGAGGAAGCAAAACATGTTTCAGTTCAACATACAAGTATAGGATCATGACTTTGTTGACGGCTTGACGCGTTACAATTGCCTTATATCACGACTCGATCATGAGGAACAAAACGGAAAATAGAATTTTTAAGTTTAAGTATGCGTTGTTCGAAATAATGGCGAGTTTATGAAAGCGTTCTTGGATCATTGGGCAATCAGTGCTTACACATGTTCTAATAATGATCACGTTGTGAGTAACTTGCTTGGGGCTTATGTATGTTTTTTTTTTTTTTTTTTTTTTTTGGTAATCATGGGCTTATGTATGTTGAGCTGTCAAATAAGCTAAAGTTTTCTCGATTCACTTTGTAAAAGTGGCATCCTTCTAATATATTTACAACTTTTAGCCCTGTCTACTTTTTGGTGCATCTTATGTCCTATGTAACTTGATCAAATGAACCCTGGCGCCTTTGATGATCGTGTGGTCTTTCTATGCAGAGTGATGCCTGGAAAGCTTCCCCTTCTTCGCTTTGTTTGGAGGACATATTCTGCAAATATAATGCTTGGTAAAATGGAAAGAAAAGCACTTTCTCTAGTTATATTTATAGCTATTGTATCTTGCATGTATAGGAAGCAGTTTTTGTGATGCATTGATTTTAATAACCTACTACCTTTTATCATATGAAATGTATTTAGAGCATTGTCATCTTGTGGTCTTTAAGGTCCAAAAAACGTAGATGCTCCAAGTCTTTTGAAATGCATACCTTCAGCATCTGTAATTACTTGCTTGTTGCATTTAATCAATAAATAATAAATTAAATTCTTGGGTGGATTTTTTTTCTCTTCATTCATCATACCTTCAGCATCTGTGAATTTACTTATTTGCTTGTTTCAACCAATGTAGTTAATTTTTCTTTCATTGGCTTAAGCTTCTATTATTTATGTTATGTTATGCAGCAATGCTGAAAGTAATGCAAACAGCAGCAACAATCCTGGTAATTTACTAAAATCTCTGACAAACATTTATTTCTGTTAGAGGTTGCAACTTCGACTCATTTTCATAAAATGAGTCGATTTGTTATTTTTATTTATTTATTTATTTTTATTTTTTTAATTTTTTTTTATCTCAAACGGGTCAAAATGAGTTTTTTGCTAAACTGGGAACATCCATGATGGATCAAATTGTCTGAAAGTCGACCAAAGTCTATTGTCAATGCATAGAACCTTCTGGATTGTTTTATCTAAAGATTCAGTTTACTATTTCGGTGCTATTGTTTTTGTGATCATATTTGTCACATTAACTATATAAGTTATCTTTTTTGAAAATTATGGACGAAAAGGTGTTTGCGTTTGTCTCCACCTGGTTGCAACCCCATCCTGTTACCCAATACGCCAATATTGCCCCCTAGTTTTTGTATATGCTACATTGCTTTTATCTTTACATAGTACATAGACGGACGGTGTTTACACTAGTTGTGTTTGTTGCATTTTAGGGAAAGATGAGGCTCTAAAAACAGATAAGGTGTACCCTACCAATGAGGAAAAGCCCACCAAGAAGAAAAAGAAAAAGGGTACTGTCGAGAGTGACAATGGTGTTATTGAAGATCAGCCAGAAGTCACTGATAAAAAGAAAGAATCTAGTAAGAGTTGTGCCCAAATATCAGAAGATACTAAACAAGAAACGAAACCAAAAAAGAAAAAGAAAACCAAGCATAATTTGGATTCTTCAACTGATGAATTGGAGAAGCCCGTAAATGATATTGTAAATGGATTGAAAATAGATGATTTAACCCAGATAAGTAGGGACAAGAAGAAAAAGAGTATAAAACAAGATAACTTAGAGGCGTCTACTACAAATGAAATTGAATTAGTAACAGGAGTTGCAGAAAAAGAGAGAAAGAAGAAGAAAAAGAAGTCGAGCACTGAATATGCTGAGGATGAAGTGAATACAGTGAAAACCAACATCGAAAATAAAATTAAAGTAGTAACAGAAGTTGCAGAAAAAGGTAGAAAGAAGAAGAAAAAGAAGTCAAGCACTGAATCCGCTGTCAATGAGGATGAAGTGAACACAGTGAAAACCTGCACTGACAATGAAATTGAATTAGTAACAGAAGTCGCAGAAAAAGTGAAGAAGAAGAAGAAGAAGAGGAAGAAGAAGAAGAAGAAGAAAAAGAAGCCGAGCACCGATTGTGCTGTCAATGAGGATGAAGTAAACACAGTGAAAACCGTCACTGAGAATCAAACAAAAAAAAAGAAAAAAGATTGAAATGATTTAAATCCAACTACTGAGATGACGGTCATTGAGGAATCCAATCGCCAAAAGACTGAAATTTCCGAAGAAAACAACAAAAGTGAAGGTAACAATGCACAAGAAACATCTAATAAACTGCTTGATGAACAGACAAATGGGAAAGTCAAGGTAAATGGTGGAGAAAAGTCTGGTGCTCTAAAATCCAAGAAAAAAGATTGTAATGCTACAGCCGAGGCATGTTTACCATTTTCTCATATGTTGATCTTTGATTTCTTGTAAATTTGACAAAACGAGCGGGTCAGGTAATGGTTCAAAATGGGTATCTTTGCGTACAGGTCTAAACGTAGCATGTCCCGCTGACTCAAAACATTGTAGTACAAAATTCTATAATAATTTGTGTGCCAAATATCTTTTTTACTGAAACACACAGCCACACACACACACACTAGTCTATACCTTTCTCCCAAACCTACAACCACTTAGATGAGGAACACTCTAGTTACAGTTTGGATACTGCTAGGCCAAAGCCTTGTTGGTAATTTGTGTGCTAAATATAATTGCATTAATAAGTTAGTTTTTTTGAATAAACCGAGTATTGGGTTGTATGGCAGCTCTAAATTTTGCCTGTTTTATTTCTTATACTCTGTATGTTTTTTTATTTTTAACTTTTAACATGTGCTGTGTTGTGTAGAACCGAGAATCTTCTTTAAGTCTGATTCAATCATTCTGTATTGCATAAAAAATTTATTCGATAGATTGGTTTTTTTTTTGCAGCCGAAGACTGTAAATGCATTTCAAAGGGTAAAGATTGAGCAAGTGGAGTTTGCTCATGAGAAATTACAAGATAATTCTTATTGGGCAAAGGTGACAATTATCCTATTATGCATAAAACTTTATTACTCCATGTTTTAAGGAGACGAGTAAAGGAATTCTATCCACCACCAGTAATCTTAAAGTATTAATTTTAAACTGTATACCTGCAGGATGGTGCAGAGATCGGTTATGGTGCTAAAGCACAAGAAGTTTTTGGTCAAGTGAGAGGAAGGTATGTTTAGTTCCTATTTTCAAATCGTTACATAATCTTAACTCACATTTACCCAAAAAACGTGTCATTCATAAAGGTGGCAATTAGGAGGGTTGGACAGGTGGGTGATGGGTCAAAACGAGCTTGTGTCATCCAGTTTGTTTTTTGGTATGGGTCAAGCGATTTGGGCTGGGTTGACTCACTATAAAAATACAACTGGAACTTGGAACATTGTAGATAATTACTGAATTTCGTGGACTAATTGGTAGATTGTTGGACCGTTCTTTGGGTCCCTAATCCCTAGGCATTTGAACTAATATAGCAAAATACCAAAATGGGATGTGTCGGGTGGCTGGATGGGTTGAATATAATACCAAAAAAATAAAATAATAAAAGGCCGTATTTTTTTGAAGTGATTTGTTTTACATTTAAGAATACATGGAACTTTTGTTCGTTTTCCTTTGAGCTACTTTTATCGATTTTATTCATTAAAAATAAATGGGTTGAAAGTGTCATAGTTTGAAGCATCCAGACTAATATGTTACTATTTATCAAATGTATTTCGAGATCAATTTGTGTTGGTCTCTTACCAAGTAGAATTTCAAACTGTAGGGACTTTCGGCATGAGAAGACAAAAAAGAGGCGTGGAAGCTATACAGGAGGTCTAATTGATCTACAGTCACATTCTGTAAAGTTTAGTTATTCCGACGAGGAGTGATTCTTAAGGTCTATGGCTCTCACTTGGTTGTCCCTTACCTGAATTTCTAATCTATCATGTGTACTACCAAATGATACCAAAGTGGCCCTGTAATCAAATGCTACCAATTTTGCCGAACCTAGGGTTTCAAATCAGCTGAGATGAGTTTGGGGAGGATTTGATTTCAATTTCAGAGCTCAAATAGCCCCAAAATTTTAAAATAGAAGTCATGCTTAAATCCGATATTAGATTATATTTACTTATTTAGGGATAACATATTTATAGGCTATTTAATTCTAGTGTTGCAAATATGACAATGAGGTCAAGTGTAAAACCACATTTGAGGCAAAAGAGTGACCAATCTTGTTCTGCAAAATGAGAGGTTTTATTTTCACTCACATTGCGGGCAAGATTAAGAGGGTGTTTCTTTTCCACTTAATGAGTGGGTCTAAACCTTTGTTTCCTTTTATTGCGGAGGTTCACAAAAACTTCTCTCTCAATTAAGAGGCGAAAATAAATGTATCTTCAAACCACATAATTTAAGAATCGGCCCTAAATCAATGTTATGGACAAAAAGGTTATTTATGCAAATTTAGAACCAAATTGGTTTTAACACATCTTAAAGTATAAAAGTCTGACGTGAATTGTTAATTTGAAGTTGATAATTGATATAGAAAATAGTAGGGTTTTTGTTTTTTTTTTTTTTTTTTTTGTTTTTTTTTTTGCCGATATAAAAAACACACCATTGTGATATATAACTTTTTGTCAACTTGCTTGTTTTTTGTTTTGTAAAACAATGATCAATTGTTTATGTCTTAGGAATTTTAAAGATATCTTTATCATGTGTGACAAGTTTTAGGCAGGAATTGATACCTAGATGACATGTAACTATATATCTTATAAAAATTCAGTGACATTTACTTCTTAATACTTCTATTGTGTGTGTATACGTTATCTCTTATTTATTTTATATTTTATCACATGAAGTACTTGCGTTGTTACTAGCTAGTGATATATATTGTTGCTCAATTTCTTTGAAAAAGTCCGGTTGTATTTGTTTAAGTAACAATTTTGCACACTTTGAAACTGTTTTTACTTTTGAAATCTCAAAAGAATACTATATTTGTGGTAGTTAGTGATAAGTAAGTAAAAGTCGCATGCTCTCATCACTCAAATACGATTTTTAACATACACAAAATTATTTATTTCAAGGGAGTTAGATATTTTCATGCAAGTCACTAATTGACCCGGTTAAGCGTACTGTTTAACTTTTTTGTTGTTGTTGTCAAAACCATCTTCCGATCACCCGACCTGTTGACGGTTAACCAGGTTTTAAATCATTGTGTTCAGTTTACGTGCAAATAGTTTAACAATTTTATTTTTGAATTAACCAACCAGAAAAGCGGTCTAATTGTTAAACACTATAATCAAAGAAAATCTTACATGTTCACCTGTTTTATTTATAAATTGAATAAAACAATACATTGGTGGATTGATTCAGTCATGGAATCGACAGTTACAAATGATTTGGAGGGCGGTCTTCCTCAACAGTGTCTCATTAGGTTGCTAATTGAAGATGGTATATGTTACAAATCAAGGTGTTTAGCCGTCGACGTATTGCAACACTTTTTATTGTTACATCCACATCTTGCTAACAAAGGAACATGCATGTGTTAAGCTTTTGTAAAGGTTCCCCGGAAACGCCTTGATAATAGACTTTGTACATCAACAACCTTTTTCTTGTCCTTGTATCCAGGGCCGGATCTGAGCATGTTCAGGGTGCTCGACAACACAAGCCCTCCGATTTTGCAGGACCCCACGATTATAGACATAATGGTTGATTTAATTCGACTTCAGGCATAAAATTGATAGGTATGTGTTCGGGAATGAAAAACTACTTAATTTTAGAGAAAAAAATAAGGTAATAATCGGATTTAACTGGGTAAAGAAGATGACTAGTTTGAGTCATCTACATGTTTGCCCCCTAGAGTTAACAACTTTTACATACATGTCTTACGTTTTTAGCTTTAGTTTCAAAAAAGTGAAAATGTTTACAAAATCATCACTCTTAACCCTAAAGAAGTAAACATTACTATAAAGTATAAATGGTCAAAGTCACTCGAAACGCATTAAAATATATGAATGTAAGTATGTTACTACGTATTATCTAAGAAGTTACAAATGAATTTAACAATATTAGTCCCATACATTTGACGGCAACCATTGTTTTTATGTTTATAAGTATTGTGGATTTTTTTTATATTGCGCAATATTTGCAAATTCTTTTATCCATCTAAATTGTTTTCGAACCTTTTAAAAAATAAAGTTATTTTCGAGTTGAAGGGCCCATGTAGTAATTGCGGCACAGGGCCTTTAAAATTCATGAGACGGCCCTGCTCGTATCTGGAAACTTTGTTCATGTATTTTCTTGATGAAGGTAACTCTGAAAGCAGTATATATACTTTTGGAGATACGATTGTCTACATCTTACCTAGACATACGGTCATACCCCACTTTAACAGAATTTAAACACCTTCTTATCTAGATACTTATCTCACATATTCTTAAAGAAAAAAATAGAAAAAAAATCATATTAGGTATATGATTTCAATTTTTTTTAAACATGTATATATTTCACCTAGTTTGCGTGCCATCATGGTTTTTGGATGTCACACATTTATAAATATACAAACACATCATGGTCATATTATACTAACTTTTAGTAGGACTAATAATGCTTAATTAAAAGCGAAACTATTAGCTTTCAGTCATTCACTCATTCTCCCATGTGTTGTCCTTTTTCTGATAATGACAATATGATATTTGTTGCGAAAAAGTTCTGCCGACGCTCTGCTGCTCTAGTCTCAAATATAAGGGTCCGTTTGGTTTGTAGGAGGGTTTAGGATTATGATTTGATTTGGATTTAAATTTAATGTAAGAGAGAGAAAAATATTTAAAATTGTATTATATTTAAACAAATAATTTATAAATTATTTATATAAAATGTGAGAGGAGAGATAGAGAGAAAATGAAATGGGTCAGCTTTTTGTCATAAAACCTACCACTTCCTCTTACTTTAACACACTCCTTATTATTTAGTATTAAGTCCAAACCCGAGTTATACCAAACGGCTAAAATTATGATGGGGTCCATTTCTCTAACCCAAACCCAATCTACACAAAACAAACGGGCCCTAAAAGTTCTCTAAAGTGTCGTTTAATTTCAACAAAATTGTCTTAATTGAGGAATTTTTTATTTTTTATTATTATTATTTTTTTTCTAAGGAACCATGTAGATCATACGTCTATATAAGCCACTTATTGAGAAGTCATTAAAATTTATGCCTTAGGGATATAAATCAATTAAAAAAAAATGATGAGTCTCACTTAAAAAAGAAATAATATTAAATAGATTTGTGGATCGAATCTTTTAGCTGAGGGAAAAAAGAAACACACATTAATCTACAAAGTGGGTATGAGTTTGTTTGTTACTGAGTTATTCAAAAAACATGACTCAATAGAAAAATATTAAGTTCGAACTTCGAAGGCGATGTTTTTTCCATTAAGTCACTAAAATTTACATAACTATATTCGACATACAAAACAAACACGTATTTTGACATATTGTTAACTTTGGACTCAAACTGTTGTCATCTTTAAGAAGCTAAAAAAAGTAGCTAATTTGCACTTGAACAACGATTTTGCAACAACAATTTTTAAACTTTAACGTTTCTAAATTCTGGATTGTGCATGTAATGTATGCAACTTATTGACTTAAGGACATGATTTGGCATAAACCTTTTCATTTAAGGCAACCGTTAGAGCAAAGTCATTTTGTTTACTTTAGTTTCATGTAAATGTAAACTAAGGTATGAGGTTATCCGGAAGAACGAGTTTTTGACTCACATGTACACGGATTTACCCCGAATATATTTTACATTTTCACCATGCAATATATTTTATAATTTTGTAAAATTTTCAGAGTTGTGACGTACTCCTTTGAAGTATTTGAATAAATTTCTGTCATGCACTTAAACTTTGACATAAAATAACATACTAACGTCACATACTGATTTGATAATCGATCACAATTTAGGTGATGATCTATCCAATAGGTAATTTTTTCAAACACAACTGTAGATTTAGTTACATTAATGAATTCAGATGATAACATCGTCAAATATATATAACTAGATATCTTTGTCCGTACGTATCATGGGACTAATTAACTGAAAATTTTAATTAACTATAATTTTTTTTAATTGTCAACTTGGGCCCGTCATTTGATTAATTAAGGTGTTCAATTTGAGTTTGGTGTCCATCTTTAATATTATCACGACGGAATCAGGGTGTGTTCTGGGTACAGGACACCCAAGGATTTTTGTATTTTAGTGTTAATTTTATTAATAAAAAAAAATCTCGACTTTTTATAAATGCACTTGGTTTCAAAGTATTGCGTATGTAGTTATGTTTGATTTCCCTAAATGCACCTGGTGACTTTGTGTTCTTATTTTGCTCCTGAATACTAGTAGAGTTGCAAACTAGCCACGACGAATATGAATATATCCAGGTTTTGAGAATTCAATTGTTTTGGTAACCTTGGTGTTCGATGTCTGGTTATCAAATATCACACAAACTCACACCGAATAAAGCTTTTTCTTTAAAAGAAGACCGCCGTGACCATGACAAGAAATGATCACACAATATTAAGGGGTATTGAACCTGGACATCTACTATTTGATTGAGGTTGTAGAATAAACTTGTACACCTTTTGGTGGTTGTTTAATAAACATATCTTGATCATAGCTCGAGCGGATGACATAGCAATAATATATCGATAAAGTTTATGATTCTTGTATTTCTAACCCATAAAACATTGTTAAAACACACAAAAGTAAAAAAGTTTTCGTAAAGTATTTTAGTCAAGTTTTTTAAAATCTCAAATTTGAGTAGCAACTGATTCAGGTTCGTATTTATACACGAACAGATGAAGTTTGATATATGATCGAACTCAAATTTAGAATTACTCATTAAAATTTAATTCTTTTCAACCTTAAGCGTAATCCATGACAAAATTTTATACACATAGCTTAATGTTTGAACAGTTGCAGTATATTTATACATTCGGCTTAAACTAATTGTACATGTACAAATCAAAAGTTAATGGGTGCAAACAAACTTCGGATGTATAAAAAATTCATAAGCTAATACAGAAAGAGAGTAAACTCTAATAGTCCATGTGGTTTGGCCAAATTGCAAGTTTCGTCCCTAACCTTTCGAAAGTGCATGCACTGTTCCTTTGGAGAACTTTGGGTGATAGTTTTCGTTCCTGGATTGCAGTTTTTGACAAGTGCATTTTAGTCATTTTACTTAGATATGGACCAAAACTGCAATCCAAAGTTTCCTAAAAGGATGATGGTCGCACTTTTAAAATGTTAGAAACAAAACCTGCAATTTGACCAAACCACAAGGATGAATATTGCATTTTACTCCCGGAAAGATAAACATCTATCGAAAAGAACAAGGAAAGAAAGTCAACTACAACCGTCACAACTACTAGACAAACCTGTCATGCTATTTTCAACTAAATATTTTATGCATATATAATAAACAAAACACTATTTAAAATATATTGATTTTGTTATGACATACCTAACATGTTAAACATTATTGTGACCAAAATTCGATGAAATAAAAATGGTTTAGCGAACTTTCCAGTTAGCTCCTGTATATTCATTATTCAAGCACAAATTTTGACCATAAATATATACAACATTTTAAAAATATTTAATTATGAAAAACCATATGTTATCTATAAAAAAAAATTTAAATAGTTTGGTTTGCAAAAAAGAATATGCATATATTTTACAAGGTGAAGTTTGATCAAGTGTAATTTGCTCATGAGAAATTGCAAGATAATTTGTATTGGCATGGTGTGATATCCTACTATATGCATAAGCTTTTAATAAAGCACAAGGTATCGTGACTCAACTCAAATAGTTATATTAGTGTCACTTCACCATCTTACTTTTAACACTTACACATCAAAATACACTCTTTTATGGCTTGAGCTATTTCCACCTTTTGAGACCGACCATACCTAATTAAAACACAACATTCACACACAAAACCCACTAAAAAAATAAAAAGTGGGAATTGACATAAGCCAAGTAAATGGCTTCCAAACTGGTGTTGGAGGGGGGGGGGGGGGGGGAGCTTGAAGATGGCGGTGCCAAAACAAGTGCCGGGATTTGGCTTGGGTTTGAGCCATGGTACCGGATGCTCTATAAGGAAACCTGCAGTAAAGACACACTTCCGCTCTGCCACTAATTAATCTGCTTGAAGATCGTTATGGTGCTAAGACACAATAAGTATTAGGCGAGAGGGGACCATTTTTAGTTCCTAATACAATAGCTAGATAATCTGGACAAAGTTCTTGGTGAGATTGCTACCTTTTATTCGAACCATCCAACCATTTCGTAAAATACATTAAACGGTTTTGACCTATTGTAACGGTCCCTAATATATAAGGCTTATCAGGATTGGTTCTTAACTGATCTCTATATGGTTTTCACATGAAGACCCCATCATAGAGACCGAATAAAAAACTAGTCTCTATTATATTTTTCACGGGTTGTGAATGTCTCTATTGTCTTCTCATTTGATCTATTCTTTGTAAGAAGCAGATGATACGCAAGTGTCTTACCTTGAAGTCAATTGCTTACAAAATGGTTGATATGGAGGTTCGGGTTAACGGATTACTTTGAGCTAAAACCTCAAAGAATTCAAAGGATATGCTTTTGGAAGAAATCATCGTGCTATCACATTGTTGGATTTACAATTTTAACAAAAAGGCGATTCTTAATAGGATTTATGATTCAGTATTGCGTTTGTACTGAAAATTTGTAATCTTTGTCTAGCTTTTTGCTAGTGTTTTTTATAAACTAACTCCCGTTTAAAAAAAAAACAGTTTTTTTACAAAATTTCCCAATTCTTTGCCAATTTTTGCTTATATCATTTTCTTAATTACTAGGTTAAATCGGTTGAAGTTATTCTACGAAATCATGCTTATGAAAAAAGAACGCGGCTTGTTCAATTTGTGGCTATAAAGTACTACGTATAATATACATCTATACTCACATAATTATTATTAACACAAGGTCTAAGAACATGGATTAGAATTTGAGTTGAGTTCTTATAAGCTAAATATCGATTCATTCTTTCTCTTCACATTGATAATATTCAGCTGAAACAAGCTCTAGTCAAGTTTTTGCTCCATAAAAGCTAGCTTGTTTGATTGCATTGTCTGCATGTACGTAGTGATTTATTATTGAATTGCTTTGTTAGAAAATTATATCCACAAAAAACTCTAGTCGTGCGTCTTAGTTCCAACTTATATTAGTTTTCTTGTCCCATGAAATGTTTTACTTGCAAGTCTTTTATTTCAATAAAATAATATTGCATCCAAACTTTGGAATTTTATATAAATTCAGTATTGATATCTTGAATTAAGAACCATTCTATTAAACTTCAAATAAGAATTGGTATTACTTTGATACAACCCGTTGAATTAACTTGTGCATGCACGTCGATCTGTTTCTCTTGATTTAAGTGTGGACTATATGGTTGCTTAAATAGACAAAGTACACTTTCACAGACCGTCACAGATCCACGGATCTTATCGGGATCCGTTGCCTGTTTAGGATCCGTGGGTCTGCATCTTTTGAAATAAAGTTTATGCCAGTTTGGAAATGTCATTGAACACTTGCTGGTTTTATTTCCATTCGATAGCTGAGAAAAAAAGTTAAGGAAAAGCATGTTTGATGTTTTCAAACCAACTAGACAATTATCTATGCACAACAATAAAATTTTATAACGTCAAATAGTTATAGTAATATTTTAGCACAATATACTACCTTCAACATTAACATTTTCTTAATCATTCATTTTCATTTTCATCAAATTAATTATAAATTAAGACAAGAGTAAATAACATTACTCAAAGTTAAGTTTGTGCTAACTTGCCATTTATAATAAGAAGTATAATAGGTAAATAACATTACTCAAAGTTAAGAACTTTTAAGAGGTTAAGAGATGTTATGCATGCTTTATTAATTAAGATAATGTAATTTAAAATACTTCCTTAAGAGAAAGGTTCTTGCTAGTTGATAAATGCAAGATTAAAACATTTTATTTGAATTATTTTATGAAACATGAGATTAAAGATTAGTACATTGTTTTATAAAACATGAAAGAACGTATGATTTAATGTAAATGATGAACATCATTTTGATGCATACGATATAGCTTGCTTGAGTGAGTATGAGCAAGTTTAAAATGTGTTGGATGTTTTGTTTATATAAAAACCATATTTTATTTAAATTTAAGATACCGTGATTATAAAACACAATCTAAATATTCTAAATAGTTTGTTAGATGTTTTGATCATACGCAAATATTCGAACTTGTGTTGAAGCATGAGAAGACTCGAGACGTCAAAGATAATGAGTGTTAAAGAATAGTACTCCCTCCGTCTCATATTAAATGTCCATGTTTGATTTTTCAAGTCTTTCTTAATCAACTTTGATTTTAAATATTTTTGTTTATGTTATATAGTATTTGATAAAAATTATACACAATGAAAATATATTTAAAACTTAATCCATTCATATACTTTGTATCAAATATTATATTACACAAACACAAATATTTAAGATCAAAATTGAGAAAGAAGGACTTTGAAAAGTCAAAAATGACATTTAATATAGGACGGAAGAAATATATGCTTTGACGATTTATGATTGCAATTAATTTACGCATTTTACGTTACATATTACAAATTACATATTCTTTTATCATTAAAATATAATAGACGATTTATTTTAAATATCTTTATATTTCTACTATTTGAATGCTTTTTTAACGTGTACTACCCATAATTTTTATTTAAAATAGCATTTCTATGTCACACATTGATATTTCAACCATGATTTAAGTGATATGGTTCATCCAATCAGTACCTTACCATTAAAAAACTTTTCAAACCAATCAGCATAATAGATTGAATGAACTTGATGAATGCAGAGGCTAGGGCAACAACCTCAATAGTGGAGTATATAAATAAGGGATACACAGCCGTACTTATCATGGAACAAGAAAACAAACATGTTCAGGCCATTATTGAAAAAGTCAACAAGGCATTTCACAAAATAATATCTAGTTCTTCAATCTGAGTTTGGTACTTGTTCTTTATATATGTACTTTTTAGGGTTTTGTTACATACAGTTAATTTAAGAGTCATTATTTTTTTACTACAATCTAATTAAAAAAATAAAACCATCCGGTTAGGACAGTGGCAGTCATGCTTCTAAAATCGTCCATACCTTCGAAATCCACGAATAATATCATTCCACCTCATTTCATATCATTCATACTTTTTCCATACCTCCCAACCCCATTTTAGTGGCAACTATGCCTTTTTCATACCTCCTAATTTTTTTTTTTTAAATGAAATTAAACAATTTAATTAAAACATAAATATTTCATTAATAACTAAAAGAAAATTACATAATACTTAAAAAAAACATAATTAAAAGAAAATTACATTATTCTTAAAAAATGAAATAACTAATCATCGAGATATGTTAAGTTTTGAGCATCTACGTGGTCCGTAAGATCATATAGGAGTCGGTAATGCATTTGTTCGTCGATTAACTCCGGTAATACACTATCGTCATAAACTGGCGCGACTGGCGGATCCATTATATGAACCGGTGATATTGCCATCCCATCGTCTTTTAAAATCATATTGTGAAATATGATACACGTATAAACGAGTTGTCGAATCTTGTCAACCGACATTGCCCGGAGAGGACGAGCGAGAATCATCCATTTATTTTTAAGACGACCAAAAGCTCGCTCGATATCTTTTCTTGCAGACTCTTGTAGCTTCTTGAATCTCTTTTCATTCAATTCAACCGGATGCTTATATGCTTTAACAAACGTTGACCATGCAGGATAGATTCCATCGGTAAGATAATAACCACGTTTGTAAAACCGTCTATTTACATGAAATGAACTGTTTGCCGCCGTTCCGTTTCGCTCCGTAAGATACAATGGTGACTGATTCAAAGCATTGATATCGTTGTTTGCACTTGGAGGACCAAAAAACGAATGCCAAATCCACAAATCGTAAGAAGCGACGACTTCAAGCATAATAGTTGGGTGTTGATGATCACCTCGCTTATATTGACCTTTCAAATGTCTAGGACAATTACGCCATGGGAATTGGGTACAATCAATGCTACCAAGCATTCCAGGAATGTGATGTTTATCTTCATGGAACTCGTATAAGCGTGCAATGTCATGGGATGTAGGCCTACGTAAGAACTCTCGACCATATAATTGAATAATCGCTTGGCAAAAATGATCAAGGCATTCTCCTATAAAAAATTAATAACAATAACTTTAAAAAAATATATATAACGCTAACTTTATAAAAAAAATTAATAACAACTTTAAAAAAATATATATATATATAACGCTAACTTAATAAAAAAAATTAATAACAAGAACTTTAAAAAATATATATAACCTGACGTTCGGCGCGCCATGTTTAAATAGTCATCAAATCTATCTGGAGGTTCACCCGTTGCGAGTTGCCTAATTGCCGATGTGCATTTTTGTAATGCCGTGAAACTTTTTTTAAGCCCTCTTGAAACCATTCGAAATTCGCTTCAACATCAGCAACAACTCTTAAAAACAAGCTATTCATACGAAACCGTTCACGAAAACGTTCGTCGTTAAACTTTGGACGTTCAACGAAATAATCATTCATAAGGGTTCGTAAAGCTTCTTCACGAAAACGAGTTACATACTCCCGACTTTCGGTAGAGCTTGCCGTGTCGTCAATTGCATCGTACGCGGCTAATAAGGTTTCTAGGGTGCTACCGGATGGCACTAGTTCGGACAATTCGCCGGGGGGACTCACTAACGATTCGGACGAAGAAGAAGATAAAACCATTGTAAAAATATGTGAATTGTATTGTTTGTGTTAAAAATGTATGTGTTTAGGTTGAATATATATAGGTGGATTTTTTTTTTTTTTTTTTTGGCCGATGCACGCTCCCTCCAACATTCCAAATAATAAATTCCAACGGCTATTTTTTGCCTTGAAAACCCCATGCCTCCGAGGCAATCTTTGCCGTTTACATCACGCCGTTGGGCTTGCCGTTGGGCTTGCCGGCTAGGTGGCGGCGGTGTTCACTGCCGGCATGCCCTTGCCGTTGGGTGATACCGCTGCCACTGCCACCCTTCTTAGAATCACGTATTGTCGTGTATTTGTATTTTTAAGGAGTACGTCTATTTTTCGTATTTGTATTTTTAAGGAGTACGTCTATTTTTCTCAGAATTGTAGTGATTCATAGATGTCTTTGCTAAAATTTTATTTTGTACCATTTTTTTAAAGGCTTTTATTAGCAAAACCTTATTTATCTTCTTTTTGTAAAAGTTAATATTTTATAATAAATCACCAATAGCATAATATAATTGTGACAAATTTGAAAGGTTCAAACGGAATACTTAAACAAGACACTTTTGAAGTCAACTAAAAAATCTCGACGATCATATATATACAAAATGATGCTTGCAACTCTATAGATGCAGTGATGGAATCGATCAGGGTGGGTATCGGGAGGTCTTTGGACATCATGGATTAATACGGCGTAGTGGTTATTTTTGTAAAATGCCTTTGATTTTTTGTAAGTGATAGAATCGATTTGGGTGGGCAGACACTAGACACCATGGATTAATACAGCGTAGTGGTCATTTTTGTAAAATACATTGATCTTTCGTAAATGCACCCTGCCTAAATAAATAAAAAAATGTGTTTCCGATCTTTTTTTATTTTCTTTAAATTCACTTGGTCAAATTATGTCTTTTTTTGTTTCCGATCTTTTTGCATTAGTTGTATTTTGATATTTAACTAATTGTTTTCAAAATTTTGAACTAATACACTTTGGCTAGAACTTAAATCATTTAAGAGTAGCAATCTAGTATCTTATTTAATTATTACTTGTAGAATTGCATAGTGCCCTAGCTAAATATCAGTTTAATCGAGTTTGAGTAATTGACTCAATAGCTTGACGCGCCTACTACTCCTTCTAATGCAAATTATTTTGTGCTTGCTTTGCGTAATAGTTAAGATCAATGCACAAGTTTAAATAGCTTAAAAAAATATATGTTAAGAGTAATGTTTGATAAAGACTTCTCAAAGCAAGCTTAGAAGTCGAAGATTTATGTTTGATTACTCACCTAGAACATTACAACAAATATTCATCGTAGAGTTATCCCTATCAAAAAACACAGAAATAAAATTTAAAAAATTTAAATACATATACTTGTGCACACATAAAACAACATATGTGATTATGTTACTACCTAATTGATATCCTCAAAAGAGGTATAGGGTTTAAACCTTACGGTATATATAGAGAATATTTTGATTAAGCCACATAAGAATGAGTGAAAGATTGACTTTAAATTTCAAATCTTGATCATTTACTCTCTTTTTTTTCTTCACCGCCTCATTTAAGCTCAATAAACTGATAAGGCTTCACTCAAGGCATTTGGTTTAGTGGTATGTGAGTTGCTCACGAACCTAGAGGAAGTGGGTTCAACTGTTCAAGTATCGTTAGAGTCATGATAAATGGAATGAGGTGTGGAGAGAGAGAGAGAGAGAGAGAGAAACTGATGAAGGCTTTCTACTTGTTCCAACCGTAATCAAGTCATGCCGACAATTTTTTACAAATAAATAGCATGCTAAAACTGAAAACAACATGTATAAAAATAAAATAAAGTCAACTACAATGCCAACACTCATGAAACAAAGCTGTCTCCTTATATATTCGCTCTGATTTTTCGGGGGAATATAATGAAAGATAAAATCTTAATTAATAAAAACTAATAAGAAATAAATCTGTTGATCGATTTTCTTATGACACACCTAACGTGTTAAACATTAAGCCAAACAACATATAATGATATAAAAAGATACATAAAAAAGTGTTTAACGAACTTTCTAGGCACCATTATTTTATACTTAACAATATAGAATCAAATTTTGGAACTTAACGAATCTAACTTTTGTGATAACATATAAAACTCCAACGGAGCTTATAGAATTTTAAATAGTAAACACAAATAAACCTATTTAAAGAAAAAAAAAAAAAAAAAAAAAAAACCCTTTTTTCTCGCCGTATCCAACAAACTTGTTCTAGCATATGATATTACAATATTTTTGTCTTGTTAACATATAATTTTTAACAAGGAATAAAAAACGCGACGTGACAATAACTTTTTCCATCTTAAAATCCAAGTGGTTTTATAAAACCATTAATTACTTGTTTTATCTTTGATAATAATTTAAGAAATTAATATATTATAACAAATATTTTTGTATGTATATGTGTATTTGTTTAATGCAATGACGGTAATAGTTTATTGTCGATGATGTTATATTGGATTAGAACGGAGTCAGGAACCGAGGGAGTACCGTAGGCCGTATTTTACGTACCGCTATGTCACTGATGACTGTCATCTAATTTTCTATTCCATTGTTAATGATTTTTGAACATGAAGACAAACAAAAGCGGATAAATGGTTGATATTTTTCGAATTCAGGTTATTTGATAAGAGAAGATCTTTTACTCAGATATACACAACTTATTTTTAAAAATGTGTATCTACGAGGTTTGAACATTATAACTTTTATAAGGATACCGTGTGTCGGACCACTAAACTATTTATGGTTAGCCTTTTGTTTATTATAGTTAGAATTTTAAACTCTACTTTGGAAAGCAACTCTAATTAACGGATGTATTCATGCTATATGAACCTCAGTTTTGGCCTTTAAAGTTTTTTGTTTATGATAACGATATAGGATAACCAGGGATGGAACCGGGGGTGTTCCGGGGGTCCCGGGACACCCATGAATTTTTGTATTGTAGTGTTAATATTGTTATAAAACCTCTATTTTTTCTATAATTAAGTGCATTCGGTCCCAAAAAGTTATGCATGTAGTCTTGTTTGATTTCTCATAAATACACATGGTGGCTTTGTCTTCTAGTATAGTCCCTGAGGATAACAAGCGACGACACATAACAATTTTCCTCAACGACAAACATACTATTGATGCATGTTAAACATCGCGACTTCCACAATATTACCTCTAGCATAAGAGGCTCATATAAAAATTTACTCAAGTATGCCGTTAAAATAAGTACACTGAAGCGCTTGATTGTTGGAACAGTGATGACATATGAAGATCGATAACAGGATTTCACTGAAAATGAGATGTAAAGGCTAGGTTATATACAAGAAATCTTGACCTACAAATTGCAGTATACCTACACTTTTTGGAGGGTATGCAGGTGTATAACACTATAACTTCTTAAACGTTCACTCGGTGTAAATATGTTTAGTGATCGCACGGTTTTAATAATCAATTTTACATACCATGCATACCTTAAAAAAGTTAGAGGTTGATTTATGATTGCAATATACATGTTATGATCTTTAGTTGTGGTTTCACTAACTTGTTAAGTATTCGCAGTATTCGTTTTGTCACGTTTATGGTTTATATCTTTGGGTGATAAAGAAAAGAGTTCCGAAAATATATAAAGACCAACTGCAGTTACAAATAAAGTTACCCATTTTGTAAGTGAACATATTTTTACCATTTCGAATACGTTGACCATTCCATTTTTCAACTCTTAATATATGTATAAGTTGTATGGTTGGTAAGCATACGCCTTTTTTTAAGTAAAATGTTATGTAACTAGTTTGTTTTATATGTCTTCCACAACCACCATTATATTCTCAAAATTTAGTAAAAATGATATCTTAAATTTTGTACCAATCTTGTCCTCATCCGTACATTTCTCCCACCCTTTAAATTTCACTACAATCTCTGCACTTTGGTCTCATTCAACACAAAATAAAAATAAAAAGTCAATATCAAACCTTCATATATTTCTCTCTCTTTTTTCTCATTTCCTCTCTCTCTCTTTCTTTCAAAACCACATTGAGGGTGTGTTAGATATTGAAAGTTTGTGTATTGCATATAGATAGCAGTATTTAATTTATCTATATCTATAGATGATGATGATTGATAGAGAACATGGGATGATGAAGATTGACCTTTCAAAGCCAAAAAGAAGGCATTTTGGAAGAAAAGAACCAAAGAAAGAAGATGAAATTGTCATGCATGAAGTTGTGGATTTGAGTGGAATGACTTTAGACACTCTTCCTTTATCATCTAAGATCAATTTAGGGATGATCTATAAATTGGATATTTCTAATAACAATCTCCAGGTACCCTTTTTCTTTTTTTCATATATGTTTTTGCAGTTTGTTTTCATTTTATATGGTTTTTCTTTTTCTTATTATTCTTTCATATTCATTTATATGGGTTCTTATTAGTTTTTAATCTTTGTTATTTAGCCTTTATTAACAATTTATTGATTCATTATCTAAGATTTTGAAATTCTTTAACATTGTTTGATATAAAAAGAAGTTTATACATAATAATGTGAGATTCTCTGAATTGTTTGTTCTTTTTTGTCAAAAGTGTGTTTCTACATATGTGCATGCATACTTTTTGTATAGCTATATAAGTATATTAAATTGTTAAATCTTTATCATGTAATGAAAATCATGTTATGTATGTATAATTATATGCTTTCAAATTGTTTTTTGTCAGATAAATTTGATGCATGTTTTAGTTTGTGGTTTGATCATCCAGATCCATGTTCAAAAAATAATCAAGGAAATACTTGTTTTACAAATATAAAGAAATTAAACTATGCATAATATGGTAAATTGTATTGTCATTAAATGCAAATACTCAGTCATAAATAAATGCAAATATCCAATTATCGGATTCTTTCATATCAAGTTATCAACCATCTATTAAGTTGTTTTGGATTTTTATGCATATTTAGTAATTTACAAATTCGAATTACCAACTCTTAATCGATGTTTTTTAAATACAATTAGGCTATAATATAAAAGAAAATTTGTTACAACTTGCATGCAAAAATATCTACTCAGTATTGGTGTAAGATAAATTAAATAGTAGTACTACGCATTTACCTATACACTTTGACACAGAATTTAATATTATCCCTCCTTTTCTCCACCCCAAGTTGGTGTAAATAAATGAAACCAAGAAGTTGACTTTTTTTATGATATTGAAAAGGACAAAAGATCACATTTGTTCTGATGCATTATTTAATTTATTGATCTGTAAAATAATAAATGGTGTATTACAGGTAATTCCAGAGTCATTAACAGCAAGACTACTAAATGTAGGGGTGTTGGATGTACATTCAAATGAACTCAAATCACTCCCAAATTCTATTGGTTGTTTGTCAAAACTTAAGACCCTCAACATTTCAGGAAATCATATTCAGTCCCTCCCAAAAACCATTGAAAATTGCAGGTTACCTTCTTTTTTTTTCTTCTACTTTTTAGACTTAATATTATGAGAGGTTAATTTGTACATGTCAATTATATGCTAATGTTTTCTTTGTTATATTACAGAGCACTTGAAGATCTAAATGCCAATTTTAACCAGTTAACCAAGCTACCGGACACCATCGGATTTGAACTAGTCAATCTAAAGAAGCTATCGGTTAACTCAAACAAGTTGTCGTTCCTCCCATCATCAACCTCCCACTTAACCAATCTTCGCCACCTTGATGCTCGTCTCAACCATCTTTCCTCCCTACCCGACGACCTTGAAAACCTAATCAACCTTCAAGTCCTTAATATTAGCCAAAACTTCAAATGCCTCAATGCTTTACCCTATTCCATCGGTGTCCTCTTTTCTTTGGTTGAATTGGACGTAAGTTACAACAACATTAGCGCGTTGCCAGAATCCATGGGTTGCCTAAGAAAGCTCCGAAAGCTTAATGTTGAAGGAAACCCTTTGGTGTGTCCACCACCAGAGGTCGTTGAGCAAGGATTACATGTGGTAAAAGAGTATCTTAGCGAGAAGATGAATGGAGCGCATCAGGATTCTCCAAAGAAGAGGTCATGGATTGGGAAACTAAAGAGATACAGCACATTTGGTGTGAACCGCAGTGGCCAAGACGAGAGAGTAGGATATCTGAATTCCAGTACTTATCAGACTATAGACGGTCTTGCTTCTCCTAGGTACATGGGCATGTTTTCGCCTAAACGAATCTTCTCACCAAAGAAGTATTTTACCATGAAATTTTAGGCTTCTTATTGGTGCTTCTTAATGTTCAAAGATCCAAGTAAAATCTTTTTTGCTGTTGTAAATAAGAGGGCTTGTTTCCTAGTGGTTAATTAAACAATGTTGCATGCATATATATACATAAGCATGGTGAGCTAAACAAGCATATTTTGTATGTTAAGATCATGTAAATGTGTCGTGTTTTCTGTTATTGATATATGTTGATTTTTTCCCTATCTTTCATTGTTGTTTGATTAAAGACTCGACCCGTTTAATGTTTTTTGAATACTTTGTAACATGCAACAAGGCATAAGTATGTGAGTGATCCGTCAACGGATCAACCAATAAGTTGTGAGTTAAATATCAATTGAGACATATATAATGTGAGTTATCAAGTCGTATAACATATGTGGAAGATGTGTGGTTGGACATTTTTAGAACGGACAATGTATAGTATGGGTGCAAATCTTCGCCACCTTGACACCCGTCTGAACCATATCTCCTCCCTCGCTGACGACCTCAAAATGCCTTAATGTTTTGCCCTATTCCATTGGTGTCCTCTTCTTTTTAATTTGTCGAACTGGATAATAGCTACAACAACAATAGTACGTGCCTAGCCAGACTCCATGCATGCATGGGTTACCTAAGAAGACTACGAAAGCTTAATGTGGAAGGAATAAACCCTTTGGTGTCTCCATTACTCCATACATGTGATAAAAGAGTATTTTAGTGAGAAAATGAACAGGATTCAATTCACCCAAAAAGAGGTCACGGATTGGAATTGAAAGCTAAGAAAATTCCCAACGATACGTACACGTCTTAACCTTAATCCTGTAGGTGTCCTGTATGTGATGGCGATATCAAGGACACCAAACACCTTTTTATTGATTGCCCTGTTGCGTGTGACATCTTTGGATGATGATTATGAAGTGCAGGAGATTACCAAACCACCCCAAAGATAGTCCTAGTTTGCTTTTACGGAGTGACTCAGTGGGTTTTAAACTTTTAATATCATCTCTGAGTTGTGTTTTTACATTGTGGGTTCATACAACTTCATTTGAAAAAAATTATTTGATAATTTGTAAAAATCGAGTACATTAGTAAATGTGAAAAAAAATAAAAAATAAAATAAAATAAATCATACAACTTCATTTGAAAAAAAATTATTTGATAATGTGTAAAAATCGAGTACATTAGTAAATGTGAAAGAAAAATAAAAGTGTAAAACAAGGGATGAGTATTTGGACCCGAATCCGGCACCGAACTGAAACCGTACCGATACCGTACAAAAAATGTACCGACTCCCAATACATGGTACTCCGTATAAGACTGGTACCATGAATCGGGCAATAAAAATCGAGACCACTAATACGGTACCAGACCAAAGCAAGATAGTATCGAAAAAATTACCGGATCATGTTTTCTAATTAAACAACTTATCCAAACATCTATTAGGCTCATTCCATGCCAAACAATAATTACGTAAAATATAAAGAAAGAAACCAAGATTGGGTAAGAATTAAATGATGGCCACCGTTGCATCGGAGTCGACTTTTAATACTGGAGGCAAGTTCTTGACCCGAATAGGACTAACTTGTCTTATGTCATAGTTGAGGCATTGATATATACTCAAGATTGGGTAAGAAAGTCCAAAAAAGCTATAGTATATGGCATAGAAGATTTATTAAATGATGACAATATTGCACAAGGTAATATAGCTTCAACAAAATATATTGCTTTGTTTCGATACTTCAAAGTTAAAACAGTAGACTTTGCTAGTTTTGTTTCTAGTCATATAACTTGTTAAGTGTGTCACTAAGAGAGTAGTACCGGATGGGTGACCATCCGGGAAGTCCTCTTTGATCACAGGGTCTGTTGATACTAGGCTTTCAAAGTCCTTCAATGAAGGTTTCAACCCACTAGGGTTCGAATCTGGAGAAGGCAGGGTTTACTTCAAATTAAGTGCCGTGCCTTCGGGCGGCTTAATTTGAAGGTTTTCCCCCATCGGGTTTCGAATTGGTCAAGGATTTCTCCGAAAGAACCGTTCCAAAAAAAAAAAAAAAAAAAAAAAAAAAAAAAAAAAAAAATGATGACGAATGAAAGTTGTATAGATACAATTGTATATATATAACATTTCACAAAGACTTCTTCCTCCTTAAGTAATCGAAACCCATTCGTCCTGACATAAAAAAACCTTTAGTAAAATATTATTTTCTGGGACAAGCCCATTGCGAGGAGCCCAGGTTTTTTACGTTCAGCCCAGACAGTGTGTTGTTCGGCCAAACAAAGTGACCCACGTTAGGATTATCTATTATTCCATCTCCTCACCTTCCACACACACCCAGAAGGCCAGAAGTATCCACACACACATACACCGACTCAAATAAAATATAGAAACCCTAATTACATAGTCAATCATAGCTTAAGTACGGTTCGAGTACATCGCCAACCGAATAAAATAAGTGCACCGGCATTCCACACACGTGCTCACTGAATTCCGTAAGGTTTGTCTTAAGCTTTTGTATTTTGATTTTACAGTCTCTCGAAATCCAGGTTTTTTATTTTGATTTTGCAGCCAATAATCATGATTTTGGTTTTCCCTGTATACTAATATTAAATACGGTGCGGAAAGCAAAAATTGGGCTGTGTGATGTAAGCTGCCGAGAATTCACCACACACACGCGACTGCCTTTCTCTTATCATACGAGGTAATATTCAATATCTTACACAATCTTTCAAGATTCCGCTTATCCAGTTTGGGTAGTTTCAGCTTTTTTCTTGGACACTCCCCTAAGAATTAAACTAACCCTTAGGTACTAATTTAGCCGTCGGTGATGTTATCCAGGTGGTTTCAGTAGCAACGGCTAAAGGTGGGCGCGAAAATGTAAGTTTAATTTTCTTGCGAGTATCCACTGTTCTAATATGTGTGGCCAACATCTCACTGCTTATGTTTTACTGATTTAGATAAATATATAGCATTATCCTTATGTTTTTTCAGTTCAAGTCATGGTGCAATACAATAACAAATATTTGTTATTTTGTTGTGTAGCTGGAACTTACAAAGAAGAAAGCCAGTGTAACACCCCCAAAATCGGGTCCAGCGGAAGCATACATGTCACTGGGGTGCTACTCAATCGGTATCATAAGACAAGTACAAAGAACGGTTTTTATCTCGACCATTTAGAATAACTTTCATTATCAAAAATATTCAAATTTACATCGTTCAAAAATAGTGCGGAAATAAAGGCCCATATAAGAGTTTAAGCGGTCCCGAATATATGTCAGATTTGTCTATGACCATGCCATGCCATGCCAAAGCCTTCAATAGTTAGCTATCGCCTTAACCTGAAAATACATGCTAAAAAGTGTCAACACGAGGTTGGTGAGTTCATAGGTTTATAATAAAACAGTAGTATTGTGAGTTCAATAAAGAGTTTTGTGACCATTGCGTCGCTCACAATGTCATGAAAATAGTGTTTACCTTACAGTAAAATCAGAATTGTGGACCATGAGTAGAGTGTGTGATCATTACAACGAATATAATGTCACATAGTAAAATAGTCTATTACGCTAGCACTAAGTTCATGCAACCGAAGCTTGACAGTGTGCATGCTCTAGAAGCACGTTAAATAAAGCCCTTGCAAGTGTCTATCCCGTGACACTCGTGTTTCGATATGTTATACGCTCGCGTTTGCCTATCCGGCCAAACCGAACGGGGGTGTCAACCCCAATAGATCTATTTATAGCATTCGCGCTTCCCAGCAGGAATTGACGGTTCATGAGTTTGGGCATTGTGGGATTCAGTGTCTTAGGCTAATCCGCGTAATAGTGTAAATAAAGCATAAGTTTCAGTGTGGTCCATAAAAGTGTTTGCATAAAAGCAATTGTCATTCAATAGAAGTGTTTGCGTAACAGCAAAGATTTGTAAAGTGTTTTGCATATAAGCAATAGTTCATTGAGTGGGTAGCATAAAAGCAATAGTTCATAAAGTATGTTGCATAAAAGCAATAGTTCATAAAGTGTGTTGCATGTTTATAAAACACTTGTGTATGTTAGAAAATAATCAAGTATGCAACCAATATACACATAGGTGCATTTGAATAATCAATCAAGTAAGGCACATTCAAATAAAACAAGCGTAGAGTTTAGTTAAAAACGAGCATGTATTCTCCCCCAAAACAGTTATAAAACAAGTAAAAGTAGGGGTCATGAACTCACCTCAATGGAGTATGCAGTAAACCAAGTGAGTCAAATAGAGTGTGGCACCAACACGCGACCTAGATTAGTAAGGCAAGCTTAGTTTACGGTTTAAGTTCGAGACTCGGTGAAGTTTAAACGAGTTTAAAAGTTTTAAAGTGTTTGTGTTGTTGTTGCTTGTGTGGCAAAGCAGTTTTTAAGTGTTTGCAAGTATTGGCTCTTGGAAGTGTATGAGTAGACAATGATAAAGATATCGAGGACGAATAAATCTTTGTTTTGAAAAATAACCGAAAGATGATGTATGAAAAATAGTAGCGATTACGTGTTAGGGATTATATAAACCTTATGGTTAAAAGAATTTATAATACTAAGTGTGTATAGAGTATCTAAAAGAAATTTGAGTTAAGTAATACTTTACTATTCTCATTTTTAAATGCCGTTAGGCACAAAAATTCTTATTATTGGTTTAAAAGCCATGCAAGTTAAATATAAAAATTTATAAACTCATATAAGTTTTTATAAAACATGTCAAGTTTGTTTGTAAGAGAGCTAGTTGATCGAATTAATAAACGCGTTTGAACTTATGAGTTTAGTTTAGTTTTAGACCAACTTTTATAGATTTGCAAACGTATAGTGGTTTATAGTTGAACGAGTTACGTATGTAAAGTTGTGACATACGTAGTATGTTTTTATCAACTTGATACAAAAAGTGAGGTGAAATTTGTTGTCGAGTATAGAAGAATTTTGTCAGAACTTGTTCGGGTTAGGCCGAGTACGAAATACACGTAAGGATCACGAGAACATTTTAGATTAGAGTTTGACAAGTAAAGGGGATACGCATGAAATCCGCTTTATATAAAGTTATAAACGCACTCTTAGTTTACGTTGGTTTTTAAAAGAGTAGGTGGGCTGTGGCCCAAAGCAAACATCAAAACCTCCTGGGCTTCGTATAAACTAAACACAGCCCTTTTAGATTCTTAAGTGGATTTAGCCCAGTTATGAACTAGAGTCACATAGTAAGGAAAAATATTTATCAGACTATGTATGTTAACGCAAAGGTAAGTGAACGAAAGCTCGATACTGAGCTCGAGTGACCAAGTAAAACAGACCGAACATACTTGACTCATAACTCAACCCGACCAGGCGCACCCGTATGGGGCTGGTAGTCTTTTTACTGAGCAGAAATAAACACATCTCACGTGGGTTTTGTGACTCGAACAACGTAAGTACAACCGCAATGAAACTCGACACAATTTACCTCAAAAAAATACTAACAACTCTAAATTCTAAGGTTACATTGTTGTGGTACCATGAGCAGGACACAAAGCCAAAACCAAAACCAAAACCAAATTATACACATTCTAATTTTACCCATTTAGAAGTTAACACATGAGTTGTAATTGTTGACTTTAGTTCTTGAAACAATTTAAAACACACATGTCTTACTGATGACTTGGTGATCTCGACACACAACCAAAACAAAGCTATTAAAGTTTAGGTGTTGACAGGAATGAGTTTTGGGTAGCATGGCAGACGAAATAGCATGGTAAGGAAAAAGAAAAACAAGAGAAATGAAACCAACACCATCTTATTTAAAACAGACTAAAAAAAAACTCGCACCACTGGGGTTCGACCAAACACAAGTAAATTTTTGTCTAACGAGTTAGTACACGTTTCACCTGGAACGAAACTCACCCAACTGTGATGTTTGCAAGGAAGGAAGAACAAGGATGAGGCACCCACTGTTCAAACAGTGGGTCGATTACACCCAAAAAGACTCGACCATAATGCAAGCAACATCTATCTATTTTACCCCAATAAGCAAAGTGATAAGCAAAATAAAAATAAGCACTTCCATACATGAGCCAATCTTTGTTTAAGTTTGCAGTTTATTAGTTGCCACACAATACCCATAACAACAACAATAAGCAAATCGTACAACTACAAATATACTCGATTGGTTTGATGAAATCCAAAACAAGATTATAACAATAAGATTCGAGGTACAATAAGTTTTGAGAAACCCTTACAATGGAAGGCGAGTCGATTACAAAGGAGACCAAAGATCGAAACAAGAGCCCAAATACCGATTCAGCAAGCAATTCCACACACCCCTTGTTTCTGAATACGCTCCCTTCTAGACCAATTACCACTTTACTAGTTTTGATTTGCTAATTTGCTTTGTGTGTGTGGAATCTTGTGTGAACCGATTTGGGTTATAAAAACGTAAACAAGGGAGGTTTGATTCCTCACTTCTTGTTACCAGTCGACTTGTAGTCGATTTATGGAAGTCGTCCCCCTTTTGTTTTATCATCTTGCGCTGACATCAGGGTATAGACAAGAGGATCAGACCATGTGAGTGCTAGGACCAGTTTTGTTGCTTTGTTGACATCGATTGAGTCAGGTCTGGCCATGAATTAGGAGGTGGGGAAGATGAAGATGCAGTAGAGAGAGAGAGAAGGGGGTCATGGTGCGTCTGTTTTGTAGGGATACGGGTGGGGGAAATTTTGTTTTTATCGTTATTATTATTATTTTTTTTTTATTTTTATTTTTTTTTATTATTAAAAGAGTTAATATATAGAGTGAAGGGTTAAATAAAGTGAGTGTGAAATAAAAAGGTGAGTGTTTATGAAATAAAGTGGGGTAAATGTGAAACGCCTTCGGTTATTGGTAACACTCCCAAAGATTTAAGCAAACCTCATGTTTTTGCTGGATTCGGGTTCATTTTCAACATGTTTCCGGATAGTCGTGAATGCTACTTTCGTTGTTTCCAAGTGTGTTTTATAATAAAAATTATAAAATCCTTGTTTTTCAGCTTTGATTTCAGCGAATGTGAGTTTTGCCTTACTTAATTAGTGCTGGTACACGTGTGGTGTTTGGTGCGAGATAACCTCTCGTGTGTGATCAACAATGATCAGTAACAGATAGAAAAAAAATGACGCAATCACATATTCTCATAAAATAACTAATGTAGTGAGTTACTGAAATTTACAGTGCGCGGGTTGGTTTTCCCGAAAATAGTTTTGCAACCTCATGTATGGTTAGGTAAATTGACATTTATCATTTAAAATTTGTTTGGAAAATTCCAGTTTGTTACAGCCAGGCAGAACTTACGGTTTTTTTTTTTTTTTTTTTTTTTTTTTTTTTTTTTTTTTATTGTATTACAGTATGTCAGACTTCAGGTTTTTTATTTTGATTTTACGGTCTCTCAGATTACAAAAGGTTTTTTATTTTCACTGTGCAGGGGTCTCCAATTAACTGCGTTACCGATTGTTCGAAAAGAAAAGCGTGCGACTATGATGATTTACCTACACCACCTGTTGGAAAAAGGTTAAAGTAGTGCCAAAAGGTGCCGGGAGGATGTTTTGGTAAGCTTTAACCCATTTATTGCCATTCATTTTTACTTAAACTTTTGTTGAATGTTGGTGTTTACATGTGCTTTGTGTGGACTGTAGTGGCTAACCATGAGGCGTGCCAACCTGATGTCACGGACGAAAATATTTTGATCGAACAACCTCCACAATGTAGCACCAACATCAGTCAGCTATCCCGAGGTAGTCGTTATATTCTTTTTTTCCGACACTTTCGTATGCCCATAATTATCTGACAACTTATACAACATTTTTTTATAGCGACGTATATAGTGGCACTATGTGGGCGGGTGAACCTGGACTCTGTCTCGGGGAACACTCGACAAGAAACTATTGATGTAGCCACTCCATCAGTTGGACAACTGAATAGTCACGATTTACTACAAAATGCTCTCGAATTTGAAAACCTTCCAGGTTGGTCTGACCATGTGTGCCAAACAACAGCTGACAAAGGGAAACAACAAACACAAGGTAATATGATGTTGCCGATACCGTAAAATTATGAAGGTTTGGTGTGTTAATGTGTGGCTAACGTACGGCCCTTCTTGCTGCAGATACGCCACCTCGGATTCCATCGCCTGTCCTTCCAGTGAATATGTGTACAGCTTCTACTTTGGCTTCAGGTACCCCTGCTTTTTGTCGTCGCATACTGTTGTGATTTCTGATTTACCTGCCTGTATACTTACATTTTTTAATAAAAGCAGCTCTCCATACCGCATCCACTTTTCGCAAAAGGAGAAACCATGGAGCGTACGTAGCTGGTACGTTATTTTAAGATGTATCTGCTTAACGACTGTAATTTGTTGTTACTGGCACCCTTATTAAATATCTGGTCGTATTGTGATTTTAGGTATGCATTATTCAGCTTCAGCGCCTTGAACAGTAGCGGGTGAATCGACAACAAGAACATCAGCTGGCAACCAAGGTCAGCCATATACAGTTAACTAACCACATTCGACAAACACATTTGGCTATCCATGACGTAATATGACTTATGTATTCCGTTTTTAGTTACCGTAAAATACATTTCTGGACACAACGTTGTCACTGTTGCAGCGTTACCTTTTTTTTAAAAAACCTTCTACTTTGGTTTTCGTTAAGCCCTCAGTAATGATATAGTTCAACATTTCAAGTCATAGGTGTTAATCCCATGTTTTGGTTTTTATTTAATGAGAACTGCATGTGCATCATAAAACCTTACTATGTCTGGAATGCCTTCTTATTTGACGTTTTATGTCATTGTCGTTTTAGGTAACGATGCTTCACATATGACCCATACAATAAGACGTGCTGCAAAAAAGTAGACCAACGCCATCACCGACTGCAGGAACAAACGATGCGGGGATGCTACTCACACAAGCTGTGCGTACAGGCGAGCTGCATACAATTGACTCATCTGATTGGCTAGCGGTAGCATTTCAACTGAAAGTTGCTAATCCCGTGTGTTAATTATATTTACTGTCAACTGCATGCACATCTTAATGTAAAAAGCTGCATTTTTTTGTACTGGACAGCAGCTGCAATATAAGTCCTAAGTTTCCTACATGTGCTCCGTTCGCCATTGTGGCAAAAAAATTATAGCAAATGCCCCCGCCGCAACGCGGCGGGCAACTGCACCTCGTTCTAAACATATGACGAATGGAATTTGTACCGTAGCTTTGCTCGCATAATAAATTTTTTATGTTTGTTAAGTTGTTAACTTTTTTGGTTTTTTGTTGTATGTGTAAATATAGAAGATGTTTGTCAAGCAAAATGCTAAAGAAAAAGAGAAGAGAGTTACACAAGATTAATTATTTTCTGTTCAAAATGGTTTAGTTTGTTTATTTTGACGATTTAATATGATTTTGGTGGAATTTTATAAGTTTTAGAATGTTTGTAAGTTACGATTATCTTGATGTATTTATTTAATTGTTGGTTGCATTTTCTGACACATAGTGGTTTGAAATCATCGAAAATGCACATTTTATTTTATTTTTTGTTGTTGTCACAGTAAGTTACTAGCATCAAATTTGGGTATTTTATTTATTTATATATTTTTTTTTACAGAAAGCGGGAAGAACAGGATAGGTATTGATTTCCCGGTATCGGAATCTCGTCCGATACGATACTAGTACACCTCTTTCATGCTCGGGATTAAAACGGCACCACCAATTTGGTATGGGTTCAAAACCAATCTTGTATTGTGCCCATCCTTATGTAAAACAATAGATTTTTCATACTAAATCAAAGAAATGTCCACACTTATAGATGTAGAAGTCATTTGTAACATCTCTCCACACTTCCTCAAGTGTGAAGAAATTGAGTGTTACAATTAATTTCTACACAAGATTGTTAGATTTCTTCACACTTAAAGTGTGAATTTTTTTATACAATTATAAGTGAGAAAAATATATTGTTTTATATTTATTTTCATACTTATTAATGTAAGATTTTTACACATTATTAAGTGTTAATAAGCTAATAAAATTTTACACGCTTTTCAAAAATGTAGAAAAAGTGTGTAAAATTGGACTACTTTTTGTAGTGCTTTTAGGTTATTCGGAGATATAGGAATAGCGTATGCTTCGACTCTATACCTCCGCGTAAAGACATTCTTCGTGAAGATATCAAAATTTTATCGCATTCGTGGATTCTCCATAGATTTTGTTTATAGAGTAAGAAGTTTTACATTCGAAGCCTTTGCGTAGGTCTAGAAAATCACGTGTCATTGGGTTTTTGACTTTACTCAAACTTTTAAAACATACAATGATGTCCCACAAACAACAACAACAACAACAACATACCCAATCCCGCCTAGGCGGGGTATGGGGGAGGTGGGATGTAGACAGATCCTACCCCTACCCCAGGGAACCCTGCAGGTAGAGAGACTGCTTCCAGAAAGACCTCCGGCAAGTGTGTGCAAAGTGTGCTCGAAGTAAATAAAACGAGAAATAGAATGCAAAACAAGGAAAAGCAAAAAAGCAAAAAAACAAACAGAGCAAAACAAACAGATAGGCAATACGACACACCATGCATATAAGCAAACATAAAAGCAAACCGACACAACAAGTAAAGGAGCAAACAAAGCAAAACGACAAGACAACCAAGACAAAACAACCAGAACAAAAACCACCTAGATAAGCGCCGGCAAATAAGGGAGCGAGGGGGACACAAGACCAAGGCCAAACCAAGCAGCTAAGACCAAAGAGGGCAACGCAAAGGGCCTAAAGCTAAGGCAAAGCAAAAAGAGCAAGCAAAAGGCACAGGCAAAGGGCCTAAAGCCTAAAGGCACAACAAAGGCAAAAACACAGCACTAGCTGAGGCAAAGCAAAAGCACCTATCTCCTAAAGGGGGCAAGCCAAGGGACCCTAAAAAGCCTAAACCACAACAAACCCCAAACCCATCCTAGCCCCAAAACTAACCACGAATACTAATCCTATCTCTCCACGCGTTCCTATCTGTTTCTTTGGGATAATATATCAGGAGGCAACTTAATTTTTAAGTTTTTCTTATATGGGTCACTTATTTTTCAAAAGTAACTTATAAGCTACCAAATTATGTGTTTATCTTTGTTTACATTAATTTCGGTCAAATTTAATCAGGATAATTATCAAATGGCAAGAATGCCCAACACTAACATATTAAACTAATACGAATAAAAAAATCGCTCATGAAATTTCAATTTTATCCTTCTAAAGTACTTTTAATAATATAATTTTTTTTTAGAAAGGCAACATATTATAAAAACCAAAGAAAAAGAAGAAATGAAGATACAATACAATGGCATCCCACCCCACTTAACAAGTTAGTTAAAAGTGGATGAGACCCAAACAAACAAAAACAAACCAAAACATAGAAATGATTACAGCAGGCTAAAACTAATGACTAACTCATGAATTCTAAACAAAATGAATGTGCAGACCAATCACTAAACAAAAGCCACACTGCCCACATGAGAAATATAAAAGTCCTATATGTTGTAGAGTCCACCAATGCCCTCATGCTGTCAAAACAAACAATCTCAGTTGCAATAACAACTCTGCACCACTTGGACTTTCAGAAAAATGAGCCAACTTGCAGACACAAAAACAAACATCAGTACATAGCATATTCAGCAATGAACAGCAAACCCAAACATCAGTACACAGCAGAACCAAACAGCGGACAGAAAAAACATATTTTTGTGCCGTATATCGCCACTTTAATATACTTCTGTGATACCAGAATATGTAGACACATCAGACAGCCAAACATGAAATCTTCTGTGAACACAAAATCTACTGAACTGAACTAAACTGATATGACTGAAATTGCAACAGACACTGTATCTCGAACCAACATATTCCCGAATTTATTGTAGACGAATCTTGTGTGGCTCCCATAACCATACAATGGCATCCCACCCCACTTAACAGTAGCCGAAAATTTAACTATCCCATAAGCTGAACTGCTGAAGTATAATGAAAAACTCACTGTGAGTGAATCTGATGAAGAATAAGGAACTCACTGTAACCGAATGCTTATAGGGTCTCTCAACCAATGTTGCCAATCTATCGCTTTATATTTCTTTGATCTTCGGGAAATCCACTCGTAGCTTTTTAATTGAATATCTTGAAAAATCTTGTTAATGCTTGAAATCTTGTTGCCAAGCACACGTGTATTTCTTTCTTTCCATATAAAGTATCCGGTAGTCCATATAACCGCTTGCCAAACACGAGCTAAGATAGGGACATTAACGTTTCCATTTGATGAAAAGAATTCATCCATAGAGAAAGCATTAACGACCCCCACCTTCCACCAATTAAAGATCTTCTCCCAAACACCCATAGCTAAATCACAAGTGATCAAGCTATGATTACACGTTTCCACAATATCATTACAACTTGGGCAAAGAACCGAGTCCAAGTCAACACCTCTTCTATCAAGCTCCACACGAACCGGTAGTCTTCCTCTTAACGCCCTCCACACAAATATGTTTACTTTCTTAGGCACCAACTTGTTCCAAAGCGTTTCTTGAGCTCCATTATCCGAAACTAGAATCTTATCCTCGATCAATCTAGATAACTCTTTAACCGTGAACTTACCATCTTCGCCAATCGCCCACTTCCAACGATCCCTACAATTATTAGACATAACAACATGTTGCAAAGCGTCAAGAAAATCCTCGCACTCCCTACTTACCTTCCCTCTAATACTTCTAACCCAGTCCCATACCCAAACCCACGTATTATCTACCCACACCCCTCTTTCCATGACACTAATCTCCTTCCTTCTTTCCAAATGATATAATCTAGGAAATCTATCACAGAGCCTCCGATTGTCTACCCAATGATCTAACCAAAACCTAATATCCCTTCCATCCCCCTCCACCCCGACACAAGAAGATGTGAACTCTACCCCTAAACCATCAATCTCCTCTCCAATCTTCGCAATATCACACCAAACCCCACCCCCTTCACCCCCACCCATTGCCCTAACATCCCCTAAACCTCCACTCACCCCATGAATACTTTTGATCACCCTAACCCACATACTATCGCCTTCCTTTCTAAATCTCCACCACCATTTACCTAATAATGCCAAGTTTTTCGCCCGTAAAGACCCAACATTAAGCCCCCCCCCCCCTCCCCAAAGGTAGAAAGGACCGTACCCCATTTGACCCAAGAAAGCTTTTTACCCTCCCCCACCCCGCCCCAAAAGAAGTTTTTTCTAATTCTCTCAAGATTTTTTATGACACTCGTAGGCACGCGGAACATCGAGAAATAATACAAAGGCAAGCTACCAAGAACCGATTTAACCAATGTTAAACAACCCCCAAACGATAACGTTTTAGCTTTCCAGTCGCCCAATTTCTTTTTTTTTTAATAATATAAATTAACACTTAAATTAATGGTATAATCGGTATTTCCATCAAACTTTTCATACATATTGCTTGGATAACTCAGAGGTTGGTTTCTTATTTTTATTTTATAGTTTTCCGGGCATAAAATTGGCCGGAATTGGTGTAAACGAAAACAAACATATAGTTGAACGGGTTATAAGTTCATTTTAATAAATGAGTGACCTGTATGTTAAAGACCTCTATATACATTATCCCTTTTTCTTTTCATTCCTTCACTTGAAACCTCTCTGGCCAAACACATCATTGTAATTCTTTTTCTTTTCATGTATTGCCACACAAACTCGAAACCAGGTAAAGCTTACTAAAAAAAGACCGGAATGGAAAAACAGGGTTAAATTTCGTTTTTATGCACTAGGCAAGTTAAAACATTGGATATCAATTTCACCATCCTTGCTCCATGTTGACAACCAACTGGACATCTCTTGAAGGCTATTTGCATTTTTTGATAACCAACTTGACATGATCTCTTGATGACTAGTTGCATTCTCTTTACAAGACTTTCATATCTTGCGGTTCCAGTGTCAACCCAATTCATATCAAACTAAGCTTGTTATTGACTTTTTATTTATCGACAAATGTTGACATGCATGCTCGATGTGTAATTTGAGCACATAACGTTTAATTCATGGGTGATAGGCGCGTTACTAATTAGTACCACTTGCTTATATATATTAACACAACAAGCAGACATCTTAAATGAGTCAACGCGTTACTAGTACCACTTGCTTATATATTAACTCAATAAGTAGACATTTTTAATCGAGTCAAAAGATTGAAATATACCAATAACTGCAACCAGATTTTAGTAGGATCATAAAAACTAAATTAACTAGTAAAATTATTACATATGGGATTTTTTTTTTTTTTTTTTTAATTGCTCTGTCCAAAAATTCTAACAGGCAAACTAGTAAGTGTTTGACTGAGGATTTCGAAATTGGCATTTAAATTGACGAAACTATATTTTATGAAATTGCATGCATTATCTTGAGGCACATAGCAAGTCTAGAAAAAAAATCTGGATAGTTAGGCATGGGTTCCACAGTTTCACAAGGATTGTAATCCATGTGAAATCGAAGTAAAAAAAAAATAATAATAAAAAAAAAATTAAAAAAAATAAATAATCAAGGTTAAGCCTCCATTAATCAATTTTGATTCCATACACTATTTGCAAAACCAAAATTTTTTGGTTTTGAACTCTTAGTTCTGTCAAAAATAAAAATGGCGGACTATGAAAAAGAAATCATGTAACGAAGTGGATTATTCTTGTTCTATCCTTGATCAGAGATTTCTCTATGAAAAAGACGAATCGCTGTGAAAAAAGAGCACTGAGCACACACAAATGTATATGCATTATATGAGTATGATAACCTTTAAACACATGAACTGACTACCAGTTAAAATTAGCAGAATACAAAATAATGCAAACCACATCTACAATTAAGCATCTAAATAACATAAACACTCTTATAATGCAATGCCAGACACTGCATTGCTGTCTTACTATTTGCTAAAGGTATCAAATCGGGCTCAGATCGTTTCAAAATATGCATCTCACAGGTTCAAACAGGTGAGAATGGGTCATTTATAAAATTGTAAGACTGAGAACAATATTTTGCAGCAAATTATTAATTCACTTATACACCAAATGCTGTGCCATAATAATTTGCAGCAAATTATTAATTCACTTGTAGACCAAATGTTCCACTAAAAAGAGCCCAAACATACCCAATTTTCGCAGTACGGTTCTGATTGATCTATCATTCTATCTAATTGATCAGGTATACTTCCACAACAACACAAAAACAAAAAAGAAGGTAAAAGTAATTAACGATAGACTTGATTTCTCACCACTTATTCTTTTACACTTAAATAGTTCTCGCACATGTATTTTCTCTTTATTACCTTGATCCTCACTTTCTTTGCATACGGATTCCTTTATTGCAGTTCTTATGGTTTGGATTTCTCTCATGTTGGAACTAAAGTATTATATTTTATTTCTTCAATCCTTGGTGTGCATATACTTTCAACACTTCAACCATGCTCTTTTACCTGCACCTCACTAATATTGCAGGTGCGGGTGCAGCCAAAATGGGTCCAAGTGCTAAGAGTATGTTGGCACTGAGTGAAAAAAAAAAAAAAAAAAAAAAAAAGCACATCTTAACACTTTATGTAACAACATAGATAAAAATCGAACTTTATGGAATGCAATGAAGAAATTTTGAAAAAAAAGAAAAGAAACTGGGACTTCTAGGGTGAAGAAAAGAATCAATATGGATGTGAGAAAAAATCTACAAAATAGTTTTTTCAACCCAAAATTTGATCCACAAGTCTCTCCCTAGGGATTACATGATTAACATCAAGTCTCTCAACTTAACTGGGTTTGTTCGCATAGCTTGCAACCTTAGCTAAACACGACTAGAATATTGCATCATTATGATGGCATTCTAATTCTCGATCTGATTTAGCTCATCCTTAAACCCTAATCAATGGTATTCTGGTGTATAAACATAGACATTACTTTCTCATGTGTATCCCTGATCACATTCGGGAATTGCAGCTTCAGTCCATTCATTATGGTAGTAACAAACCATTGCCTATATGTGTCATAAAACTAACTATTAGCAACATAAAGTATGAAACTCTTGTGACCTTAAATAAATGTGATTTCACCAACATTTACGTTTTCACTAACCTCATTCCACCTTCTTAAGGAACACGCCAACTTTTTTCTATCAATGCATGAAATTATTATCTCTAGCTTTGTTTATCCATTTGATCAACTACAACTACAAGAAGTTACGCTAAAATCTAGAAAGTTGGCTATATCCGAACTTAATCATAAACATATAAAACTAGTTTAACCAGTAATGGGAACACACATCCACCCAAAATCAGCTCTCTCTCTGCTTTCGTGTTCTTGTACATTTTAAAGCCCCTCTAGAGCATCCATAGAAAGTGTTGCCATGGCTTCTTTTGAAAGCCATCAATACCTTCCACGAAGTTTAAGATATTGGCCTTCAAAAGATGCAAATGATAGCACATGCTATTGGATGCTCGAGTGACGGGGCACCAAAATAGACCAGACGGAAAAGATGAGAAGAGGAAACTTTTTAAGTTGTGGATTATTTTCTATTTTCACTGCTTAGTTTAATTATTCTTATTTATGGTAGAATTTGAATGATAACAATAATTTGTAATTTAGTTTATGTGATTGTATTGTATAGTTAATGCATAAGCATAGTTGAGAGAACAATCGTTTCATACATTGATAAAGAAAGACTGGCGTATTCCTACCGAAGTGGTATACGGTTAGAAAAAGTCAAATGTAAATTAATGATGATATTACATTAAGTAATATTTCCATAGAGTTTCATTTATTTTGTTAACAAATTGTTCTTTTAAGAGGCAATGGTGTGCTATGACCATAACGGAAGGAAGGGAACAGCAGACCCGACATATATAACCAACATATCCAACAAATCCCGGACTTGATTCAAGAGACCTAGTTAAAAGCAAAACCTATGTTTCAGCACTACGAGACCATTTCGTGGTTTGCAAGTTAGGGGTAAGCTGAATTAGGAGATAAACCTAAAAATGGATCCCATTAACATCAAAAATGAAGAAAAAAACACAAAGATAACTTATGATAATGATATAGTCAAAAATCCAACTACTAGCAGTCTAATTAATCACAAAACATAAACATTGTAAACCTTAACGAAATACTGAAATCAAGCAAATCTTACAAATGCACAAGTCGCAAGAAAATGTACTAAATCCACAAATTCACTCTATTTAAGATCCATAAATAGTCTACAAATTACTTAAGCATATGAAGACCAATTTCGCAATCTATGATCCTATTCTTTTCACATCACCAATCTACAGTGATTAGCAAAATAGGCAAAGTCGCAACCACTAGTAGTCTAATTAATCGTCAGTATAAGCCTCAAGATAATGTATTAAATACTACTATAACGGAAGCAAAGTATCAATCCACAAACTTATTTAAGATGCATTAAATCACATAGGGGGTGTTTTTTAAAACTTACATGTCGCTTATGAGCTTTTTTTCGGCCTATATTTGATAAGCCGCAATTTTCCGGCTTATTTTCAAACTTGTGGGCTTATATAAGTTTACTATGATATGATAAACTTACATAAGCCCATAAGTCTGAAAATAAGCGAGAAAATTAAGGCTTATGATCAAATAAGCTAATAAGCCCACATATAAGCTTAAACAAACACCCCCTTAGTGACCTCATTTCAAGCTTATAATACTTCAAAATAACAATAACATTTCCCAACTCATTCTCATTTCCAACAACTTGATATAATCATCCAAATCACGAAACAATATAGTCTAACGTAAAAACACAAAACGCTCGTCATTTCAACCATACATTCCTTAAAACTAAACAACACCAAAAAACATTTCAACAAAACATTAAAATTGGTTCTACCTCAACGCAGATACCCGGGAATCTTAAAGTCGCAGCCACTAGTAGTCTAATTAATCGTCAGTATAAGCCTCAAGCTAATGTATTAAATATAACATAAGCAAATTCTCAATCCGCAAACTTATTTAACAATAACATTTCCGAACTCTTTCTCATTTCCAACAACTTAATATATTAATCATCCAAATCACGAAACAACATAGTCTAACATAAAAACACAAAACTCGCGTCATTTCAACCTTACATTCAACAACACCAAAAAAACATTTCAACAAAACATTAAAATTGGCTCTACCTCAACGCAGATACCCAGGAATCTTAATCCTCAAAAACAACATACTCATAACATACCCAATGACAACCATAGCAACCCCAGCAACCGCAAACGACGTCTTAACACTTTTCGCACCTTTCCCAGTCACCGCCAAGTCCAAAAATATAACCCCGGCCCCACCCAACAAAAACATAAAACCCGAAGACAAGCCTTCTATAATATACTGACCATTAACTCTACCAGACATGAAAACAACGGGTTTGACAGTACCGGTACGTGGATCCTGAGTGGATCCGATGCCAGGTGGCTCAACGATGACGTCATAGATGACGCCGGAGATGACGATGAAGTAGGTTAGGAGGAGGAGGGAGAGGATGGTGGTGGGGGAGGGGAGGGGGAGGGAGGGGAGCTTGAGACGGAGGCGTGGGGGTTTTAGGATTGAGAATGGGAGGATTGAGAGTGTTTGGTAGAGTGGATCCATTGCTTGGTTTGTGATTTGTGATTTGATTTGGGGGTTTTGTTTTTGGAAGGAGGTGGTGGTTGTGTTGACTGTTGAGTGTGGGTGAGTGAAATATACTATTCTTATCTTTTTAATATCCTTTTTCTATCACCATAACAAACTTTATCACGTGACTTGAGTATCACATCAGCTTTCTCTCTCTTAAAATTAACTTTATCATCAATTTAGTGTAATAATACAACCAATTTCACCACCAAGATATATCAGGGCTGAGCACGGTCTGAAAACCGGACCAAAAACTGATTTGGTCCAAAACATCAGACCGACGACTAGACCAAAATGTTCGGTCTATGTCCGGGTTTGTTTGATTCGGTCCGTCGGTTGGTCCGGTCTAACAAAGTATAATATTCGGTTGTGCGTAAGACTGAACCGGACCGAGGATCGAAAATGGTTAAAAGGTTAGACCGAGGACCAGACCGAGGTACATTCAGTCCGGTCCGGTCGGTCTGGTTCGGGCCGGTTTCTCGGTTCGGTCCGGTCCTTGATCTATAATGCTCAGCCCTAAATATATCCCACTTAAACACACATAAAAAACAAAAACAAAAAAAAAAAAAAAAAAAAAAAAAAAAAAAAAAAAAAAAAAAAAAGAAGCTTTTAATATACACAAACAACAAACCTCCAAGACTCAATCATCCAGACAACCGAGTGGACAATCGAGTTCTTCAATTTATGGCCAAGGACGCGTCGAAAATGGGTGAGTGTAGTAAGCAAAGAGGCGTTCCATTTTGCCAACAAGGACGAAGACGCATGGTATGGCACCTTATTACGGATGGTTTTATAATTGTTAAGTAATTTTCCATACCCATACCACTTATCTCACAATACATTAATTTTACATATATTTCCCATACACCTAAATTCATAACATTTGTTTTAAGTTTTACATTTATCGGTACATTTCGTTACCAAATGTGTCCCAAGATGAAATATCACAAGTACACCTAATCTTAAGTCGTCATCTATCTACGGACATAAACTAGTCGCTTCAGCTTTGTGATGAGGGTTGACAACTACTGTTAGCTTTGTCTAACATAGCATAAAAGAATACTTACATTAGCTTATTTTGCAAATTTGTGAACTTATAGTCGGTGTTGACCTTTGATTAATTAGATTTTTTGTTATTTTTATACTGATCACATTGTGTGACAATAGCTCGAAATTATTGGCCAATCAAGCAAGCTTGAGATTGATATATAGTAGAGGTTTGATCAAACTTTGGTTTTGAGTTTCAAGGATGATAATTGAGTTGAGATCAAGCTTGACTGTATAGTCTCAAGTAGGGTCGATTACACATCTAGTTGCAAACGACCTGAAACGGGCTTGAGTTTGAGTGATCTTGAGCTTGGCTCGATAACAACACAATAGATTTGACTAATGTTTTTGTAGTAAGCTCCAGCTTATACATTTGATTAAAATTATCTGAATAGCATGAAGATATCTATGACAGCTGAATTTAATAAAACAAGCTCCGTCAGAGCACGTACAAAAAGCTACATAACCAGATATACCATCCTTTACTTTTTTACTGAACCTTTTTTGGATTTCTTAGAGGATGATGTTTCATCAAATAAACTCTTGTATTTTTCCAATAGTCTTTCTTTCTCACCAACCATCCCCAAAACCTCATATGCATCTCCTACTTTCTTCACTATTTTCTTATCTCTTGGTTTTCTATCAAACGCTTCTAACCCCTTAAAAAGCTTTACTGCCCGTTCCATCATATTATTTCTATAATAAACCGATATCATTTGATGACACAACTGCCACGGGACCGAATGTAAGTCAACAGCAAGTTTCTTAACCCAAACCTCGTGTGCTTCTTCTACCCTGTGATCCATATCTAGTGCTCTCACTAACTGACCATATGTTCCTAGAGTCGTCCCTTGACCTTTGCTTAACATCCATTTGATAACATGAATGATTCGATGCCATTGATGTTCTTTCTCGAGAGCAATTAATGCTCGTCTTAAGGGTCCAATGGGGAAGTCTTGCTCCCATGCTACCCATGCATCAAGAGCACCGTACACGGATTCTTTACTATTGTCGAGGTCCATCAAGATTTTGACCAGAAAGTTGACCTTATCAGTTCGTGACACATTGTCACCTATTTGGCGCTTCGATATAGGTTCGCCCGAGTATTCATTCACACCTGTTGTAATCAGTAAGTAGTGTTAGAAAACCAGACACCCAAAAATTAAGCCAAAATAACCAGCAAGCTAGACCAATATTTTTCAAAAAGAAATTGGTTAGCCTCGTGAAAGACCGCAGAGAGTACATGGTATATTTTCCGCCTACATATACCAACTCCCTAATGATCAAAGAATTAGCCCAAAAAAACTAGTTAAATATACGGATACTTTTCTGTTTAGATAACATACCATGAAAACCCCTAGCTACAGTTCTGTAAATAGGTGTTTGATCTTGCACAATGATGCTGTGATTGCAAAGTACGCTTTGAGCCTGAATGGTTCCAAGAGAGCTGAGGCGTTGAACAAGTTTAGCCATCACAACTGGTCTCCACATTGTAATCTACCTAAGGATTATGGGTAAGGTGACTTTAAAGTGGGTGGCAGCAACGATTCCATTGTGAATAACCTGAAACAAGGCTCATAACATTTAGCGAAAAATGTATCCTAAAGACAAGATGGAAGGCCTATACAGATAGGATAAACACTTTAAAAGGTTGAATTGCAAATGATCCCTCTCATTTTATATCCAATGGTCATATAGTGTCACTGTTTTCGCATGTATATGGTTGTGCACAGAAGATATAGTTCATAGCGTTGCTATATAAGGAGAACAGCATATTCAAAATCAAATATTACTATACTTATGTTATCACGTCTAAGCCCGTTAGCAAACTCGTACACAAAAATATTCAACAAGTTCGACGACTTAAGTTGTACACATTGTTTCAGAAATAGGTAACACACACCACTATCCGTCATCAAGTCGTACCAGAACGATACAAAATGAAATATATATAGCTTTGAGAAACATTACCCAAAAAATTACATTAAAGGTTCAGAAGCTAAAATTTTAAGCTAAGCATTTTATCAAACACATGGTATGCACTACAAAACATCAGGTGTTGTTCGATTAAAATCAAACCTTACAACGAGATGCCACAGATGGGCCTATATATATGACTCTCTATCCTTGGGTGGTTTTATAACTCTTCCGGGTATTCAGAATAAAAGGGTGTTTGGATATGTTATGGTTTGGGGGTGTTTGTTTTATTTGAGAGGAGAACTGAAAAGTAGAAGTCTAGCTTCATAAACATATACTACACTCTTTGGTCCCAATATTATTGTCCACCTTTCCTTTTTTGTTTGTCCTAAAATAATTATTCATGCCTAAATATAGAAATGAAAATAGTTTAAGTTTACCTTACTACCCTTAATCAAATTTATTATTTACAAAGTTAAATTAAATCCAGTGTTGCAAAAATCGACCGAATCGGCCGATTAATCGGCGATTAATCGGTAATCGGCCCTGGAACTTGGAGGGATTTCTAAGGTAATCGGCCGATTAATCGGTCGAGTCAAGAAAATCGGTCAAAAATCGCTAATCGGCCCTCGACCGCCTCAGTACCGATTCATGATTTTTGCAACATTGATTAAATCATTAATTAATTGTCAAAGGGTAAAACTGTCATTTTGTTAAAAAGTAAGAAAAAAAAACTGTAATAAATGCATTTTTCTTAAACTGTGTGTTTTTTGTCGAGGAACAATTATTTTGAGACAGAGGGAGTAATAGTGAGTCCATAGTTTTTACTTTTTAAGGAAACAAATATATATATATATATATATATATATATATATATATATATATATATATATATATATATATATATATATATATATATAGATTTACGTTCAAGTGGTGTACACCTTTAAAGTAGTGAACAATAGGTACACTTGTATTACTAATTTTACGTTCAAGTGGTGTACACCTTTTTAGTTTTACGGTATTTATAGATCTTAAACAAAGTTTGAATTTTAATGGGTATGTATCATTATTTCAAGTATACATGTATTACTAATTTTATAGTTTATTTTGTGTAGCTTTGAACTTTTGATAGTGCTTGATTTATTACTGTAAGATGTATAAACGAATTTTCAAAGAGTACATATTGCTCGAACAAAAGAAGACATGATCAAATGGCAACATGATTGGTGTATTTTGTTTTAGTTGTTGCAAAACAATGGTGTATATATGACTCTTGTACCAGCTGTGTATCTACGTGTCAAGAAAATTAATTAAAATGTATTAGTGTGTCACTACAAACGTATTAAAAAAATTGTGTGTCAAAGAAAATTGTATGATAAACATAGTGTGTCACTACAAATGTATTAAAATGATAAACATACGTGTCAAGAAAATTAATTAAAATGTATTAGTGTGTCACTACAAACGTATTAAAAAAATTATGTGTCAATGAAAATTGTATGATAAACATAGTGTGTCACTACAAATGTACTGAATTTTTGTAGTGTGTCAAGTGTACTAAAATTTGAATAAGTCACTATAAATGTATAAAAAAATAGTAAATTTTAGTGTGTCATTATATATTTATAAAAAATTTAGTGTCACAATAAAATGTGTGAAAAAAAATAGTGTGTCACTATATATGTTTCAAGATATTTATGAATATATTTATAAAAAAAATTAATGTGTCACTATATATGTATCAAGAATTAGTGTGTCACTATAAATTTAATGTGTCATAAATAAAGTTTAAAAAAATTGATGTGTCACTATAAATTTAGTTAAATAAAGTATAAAAAAAATTGCCGTGTAATCTATTTAAGTTAAATCTATAAATTACATTTTTGGAAAAGTAAAATAAGAAAAAAAAAAAAAAAAAGGAAAAGAAAAAAACCAACGTCATCATGCCGATGCACATCAGTTACTAAGAAATTGTGTTTATAATTTTGCCATCAAGTTCATCTTATTTACCTAAATGCCATTCAATTAATTTTAATTTAATGACATCATCGTTTAATCTAATTACATCATCATTGATGCATCCAATGGCCAAGATTTGTGCCTATTATAATCTACTTTAATAGTGTACACCACAATAACGCCACCCTATATATATATATATATATATATATATATATATATATATATATATATATATATATATATATATAATCTGGATCGATTGAGAAGGTTTTTATTTTTAGAAGATTGAGAAGGTTTTCAAAAACAATAGATTTTTAACTTTGATTCATGTTTTTCAAGCATGAAACTCATTTTAATGTGATTAAAATTCAAAATGTGTAAAAAAAATTTGAATCAATGTTAAAAATCTCTTGATTTTGCGATATATGTAGAATACTGAATCATCTGTACAAATTTAATGAATCATCATCATAACTCGATTTTAACAACGATTTGTGAATCAAATTTGTGATTTATAGATTCGATTCACCATAAAATGATGTTTACTTGTGAATCAAATCAAAAACATGAATCAATTTATTCAAACGAAGATTTCTCAATCTTCTCAAAATAAAAACCTTCTCAATGGAACCGGATCCTATATATATATATATATATATATATATATATATATATATATATATATATAGTGATGTATTCCATGCAGTACCATTCTTATATACAGTACTTTACAGTACCAATCTTGACCAATCACAATTTAGTAAATTAATTTCCATCTATTTAATTAATAAAAGCATCCAAGGTTATATATGGTATTTTACATTTACACAAATAGATTTGGAAATCCGGATTTATCCTACAATATTGGGGATTCTTTTTGTTTTTATCAGATTCAACAAAAAAAAAAAAAAAAAAAAAAAAAAAAAAAAAATCCCAGGTTCTTATCTGATTCAAAGGATAACGATGTTTTCATCAAAGATTGACACAAAATTGGTACGCATCCTTAATGATCACAATTTTTATACCTATAAATATTCATCAATCCCAGAATCGAATCACATAAAAACCCTAATTCGTTATCTAATAATTGGAGGAAAAAAATGGTTGAGATCAATGAACAAGGTACGACAGATGTAGGAGAGGATTCAATGTCCAGGGATGTGCAAGAAGTGAATAATGAATCGATTGTGTTAACTGATCATCAAGAACAGTCTGGTATGTGTAGTTAAATTTTTTTTTAATCCAATCACAGGTTTATAACTGTTTTATTTTTTTTAAATCCTTGTATACATGGTTTTGACATTTTGGCATTCTTAGATTAATTTTCGATTTTAATTGTTTAGTAGTTTATAAATGGTTGATATGTTATGGCTAAATGTGTTTAGTATATTTTTCCTGTTTTTGAAAGCCTTGCATACATGTTCTGTATATATTAAATTGTTATCTTTTATGTTTAATATGTTAGATTTTTTTAAAGCCTTGCATACATGTACAATATATGTTTAGCACAATATATGTTTAGCATAAAACTATTGGTCATTGAATTATTGTTCATTGAATTATTTTTTCCTGTTTTTGAAAGCCTTGCATACATGTTTTGTATATTGTTATCTTTTATGTTTAATATGTTAGAATTTTTTAAAGCCTTGCATACATGTTCTCTATATATTTAACTGTTATCTTTTGTGATTAATATGTTAGTGTATATTGATTTTAGTACAATATATGTTTAGCATAAAACTATTGTTCATTGATTTATTTTTTACAAAACTCATATATGGTTAATGTTTAAAAATAAAAAATTCCGCCAAGTATATTTGTAGAAGTTATCGTTTATTTAGATGTACCATAAACATATATGCATATTTTAATACAATGTTTTACAATTGTTTTAGATCAATCTGATATTTAAATATATGAGTTGGATCTTGAATTTGTCCCAACTCCAAAAGATACCCCATATTGGAAGCCAAATATTAACGAAGATGAGAAACCTAAGAAGGGTGATATTTTTGACACTTATCAGCTTGGTTATGACATGTACTTGGAATACTCCCAAAAGGATAGGTTCAACATCCGTAAGTCAAATTTAAAACGTAAAAATGGTGAAATCACACATAGGTCCATATTATGTAACAGAGCTGGTAAACGAAGATCAAAAGTTGAAGTAAATACATTGAAGGAAGGTGAGGAAGAAGAAGACCAAGGTGAAAATAAAAGAAAAAGAAAATGAAAAACTGTGTCTAAGGCATGTAATTGTCCTCCAAAAATTACTTTGAAAAAAATTCGTGGGACACCAGCTTATAAGGTAAACGACTTTCTGGAAAATCATAATCATCCACTTATGAATGAGAACAATATGGATCTATCACGAGCTCGAAGACAGTTGCAATTTGGTGATTACATCTTTATTCACCGGGCTTCGCTTTCCAATGTTGGTCCTACTCAAGCTCACCGACTAAAAGTAGCTGTTATGGGTGGTTATGATAAAGTACGTGAAACACCCATGGATTGGAGGAATTTTAGGCGTGCTGTCGTTGGAGACAGGGATGCTCAGATGCTAGTTGACAAGATGATTAATAGGAAAAATCATGTTTCCGAATTCAGTTTTGAATATCATACTGATCAGGAAGAGTTGGTCAGTTTTTTTTGGGCTGACGAAACGATGAAGTGCAACTATGTTTCTTTTGGTGATGTTGTATCCTGTTAGGAATACGTTTATTCCAATGAAGACTCGGTCACCCCGAGTATTGTAATAGCATAGTGTAGCTCGTAGTAATCATTAGTTTAGTATAGTATTTGTGGAGTCGGGTCGGGTCTTTACCCACTGTCAGCCCGGTCCACAGCCCGTTTTATAGGGCGTTGAGCATGTAACTATAAATACCCTCTCCCACCCAAGGGAGAGGGTTGGACCTCATTTTGCAATTCAACCTTTTGTTTATTTTCTCTCTAGGTTCCATCCTCCTTTCTCTCACTAACTTTCTCTCTCTTGTATTCTTACATTATTCGATCCATCTAAGCATAATCTAAGCTTGTTATAACCTTAAGTGTATTACAATTAGTATCAGAGCCATGGTTCTATCCTAGGATGAGTGGTACACATAAATTCATGGCTTAGTTTATGAGTTCTTGGTGGTTCGAATTCTATTAGTGTTTTCTCTCTCATTTTGATCTCGTATAGTGTTTTTCTTGGTGTTTTGGTTGTACTTTCTTAGTTAGAAAGGTTATAGACATCTTGTGTAGCTCTTGGTTTAGTCATATCATCGTTCTTGTGGAAGAAATAGTGAATTCGTGTTGAGTTTCTAAGTAGCGAGTTGGCAGATTCATCATAGAGAGTTGGCAAGAATGTTCAGCGAGTTGACAATATCGATTTGGCGGTTTGCCATTTTTGGGTATAAAGCCAAATCGCTAGATAGTGACATTTTTGTCCTATTAGTGTAGCGAGTTGATAGACCAGCGACTTGATCAGGTTAGCGAGTTGATCATCTGTAGCGAGTTGTTACTCTACAGCGAGTTGAGATTTGATTAGCGAGTTGTCCTTTCTTAGCGAGTTGTTCATCTCCAGCGAGTTGTTATCACAATAGCAAGTTGATTATTTACCAGCATGTTGTGCACTGCAGCGTGTTGGTGGAGTTAGCGTGTTGTTCCTATAGCAACTTGGTCTATTTAGCGAGTTGTGTAGTGTCTCCAGCGAGTTGTGTATTTTGGCGATTTGACTATTCTAGCGAGTTGGTTATACTTGATAGAGTGTTGTGCTAGTGTAATTAGCGTGTTGGTTAATTTTCATTAAAAATTTTCTACAGTTGTGAAACTTGTGCACTATTGCGACTCAAGTTGTTACTACCATTTCTACAGTAACTTGACATTGTGGGACTAATATTACGGCTTGACTAGTTACTTCTAAAGTAACCTGACGTTGTGAGTCTAATTCTACGATTTGTCTTGTTCCACTGTAGATCTGCTGTAATTTGACTTGTTGCAACGATACACGAAATACACTTCTGTTTAAAATACTTGGTACCTTTCACAACATGGCAAGCACTTCCTCAGATGACATTCAGGCAGCTGGGTCTGATACACGTCCTCCTATGCTGGACAGGACGGACTATGAATCATGGGCACAAAGGATTCAACTTTATTGCTTAGGGAAGGAAAACGGGTTAAATATCTTGAAGTCCATTGATGAAGGACCTTTTCACCCGGGTTTCACCAGAGACACGATTGAAGCTACTGATGAACTTCCAGCTGTAATTGGTCCTGACAGACTTCGTACCTATAATGAGCTGACAGATGAAGAAAAGAAACGTTACGATGCTGACATCAGAGCCTCAAACATCATCATTCAAGGACTTCCAAAAGATGTCTACAAACTCATCAACTACAACACAGAAGCCAAAGCTGTCTGGGATAATGTGAAAATGCTTCTCGCAGGGTCTGAACTAACAAAAGAAGATCGTGAGTCTCAGTTATATGATGAATTTGAGCACTTCAAAATGAACCCTGGTGAAAGCATCACTGACTACTACGTCAGATTTCACAAGTTAGTCAATGACATGAGAATCATCAAGATGACAATGCCCAATATCCAGCTTAATTCAAAATTTGTGAACAACATGGCACCAGAATGGGATAGATTTGTCACAGCTGTTAAACTCAACAAAGGGCTCAGGGATACAAATCATGAACAACTCTATGCATACTTGCAACAACACGAGAAACATGCTGCATATGATAGGGTATTGAGGGAAAAGCTTAACCCTCCAGCTGCAAATGATTCACTCGCATTTGTCACAAATGTTCAGCAACTCAACCAGTCCTCACAAGAGCAATCTCAACCACAACAGCTCTCATCCAGATCTACTGCAATGATCAGTCAATCATCTACACCTTCATCATCTACTTCTAACACCCAACTTGATTCTGGGTACTCTCACACCGACATGATGATTGACACCCTCTCAAACCAAGTCTCTCTTCTTGTTCAACAATTCCGGGCTGTTCTTCCACCAACCAACAACCAACTCCGAACCTCTTTAAACCCTCGAAGTCAGGCAATTATTGAAGATGGTAGGGTTGTAGTGCAGAATGTGCCAGGGAGACAGATAGTGAATCAAATGAATGCTGGCAGAGGGAATGGGCAATACAGAGTTGGTGATGCACTTCAAGTCCAGGCTAGGCAACCAAAGTGCTACAATTGTGGTGGATTGGGCCACATTGCTAGAAACTGCACTCAACCGAAGCGTCCCCAGAACTCTGAGTACTTTAAGGACAAGATGCTGCTAATGCAGGCACAAGAGAATGGGACTGCTCTGGATGAAGAAGCACTACTCTTCCTGGGTGGTGATGATGGGAATACATTCGATGCTGATGTTGATGATCAACCAGTTCAGGATTTGGCACTCAATGATCCGAACATATTCCAAGTGGAGGATTGTGATGCATTCGACTCTGATGTGGATGATGAACCTACCGCACAGACAATCTTCATGGCCAATCTGTATGCTGCTGCTTCTACTCCACAACAGTCTGGTCCCTCCATCACATCTGCTATTTCTGAGGTACCAACGCTGTCTAATCTAAATAATACCACCACTCCACAGGGGGCATGTAACTCAGTACAACTCAAGGATATTGACAATTCAGATACCACTGATGTGGGAAATACTAACAATATCCCATATGAAAGGTATATGGTTGACAATAGCCTGACAGTTGTACCAAGTGATACGCCGTCCGTTGAACAAGAGCTGCATGAGCACACTATATACAACCATGATGATTCCTTGACCACTAGATGTAACCTCCTTAAGCACCAGGTGGCTTTATATGAACAACGTGCTAAATTTGAGCTTAATGAACGAGAACAGAAAATGGAATGTCAATTGCGTGTGTACATATCTGAAAATAACTCCAAACAAGAAACGTTGAGAAAAGAGTTAACGTCTTTGAAAAAACAATTGGATCAAACTGTTTCACAAAAGCAGGAGATTCAAAAGGTTCTGACATCTACCAAATTAGAACACAAAGAAAAAGAAGCAAAACTTCTTAATGATTTCTCAAAACTCAAAAACTTGAAAAACAAATTAGAAGATAAGTTATACACGCAAGACCAAACCATTCAATCTGCTCAAATGATGTACAATCATAGGAGGTTTAAAGATGAATTTAGTGTAAAGGATGCCTCTAAACCGAAAGTCAAATGTCTTAGAAATGGTATAGGTGCTCAACCTGCGTTATATGATGCAAACAATATGCTTGAGCTTGACCATGCCCCTCCTGATGTGAGATCATATGACGAGATTAATGAGTGGGAAGATAGAACTAGGGAAAGAATCCCAGAGCATTTGAAGGACCCCCAGTGCATTGCTAAGAATATCGTGTTTCACTATGACTATTCTGTAGATAATCATTCGGCCATTTTTGTTCCCCAAAAGAAAATTCTCCCAGAAAAGGTTTTTTGGAATATAGACATTGAGAAAATGAGAGCTGAAAGGCTTATAGGTAACACACGTACAGTTATTAGGATTGCTGACCCCATTGTATATCCCATAAACACACCTAAGCACCTTGTGCCCTTCACTCTTCCCACGCAGTGTAATACTCTCATTGGTTTGTATGTATTAGGCCAACTGTTTAATGATTTTGAGCTAACTTGTAATAAGAGAATTACACCAACTGGGATTACGGAAGGGGAAAGGGGTTTTGAGCAAACAAAACGATGTTACCTAACTGAAGTCATACCATTTTTCAAACTTCTCAAAGAACACTTTGATGGCCTCAAAAAGACGATTAATAATGAGGTCACTGAAATGAAAAAGACCTTTAATGAGGTGGAAAATGAGGGTAAACAATTGGCAATTGATCTCAAATATAGTGAAATAGACAGGAAAAACATTCTCATCATGAATGAGAACTTGATTGCTAATTGCATTGCACAGGATGTATTTTATACAGTGACCGATTCAGCTTTATCTGCTCGACAATTTCATGAAATGTCGGTCACCTTGCATACCTTTCAGAATCATGTGATTGAGCTTGAGGGGGAGAATTTCAAACTCCATCAAAAAATTCAAAACGATGACCATGATAACATGGTCAGGAAATTTTCGAAACTAGAAGTTGATTATCTTAAGCTGCAACTAAAATATCAACATCTAGAAGAAAGCACTAAAATTTCAAATGCCAAGACATCCTTGGATGCTCCTGACTTTGACACATGTTTTGAATTAGGCAAAAAGGATGAAACAATTCAAGATCACTCAAATACGATTCGGAAATTGAGGGCTCAAATTGCACAACTAAAGTCTAACATGCGCGAAGATACTAATCACCAAATGTCTCTAGATTCTCAAAAGTTTCAAAAACAAGGCATCATTAACGATCTACAACATGAAAATGTGTGGCTTCGTGATGAATTGTCAAATGCTAAACAACGATACAAAGAATTATTTGAGTCAATTAAAATAACACGTGATCAAAACAATAAAAAGGTCACTTCTTTGTTAAACGAAATTGAGAACCTAAAGACTATGGTGAAAGGGAAAATGCCCGTTGGTTCATGTGACCATGCGTATAACAATGTTCATGTTTGTTCGAAATATTCGTGTGATGCTGTGGAAGTTTCTCTACCCCTTAGGAACAACAAGCTAGTTCATAGCAACTATCTTAGACATCTTAAGGAATGCCTTGTCATACTTAGAGAAACCGTTGAGGAAGATAGGACAACGAAACCGCTTGATGAAGTAGTTGTTGATGCATGTTTCCTCACTAATAGAGCTCAGGAATTACTAGAATATGCTATTAGTACATGCCCCAAGAATGACAACAAGCTGAAAAGGTTATATGCAACACAGTCCAATGATAGAAACAAACATGTTACAGTTGATATCCCTCAGACTTTGCCTCAATCCAACGTCATGATCACTAACAAACAAACAGCAACCAAGCTTACTAATGTTCCAATCATTGCTTCTACAGGAGTAAAAGGTGTGTTCAAAGCTAGCGGGCCACAGCCTAGGTGCAATACAAAGAATGATAGGGCTTTGCCGGCTAAGAGTGGACTTAAGAATAAAGTAGAAGAATCATCTAGGAACAATTAGAAACATTTGGTGAATGAAAAGAATCGTGTTGATTCAAACATTTGTTTAAACAATGATGTAATTGATTCGAATTCTTATGCTATTTGTAAAACATGTAATGAATGTTTAACTGTTGGTAATCATGATGTTTGTGTTGTGCCTCTCTTTGAGCCTTCTATGCAATCTTCGGTTAAGAATGCTTTGAATGATAATCATGATAGGCAGGTTTGGAAATGTACAGGAAAGTTTTTTTCAAATGTTGGATATCAATGGAGGCCTACAGGTAGGAAGTTCTCTCTAGGAGAAAAGTGCCCTTTAACTAGGCTCACTAACTCCAAGATAGTGCCACTTAAGAAATGGATACCCACTGGTAGAACATTCCCGCTAGAAGCACGTAGAACCACTTCTAGGTCTAGTGCATCACTTAATACGGATACCAACGGCATATCCGTGACTTATGATAATCCAGTGTTTGCATGTGCTAACCTAACGGACCCCAATGGCTTGTGGGGCTCCAGCTTTGTCAGTTATCCACCCTCGTCTGGTTTCAAATGCAGGTCGTACAAATCGTCCTTTGGTACTTGGACTCAGGCTACTCAAAACATATGACCGGAGACCGCTCGCGGCTCAAGAATTTCATGGAAAGGTTTATTGGTACAGTTAGATTCGGGAACGACCATTTTGGCAAAATAATGGGTTATGGTGATTATGTTTTTGGGGACAATGTGATATCTAGAGTCTACTACGTGGAGGGACTTGGACACAATCTTTTCTCTGTGGGCCAATTCTGTGATTCAGATCTTGAAGTTGCCTTCAGAAAACACACTTGTTTTGTTAGAGAATTAGATGGTGTTGATCTACTCAAAGGAAGTCGGGGAACCAATCTTTATACCATCTCAATTGAAGACATGATGCGGTCCTCTCCCATTTGCTTTCTCTCAAGGGCTTCCAAGAACAAATCCTGATTGTGGCACCATCGTTTAAATCACTTAAATTTCGGTACCATCAATGAACTCACCCGAAAAGATCTTGTTCGAGGCCTGCCAAGACTCAAATATAAAAAGGATCATCTTTGCTCTGCATGTTAAATGGGTAAGAGCAAGAAACACACCCACAAACCCAAAACCATCAATTCCATCATGGAAGTTCTACATACCCTTCACATGGATCTTTGTGGACCAATGAGGGTTCAAAGTATCAATGGAAAGAAATATGTGCTTGTTATTGTTGATGACTTCTCTCGCTTCACATGGGTAAAGTTCAGGACCCGGATCAAATCTTCTATCTCCTGGACCCATCAGCTCCAGGATTATACAGAGTCCCACTTCAGCTACTCCGTCTGTACCTCTCCGTTTGTACCTCATTCAAGTGAAGATTGGAAGAAACTGTTTGACCCCATGTTTGATGAATATTTTGAGCCTCAAAACTTGGCGGCTCCTGAAGCTCCCATCATTCCACTACCTGCTGGTGGAGGTAATGCACCACATCATGAGGCAGGGCCATCTATGTCTATATCACTGGGCCCAGAAGCTCCAACCATCAGTCATTCAGTCACTACTGCTAATAGTCAATCTTCATCTGTACAACAAGAAGCTTCTGTAAATAATACTTTTCACTCCTCCTGAAGACGAACCGTTTGTAAATGTATTTGCTCCTGAATCCTCTGATGATACTACATCCTCAGAAGAAACCTACACGGCAACCTTAGTTCACTACCCTCAACCCCATGAGCATCTCAGAAAATGGACAAATGATCACCCGATCGACAACATGATTGGAAACCCTTCTCGTCCAGTCTCAACCCGTAAGCAACTAGCTACGGATGCCTTATGGTGCTTCTTCAACTCCGTCCTCTCTAGAGTCGAACCCAAAGACTTCAAAGAAGCAATGACTAAGAACTCATGGTTTACTGCTATGGTAGATGAGATTCACGAGTTTGATCGACTTGAGGTATGGGAATTAGTACCTCCTCCAGAATGTGCTATGATCATTGCTCTCAAATGGATATTCAAAGTCAAGCTTGATGAGCATGGAGATGTCATGAAGAACAAGGCGAGACTTGTAGCAAAAGGATACCGACAAGAAGAAGGAATAAAGTTTGAAGAATCCTTCGCTCCGGTTGCTAGAATAGAAGCTATAAGGATATTTCTTGCTAATGCTGCCAGTCAGAATATAGTAGTATATCAAATGGACGTGAAGACGGCATTCTTAAATGGCAATCTAAAAGAGGAGGTGTATGTTAGTCAACCCGAAGGATTCGTGGATCCCGAACATCCTAACCATGTTTATCGCTTGAAGAAGGCTCTCTATGGACTTAAGCAAGCTCCTAGAGCATGGTATGACACTCTGTCTAAGTTTCTTCTTGCTAACAAGTTCACCAAGGGAGTTGTCGATCCTACACTCTTCACCAGGAAAACAGGCAAAAACTACCTGCATGTTTAAATATACGTTGATGACATCATATTTGCCTCCTCTGATCCTCAGGAGTGTGATCGTTTTTCGCAAGAGATGAGCTCTCAATTTCAGATGTCCATGATGGGTCAAATGTCATTCTTTTTGGGTCTACAAGTCTCTCAAAACCTAAATGGAATATTCATCAATCAATCCAAATATGCTAATGAAATCTTGAAGAAATTTGGATATGAATCATGTGACTCTGTTGATACTCCCATGATAGAAAGATCAAAACTTGATGAAAACAGTATCGAAACTCCTGTTGACCAAACCAAGTATCGAAGCATGATTGGTTCCTTGATGTATATCACCGCCAGCCGACCAAATCTCCTCTTTGCAGTATGTATGTGTGCTCGGTATCAATCCAAACCGACCAATAAGCACCTAGAAGCAGTTAAGAGGGTCTTTCGGTGTCTTAAAGGAACTGTCCACTTGGGTCTATGGTATCCCAAAAACACAGCTATGGCACTCACAGCTTACTCAGATGCCGATCATGCTGGGTGTAAAGATACTCGTCGAAGCACGTCAGGAGATGCTCAATTCCTGGGGGATAAGTTGGTTAGTTGGTCTTCAAAGAGACAAATGAATACATCCATCTCTTTTACTGAGGCGGAGTACATTGTTATGTCCTCATGCTGTGCCTAAATTTTATGGATGAGATCACAACTCTCAGACTATGGTTTCTCCTACAACAAAGTCCCCATGTATTGTGACAACCGAAGTGAAATTGCTCTTTGCTGCAACAATGTCCAAAACTCCAGAACGAAACACATTGATATTCGACATCACTTCATCAGGGAGCAAGTTGAGAAGGGAATTGTGGAACTGTACTTCGTTCGGACCGAGTTCCAGCTGGCTGACATCTTCACCAAAGCACTTCCCAGAGAATGCTTTGAATTCATTCTCCCTCGATTGGGAATGAAGAGTCTCACGCCAGAAGCTCTGTCAGGTCTTCAGGAAGAACAGGAGGAGTAAAGGAGGTGCTTCACATATCCTTGTATATATTTAAAAAAAAATTAAATTACAAAAAGATTTGAAAAACAATAAAATTACAAAAAGATTTTTCTCGCGACATGTCTCTTGTGTAATCTCGATTATGTACGTCTTTAGAAATGTCGTTCAACAATGACACGGAGTCATACATATGCTTGAGCAAGAGTTCTTTTATGTTTTAATAATGCTTTCTAAAACATGTCGCTCCCCAAATGCTTTCAATATGGTTTGCTATTACTTCAGATAGCAACTCGGTCGTCATACTGGGGAAAGTTCGTCGCCAAAAAGACGTCCATTCCTAACAAAGGCATGAATTACTTTCTATTCATGCCTTTCCGATATGATGTACGCTTCAGTGCATCATTTCTTGAAAAAGAAGAGAAGTCTTCTTTATCAAACAAATACTTTCCTTTCAAAGATTCTTCGGGAAAGTATTTGATCCAAACTTGGTGGTACCATGGTTTTTGAAGATAAAAATACAATTAACACTATGTTTTAACAACATACCACTCAATCGATGAAAAAGAATTAATCTTTTGTGATAAATACTTTATTGAAACATGCGTCATCGATTGAGGGGGAGCATGATTTCAAAAACTATATGTCATCAAAACAAGATCTTTGTGCGTAAGGGCGTATTCGACATGTGATTGTTATGTGTTAGTATATGAATTTTTCATGAGTTTCTCGTTAAACTCTAAATCATTTATAAACTCATCACTTCTAACACATAACATTCTCCCTCAAGGTTTGAGGGGGAGCAAATGTATCATCTCAAAAATCAATAATTCTTAAACATGACACATCTTTCTCCCAAAATATTTTAACTTATTTAAATCACTTGGGATCACAAATCTCAATTGGTTTGAAATTTTTGATCAGGGGAGAAAAATGTGATTTAAATATGGAAATCTGATTAAAATGTGGTGTTGATTCAAAAAGAATGCTCTCCTATATGTGTTAAACCCTTTTGCATACCAATGCACATATTAAGGGGGAGCAAAGGGATCCTTGCATCTTGTGAGATCGAGACTCAGTCTTAACCAATGAATTGACGAAACAAAGACCGTCATCAATCTAAAAGACTTGCCCTGGCCGGGTAATAACTTCAAGCTGGGTTAACCAGTGATGTAAGCGTGTCTCGAAGAGGACTTGTCTGAGTAGAGTGTACCGTTTCGAGAAATCTTTTGTGAACTTGTCCAGGCCGGGTAATAATTTCAAGCTAGTCTAATTAGTGATGTAAGCGTGTCTCGAATGCCTGTTCATGCTTAATAAAGGTGGATCAATTCTAAAGTGCAACTCTTCCCGTCATGTGCAAATTTATCATCAAAACATCGGTGCACATATTAAGGGGGAGCATTTGAAAATGACAAAACTCTCAATGTGTTAACAAAATGTGTTTCTCAATCATAAACACATTGAGAGAATTTTCAATGACTTGGTAAATGGCAACTTAGGACAGTCATGGAGTTATAAGGTGGCTAAGGCTAGGAAAACCGTCCTATGATCCGCCAGAGCCGGAGGGATCTACCCATGGACAATACCAAATAGATTGTATTTAGATGTCCGTAGGTATGATTTTGGAAAAAAGGAGAAATGTGAGAATGGGGAAAGAAGGGGTTGAAGAATTAAAAAGAAATGAAATGAGAAAGGGTGAAAAGAAATAGCCCTCCAATTATTCAACCTTAGGGCAGAAACCGGGTTCAATTCATAATCTACCGATTGTTGCTAAGGCGACATCGGTATTGAAGACAAGACGTCATGGACCCAGTGAGGCAACGCACTAAACCTTCTAGCCACTCAAGTTCTCTTAAAAGAACTTGTTTCATTCTCACGGGGAACCAGTGTAATCTATCGACTTATCTCTTAGAGATAGTTGATATTGAAGCAGGAGACCTCTCCCTAATCTCCGCATAGGAAAACCAAATGCACCTATTGAGTCTAGAGCCTCGAGATGCATATAAAGATCTCATAGGAACACGTGCCACTTCTACCCTGGTGTTCAACATTAAGGACACCAGTGGTAAACTTATGAGTCCTACGCAGATCTTAGCAATCTGCCAGAACATTTATGAGGGATGTCATTTTTGTAACTCCCAATGATTGAATGGAAACTCCTGCCAGGGTCAACATCAAGCAGCCCTGAAAGCAGGTCACTTAGGTAATTCCTTGTGGATTACGCTAAGTGGTCCTGATGGTTACAAAAGGTCTACAGTCGTGGAGTGATCTCCATCGACTCACCTAATCGTTGATATACTACGGTATAATCTTAAAAGACCCTCTGTGGGTTTTCGATTAGGAATGGTCTTGGTGAGGGTTAGAAGGAGTCTTCACACTATGCTGTTGACGATCTCTAATTCCAAACCTATAAGTACCGGAAGATTTGTTGCTAACTGTTTACTTGCAGGAATTTTGGACGGTTGCAGAAGTAGATTGCTGAAAAGATGTTGATCCATCAACACATGCTCACACTTCATCATCACAACCTTTGAAATCATGATCATAATTTGGGCCTCATTTATGCTTCCACAACTCTGATGCTGAAGATCATGATCCTGAAAAGTGTGAGCATGCCACTACAAAGATGATCATATCACATGAAGAGGTTATTACTCTATGATGTCTTGCAGACACACATTTTGGATGATGCACTCGAAGTAGTTTTCAAAGATCATCCAACACATTCAACAAGTCATCTAGAGTCAACTGCCCAAAAGCACAAAGATCTCAACTAAGAAGAATCATTATGCTACGAACTACAGAGACATCTTCAAAGATTATATGTTACGATTCAACGCTTATTTTTTGGGGTGACCTCCCTTAGGGGGAGATTGTTAGGAATACGTTTATTCCAATGAAGACTCGGTCACCCCGAGTATTGTAATAGCATAGTGTAGCTCGTAGTAATCATTAGTTTAGTATAGTATTTTTGGAGTCGGGTCGGGTCTTTACCCAATGTCAGCCCGGTCCACAGCCCGTTTTATAGGGCGTTGAGCATGTAACTATAAATACCCTCTCCCACCCAAGGGAGAGGGTTGGACCTCATTTTGAAATTCAACCTTTTGTTTATTTTCTCTCTAGGTTCCATCCTCCTTTCTCTCACTAACTTTCTCTCTCTAGTATTCTTACATTATTCGATCCATCTAAGCATAATCTAAGCTTGTTATAACCTTAAGTGTATTACATATCCTTCGATGCTACTTTCAGGACTAACAAGTAATTTTTACAATTATTTATTTTTTCATTACATATGTGCATTAATTTTGTTTTTTAACCAATTATTTTTTTCAGGTATAATCTTGTTTTTGTCCCATTTATTGGTATTGACCACCATAAAAAATGCGTAACTTTTGGTGCTGCTTTGTTGTGCGATGAAATGACCGAATCATATGAGTGGATGTTAGAGGCATTTTTAAAAGTTCATAAAAAGCAGCCACCGCTTGCCCTTACAGACCAAGATGCTGCTTTAAGGAAGGCTGTTTTAAAAGTCTTCCCCCAGTCTCACCATAGGTTATGTATGTGGCACATAACGCAAAAGCTGCCCGGGAAGGTTTTTTTTTTATGTTAAAGTTTATGACATCATTCTGTGCATGCATGTACCATATAATCTTATGAATTTTTATATGTTTTTACAGGTATTAGGTGATCTTGATGCCGATTCTGAGTTTAGGAAAGATTTTCACAAACTCATTTGGAATGTATACATTACTCCTCAAGTTTTTGAAGAAAGATGGAAAGCTTTGATTACCAGGTATAATTTGAATGATAAAAAATGGTTGTCTGACATGTACGAACTTAGAGATAGGTGGATCCCCGCTTATTTTAGTCACGTGCCTATGCGTGGTTTGATGAAGACCACGCCTCAATCTGAGAGTTCTAATGTGTTTTTCCAGATTTATTCACATAAAGGTAACACGTTTGTTCAGTTTATGTTATGTTTCGAATCTGCCATGGAGAAACAAAGATACACGCAACGTTGTTTGGACAATAAGGAAAATGAATCCAATCTTTCTTTGTTGACTGAATTAGCAATTGAGCAACATGCCCGTGGTGTGTATACACACTCGATATTCAGGGAGGTTCAACATGAAATCCACAAGGGTTTATATTCATGTTCACGAATTAGTTCTCATTCTGAAGGTTCTGTTGAAACTTGCAACATACGACAAAAGGACAAGCGATCTAATAAAGTATTTGATGCAACGGTATGTTTTTCTTTATTCATTTCCATCTTATTTAACTAATCATTGGCAGATAATTTGTTATTTTTTCATAATATACTTTACTGATACGTTTCAGGTTCTTTTTAATCTAATAGATGGTAGTGTCCAATGCTCATGCGGTCATTATAACCGCCATGGTTATCTTTGTAGACACATATTTTGTGTTTTTCGGATTCATGATATTGTCAAAATTCCAAATCCATTCATAAATCATCGTTGGAAAAAAAACGTTCTTCCTCCCCATTTGCTTGACAAGCGACATAGATATGGTCCTTGCATTGAAGAAACAGATAGGATAGCAGCTGATGTTCATGCAACAATTGATGAGTGTGTAAGTCTTATAAGGAACGACACTGATAAATTATCTCAGTTCCTTATAAAGGTCCAAGGGTGGAAGAAACAACTAGAGGTTGAGATGCCATCACCAAATTTGACAAGGACGCATTATATGTGGATTTGCTTGGTGTTACTGTACCTGAAAGAGTTGCCATCAAGAATCCTAAAAAAGCTAGTACTAAGGGCTCTAAAAGAATACAACATGCATCTGAAAAGGGTAAAGCATCAAAAAAGCCAAGAACGACAAGGAAAGTTCCATTCAAACAACGTAGATGCAGTGTTTGTGGTGAAAAAGGTCATAACAAGCGCTTCCATGATAAAGGCAAAAGTGTTGTTCAAAATGAAGATGACGAAGACGACGAGGATGATGAAGATGCAGATGCAGATGCAGTTCAGGAAGAAGATGGAAGTGATGATGAAGAAAGTACCGATGAAGATACTAAAGAATAGGCTACTTTGTTTCAAATATTTATATTTTTTGTTCTTTCTTTTAGTTTTTTTTTTTTTTTTTTTTTTTTTTTTTTTTTTTCTGGATATTATTAAATTTATGTCTTTCTAGTAGTTAAACTTTAGTTCTATTAGATAGTATAAGAAATTAATATTTCTTTTTCAGAACCATTGCGTACATGTTAATACGTTGACATGTTTTATACAGTGAATCATTCATATTTAGGTTTCCATACACTATAACCGAATCCTTTTATCTTTCTCATCAAATGATTCATTAACAATCATGCTCAAGCATAGTTTCACTTTTAATATAGTACATATTTACTAGATTAGCATTGATGCACCACAATGAAGCATTCATGTTTTACTTTAGTTAAACGGGTTTTCCAATGAAGCATTCATGTTTTACTTTCCCATATAAATGAAAGGATCTTGAGGTTTCCATACATATTAAACCGTATCCTTTTATCTTTCTCATCAAATGATTCATGAACAATCATGTTCAAGCATAGTTTCACTTTTCATAGAGTACATATTTACTAGATTAACATTGATGCACCACAAATAAAACATTGATGCACCACAATGAAGCATTCATGTTTTACTTTAGTTAAACTTAGGTTTTCCAATTAAGCATTCATGTTTTACTTTCCAATATAAATGAAAGGATCTTGAGGTTTCCATACTCTATAACCGTATCCTTTTATCTATCTCATCAAATGATTCATGAACAATCATGTTCAAGCATAGTTTCACTTTTCATAAAGTACATATTTACTAGATTAACATTGATGCACCACAAATAAAACATTGATGCACCACAATGAAGCATTCATGTTTTACTTTCCCATATAAATGAAAGGATCTTGAGGTTTCCATACACTATAACCGTATCCTTTTATCTTTCTCATCAAATGATTCATGAACAATCATGTTCAAGCATAGTTTCACTTTTTATAGAGTACATATTTACTAGATTAACATTGATGCACCACAAATAAAACATTGATGCACCACAAAATCCAGATACATTAATTTGTGCAGTCATGTTTTATTGGGGTTGCGTTAACTTATGTTAGATTATTTAAGTTATGATAGACTATTTACGTTATGTTACACTATTTTAAGTTCAAGAATCATTAAATTGTACAGTCATGTTTTATTTGTATTTTAAGTTCAAGTATCATTAACTTGTGCAGTGATGTTTTATATAAACCAGTACATATTTAAATAAAACATCAATGCACAATTTGAAATCCACATACATTACATGATAATTCAACTTAAGCTAGTCTCATAACTAAATTTAAAATACTTGTAAACATGAAACTTGAGAATTACAAGAAGAAAACAATCAAAATCAACTTTTTTTTATGTTGCTCATATGTTCTAACTTACCAACCACAACACCTGTTAAACTTAATATGAGTGACTAGAATTCTGAGTAGGCACACTTAATTGTTCATTCATGTTAAAATTAACATCAATCATTATAATTGATTCAATAGACATAAAGGTTGACGATACGACACTAAATTGTTCATTCACCAAAATGTCAACATTATTTAAAACCGTTCTGAAATAACCTAAAAACAGTTTCTTCAAACAAAATAAAAACAAGTACTTCCTTTTTTCAATTTCCCTTTAACGGCATTTTGATTGGCTTCATACCAGCTCCTGCTCCAACCGCAATACCTGACATGTTCTGATTAAGTTTTTCCTTGATGATGTTGCATTCAGACATAAGGATCTTTGCCGCGTATTTCTTCCTTAAAAACAAAAGTTGCTTTTTTAGCTTACGCGTATCTTCTCCCAGGCCACATTCCCACTTATCTAATCCCATTCCCATGAATGTCTCCATGTGCCGCATCACAAAGATACCAGATTATGTTTCCATCTTATTAGTTTTCCATTCAAAGTCACCAACTTCTACTTCAGATCCAATAATGGCTTCCGCTTTTGTATGATTTTTCACTATCAGATATCGTCCAAAATCACCTCGCTGCAATGAATACCGTATTTTGTTAGAATATATTCACATTCTTTTTATACTTTCTAATTTAGTTTTCACTAATTAATGTACCAATTCATCTGTCATAACAATTATACATACCAGCATTGTCGCTACTGTCACGTTATCAGACATTCCAATTTTCTTCTTACTAATTTTCCTTACGATCTTTTCTTTCTTTTGATGGTCAATCAGTAAGACAGAAGAAATTTTAAGATCAGCAACAAATAGAAACTTTTTTCCATGGTTATCAACTGGGATAAAAACCTGCATTTTAATAGTGTGTTAGCTTTATAAAATCAGTAAACTTTTCATGCATATATGCACTTTAAGAATGATACATCTATGCACTTTCAATTTGTTATATATGCTATCTATTCCATTTTAATGATGTTACATGTACGCCCTTTTACAGAAACCTACTTACTACAAACAAGACTAAGAAAAAATGTAAATACAGAAAATCACTTACAACATCGATGTCCTTTAACAGTTCCCATTTACTGTCCTTTTCAAGGGCAAATGCGACATATTCCATAAACGATCCAAATCTGCCATCAGGACTCCGCAACTCATTGTACACTTTATAGTCCTGCGTCAAGTGCATTTTATAAGAACTGTATACTAAGCTAAGTGATATTCTATTAATCAAAATATCTACTTTAGTCATTACCTATATCAAAAACACACGTGTTCAAATTTCAATTATATCTTTATGTTATCAATCATATTTCCCAAATACTAAATATAAGTCCAATATTAGTATCATATTTGCACCAACTGATAAATTACATGCATGCGCTACTCTTACCACCACAAATGTTGGTAAAAACATTCTCAAAGGAGATTCTTTGCTTCTACAAGCTACCAGGTAATTGAGTACAGCACCCCATGTGTCTAGCACATTGTTATCAACATATTCCTGTTCTCCAAGAGTCTCCATCTGTAACCGTGTAGACCGTTGCCCAGATATTGTTTCAAACAAAGTATCACTGTTGAAAATAATATTTAGAAATACGTAAACGTCAATTAAAAAACAAAAATATTTATTATAGTCAGAACACATACGCAAGAAGGAATTATTTTTCAATCTCACATATGCATATAACAGTTAACCAACATTTTTTTTACTTCTTGCAACATAAATATAGTGTTATATAATAAATTTTTTGGTTACTACTAGAAGAGAATAATAAACACATATAATAATTACGTATGATCTTCAAACATTCGAAACAGGTATTTTGTGACCCTCTTTTCCTTTGCGTTTAACGAACCATCAATATCTACCACTCTCATGAAATATGGTGATTTCATAGCTACAGATAGTGGTACAGCTATTTTCCCTTCACCACGCTTAAGTTTGCCCACTGCCGTAACCGGTGGACAAACACGAAGTGGTACTAGAGTTTCGATTGCCAAATTTGGTACTGGTTTAGTTGCTACAGGTGTAACAACCTGCTGCTCGAGATATACAAAAAGTGGCGTCAATCCAAGACTAAAACTTGGAACATCATCAGTCATGTCAAAATGTTTAGATCTTTCAATTGCGGCGTCTACTTCATCTACACTTCTTTCAACTTCATTTTGTGTTTGAATCCCCATAATGTATTCGGGCGAGTCAAGCCTAGATAACGAAAACTTGTCCACTAGTGCGTTCTCTAACATCTGTGTTTCTGGTCCCATATTATATGTTTGTGAACCAGATCTATCCGCATCTTCCATTCCACCTTCAGCCATACCAATATCAGCATCTGCATCTCCTAGACTTTCCATGCCTTCAACTATCATAGCTTCAACACTATCCAAACTTGCTCCCTCATTATTTTGAACGTCTTCTTCTGCTTCTGCCAATCTGTTTGAATCTGAAATTTTTTCATTAACACTTCCTTTGTTTCTACACCCTTGGTAATTCAAAGCAGCCATGTATTTCTCAAATAAACCAGCCAACTTTCTTTCTCCCGGGAACATATGTTCAGCTGCAGCTAAAGTCTTTTCAAACCCGTACCTTTCCTTACTTATAAAGTTAAGGTACTTGTTTAACTTCCACAAATATCCCTGAAACATAGAATGCACTAGTGTTACTTATCTAATCAAATGTATATGCAATCCCAATAAAAAGTATAAATTGTCAGAAATAGTATTACCTCTATAGTATCTGGCATAGGATCTTCTTGCTCAACAAACGGTCCTTCTATTTCACCAAAACCAAAACCTCTAGCATTAAGTTCTTCAGTGTCCCGCTCACTAAGTAATTCTGATGTCCACACCGATGATGCCGGTCTCTTTCGGCCAACAGAAAGAGAGTTACACTTGGTTCCATCAATATAGGCCATCTATTTCATACGAGAAACAATAATTAGTTTGCTTACGACATATATTGTGTTCATAGAAAACATATATGCAGGGTTGAAAATCATTTTGTTTTCAATATACATTTTAAACATATATTCATCTTAAAGAATAAAAAAAAATCATTATCAAATTTACTAATCACTTACAGTTAGAAATGTAAGCGGCCCACAAAGGTAATTTTCTCTATTTCCCTTTATCCACCCGTTCTTACATGAGTGCAAACACTTCCAAACATATGTGCACCAGTTTATGCTCGCCATGTTTGTATCCGGACTTATATAGTCGAGTATATCCAAATCACACCCCCCTTTGGTTTGATGTGACCCATTAATGACGTAAACAGGACAATAAAGTTTAGTTTGAAGTTCATATCCGCACTATTTGATTTGTGAATCCAAAATTTTATGTCACTGAGTTTGATGTTTTTGGGGTTATCATATTGATCCTTCCAACTACTTACCATTTCCTCATTTCCCTTAACCTTTTCATCCATTATATCGATTCCCCATTCCTTATTCCCAGCATATCGCTTATCAAATCCTTGGTGATTTCAAGAGAACCTTCAACCAACTTAAGTTCCTTTTTTTTTCAGCATCAAACATGTCCACCACATAACATCCTAATTTTGATGGAATTCCATCAACTTTAAACTCAACAAGGTTACTGAAACCTAACTGTTCTAGGCACGCTTTCTGTGTAGGCTTAAGTGTCGATATAGTGTTGTATAATGCTTTTGGGCTGGATCGTGTTTGTAACACAAGGTAAGTAGATGTGGGTTTTGTGGTTGTTGGGTTACGTTTAGATGATCCAGCTCCAAGATCTGTAATCATTTATAAAATTAACTTATTAACATCAATGATTTTTTTATCAATTATTCAAAAAAAATTACAAATTTATATCAAAATGTGTTACCAGTCGTCTTCAGTTTCTTCACAGATACAGGTTCACACACTTCAGATTTTCCAACGCCATCATCTGTAATCATTTACAACTTTAATACATTCATACCAATGTTATTTTTCACGAAACTTTATAAATTTTAAACACTACTTACCAGTAGCTTTTTGCAATTTCCTTGATTCCCTTGTTCTTTTAGTACCTGTTTATTCCATGGTATATGACACAAACATTTGTCATCAAAAAAAATCTATGCACCAAAACAACCATTTAATTTAAACTAATCATTTTGCCCATTTTTTAGATAAGATTTGTTAAAAGAAATTTTTTAGATAAAATTTTACCTATATCCAAACACTCATGTTCAAATATGTTTACATACCCAATTTGATTTCATTTTGCACTGATGTTTTTTTATTTGTGGTGCATCTATGTTATTTCACTTAAAAGTTACTCTATAAAATTTAACAAGTATCAAAACACTAATTAGAAGTTTATATTAAATTCCAATCAAATGACACCGTTTTAGGTGCATCTTTCCCGCCAAAATTTGGCCCCAAACCTTAGCCCAGTTTGCTATCTGGTTTTGCCCCAAATCCTAGGCCAATTTCTGGCCCGTTTGAAATGGTATTAGCTCCCGTATAATAACAGTCATACACTCATACCCTAACCTATCCATATCTATTAGATTCTGGAACCATCTCAACACACATAAATGCATACGGATTATGGTTCACTTAAGATCAAGAAGAGTTGATTGACGAAGAAGAAGATGAGATGATGACTTCGGATGAATGTATTGTTGTTGTTCCGGTTAATTTGCACCAAATGTTTATGGGTTAGAGTTTTTTTTTATCTTGGATTTTTACAACTCTTTTTTTGTTTGATCATTGATATGATTTGTGGTTGGATCATGGGACAGGGTAAATTTTTTGGTATCTTACTCGATTGGTGTCATCCGTACCGTATGAGGAAGATTCAAGATGTGTGTTTGTTGTACATGTACCAGAAACAATTAAAAGGTAGATGCAAGTTTTAATTTTTTTTTTAACTTTTCTTTGATTAGGTAGATTAATTGTAAGTATATTCAACTGTTATGAAGTTTTAATTTTAGGATTCATTACCTTCTGTAATTTTTGATGATTGAGATATGTTATTGAGATGTGTTATGGCATTTCAAGCGAATAGATGATGATTAGGATGAGTTTCGATGGAGTTTCTAAGTAGATTTAGGACTGTTTTAGGTCAGTAGCAAAACATAGTTTTTCCTAAATATTTTTTGCCTGGAGCCTATGATTAGAACACCTAATGAAAGACCGTTTTTGAAGGAAACTGGTTGCACACCAAGTGTTTGATGAAATGCTTAAATGAAAAATATATTTATAATTTATTTATTTAGGGTGTAATTTTTTAAGTTTTGTTTGTAAGATGGAGAATGAAAAAGATCCCGTCAAGAGGCGTTGTGCGGGTGAGGAACATTAGTCATAATGTGAGATGTTTAGAGTCCGGTAGCGAGTCGATTGAAGAGTCCCAATGTTATGAATTTATATAGTGACCAGCCATGTGACTCGGTAGCAACTGATAAGGCTACACTGATATTCACAGATAATCAATTGCTTTTTAATATAATGTACATCTCCAAACTTCAAGGTGCAGCTTTAAAAACCAATTATCTGTGAATGTCAGTGTAGCTTACCTTCAAAAATGTATGGCCCATGTGAAATGAATACTTATTAAATTTGTTGGCTTACTGTTGGCATAGGCACGTCTGAGTCTCATTCCGAAAGCTCAAGACCAACAAATGCAGACCCCATAGTGACTCAGTCACTCGGCGTATGCACGCAGACGCTGTTGAGGAACGAGCCACAATGGTTGTGCCCTAAGGTTAGTGTGACAATCAGTCGTTGTGTATGTTACCATTCGTTATTGTCCCTCTTCACTGACCCATTGTGTAACACCCAACAGTCAAGAGACCACATGCTAATCCATTATGTACAATTACCTATATACCGCTACCATTCTCACTTTGAAGTAATCTTGATGTATTCCAGATACTTACTTTCATCGCCTGATACGCAACCTGATATACGCCGAAAAAATAAATAAAATGGCCAAAAAAACCGCCCCTTATGCTGCTTTTAACATCAGTCCCTTTTCAGAGCAAGCTTCCCCGAGAATTCTACATATTCAAAGATCTTGAAACCCAATGCTTTATTCAAAAATGATGACCGAAGAAGAGAGGAAATGGGATGCTATTATCGTTCGCGAAGGTGAATATATGTATGTACAAGTTAAAAATTGTACTATCTGTGATTTTTTCATGCCATAATGTTACCTTTGCTTTAAATATTGTTCACTAAATGTAGCATATTCCTACCAACAACATGACAATGAAGACCAACAAGGTTGTTACTACGAGAAGGCGGGACAGTTGGTCTGAAACGGGTGGAAGTGGATGTCAAGGTAATTCATATTTTTAGAAGCATAACGTTATTGATATAATAGATTGGGCTGATGACCGTTGGTTAAAAACTTCCATTATTTTATTGTAGGTTGGTACACCGGGTGTATATCCGAAGTATGATGGGACAGAGGTTCAATTCAATGATGCAAACGATCTCAGCAATTACTCCCACATGATGTAAATAATCGAAGCAGAAGTTTTAGCTTTTGTATATAGTAGGTGCAAATAATCGATACAAACCAATTACTTGGTAATTGTTTCAGGTAGAACCGTTCTGACATTTGTCATACCTTTTGTTTGCAGGGTGAGGGTGAATCAAAAACTAAAGTGATTGACACGAGTTCAACTGTTTCAGCCAATGATTTTGAGGTAACAAATTTGTATACAACAAGAACCAACATGAATCCTTTGTACAGACATTTGGTAAGAAGCAACATGAGTTTGTATTTGATGCAGTGGCGTTTTTATCTCAGGAATTGTTCTTTTGTTATTCAAATGTAACTACGCGGCATTTTCAAAAAGGGTGAAAGTTTGATCTAAAGGTTGGTCTACTACTTGATTATATTGTTAGATTATATTGTTAGAGATGTGCTAAGCTACTATCACTACACTTCAACAAGCTTCACCAAGCAAAATGTGATTATCTTTATCCACTTTATCTATGCTTATTGTACCAACTTTTATTATTAGCATATTCACAATGGCTAAAAAGATTCGATCAGTCAGGTTTAATAGTTTTGCAAAAAAAAAAAAAAAAAAAAAAAAAAAAAAAAAAAAAAAAAAAAACACACAATTTTTAAGTTTTCCTTTGCTTATAAATTCTTATGGGGTAAGTTCCTTTTATAAACAGGTTTCTCGACCAAGTGAGCTAAATAAAATCATGTGTTGTTGCAGTTTCAACGCTAACTACATAGGTGAAGTTTGTATGTCAACAACAGGTTTACCATTTTAAAAGACACGATTAAGTGGAAATTCAGGAGAGCATGTGCAGAACGACACTTGGAATGTGAAATTTTTACAGGTTCTCTTAAGCATTTATCAACCCAATTATCTATTTCTTTGCTTTGTTACTTTTAATTGGTTGGTTTGATTTATGATGTGCGTTGGAAATGTAGCTAAAGGAGTTGATTCAGTTGAAACGTGGAGCAGGGTTGAAAGGTAGATTCTATGTCAACCCTGAAGCAAAGATATTGTTCATCATCTGTATCCGTGGGTAAGTATTTCTTATTCTGAATTAAATATTGAAGTTTTTCTATCATCTTATTAAACTTTAAATTGGGCTATTGAGACTCGAGAAAAATAAGGTTTCAGGAAACATGCCCATTTCAACAGTGGGTGCGTTTAGGTATTGAAATGGGCAGGTTTCGGTAATGAAATGATACTGAAATGTGTATGCTTGGGGGGCTGAAATGGAGGCTGAATCGGATGTGGGAATGGGGACTGAAATGGGGGATCTGATGAGTGCGTTTGGGTGCTGAAATGGGGGACTGAAGTACGTGTTAACGTGGGCTGAAACGGGTATGTTTGGGTGGGTTTGGCCACATAAGCTTATACGCCTAGAAATAAGCTTAAACAAACACTTTTATTTTTCATAAGCCTTTTTTATTTGGCTTATCTTTTTTTCTTAAGACCTTATTGTAACTGAAATATGGAAATAAGAAGGTTTGTTAGACTTAAGAAGGTTTTTTTCTTAAGACCTTATTGTAACGCAAATGCTAACGAAAACACAAATGCAACAACAAATGAACAGCAGAAGAACCGAGAAGAGCACAAGTACAATGCTGGAGCAGGAAAAGATGAAAACATAAAAGGATTTGAATCCCCAATCAAAGACAACAGGAAAAAATGACGACGAAAAGGAAGCTCAATCTAAATCTGATCCAAAACGTGACCATATGATTGCTTTTGCTTATGAGGTAAGATTGAATGGATCTAATTGCGATGTTATTTGTCTATCCCTTTTTTGTGGCATGGTTGTTAATAACATAATAAAAGATTTTAGATTAGTCATATATAATTTTTTTTATCTAATATGCTGCAGTCAGGAAAAAAAGGGGATAGACGTACCCGATGTATCTTCTCGAGAATTACAAGATCCCACACGACTCGCTGCTGCTACCATTGGGATGTCGTCCCAACATAAAGAAGATCACAGACTGACGACATTATGACCCGAATATGCATTATTCCATATGTTGGCAGCATGCGTTGGCCTTCAGTGGTTCCTCTTATGAAACACAAGTGGATTATTAAGGTATGTTGCTGCATGATTTGCCAAACGTACGTTGCTACATTGCTTTTTCCTCTCACAGTGCCATTCTTGAACAAATTTGAAATTTGAAATAAATAGTCATATTGTTCTTTCAACTTTAGCTTTGCTATCTGTTACATGAGACTATCAGTCAACATAAATTTCTACTTTATTTATGCCAAATCACCTCGGCCGAAAAACAGGCACGCCCGCAACCATAGGGATACCACAATGACAAACTGTGTAGTCTATTTTCGATAGTTCAACTTCAAGTTTCTGTTAAATTTTTTGGCACATCAGTTTGCCTATGAATTTTGAAATAAATCAAACAAAAATCAGGTGGTACCATGCGATGGTTTTGAAGCTAACTGAACTAAATACAACTGGAAAAAAAAAACCGCCCCGCCCGTGATCTTTAAAAATCAGATGGTACCATGCAATGTTTTTGAAGCTAACTGATAAAACGACATGCCATTACATTCTGCAAAGGCATACACATCAACACATTGAACAACAAAGCCTGCTTCTTTGTTGAGCCGAGTTACCTGCCGTTGTTATTAGCTTATTTATATAAATCTTTATTGATATTACATCGGAGAATTTAAATGCTATAAATGTTTACAATTTGCTGTTGTGTTTTGGTAACAGGTTTCAACGAAAAGCAACAACAAAGCGGCTCCATTTCCCGTGATTCGTTAACAGGTTGTGCTCAAAGACAGCAAAGAAGCTGATAAATTCAGAGGGTACGGCCATATATGGCGACTTTCAGGATCTTCAAGTTTGATGCCGTTCGGGAATGGTATGTGTTTTTTAACCTTTTTTAATTAGTAAGGTATAATCTTATCCAAAAAACAGGCACGCCTGCAACTCGGCGACCGTCGCCAATCTTGTGTACAATAATAACTCTATGATTTCCACAAAGTGTTTTCACATCAATTAAGTGTACAATAATACCGATAATTTCCACAACATGTTTTCACATCAATGTTATTTCACTTAAAAGTAATAATCCTAAAAAATTTAAGGCATATCTAATCAAGCTTATAAACCTTTATCAACATATAAACAATGCACATGTTTTTCTCAAAAAATAATAATAATAATAAATAAATAAATAACTTATCCAAACAATCATGTACATACTCATTCCTAATATATATCCAAACACCCATGTTACTTCTATTCCAATTCACATTTCATCTTTTTATCAGGTTTGTTAAGGATTAACATCAATGTTAATTTTCTATCATAAACACTTTCATTAACTTTAACCAATACTAAAGACCCTTGTTACTTCCACTTACATTATATGCTTTTTTTCTTTTTTGCCCATATCAAAACACCCCCGTTTCTACAGATTTAACCATTGACACAACTAAACATGTATGCTTACCATTGTTCTCAGCACCATTTTTATCCCTTACTCCTTCATCCGCTATTTCTTTTCCTGTCTTCCTTTGACTTCTTCTTAATCCTAATATGTATACATTAACACAATGTTAACTTTCATTTCTTATTTTTAAATTTTAATGATATTTATAACTTTTCCAACAACCACTAAACACAATTTACCTTAATTGTCCTACGCTGTGTCAACAAAATCTTCGTCCATCTCCTCTTCTTCTACATTAATAGTGTCATCAGGTTCTTCAACAACTACCTTGCCCTTGGCCTTTCCGGTTCTCCTTAAATCTGTCATATGCACATTACATCTTCAAGTCATCTAAATCCAACCACCCCTGTTTACCAAATAAGAATCATTTTACTTCTTTTTTTTAACCCATATCTAAACACCCCTGTTTACTACAACTACCATGATTACTATAATCTAAATACACCTGTTTACTCATTCATAAACCATTTTATTATAATTTCATTATCTAAAAACACCCATGTTACTTATGAAACCATATTCATTGCAACTTTTTATCAGGTTTTTTCAGCTTAGACATAAATGGCAAACACTATCATTAACTTTCACCAATACAAAAATACCCCTGTTACCTGCATTTACATATCAAAACACAACAGTTACTCCTTCTACCATTATCATGTCAAACACTTTTATTTTATTTTACCCATATCAAAACAGATATGAAACATATCAATTGGAAAAAAAACCACATAACACAATGTTATTTATATTGTAAAAGATCTTTACCCGAATCAATCCAAATAACTTTTTTATTATTATTTTTACCAGATAATTAGTTTTTTTATGCTGATCATTCGAGTTTAACACACATGCATCAATGTTAATTAATCTATCATAATCACTTTCATAAACTTTAACCAATAACTAAAACCCCTGTTACATACTATGCTTTAACCAATATCTAAAACCCATGTTACATACTATGCTACAATCTATTTTTCCAATATCAAAAAACACACATGCTACTCACCCATATCAAAACACAAACTATACCCATACCCATACAACAATGTACACTACTGACTCACTAAATCTGTTATTCTACCTTTACCAAAACACCCAAGTTCTTCATTCAAACACCCATGTACATTACCCATAACCATACCCAAACATGCATGTTACTTATACCCATACCCAAACACCCATGTCCATTACTCATACCCATACCCAAACACCCATGTTCTAATTCCTTACTGATCATTTTCATAAACTTTAAACCATATCGAATCAAACCTTTAACAACCACTTCCATATTATCAATAACAAATTAACCATATAGAAACACCTATGTACATTAACACACATGCATCACCCTTTTCAATTTCAGTTTCAAATAATTTACCAAATATAAATTTATGCTACTCATTGTAAAAAAAAAAAAAAAAAAAAAAATTAATCGATTGTAAATAAAACTAAAATATAAATCCATGTTACTCATTGTAAATAAAACTAAAATAAAACTTCAATTATAAGTATAATCAAATAATGAGTATGTTACCTTCCATTGATCTTTTATTTTCAATCGATTCAACTGTAACAATTGTGTTTTTTGAAGCCGATCATAAAAAACCCCAAATATTGTGTGAGTTATATAGTGTGTAAATGTGTTTTTTGAATTGGGTTTTAGATAATGTAAGTTGTTGTTCATAATTATGAGAAAATAGTGGAAATAAATTCTATCTAATCACGTATTCAACTTGCTCCATCTTTTCTGCAACTTCAAACTCCTGGTTACTCATTCATTTAGTGGTTTTTATATTTTGTTGAATACCAATTGTAGCCTTTTTAATAGATTTCCAGCCAAAAAATATTTGAATTAATTACATATATGCCATCATGAATTCTTAAGTGTTGATCAAATGATCCAATGGTCAATATTTGTCTAAAATGGTACTGTAAAGTATTGTATCTAAAAATGGTATTGCAGATAACACACCCCTATATATATATATATATATATATATATATATATATATATATATATATATATATATATATATATATATATATATATATATATATGGTGGAGTTATTATAAAAAGGGGCTTATAATAAAAAGTGTAGGAAGGATTGTGGGAGTGACATGTGTCACCCCCTTGCCACATCATATGACACGTGTCACCCCACCCCCCCCCCCCACCCCCCGCCGAAAAAAAAATTTTTCCCGCCAAAAAAAATTTTTTTTTTTGGGCAAAAAAAATTTTTTTTTTCCCGCCAAAAATTTTTAGTGCATCATAGTTATAAAGTTACTGCATCACGGTTATAAACTTACTGCATCACGTTTACTGCATCACAATTATGATTTTACTGCATCACGATTACTGCATTCATGGTTTTAATGTTACTGCATCATGGTTATAAAGTTACTGCATCATGGTTATAAATAAACTGAATTATCATAAGTTTTATGCATCATATATGTATGTAACTGCATCACAATTAAAATACGATTCTTTTTTAAGTTTTGGTGCATCTTTATTATAAGTTACTGCATCCTAGTTAATAGTTTAGTGCATCAACTATGTTGCAGTAACTTATAACCTTAATGCACTAAAATTTAAAACTGTGATGCATTAACTTTTATAATTGTGATGCAGTAACTTTATAACTGTGATGCACTAAAAAATTTTGGCGGGAAAAAAAATATTTTTTTTGCCCCAAAAAAAATTTTTTTTTGGCGGGAAAAAAATTTTTTTTTGCGGGGGGGGGGGGGGTGGGGGGGTGGTGACATGTGTCATATGATGTGGCATAGGGGTGACACATGTCGCCCTCACAATCCTTCCTACACTTTTTATTATAAGGCCCTTTTTATTTTAACCCATATATATATATATATATATATATATATATATATATATATATATATATATATATATATATATATATATATATATATATATATATATGGGCACGTTAAATGCAGAACCAATTTTTTGTACAGAACTTTACAGAACCACTTTGGACCAATGAGAATTTAGTATTATTAAATTTTTTTATTTAATTCCAAAGGGCATAATAGTAAAATACATTTTTATTTATTTTTTTTGAATTTTTTTAAATAAAAAAACGTCTTTTAAGTCCTTAATTTTCGGATTTTTTTCTACTTTTTTTTTCAGCATACATGTTTTTTCTGAAAAGATGAGGTGCATGTGTGTTTTTCTGTAATATTGTATGTTTTTTATGTACAATTGTTTAGACATTAAACTTATTTTGCTTAAAATGATAATTGCACATATGTTTCTAGTATACATTCTTTTTCATCTTTAAAATTTATAACAAAAAAAATATAAACGCATGCATGTACCGCTAAATTTATAAACAACAAAAAAGATAAATAGTATACACAAAAGTTTGATATCAAATGAAATTCAAATAAAATACAAATGAAGCAATTCAAAAACATGTGTGCACTCTTCCAATAAGATGTGCGCACTCTTTCAAGAACATATGTGCACACTTTCGTATCTCATCCTACACTTGTGTCTTGACATCTTTCTCTTTATCAAAGCTTGTGTCTTTCCGATACCTGAAAATTACAAACAATTATTATTAATTTTTTATTATGAAGAATGAGCAAACAACATATGCACAATAAACACATATGTAAAATTAAAAATATCCGCATGCATATTTTATTTTCTTGATTTTATGTGAGCCTTAAAACACATATGCATCAATGCATATGTATGCATTAAAACACATCTATGCATTATTCACAACTATCATTTCCTAAGTTCCAAATTACTACTAGTAAGAAAGAAACTATCATTTCCTAAGTTCCGATTAAGATTTTTCAACTACCCAATTGTCCATCCCAAAACACACGTGTACCTCATTCTTTGGCTTTCTATCCTTAAAACACATGTGCACAACCCTTTTATTCATTTTTTGCAAGCCATTAAACACATATGCACCCTTTGCTTATACGAATTATGCAAACTTTTTTTAACATTGTAACTAAATAACATATTTGTACGTTCTTTGCATTAGGTAAAAATAATTCAACAATAACAAGTATTAAAATAACATATGTGCACACCAAATTAGTAAGCTAAAAAGAAATAGTTGTTTCATTCTCCTATCACATTGTACCCAATCTCATATGTATTAACGAAAACATATAATTTATAAAAAGAAGTTAAGATACTTCAATAAAATATGCAAATAATAGATTGTACAACAAAAATAAATTCAACAAATTAAAGGGACAAACCATATGCCCCCAGGTCATCATTAGTACGAGTAATACGTATCTATTTTATCAAACTTCACCATGGTAGTCATCCTTCGATATTCAACAAGTAGATCTACCCTTTAGTTGTGCATACGTTATTTAAAAAAATAATAATAAATAAATACATTAACTATGGGTCAAATTAACATTAAAAATACTACGATTAAATTATAAAATATATACGAGAAATTTTGTATTGGATCAAGAATATCTTCAACATAACTTTGAGAAATTTGGTATTCAATCAAATACTCCAGAATACTACTAGAATTCGATCATCGAAATAATTTCTTCGCTTATGAATGCAAATCACACAACATACCTGCTCTTTTGTTTTCTGATCCGGATCCACCATGCAGCGCTACCAAGTAAGAAAGCCAAACCAAAATCACAAGCGGCGCCTTAAACATTATAAAATCTTTTTCTTTAATCTGTTTTGTTTCATTTTTATTGGTTAGTGGGTAGTGGTGGTTGTTCAGTGGGTTAGGTGGTGGTTTATTTTGTGTTTGAGATAAAGAGAAAAAAAGAGAGATGAAGATAAAAAATCACAGATCCGTATTTAGTGGGAGGGTGGAGGAACAGTTTTGAGAAAATATCAAAAAATGAAATTGTGATATCCCTTAATTACCCTTGCATCAGTTATATTACATTTTCAGCCTTACGAATTAATACCCCATCTTTAGTTAAATTGCAATTTTGGCACATCAAATCTTAACCTTTAATCAAACTCATCCAATGTGTTAGACCCGTTTCCCGGGTGTTGGGACCCCACCCTAGATGAAAGCGAATAAAGACTTTATGTGATTGGCCAGTCAACGAAAGTTGCGTAATGGTCAAACCCGATAGCCAATTAATAGTCAAAGTATGACTAATATAGTTTTAGGAAGTTATGATGTGTAACCTGAGGGACTAATGATGTCAAGCATAAATATGTTATAAGTGGGTTGTGGCCAAAGTAATAGAGAAGAGACTTGAAGGGCCATTGTTGCCATTGGTCCAAACTTGTGCAAGATAAATATCTTATCTTTACACAAGTCTAGACATTTCCATCATTATCTTGAGTAATCCATGGGGTACGGTTTGTAGAGAAAAGAAAGAGAGGGAATAGAGTTTGGATGAAGAAGAGATTAAGGAGAAGAGCTCCTTGTTAAGGGTTAAGTTCTACCAATGATATCCCAAGTAAGTAATCTTCCTATTTGGATTCTAATGAAGTTAAGGTTTATGATTGAAGTGGGTAGTCATCATATGATCAAGACATGATCATATGATGATATAGAAAGAATGATGAGTAAGTTATTGTAGGTTTTATATAAACTCTTGTTTATGATTATTGATTGTTATGTTGTTAGGTTTTCACTAATTATGAAGGATGATGAGGATGATGAATAGTGATGATGTTGAAAATGATGGTAGTACTATTTTGTAGCTTAGCTTTGGAAGCTAAGGTAAGTAACCGGTTATAATGTGATGTTATGTTGATTTCATTACATTATGTGTTATATGCTTATCATGATATGGTTATTGAATTGTTTGGAAGTTATGTGTTATGTGGAAGTGATTATAAGGCTAGCTTGCCACGAGGGCATGTATATATAAGGCTAGCTTGCCACGAGGGCATGGATATATAAGGCTAGCTTGCCACGAGGGCATGGATATATAAGGCTAGCTTGGTATAGCTAGCAATCGTAGTATTAGCTAAGTGGGCTAGGTGTGTTGAGATAATATGGTGATGCTTAAGTGGTTAGAGGTATGTGTTAATGTTTATGTTGGTAACGGATTGATAGTTATGATGCGTAATGTGTGATTGATATGTGATGTTATGTTATACCCGTTTGCTTACTAAGCCTTTGTGCTTACGGTTTAGTTGTCTAACATTTTGTAGGTTGGTATGTGTTTATGGAAGGCTTGGATAAGGCTAAGGTTGGATTGCGAAAGTAGAAGGACTTGGTAAGATAGTAGAGCTAGGTAGAATACCGAGCTCTAGTCATGGTTGTACCCCCGAGAGTCTTTCTACGATGTGTAAAGAGTATGTCAAGGTTGTCATAACGTTTTGGCGGTCAACCGTTGTGTCAAAGTATGTTTTATATGTGAATGGTAAACATTAAAGGAGTGTTTGGCATAAGCGTGTTTCTACCCATTTTGGGTAGTTAACGGGTCATGTGTGTATGGAACAAGTTTTATATGTTATGCTATTGATTTTGGTTAAGTTTGAGGTGTTGTGGAAGTTGTATGTATATTATGTCTTGAAATGGGTCAAAACGGGTCTTGGCACAAAACCTGTCGTTTTGTAAAATATTATTCTGAGGGTCAAATAGTAATTGATATTGCATGAAAATGAGCTTATGAATGTAATAAGCAAATCTGGAGGTTTTGATGTAAAACGGAAGTTGTATGAGTCGTTTTCCAGTACATGGGTCAAAATATGTAAGTTGCAGAAACTCTGCAGAAAATGGGTCTACTATAAGCTATAAATGGGTCCGTTTTAGACTAATAAGGGTGGTAATAGTTTCTGTTTTTAGAGTTCAGATGAATGGGTCTATCATAAGACCAGAGAGGGTCCACTTTAGACTAATACCTGTGGTAAAAGTGTCTGTTACAGTTGAGTCATTTCCGCGTAGAGTTTCAAATTTTTAGTCAACGGGCACGGGGGTGTTACAAATTGGTATCAGAGCTTCGGTTTAAGTGAATTAGGTTTCCACTATAGGTTGCCTAGTCTTAAACCACTCGTAGATTGCGATGGACATAAGTTTGAGTAATGCGGAAATGTAATTGTCAAGTACGAGACTGATTATGTCTTCGTTAGATGAACTTATACATGATAAGTGATGGATGTATGATATAGTGTTGATGTGTATGAGATGTAAGTCCGTGGAGGACTTGAAATGCTTAAATGATTAGTTAACCGTGGACCCCGGTTGGTGCCAGTGATTATGATGTGATTATGTGATAGTATGGTAATAGAATGCGAGTATTAATGCTAAACGGTATTGGAGATGGGCAAGTAAGTGGAGTAAGGCTTTATGATGCCTTAGTTATGAGGTAGACTAGTGCTTGCGGCTAGTTAGAATGTTGATGCTTAGACATAGTTTGATTGTTAAATGTGATGTATGAGCCATAGACTATATGATTTGATTATGATTATGAATGTTTTAACACTTGTTAGATAAGTGTTATTGTTTATGTGATGTTAAGTCTATGGTAGTAGTTTATTGTATGTCTAAGTTTTATGTGATGTGCTTGAGAGCACGATTTAGATGCATTGGAATGCATATTTTCGTGAGACATGAACGATTAGATGTAATAATGAGTAGATGCTTGAAGCATAAGTCTTACACGCTTAATTAAAATAAGAAAAGTTAAAGTATACGGTTAAGATGTGACGAGATCATGTTAAATATAAAACATGATAAGTAAAATGTGTTAGTAAGTAAATGGTTAAGCGTGATGACTAGAAGTGATGAATGAGACATAGATTGCGCTTGATTTCATAAGCGATATGAAGTGCGCTTGAAGAATTGTAAAACATGAGTATAGTCATGTCTATATATTGGATAGTATGTGATGAGATTAATGAAAATGTTATGGAATAAGCCTATGTAAGGCTTATATGTGTAAAGTTGAGTAGACTAAATGAAGTGATAGTATGAGTTGTGAACATGGTCAACAAGGGTTGACGGATAATAGTAAAAGTGTGATATAAGAACACATAAAGAATGTGTAAACTGTAAATGGACAAGAATCATATAGAACTTGTCTAAAATAAAGATGCCACGTAGTGAATGTATGAGTCAACTTGGGGTTGACGGATAAATGATAAGTAGCATTGTGAGAATGCAAACATAATTTAACAAGTGTAATATAGCAACTTGTCTAGATGAAAGTAAACGTGGTAGCGAATGTTGAGATTGCTCAAGGCAATGAGAAGTGTTGAAGTGATAGCGTTTACTTAATGATAGAAGTACATGAAAGATTAAATAAGTAAAGATGTAATTGTAAGTGTAGCTTGGATCCAATGCTCTAGTTTTGGCATCCTTCGGGATGGCCTAGCTTGCCACGAGGGCATAGATATTTTGGCATCCTTTGGGATGGCCTAGCTTGCCACAAGGGCATAGATATTTTGGCATCCTTCGGGATGGCCTAGCTTGCCACGAGGGCATAGATATTTTGGCATCCTTCGAGATGGCCTAGCTTGCCACGAGGGCATGGATATTACGGTATCCTTCGGGATAGCCAGCTTGTCTTTATGACATGGATGAAAAGTTAGAGAGATTGGATCCAAGGCTAGAAAAGATGGAAACTAATGTATGTATGATTGTTGTGTCGGATGTACGTGAGTAGAATGATTTATAGTCTCCTTATTTAAATGAATTGGGACGCCTCTTCGTTTAAATAAAGAAATTGTAAATCACCGAACCATAAGTTTATAATTCCTTACTTGCATAGATTGGGACGCCTTTAGACTAATACCAGAGAGGGTCTATCATAAGACCAGAGAGGGTCCACTTTAGACTAATACCTGTGGTAAAAGTGTCTGTTACAGTTGAGTCATTTCCGCGTAAAGTTTCGAATTTTTGGTCAACGGGCACGGGGTGTTACACAATGGCCCAGATTGGTTTATATGGTTCTGTAAAGTTCTGTACAAAAAAATAGTTCTGCATTGAACACTACACTATATATATATATATATATATATATATATATATATATATATATATATATATATATATATATATATATATATATATAGTGTATATTTATTTTCAGAACCCTGTTAAGTGCGGGAACTGCGAGAACTCCAATTTTGTATTAGAAAACATGCATGTTCATATAAAACATGTATGTTTTCTTACATACACCTTAATACACATAACTGCGTAACATACATGTTCATATAAAACCCTGTTAAGTGCAACATATCAATGCAAAATGGTTTTCTATAAACATGTACATGTATTTGTATTAAGGTGTATGTAAGAAAACATACATGTTTTATATGAACATGCATGTTTTCTAATACAAAATTGGAGTTCTCACAGTTCCCGCACTTAACAGGGTTCTGAAAATAAAGCCCCCTATATATATATATATATATATATATATATATATATATATATGATCAAATAAGAAGATTATTTAAAATAAGAAGGAATAAGAAGAATTATAACCACAAATCCGATGCACTTACCTAAATTAGATGCATCCCTATAATCTTAGCTGCATTATAATGCACCATATTGTGTTTTTCTAGCTTTTAATCAGATGCATATACGTATATTAGATGCATTTAATGATTTCTTTTGTTTTTGTTCCTCTACACTAGCCAAAATCATGAAAATCAATTTGCACCATCTATACATCAAACTAACTTTCGAAACTCAAGATGTTGCATCTATATGAATAGAAATGCATCTATTGCAAGTCGTTGCATCTCAAATGCGTGGTTTTGGTCACTTCTCACCACTTCTTATTTTAATTTACTTTTTACTGGATCTCTACTACATATATATATATATATATATATATATATATATATATATATATATATATATATATATATATATATATGTGTGTGTGTGTGTGTGTGTGTGTGTGTGTATATATATATAATATATATATATATTATATATATATATATATATATATATATATAAATATATAGTAGAGTTAGGATCAAATAAGAAGAATAATAAAAATAGGAATGATATGAAGTAACCACAACCACACATTCTAGATGCACCTACAAAAATGGATGCATCTTCATTCAAATTTTCCCTCCCAACATTATAATGTGTGGCTAGAATTACTTCTTACCCTTCTTATTTTAATTATTCTTCTTATTGGATCCCTTCCCTATATATATATATATATATATATTATATATATATATATATATATATATATATATATATATTATATATATATATATATATATATATATATATATATATATATACTAGCTTCATAACCCCGCCCGATGGGCGGGTACGCTTCATAAAATTGTTTGACAAAATTATATGCACGTAAAATAAATAATGATGGTTATTCATATGCGAAGTAAAACATCTTTGTACACAACGTTTGTTGTGTAGTTAGTGAAATTTGCTATCTTTGTGGCAACAAAAAACCTTCAAAGCTTTTTTCGTCTTTACTCTTAATATAACCACATAAAGTTGTCCGTGTGAGAATACCGGCCTTTCTAAGCAACCCAACTTGCGACAATGTTTGCTCTTGACTTTTATTAATTGTCATAGCGAAAAAAACTTCTTTGTAATGAGTATGTCAACAATCTTGAAGAATACCAACAACCTTGAATAACACCAACATATTATTAGTATATGATAAAAAAAAATAATAATAAATAAATTGATTTGCATTTGAACGATCAGGCCTGGCCTTGTAAAATGAGATGATGTTAACCAAGTTTTGCAATGTCCAAACGAAGCTTGAAACTTGATAGTACCAAGATTTTGCAATATAAAATACTGTGACTACAAATGATCATACTCACCTATATGTGATGTTAGTGAGAGTTGAATATATAGATAGTTTGTGAGATGATAGAGACATAAAAATATGACTAAAATATTCATCATTTAATGTATATTACTAAACGATCTGTGCTTTGCTGCAAGCATAAGCATAAGCTACTGACATGCTTACATGACCTATATTATACATTTACGATAAAAAAATAACAATTTCAAAATGCATCAATGTTCATTAATGGTATAAACTTACAATTAAAAAAAATGTCCTTGTACAAATTTCAACTTGCATATACGAAAACAAAATAGAAATCTCCATGGCATTCTCATCCATTGTCTTAGTATTTGAAAGGCAAGGATGCCACGAAAGAACAATAAAGTAGTAGAATGTAACTCGAATAAGAAATAAGAAATTAATAATAATGAAGTCCAAATCTGCAAGACACAAAGACATGTATAAAATGCTTGTTAAAATTGGCACATGAAGTGAGTAGATCATAGCGCTATAATAATCATTGTTATGCATATAATGTTGATACATGTATCATTTGAATCAACTGATTGTTTAAAGTTCTTTACAATAGTTGCAGCTCAATATTTGGTATAAAACTTTCACACATACATATATAAATGTATATGTTAGGTGTAGTCTAGCTCTTAAGATTATTCTACATCAGTAAAATTGTGAAAAAGACCTGTCACCTGAAAAAAATCATGAGCCTTAAATACATTAAGGTAGTGCCATGTAACATATTTTTGGTACGGGTTGACCAGATTGGGGTCGGTTACGTTAATCCAAAAGCGGTTTTTTTGTGTCAAGAATGTGATTAAGAAAACAAAAATGTGTCATATATGGTTACGAAAAATATCAAAAAAGTACACATTCAACATATTTTTAACCGATTAGCATGTGTGCCATATAGTGTTTTTTATCAAACTAATGCATATTGAGCCTGATTTTAATTCATAAAACAGTGATTTATCCAAACGTATTGCACTTTACTAATTTCCAACAAAAAACTAATCCACATTTAGCCTGCTTTTTAATGCACAAAACTATCTAATCTCACACAACTCACGATTATTAATATGTATCATACCTTTACAGACTTTGTACGGATATTCATGAACATTTAGATCATTTGTAATGCTTCAAAAAATGTTATTTCACACAACTCACGGTTAACAAAATTTGTGATATATGTACTTACTTCCTACCAAATCTGATGCTTATTTATCCCACTTTTTAATGCACAAAACATTGATAGTTCACACAACTCATAATTATTCAAACATGTCACACTTTTAGTGTCTTTTTATCAAAACTAATGCATATTTAGGCTAATTTTAATTCATAGAACAGTGATTTATCCAAACTTATTGCACCTTTTCTAATTTCCAACATAAAACTAATACACATTTATCCCATTTTTTAATGCACAAAACTATGTAATTTCACACAACTAACGATTATCAATATGTATCATACCTTTACTAACTTCGCACTGATTGTAATGAACATTTAGATCATTTGTAATGCTTAAAAAATTTTATTTCACACAACTCACGGATAACAAATCATTTGACATATGTACTTACTTCCTACCAAATCTGATGCATATTTTGCACATTTTTTAATGCACAAAACATTTGATATTTCATGCAACTCACGATTATCAATATGTATTATGCTTTTAGCATCTTCTTATGAAAACTAATCCATATTTAGCCCGATTTCATTAGAAAAACAATGATTGATCCAAACGCATCTTTACTAAATTCCAACAAAAACTAATGCATATTTAGCCTACTTTTAATGCACAAAACTATGTAATTTCACACAACTCGCGATAGTCAATATGTATCATACCTTTACTAACTTCATACGGATATTCATGAACATTTAGATCATTTGTAATGCTTAAAAAATGTGATTTCACACCACTTACGGTTAGCAAAATGTGTGACATATGTACTTACTTCCTACCAAATCTGATGCACTTTTTAATGCGCAAATCATTGATAGTTCATACAACTCATAATTATTCAAACATGTCACACTTTTAGTGTCTTCTTATCAAAACTAATGCATATTTAACCCGATTTTAATTCCTAAAACAATGATTTATCCAAACGTATTGCACCTTTACTAATTTCCAACAAAAAATAATGCACATTTATCCCACTTTTTAATGCACAAAACTATGTAATTTCACACAACTCATGATCATCCAATCGTATTAAGCTGATATGAAAAGTAATACATATTTTCCCCAATTTTAATTCATAAAACAATATTATTTCGCACAACTCAAGATTGTCACATTTTCTTACAACATTATATGTAAATTATTGCATATTTAGCCTTTTTATTTGATGCACAAAAAATGTACAACTAAAGATAATGAACATTTTGACAGGATGTAGATTAGCAAATCAATTTTAGATTTAATTTAATCATTACCCATTTCTTCTAGTTGTTGTAAATGTTAATGAACAAAAATCAATTAAAATTAAGCACGTTTATAATAATATAAAGAAAAGTAGGTTTAGCTTACTTACCTGTATTTCCATTGGCTTTTAATACCATTCTTTCAGTTAAATCACCAATTGAAGCTTCGATTACTGCTTAATTATTATTCGCATCTTCGATATTACGAAGTTTTGATGTACTTTTTAACAATTTTGAGAGATTTCAACATAGATTTGTAGATGATTTGATGATTTTTTTAGATATCAACAATGGAGGATTTTGTAGATCTGGTATTGTTGAGATAGAGAGAAAGTGGTTGGATGAGAGAGAAAGAACTTGTGAATAATGAAGGGTAAGAGAGAGAAACAGGATATAAACATGTGTTAATTATTATTATTGAAAGACTATTTTGCCCTTCTAGCCTTAATTAAGATTTTTGTTTAATCTCATCCATTGATTTTCAAATCAATGGTCCATAACCCTTCTTATCCTTCTCACAAAAAATACTCTTTTTATTTTAACTCACCCCTGTATATATATATATATATATATATATATATATATATATATATATATATATATATATATATATATATATATATATATATATATATATATATATAGTGTAGCGTTCAATGCAGAACCATTTTTTTGTACAGAACCTACAGAACCAGTCTTTTTACTCCTAATAATGCATGATGTACATTATATTAATGCAAGATGGCATCTTTGTAATATTTACTACTTATTTTCAAAAAAGAAAATAGATTAAAGGGCAAATTAGGTATTTTCATTGCCCATGAAAATAGCATCTTATAACAATAAAATCAGTTACGTATTCCTTTCCTCCAGATCTAAAACCACCGCCCCTCTCTTCTACTCCAGATCTATTTGGAAAAAAGAACAATAAACCACAAACCCTCTTTTCCTCTCAACCCCCCAAAACCATGTGGCCGGATCCTTTGCCATACCTCTACGGTGACCAGATTTGTAGGCGATCTCCCTCCATCAATCGTCCATCGGATCCTCCTCCATTTCCCTCCGTCAATCGTATGTTATATTCATCCTAAAAACGTGCTAAAAACCTACATCAAAACCAACTGCCGCCTCTCGGTCCATATAATAAACATCACATCCTTCAAGAAAATGAAGATACATAAGAGATATAGTGGCTGAGTTTCTCGTGGGTAAGAAGTGAAAAACGAGGTACGTATTTGGAATGGTTCTTTAGTTTATAATTCTCTTTAGTTATGTAAATTTAATACGTATGTGTATGTTTGTATGTCCATACAAATATCTTTTGATTAGTACATTGACACCAACTATATAAAAAGATGTGGATGCAATTTTTATTTGCATATTATTCACTGTATAATAATAAAAATTTGTTTCTTAAAATTAATTGTTACTATGTATTGTCCCTTTTAGCATTTTAGGTGACAGCAAAATGATTAAATGAATAATTCTTATAGAGGCTTATTTTAGAGATCGTTATTAACGTAAGTGAACATTTGTTAGGAAGCATTTTGTCGTTGTTGGTAAAAAACCAATGAAAAGGATGTGTAGATGTATTTTAAATTTGATATGAAATTAAGAAAATAAGTATGCACATGTGTTTTAATTTTTATGTATGTACTTAAAAATATGCATATGTGTTTGTTAGTTGTTTACAATAAAAGTAATTATAATTCTTTGTCATTTCAGGGATTGAACATGTGTTTGGAAGGCGTGCACATATGTTATAATGAATTGGACAAGAAAGCACAACGTGCACATTTGTTTTTGGAAGAGTACTCATATGTTCTAATGAGTTTGATGAGAAAGTGAAGCGTGCATTTATGTTTTTGGAAGAGTTCACACATGTCTTTTTATTAGAAAGTGAAGTGTGCATATATGTTTTTGAAAGAGTGCACACATGTTTTTAAGTGCACGCGTGCACGTTTATATTAAACAAGAGTTCACATGAATTGTAATTTGGTATCAACTTTTGTGTATTGTATTGAAGTTTTTGCTTTGTTATGAATTTATATATTACATGTATTATTATGTTTTTTGGTATAAAATGTCGAAGATAATGTACTAGAAACATATATGCAATTACCATTTGAACCAAGACAAGTTTTAAGGCGAAACAATTGTACGCAAGATATTAAAAAAAAAAATGTGTACCAATTTTTTTTGAAAACTTGTATGTTAAAAAAATATAAAATAAAATAAAACTATATTTTTTACTTCCAAAAATCAAGGCCCTAAAAAAACGTTTTCTAATTAAAAAAAATTCAAAAAAAGTTGAAAATGCATTTTACTATTATACCCTTTTCATTTAAACAAAAATATTTAATAATACTAAATTCTTATTGGTCTAAAGTGGTTCTGTAAAGTTCTGTACAAAAAAGTGGTTCTGCATTGAACGTGACCCTATATATATATATATATATATATATATATATATATATATATATATATATATATATATATATATATATATATATATATATATATATATATATATATATATATCTACAATTTATTGTAGCTAGTTGGCTACAATTTTAAGCTATTAAATGTGGGTCCTGATTCTTTTCTGTGGGTCCCTGATTCATTGCTAGTGTAATTTTTCTGAAAATAAAGATACACTAGCAATGAATCAGGGACCCATAGAAAAGAATCAGGACCTACAAAAAGAATCTGAGACCCATATTTTATAGCTTAAAATTGTAGCTAATATATTCCATATATATATATATATATATATATATATATATATATATATATATATATATATATATATATATATATATATATATATATATATATATATATATATATCTTGACTACCTATAATGTAAAAATGGTCAAAGGTGAAAAGTGGAATAGTCAAGATTTGTGAAATGTTGAAATGTTGAAAACTTAATTTCGGTAAGTCTGACTTGTGAAAAACGCAGGGCTGTCATCATACTATGGAAATTGAATGAATGTCACAATGTAACAATCACCCTTGATTTTCGGCAAATCATTTTGAATGCATAAATCGTTTCCTTTGTTATCCACCCATACATTTAAATTTTGAATTAGCCTTTTAACCTAATCATCACACTATAAATTGGTCTATCATCTACAAAGATGATCATTCATCTTATTCCTTAATCTTCTGTTTCTTTCACGTATACACAAAAGGTAGATGATACCTACGAGCAATGTTATAATATAGATCTTTAATGTATTTGTGCATTCATAGTGTTTGTATTCATTTGATTTGTTATCCCTGAAACTTTATTATTTTTCATGTTTGTAGCTTCAAAAATGGAACTGAATTTGACCCAGTTGTGTGACATCGACCCTATGCTTGATGATCTTAAGTTTTCGGCATTTTAAATCTAAGACTGTTAGATACATGTTTATCGGTACCAAGAGATGGATGGTTATGATACACCATATCTCTATTCTCTCCTGTGAAAAAGGAATTGACCCCTGAAGAGTTTTTTCAAGGTGCCATCAAAAAGATGGTTTGCATGATACATGAAACTGATAATGTAAGTTTATACTTTTAATCTGTTTGCATTCCTTATTTTAAAGCTACCAATCACATACTATAATTCATTCTTCCATTTTGTAGCCATTCCATTGTATTCTGTTTGTGAGGATACATAAAATCCATCACGAACATGGATGGGCTTACCTTGCATGTAAGAAGAGGCCACAACTATGGAATTGTAAGGTGCACAAAGGCCGTCACTGCTGTTGGAATCAGGTATGTGTAAATTCAATCCATTTAAATTCTATTTTATAACATTTTTACGTAATAAAACGATAATGTTTGCCTCCATTTCCAGTAATACTTTATCAATATCGATATTGTAGGTATAAAGTAATCGCCCGTTTCATTGATGACACTGGATTGATGATCTGGTCTTAAAACTCAGTGTTATAGTCTGATAAAGCAATGTGGAGGAGACTATGATGACTATTTCCCAACGGCTTAATGTGATTGTGGGCAAAAAGTTACTGTTTGCTTCAATATTTCAATATTGAAGTTAGCTTTACAAAGAAGTCTTGATTTAATATTTCAATATTTTCCCCTTTTATCACTTCAGTATTTCACTTTTAGAGATAGAGATATGGTGATCTTTCATTTTTTGGAAGTATGACTAGCACTCTATTAAAACAAGGAGATAGAGATATGGCGATCTTTCATTTTTTGGAAGTATGACTAGCTAATTCGTCGTGAAAACCAATTATATAATATATAGTATAGTATCGAAGTGATCTGCGTAAAATACAGATCACCCGAGTCGTTTCCCAACGAAGGCGAATGGAATCGAAAATATCGGTTCGTGAAATCGTGAATTGAAAAGTGAGAAAGTGAAAATAGTAATCAAATAGTTCAAGTAATCACAAAAAAAGATGAAATATGCAAAGAGTACAAGCAAACAATGCACCAAAGTGAAAAACGTGAAAACGGAAATGCAACCGTAAAATTTAAAACGTAACGTATATTGAAAAATGATCCTACAAACTTGAAAATATTTTCATAAAATCTTAAACTAATAAAAAGAATTTTAAGAAAAAGAAAAATATTTTTTTGAGTCTTTATTTATTTTCTAGAATTAATTTTCTATTTTTTGGAATTAAAAATGAATTAAAAATAAAGAAAAATAGAAAAATCAAGTGGAAAAATGAAAATTTAATTCTAAAAATTCTAAAATGTTATAAAAGAATTTCTAAAAATATTTTTTTGTATTTTTCAAAGCTTTTTCTAATTTTTATGGATTTTTGGTAATTAAAAATGATTTAAAAAGGATTAAAAATAAAGAAAAATTAAGAAAAATATCAACTCAGAAAATTATGAAAAATTTACAGAAAATCTAAAATAATATTGAGAACTTGCAGAAAAAGTTTGGAATGAAAAAGTTAAGCAGAAGTGCTTATTTAAGACAAAACAGATTATGGCAAGTGCTTATTTATAAGCACTTGCCACAAAACTGATCCAAACTTGAAATACAGGTCTAATATGCAAAAATGAACTCAAATAAGCTAAGAAATGAATATAAGAAACACAGAATCAAAGGTTGCAATAAAATAAGCAAACTAGCATAAGCTATTGAATAAGCAAATAAGCCATAGAAAGAACCAGAAGCAAATAACACTACAAATCATTAATATACACTAAGAATGACACAGAAATGCAATCAAAACTCAAAGTTAAGCTCAAATAAGCTATAGCAGCCCTAAATACCAAAACAGAAATCAAGTTCAAACCACCAACTAGCAGATGCAATAAGCAGAATCTAATAAGCTCTAATCTACAAGATTATGGGGGTAAAAGGTAATTAGCACTACTGAGATTTCTTATCAACCAATATCCTACTCATAATTTAACACAAGCTATTCTAAATTCACCCTAATTCAGCAGCTATCAGCACCACCAATCTGAACTTAGTTGACTTCCATAAAAGCTAAACAACTTTGACCAATTCTAATTTAATTCTACTGATTTTTATTCAACTAGTTGTATTAAGCTAAAAATAAAGTGAATTAAGCTATATCAATCCATTATGCAACAATCTCTAAGACAAAACTAACTGAGCTAATCCTACACTAACAGTAAAGCTATCTAGTAATCTAACTTTGACTTATTTGTGAATTACCTACTGTTTTTTAAATTTTAAAACTCTAATTTCACACTAATGAAGCCTAGTTGTGACTAATAATACCACAAATCCACACAGCAATAGACAATCCCAAACACTCCTATAAGTATCAGTTACACTATGAAATGACAAATTAAACTACAAAACTACAAACCAACAATCCTTTAAGCTACAATTATACTATCAGAAGCTTATAAGAACAATCAATTACAACTAAATACCACTGAAACTCAGAATCATAGATTCACAGTTCAATCAAATAGTATGCTATTACAAATGAGATATCAATGAAAATTGATGACACTAGCTACCAAATGTCTACAACTAATCACATAAGCTCTCATATACATTAAACAAACTAATGGAACAGTAAAATCCAATCTAACACAGATCTACACAGATACTAATATTTGAAATCAGAAAATAAGAATTAAGGATTAAACTTACAAAAGATTTTCACCTCAGCTAGAAAAGAGGTGATTCACTATGCATGCCTGTCTTTGTGACAGGCTGGAACCTTCCATATCTGTTCCAATCTATCAAGCTATCATCAATATTCCAACAATCCTTTCTCAGTTGACCAAGGTTTGACCAAAATACCTTTTGAACTTTTAAACTAAAATTTCACTTACAAAAACTTTTTAAAATAAAAATGAGATGGATGAAACTTAAAACAAGCTTAAATGTAAACTGATTTCTATGAAAACTATATCAACTAATTTTCTCTTTTCCGACTTTCTGAAATTATGTAAATGAAACAGAAGTAATGTAAAACTAAGATATAAGTATTGATTAAAACTATTTGAAACAGAAAAATAATGATATTCAGTAACTAAGAAAGTTGAAATAAGCAGTAATGAAACAAACAAAATTGCTTTGCATTAATGAAATGAGAGATTACAATTTGAAATAAAGAGAACAAGCTACAATTCTGGAAAGAAAATGGCAGAGTTTTGCTACTCAAAACTCCACCCTTAACTAAGCTAATATTACATCTATATATAGGAGGTGAGAAGTGGGAGCTCACGGATTGCCATGTTGGCAATCCATGTGAAGTTGTGTTTCTTCATACCTAATCTGAGCCTTTGATCATGATACCAATCATTGCCCTCCAATATCAACCCTTGGACCATGCTAAATGATGTGTAAGAGCCAATCATATGCTGCCAAATCATCCATTCGTGTGCTTCTTACACTCTGACAACCTTCTGACACGTAATAATCCCTTCTAGAAGCATTGGATTTGACTCTTCTACCCTTAATTGTGGTGAATTAAAGGGATGGGTAATTTTAGGGTTCTTGTTTACTGTTCATTTCTGGGTAAGTTAGGATTTTGGGGAAAATGGGGCGCGGGTAATATTTATTGATTGTTTTTGACTTTTTGACTGGTGGGTTGACCAAAGGGATAATATTGGACCGGGTCATTTAGTTTGCAACTTGGGCTTGGGCTGGTGTTTTCTTAATGATTTTGGCTTTGGTAATTTAATCTTGGATCAGGCTTGTTATGCTTAGTGTATTTTCAGATTTAGTATAGTTAGATTACAAGGACCAATTATGTAAATAGCTGAAAATGCAAGGGCTGATTTTGTCACTTTTGCAAAGTTAATCCGAGGGTTGAACTTGACAAACTTTGATTCTTCAAGGGTAAATTCTGACAATTCAAGCTCAAATATGAAAAATGCTTTCCCGGCTCCGGCTTTTTACGCTCTTTCCATTTCCGTGCTCCTGATTGTCGATTTTCCATGATTTTTGTCTTTTTCTTAAATATCCGTACCTGCATAATCACAAACGCAAAAACACAACATGTTTGGCATAATTGGTTAGTTTTTGATCATTTGAGTCCGGTTTTGGTCTTATAAAAGGTGTGTAAATTAATACACACCAAAATCCCCCCGACTAAGGTATTGTCGTGTCCTGACGCAATGTGATCAATTCACGCTTTCGGGATAAATAATTTCAAAACTCTTTTTACTAACTTTGAAAAGTAGCAAGGAGGTTCGAAAGAAGTAATAAAATCATTTATTCCCGAAAACTCTCCGTTTTCCAAAATTTCCTTTATTCCACTTTCACTTCTATTTTTGTACTTTTTCTAGCTTTATTCTTGTGACGGTTTGTTGAACTTTCATTATTTTGCAATAATTATTAGGGTCAACGAGTAGAAACACTTCTATTTAAGAAGTGACCGTACGGATAAAAATCGTCATCCTTGATTTTTCACAAGTCCCCAAACTAAGCGTAAAAATGAGATCACAGCTTATCTACAAGTTAGATGCTAACACTACTCATAACAGTTACTTGTGGAAACTTCTTACTCCCATTTCCTAGGTTTTGTATCTCAATATTTTATTTTGTTGAGAAATGAATTGCTTCATATATTCTCGTTTCAATAATTTTTAATCCGATAGTGATACCTAAGTTAAAACGATAAGTAGTTATTCATTTTCTCTTAAGAACCACTGCAATAGAAATTCGGTCCACATCAAGGAATTTTGGTACATACAATATTAGAAATATAAGTTGCGGAGTACTACACGTGCACCTCATGTGATTGATTACTAATCAAAAGCATGCACCTCATGCGCCAACAACTTATTTATACATGAGCTCTTATTCGATACAACTTTCAACTTTCACTTTTTTTTCATTTTTCACTTTTCTCATATTTTTTAATACTTTTCACTTTTTTTCTTTCTTGACTTTTTTTCTCAACATCAATGGAAGCTTATTGGGTAGCTCCAAAACCACATAGATAATCAACTTTTGACTTTTGATTTTTTCACTTTTTGCTCTTATTTTTTATGTTCCTTGATATGTACCCAACTTCTAAAGCAAAAATTCTCTTAAGAAAACAAAGAACTAAATATTATTCAAACCGAAATACAACTAATTAACCTAGAACATCTATTATATATCGGTGACGTATCTGATGGGAGTAAAAAGCCACAAGTACCTCTCATGAGCTCTAAAGAGAACCACTACTCCACGTTTAGCATCTAACTTCTAAATAAACTCTATCATTTCTCGTTCTTCACAATTTAAGATTCCAAATAATGAAACCAGCGAATACTTAGCCGATAATCAGCCACGCATATATAAAGTCAGTTACGGAAACTTGCAAATTCTAGAAGAAGAATTCGCATTTTCTAGCTCCCGATGTAAAAGACTAGCGAAAGATTTTAAGCTGCGCATGTATAAAGTCAAGTACGGGAACTTGCAGATTCTTAAGAAAGAATTCGCATTTTATAGCTCCTTGTGTACAAAACTAGCACAAGCTTATGTGATTATCAATGGTTAAGGGAACAAGCTAGGGCTCAACACGCCCGGTCAAGTCAAAATATTTATTCCTACTCTCGCCAGCAAGAAAGTCAACAAGGTGTCAAAACACTTATTCAAACTTTATATTTTTGCACAACTTTTTCACTTTTTCTCCTTTTTTGTGCTTTTCCATGACTTTTTCATCAAAATTTTTGAAATTTTCAATTTTTTCAATTTTTTTATTTTTGGTGGAAAAACGGAGTTGCAAGAGTGCACGACATTGTGAAAAATGCAAGGTCAAAATCGAATCGAAGATTCACCCTCCCCCAGACTAGAATGAAACATTGTCCTCAATGTTTTTCGGTTTAAGGTAATCCTAACAAAATTCTAGGCCGTTTATTAATTATGCCAAAGAAAACGTTAGTCAATAAGATTCACGGATATAGGATTTCCAAGTAGCACCGATGAATGAAACTCGAGTGGAGAAAAGTAAAACCACGAGCATGAGAGTCTTCATAAATCGCGGACAATCCTAACAAACATCACAAACAACCACGGAACACAAGAGTAGAAGAGGCACCCCCTCCTCACGTTATTTGTTAGAAAATAAGAAGATGAAATTGGATAAGCATGGGTTGCCACCCACGAAGCGCTTTGTTTTTGATTTCCGAGTCACGTAGCTTGACTCGATCCCAGAATTAATTCGTCCTTGGGGAAAAATCCGTGGAAAAATAATCTCACTCGGGCTTTCATTCAAAATATTTTGAAAACAAATGATTTATTTGAAAGTTCCATCCCGAATAGATAACCAATGGTATTTTAATGGTGAAAACTTTTAAAAACGATACCAGGGTCAAAAACAACATCCTCACTCCCCACTGAGTGACGGATAAGAGAGACCACACCAAACGTTACAAATGGCAAGAAGGTCATGATTACAATCTTGAAAAACTCCTCATCTTCAAAAGAAAACTTCATAATTGTGAAATTATGACTTTTATCATTTAAGACTATTTTAAACTCTTTTCCGGGTGGGAGGGTTGGGATAAACTCTTCTTTAAAAATCTCATTTTTAAGCACACCACCCGGATCATGATCAACTTCAAGATCAAATCTGAATCTTTCATATTCAGGTTTAGAAACTTTTCCATTTTGCATTCAGATTCATCAAAACGAAATGACTAAAACTCCGGAAGAGAGATAAAAGCATGAGAAGTGATACTGCCACGACTCGTCTCTTCCGAGTGATCGAAATGAAAAGCTTCATAAATCGTATCAGAAAAATCAGGACAATAAGTGGGATTGCCACTTATTTCCTCAGTCGTATCGAAGGTAAAACTCTCAAAGTCTGGTAAAAATTCCTCGAGCTCGGGCTCCAGAGGATCGTCAATTATAAGCTCAATCTTCGTCTTCACTTTATCCGGAGGGATCAACGGTTCATCGTTCAACAAGTTGTCAAGAAAAATAATATCCCCCTCCGAATCAAAGTAAGATTCATCAGTCTCAGAAATCAGAATCGTTTCAATTGCAAGAAATTCATCGACCTCTTCCCAAAGAGAATCATATTCCTTAGTCGAAGGAAATGATGGGGAAGAGTCGGAGACGAAAGTTTTTACAAAATCATCAAAGGTATAATCATAAACATCGATCCTTTTGACGGAGTACGTTTTCAATTTCGAAGCATCGACTTTAAAAATCATAATATCGTCATCATGTCGTAAAGTTAAAGTATCCTCAAAATGATCTACTAGGGCTTTAGCGGTTCGTAAAAATGGTCGCCCTAGTATTAGAGGAACTCTCGGATCAGCTTCAAAATTGACAACAACAAAATCTGCCGGAAAAGTACATGAATTCACACGAACAAAAACGTCCTCAGCAATTCCAACTGGATGAGTTATCGATCGATTAGCAAGCTCTAAAGTCATTCTCGTCGGTTTAAGAGCCCCCATTCCAAGTTTTTTATAGATCGATAATGGCATGAGGTTAATACTCATACCCGAATCGGCCAGGGTGTTACAAACTTCTTAATCTTTCAATGAACATGGAATGAGAAACTTTCCCGAGTCACCAAGCTTTTCGGGAAGCTTCTTGAGAAGAATCGCGGAACATTGAGCATTTATCGGTGTTTCGGCTAATTCAAGCAATTTCTCTTTATTACATATGAGGTTTTTGAACATGGAAGCAAATTTTGGCATGTACACGAGAGCATCCATAAAACTTATATCAAAGTGCAATTTTTGCAAAATATCCAGAAATTTTTCCATTTATTTTTTAGACTTTGCACGGAGCTCTTCATCGTTAAATCGTGACGGATATGGCAATTTAGACTTGTATTTCACATTATTCTAAAAAAAACAACTTTTTCTTTATCTTTCGACTTTTGGACAACCGGAGGTTGGACGTTTTCAGCTCCTTCATTATTAATAGGAAGAACCGGGTCCTTTGTCGCCTCGGTCTCACAGTCTACTACCTTAGGCGGAGACGAAGAAGAAGAAGAGGTAGTAGGAGCTGTGGGTCCATCATATTGAGCACCACTGCGAGTTATGATCGCCTTAACTTCGCCCCTCAGGTTTGCGATCGTGTTGCTTGGGAAAGAAGTAATAGCCGAACCCGAGGGTCGATCATTTAAACGTTTGTTAATATCACTGATTTGATTTGCAAACAACCGTGTTGACTTTTCATATTTTTCCATAAAAGATTGTTGGTTTTGAATCAATTGCTTAATCAAATCTTCCGTGGGCGACGGATTCTGAATAACACCTTGATTTTGATTATTGTTGAAATTCTGCCCACGGTTTTGGTAATTACCATGATTTTGATTTCCATGATTAGCGTTCTAAAAATTCCCAGGGTTTCCATGGTTTTGTTGGTTTTGAAAATTGTTCCCTTGAGGCGGGCCTTGATTGTAATTACCTTGAAAACCCCGGTTTTGATTAAACCCTTGATTATGATTTTGGAAACTGTTATTAGCTCGACTCTGATTTTGATTTCCTTGATTATTACGATTCTGCACATTATGATTCTGCTTGACTTGATTGACTTGGTTTTGTTGTTCGAGAACGGGTGGTCTAAGAAAATGAGAAGAACGATAGCTGAGGAGATTACGGTCTCCTTGAGGTTGTGGATAACCGTTGTTACCCGCGTTTGCAGCATACGCGTTCTCACGAGAAAAGGCACCGGTGGCCGGACATTCATAATACAAATGTGGACCACCATACATCTCACAACCGTGACTAACCACATTGACTTGATGGTTTGATTTTTCAATAGACATTGCATCAACTTTCTTTGTTAAAGCCACAATCATATTTACCAATTCATCATTATTTTTACCATTATTAGACACTTGAGGTTTATTCCTTGACATTCTAACACGAGCTTTATTCTCAATTATCATGAAAGCATCATTCGTGTTCCTAGCCAACAAGTTACCACCCGCAGCAGAGTTAAGCGAATCTTGGTCAGCATGACATAACCCATTATAAAACGTATCAATCTGCTGAAGGTCGGTGAACCCGTGGTTCGGACATTTTTCCTTCAAATCTTTGAACCGGTCCCAAGCTTCACTAAATGTTTCATCAAAAGCTTGTTGGAACCGAAAGATTTGAGAATGTAGGTTAGAAGTTTTAGAAGGAGGATAGAAATAATTCACAAACTTGGAAGCGAGATCATTCCAAGTGTGAATCGAATTGGGCGGTTCCTTTTCCAGCCAAGTCCGGGCTGCTCCTTTTAAGGAGAAAGGAAATAACTTCAATTTCACCACATCATGAGGAACTTGGTTCATTCTAATAGTCTCAGCGATGTCGGTGAAATTTCTGATGTGAGCATAGGGGTCTTCGTGATCGAACCCGTGAAAGGATATACCCGTGATCAAATTGAGTAATCCGTGATTGATCTCAAAGTTGGCATTGATGTCCGGAATCACAATAGCTCTCCTCACACCATTGAATGGTGATTGGAGTTGTTCTTCCATCGGACGTGGATCAAATGCCGGTTGTTGTCCCATCGGCGGGATAACATTGTGCTGCGGACCACCCATCGGCGGGGTCCGTTGTGTTCGTTTTGGTTCATCTCCTCGTCGTCAAGGAAATGAACCCGACTCGTATGTCGTAAAACCCGCTCGGGGTTAGAGAACGGAGACGTAAGACTCTCAAAAGAAGAACGGGTGTGGATACACCACAAGCAAAATCAAAAAGAAAATGAAAAAGAAAAGAGAAAAGAAAATCTTTTTGCTTTTTATTTTTTATCACAAAAACTTTTTATTTCTTTTGTTTTTCTTTTCTTAAAACGTAACGTTAATTGGAAACCGTTTCTTTCAAAACCACGCGCGACGGGACGGGAGAGAAGAATGGATCTCTCTTCAGCTAGCAATTTAATGTCTTAGCTATCCGTATTTCCCGCTTATTCGGTTGTAGTAATTGAAATAATCCGATAAACAACTAAATTACGTTTTCGTTATATTGTGAGACTTTTTTGGTTTACAACGCCCTTCCTTTCGGTCGAGTCAAGGCTGTAACTTTTATTATTTTTTTGGTATTTTGTAAACACTTTAGGAAAAGTGCTTTGAATTTTTCAATTTTTATAGAAATATATATACAAAGTAGAGGAAGGCTTAACAAAACACGATTTTTCAAAACGATATTCAAAAATTCACTTCGGCCTTCCCCGGCAGCGGCGCCAAAAAATTGATTCGTCGTGAAAACCAATTATATAATATATAGTATAGTATCGAAGTGATCTGCGTAAAATACGGATCACCCGAGTCATTTCCCAACGAAGGCGAATGGAATCGAGAATATTGATTCGTGAAATCGTGAATTGAAAAGTGAGAAAGTGAAAATAGTAATCAAATAGTTCAAGTAATCACAAACAAAGATGAAATATGCAAAGAGTACAAGCTAACAATGCACCAAAGTGAAAAACGTGAAAACGGAAATGCAACCGTAAAATTTAAAACGTAACGTATATTGAAAAATGATCCTACAAACTTGAAAATATTTTCTAAAAATCTTAAACTAATAAAAAGAATTTTAAGAAAAAGAAAAATATTTTTTTGAGTCTTTATTTATTTTCTAGAATTTATTTTCTATTTAATTTTTTGGAATTAAAAATGAATTAAAAATAAAGAAAAATAGAAAAATCAAGTGGAAAAATGAAAATTTAATTCTAAAAATTCTAAAATGTTATAAAAGAATTTCTAAAAATATTTTTTTTGTATTTTTCAAAGCTTCTTCTAATTTTTATGGATTTTTGGTAATTAAAAATGATTTAAAAAGGATTAAAAATAAAGAAAAATTAAGAAAAATATCAAATCAACTCAGAAAATTATGAAAAATTTACAGAAAATCTAAAATAATATTGAGAACTTTCAGAAAAATTTTGGAATGAAAAAGCTAAGCAGAAGTGCTTATTTAAGACAAAATAGCTTATGGCAAGTGCTTATTTATAAGCACTTGCCACAAAACTTATCCAAACTTGAAATACAGGTCTAATATGCAAAAATGAACTCAAATAAGCTAAGAAATGAATATAAGAAACACATAATCAAAGGTTGCAATCAAATAAGCAAACTAGCATAAGCTATTGAATAAGCAAATAAGCCATAGAAAGAACCAGAAGCAAATAACACTACAAATCATTAATATACACTAAGAAGGACACAGAAATGCAATCAAAACTCAAAGTTAAGCTCAAATAAGCTATAGCAGCCCTAAATACCAAAATAGAAATCAAGTTCAAACCACCAACTAGCAGATGCAATAAGCAGAATCTAATAAGCTCTAATCTACAAGATTATGGGGGTAAAAGGTAATTAGCACTACTGAGATTACTTATCAACCAATATCCTACTCAGAATTTAACACAAGCTATTCTAAATTCACCCTAATTCAGCAGCTATCAGCACCACCAATCTGAACTTAGTTGACTTCCATAAAAGCTAAACAACTTTGACCAATTCTAATTTAATTCTACTGATTTTTATTCAACTAGTTGTATTAAGCTAAAAATAAAGTGAATTAAGCTATATCAATCCATTATGCAACAATCTCTAAGACAAAACTAACTGAGCTAATCCTACACTAACAGTAAAGCTATCTAGTAATCTAACTTTGACTTATTTGTGAATTACCTACTGTTTTTTAAATTTTAAAACTCTAATTTCACACTAATGAAGCCTAGTTGTGACTAATAATACCACAAATCCACACAGCAATAGACAATCCCAAACACTCCTATAAGTATCAGTTACACTATGAAATGACAAATTAAACTACAAAACTACAAACCAACAATCCTTTAAGCTACAATTATACTATCAGAAGCTTATAAGAACAATCAATTACAACTAAATACCACTGAAACTCAGAATCATAGATTCACAGTTCAATCAAATAGTAAGCTATTACAAATGAGATATCAATGAAAATTGATGACACTAGCTATCAAATATCTACAACTAATCACATAAGCTCTCATATGCATTAAACAAACTAATGGAATAGTAAAATCCAATCTAACACAGATCTACACAGATACTAATATTTGAAATCAGAAAATAGGAATTAAGGATTAAACTTACAAAAGATTTTCACCTCAGCTAGAAAAGAGGTGATTCACTATGCATGCCTGTCTTTGTGACAGGCTGGAACCTTCTATATCTGTTCCAATCTATCAAGCTATCATCAATATTCCAACAATCCTTTCTCAGTTGACCAAGGTTTGACCAAAATACCTTTTGAACTTTTAAACTAAAATTTCACTTACAAAAACTTTTTAAAATAAAAATGAGATGGATGAAACTTAAAACAAGCTTAAATGTAAACTGATTTCTATGAAAACTATATCAACTAATTTTCTCTTTTCTGACTTTCTGAAATTATGTAAATGAAACAGAAGTAATGTAAAACTAAGATATAAGTATTGATTAAAACTATTTGAAACAGAAAAATAATGATATTCAGTAACTAAGAAAGTTGAAATAAGCAGTAATGAAAGAAACAAAATTGCTTTGTATTAATGAAATGAGAGATTACAATTTGAAATAAAGAGAACAAGCTACAATTCTAGAAAGAAAATGGCAGAGTTTTGCTACTCAATACTCCACCCTTAACTAAGCTAATATTACATCTATATATAGGAGGTGAGGAGTGGGAGCTCACGGATTGCCATGTTGGCAATCCGTGTGAGGTTGTGTTTCTTCACACCTAATCTGAGCCTTTGACCATGATACCAATCATTGCCCTCCAATATCAACCCTTGGATCATGCTAATTGACGTGTAAGAGCCAATCATATGCTGCCAAATCATCCATTCGTGTGCTTCTTACACTCTGACAACCTTCTGACACGTAATAATCCCTTCTAGAAGCATTGGATTTGACTCTTCTACCCTTAATTGTGGTGAATTAAAGGGATGGGTAATTTTAGGGTTCTTGTTTACTGTTCATTTCTGGGTAAGTTGGGATTTTGGGGAAAATGGGGCGCGGGTAATATTTATTGATTGTTTTTGACTTTTTGACTGGTGGGTTGACCAAAGGGATAATATTGGACCGGGTCATTTAGTTTGCAACGTGGGCTTGGGCTGGTGTTTTCTTAATGATTTTGGCTTTGGTAATTTAATCTTGGATCAGGCTTGTTATGCTTAGTGTATTTTCAGATTTAGTATAGTTAGATTACAAGGACCAATTATGTAAATAGCTGAAAATGCAAAGGCTGATTTTGTCACTTTTGCAAAGTTAATCCAAGGGTTGAACTTGACAAACTTTGATTCTTCAAGGGTAAATTCTGACAATTCAAGCTCAAATATGAAAAATGCTTTCCCGGCTCCGGCTTTTTACGCTCTTTCCATTCCCGTGCTCGTGATTGTCGATTTTCCATGATTTTTGTCTTTTTCTTAAATATCTGTACCTGCATAATCACAAACGCAAAAACACAACATGTTTGGCATAATTGGTTAGTTTTTGATCATTTGAGTCCGGTTTTGGTCTTATAAAAGGTGTGTAAATTAATACACACCACTAGCGCTCTATTAAAACAAGAATTTGGAATTATAGTTAATTGTTTAGTTACAGAATATACGAAATAGAGTCTGCTAACACTATATTAAAACAGGCGTTTAGAAATTGAATTGTAATTCTGAATTGTTACAGAATACAGAATATACGAAATTCTCTAATCTAAAGTTTAGAAATTTGTTTTGAGTTTAATTGGGCCGGTCTTGGAATCAGAGAGATGGTAGCCCATGGGGTTATTGACTTATTATATAAGGAAATATGTAAGAAAATATTGGGAAATATTGTAATTGTTATATACAAAGCCATGCATTTAAGTTCAAAACAGAATGCATTTAAGTTTGAGAGTTCAAACAACTATACTACCTGGTCATGCGTTTGGAATTGGACAATACGTTTGGAAAGTATTAAAAATATCAACACACTTATTTTTGAAACAACACGCTAGAGTTAGAGTGCTCTTGACAAGAATCCTCTTGCTTCATCTGAAAAACACATGTTCCTTTACAAAGAGAATACAATTCCCTGTGCACCTGAAGCTTTGACTATCAATAAAGCTCAGGGCCAAATAATTTCAAATGTGGGTGTCTATTTGTCCGACTATGGTTTCTCGCATGGCCTGCTTTATGTTTCTTTGTTTAGAGGGATATCACGTAGAACTACAAATGTATTAGTGAAGCCAATCAAAGAGTTCAGTCAATGAAAAGTCTACACCTCAAATGTCGTCTACCAAGAAGTTTTACGCGACGAGTAACATGCATTGTTAGTTAGTATCTCGTAATTTATGTAATATTTTCTTTTACAGTCTCACTAAATATTCTTACATGTCGTTTGATACATGTTAAGAATTTTTTTTTCTAGAGTTGAATTATCACATGTTACAACCGTTTGTAATTACATTTGATATTTTCACGTTATATTTTGAACGTTATTCGAAACGCTTACCACAATATCGCATATCGTTAATTGTCTACCGCTAGGAACCACTGCCACTAGGCGCGGGTACTCGTCTAGTATATATAAAATGTAAAGAGGAGAACTGAAAAGTAGAAATCTAGCTTCATAAACATATAATAGTGAGCCCATAGTTTTTAAGGAAACAAATATGTAGGTTATTTTAAGTTTAGGTGAAAGTTTTGTGAATATTGCCTCTAATATTTAAAAAGTTTTGTGAGGTAAATGTTTTATTTTAAATTATTTTTAGACAAAACACATGTACAAATATTGGAATACATGTCATATTAATAAGTAAAAGATGGCTCAGGGATGTTAACTTATATTAGAAGGATAAAATTCTTTTATATAATACAACAAAACCCCTATTGGGAATTTTTCATTTCAAACAAATGCATTCATACTTTATTTAGTAATAATTTTATTTTTAAAAAAAATTATTTTCTTATTAGGTAATATTTTATATTTATCCATAACATAAGTAGAAGATAAATACAAAAAATATAGATAAGATGCAATTAATAATAGGATTAAAATTTTTAAATAATTATATTTAATAATAAAAAAACTATAATTAAACATCATAAATCAAACAAAACAAAGATTAAATTATTTTTTTTTAATAAATAGAAATATATGATTCAAAATTTAAAAAAAAAAAACCCCGCGCGTGCGCGGGCATTATAACTAGTAAGAAATTAACAAATTATAGTCCAGGGCAATAATAATAATGGGTTGAGGGCAACTAAAATAAAAGACCCAAAAACAAGTTACACTGTTATACAAAGGTTATTAGTTATTACGCTACAGGGTGCATGCTTTTAACATTCAAACGTAGCGTTTAGGGTTACAAATAGCAAAACCATTTTGATTAATAACACCAAAACATGAAGAAAGCCAACATCCAAAACGGGGTGGATTACATTAGTATGTTACCAGATCCTATTCTACACTTGATACTTTCGCTTCTTCATTCAACTGTGGAAGTAGTTCGAACGAGCTTTTTATCGACACGATGGAAGTATTTGTGGACTTCAATTCCATCTCTAGACATAGATAATGTTCGCCAAAGAAAGCCCATATGGGCTTTGTTTGAAAGGGATGAGTTGAGAGAGTTTGTGTATTGGGTTCTACTAAACAGAACACTAGATTTGAATAGTTTTAAGTTCGATTGTACGAGTCATTATTATGAGATGCCCACTATAAGGCTATGGATTCATGCCGTTGTTATGCGGAAAGTTAAAAAAATTGACTTGACATTTTCCCCTATGAACAGGTATGTTATTGTGTTGCCGCGTTGTTTGGTAGATTGTGGTTCATTGGAGATGTTAACGTTAAAACTTGTGTCACGCTCTTCAAGTTTTCACTCTTTAAGTTTGAAAACCTTCACAGGGTCTAAGACGCTTAAGGTTCTTAGGTTAGACAGTGTTAAGTTGTTAGACCATGATTTAGTACAATCGTTTTTCGTAAACTGTCCATTGCTTGAAGAATTGAGTTTGATAAACTGCATAACACATAATCTTGATTATTTTTCTATCTCGTGCCCGAATCTTAAGACACTGAGAACTGATAATCGGGGATTGGGTTATTATAATGGTATAACATCTAAGGCATCTGCGATATTATGTGAACGGCTTACGGTTATATGCCCAAAACTTGTGTATTTCGAGTATGGAGGTCATACGGCTAATCATTTTTCGTTTGATGTAAAATCTTTAAAGAAAGCTGTGATTGAACTTGAAGATATAAATCTAACTGTCAAAGGTGATTTTGGTGTCACCATATGCGAGCTGTTTGCTCAAGTTTCCCATGTGGAGTGTTTGTCTATCAACCGCTCTTTCCTTCGGGTAGATTTTTATTCTTTTACTTTACTTGAGAATTGTTTATATCCTGTTCTTTTACTGTTATGCCTGTTTTAAAATATTCAAACGCTCATTATAGACTGTGTTGAGATCAATTAACATTAAGCATGCCTGACCAATATATGTATGCTTCAAATGACCGCTAGCTATACTTATGCTTTAAGTTATTATATCTCATGCTTACCAATTATCAGTTTTACCATGATTCTGAAACTTCACTTGATGTTATTGTGGTAGTCAATTTCATTCAAATGTGAATGCTGTGATCGTCCGAAAGAAGGTTTCCCAGAGTCTCTTCCTAATTTGAAGAAGTTGGAGATAAAATTTGATTGTGACTTAATGACTGTACTCCTCCGCATTCTCAGATGTTCTACTAATCTTGAGTCCCTTCATTTGACCATTTGTGAGGTAGTATTCCTCATCTCAGGTTGTAATTAATTTTCATTACCATATTCTTAGAGCTATAGATAGGCTATTGCGACCCTTAAGTTATCCTCTGCAAGCTTCAACAGCTTCATTTAGCTAAGTGGATCAACATAATACACTTTTAAGAACATCAAAACATTATTTAAGGATATAGATGGACTTGAAATAACTTATGATTTTCTTTTTTATGATCTAGAATATTTCATCTAGAGAAGTTAAAATATTCTTTGAGGAGTTAGAGGAAGTTGAAACAAGGAGAACCTTGACCTGTCACCTGAAAAGGGTTGAGTTTTCTGGCTTCAAAGGGGAAAAAGAGACCCTAGCTATGGCCCGATTCTTACTTGAGCATGGAAATGCATTGGAGGAAATGGTTTTCAGTTTTAAGAGAGAAAAATACCGTAAGCAGTCAATGGAGGCTATGAATACACTGTCGAATTTCTACAAGGCCTCTTCATCTGTCAAAGTGATTATTGTGAAGGGCTAGTGATACAAGTCTTTTGTTAAACTGCAACTATTATGTATTCATGTTTCATGTTTGAGATAGCTGGATTTCTTGCCATGGTTTTGGATTTGGATTTTGCTATACGCAACATCATGTTTCCTTTATTTCCATTAATACTTATTTTGTTTATTCAGAACATATTTTCCTGGTTGGCATGTTTTGTTCATATTCATTTCAAGTGGAAAATGGGTGGGCGTGGGGAGGTGATGCATCAAAACTTTATACGTATAAAAAAGTCAAATTTCATGGTTGGACCTATGTGTTCGCTTTCAAAAAAGTCGAATCTCTTGGTTGGACCTATGTGTTCGCATCCATTATCTATTTGAAGGACGATGAGCAACACACTAAAGATCATGCAGAACTAAAGGTGGACAATCTATAAACTTGAAATACTAAAGCTTGAAAATTGAGACTTTGAAGATGCTGATGCGTGACGTAACACAAAATTTGACACATGTTCGACAATTGAATTCACATAGGCTGGTTTAAAATGTAATGAAACAGGACATCTTTTATTTAAATATATATTTTGACAAGGTATATATGATGAACTCTTTTTTTATTGCTGCCGAATAATACTTAAATCACAACATGACAATGATCGATCCAGTGCTCACACAGTTAATGACGAGTCTGAGATGAAACCAGCTTTGAGAACCTTAGTCTTGTAGGTTCCTTGTTAGGTAGGCGTCCAAGTCTGTTCAGATAAAGACGCCTTTAGACTTCTTGCCTGAGTTAAAGAAATGAGATGCGTCCCACTATGCATTACGAAGCTAATCAGTTCTAACTTGAAGGTTTTGGCCAACAACATCTAGCACACTGACAATCAGGTTGTTTTGGTTCTCGCTCAAGAGATTATGGAACACAAAGTCAGGTACCATCATGCTATCAATTAGGCACAAACACGTTCAAGTTTCATGGGATCCAACTAAGGCATTTCAAAATTTATGGGTGGATTTATCATCTCATGGATAAAAAATGCTTCAAAGCTGTCATCGATTAAACGTATAAGTGGATAAATATATGTCTAGTTATCAAGTTAACTCACCAGCACTTTAGGAGTCTATGCACCCTTATCAAGCTTGAAATTTTAAGGATTAAAACTTTCATATAAGTGTACCTTAATCAACAACAAAATGAAGTGTATAAATTATTAACCATATATTAGAAAAAGTTTAATTACATAAATGTTGGTTGAAGAAGAAGAAAATCCATTATTTGGCAGAGATTAAGGAAAACCAAAAGCTTTTGTTTACATCCCACATCGCCTAAGCTAGGAACGAAACTTATCACTTTTTTATATAGACCACTTGGAACTCAAACTTTCGCTGAGCTCAGTAACGTGAGCTTGTGACTCAAGTGAGGGCATTAAAGTGTGATGGACTGTGATGCAACCATAATTGGTTGGGTCAAGTTGTTACAATATCTGGCTTGCCCGTTGTGAGTTGTACCAGGTGGTTTGAGCGAAGGCTCGGGCTTCCTGGTTCCTAGAGTAGAGGGCAATGCGTTAGGCTGGTTTCATAGAGCTGCGAAAACTTCTTGCTCCCGACAGTGGAAGGATAACGAGCCGTTGCACCCTTGTCCTAATTAACCAGATTGGTTCCTTCTAATGAACTCCCACTTTTTTATGTGACATTTGCTTCTTGATCGTCCCTACTGTTCTTAAACTTCTTCTGTCTGGTCAATTGCAGTCTATTCTTCTTTAGATTTTTCTAGGCAACGTGATTGACCCGTCCATTTTTTCACCTCTTGATTCCACATGAAGTCTTTGCAAAGCTAAAATTTCCCTTTACCTTTAGTCTACTAAACCTTGTCAACATTTCACTGTAAGCTTAAGAACTATGGAGTTATCAAATTTTACTTCTATACAGACTCGATGTAAACTCAAGGCACAAAATATTTTCAAGTTATTTTGTAACGTTTGTACTAGAGGTTGATTTGGATATGAAGGTGTATTATGGACTATTCTTAAATCTTGATCCGAGTGGTCAATGTCTGCAGAAAATAATCTTGACGACAAGGGAAATGTAGCAAAATATGTTTGTGAGAAATTGAGAACCAAATTAAATTCTGAACACTTGTCGTTCAATAGATAATGAAAGCGAACACATAGATCCAACCAAGAAATTTGACTATTCTTACACAAAGTTTTGACGCGTCACCTCCCCCAAGCCCACCCATTTTACCCTTGAAAAGAATAGGAATAAAACATTAACCAAGAAAATATGTTTTGATTAAACATAAAAAGTATTAATGGAAATAAAGGAAACATGATGTTGCGTATTGCAAAATCCAAATCCAAAACCACCTACTCAAGACCAAGAAATCCAGTTGTCTCAAACATGAATACATATTAGTTCCAGTTTAACATAAGGCTTGTATCACTAGCCCTTCAGAGTAATCACTTTGACAGATGAAGAGGCCTTGTAGAAAGTAGACACTTTATTCATAACCTCCATTGACTGCTTACGGAATATGTATCTCCAACTCCAAGTGAAAACCATTTCCTCCAATGCATTTCCATGCTCAAGTAAGAATCGAGCTATAGCTAGGGTCTCTTTATCCCCGTCGAAGTCAGAAAACTCAACCCTTTTCAGGTGACGGGTCAAGGCTCTCCTTGTTTCTACTTCCTCGAAGTCCTCAAAGAATCTTTTAACTAAGTAAGATGAAATATCCTAGATCATAAAAAAGAAATCATAAGTTATTTCAAGTTCATCTAAATCCTTAAATCATGTTTTGACATCCTTAAATAATGTTTTTACATCCTTAAATAACTAAGTATATTGGTCCACTTATGCTAAATGAAGCTGTTAGAAGCTTGCTGAGGATAACTTAAGGGTTGCGAGTTCACATCCTTTTTACCAAAAAAAGGTGATTTGTTCAGTAAAATCAATGTGAAGCTAAAGGGTTAAAATGGAATAAAAGTTATATATTTAACAAAAGAGAAGTGCTAAAATGATGGCAATATGGGCGGGTAAAAATGCTTAATTATTTTCTATGAGAAGAGACGGGTCTGGTTGGGTTAAACCCAGAGAATTTATGTCAAACAATTACCCCGTAGTTTGTAACATATAATTACAGTAAACAGAATCTGATTACCAAAGAAGCAATCTAAATTATTGGATAATATGATTTAGAAGACATGTTCAACTTTCAACATGTTCAACCCATTTGACGCGTCTCCACTTCAGCTAAATTTTATCAAGCAGTTTACATGTAGCCCATAATTAGACCCAAATGTATATAGCCTGATAATGAGTTTCTTATCATGTTTATTAAACTAGAAATTTGTAAAAATTCAACAAAACCCGTGCTAACAAACCAAACTGACTCGGGCCATTTTAGCCCATCCAAAACTGTAGTGTTTTACTTGTACCCATTACCTGACTGTCTTTCATCAATAGCTCAAACAATATATATCTATAGCCTATCTATAACTCTAACAATATGGTAAATGAAAATAAATTAAAAACTGAGATGAGGAATACTACCGGAGGAATGATCAAATGGAGGGACTCAAGATTAGAACAACATCTGAGAATGCGGAGGAGTACAACCGTTAAGTGGCGAACAAATTTTAGCTCCAATGTCTTCAAATTAGGAAGAGACATAGGGAAACCTTCTTTCGGACAATCACAGCATTTCCATTTGATTGAAATTGGCTACCACAATAACATCAAGTGAAATTTCAGAATCATGGTAATTGGTAAAGCATGACATATAATAACTTAAAGCATAAGTATAGCTAGCGGTCATTTGAAGCATACCTATATTGGTCAGGCATGCTTAATTTGATCTCAACACCGTCTATAATGAGCGTTTAAGTATTTTGAAACAGGCATAACAGTAAAAGAACAAGATAGAAACAATTCTCAAGTAAAGTAAAAGAATAAGAATCTACCCGGAGGAAACATTGGCTGATCGACAAATACTCCGCATGGGAAACTTGAGCAAACAGCTCGCATATGGTGACACCAAAATTATCATCACCTGTGGCGATTAGCTCCAGATATTCAAGTTCAATCACAGCTTTCTTTAAGGATTTTACGTCAAACGAAAAATGATTAGCCATATGACCTACAGACTCGAAATACACAAGTTCTGGGCATTTAACCGTAAGCCGTTCACATAATTTCTTTTCTTTATATCTCTCAACATTATTATAATCCAATCGCCGATATTTAATTCTCAGTGTCTTAAGATTCGGACATGAGATGGAAAAATGATCAAGATTATGTGTAAAGCAGTTTATCAAACTCAATTCTTCAAGCAATGGACAGTTTACCAAAAACGATTGTACTAAATCATGGTCTAACAACTCAACACTGTCTAACCTAAGAACCTTAAGCGTCTTAGACCCAGTGAAACTTTTCAAACTTAAAGAGTGTAACGAAAAGTTTAACGTTAACATCTCCAATGAACCACAATCTACCAAACAACGCGGCAACACAATAACTTCATACGTGTTCATAAGGGAAAATGTCAAATCAAGTTTTTTAACTTTATGCATAACAACAACATGAATCCATCGCCCTATAGTCGACATATCATAAAAACTCGAACAATCTAACGTAAAACTCTTCAAATCTAGTGTTCTGTTTACTAAAACCCAATACACAAACTCTTTAAATTCATTCTCTTGTAACGTGGACAAAGGTTTTGGTTTGCGAGAAACATTCATGTCTAGAGATGGAATTGAAGTCCACAAATACTTCCATCGTTTCGATAAAACGCTCGTTTGAATGACTTTTTCGGTTGAATGAAGACGCAAAAGTATCAAGTGTATAATAGGATCGGGTAACATACTAATGTAATCGACCCCGTTTTGGATGTTGGCTTCCTTCATGTTTTGGTGATATTAATCAATGGATTTTGCTACTTTTAACCCGTTTAAATGTTAAAAACATGCAACAAGGGTTTTGCGTATAATGGTTGCAGGGGCGGAGGGACCTGCAAGTGGGAGGGGGCAGTGCCCTCAATAGCCCAATAGCCTTAATATATGTAATTATTCTTGTTTTTGGGTCTTTTATTTTAATTCCCCTAAAGCCCAATTTAAGTTCAACTTATATGCTAACTGAATTTGCCAAAACCGAACCATACCAAATTAAATATTCAGTTGTCGGTTTGAATATAAATTTGGCAAAATGAAAACCAAACCAAAAGATCCAGTTATAAGAAAAACTATAATGAGAAGAATAAGAAGTATTTTTAGCCACAAATTTTAAATAAGAAAGAAAATTTCTAGGAGAGATACATCTATTTTTGTAAGGTCATGCATTGATCAAGAATCCATTTCTCCGATAGTGTTGTAACCTTTGCAAAAACAAAACATCATTGTTGGTACACATTCACAACTGTATGAGCAGCCATGAACTCAAGCATTCCATTGACATTTCAAATGACTATTCATAAAATGAAAACCAAATTATCATATCATTTACAAACATTTTTCATTGTTGACCCAAGTTTATAATAGAACTGTACTCTTTTTATGAAACATATCCTCTCCAAAGCAATACGTCAAGCCCTCAAATTTTCTTAACAGACTCGATTACAATAATATGAATGACCAATTTCTTTTTCTAATAGTATACAAATCCAATCTCTAACGAGCCGATATAATCAATCAGATGATAATCACGAGACCAGCGGTGATTAATCAGTCACTGCCATCATTTCTTTTCCGTTGTCACCCCAACGACAACATTGCTTACCTAAATCATCATAAAAAGGACACAAGTTTAAGTTAGGTACAAATGAAAGAACCAAAAATAAAATATTATAAAATAAAAAAATATAAGAGGGGGAGACGGGAGTAAGAGGATACCATTTTGCCGCTCTCATCAACAGACATGGGATTTTCAACTACAACAGTTTGTGTATGTGAATGAGGTTTTTCCTGCAGAAAATGCAAAGATATTTAAAAAGTGAAATCCACACCATCTCTCCTCAATGTGTCATTAGAGCGGACGGTGTGGCCTCGCCGTGGGTTCGCCGTGGTGACATGGCAGCCTCGCCGTGGCTCGCCATGACACCGCCCCAACTCGCCGTGGCTCGCCACACGTGCCCTCCTCGTCTGCACAGCGAGGTTAAATTTCTGACAGTGGGGCCCAAGTTTACATAATCCGTTTTACAATTTTAGTTTTCTTGCTTTTTTTTTTTTTTTTTTTTGAGTGTTATGTATGCAATCTTGGAAGTGTGTGTGTGTGTGTGTTGTGACTTGTGTGTGTAGTGTGTGTACAGGCTGCAACAAGAAGAAGAATCATTTTTTTTTTAATTTGGGCTGGAATGGATCAATGGAAGTGGGCTTGTTTTGTAAGTGACGGTTTTAGTGTGTTTTTTTTCTTTTCTTTTTTTTTCCTTTTAACTTCTTTTGTAACAGTTTAGAAGTTTTTTTTTTTTTTTTTTTTTTTTTTTTTTTAATATTTATTTTTGTAACTTTCTAAAAAAAATGTTATTTGTATTATTTGAATAAAATGAATTTAGTTTATTTGAAAAATTGAATAAAAAAAATAAAATAGAAAGTGGTGGGACCCAAATGAGTAAGTTGTGGTTAGTTACGATAAGTGGGGTTGTAGAAGTGGGTTTCTCATGGTGACGTGGCAGCAGTGGCACCCCGTGGGACCCAAATGAGTAGTTTTTGTATGTCATGACACAATTGCTCTTATACAGAGAAAAAAATGTAGAGAAAGAAAATTAATTAGCAAAATAAAGCAAATGGGTCAGGTTTTCTTATTTTGAAGGGTTTTATATTTGGTTATTTATGGTAAAAAGTTTCGAGTGTATACCGACTAAAAATGCTGATCACTCATAAATAACAATTAATAGTAGCACATCTGACACATGTAGCATCGATAAAAAAGTAGTATCCATGATTTTTGGTCGCAAGAGGGTAACTTAACCAGTTAGGCTACTCCCATTTATATGTTCTTTTTTGGGTAACCATGGTTTCCGACCTTTTGGTCGACTAATCCATGAGGCTTGAACCCACGGCCACACAGACTACTAGGTAAAGCCCTCCCTTTTTCAGGAGGTTGGCAGATAAAAGAGGAAATAATAATAATAGTAAAGAACAGAAGCTAGGCGACTCACTGTTGAACTTGAAGGCAATGATGTGTTAGGTTGCACCGGAATGGGAACCCTTCCATGGTTTAATCCATTGCTCGTCTGCAGTCACCGGAAACATATAATAAGTTAAAAGACAATAAAGCATGTTATACGTCAAACTATGTAACTAGCCAAAATCAACATTTCCCTTTATTTGTAAGATGTAAGTTCTCAAGTTAAGTATGTCGTGTAAATGTTTAATTACTCGCGATAAATAAAAACAATGGCACTGATTTGGGTGCAACATGGAAATATGATTCCTCGATTTTTCTTGATTAAACAAAAACTGACAAAATACTCAAGACACTTCACTTCAAGTCTGAGTCAAGTTAAACATTACTTAACTAGATATATAGTCAAACAGGGATTTGTTTTCCTGAATTCCGAGAAAAGGGTCTATTTTAAGGGAGAAAAGGCAAGCTTAGTATACCAATGATGGTTGCCATTATTACTCCTTTGGAAATTCAATGCTTTGATCTTTTAAATTTAAACTGACCAAGTATGTTTTCAGCCTTCTGGATTCAAAATGTTCTATGATCATAATAGCTATTAAGCTAAGATAATGATTTTTTGAATATAACCAATTGGAAGTTTGCACAAGCGATGCCAGAGAATCTTGGAGTTCTACTCAATGTTTCTTCAAAAAAATAATAATAATAATAATAATAATAAAAAATTTTAAAAAAATGAAAGACAGCTCACGTATTCTGCTGAACTCACATTGACATTTGTAATATACTGACAAACTGCACATTTAACCGATGGGGCACCATAAGGATACATCAGCATCGTCCGGCAATGTGCACAGTTGACTTGAGCAAGCTGGTTTTGAACTATGAATAACAAAATAGCAAGAAGAATCAGAATCTGCAATTGTGTAGCTACACATGCTCTGTTTATTGAGCATCTATAAATTCTAAATTACAGGAATCCTAAATACTCTATTATTCAAACTGAATAACTATATACCAGTTCATCTCTCTGTAACTATTCAAGAGATTAAGATCTCCAAAATTCCCATTAATACCCTTACCTTCCCCCAATCAGTGACTTTTAAACATGAAGACGTATTCTCAATATGACTGTGTAGTGTTTGTATGAGTGTGTGTTATAGAAATGATAAATTGCATTTGTTCGAAGTTATACAGATAGATTGCATTTGCTCGTAGTTATAGATATCTATTGATCATTTCACACTTCTTCCATTACAAATTATCAAACCGCACTTTACATTTCATACCATCATAGGTATCCAAGCATTAAAAAGATGTCACAAAGAATAGTTTATATTGCAGATTTTATCATCAATGTATACCTGGAGCAAGATTTACTGTATGACAACAGGAGCATCTAACACTTGTAGCACCACATGTATACATCAGCAATGTGCGGCAACCTCCGCAGATCAATCGGGCCATTTCCATCCCTGAAACATTTCCCACCGACATTTATTATAACAGGAAAGAAAACATAATGACGTGATATCTATTTCGCATTCTGAAGTTACAGAAAGACAGTGACAGTTTAATCTCAACTATCATTATACTAATGTATAGTCAGATCACATGCCAATATTTAGATCACACATCACCATCAAAAGCCTATAATTTTCTTTGAAAGATATTTTAGCAGACACAAAACTGAAACACAGATGCTCAATGCCGAAAAGCTTAGGGTGCGTTTAGTTGGGGGAAAACAACCTTGTTTTTATAAAACTAGAGATAGAAAACAAGAGAATTTTTTTCTCCAACTAAACGCACCCTTAATAGTGATTAGTTATCAAAAAAGAAAATTCAAGGAAGTAATCTTTCAAACCATGGAATGAGAATACAGAAACTTGTATACTACCTCCATTGTACGAAAACACAACAATTAAAGTTTTAAACTGAAATGTGGTATAAAAGGCGTTGTATCAGAAAACGCCCTTTAACAAAGACAAAGTAGAAAATTATTTTGGACCCAGATTAGTACCATTATTGACTAGTGGCGATAAAGGGTAAGTAAATAACCTAAACTGAGAAATCGAATAAGAATGATGTGATTTTTCATGGGACTTCCCTAAAAGTAAACCAATGTAATTCGCATGTGATAAATCGAGCAGCATGTAAATTATACTAGTGTTTAAATATAGCATGGCTATTACAACCACCTAGATACAAAATTATCAAAACTAGAACCAACGAACAACTTTATCTACTTCGGAGGGTGTGATTGAAATTGGTTATTTTCACAATTCACAACTTATCTACTTATTGCTTTATGAAATAAACAATTTTGCATAACACGTTAATGACATGTAATAACCGGTTAGCCACATACTTTCACAAGTGTTTTCTTTTATGCAACATACTCTTTTTATATCCTCGCCTATGTGAAATGATTGTAAATGTGTTCGCAATAGGTAGTTTTGCAGCCGATAAACTTTCTAAACCCGGTAACACCGATAAAGCGAAACATACAAAGCTTAACTTAAATAAATGTCATGTACTCATCATATCATCAATATCATCGGTTTACAAAGTTTCTCCGTCACAATACTACCTAATATGAACACATGTGCATTTTACATTACATAAAAGAGGACAAAAAAAAAGTACGTTGCATTCAAAAACACTTGTTAAAGTGCTTTACATGGTACTAAGGGTGTGTTTGGTAAAAGTAGCAGTAGCAGTTTTTTTTCTACAAAAACGTTTGGTAACGTAGCTATAGGGTAATCATAATATGTAAAACAACTCCTAAATGCTCAACGATCCTAAATGCTACTTCATGGAGCGTTAGAAAATGAGTATTCCGAAAAAGTAGATAAAGCTCACAACGCTCACCGCTCCTAAATGTTCGGCGCCAAACACACCCCAAGCACTAACTAACCCTCTACGCAAAACACGGTACTAACTAAACACAAGCTATTTCGCTAACAAATAATCACGTAAAATAAGAATTTTAATCAACGAACGAAAAAACCGTATACCAGGTGGAGGAACAGCGGTAACAGTATTACATAACGCGCAACAAACGTTGGACGCGCCTGTCGGATACAACAACGTGCTTCTACATCCACTGCACACTATTCTACTCTGCATACTTATTATTTATCACCTGCAAAATTAAACCTAATTACAGTAATTGAAGACAATTTCACCTGAAAAATATAGCTAAACCCTAAATATATACAGTACAATTTAGGGGTTTGATTGTGATTATTTTTTCATCTGAATTTGATGATGAGTTATTATTTAAGGGAATTAATTTGGGGAAAAAAGGATTATGATGAGATAAAAGGTTTACCTGAACCGAAATGATGGAATTGAGATGTTGATTGATTGTTTTTTAGTTGTTGTTATCCGTGATTATTGAGAACTAACGGGTTGTTTGTTTAGGGTGCGTTTGGTAAATACATTAATACGCTGAGCATCGGGTCGGAACCGACCCGAACCGAAAAAATCGAAAACCGAAATTCATGAAAAATCGGAATCGAAACCGAACCGACGGGCCGTCGGTTCGGTTCAGTTTTCGTTGGTTCGGTTCGGGTTTGTCGGTCCATGTGTATTTTGGCATGTTTTTGTCGGTTTTAGGCCGAACCGAACCGACCCGAAACCGAAATTCATGAAAAACTGGAATCAAAACCGAACCGACGAGCCATCGGTCCGGTTTGATTTTTGTCGATTCGGTCGGTTTCGTCGGTCCGGTTCGGTTTTGAACCTGCAGTGGTAATTAATAGTAATGGGAATCAAAATATGACTTTAACAGTGACCAGATGGCAATTTATGCTCGAAATAAATAAAAAAAATATATAAAAAATAAAAAATAAAAAAATGACTAATTTTGACAATTTTATAAAAGACTTGGGCACATTTAACTTTACTTTTTTTGAAATAAGCATATTTAGCCCATTTAAAAATCAAATTGGCACTAACGGGCAAATATTTTTTCTTAATTAGAGAACACTATAATCATTTTAAAAAAACTTATATATATAATATATTTAATTTTTTAAATATAAATGAAGTACTACGTTTAATGGATTTATTTCGTAATTTTTTGCCTTCAATAAAGCGATTTGTATAACATGTATCCATTTAACCCGTGCACGTTTTAACTCGTGCCCGTGCCCGCCCGGCCCGTCCGTTTTGCCACCTCTAACCCATACCAATGGGGGTGTGGTGACTTTTTATGCTCATTCTAGTGGACCCTATTTTTTTTTTTTATCTCCACCACAATTATTTTTCTTTACATGAGCATTTAAATAGACATTAGTAGATGTGATACCCATAGTTAAACTTTTATACCAAACAACAATAGTGAAATTAATATTTCCAATTCCATACACCCTTCTAATTAAAAGCATACTTTTAATGATTTCGAATATCATACCAAACGCACACTTAAGCTTGTTTTTGCCTTATATATTTCATATATGCAATTTTAAACAAACTTAGGAGGCCTTTTGTTTGTTAATGAGAATCACTATAGGTATAAGTGTTGGAATTATTATATCATGACATTCATATAAATAAACCAAGTACATCAAAGTGAGCATGAGCGGAAGCAATTATAATAGATCGAATAACATGTAATTAATTAATCATTAATTTAAATCGTAAACGTACCTTTGTGATTCTAGCCCGAACAAGAATTAATGCAATCTTCCGGAACCAAGAACCCTAATTAGGGTTTATAAGGATTATAAGAATTACCCCTTACCTTTTTGTAATTCAATCCAAGAATCAAACAATAGTGTGTTTGATTCACGTTCTTGTACACACGTACTAATTCAAGAAAAGTATTTGCAAGTAATAAACACAAAACCTTTTTTGACACAAGAAAATCGAAACCCTTAGGGGTGTTCGTTTGATGAATCGACCAAGGAGAAAAAGAAAGAAGAAAACACCAAGATGTGTGTGTACAAGTTATGAGAAAAACCTACATCTTGGGTTTGCTTATATACTACACAAGACTTGGAGCTCAAGGCACAATGGAGGTGGGTTTGCCCCCCTTGCCGATCGGTTTTGGAGCCCAAAGGGGTGTTCCGGAACCTTCTCTTGTTTCCATGTTTTGTCTAGTATTTACTTTCCTAATCTTTGTTTAAGAAATAATTAGTCATTAATCAATAATACTAATTATTATTATTTGTTTTGTGTTTAATAATTAATTATAACATTTTATAAATAATTATTACATTTTCTCTTCATACGTATTGTGTGCAATCCCGTGATCTCAAGTTCGATCCTAACACACGACTATTATTATTTTGTCTATAAAACCAACAGCTCCCACTTAGACATATCATAATAGTGTGATCACATCGGTTAGCGTCTTGCAACACGCCGATGCCTCTAGTACAACTTGAGTAAGGCTCCTGGAAAACCTTTTAATGATTTCTCATTATTATTATCCCTTTGTTTCTAATACCGTGTTAAATAAGGATATGGATCTAGGTCATTCCTTAATTAACCATTCTGTTTCTCGTTTTTAGAAATTGATAAGATTACCAAATCTTTTGAACCTTTCAAGAAAGACCTTGGGCGTGGCCACGCAAACACCTTGACAACCCTACGAGGGGCCCAGCAGTATTAAACTCCAAAAATTAATTTGAAGGAACAAATTCTTTATTGATTACAAGCAAAACACACAAACTTTGTAATACTTCCGAAAACAACCCTTATGACTACCAGTTACGTATAGCGTTAAGTTGTTCCACAAAAATGTACTACATTCATGACCGTTATCTTGTATCTCAAGTCTAAGGATAACTTCTTATGATTTACTTAATGACAAGATCCATAAAGTAACATCATATAGTTGGGATAAGTCCTATATTCAGTATCATTGAATATCGTCTGAAATGGCATGACTACGCATCAATATACTTTAAGTATATTATACCAACTTCAGATTTGTCTTAATTTAATAATATTCCCGTATTATCAGCTGACAACGGACAATTTAGAATAACTCTTATTCATGGATTTAAACATGCAAAAATAGGACAACAATAATTAACAATAGAAATAAACATACCAACATACTTTATTTCATTAAAATAATAATTGTTTACAATATCCTTTATCCAAATACTAATCACAGTTATGCATGAAACTACTAGCTAATTTAAGTCCAATTCCATTGGTTAATTCATTAAGCTTCTCTTTCGCCAAAGCCTTAGTGAACGGATCAGCTAAGTTATCATCTGTGTGAACTTTCAGCAGATTTATTTCACCTTCGTCAACCTTTTCACGAACAAAGTGATACTTTCGTAGAAAATGTCTGGTGCCTCTCATGACTCCAGGTTCATTGGCAAATATGATTGCAGCAGAATTGTCACAATACATATTAATAGGTAATTCAATTGAAGGCATAACACCAAGCCCATAAACGAATTTCCTAATCCAAACAGCCTCCATAGCAGCTTCTGAAGCAGCAATGTATTCAGCTTCTGTTGCAGACATCGCAATCGTACTCTGCTTCTTGCTCCTCCAGTCTACAGCTCCTCCATTGATAACAAAGACATAACCCGTCTGAGACTTCGAATCATCTTTATTACTTTGAAAGGATGCATCGCAGAAACCTGTAACACAAAGTTCTGCAGCTGGATTTCCACCATATACCAAAAACATATCTTTTGTATTCCTCAAATACTTAAGAATATGCTTAACAGCAATCCAATGTTTATCACCTGGATTTTGTTGAGATTGACTGGTAATATTTTGAGCAAACGCCACATCTGGCCTTGTGCACTTAACCGCATACATAATAGATCCTACAGCCGAAGCATAAGGAACTTTACTCATGCGAGCCACCTCAGCAGGCGTTGAAGCACAAAACTCATTACATAAGCCATGTTTTACTTCCATCGGAAAATATCCTTTCTTGGAATTTTGCATATCGAATCTCTTCAATATTTTGTCAATGTAAGCACTTTGACTTAATCCAATTAACCGCCTTGATCTATCTCTATAGATTTTGATTCCCAGAATGTATGCAGCTTCTCCTAAATCTTTCATAGAAAAGCACTTTCCAAGATATGCCTTAACCTTTTGCAAACTTGGAATGTCTTTTCCCATGATCAATATGTCATCAACATATAAAATTAGGAAAGTTACATTATCACTCCCACTAGCTTTGTGATACACACATGGCTCATCAAGATTTTAAGTGAATCCAAACTTTTTAATTTCAGCATCAAACCTCTTGTTCCATTGTCGTGATGCTTGCTTTAATCCATAAATGGATCGTTTAAGCTTGCATACACGATTTGGAAATTCTGGATTTTCAAACCCTTCTGGTTGTGCCATATAGATGTCTTCATCTAAATGACCATTTAAGAAAGCGGTTTTCACATCCATTTGCCAAATCTCATAGTCATAGTATGCCGCTATAGCTATGAGAATTCTTATAGCTCTTATGTCTGCTACAGGAGAAAACGTCTCCTCGTAATCAATTCCAAAACTATGAGTAAAACCTTTAGCAACTAGACGAGCCTTATAAATGTGTGCATATCCATCCATGTCAGTCTTGATTTTGTAAAGCCACTTACTCCCAACTACCTTGGCACCAGGAGGTAAGTTAACTTCTTCCCAGACTTCATTATCATGCATGGATTGTATTTCCCCATCCATAGCAGCTTTCCATTTAGCTTTTTGAGGGCTATTAATGGCAGCTCTATAACTAGTAGGTTCATTAAGATCCCCTAGTGTATGCTCATCGACCTCTACATTAAGACATAGACGTTCAGGAGCTTTCACAGATCTTGAAGATCTACGAATGGGAACTACTTCAACTTCCGGTGGAGGACCCAGACTTTCCGGTTCTATAGGAAGTGTGCTAGTGTTTTCTGAAGGTAATGCATTATTTAGATCATCTTCTAGATCATATACTCTCCCACTGATTTCTTGAACCACAAAATCACTTTCAAGAAAATCACCATATCTTGCAACAAACACTTTGTTCTCAGGTGGGTAGTAAAAGTAGTAACCCATAGTTTCCTTAGGGTATCCTACGAAAATGCATTTTACAGATCTTTGTTGGAGTTTATCTTGTGAGTCACGTTTAACATACGCCTCACAACCCCAGACCTTTAAATAAGACAAGTTCGGAGCTTTTCCATCCCATATCTCATATGGTGTCTTATCAACCTTCTTGGTGGGAACCATATTCAAAATACGAACAGCTGATTCAAGATCATAATCCCAAAAAGACAAAGGAAGATTAGTAAGATTATACATTGATCGAACCATGTCCAACAATGTACGATTCCTTCTCTCAGATACACCATTTTGTTGTGGAGTATATGGAAATGTGAGATTCTGGAAAATTCCATTCTCAGTTAAGAAATCTTTAACATCTTGACTAAGGTATTCACCACCTCGATCAGAATGAAGAGCTTTAATCTTCTTTCCCAATTGCAATTCTACTTCTGCTTTGAAAACTTTAAATGTTTCAAACACCTCATGTTTATGTTTAAGTAAATAAACATAACCATAACGGCTGAAATCATCCGTAAAAGTTAAGAAGTAGACAACACCTTTCCTTGACACATGTCTAAGTGGTCCACATACATCCGTGTGTATTAAACCAAGTAGATCTTAAGCTCTTTCCATATTATTATGAAAAGCTTTCTTCGTCATCTTCCCAGAAATACAAGATTCGCATTTATCAAATGACTCATCATTGATATTATTCAAAAGCCCTTCATGTTGCAGCTTTTGCATGCAAGTCTTGCCTATATGGGCAAGTCTACAATGCCAAAGGTAAGACGAATTCAAGTCATACTTCATTCTCTTACTTATGCTGTACATCGAATTATTATTATTGTTGGAAGTCACACAATTATTCATATCAATTTCAAACACACCATTCACAGCAACAGCATTAAAATAAAATACACCATTTAAAGAAACAGAAATTTTATTGCCATCAATAGTATGAGTAAAACCAAGATCCAACAAACATGAAAAGTAAACAACACCTCTAATTATAGAAGGTGCATAATGACAATTGTTTAAACAAAGTACTAAACCCGAAGGTAAAACTAAATCAAACATTCCTATGGCTTCAACTGCTGCTTGTGCGCCATTTCCCACATGCAGAAATTGCTCCCCATAAGCTAGTCTCATTTCCTCTCTAAACCCCTGCAGTGTATTACAAATATTAATACCACATCCAGTATCATATACCCAGGAATTTAATTTATGAGATAAAGTAAATAATTCAATGACAAATAAGTTACCTGAAGTGATGGCGCCCATGTGCCAGTCTTCTTAACCTTATTGTTTCGCAAGTCATCGAGATAAAGAGGACAATTCCTCTTCCAGTGACCCATCACCTTGCAGTAATGGCATCCTTGATCCTTCTTTGGATTATTCTTGACAGGAGGGTTCTTCTTAGATTGAGGTGGTTGATAAGCCATAACCTACTTATTCTTATCAGCCTTCTTCTTACCTTTACCCTTCTTCTTGTTCGCATTTGGCTTGTTAATTCTACCCCCTTGTATAGCAAGAACTTGGGGCGTAGGAGCCTTTGGTGTCAACCCTTTCTCATAATCAATGAGCAGTGCGTGCAATTCACTTACTGTCTTCCCCACGCAATGCATATTGAAGTTCCTCACAAAACCATTAAAATCCTTGTTAAGGGACCTATTGATTAAGTTCACAGCCATATCATTGTCATAGGGTTTCTTAAGTGTTTGTAGTGGGTCCATGAAACTTTTCATCTTCAACACATGAGCACTCACAGGTTCACCATCACCCTGCTTACAACCATGTAGAGCCTCCATCAAATCGTAAATCTCTACATTTGATGGTTTCTCATAGAGTTTCTTGAGTTCATCAATCATGTTCATGGGGAAATACTCCTCAAACTGCGTTTGAAGAGGTGTGGACATCGCCCCTAACATCATTGCGGCCACATCAATATGTTCCTTGCAATCAAGATTCCATTTTGCCTTAGCAACATCATTAGCTGCATCGCCTTCAGGTTCAGCAGGACAAGGCGTTTTCAAGATTTCAAGTTGACCAGTCACTCGCAGGACAATCCTTAGTGAACAATACCAATCATTGAAATTTTCCGAGCCAGTCAATTTTTCTCGTTCAAAATAAGTTTTGAACACAGAACGAAAGTTGGTGTTATCAGTTTGAGCCATTTCTACAGATAAAGAAAGTTCAAAACATTAGTATTTTTGATAATACAATTTTTCAAGAAAATTAAAATACCAAAGGAAATAATATCCATAGAATAATCTTGAAAACTAGGATCCTCCATAAACATAGTTTCATCACATCAGTTGATTTGCTAGCAATGAAAGTATAATATGAGGTAACTTGTCGTACAAGTAATTGGTATAACATTTGTCCAATTCCTAGATATATGGGATTTACAATCACAAAACATTTGTATTGTAAGCATGTTTAGTCCCCATCATAATGCCTTGAGTCCAAGATCTCACTTACTACTCAATTTAAGTCTTCTAACTTAAAAACTGCAAACTCACAAATCCATCACAACAGTTTATCTGCTAGCAATGAATTTATGAAATTTACCTCTCCATTGCAATCTCGCCAAGTTCTCACATGACGTAAATTACAACTTCAAGTGTTCTTAATTAGATGGCATTTGACTTAATTTTATAAGGGTATTAATATTTTTCAAAATAATGTATGTAGAAGCATGCATATAACTTCATAACATTGGTTTTACAAAACATTTTTATTACCAATTTGCTAAGAGTAAAATAACAAAGTTTTGATTGAGGTATCGGGTTCACCAATTAAAGAATAACCATCAATTATCGTCCACTATATCGTACTTTTGCATAAGCCCTAAAGCTTAGTGTTTCGGATAATCATTGTGGAATTGTCGATTATTCACCCTTAAGATGACAATGTACATGTAATGGTTGTTCGGTAAGTCTAATTTACACACAAACGAGCGTTAAGACAGAATGTTGTCTCTCTAAGGCCACAATTTAATGCGTTGCCATCCTTATACCCATCTTATAGTGTGTAAACTTCGGTCGAGCCTATTTAACCATTACGTACAAAAACATCAATCAACCAATCATTTGAAATTTAAACTCTTAAAAACCAAAACAATTTCGCCATTATTTAGTCCGTATTATTTTTCTATTCAAAAAATTACCCTTTTTGTTTATAAACATGTCTAACACAATAAATAAACAAAAACAAGTAATATACAATAAAAAATAAAACAACTAAATAAACACATATACATAATCATAACAATTAAATATGTATAAAACATGTAGCCACATGCAAATCTTATTCAAAAGTCCTATTAATAATCAAATCTAGGTGTATTACGTATTAATTCAATTAGGGCTTTCTTTTTCTTGGAAAAAGAGCCACATACATCGATAAATCGATTGCGTAAACCAAAATTAAATAAAAACCACATAGCACATAATTGATTACTTAATATTGGAGTCTTCCCCAATTCGACATCTATTAAAATTTACATGTTTTAATATAACTTAACCATTAATCCATATAAACAATTTAAACCATTTAAATTATAACACAATAAAATCCATGCAAATATGCACTTTTTCATGGATTTAGCTTAACAATTAACATATTGCACCAAGGGATCGTTTACTAAAATGCATAACAATTACATGACATCCTAGGCTTTCTAATCAAATTAAAAAATTAAAAACCATAAACCCTAAAAACCCTTTAAGGTCATTCGACCAAAAAAAATTAGGGTTAGGGATTCAACATATAAACCCTAAAAACATGTAACTAAACGAATCAAGATCCAATTTTTTTTATGCGTTTCGATAATTAATTACACATTATAACGGCTCTAGATGCCACTGTTGAAATTATTATATCATGACATTCATATAAATAAACCAAGTACATCAAAGTGAGCATGAGCGGAAGCAATTATAATAGATCGAATAACATGTAATTAATTAATCATTAATTTAAATCGTAAACGTACCTTTGTGATTCTAGCCCGAACAAGAATCAATGCAATCTTCCGGAACCAAGAACCCTAATTAGAGTTTATAAGGATTATAAGAATTACCCCTTACCTTTTTGTAATTCAATCCAAGAATCAAACAATAATGTGTTTGATTCACGTTCTTGTACACACGTACTAATTCAAGAAAAGTATTTGCAAGTAATAAACACAAAACCTTTTTTGACACAAGAAAATCGAAACCCTTAGGGGTGTTCGTTTGATGAATCGACCAAGGAGAGAAAGAAAGAAGAAAACACCAAGATGTGTGTGTACAAGTTATGAGAAAAACCTACATCTTGGGTTTGCTTATATACTACACAAGACTTGGAGCTCAAGGCACAATGGAGGTGGGTTTGCCCCCTTGCCGATCGGTTTTGGAGCCCAAAGGGGTGTTCCGAAACCTTCTCTTGTTTCCATGTTTTGTCTAGTATTTACTTTCCTAATCTTTATTTAATAAATAATTAGTCATTAATCAATAATACTAATTATTATTATTTGTTTTGTGTTTAATAATTAATTATAACATTTTATAAATAATTATTACATTTTCTCTTCATACGTATTGTGTGCAATCCCGTGATCTCAAGTTCTATCCTAACACACGACTATTATTATTTTGTTTATAAAACCAACAATAAGAATCACTATAGGTTTGTAAACCTATCATGTTTAGTGGGTATGAGATTTGTCTATTTGTATGGGTTTTATAACTATATCTTAAAATAAAACCCAAAAACCAAACAATTTATTAAGAATGAAATCCATTCCTTAATTCCCATTCCCATAAACCAAACGTGCCCTTATATAAATCCATAAGTCTTAAAATAAAGCCAAATAGAGACCTATGAAATACAAGCTAAAACTAAATAAGTTTGTAATCTCACGTATAAGCAAAAACAAACATGCTCTCAAAAGAGAAAAAATAAAGAATATGGTATTTTGAAAGAATTATTGTATTTAATGCAAAAGATTAGTTTCGCAAATATACAAGTTCACTAAAGTGTTAGTTTTACAGTTTATGTTGAGTAACTACCACTTTTGAATTTTATCAAACTAATTTATAGTGTTTATAGGTTGAACTCAACTACTAAAGATGTCTCATAATTTACTGATTATAGTTCTTGCTTCGCCCTTTTTTTCTTTTCCCTCGCCTTATCCTTTCATTAGCACTTAAGCTTCCCCGGTTTGGGAGGCCGAGCTGTAGGTCAAATGACCTGCACCGAGTTGTTGGTACCCGCCACCTCCTCGGTAGGGCATCTCCTCTTTGACTACTTTGATCTTGTACTTAAGGGTTGATTGCTGACCAACAAAAGCATGAGAAAATACTAAACACTCAACACCAATCCAAACATTTTGTCTCTAAATTAACTAATGAGTATTTCATTTATGGGTTTAATCATAACGTATATTTTTATTTCTTTCATCTCGAAATTATTGTTTATTTTTATTTTTTTTAAATGTTTCAACATAATTTTTACTTCTTACTTAATTAGTTAAAATAAATAATAAATAAATAAATAAATAAATAAATAAATAAACAATGAGTAAATATGTTATTTAAATGGTTGAAAAGTGTTATGATCTCACCTTTTTAAACCATGCAATTTTGTCTTGTGACAATAACAAAATATTTATTTTTCTTTTATTATTTTGGATGATGCAATTTCGAGATAGGCCTCATCCTCATGCATGCAGGTGTTCAATGTTTGGTTTGACACTGAATAAACTGATAAATCATACCGAAACTGAAAAAATCGAACCGATGTATTTAATTGGTGTATGGTTAGAAACCAAACCAATGTATTTAATCAATATTTGGTTTGACAAAAATATAACCAAATCAATCGAAAAAGCCGTTGGATGTGATTTGGATATTTAAAATAAATGTTTTCAATTGGAGTTTTTCGATTTCAAACAGGATCAAAGGTTAAAAAAAAAAAAAAAAAAAAAAAAAAAAAAAAAAACCCTAGAGTAATGGTCACCAAAATCACCACTTAACGTCAATGTTACAACATCATTATGTATACAATTAAACACGTGTAATAGTCACCATCAAACCAACTATATAAAATATTTCACTTTATACAAACATACGTCATAATATATCAAAAAAAAAATATGCAAATGTTTTGTGTTGCAAACCACCAAACCATTGTCAAAAACAAGAGACCGCGCGTGAAGAAAAAAGGAGGTAATGGGATCAAGCGAAAAACGTGGTGAGGCAAGTAGTGGTGGTGCATTACCCACCATTAGAGCATTTGGTATTATAATTCGGGTTAAACTTTCACTCAGTGTCACATCAGCGTCACGTCAGCTTTAACATTTTAAACTTAACTCAAAGAAAAACATTTCTTATTATAACTCAACCTTAACTCAATATTTTGGACCACACCTTTTAAAAAATTACAATTTACAAATTAACCCCTTAACTATTTCATTCATTCAAAAACCTAATATTTCATTAATAAACTTAAAAATTACCATAAAAAAATAATTAAAAAAAAAAAAAAAAAAAAAAAAAAAAAAAAAAAAAAAACTGTTGCTATAACCCGAGAGACTAAACTGTAAACACCACATTATCACAGGGACTAATTTGCAAATTCAAGTTATATATCATCTTCTCCATCACATATTAGCTGTACACACATTAAACGTAAGCACACACAGTTAAAACACACACTGCAAAATTACACACTCAAGAACACACACTTCAATCATGGGGTGGGGGGCGAAATGATTTTTTTAATTGTTTCATGCCTTTCACGTTGCGTTAAGGGGTTAACGCTGGAAGTTAACGCCCCTTTAACGTACATGCATGGTATGGTTAACTCGCCCTTAACGCCACAAAGTGAAGCCTTAACGTGGTTGCTGCGTTAAGATACCGATTGCTCTTAGTCTGATAATCATTCTAATATCATATATCAATCATGTTTTTCTCTACTTGAGTAATAAAGATAATCATTCTAATATCATATATTCAATCATGTTTCTCTCTAAAACCGACCCGATAGCGATTCCCGTTTTTACTATTCCATCCCATTCCGAGACAGGCTACTTAAGTAATAAAGTGATTAACTTTCTTATCATTAAATCCAATGATTTCATACATGTGATATTGCAAAGACTATCAGAGACGTATTAGAAACATAAATGATCTCCTTTAATATTAACCTTGTCTCGATTGGTCAGTCCCAACTTTTGGCATCTTTATTTCGTTTTCTACAATAAATAGAGTTAGAAAAATTGATAGATTTTTTTTTACAGGGTATTTTAAGGCCGCGTGTTATCGTTGTGCATCATCACGCGTGAAGCACTTCTATCACACGTGAAGGCCATGACGGCTCTTCACAGCGAATGTGTGTTTTTTGTGTTGGTTGGGTAGTGCAGACCACCTAACTGAAACACATCATTTTTTTAGTGTGTGTGGAATATATTGTAAGGTATGTCTATATAAAGTGAAATATTTTTATACGTTTATTTAGGTGGTTATCACTACGCATCTAAAGGTGGTGGTAAGGTATTGTGTTAAAAAAATGAAGTGGAAATGAAAGTAAATAACTAAAATGTCTTTTAAGGCGTTCTCTAGACAAGTTTAAATGAGAAATGATAATAAGTAAAGAAACAAAAAAACTTTTCTTGTATCAACTCCTTTTTTTTTTTTTTTTTTTTTTTTTTTTTTTTTTTTTTTTTAAGCGAACTGCAAAGTGTTGTCAACTTGTTATAAAGAAATAAAGAAAAAAGGCCCTACCCTGAAAGCCCAAGTTTAAGTTGACAACGATTTATTAATTTATTTATGCTTCATGTCATGTGCCTCTCTAGGGCCCGACCCATGAAGCCCAAATGTTAACCAGCCTAAGATCTACACTCCAATGATCCATCGATTAAATTTACGAACTAGAAAAGACTGGTATATTATCCGATGTGAAGTTGCGGGTACGAAGAGTTTCCAACGATTTAATTGACGATAACTAGGTTTTTGTAGGTGTGACGATTTGGGTCAAGCTCTTGTTTGTAGATCTAGTGACATGTGAGTAACTACTCATCAACTGAGAAGTCATGAACTCAAATGTCGTTAAATACATTTGTGAGATAATTAATATAGGTGGTATAAATGTTTGGAAAAATTAACAGAAAAAGAGAAAAAAAAAAAAAAAAAAAAAAAAAAAAAAAAAAAAAAAAATTATGTGTCTTTAACACTTGAGTATACAAGATACTCGTTTATAAATGCTAAATTGCCTAGTTGAGATATTTTTATTCGATAATCTATTTTTAAAGATAGTCAAAAGCTTGTGGTCCTCAGAAGAGGTCACCTAGATCGACACGAATTTAAGACATTGTGTTTATGAAGTATCAACTACATACGTGTAACATTTTACGCCAATTGGAGTTATAGTTGAATATAATAAATAAATAACAATGTCAAACTTCAAAATGACCGGCGTCGATCGACCACAACAATACTAAATACCTTAAAAACTCATGGGTATCGATGAATATGTTCGGTGACAGGTTGGACCTAATTTTAGCATTTACTTGTATAAGATATCCATTAATATATTGGCACTCAATCTAGCAAATCTTAAAAGGTGGACCCATTCGTCTCAGTTCGATTCGATTCACGGTAATAGCCGGCCCCTACTTGTACATGCAAACTCATGGCTATGTTGTCGGTAATACGGTATATCGGTTTAGTTTTATATGTTCTAATTGTTTGTTTTTTACATAATAAGTTAAAAAGGCTAGTGAAACTTTAAATTTCGGTTACTTAGTAAGACTATTATAGCATAAAGCTATATCGATATGAAAGTGAACGATTGTGGTTTTGTTAGTTAGGAAGACTACTATAGTACTATACCACTATGTGGTTTTGTTATTTAGGAACAACTGTGGACTTGTGGAGTAGAGTGAAAGTTAATATCGAAACTTGAGATAATTTTGAAAGATTTTCACTCTTAAAGCACTAGTGACTAAATTTAAAGAGTAACTAATTGAGTCTTGTAGAATCGTACTGATTTAGTTAGCGAAAGAACAAGTGGTTTTTAACTGAAAATACTCATGTTGAAAGTCAGGGTTGCATAAAAGATCAGATGAAGGTTTTCATATCAGTTTTTGGTATCCATGTTATGAATTATCATCTATGTATATATGCGGGGACGAAACCAGAACATAAAATAACAAGATGCATTTATGGAAAATCAAACAAAATTACATACATAATTTTTTGAGACCGAATGCATTTATAAAAAAAAATGAGATTTTGTGAGAAAAATAACATTATAATACAACAATTCATAGGTGTCTCGGGATCCTAGTCAACAACAGTGTCGGGAAGACAAAAGTATACATAATCTATTGCTTATTTGTTTTGAGTTTTGATAGCTAAAATTTAAGATATTTTAACTTAGCTTTGATTATATATTTAAATTAACTAAAAATAGATATTTAAATTAGATATTTAAATTAGATATTTTCATTTTAGATATTTTAAGTCTTGATACTTAAAAGTCATAATCCACTAGTCCATTACAAAGTCCACAAACAGGTAGTATTAATATAAACCCAATGGCATGTTAAACATGATACTTCAAATAATTGACCAATTAGAAGCTTCCTTTTGACATTATTTTCTATTCTCCAAAAATATTTTTATGTTTACATATGAGTTGTGAACAACAACAAAGTACAACCACTTGCTCTATTGTTTAATAGTCAAGTTCAACCATTCATGATTCAACTCATATTTGATGCAAGACTTTGGCTAATAACTAATAAGACACCAAAATATACAATTCAAACGTTAAGTTGACATTTTATTATGAAGTACAGTTACATTCAAAGGGTTTGCTGGCATGTTTATGCACTATGTTGTCGATCCATTTGTTTCGTTTGTAGTAAACCAAAATAAATAAATAATGGTCAACTTGTATTATTTTTGTTTAACGGAAATGTTTAAAGTTTATAGTCGTTGACATGAGATCTAGAAGATCTTCTATATGATTCTTTTGAGTTTTGAGTTTTGACTTAGTTTTGTAGTAACTAATATATAGTAGTAATTTGCATTAGGTGAGTCTAAATTGGCATGTTTAACCTGAATCTCTTTTATTGATTAATTAATTGATGCGTGTAAAGGCTAGTTCAAGCTTGTTTCTCTTAATCTGTTCATTTAGATAATGTATTTTGTAGTTTTGTTTGCTTGTTCTTCGTTGATCTTACTTTTAACCCAGACTTGTAAATTTAGGCTTATATGCTTCTTGTAAATATTTTATCTTCTTCTAAAATTAATTGTTCACGTAGAAGAAACACAGTTGTATAAGCCATGCATTGCATACGAGTAATAGTGATACGACCCGTTAACGTTGTATCGATGGTATGCACCACCTCAAGCGGGCACAAACTCCTTAAGAATATTGCAATAGAGAAGACTAGAAAGTTATTTGACAAATCATGCCTTTCATTAATTAATGACGCGGTATATAAATACCGAATAAACCCTAACTTATATCACAAGTCGATTACAAGATAGATGATATCCAGTACACGTGTCATTCATTGATGAACAGTAACTTTGTGAACAGTACTCGTGAATAGTAATAAATGAGCAGTACTTAGTTTTAATTTATTGGAACCCTAATTTGGTAGCCCTCTCAACGAAGAATCTCAATAAAGCACCAATGATACGACCTATTAAGGTTGTATTGATAGTATGCACCACTTCAAGCGGTGCGCTAGCTCCTTAAGAATATTGGAGTAGAGAAGACTAGAAAGTTATTTAACAAATCATGTCTTTCATTAATGAATGACGCGGTATATAAATACCGAATAAACCCTAACTTGTATCACAAATCGATTACAAGATAGATATTGAGGACAATGACTCTTTCCTAATACGACACAAAGACATTCATAAACAAATAGATAAACGTAAACAAATAGATAAACGAGTTAGACAAGTCCTAGCCCATTACGAACTCCTCATGCCGACCCGGCGCTTTCTTGGTCTGCTTCTCACGACCCAGTCCACTATCCGCGGGTGTAACAAATAGTTAGTTAGTTACCATTTTTCCAATTTTGAACTGCACACAATGTTTACAAATATGCGATTAAATCATTTGTGATGCAATATATTTAATATATTTTTTTCAACCCAATTGAATGTCTCAGACAATGTTTTGAAACCCGGGTCGACCCGGCCGGGTTAACCGGTTCGACCGGTTCCGGCCGAAAAAACGGGTCAAAACAACCCGGGTTTCTAAAACCGGTTTGACCCGCTGGGTTTTATTTTTTCAAAAAAGTTTAATAAAAACCCGGGTCGACCCGGTGGTCGAACCGGTTGACCCGGCGGCCGAACCAGTCAAAAAAATAAAAAAATAATAAATTGAAAACCGGGTTGACCCGGTGCCTGGTGACTCGACCGGGTCGATTTCAAACCCGGTTTTCAAAACATTGGTCTCAGAACATATACACAATAAAATTGTCTCACATATCATATTTACGAAATATGAGGTACAATTAAAACACATAAACTTGGATTATATATCAAAAAACAATTATTCATAAAGTAAACGTCGTTTTACGAAAAAATTTACGGTATAAAGAATGCATAAATACTTTCGAGACGAAAAGTGTACTAAGTTATACATTTGAAGGTGTAAATTGTAATTCATGTAACTTTGACATGTAAGATGTAGCACTAGGGTGAGCATCGGTTCAGGATCAGACCGGACCCACCAGACCGAGGACCGAATTAGCCAAAAAGTCAAGACCGAGGACCGGACTCAGAATGTGGTCTCTGGTCCGGTCCAGTCCAGTCTCAGTCGGTCCGGTCCAACAAGGCCAAATAATCGGTTTGTGGTCCGGACCGGACAGATGACCGAATTAGCCAAAAAACTAAGACCAAGGACCGGACCTAATGTGATCGGTCCGGTCCGGTCTGGTCCGTTCGGGTCGTTTGCTCAGCCCTACTTCACATTTACGGAGTACAATGCAAGGACCAAATGATTGGGGGCTAATTTACATGTTTAAGAATTCGAATGGCCATATTGAGATATATACAAATTTTAAGGGCCGAATGATAACATCGGCATAATTTAGCGAGGCGAATGATGTCTTTGCCTTTAAGTAATGCTTTTCTTTACTGTAACGTTATTGTTGGATTCTAATATTCTATATCAAATAGTCAAAACATCATGCCTTTGACCCTTGACTACATGGAACTTCATAAAGTCAATCCAAAATAAGATGGATGGTTTACAAATTGAGCCCTTATAATATGCATTCTAAACATTATTGTCCAATAGATATCTATTGCATGTACCCCGGATGATTAGTCACATAAAACATCTATAGCGAATTTTATGTGAAACTTCTATTATGATTCATGAATTGTGTCATGTAATGTACTTTGACAAATAGTTTGCGTTAACCCTAAAAGAGTAGTTGTACGCTGCCACGCTGGTCAACAAGGATTGAGATTCTTTGACGAATGTCTAAAGCTCGAAGCCTAATGAAAATTTTGATTAAAACATATAAGCAGTTACCAAGTTAGTTTGTAGACTTTAATAACGCATGGGATCATTTTCTTAGTTGCATCAACGAATAAACACATTTTTTTAAGTGAATCAGTTGGCTATTTTAATTTCATTCATCTATTTTTTTAAAGTCGTAGTTAGATTTATATTAGGCATGAGATAGAACACCAAAACATCATTTAGTTGAAGTAAGTTCATCAAAACATATAATCTTAACAAATTTGATAACTCATCTCATTCGATCAATCGTCATACATAGTGAAGTGATCATCACATGCAACTACTAAGATGTCGGGAACAAAACTATATATAATCCTAAGGGAAGTAGCCGGTAAAAAGCAATGTTCACAAATGGTTTACTAGATAACAAATGTAATCTATATTTAAAAAGTACTTTTTAACATTAACATGGTGGAAAGTATAACATGCGAATTTTATAAGGGGTTGATAGTGAACCATATTGCTTAACGAAATATACACTTTGCTGCCTTGATCTGGGTTTGGATTTTTGTACAAAAAAGTAGAGGGAATCATTTTAAATTAGTTTTCTTTTGTATTAACGTCCAAAAGATTCCCAATCTCAAGACAAAGTCTATACACGCAAACCCAAAGTCCATGCCACGCCAAATGTCTGAAAGAAAGTTACACGATTTGTCTTGCTACCAATCAGGTATAAACGCAATGTGTCAAAAACCGTGGTACTACGGACTTAGGAGTCCTGTATTGTCTGCATACACATTGATTCTCACTTTTTAAAATTTTTGAGTAAGTAAATTAATGAAATACGGAGTAAGAATTAAACATTACATAATTTTTTAGAGAGTGTTGCATCAATTTTTTTTTATGGGTTTTTCTAATGTGTGCCCTGGGGGCACACGTTAAGAACACCAAAAGGACAATGGGACCCACGAAAAAGTACATCCGGACTCACAGAAAAGTACACTTTTCAGATAAAAGGTGTGGGTCCGGATGTACTTTTTCGTGGGTCCCATTGTCCTTTTGGAGTTCTTAACGTGTGCCCCCAGGGCACACATTAGAAAAACCCTTTTTTTATAACTATAAGTATTAAAGTTGTCCGATAAAAAATTTATTAGATAAAATTAGGTGTTGTACGAGCTTAGAAGAAATATATTTTATAAAAGATTTATATTTCATGACCTAAAATTGAGTGTGCCCATGCCAAAACCAGCTCTCATGTGAGTCCGTCTATGTTTCAAACAATATGCAAATTACTATGTTGTCTTTCTATACTTATTGTTTACATAAAAAATGTATGTTCAAACGTCATCACAATGTGATAAAACATTTATACATGTAAACATCATGTAAAAGCATAATTCAAAATATATAAATTCTAATTTATAAAAATTTCAAACTTATTGCAACATAAAAAATATATATACATAAATGTCTGCAGTAACACACGGTGGTTACCGTTTTCTATTTAGTAGTACTATCAATATTAGTTATTGGTCTTAAACTTTTATTTAATCATTAAATTTAACAAAAATGCTACTATATATGTAGTGTTTTTCTAACTTGTACCATAATAACACAAGTTTTGTGCATTAAATAAATGCATTTGTTCTTTTAAATAAATTTATTTTTATATAACACAATGATAAATTTGGCAAACATAACAAATTAAGGAAATTATTAATATCAACCAACATGTAAATATGATGATTTGAGTTCTTTTAATGATTAAAAGCTTATGCCTCATAATACAAGTTAGAAAATCCCAAAAAAAGCAAGACATTGATATTTTCTCTTTTTTGAAAGTTGACACAAGTGAATAAGTGATTGATTATATTTGTTGTTAAATTGAAAAATAGAAAACACAATCATTTAGGTGGATGACGATAAATGTCATCAACTTAAGTTTCAAGTATCAAAAGTTGTCATTACGTAAGTATATTGACTTTCATGAAAAAAGCATGTTACGTTTTTTTTTTTTTTTTTTTTTTTTTTTTTTTTTTTTTTTTTTTTTTTTTTTTTTTTTTTGAAAAGAATAGTACCCCGTAGTATCTTAATGTATTAAACACTTGCTTAGTATAAGTTCATGGATCCATGTAGTTTGCAAGGTTTGTTTGTCCATCTTCAAAGTTGTAATTTTGATCACACAAGTAGACAACTCTCATATGAAAGTGTTAGTTAATGTAGTCATTGATCTTTAAGGAAGCTACTTATAAAGAATTTATATATTTTCTTAAAATTTTTAATATTTAATTTTGAAACTTAATTAATTTAGTTTGCCAAAATTAGCATTACCTCTTAAACTTGACAACTTAAATTATGTCTATTCTAAATTTGACAATTTTTCAAAAACACATATTAATATTAATTTTGAAAAACACAAGCTTTGCATCAAAGTCGAACCTAAATAACGATTTCACAAATAAAATTATCTGTCGCTATACACCTTTATTTTACGCGGGTATTCGTATAATTTAAACAAACAAACATCGTATTTTCTCTGTTTAGAGAAAGCTTATGTTTAATTCAGATATACATTGCTCCATCAAGATACATTCATGAGTCATGACCATTTTCAAACTCCTCTTTCTAATCAATTAACTCCAGATCCTCCATATACATCATCAAACACACACGAATAACAAAAAAAATCTATTTAATCAAACACTTGACCCACAACAATTAAAAACACCATAAAATCCCCGTACAAATCTTGCAAATCAATATTAAAAACTCACTAACATTATTTTATCAAGACCACTATTTTGTTCCTACATTTGACATTCATTATTTTTTGCCCCTTTGACATTCAAAACGCATGGTATACAGCTACATACACATTCATACCATTTAATCCCATTAAATATTTCATTTTCGAGAAAAATTTCAAAATGGTCCTTGTAATTTGGCCAAATTGCAGATTTCATTCTTAGCCTTTCAAAAAAAATAGGCATAATTCATGTAAAGAACTTTGGGTTGCAGTATTCGTCCCTATCAAGAGTAAAATGACCAAATTGTTTTTGTTAAAACTGTAACCCATTTACCAAGGAACGAAAACTGCAACGCAAATTTTTTCAAAAGGACGATGCTTGCACTTACACTCTATTCTCAAGTTTGGTTTTAAAATGAAAATAAAGTAAAATGAAAGAAACTTAATAATTGTCATGTTCTTTAGTTATTTAAAGATGATGAAAGTGAAAAATGAAAGGTAAAAGGGATGAATGTGGTGGGGGTTTTGTTGTGAATACTTTCTAGGGAAATTATCCACAAAAGCATCATATTTGACACTTTTTACCGTTGTGTGTACTCAACTTTTTTTTTCCTAATGTATTACTAAACTTTGTGATTTGGTACATTGTGTGTACCCGGTGACCTGATAACCGGGTTCGTCCTACGTGGAGCCGGTAGCTTACACACAATAGTAAAAAATGTCAAATATGATGCATTTTTAGATAATTTTCTCTTTAAAATTCCAAAAAACATATTTTTGAAAAAAATTTAAAAAATTCAAAAAATTTTCTATTTTTTTTGAATTTCTAAAATATTTTTTTTCTAAAAATATTTTTTTCTCTAAAATATTGTTTAGAAAAAATGAATAAAAATAATTTTCTAAAAAAATTTTTAGATTTTTTTTTTTAAATTTTTTTCAAAAAAAATTAGAAAATTTTTCGAATTTTAAATTTTTTTTTTTCGAAAATATATTTTTGGAATTTTAAAATTCAAAAACATTTTTTCGAAAACCTTTTTTTTGCTACGTGTATGCACATTGCTATATCAAGACCCTCTAATGGTTCTTTTCGTGACATTTCATAGTTGAGCATTGCAGTTTTCGATAGTGATGCTAGAAGGGCATCAGGTGCGAAGCTTAACAGCTCATGTCGCATATCTTCTACAAAATTATTATGTCAAAATGTGAACTCCAGCCCTTCAAGATTTGGAAAAATGACCACAAAAGTCATGTTGTTTTTCTCTAAAATATTTTTTAGAAAAAATGAATAAATGTTTTTAAAAAAAGTGTTTTTGAATTTTAAAATTCCAAAAACATATTTTCAAAAAAAAAAATTTAAAAATTCAAAATAATTTCTAATTTTTTTTTTGAAAAAATTTAAAAAAGAAATCTAAAAAATTTTTAGAAAATTATTTTTATTCATTTTTTCTTAACAATATTTTAGAGAAAAAAATATATTTAGAAAAAAAAATATTTTAGAAAAATTATTTTTAGAAAAAAAAAATTAGAAAAATATTTGAATAAAAATATTTTTTAAAAAACATTTTTTCTAAAAAATATTTTTATTCACATATTTTTTTTAAATTTATTCGAAAAAAAATTTTATTCGATTTTTTTTATAAAATATTTTTTAGAATTTTTTTTTTATTTTTTTCTAAAAAATATTTTTAGAAATTTTTAGAAATTCAAAAAAAAATTAGAAAATTTTTCGAATTTTTAAATTTTTTTTTCGAAAATATGTTTTTTGGAATTTTAAAGGGAAAATTATCTAAAAATGCATTATATTTGACATTTTTTACCATTGTGTGTAAGCTACCGGCTCCACGTAGGACGAGCCCGGTTATCAGGTCACCGGGTACATACAATGTACCAAATCACAAAGTTTAGTGATACATTAGGAAAAAAAAAGTTGAGTACACACAACGGTAAAAAGTGTCAAATATGATGCTTTTTTGGATAATTTTCCCTTTCTATCTCATGTGATGAAATAGGTACAGTTATGAATTAAATGACAATGTACTCTTAAATTAATTTTGGTTCCTTATTTGTATTTAAAGGTGCAATTATAATTGTAAAAACAAGATACTTTCACTTTTCTTCTTTTTACACTCAAGAATACACAACTTTTTTTTTTTCTAATTTTTTTTGGGTGCAAAGTGAATATATATTAACTTTCCAAATGAATGTACATCTTAAGAATAGATCAAAGATTTTGGACATTACCCAAATCTTTATACAATAGAAACAACATACAACAACAAAACAGAGATACTAAAACAAACTAAAATCTGATGCATCATGATCAGTCCATAACAGAGCATTTCTTCCCAACTTTGTCCACAAATAACTTACCAGGATCTTCATACCCATTCACTCATATTCAAATTCACCTTTTATGCCCCTACCATCTAGCTACATTTCCTCCACTCCTTTCTACCAAGCCACTCAACCTGACACCACAGTAGACAAGGTAGAAAAGGAGGAGGGCATCACTAGGAACCCATAACCCATCCATGGGGGGGCTCTACCAAAGCAACCTACATTTCTCTCTCAAATGGAAGGCTTCAGTTGCTTGTGAACACACACCCTCCATGATGACCATCCATTTCCTCCTATGCCTATGTATTGAGTGGACCAAGCAGGTTCATCTTTCACTCATCGTTATTCCACTCATCATACATAGGAGCCATTTACCCTTCATAAAGAAAGACCCTTCTTTATGGTACGTTCATACTAGATGGGCCTCCTATTTAGCCAATCATAACTGCTCAGTCCCCCTTCCCCAAGGCCAACTGAACAAGATATGAGGTTATCATAGGTACAACTTACTAGTTAGAACTCCAAGGTACAAGATATCTCATCTTTATAATGGCCTGTAATAACTATGTTTAACAGCATTTGAAATTATAGCATGCTGTTAAATCTGCTTCCAAACACCCTTTTAGGCAGTGAAACATACAATCTTAAGTATACTGAACCAATGTTACCAAACCTCCTTTCAGTCCAGGCTGAGCTTATTCCAAACAGTCCCTTATACATCAGAACAAAACTATACTTCCATGTTGTCCATGAGATTATCACCACCAGGTTTCACACACATTTTTACCTTCCATTTTTTAGCCATATCCTGAACTTGTTTATACTGATTTACATGTAGACTTGCCATCTTGAATCTTATCTCATTAACAATTACTTTAACCACTTCCAACCAGCTTCTTTGTACATCAGAAAATAGCCTTTTATTTATCTCTTGCCATATATGGTACACACTAGCTGCTAGTACAAATCTTCTGACTATACTGGCAATATTTTTGTTGCACTGCATTGAACACATGCTTATCACAATTTCTTCCCAATCATAACTAAACTCTCCCTGATCTAAAATGCTGCACATTTTCTTCCACACTTTTTTAGAATATGGGCAATCAAAGAAAAGGTGACTATGACTATCAATACATTCATTGCATAGAGAACACTTCAATTCTTGATTAGGAAACCATTTAATCACTCTGTCTTGTGTATCCAATCTTCCATGAATAGCAAGCCATAGTATAAAGGAGTGTTTAGGAATGCAGTGAGAATACCAAACAAGTCCACTCCAAATGGTTTGTTGATCATTGTGCCTGATGTCTTGCCACACTCTACTAATGGAAAAAGGAACATACTAACCATTGCTTGTAATCCATAGAGAACTGTCTCTAACGCTATCACTAATGTTTGGCACTGACACAGTTTCACAAAAGTTATTGCCCCTTAAACTCTCTGGCCACTTCCACCCTTGATCACATATCATATCATTCACTTTTGCCACATTGTCTTCACTGTTGAGGATGATGTTAAACAAATCACATCTATTACTCTGAGGACCTTGATCATTCCATTTGTCATGCTAAAAGACTGTTGTGTTGCCATTTCCTAATTTCTTGAACACATGTGGTCTAATAACATCTCTTAGGGACAAAATTTGCTTCCAACCACAACTTGATTTAGCATCAACTTTCACAGACCACACACTTTGTCCTTTTAACCTAAAAGTATTGATCCACTTAACCCAAATTGACTCTTTATTACTTGCAATATTCCATAGACGCTTTGACATAAGCATTTCATTCCACTGTCCTAACTCCTTCAGTCCAAGACCACCCTGAGATTTAGGTTTACAAACCTGCTTCCAAGATACTTTAGCTTTTCCTTTTGCACTATCATTTTGGCTCAAGAGAAATCCTTTAAGCAGTTTGTCAATTTCTTTCACAATCATCTTAGGAATAATGAAAACTGATGCCCAATATACATGCATTGAAGAAAGAACAGCCGCAATCAGTTGCAATCTTCCTACATATGTAAGCATTTTATTCTTCCAGTTAAACACTTTTTTTTTTCTAATTTAATTCATTTAATACTTTTTTTTTTTTTAACTTTGCATTCTAATTTTTTTTCTTGAGAACACAATGTTAAAGTATAAAATCGACACCTACATTTTAGTCAAATCACAGGGACTATATTTGCAAATTAGTCTTATCATTTCTCATCAAAAGCATTCAATATTCAATATTCATTGTTTGACTTTATACCAAGTTCCCTCCACTCATCTATTTATTACCCACTAAAAAAGTCAAACCAATCTCAACCGTCGGATCAAAATCTCAATCCTAATATAAAACCACCCTTACATCCCTCATTCATTTCATTTCATTCAATACCAAAACAGAACACACACAATAAAAACACCTCAACTGTGTGTAAAACTCATCTCCATCAATGGCGGTCGATTGCGTTGGACAAACAGTAGATCATCTTCATCAAATGTTTCAGTTTTCCTCAGGTCACGACTTCAACCTCTCACGCGCCGTCAAACGCACCGGTCACGCGCGGTTCCGCCGTGCTCCGGCGGTGTTTTCCGACGGTCCGTCAACTTCTTCGCAATCGGATGATAAAACGCAAAAAGTTACCGTTACAGCGACGGAATCACAGTCACCGTCACCGTCTACTAGCTCGTCGTCGAACGGTAGATCGTTAGGTATAGTAGCTCCGGCGCCGACGTTCTCGTCGAGGAAGCCGCCGTTGCCGTCGACTCACCGGAAAAGATGCAACGCCGATGTTAATAGATCTGGATCTGTTTCGAGAAGTGGTTGTCATTGTTGTAAAAGAAGGTAGGCGGCTCATTTTAGCAAACTGTTATAGTCACCAGCTATCGTGCGCCGTGATTTTTTTATATTAACATATTTTTTTTATTTTTATTTACAGGAAAATGAGTTCTAAACGTGAAATTAGAAGAGTGCCTATTATTGGATCTAAAATTACGAGTATACCCGCTGATGATTACTCGTGGAAAAAATACGGTGAAAAGAAAATTGACGGCTCTATGTACCCTAGGTAATTTGATAGATTATATAAGCCGAAAAGTTTCAAAATAAGACATAATATGCAGGCTTATTACTTATTAGCTTATTTGATTTCGGTTTATATTTTATAAGCCTTAGTTTTTCGGCTTATTTTTAGACTTGTTTAAATAAGTTTATTATTTTATAATAATCTTATATAGGTCTACAAGTCTGAAAATAAGCCGAAAAATTGAGTCTTATAAAAATATAAACCTAAATCAAATAAGCTAATAAGTAATAAGCTATCATATAAGCTTAAACAAACACCCCTTAAAACAAGCTTTGTATTATAGAGAACTAAATTTGTTTTGTGAATGTGCAGAGTATATTACAAGTGTAATACCGGAAAAGGATGTCCCGCGAGGAAGCGCGTCGAGTTAAGTCTAGACGATTCAAAGATGCTTGTGGTGACATACGACGGGGAGCATCGTCACCACCACGCGCCCAGACCGACACCTGTACCGATGAGTTTGACCGGTGTGGTGGTGTAAGTCAAAGTGAGAGGGGACATGTGTGGTCCGGTCCATTATTGATTGATTGATTACTTTAGCACAATTTTCTACGGTCAACAAGTAGTGTTTAGTTGGAATGACAATGACTTTTCTTTTTTACTTTAGTTGAGGGTGTAAGATGTATATTTGAGGGAAGTTTAAGGGTGTAGATTGTAAAATGTAAAGATGCCTCGGTTTTGTTTATGATTTATTTTTTCTGTGTTCATTTTGCGTTAAGTATCAAAAGAGTTGGGGTGATTGTTTAAGCTTATATACGGCTTATTAGCTTATATGTGTTCGGCTTATATAATATGAACCGTGGCTTATTTGACACATATGGACTTGTATAATATTGCCAATGTTATTTAAGCCGAACAAATATAAGCTAATAAGCCGTATATAAGTTTTAAACAAACATGCCCTTAGTAATCGGTTACTTTTATTCATCCAAATGAAATTGGTAAATTGCATATTTATGATGGCCAAATAAAAAGTTCGAAAACGGTCACATGGATAATTTGGTTAGGCGACGCATAATTAGTTGAAAAATTGCTCTTCCGGTCACATGGATAATACCGTTAGGCGACGCATAAATATTCGAAAAATTGCTCTTCCTGAGTTATCTGAAGAAAGAAAACCCGTTCAATTAAACGTTTTGAATGGAGTTGTTACTTTTATCAATGTAAATTATTTGGTTTGAACATTGAAGGGATCAACGTTACTAGTTACTACGGTGTTATTCTTTTCAAGTTAGTATTTGGTTTGCAGCGATCTACCTAAGTAGTCATAAATGTTTTAAAGTCATGTAGTACAGTACATTTTATAAAGTATAAGAGACGTTTGTTGGGGGTAGCCATCATAACAAGTCAATGGATTCCTCGGTCTTTTTAATATCGATAAAGTAATTGAAATGATTGTTTAATTGCAAGTGGATTCTTTGTTTTAATTTATTCTGTTTCTTAATGCGACTTTTGACGAATTGTTTTTTCTCGTGACTTCGTCAATGGCTATGATGGCTACGAGTTAAAAATCTTATTATAATGTTGGTGGTCTTCGCTTTTACATCTGTCATTCTGGAAAAGTAGTAACGTTTAAGTTGAAAAACGTCAACAACATTTGTTGAACGACTTACAAATTTTGATTAGTCCAGTTGGTTCTTAGTTTCCGGATCATTTGTTGACAAAAGTGATAGTCAATTATCCATATTAATCTTTGAAATATTCTAGAGGTTCATTTCCAGTTTAGGTTATGTTCTAGTTTTGTGGATTATATTAAAAAAATCAAAAGAAAGGCCTTTGTATAAAAAAAAAAAAAAAAAAAAAAAAATCGAAAGAAAGTCTATAGTTGATTTTTTATTGTAAATGTTTTCTCAAGTCTCGTCTGAGAGCATCCGTAATAGCACAACGAACACGGAGTCTTCGTGTGCTATGCTACTACACTCACTCGAGTGATACGTGTCTTGGGCCAAAAAAATGCAAAGTCGGTTGTGCAGACGATCGAGTCTTGGAGGTTTGTTTTGTGTGTGTGTTGTTAATAAATAATTTTGTGTGGTATATTTTTGTTTAAGTGGAGTATGTTTTGATGATAAAGTTGTTAGTGGTAAAGAGAGAAAAATGAGATAACGCTGATGTGACGGTGATGAATGCGGTCTTAAATATTCCTTATTATACAGGGTCTAAAGTAATTTTGATTACAAACGACCTCATTTTATGAAGATATATCTACCGTCATCCATCGTCTTATGAAATAGAGATCTTAGGTCCAATTATCAAGTTTTCCTTAAGTCACGCACTCACGCCATTTTTTTTCAAAAAATATTTGGAACGAATGTGAATAGAAACTTGGACTTACGAAATATGGATGTCATTCAAGGAGAAACAATCTAAGTTTAGGTGAGATTTGGTAATGACACAGTTTGAAAACATCAAACGCCATGAAAACAACAATATATGTAGTACAAGGGCTAGAGTTCAATGTATTTAGTTACAACAACATAATGACATATAGACAATTGGTGACAACAGAACAATACAAAATATGTAACTTCACAAGACCCCTTTCAATTGTAGAAAAACAGCACGGACACATTTTGTCAAACATTATAGTCCAAACATGTTCATATGATAATCTCATTTTATGTCGTTGACTTGACCGAGTAAATCCATACGAATGCCGTGTACTATGTTTTGGAAAAACCGGCACAGAAAATGCATTATGGATTCATACTAGCTAGATTCTTATGTCGAACCATGCCAAGTTCTTTGCGATGATCATGCAATATATTCAATTCTTTAGAAAATCTGTTTAAGAATTATTTATGACAGTTGATTTGGTCACAGATGAACTGCAATCAGGTCCGACTAGAAGTTGGAATTTTGAGCCACTCGCTTATAGATGATACAAAGTGGCACCAACCTAGTTACCAAGCTCACATGATATGGAAGCGTTCACTACTTCACGATCACCTATTAGATATATACAGTTTCATTTCATATAACGGAAGCTTTCATCAATCTTGGACTGACTTAACACATGACCCACAATACACATTTCATATTGAGTGATTAGCTTATAATTTGGATTTTAATCCACCTTACAGGAAACTGTTTGAGCTTAAAACACACACATATATCAGCTGTATGCTTTCTGCTCATCAGTTTACATGTAAGACAAGATCAAATGAAGGTAGTAGAGGTGACAATTTTGACCCATTTACTTATAAATAGGTTGATTTAGGTTATGGATTCTTATGCTTAGTGTCCTAAATCGATTTATTTTATACTATTAGATTAGCATTGTTGCAACAAAATTTCCAGAGTCATATTCACCATAATAACACGCAACGCACTGTGTCCATTTCATTATTAATAGCGTGGCAAAGCAATGTGTCCATATCATTACTAGTTATTCCGTGGGGGTCTTATCATAGCAACGCCAATTGCCACTAAATACATTCAACAAAAATCACATTTCTTATTCCAAATAGAAAATTTCATAGTTGCTAATTACATTCAAATTCTTATATAACAGTCCGTCTTAAACAGATATAAACCCAGCTGAAGTATACTAACTAATATTATATGTACATATTGAAACGTTAAAAAGGTTCAAATATAGTGATATCCTAAACAGTTGGTATATTAGAGAAAGAAAAACCTTTGTAACCCTTATAAGCATAGTAAGCAATCCGCGTATAGTAGAACCCGGGTATGAATATCACTGCCCCCAATATCACAAAAAATATCCCTGAAATCATTTACAGTATTATTCAGTAACTTCTAAAATGGTTAATCAGAATGTTGAAATTTTATTACGGAGTACATTTGCTTTCCCCCGTTTCATGGTGGGTGTTTGGCATAGCTAGCTTAAACAACTTATATATCTTTTACAAAAGTGATTATTATTACATACTGCACAGGAGATAAGTTTTGCATTTGCTTATGCTGTGCTATTAAACATAAGCGTATTATAAACACCATGAAGAACCTAATGTGAACATTTTCTTGGAGGCAACTTATATAAGCTAATACGCATGATCATATCTGTTTCTCTTGCACTCAGGGGGGTGTTTGGGAAAGCTTATTTACATATCAAGAGCTTATCAAATATCTAGGACCTTAGATAGTTAAAAATAAAAGAAAAGAAAAAGAACTAGTAGTAGTAATAACAACTACCATGAGTAGTATCACCGCCAACGCGGTTAACAGACATGAAGACGCCAGATGCAATAGCAGCGGTACCAAAAACGAGAAGAGAAACTGCGAGAACAATCTCTTTGACAGGAGGACGGTTGTGTGAAGTGTAAGAAGTACCAGAGTCCATCATAATGTCTTCATCCGATATTGAAAACACGTGTTCAACGTACGCCATTGGACATTGATTGATTTTGAATAGATGGTGTCCTTGTTATGAGAATTATGCTGGTGGTTGGTTGTTGTGAAGATGTAACACCAATGGTGGTTGGATGTTGGTTAGTGAACTATACCTCTTAAGTACGATAAAGACTTGTCAGCGGAAATAACTCAAATAAGATTTGGTACGAGATTGAATCATGTTTTAATGTTTCACTTCATTATTTTAAAGTCTAGTTTCGTTCAAATGAAAATCATATGAGAAAGTAATCACGTGTACACACGGACGGAACCAGGGCAAAATATGAAAAGGTGCACAAATTTTTTTGAACCGTGATATAATAGAGTTAAATCGATGGACCGGGTGCATTTTAGATGTATTTGGAAAAAAATCAACGTTTTTTTTTTTTTTTTTTTTTTTTTTTTTAATTAACACTATATCGAAAAAAATCTATATGGGTCCTGAGACTCCCCCTGGTTCCATCCCTGCCTTTACAGACTCTCTTTTTCGACATTAAAAATTACTTTAATCATGAACTCGAATTAGGCAACAAAAAGTATTTTGCGACATGTCGCGAAACACGTAGTTAGTTTTTACAAAACCATAAAAGATAGCCAGAACAATCACTAATGTATATCCCTTGCTTGTTAAAATGATTTTTGGTGATAAGATTAAGATATAGAAGATCAAAAGATTGAATTAAGATCGTAAAATACTACCACAAATGATTAATTTTGTTCGTGCAGTGTGTGTTGAGATTTAGAAATAGTATAAGAAACAAATTTAGACATGTTCAAAACGATCCTGTAGCACATCTTACAATCTTTACGATTTCTTATTAAGGTGTGTATATGACGATCTAACTACAACGTAGCTAATCTTTTGGTACCAAGAAAGTAACATGATCACAACCTTTAAAATCTTTAGAAGAACTATTATTTTTCTACAAATTACAAACTTTATATTAAATATTTAGAGAAATAATTCAATTCATATGATTAAAACATGCTTAATTTTATGCTTAAATTGACGTGTTAGCATTTTGTTGGTTGCTCTTACAAGATAATAGAATAATGCATAAGTTTTAAATGAACCACATGATATGAGAATATATTCGACTCCAAAAATATTTGGTTCTTATCTGATCCAAAGTTTGGATTTGTTACTTCTATATAATAAAGAGACTAAGTTATCGAAACACACAATAATACAACCATCTCTCTCTTTATCCCATTGCAACATATTTCTTTTATTCATATTTACAACGTCATTTGAGTTGAGCGTTGAACTCTAATGGTAGGAGAAAGTCTCGGTTTACTCCTAGCGTCATCGTTCTCTTCTTAACTAATACAAATAAACAGGTCACTCAGTGATTGTCACCCTCATCCTCGACCAGTAGATCAACGTACCATCATCATATAATTACACATATTTTTTATGGTCTCAGTCGTTTCTCAAAATTTTAAAATGCCATGTACACTGGCTAACCAAAACTATAAATGATTAGTTAAACAAAATTTGTTTAGTATAAATAATAATGACTAATCAAACATGATTTGTAACAATTTTTTTTTATACCGAAGCTCATTTAATTGCAAAAGATTTAATAATAGACAAAGAATGCCACTAAATTAAAAAAAAAAATGCTTAAGATACCAAACTTTTTATTTATTTGAGTTACTGAACTTATAGAAAGCATACTATTCTATAATTTCAGTATTAATTGCAGTAACTCGAACGCAAGGGCGGTCCTGTGAAGGGGCAAGGAGGGTCTCGGCCCCCTCAAAATTTACGGCACCTAGTGTAAATATTATAGGTTTTAGAGGTAATTTAGTTGATGCTACAAACAAATCTACGATTCGGCCCTCTCAAAATAAATTCGGCTCCCAAAAAAAATGTACTAGTTCCGTCCAGGGGCGAAGCTTCATAGGGGCCGGGGGGGGGGGGGGGGGGGCGCCCGACCCCCCGAAATTTTTTTTGCGATGTAGGGGGTATATAGTTTTTGTGTAGAAAAATTTCGGTATATTCGGTTTCGACCCCCAAAAATTTCGGTATACCTGAAATATAGCCTTAGGAAAAAAAAATTTAGATCCCGACCCCCCACTTACAAAATCCAAGCTTCGCCACTGGTTCCGTCATCATTACTTGAACGTATATTTTTTGATAAGTTAAGTCGTGTTTTTATAAGTGTATTGTGACTTCAAAATGTTATGTTTTATAAATTCAATAACCTAAGTAAAAAAAAAATAAAAATAAAAATTTTAATAAGATATTTGTATATTAACGTAACAAAATATATTTTGTTCAACTCGCCCTAGCACGAGACACGACCGAAGAAACACAATCCTAGTCAAGTTACTTGGAAGTTGGAACACATGAACCAGTTCCAAACTATTGCTGAACACTTACCATAGTCACACTCTATCCATCTCACCAGCGCGTGATGTCCAAACGCCGCCGCCACTCACCCACCTCCTCCACCTCCTCATCCTCCTCATCATCATGTTCCATAACTTTAAACCACTCAAACCCTGACCACCTATACCCAATCACCCTAGCAGCAGCTATTTCAAATAACCCAACAACATCACAACAAATTCTCCAAAAAGCACTTGATCATATCCTTCTTTCACTTCTCTCTAAATCCCACAGTTTGCTTGACCAGCAGTTTCTGCATGGTCCTTTGGTTTCACTGCTCCCAGTTATACTCAGTTCCAAGTAATTATTTTTTACTTTCTGAAACATTATATGTGTTTTTGGTAATGCACACCATGTGTTTGATGAAATGCGCGCTTTTGTTTACATTATGTAAATGTTAGTATGAATATTTGCTATATGAGTATTTGGATGCTTTATTTGTTTAGTAAAGAACACCATCTGTTTGATGAAATGCACACCTTTTAGACCGAGTCGTCGTTCTTGCTGGCACTAGTTTGACGCGTTTTTCTTATTACAGAGACCATGGTAGGATGCATGGGCGGAGATTGGGGGGGTGGGGGGGGGGGGCACAAAGGGTAGGTGCCCCCTAGCGAAAAAAATTGTAGTGTAAATTTTCGAAAATATTCCCCCTCCCCCCCTAAATACCAATATATAGTGTAGTTCTAAACTTTATCAAAGTATGCCCCCTCGACCAAAAATTTATGGCTCCGCCCTTGCTAGGATGCGTCTTCCATAGCATATATTGCAAGACTCGGTCTTGGCCAAGACCGAGTTGTGAGTGTGTGCTTCTTGTGTTTGTGTGTGTGTGTGGGGGGGGGGGGGGGGGGGGGAGGGGTATAGTTTGGTGGTGAAGTTGGTTGTCTTTTTACACTAAGTTGGTGGTGAAGTTGGTTGTAGAGATAGAAAGCTGAGGTGGCGCTGAGGTGCGGTGGTGAATGCGGTCTTGGAGTCTCCTTATTACACCTAGTCTTAAATATTGTTGGAGCCTAGTCACACTCTTCGAATCACATCCTTCTCTTCCTCTTCCATCACTTTATGTCTCTCATCACCTATTCGCGATCACCTTTGCAGCTATTTCCAATCACCATACAAAAAACCCAACGTCATAAGTTGTCAAGAAATCATTCACTTTTATTTAAATCCCACAATTTACATGATCAACAATTTCTGCATGTCCCTTTCGTCTCTTTGATTCGAGTTATACTTAAGTTCATACTAATGATGCTCATGATTATTTGTTCTTTTTATTGCGAATAGCCGAATACTGGTTGTTTAATACATATCAACTGTTTGATGAAATGGCCGCTACTCAAATTTCCATGCAATATTGTAACTATCTGTTTGATTGAGATTAAGATGATTTATTATTTGGTAATGCACACCATTTTTGATGAAATGCTCACTTTTTTAAATGTCGGCATTTTGTTGTGCTTTGTAGTTGTACAAACATATTCTATTATTCTAGGTGTTCTTATTGATTGTGTCTTTTTATGGTGTAAACTAATGTTCATACTTCATACCAATTGTTCTATGTGGAGTATGATGATATGTTTAGAAATGCACACCAAATGTTTGATGAAAATGTCCGCTCTTTAAATTTGCATTTTTTGGTGGTCTGTTTATTGCTATTTGTTGCGATGGTTATTTTATCTAGAGAATGTATATACCATATGTTATGTGGAGGTTTGGATGGTTCTTTGATAACTCACACTAAATGTTTTTGTGGTCCTTTGTTTATTTGTAGTAATGAATATTTTATACCAGCATATTATATGTATGGTGATTAGGATGATAATTAGTAAAGCATATTAACTGTTCCATTTTTTTTTCCTCACAGATGTTCGGAGATTGTGTGTAGTGGGTTGGAGATTGTGGGTGCAGCTTCATTGTTCTCGATTGAAACGAATGAACAAATTGCTTTGGATGAGGATACAGTGAAGAGGTTGATTAATGCGGTTGGGAGTTGTAATAAGAGTGTCTCGATGGCTGCTTGTAATGCTATCCTTGACTTGTTTACTACGTCTATTGGGCGGTTTAAATTGCTGGAGTTGTCTGCCATTAACAATCTTATGTGAGCATTACCTACTTTTTCTTTGTAATATGCTGAGTGATATTGCTATTATAATTGTATTCAGTCAAACGAAATCCATCAGTTAACTGCTGCCATGATTGTTCAGAAAATCTATTCTATTGGCTTTATTTGTTCCACTTACAACTTCGGTTTTGTACAACCGTAACGTTCTGCACCTGCCTGTGTACCAGCTTTGAAAGAATTAAGGTTTCAGAAATTAATGTTGCTGGTTATTTGGCCCGAAATTGAACACCGCCTATATATGAATTATTCACTAAATATCCATAAACTTTAGAAATATGGTTTTTGACTTTTTGTAACCTGTTAGTCCTATTAATTTCAGATACATACTGCTTCAGACGTTCCACGTATATCAGTAGATCACATTAGACATTTCACAACCAACAAACATGTGTTAAATTATGTGAAATTAAATTTTTTAATTATAAAGCTAGCTCTGTGTAGCATGTCAGTAGACTAATTTTATATGTATCAGTTAAACATAGCTTATTATTTACAAACTACTTGTTCTTATTTTGGGACAAACCAAAGAGCCCATAGCACTGTTTTTTGTTCTGTTTTGGTAAAAGAAACCTATATTCACCCTGGTCCTTATGAAGCCACATGTTTGTCATAACCGTGATATGTCTTTAGTGTTGGTATGTTTTGGCACCTACTTATTTAAAAAGATTTGTGGACTGGTGGTGTAAGAAACATTAAGACAAGTGCCCAAAAGGTAGGATAACACAGCACGCCAGCAGGGGCAGGAAGTTCAGTTCTCAACGTGCCAGGGAACATGGGTAACTATCAGTGGGCTCTAAGGCAATTATATATTCTAGGCCTATAGAAAGTTAACCAGTTATGTAAGATATGATTAGTTTGTTGCTTTAGTGTACACAATTGGGGAGTGGATCCACGTAAGTGACGTGAATCTTTTTGGAAAGAACCTTTGTAGAGTTGGTTCAGATTGATTTTTTTAATAAGCCCAAAGGAATAGAATAGTCCTTGGATTAGTTCGTTTCAGTAACCCAATTATATGTAGAAACTAGAAAGCTCCTCAATTCAACCCACTTATGATTGCTCATTTTTTAAGTCTGAATTTTCAAGTGTATATCATCAAGCATTTACACATATAATTCATTCAGTTAACCAATTGATATTCCTCCTAGATGTTATACTGGTATTGATTTTGCGAATTTTTGGTATATATTCGACTTAACATCCATTAGTTTTTGTTTTCTTCAGGTCCCAAAATCTTCAACACCTTTAATCTCTCTAATTATGGAGGAAGTACATAACAAATCTTTCTTCAGAATTGGATTCATGGAAGATGAATATCCTGTGTTACTTCTTCATGTTGCAATTACTCTCATCAACGACTGCTCATTTGAGCAGCTGAAAAAGGTCCATAGAGGACTCTCCAAAAAATTCGCATCGTATTTAGCAATGCTGTGGGCAGAAGTACACAAACGTGAATTAAAAGCTACGGTTCCCGAATCAGAGAGATTTTTCTATTTAAGCAACATCAGAATTAATCATCTAGCAGAAAGCTTATTCAGATTCTCAATGGATGAAACACAAACCACACCATCCAAGTACCAAGAGGTTAAGAAGAGCATCTTTCACTTGGGTCATAACAGCTTTGAATCTTTTATTGTAAACCACTGGGAGCAATCACCATTGCTTATTAAAAGACCCTCAAAAGACGTATTACACAATAATGTTTTAAGTTCTTTTTCACAATTTCTTAGGTCCAAAGCGACAGTCTCTTCATTTCTTGGGTTTTTACTTCAAAATCTTACTTCTGCTCTACCAATTAATTCAGACGAGTTAGATATAGTTGGCTTTTTGAAGGAAGCAAGGGAAAATATAGGTTGTCCTATAATCTACCAACAAGATATTCGTGTCGTTAAAACTATGGATTCTAAGGAAGAGATACATTTTTTCCAAGGTTCTTCAGATTCTCCTTACTTTCTAAAGGAAGATGATATTTTGAGATGTGAAGAAGCATATAATGATGGTTACACATTTGCACTGCGTGGTATGGAATTCCATTTTAAAGATATTGCTGCTATTTCTGAAGGACTGGCTTTTCTATTTGGTCAACCGTCAACAGGGGTAAATATGTACTTAACACCACCAAATTCTCAAGGGTTAGCTCGTCATCGCGATGACCACTGTGTTCTTGTGTGCCAAATCAGAGGAGTTAAACGTTGGAAGATATTTCCCAATCCATGTGTGCGGTTACCTCGCTTATATGAACAAGTTAATGACTTGTTTGAATTCGAGGGTGATAATGATATGATAGATGGATGCAAAGAGTTCTTATTGAGAGAAGGTGACATCTTATACATTCCTCGCGGTTTCCCTCACGAGGCATGTACCATAATCGATGATTCTGCAACAAATGGAAATTCAGAATTTTCATTGCATCTTACTCTTGCTATTGAGATTGAACCTCCATTTGAGTAAGTTCCTACTTATACTATGCATAAATCCATCAAGATAGACTCTACATAAAGTTACATTTATTAAAAAATAGTATGTTATACTATTTTGAGGCCTCTGGGTATATGAGGCAAGCGGTTATTTGATATGATTATATCTCAGATCTTTCTTTTATGTGTATTTTAAATAAGCTAACACATGTCCCCTTAAACTAGTGATTCATGCTAAATAATGCTACAAAGGAGCATTTTGGTGTCCCATTGGGAACTGGGTAGCAGTGACAGTAAAAAAAGCATATGTTACTAATGAGGAACATATATGAGAGTTTGACAAGTAACATCGGGTCATCTGTTGGATTAAATAGTATCATAAGAACATTAACGTCTTATGTTCTTTTACCAGAATTTAATTAATTGATGAAATGTTATCTATGATTTTGTCTAACGACACTTTCTAAAATCAAGTTCTTTCTATTACTTTTGCAAAATTTCATTAGCAACATGTGTGACAGGTTAGATATACATTTATAGCTGATGTCAGGGTTATTTGGTTTCCATTTCTATAATAGACTGATAGCTCATGAACAAGAATTTGCAATAAAATATCTTTCCAGTAGGCTCGACAGCAAAGGTATAAAGACAAGAAATAGGAAAAGGACATTTATTCCTTAACGTTATATAATCATCTACATCAAATTGCTTTTTCTCTTGGACCCATGGTGATAACATGCATGCGATGCCTATTGCATGGTCAACATGCCAGTTATCTTGACTGAATTAGTTGATTGTGGTCATGTGCTTCAAGTATGTGTATATTTAGACGATATGGTATTGTAATATGGTATCAGCAGACTCTTACATGTAATATGGTCAAATTGATATATATTGGAAACAAGCATGAAACTTGTCCCACCCCAGATAACGTGTGATTGTTAGGTTGTCTTTATTAGGCAAATAATTTGTTATAATTGACAAATACTGTTGACCATTCTTGCATGATCTTTCTCTTCCTTTCTACAACAACATACCCAATCCCGTCGGGGCGGGGTATGGGGATATTATTTACACTGATATGCTTGTTGCAAGTGTCTCTATTTTGTATTAATATACTCTACAAGTGTCTCTTCCTTTCTACAACAACATACCCAATCCCGTCTGGGCGGGGTATGGGGATATTATTTACACTGATATGCTTGTTGCAAGTGTTTCTATTTTGTATTAATATACTCTTACAATTATTCACTTATATGCTTGTTGCAAGTGTCTGCATTTTGATGGTAGTTTCATTATTTGGTTTAAAACAATGACTCTTTTTATGATGTCATATCCTTCCTTTTGTTGTTGTTATTATATCTCAAGTCTTAGTTCTTGTGTATATGTTGTTAGAAAGTTCACTACTATAATTATAAACAAAAAGCCCAGAGATGCATGTGGACTGGTCAATATTTGTCACAATAGTCCGTAGTATGAACATGTGCTGTGGACCAGACACACACATCAATCTTATCTTTTGAAATGACGTCTTGCATGTACTAATCTTTCTTACCCCTGTTCTAGGAATTTACCTGGTAGTTTAAGCTTTAAAAGTTGCGAATGAATTATTTGGAGCAATATATGATTTTGTGCAATGAAAAAACCCTTCTTAATTATTGATGAAAATACAATCCCAATACTAGAGTAATTTTTAACGGATGTGGACATACATATGCATATTGTGTCACAACCAACCACGAGTATATGAGTATTATTTTAAATATTTCCATGACCATATTTCCATGGCCGTATATTATTCTAAGATGTTAATATTCGTTTGAATTGAAATTAGGCTGAAAAATCTAAGTTCTTATACTGCTATATCTGTCTCATATACATGCAGATGGGAAGGCTTTTTTCATGTGGCACTCCATCATTGGGGTCAGTATTATAAATTCTCTAATGACATACCTTACGAATCTTCATCTTGGGATCTTCATGATGTGGCTGTAAAGTTAATGCATATTGCAGTCAAGCTGATTGGTGATGTGGATCCCATTTTTCGAAAAGCTTGTTTAGTTGGTGCAATTTCATTTCCATCCGGGACTGAAGGCTGGATAAAGACTCACCAGCTTTCAACATTCAGTCATTTGCTCAGCAGAGTTAGTTCTGACAGTAATTTCAATGATGTTATTTCCAATGTAGAAATGGCTATCAGTAAAAATGAAGATTTCTTTGAAAAATTCAGATGGGTATGTCATCTTGACCAAAAAATGTCCGCAATGGGGATGGAAGACGTCTTTCGTCTACTAATTCACCAAAAGGACAAAGTTGAAGCTACTTTCATGGAGGTTAGGTCTAAGTTCTGTAATGATGTTGTATTTGACGACATAGCACATCATTATAATGTGCTACTAGAAAAATATAGGACCGCACGAAAACAATACATGAATGGGATGCTAGCTTTAAATTGCATTTAACAGTACGTGTCTACGCTGTGCAATTGATTTTATTCTAGAGGAAACTTTTCTATTGAGTTTTATTTTGCATAGAATTGTAACCAAGTTGGTTATTTTTTATGCAGTTAGTGGTAACAAATATATATAATCCATATTCCTGTATTTCTTTTGTTGAACCTATTCTATGCAGAGAAGGTGAAAGGTGAACCTCAAAGAAAAACCGAGGATACAGAAATGTATGTCATATTGATATTGTAAAATTATTATATGGTACAATGGTATAATAACTTCTAGATTTTGGGCGCACTGGTGGTGTGCTTGACTAAAGATGGTACATTGTGGCTCAACTTTCATGGATGCTTGGGAGTCGGACTTGGGTGAGTTTTCACTCCTTGATAATCAATGTGGTAAACCATCTCTCCATCTTCATTATTATTTGCATCATATGCTTTCGGCGTGAAATCTACTTTCTTTATAGATCTCCTTGCATTTCCATCTACCTGCTATATGAATTTACAGTTTAGACTTCTAGTTTGCACATCTGAACAAATGGACGAGTCCAGCAGGTCAAAAAGGGTAGTTTTAAGTGTATGGATTAGAAATTTGTTCTTGGCGACTTCCAGTTTGTCTGACCCATTTGGACCCGTTTTCTTAGCTAGTTATTTTATTTGACTCTTTAAGAGATAAAAAAAACTCAATTCAGCCCATTCACAAGTATATCGATAAAAAATAATACTTCTTCTATTATGTGACACACTGACACCACATAATTCGATTATCAGAATGCTTGTGCACAGAGAAGGCAATCCAATGAACACATCACTGGACAGTGTGTTGTGTATGTAAATGAAAATATAAACATAACTAGATTGCTGATTAAAAAAAAAAAAAAAAAAAAAAAAAAAAAAAAAAAAAAAAAAAAAAAAAAAAAGATTGCTGATTTTTGGTCTAGCCTTACCTTGTTAATATCAGGTTTCAGGTCTTCTAGTGTTCTTAGGCTTCTTCTTCCTTGTAGCGACATAAGCGGATCTTTTGTTGAGCAATTTGTGAATTGGGAGACAAAACAGACCCCTAGAGTTGCAAAAATGAAGAACAAAGGGATAGAGTATGCAAGTCTCATTATGTAATATTGGATGCTCTCAAACTTAAAAGATATGGGGTGTGTCTGTTATTACATTATGCCTGCCCTATATATGGAGGTGGGGTGGGTTGTTTGAGTCAATTATTGACTGAAAAACTGTGTAGTCGTCCTTGCCCATGCTTATGGGACTGAGGTACTAAAATGCCAAATGTTTATCAGCTTTTTACTATTAATTTTTCTTGGATACATGCATAAAATTTGGCCAAGTTGAGTTCAGACAGGTGTACTGATCTTGCTTAGGCTGATTAGGTCTGTTGAAGTGTTTAATAGGAGTCTGAATAATCCGGGCTCGGAAAAAATGAGCTAGCACCGTATTGCACTGAACCTGTACTATACTTGGTAATTGGTTTTCGGTCAAGTTTAAACATGGTTTTCTTTTTCTCTTACCTCCAAACGACATTGTTTTAGTGAAAGTTTAGGCTTAAATCATTATTAATACAGTTTGGGATGGAACCAGTTTGAAGCCAATAGTCAAGCCTTCAAAAGTTAAAGGCTCCAGCAGTCCAGTTTATATTTTACAGGTTCCAGTTTTCTTAAAATTAACAAAAGCACGTGGTGGTTTGTGTTGTAAAGCATTATATCTTACATGAGAACAAAACAACATATATAGAATCTGAATGTCTTTTATTACAGGCTTGCACAATGATTGGTTACTTAGATTTTAAGCGTGTGACAGATCGAATTTATTTATCGACTATCGTACCACATGAACAATAGTGGTCAGTGTTGCCTAAATAAATCTTAAGGACTAAAAATGTGCACACCAGCTTCTTTCATCTCTCCAAAATTGAGATGGTAAATGTGAAACATTTAGTATTGTAGCTTTACATATATTCCGTTTTTTTTTATAGCAGAACATAAATTCAGTTAAATATACTAACCTCATGTAACATTAACAACCATGTTAGAGATATTTTTAAATTGGGTTTTTGTGTTGACTTTGTGTTTTAATTGGGTATGGTAAGTTCCGTGTTTTGGCTTGAGTTATTAGGGAGGGGGTTTTGTGTGTGCGCATGATAAGGGAAGTGAAAAGAGAAAATGCTTAGGTAACATGACGTGACATAATTTTTGGGTTTTGGCTCAAGGCACTGCACTTGATGCTCTAACCGTGATTTAGTCTAAAGAACTCGGTTACATTAGCAACTAATAGTTGACTCTCAATTTAATAGATGCATCAAAGATGAAAGATAATAAGAAATCTAAATCCTAAAAAAGGTTATCTAACTGTCAAATTAATTCCAAAATCAATTTTTTATAAGTTTAGAAATTATGAATAAACTTTAAAAGGTGTAGTATCATAAATTAAAAGACAAACACAAAAATATTTGACAAAGTCTATAACATAAGCTCAAAAATATCGATATTATTATTAACATGGAGCAGTTATGATACATCATTACAATCCAAGCCGGGCCATAACATCTTGACAAGATATATAGCATCAACCGGGGCTAGACATGATCCTAATCTATGCGGAGCCATCAGTTTAAACGCAATATTAATGAATTCCAAACTCACACCGTAGACACTTCATAATTACATTTTGCACATCGACCATCACTCCTAAGCCATTGAACAAATGAAAGAGGGTGTGGCCCCCAAACTTTATATTCACGTTTATTCCAAAATCAATTTTTGCAAAGCTTACAAATATTATAATTGAACTTTTAAAGATGTAGCATTCTTAATTAGAAGCAACACAAACAAGTTTACTAAATCCTTATCGATGATATTAACTAGGGTACAGCTATGATACATTATTACAGATGAAAACACAAAAGCAAAATAAATAAAAGATAAAAGCGGCGCCACACACCTACTCACCTACACAATCGTAATGAATTGCAAACTCACATTCTAGACACTTTAAGATCATCTTGTCCTCCAAATCATCATAACATTCTGCACTACATTCACCATGACTCCTAAGCCCTTGAACAAATGAAAGAGGGTGTGGGTGTGATTCACTTTTATGTCGCCCCCCAAACTTTATATTCACATACCCATGAACATTTCTAAACCAGGATGTACCTGAATTAGACAACCGAGGAGTGGGATTTTTGTGGCGAAATATCGGCATAGAGCAGGCAGGATGCATAGACTGGACACACTTTTCACAATGATAGAAACTTCGCTGCACTTCCGGCCTAAATTGCACCTCGCAAATATCACAAAAGTAATCACCCTTATGGTTCTCAATTGGAAAGTAACTCAGCTTATAAGGGTGTTTGTCGTACTTGTGTCTAATTGTCTCGCTCACTAACAAACCACAACATGGATGTATATGAAAACCACAATCTTCACAACTGAATGAAAACGAATCCGACCAGATAGTACGGAAACACAAACGACAACCATAGCGGTGAACTCTTTTGGTAAGTACTCTTGAAAGGAGGTGATTTTGGTGGGCCTTATGAGTGATCTTGTCAGGTATGAACGCACAACATACATCAACATTGTATTCACATTCGACACAACAATAGACAAACCCATTGCAAGGGTAGCTGCAAACATCACATATGAACACGCCAAAAGGGTTATAAGGAGCCTTTGGCATGAAAACAAGGGTATGTTGTGGGTGACCTGGGTGGTCTTTAATTTCAGAAGGCAGTCGGGTGCACCATTCATGGAGTGCAAAGTTGCAATGATGCTCATCCTCATCGACACATGTGTAAAATGGCGAATCCATAATTGGTCTCACACATCCGTTACATATAAGTTCGACCTTTTTCATTGGGTCATGGCATGAAAGTGTTGAGGATGTTGGTTTCGTAGTATCCACAAGAATTAGTGGATGCTGATGACTAATGTGCGTTTGATTCACTTCATTAGTTTCTGACGTACTACACTCAATTTGTTTAGAAAATAAGTGTCTTATTAGGTTCATGGTTTGATCGGGAAACGGAAGATGAACAAGATCAGGATAGTCATCATCATTGAAGTTTTTAAGGAGTCTTCCCATACCTGATCAACCATTATTATAAAACTCAATCACTAAATTATAAAAAAAAAAAAAAAAAAAAACTCAAAAATGAAAGCAATTCATACACGAACAAAAGTGTCATATGGTGGAAACACCCAAAAGTGTCACAACAATTCAAAACTCATTTACTAAAGGAGCGCAGGTGTTTATACCTAGTCATTAGTGTTTACAGGATTCAAAGAGTGCGATATTTAATTTTGACTTTTTTTTTTGGTGACACAATATTCATTAAAAAAGTGAAACGTGGAGCTAGTAACCAATTTTCAACTCTCATTCACTCCTATATATTTACCGCACCAAGTTTTATTTCCACAACTATTCAAACTGAGTTAGTTAAATGAAACACCTATTACACTTTGTGGTTATTAAGTTACCGTAACTTTTTCTGTAAATGTTACCTGTGGTAACAGGTCTCTAGTAATATGAAACTTGAATGACTTAAATGAAAAAATTGTTCAAATTTAGTGCTGTTAAGTGGATCCGGCCAAAATCCAAACTTATTCGTCTTTCTTGCACTTTCTAAGAAGTTAAAGTAGAAAAAAGACATTTTACTACTCTTTAGCATGTGTGTCACTAGGGGTCTAAAAAAGCTAAAAGCCGACCCGACCCGACCCGAACCCGAACCCGAACCCGATTAAGCCTATTCGTGTCGGGTTACTCGGGTCAATGATTTTATTCGGTTTATTCGTGTCAACCCGAGTAACCCGAATACTAAATAGGGTCACGTATCGGGTTAAAACTGTTTGGCTAACTCGGGTTGGGGTCGACCCGACTGACCCATATAAGGTTATTTATTCATATTCGGGTAGACCCTATCCCGAATTGACCCGAACCAGATTAATCCAAATTTAAATAGGGTCGGGTTCGGGCATGTTATTTTTTAGCCTTGACACGAATTTGACCTGACCTGAATTGACCCGAACCCGACCAACCCGACCCGGTTAACACCCCTATAAGTGTCACTATGCATGCATTTATGCGGTGATAACGTCTAAATTTGATGTGTACAGTAGTAGTCTTACCGGGAGACATGAGGATGGACATGAACGGCTCGTGTCTAGCTGTTGCACAATCTAGATGCGCATAGTATCTGCACCTGTCGCATTTATAAATCCATAGTGACCCATTATATTCATCAAAAGGACGGTTGCATACCCTACACTTAGTCCACACTCTAGCTACAACATCTTCAATCACAAAGGAATAAGCAAGTGTGAGTGGGTGAGGATGAGAAAAAATATCATTTGTATATTGTTGGATTGACAAGTTTTTGGGTAGGAATGCACAATCACTGTGCAGTAACGGGAATGGGCAAGTAACACATTGATAAAAGAACCCTTTATGTTCCTTCCCACACGCATGACACTTGGATGAAATTTCTTCAACTAAACAAACAAGTGGGTGTAGGTGGCTAGGGTGATGAATGATGTTGGTTTTTAGATATCTCGTAGCACAATGCAAATCAATGTACAAATAACATTCAGGGCAATAATATAATAGCTCATGTCCCAATTGATGAAGAATAAGATTATGATGACGACGAGGACAAACGTGGGAAGGGTGTTGCAACGTTTCTGGAAGCTCTGCGCAGAATTTGTGGATCGAGTATTGACACTGATCACACTTGTAGTAATACCTATGAAACCAGTTGATTTCTTTGTCACACCGATCACATTGACATCGGAAGTCTTGCTTTGTGTAATCCAAGTCGTCACCGTCATCATCAACCTCATCTTCATCAGTTTCTTCTTCATTGTGTTTTATTTTCGACCACAATTCTATGAGACTCAACGGGTGTTCATGCTCAAACATTATGTATTGTTTTAAGATTTAAATGAGGGAAGAAGAAAGACACAAAGGACAAATGATTTAGGAAATGAAAAGACAAGGAGGAAGTATGTGAAACTGGAAATGGGTAAGCTATTATATATATACAACATCAAACTTTATAGAATCATTCCTTTCTTCATGTTGGAGTTTATAATATTCCTAAACTTTAAAAAAGACTGATTATATATTACAAGTTAAGTATCAATTCTTTGGATTTTAAATCATCCAATGTTATTACAAGTTAAGTATCAATTCTTTGGAAACAGGGGGATGTTCTTTTTTTCTTTTTTCATTTATCCTTGATTCAATTCTTTTTAGTTTTGTTCTTGCTTTTTCTCGTTTATACTTTTCCTAATACATAAGTTGATAAGTATTTCGTCTACACTACTAAACGTATCGTAAAATGATTCATATTTCGATTGATGCAACATGCAGGGTACTGCTATATAGAGTATAATTCTTTAGCATGCCAACACATTTTACCTGTTTTGTCTTAAGAACGTTTCTTGTTAAACTTGTGTGGTGACTCGTGAATGCTTTTATCTGTTAAATTATATCTAATTACATCACCAACCAATAGTTTGATTTTTCAAAAGTTGCTAATGAATTATTCGGAGCAATATATGATTTCGTTGTACTAAAAAAAGCCCTTCTTAATTGTTGATGAAAATACAATCCCAATACTAGAGTATTTTTAACGGATGTAGACATACATACTCATATTGGGTCACAAGCAACTACGAGTCTTATATGAGTGTTATTTTAAATAATTCCATGGCCATAATTGATTATATTATTCTACGATGTTAATATTCATTTCGAAAAGCTTGTTTAGTTGGTGCAATTTCATTTCCATCCGGGACTGAAGGCTGGATAAAGACTCACCAGCTTTCAACATTCAGTCATTTGCTCAGCAGAGTTGGTTCTGACAGTAATTTCAATGATGTTATTTTACAAGATGTAGCATAATTCTTCATACTTGAGCTATAGAGAAAAGTTTCAGTTACAAAGAGCTTGCATACTTCTTCATTAGAGGTTTTATTGAACGTGTACCAAGTTCAAAAAAGATATTTTTCAAACCTGATGAAAGGTTTTTCTTTAGTGTTTTTATATTGGTCTTGGGCGGGATTAAGAGTAGTGTAGTAGACAAACCAATGTGACAACACATGATAAGCATATTTTGTATGAGGCACCCTTTAAACTTTAATGCACTTATAACTGTGAAAGAATACTACTAGGAAATATGTATCTTGACTATTGTGCTCTTGTAAAAGGTCACGTCTGCGTATATTGAATACTCTTAACTACATTATAGCTAAGAGTAAAGGAGCCATGGCCACCAGCCCAAAAATGACGATGGCGCACTGTTACATGGGTGGACAGATGACAAGGTTTTTTTTTTTTTTTTTTTTTTTTTTTTTTTTTTTTTTTTTTTTTTTTAATGTGTGTTTGTGTGTGTATTGTAAATTTTTTTCTTGATTATATTTTTGTTTAAATAATTGAAAAAAAAAACCCCTATGGCACCACATTTTCTCTGGAGCCAACGGTAACGGTCAGAATGTGGTGTCATAGAATTTTTGGTGCCATAGAGAGTTTTGATGACGTGACAACACTTTTTGGCTATGGCACGAGCCCTACGACACCACTGTACCCGCTCTAATACTTCACTTTTATGAAAATGTCATAGTTTCATCTTAGAGATTATAATATTCTTAAATGTAATAAAATCGATAATAGTTTTAAGTAATTAAGTTAAGTATTAATGTTTTGGATTGTAAATCATCCAAGGTTATTATTATATTTAGATAGCGTTTGTTATTAAAAAGATACTTGTTTAAAGTCTATTAGTTCGACTCATTCAAATGCGGAAAGATATTTGGGTCATTAATTGGGTTTTTTTTGGTCAAAGGCTCAAATCTTTTACCCTACAAAATATGGAGGGTATGTCGTGCTATCTCTTAATATCTTTTAACTTTTTTTTCTTTTTCTTTTTTTCCTTTTACTTTTATACTTTTTTTTCCGTTTTGTATTATATATTTTATCGACTTTTCCTTAGTATTCATAATACGTTTAAAGATAATCGTCGTTATTTTTATTTTATTTTTCTCCTAAACGAAAAATATTAAAGATGATAATATGATGATGACGAAAATGCTCAAACACGATTCTTTCAGACAACAATAATATATAACTAGTTTGTGAATTCAAATTTTGACATGCGGATTTTGAGCATAAATTTGAAAATATTTTTTATTGTTAGAATTTACAATCTTAAGTATGTTATATATATATATATATATATATATATATATATATATATATATATATATATATATATATATATATATATATATTTTGGTTTAGTAGTTTGCTTGGTTTGTACAATATGTGAACATATTTTAGTTTATTATGTTCTTTTTGACAATAAATTTACGGATATCAAAAATTTCGTTTAGCTCGTGTTAGTTGGCTCGTGTCCGTTCGGGCTCGAGCCCGTTTGACCCGTGCCCGTTCGGGCTCGAGCCCATTTGGCCCATTGTCTGTTCGGGCTTGAATATTTGTATAATATGCTTTATTATTTGTATTAGTGAAATTTAATGCAGGAATTGTGTTTAAGTTGGTTGTACAATATGCTTGATAATTTATATTTCTTATGTTAGGGGTGTTTTAATAAGTGCATTAATTATATTTATTGACCAGTTAATTAATTGTATTTAATGTATATATAACGATTTATTTATTATATTAATGTTAGTATTAATTGTATGTTATAATTAAATATGATTGCAATTTCTATAAGTAGCATTGTTTGTTGTACTTATAGCTTTAGAAGTTGTATTGCTTAATTTTAAGTATTTCTATTAATAGTAGGCCTTCCTCCATTATAATATAGTATGATTTAGACATTTACACATCAGATTTAAATTCAGATGTACAAATTAGATTTAAATTCTGAGCTTTAAACAAACACCACCTTATTATTGGATGTGATTTTATAATTTAAATGATCTACATGTAATCTGATCCTTTACAAATAATAAGTGAAATTAATTATCACTATCTCTGCTAAACTATAAGGGTGGTGGCAAACCTTGCGGTTTGTTCCATTCGGCAAGGCATGCCGTTCGGCAACTATAAATGCCAGTCCCACGGTAAGCAAAAATCGGCAACCAAATCGGTATACTTTACCGAATCGGTATGGCTATTCCAAAAAAAAAATGAACGTTGCATATTAAATGCAATCGAACGTTAGGCAACACTCAAAAAAAAAAAAAAAAAAAAAAAAAAAAAAAAAATCACTTTCACATGTTTAATATACACACATTCATTTTAAATTTACCTACTTATTCCACTACTTCACACTTGCAACTATTTCTTTCATATAAAAAGAATAGATCAACAAAAATTAAAACGTGGTTCAAACTCATTCAAAGGTCGAGGACGGGGTCTCGATCACAACTACGTGGTGTTGAAGAAAAGGTTTTTTTACGAGCGATGAAGTTCTACAACGACCCGCATGATAACATAGCTGATCCGGCTATGCGAGAGATTACACTTGCAACAAAACGTGAGTATGCGATGAAATATGGATGGCCCTGCAATTTTTAGAAATAATTATTTTTTTCATAAGTATTATGTAATTTTCTATGAATTATTAATAAAATTTAATGTTTTTATTAAAGTGTTTAATAAAATTATGAAAATATATATATATATATATATATATATATATATATATATATATATATATATATATATATATATATATATATATATATATATATATATATATATATTTATGTTTTTATTAAATTGTCTTTATTAAATTGTTTTTATAAGTTGTGATCCTATAAAAGGACTCGATTTACTACAAATTCAAAAAGAATGAAAGGCATGACGCGTGCACTTTGGTAAGAACATACACTTGCAACACAAGACTAAAATATAAATAAAAAGAAAAATCAAAATAGATGAGTGATAAAATGATTAAAAATCATATAACAAATATTTTAAAATATGAGTCAATTTCATATCTTCTATTATTAAATTTTGAAATTTCACGTACATCTAAATAAGTTTTAAAATCATTGTTCATTATATATTGAATAATTACACTTTAAATATATATGAAATTAATCATTAAAATAAGTTGATATATGAAATTAATCTTTAAAATATTATTGATTGGAAATATTTAACAAAACAAAGTTAACTTTTTTTTCTTTTTTTTTTTTAACTACTCAAATATACATATAATGTTCTTTTCTTCCTTGTTAGGTTATCTTTTGATTATTTTATTTTTGTTTTGTTCTTGCTTTTCTATTTATACTTTACCTTTTACTTTAGCATTTTGTCGACACTTTAATGATTGGTATCATGGTTTGATATAAATTTCAAAGAGTAAAGATGGTTCTTGTGGTTTGTCAAAAGTTCCAATTTTCATCCTTGATAGTTTAAAGTTGTATGGACAGTCCCTATTTTTGCAAAGAATAACGATAGTTTTTTATTTATTTATTTATTTTAACTGGTGTTAAGTAGATTCTGTTATCATTTACACGTTAACCCTTTTGGCTAACGACTATTTGCATTGTTTATCCTTTTTAATAACGATCGTTTATAATTTAAAGTTTTATGTCCGTTCTATACGTTTTCGTATGTTTTATACGTTTTTGTCTGTTTTTATACGTTTTCATCCGTTTTTATACGTATCATCTGCTTTTATACGTTTTCGTCCGTTTTTATACACTTTCGTTCGTTTTTATACATTTTCACCATTTTTCATGCGTTTTCTTACGTTTTCATATGTTCTTGTCCGTTTTTATATGTTTTCGTCTGTTTTTATACGTTATCGTCCGTTTTTATACGTTTTGTACGTTTTTCTTACTTTTTATCCGTTTTCATATAAAAAGAATAGATCAACAAAAATTAAAACGTGGTTCAAACTCATTCAAAGGTCGAGGACGGGGTCTCGATCACAACTACGTGGTGTTGAAGAAAAGGTTTTTTTACGAGCGATGAAGTTCTACAACGACCCGCACGATAACATAGCTGATTCAGCTATGCGAGAGATTACACTTGCAACAAAACGTGAGTACGCGATGAAATATGGATGGCCTTGCAATTTTTAGAAATAATTATTTTTTTCATAAGTATTATGTAATTTTCTATGAATTATTAATAAAATTTAATGTTTTTATTAAAGTGTTTAATAAAATTATGAATATATATATATATATATATATATATATATATATATATATATATATATATATATATATATATATATATATATATATATATATATATTTATGTTTTTATTAAATTGTTTTTATAAGTTGTGATCCTATAAAAGGACTCGATTTACTACAAATTCAAAAAGAATGAAAGGCATGACGCGTGCACTTTGGTAAAAGCATACACTTGCAACACAAGACTAAAATATAAAAAAAAAGAAAAATCAAAATAGATGAGTGATAAAATGATTAAAAATCATATAACAAATATTTTAAAATATGAGTCAATTTCATATCTTCTATTATTAAATTTAGAAATTTCACGTACATCTAAATAAATTTTAAAATCATTGTTCATTATATATTGAATAATTACACTTTAAATATATACGAAATTAATCATTAAAATAAGTTGATATATGAAATTAATCCTTAAAATATTATTGATTGGAAAAATTTAACAAAAAAAAGTTAACTTTTTTTTTTTTTTTTTTTTTTAACTACTCAAATATACATATAATGTTCTTTTCTTCCTTGTTAGGTTATCTTTTGATTATTTTATTTTTGTTTTGTTCCTGCTTTTCTATTTATACTTTACCTTTTACTTTAGCATTTTGTCGACACTTTAATGATTGGTATCATGGTTTGATATAAATTTCAAAGAGTAAAGATGGTTCTTGTGGTTTATCAAAAGTTCCAATTTTCATCCTTGATAGTTTAAAGTTGTATGGACAGTCCTTATTTTTGCAAAGAATAACAGTAGTTTTTTATTTATTTATTTTTTAACTGGTGTTAAGTAGATTCTGTTATCATTTACACGTTAACCCTTTTGGCTAACGACTATGTGCATTGTTTATCCTTTTTAATAACGATCGTTTATAATTTAAAGTTTTATGTCTGTTCTATACGTTTTCGTATGTTTTATACGTTTTTGTCTGTTTTTATACGTTTTCATCCGTTTTTATACGTATCATCTGCTTTTATACGTTTTCGTCCGTTTTTATACACTTTCGTTCGTTTTTATACATTTTCACCATTTTTCATGCGTTTTCTTACGTTTTCATATGTTCTTGTCCGTTTTTATATGTTTTCGTCTGTTTTTATACGTTTTCGGCCGTTTTTATACGTTTTGTACGTTTTTCTTACTTTTTATCCGTTTTCTTACGTTTTCACAAGTTTTTTTTATCCGTTTTAATACGTTTTCATAAGTTTTCTTATGTTTTCTTACAATTTCTTACGTTTTTGTCCGTTTTTATACGTTTTATCTAATTTCTTACGTTTTCATCCGTTTTATATGTTTTCGTTCCTTTGTATACATTTTCGTCCATTTTTATACTTTTCATACTTTTTATCCGTTTTTATACATTTTCCGTTTTATACGTTTTGCCCATTTTTCTTACGTTTCATACGCATTTCTTGTGTTTTTATCCGTTTTCATACATTTTTATTTGTTTTTATACGTTCTCATCCGGTTTTATATGTTTTTTTTTAATGTTTTCAACCGTTTATGAAAACATAAAAAACTGGATGAAAATGTTTAAAATCGGATGAAAATGTAAGAAAACGTATTAAAACGTAAGATGGATAAAAACGGATGAAAACGAATAAAAACGGATGAAAACATATAAAAACGGATGAAAACGAATAAAAACGGATGAAAACATATAAAAACGAACGAAAACATATAAAAATGGATAAATGCGTATGAAACGTATAAAAGCATGTTAATACAAATAAATCGTAAAAACGTTTATTTATTCTTACGGTGTTTTTATGTTTTGTTGATAACAATCGTAAAATCATTTTAAGGAAATAAATAAATACGTAAGTTTTCAAGCCAATAGCTTTCTAACGCATTTGATTAAACAAATAAACTATCAAATATTTCTAGTTTACATAAAGTCAAAACCAATTTTATAAAACACTTATAATTAACATTTGTTAATTACATTTTTATAAAATACATAGTTAAACTAGTTAATAAACATGTAAGTAATATAGAATGGGTTATACATGATCCATAGCCAAAACCCATGACCCATAACCCATAACCCATAACCCATAACCCATAGCCCATATACATTACATCATGCATGACATCAAGATAGATAAAGTCTGTTGGGAATTACATTAACAGTTACCATGGCTAGTATGAAGAATACAACTGCTGAAGAATGCACTAGCAGTGGAAACTCATTACCACTGCTAGTACATATTATTACCACTGCTGTTAGGATAACTGTTAGGAAACTTGCATAGATAAATATAGAATAGATTTGATGTATATCTTATTCTATTATCATTATACTTATCTTGTAGAAGAGGACTCCTTGTGCTATAAAAGGAGGTCCTAGGTTAAGGTTAGACATACGTTTTTCTTTGAGCTTCAAGGTTGTAACCTTAGTGATACAAAGATCACTCGTATTATTATTCATAATAATATTGGAGCTAACAGTTTGATTCATACATTATTCTCATTCATATACAACTGTTTTCATTCACATACAAACTTCTAAGTATTACTAAGTAGATTCCGCATACTTAGTGGTATTATTCAAAGTATCATTCTAACACAAATCAAGGTGTTTAGATCCATCAAGTGGTATCAGAGCCAGGCTTTGATACTTTGATTTAGAAGACCCCAAGTACACTCAGAAGATTCAATGGAGACAGAGACCAGCCAGTCCAACATTGCTGCTAAGCTTAAGTTGAATGACTATGAGATGTGGAGGCTAATGATCGAACAATTCTTTATGGTGCAAGACTATGCACTTTGGGAGATCATTATGTTTGGCAATTCCTTTGAACCTGGTACTACCTCAGAAACAATTGATGGCAAGGTAGTACAAAAGATTAACACTGGACCAGTCACAAATGATGAAAGACTTCAGATGAAGAACGATCTGAAGGCTAGAGGCTTGCTGTTGATGACCCTTCCCAGAGATCAAATTCTAGCATTCAGCAAGTACAAGAATGCACAGGCCTTATTTGAGGAGATCTGCAATGTTTTTTGTGGTAACGATTACACCAAGAAGACACAGAAGACCTTGTTGAAACAGAATTATGAAAACTTTGGTTCAACAAGTAATGAATCTATTGACAACATCTTCACAAGGCTTCAAAAGATTGTTACTCAACTCACAGTGTTTGGAATTGAGGTGGAAAGGGAAGACCTCAATTTAAAGTTCTTAAGAAGTTTACCCTCTGAGTTTGATACAAATGTTGCTGTGTGGGAAGACAAGCCAGAACTGGAGACTATGAAGCTTAATGATTTGTACAATAACTTTAAAGTTATTGAACAGAGGTTGAAGAAGGCTGGCAAACTAAGTTCAGGATCAGGGAACTTAGCACTTATATCATCATCTGTTGATGATAGTTCAGATGAAGAAAGTGATAGTGATGATGATGATGCTAACATTGTTGTTTCCACTGGCAGTGGAGGAGTTTCCACTGCTAGTTCAAAAAGGCAGATTGTTGGTCTTGGAGATTCTACTTTTTATGCCTTTATTTCAAGTCAAATGAATGGTTCAATTCTGACACATGAAGACTTGGATCAAATTGATGAGGATGACATGGAAGAGATGGATATTAAATGGCAAGTTTCATTGCTAAGTTTAAAAGCAAAGAAGTTCTGGAAGAAGACTGGTAGGAAGATCATCATTAATGGCAATGAAACTGTAGGTTTTGATAAGAAGAAGGTGGAGTGCTACAATTGTCATAAGAAGGGGCACTTTGCCAGAGAATGCAGGAAACCAAAGAAGCCTGATAACAGGTCAACTTGGTATAAGCAGGACAAGAAGAAAGAGCCTACAACTGAAGAACCAAAGGTGCTTTTGGCCATTGATGGAGTGAGCTATGATTGGAGCTATATGGCTGAGGATGAAGAAGAAGGTTCAGAGTCTGCAATGATTGCTACTGAGCTTGCACTTATGGCTTTTTCTGACTCTGAGGTACAAATTAATAATGCTTGTTCTAAAACTTGTAAGGCTTTAAAATATTGTGAGAAAGTTAAAGAACAATATGATGAACAATTGCTAGAGTTAAATCAAACTAATTATAACCTAGCAAATCATAAAAGAGGTCTTGCTGTGTTAGAAGCACAATTAGAGCATTATAGAGCTAATGAATCTAAGTTCAATGATGATATTGCTATTTTAAAAAGAGACTTAGATTATAAGATAGCTGTGAATGAGGCTCTTAGGGAAGAGTTAGAGAAGGTTAAAAAGGCCAATGAAAATATACAGATAACTTGTAATACACTAGATCATCAATCTAAGTGCATTGACAAAATTTGGGAGGCCCAAGTTGTAAACAAAGCCAAATCAAGAGTAGGATATAAATCAGTTCCACCACCTTTAAGAGGTGTTCCATCACCTCCTGGTATTGACTTAGCACACTGTAACACCCCCAAATTTGGGATACGCAGCGGAATTAAAGCTGGGTGTTACTCGACGGCACAACAGTTATAATGATAGAAAACAATCTCTAATTGAGTTGTTTTAGAAATTTTATTATTCAAATATCAGAGTTTACAAAATGAGGTCCCAGTAGTTTTACAATTTGCTTAATACTTTTATCAAAGAATAATAAAATCTTAGCTTTCCTTCCGTATCCATGCTCTTCCATGCCATCCTTGTTTGTTATGGACATGAGATAAACATGCTAAAAAGTCAACACAACGGTTGAGTGAATTCACAGCTTTTGTAAATAAGTAATAGTTTGAACACAAGTCAAATCGTTATAAAACATCGTATTGCAGTGTAGCATATTGCACTAAGTCTCATGACACGCAAACCTTAACAACGTGTGGACATTATAGTAATGAGCTATAATGTAAAGTTACCGACATTATAATAATAATGTAGGTAATAATGCCCTCGAGCAGGAGCTTGCCAACTTCCCGGTTTTACTTCAAATATAGTACATTTGGTTACCTATCCGGATAACACAAATGGGGACGTCAATTCCAATAGATCTATTCACTATATTCGCGTTCACTCGCAAGTGATTAATGGCTCATGATATGAGGGTCTTTTAGTGGCAACACAGCTAACTTAGGCAATACCAGATCAGGATAGCATACAGAAAAATACTTGTGTTCGGTTTGTAGCATGTATCTCCCCACAAGTTTGAAAAACAGTATAAAAATGTAAAAGTGGGACTATGAACTCACCTGGGCAGTCTGGATGGAAAACAAAGTTAAATGAAGTTGATAAACATCTCCGGCTTGAAACCTGATTTATTAGGTCAAGTTCTCAGTAATTGTTTCTGATTATATTAGTTTTTAAATGTTCGTTTCGTTTTAGTTTAATGGTTAAATATTTTATTGAACCAATATGTAGTTTCAAAAGTATTATTTTATTATATTTTCTTATCTGTAAGATTTGATTCTGTCCATTCGTTAAATGGATACTCGTTTGTTAGTTACGGTACAAAACGTATATTAAGTTTAAATAAAACTTAATAATAAATAATAATAATAATAATAATAATAATAATAATAATAATAATAATAATAATAATAATAATAATAATAATAATAATAATAATTAGGTTTTATAATATTTTCATTTTAGACCCTCAAGTTTCTAAAGTTGACAAATTTTACCCTCGAACTATATAAAAATGGCAACTTTTACCCTTGAACTTTGGTCAATTGACACTTTCTACCCTTAACCTTAAGTTTATTTTATTTCTAGTCCAAAATATAAAATTATTTATAGTTTTAACAATATATACCCCTCATGCAAATATAACATACACCCGATGTCCTTTTTCAATAAAAACGCGTTTTTAGCCACGAAAATAAATCCAACTTTCTAAGACTCCTTTATATAAGTTTAAAATAGGTTTATAAATACTTTTCATCAGCTTATCTACTTATAATGTTAGCTTATTTGTTCTAAATAATCAAAATAAAAGTTTATAAAACAGATTTTTCGACCAAAAGTGAGCTTAATTATACACGAGACATGAAGAGGTTTCTACTACGTTATTGTTCCTTTTAGTAGTCTACTAGGAGGTCTTCTTATAGGTTCAAACTAGAGGTTCTAACGTATTACGGTTTGCTCACAACGAGTCATCAAAGTAGAGCGTGTAGAATAGTTTTTATGAAATAAAAACTAAGTATAAAAGGTTGGTTTTTCATGCTTGCGACTCCCTACTTGGTACGAAATAAAAACGAGGCTACTCCATCTTATTCCTATGTTTTTGATTCTTGTAAAATGTTATGGCCTGAATCGAACCCACGACTTCAAAATAGAAACTCGCGACCCATGGTTTAACTCGACACAGAAAATACCAAATTTTACATGCCCCGTTCTCCCTTGTTTCTCAATGAAAATGGCTGATTCTTTTTCCTATGTTTAGACCTTCTAGTGTACTTTAACCATGTCGAAAACTAGAGTTTTAGAACCATGTTTGATACACGGAATTTGGGTCTAAAACTCCATGTCTGCTGCTGCCTTTGTTTTTACATCTGTTCTGAAATTAATTAAAAGCACCATTTATTATGCGTTTTCATGACTCGAAGTCTAAAGAGTTTTTGAAGAAAACGACGATCCGGACAACTTTCATGTTTTAAGTTTTTGACGAAACGGACCAGAAAGGCCTCGTTTTGCGTGATTCTGCCTGCTGTAACAGTAGGTAATTTAGTTTTTATATAACTTCAAATCGACATAACTTTTGACTCGTTTACTCGTTTTGGGTGATTCAAAAGCCTATATTCTAGTTTTTATTTCTCCTATATGATTGTTAAGTTTATATATGCTCACAAAATTATCTATCATCAATATTAGGATCCTAGTTTAGTATATATGTCGAAAACATTTTATTTAAGGGTTTTGTTTGGTCTAATGACTCGCAAGCATAAAAACATGACATGTACATCTTATGGCCAGGTCTTGGGGGAAAATTGAAGTGTGCTAGGGGATGATTGAAAAGGCTAAAGGGTTGGTCCTAAAGCTCTTGGCTTGTAGTTGAAAAATAACTCTTCAAAGGGAGTGTTTGGGACTGTTTGGGAGACAAGAACAGACAGAAGAAAAACATGTTTTAACCTTGTAACTATTTGTGGCTCATTCCTAAGACTTATGTAATGCTTATTTAACTTGTTTAAGAGTCTCATAAAGTAGCTTAAGGTTTAGTAAAAGTTACACCACAAAAGAATATGTTTGTTTACTGTTAACATCATAAAGATATTGGAAACATGGTTTTTGATTTATGTTATTATTAGGACTTATCTAATATAATGTTTATGTGCATTTAGAGTTTACAAAAGTGATTGAAAAGGACTAGAATACTTACTTGCTCAAAATTCGATTATGGAGAGTTTTTGAACAGGTGACTTGGAGGTTGGAAACTAGACTTTCTCCTCCTCCTAGACTTCTCTAAATTCTCTTTTGACTTCTACTAAGGCTTCAAGATCAGTAGTTATGTGAGTGTGAGACTGTTTGGTGTATGTCGAGTGAGGTGTGAGTGAGAAATGAAGAGGGTGGTCGATTTATATAGGGAAGGAACTTAGGGTTTCTAAGAGGGTTCTAGGTCACCATGTTGTAAAGGAGGGGACAAGGTGATGTGTTCCCTTGGAGGTGTTAAGAAGAGTAGGTGAATTTTGTGGTGTTGCATGGTATTACGCATGGTAAAATGAAGTTACCATGTGCTTGGCTTGAGATATTTGACCTATGTGTTGAAAATATAGTAGACATGGTGATGTGTTGCTTGAAGTTTGTAAGATCCAGGTGTGTTTGTAAGATGGTTCGAATGATGTATCTTTTTAGATCCACAAATTGGCTTGACACATTTGACTAAAGTTGAAGATCTGGAAGGTTTGATGGTGTGGCTCAATATGAGCCTAGAAGTGTTTAGTGAGGCTTTATAGAAAGCTAGCCTAATGAAGGTGTAGGTTGTGCAGCTGTGGTGTCGATGCTAGAAAAGAGAAGGGAAGTTTATTGGGTTTGTAGTCTTCGATACATACAGAAAGGAAAGTTATTTGAAGTGTGGAGTTTGTGTGTGTATGTACGTAGGGAGTTTGAGAAGCTTTTATAAACTAATTTGCATGGGACATAGTGATGTGTAGAATTGTTAGTTACTTATATCAAGTGGTTTTAGAATGAAACACATAGAGATAACGGGACATAACGATGTGTAAGTATTCTTAATCACTTATATTTGAATGGATTAGGTAGGAGCACATCAATTAGCAACTCTTTTTATATATAAGGCTTGAATTTATATCATGTTGCTACATGTTTTTAGTTTACTTGCATGACACAAAATGAGACACATATGATATTTTGAATTTGTCATGTTGGTTGAGTAGGAGACATATATATTTAAGGGAAAACGTGTGGTGGTATTAGGACACAAAGAGTGAATGAATTACACACTACACTTTTCTTTCTTGAGTGATTAATAAGTATACACGTTATTATATAAGCATATGGCTCATGCATGCACAATATGATTCTCAAGTGGCATAATAAATTTTTATGCAATTTAAATGATGTGTTGTATACCAGATTGACTTGAATTGTTTACTATGTTTTTATTCCAAGAATTGTCTACCGTGTGTATGCATTTGGTTGACATGTTTCATATGTGAAAGATATTATTGATTTAAGTTTTGTAGGGTTGTAGTTTTGAACTTGGTAATTATTATCGTTAAGTCCTTAATTCACGGAATTTAGAAACAGGTGACGTAAAAATATAGAATTTATAAAAATGTTAAGAGTTATTAACATACTTAATTTTTTATTTAAAATGAATCGTTTATTTGTCGGAGTGTTTAAACGTTATTTAAACTAAAGACTTATAGTAATAATAAATAGAAGTTAATAGGTAATTTAATAACCGAAAAAGTTTCGTTAAACTCTAAATGGCTAACGTTTAGTTTGAACGTTTAATAATTATATATTAACAAAAAAATCGTAAAGTGGTAAATAAAAGTTGAAAACTGTGATACTTGACATAAATATGAACTCGTTTATTTATAATATAAGTTACGTCATATTAATTATTTGTTATGATTAGTTTAACCGATAGCTTTTAAATAAAAAAAAAAAAAAATTAGACTTGAAAAATGATTAAATATTAGTTTAGTTTAAGTGGAAATTTACCGGTGGTTACAGTCTCACCCCCTTAACGGAATCTCGTCCCGAGATTCAGCCTATGTTAGGTGTTTCGAAATGATAAGGACGAAATGTTTAATTTATGAAAACTTATTATTTAAATTTACATGTGCAAATATCATTCCAAAGGTCGTATAAACTTAAGAAAATTTATTTTAAATGAAGATTGTTATTTATAAAAATTTATCCTGTTTCAGTAATTATCCTTGAAAATATCCTGATTTCAAATTTTTCGTTTTGTAAAAATCAAATTTTTGACATCGAAAAACTGTCTTTTAAATAAGAAAATTTCGAATGAAATCTTGATGAATGTAAAGAAATTTTTTTTAAACTTTCGTAGATGATGAATCCGTTTGTTCCTTAGTAAAAATTTTTAAAATTTTCAAACGTTCATGAACAGTAACTCCTAACGGCTAGTGAACAGTAATTTCCAACGATCGTGAACAGTGACCCAACGGTCGTGAATAGTGTTCTAACGGCTAGTTTTTTTTTTACCCCATTTCAATCCTCATTCTTCCATACTAATCTCTCCACCTATATTCATAAAAATGCCGCATTTTATTACCATCATTGCGATCATGTGTGTTGTTATTACATCTATCTACATGACCTACGTTCCAGAAGGAGATTATGCATTCTTGGCCGGGATTTTAGCATTTCTCATACCACTCTTGGTTCTAGCAATTGTTATCGATGAGGGTTGGAAGTAATAGACAGTATCGTGGTAGGAGCGTTGAAATAAAATTTCTATGTAATCTTTAGTGAATGTGTAATAAGATTTGGTTTTTTTTTTTTTTTTTTTTTTTTTTTTTTTTTTTTAATGTATAAAACCATATTTTACGTTGATAATTTGTTTATTGTACAAAATATTCAAGATGTTATATCTGGTCGTAGTTCTTGTTCTTGTAGGTGTAGTTGTGTTTTTTTTTTATTAGATTGATGGATCAACTAATTGGCGATTATATTCCTTATTTGGTGGTTTTTGTAACCTTAGTATTACCGATGCTAATTTATATCGTTATGTATTAATATTCATGGGTTCTAATGAAATTTTATGTTATTTGTGTTTTATGAATTTTAGTGATCCTCGGATTTTATACTCATGTTAGTTCAGATACAAATAAGCCAACTTATTTATAATTCATTATTTACATAGCGAGGCGTCCCAAAACAATGTAAATAAAGAAATATAAACTTATGGTTCGGTGATTCATAATTTCTTTATTTAAATAAAAAGGCGTCCCAATTCCTTTAAATAAAGACATTGCAAATCATCCTACTTAAGAATTTCTGACTTAACAGTCGTAATTAATCGATGAATTAAGTATTCTGGGAGTACGGAGAGAGTATTTATACCCATTTTTGGATATGAGAGTAGGGTAATCAAGGTGAGTTGACATAGTTTTTAAAATAGTGGAGAGTATATTTTTAACGTAAATAGGATAACAATTGTGGAAACCACAATGTCTTAGGAAAGTTTTGTAAATTTATGAAAATATTGAAGTAGATACATGCTCAGGGAGATAGGATTAAAACGTAATGCCTTAGAATAGGCATCTGCAGTTATGTTTTGTATAAAGTGGTCAGAAGTATATCATAAATGTATATACCAGTTTATTAAAGTTTTTGAGTAACATAATTACCTGAAAGTCACATAATCATCCGGAGGCTGGAAGGCATGAACAACGAAAGGCTATAAAACATTTTGGTGAAAAACTGGTTATAGTTCGGATCTCAATTAGACCCGTTTCTCTATAACTATAGCTCTGATACCAATCTGTAACACCCCCAAATTTGGGATACGCAGCGGAATTAAAGCTGGGTGTTACTCGACGGCACAACAGTTATAATGATAGAAAACAATCTCTAATTGAGTTGTTTTAGAAATTTTATTATTCAAATATCAGAGTTTACAAAATGAGGTCCCAGTAGTTTTACAATTTGCTTAATACTTTTATCAAAGAATAATAAAATCTTAGCCTTCCTTCCGTATCCATGCTCTTCCATGCCATCCTTGTTTGTTATGGACCTGAGATAAACATGCTAAAAAGTCAACACAACGGTTGAGTGAATTCACAGCTTTTGTAAATAAGTAATAGTTTGAACACAAGTCAAATCGTTATAAAACATCGTATTGCAGTGTAGCATATTGCACTAAGTCTCATGACACGCAAACCTTAACAACGTGTGGACATTATAGTAATGAGCTATAATGTAAAGTTACCGACATTATAATAATAATGTAGGTAATAATGCCCTCGAGCAGGAGCTTGCCAACTTCCCGGTTTTACTTCAAATATAGTACATTTGGTTACCTATCCGGCTAACACAAATGGGGACGTCAATTCCAATAGATCTATTCACTATATTCGCGTTCACTCGCAAGTGATTAATGGCTCATGATATGAGGGTCTTTTAGTGGCAACACAGCTAACTTAGGCAATACCAGATCAGGATAGCATACAGAAAAATACTTGTGTTCGGTTTGTAGCATGTATCTCCCCACAAGTTTGAAAAACAGTATAAAAATGTAAAAGTGGGACTATGAACTCACCTGGGCAGTCTGGATGGAAAACAAAGTTAAATGAAGTTGATAAACATCTCCGGCTTGAAACCTGATTTATTAGGTCAAGTTCTCAGTAATTGTTTCTGATTATATTAGTTTTTAAATGTTCGTTTCGTTTTAGTTTAATGGTTAAATATTTTATTGAACCAATATGTAGTTTCAAAAGTATTATTTTATTATATTTTCTTATCTGTAAGATTTGATTCTGTCCGTTCGTTAAATGGATACTCGTTTGTTAGTTACGGTACAAAACGTATATTAAGTTTAAATAAAACTTAATAATAAATAATAATAATAATAATAATAATAATAATAATAATAATAATAATAATAAGGTTTTATAATATTTTCATTTTAGGCCCTCAAGTTTCTAAAGTTGACAAATTTTACCCTCGAACTATATAAAAATGGCAACTTTTACCCTTGAACTTTGGTCAATTGACACTTTCTACCCTTAACCTTAAGTTTATTTTATTTCTAGTCCAAAATATAAAATTATTTATAGTTTTGACAATATATACCCCTCATGCAAATATAACATACACCCGATGTCCTTTTTCAATAAAAACGCGTTTTTAGCCACGAAAATAAATCCAACTTTCTAAGACTCCTTTATATAAGTTTAAAATAGGTTTATAAATACTTTTCATCAGCTTATCTACTTATAATGTTAGCTTATTTGTTCTAAATAATCAAAATAAAAGTTTATAAAACAGATTTTTCGACCAAAAGTGAGCTTAATTATACACGAGACATGAAGAGGTTTCTACTACGTTATTGTTCCTTTTAGTAGTCTACTAGGAGGTCTTCTTATAGGTTCAAACTAGAGGTTCTAACGTATTACGGTTTGCTCACAACGAGTCATCAAAGTAGAGCGTGTAGAATAGTTTCTATGAAATAAAAACTAAGTATAAAAGGTTGGTTTTTCATGCTTGCGACTCCCTACTTGGTACGAAATAAAAACGAGGCTACTCCATCTTATTCCTATGTTTTTGATTCTTGTAAAATGTTATGGCCTGAATCGAACCCACGACTTCAAAATAGAAACTCGCGACCCATGGTTTAACTTGACACAGAAAATACCAAATTTTACATGCCCCGTTCTCCCTTGTTTCTCAATGAAAATGGCTGATTCTTTTTCCTATGTTTAGACCTTCTAGTGTACTTTAACCATGTCGAAAACTAGAGTTTTAGAACCATGTTTGATACACGGAATTTGGGTCTAAAACTCCATGTCTGCTGCTGCCTTTGTTTTTACATCTGTTCTGAAATTAATTAAAAGCACCATTTATTATGCGTTTTCATGACTCGAAGTCTAAAGAGTTTTTGAAGAAAACGACGATCCGGACAACTTTCATGTTTTAAGTTTTTGACAAAACGGACGAGAAAGGCCTCGTTTTGCGTGATTCTGCCTGCTGTAACAGTAGGTAATTTAGTTTTTATATAACTTCAAATCGACATAACTTTTGACTCGTTTACTCGTTTTGGGTGATTCAAAAGCCTATATTCTAGTTTTTATTTCTCCTATATGATTGTTAAGTTTATATATGCTCACAAAATTATCTATCATCAATATTAGGATCCTAGTTTAGTATATATGTCGAAAACATTTTATTTAAGGGTTTTGTTTGGTCTAATGACTCGCAAGCATAAAAACATGACATGTACATCTTATGGCCAGGTCTTGGGGGAAAATTGAAGTGTGCTAGGGGATGATTGAAAAGGCTAAAGGGTTGGTCCTAAAGCTCTTGGCTTGTAGTTGAAAAATAACTCTTCAAAGGGAGTGTTTGGGACTGTTTGGGAGACAAGAACAGACAGAAGAAAAACATGTTTTAACCTTGTAACTATTTGTGGCTCATTCCTAAGACTTATGTAATGCTTATTTAACTTGTTTAAGAGTCTCATAAAGTAGCTTAAGGTTTAGTAAAAGTTACACCACAAAAGAATATGTTTGTTTACTGTTAACATCATAAAGATATTGGAAACATGGTTTTTGATTTATGTTATTATTAGGACTTATCTAATATAATGTTTATGTGCATTTAGAGTTTACAAAAGTGATTGAAAAGGACTAGAATACTTACTTGCTCAAAATTCGATTATGGAGAGTTTTTGAACAGGTGACTTGGAGGTTGGAAACTAGACTTTCTCCTCCTCCTAGACTTCTCTAAATTCTCTTTTGACTTCTACTAAGGCTTCAAGATCAGTAGTTATGTGAGTGTGAGACTGTTTGGTGTATGTCGAGTGAGGTGTGAGTGAGAAATGAAGAGGGTGGTCGATTTATATAGGGAAGGAACTTAGGGTTTCTAAGAGGGTTCTAGGTCACCATGTTGTAAAGGAGGGGACAAGGTGATGTGTTCCCTTGGAGGTGTTAAGAAGAGTAGGTGAATTTTGTGGTGTTGCATGGTATTACGCATGGTAAAATGAAGTTACCATGTGCTTGGCTTGAGATATTTGACCTATGTGTTGAAAATATAGTAGACATGGTGATGTGTTGCTTGAAGTTTGTAAGATCCAGGTGTGTTTGTAAGATGGTTCGAATGATGTATCTTTTTAGATCCACAAATTGGCTTGACACATTTGACTAAAGTTGAAGATCTGGAAGGTTTGATGGTGTGGCTCAATATGAGCCTAGAAGTGTTTAGTGAGGCTTTATAGAAAGCTAGCCTAATGAAGGTGTAGGTTGTGCAGCTGTGGTGTCGATGCTAGAAAAGAGAAGGGAAGTTTATTGGGTTTGTAGTCTTCGATACATACAGAAAGGAAAGTTATTTGAAGTGTGGAGTTTGTGTGTGTATGTACGTAGGGAGTTTGAGAAGCTTTTATAAACTAATTTGCATGGGACATAGTGATGTGTAGAATTGTTAGTTACTTATATCAAGTGGTTTTAGAATGAAACACATAGAGATAACGGGACATAACGATGTGTAAGTATTCTTAATCACTTATATTTGAATGGATTAGGTAGGAGCACATCAATTAGCAACTCTTTTTATATATAAGGCTTGAATTTATATCATGTTGCTACATGTTTTTAGTTTACTTGCATGACACAAAATGAGACACATATGATATTTTGAATTTGTCATGTTGGTTGAGTAGGAGACATATATATTTAAGGGAAAACGTGTGGTGGTATTAGGACACAAAGAGTGAATGAATTACACACTACACTTTTCTTTCTTGAGTGATTAATAAGTATACACGTTATTATATAAGCATATGGCTCATGCATGCACAATATGATTCTCAAGTGGCATAATAAATTTTTATGCAATTTAAATGATGTGTTGTATACCAGATTGACTTGAATTGTTTACTATGTTTTTATTCCAAGAATTGTCTACCGTGTGTATGCATTTGGTTGACATGTTTCATATGTGAAAGATATTATTGATTTAAGTTTTGTAGGGTTGTAGTTTTGAACTTGGTAATTATTATCGTTAAGTCCTTAATTCACGGAATTTAGAAACAGGTGACGTAAAAATATAGAATTTATAAAAATGTTAAGAGTTATTAACATACTTAATTTTTTATTTAAAATGAATCGTTTATTTGTCGGAGTGTTTAAACGTTATTTAAACTAAAGACTTATAGTAATAATAAATAGAAGTTAATAGGTAATTTAATAACCGAAAAAGTTTCGTTAAACTCTAAATGGCTAACGTTTAGTTTGAACGTTTAATAATTATATATTAACAAAAAAATCGTAAAGTGGTAAATAAAAGTTGAAAACTGTGATACTTGACATAAATATGAACTCGTTTATTTATAATATAAGTTACGTCATATTAATTATTTGTTATGATTAGTTTAACCGATAGCTTTTAAATAAAAAAAAAAAATTAGACTTGAAAAATGATTAAATATTAGTTTAGTTTAAGTGGAAATTTACCGGTGGTTACACACACACTGGGTTAGAAGAGTTCCAGGAACCAACAATGACCTATGGCCCAAAATTTGTTAAAGAAGTTGCTATTGAAAGGGTTCAGGTCGAGGTCGATACATTTGATAGTGCTAGTGACTCATCTCTTAAAGATGAAAGTATGAATGTTGAGTCTAAAACTAGTGTTCCTGAGAGTGTTCAAGTGGAAGTTAAAAAGAGTATTCCTGAAGTTGTCAAAGAGAAGCCTAGGACACAAGCTAATAATACTAGGCCCACTACTAGATATGCTGAGATGCAAAGAAGTAGGTCAAAAACTCCTAGAGGGAACAAAAGGAGTTGGAATTATGTCAAATCTAGACAATTTGGTAGTGACTTTGTGTTTAACAACAAACCTTGTTACATATGTGGTAGTTTTGAACATCTTCATTATAATTGTAACTATCACATGGGTAGAAGGGAAGTGTTTAGGAATACCAGGGTGAATGGGAACAATGCTAATAATATTACTCACCCAAATCCACTAAACAAGATGATTCCCAGGTCTGTTTTGCTTAACTCTGACATTAAATCTATTTCCACTGCTAAACCAGCAGTTGCCACTGCCAGAAATATAAACAGAGTTTACCCTAATGTAACTCCCGCTATTTTTCCTTATGAACATTATGTACTAATCAAAGCCTAATATATCATTTCGCTATTTTATAACACTTATGACAACAATAACCGTCTTATTCGACGAGTAGACTAAATTACAAATAAACACAACGTGAATTGTGATCACCCATATCATTTGAACGATGCTCACACACATTCTACGATAGTCCAAAATCGCTAAAATATTTAACTTTTGTCACTTACAATATCACGTGACGATACTTCGCTAAACCACTATAGACCAACTCCCGAACTCTCGAAAATAACTCACGTATATATACAATCAAAAATTACTAAACCTAATTAAACTAACCTAACCGGGCCCTAAATCCACCACCTCAGCCCATCACCGAAGCCTACTCAACAAGCCTATGGGCTCAACCTATCTCCCTCGGCCCATTTATCAAACCTGGCCCAAACTAAACCTTAGTTTCCTTCGTTTTTCTCTTCTGTTTTGGGAACCGACGAGTAACGAACACAACCAAAACAACTCCCAAACATTTCGATACCTTGCAAATAACATGACAACATTATTACATATCTTGGTCTACCCCGCACCTAAGAATAACTAACGATGATTTATTCTCTTCACCTTGTACGAATGCTACACTAAAACTCCTTAAAGCTGAGCATACGAACCACTCGATACAATAGAAATCAACACGCTCACAATTTCAGTCCTACTAGCTCTTTTCGATTAAACGTGACTTCGGACATCCTTAAATCACGACTAGATTAACTTAAAAATCACTAAGCTCGAATGACACATGAACAAATTAAAAGATACCGAACTACACATATTTACTTTCCTTTTTTTTACCAACGAGTGAATAAAAACTCCCCAAAAGACACGCCCCTTGTTTTGGGCTGACGAGAGGTCAAGTGGTGGAAGAAAATAGTTCTCCTAGCAGTGAATGCATCCTGCCAGCCACAATAACATGTTGGAAAATAATTCACATATAATACTATATATACGTACTCCACCCTTTCGGTTCATGCACCACCTTCTATTACACGTGCAAAGGCCTCCTAAAACTCCCTGCACTTACACGATCTTCTACTGCTCGACCTGGGTTAAACCCTCCTCACTGTGGAGACTATTCGAAGTAGCTCGAGACCACTCTTGTCCACCACGACTAGCGTTCGAACCAGACAAGTGAAGGCTGCTTCGTTCCCCTCCTCCTCCACTCGACATCTCACCACCTTTAAGGTGTAGTAAGCATCCTAAAATACCTACAATTTCTAAAACTTCATACATGCATACAATATCACAATCATCTCGTGTTCATGATACATATATACGTACGACATATACACCTAGGCACATAGCGTGACATGCCACCTTTTTGGAGGGCTTTGGAGTCACGTTATGCTTAAATACAAGTTTGTTTACATCCCATGCATCCTAGGTCTTAATATCTTACTCAACATACTATTAGTCACGAAAAAGTAATAGAAACGTTATAATTTCATACGAACATGCATATATAAGGTTGTACCGAGACACGCCACCTTTATGGAAGGCATAGGAGTCTCGTTATACATCATTTACATCCTTGTTCACGTTACATGCATCATATGACTCGCCATTAACGATTGCTTAACTCATGCACACGACCAGATTCAAAAAAAAAAAAAAAAAGAAAAATGTAAAAATTTGTTATTTCATGTGAGTAATTCGACCAACGTAGCTAGAAAACACCTCGGTAACTCGAAATCTAAATTAACGAGAACATCATATTATTGCTCAACTCCGTAGACCACCCAGCGAACTATTAGTTTCGTGTTTTAAGTTCACAAAAATAATAACTCCTCGACACCCTAAATTGGCCAAAACGTTTGCTAAAACTCGATAGTTATAAGGTATGGAAAAATAAGCCGAGTGGGCTTATAAGCCCATTTAGCTAAAATAAGCCATTCTGATCGAATAAGCTGCACAAATAAGTTTTCTAGGATGGAAATAAACTTCGGATAAATTTTCATAAATACCCTAACGATTATTGTGAAAAAGGACTAAAAATGTAACGCGTCGTCACTTATAGGGACTAAATATGTAAAACTGTGAAAACATGGGTCAAAACTGTAAAAACAGAAACTATAGGACCAAAAATGCTAAAATAATAAATTCCAAACTTATATGGTATATTGGGACAAGTAGAGGACCATTAAAGAAAATATTATATAACGAGGACCAACGGTGCAACGCTAACGCCGTTAGCATAAAGAGTTGAAAACTGACGAAGGACTTGGACCAAGGACTACATTCAAGACTTTCACATTTATTTTTCCGACCTTTACATCATAGCATTCTTGCATTTCGATATTCATTTCATTTTTCTTATACATACATATATATAAACTTATATTGCATCAATATATATATAATTGCACATCATTCTAAATTTCAATCACGTCATTTAAACTCCGTGTTTATTTAACGTCACACAAATAATCATTTCATTCTTAAAATACTTCGCGATGATCACAATTGAACTATCAAAACACTAAAACTTATCGTACTATCTAGGTTGTGTGTTGGAGCCGTTCCTTGACCGTAACTGAAATCTTTACCACTACCACTGTACTACTAAGGTGAGTTCATAGTCCCACTTTTACTATGTTTTCAAATCCCGTGGGGAGATACATGCTACTAAACTGAACACAAGTATTTTTCTTGTATGCTATCCGGATATTATATTGCCTAAGTTACCATTTGTCAAAAAGTCCCTCATATCATGAACCATTAATCGCTTGCGAGTGAACGCGAATTCGGTGAATAGATCTATTGGCAGTTGACGCCCCATTTGAGTTGCTGGGTAAGTAACCAAATGCACTTTATTCGAATTGACTAAGGAGCCTGACAAACTCCTGTTACACGAGGGCTTATTCACCTACACCACTTCATGGTGTGGGATTATTTACATTACACCCGATGTTAAGGTTTGCGTGTCATGAGACTTAGGGCAATATATACATATTACACTGCGATGCTACCGTTTTACTACTATTTGTCTTGTGTTCAACTATTACAACTTAAACACTATGGATTCACTCAACATTCATGTTGACCTTTTTAGCATGTTTATCTCAGGTAACTGATGCGGACAAATCGGGCACGGAATTTGGCAAATGACCCCACTCATGGACCATGTTTAATAAAGTTATCATTTGTTTTTATCAGAAACTATTTTAATTGTAATTCTGAATTTATCGTAAAACTTCCTTATGTCATGTTATGTTAAATTCATGAAATGATAACTGAATTTTTATAAAAACGTCTCTTTCGAGTCGTTTTCTATGGTTATGACAATGACCCGAGAAGTAATACCCCAATTAGTCTTCCGCTGCTTACTTACAAAATTGGGGGTGTTACAGATTGGTATCAGAGCCATAATTATAGAGAACCGAGTGTATTTTCAAAACACTGGACTATAATCGTACTATGAAAATGTACCATTTAAACTTGATACCTAATGCCCTCCGTGCCAATACTTTGCCAACATTTTTCCCATTGAATTCTACTTAACAGATGACGCATAACTAGTAGACGTCATGGTGAATTAAAATGATTATTATATCAATAACCTATACTTATGTTATTATATTCGGGATTGTTACAATATCATGTCTTCAGATTCCTACCCCACTGTCCCACAATTTGACTCACAAATCGAGGAGGTCACCTCCCCCGCTACCATACTAGCATCACTGATGACCCCGACTCCGGATTCGCCAATGGCTGTGTCTGAAGAGACTGAACCATTCGAGGAGGATGAGGTCGCCACCACTCCAGTGATTTCACCAGCCGTTCTGACCCCCCTGCGTGCTTCAGACCCGGAGACAGATAATGACTCATCTGACTTAGAATCTTTCAACTTTCTCTCACAATTAGCACCACCTCCTCAACTTGCACCGGTTGAACGACGAGGCTCCGCTACGATCTACTATACACGAAGACGGGTACGAGCACCCCCAGCTCCCATTCACCCACCACCAGCACCACCATCGTCACCTACGTCCCCTATATCACCTCTATAGATAATGTCGCAAGCATCACCCCTACCATCTAGACGTCTCTTACCACCGCCCACTGTCTTCTACCAGCAGACCACCACGGTCCCATTATCACCTCCTACTCGACCATTACGTGCCCGCAGTAACCCATTACCACTCAGCAATGGAGTGCATTTCTCAACCCCCTCACTATCAGATTCTCACATTGAGAATACGACCGAGGATGTTTGGGTCAGACCCCGCGGAAGGCACGAAGGTCACATTGATGAGATCGCGGGTTTTAATAACGAGATTTCCCTCGAGCGTATCATGAGCATTGAAGGGGAAGTGGGAAACCTAGTGATGGGACGGATAGCTATGGACGAGGTCTTCAACCTGATGGGTACTCAGTTGCAGGGAACTCTCGAGGTTATTTCCGAGTTGGAGGGGAAACTTGAGAACGAGAGGCAGGAGGTACGAGACCTGAGGGACATTGCCGCAATGATGCAAGACATAAATGAGCGACAGGCTGATGAACTCGTTACAACCAACACCCGCATTTTGACGCTCGAGCGCAGGTTAGAAGAATCCCAAGCCAGGGAGAGAGACAAAGACCAGAGGGTGGAGGAATTGGTCGAGATAGTCCGAAGCCTCCAACGCAAATTGGAAGACTCGCCAGGCCACTCATAGAGTATTGATGTATTTGTAGCTTGGACATCCTAACTTGCTACGTGTAGCAATAATAAAAGATCTTGTAATAAGTTGTTTTGTAAACACTTTGACAAGTTATTATTAGTTATGATCGCTATAAGTTAATATTAATGTATGATGCTTTGGCTTGTTCATGTGCGTATGTGGTTGTAACTCTTCTATATTGTGGTACCAAGTTCGTCATTATAATGAGTTAAAATTTTATCCAGATGTTATGACTATGACAGCACTGTTATGATTTTTACTTACCTTGTTATTAAATTATTCTGTCATGACACGGCTATTATGTAAGTTCTAAACATGTGCTTCTCTTGTGGTATAAATAGAAATATGCCTCGTACAAGAGCAAAAACCGCGACATCAACACCAGCCATGACCCCAGCCGCTATTCAAAAGTTGATTGCTGATAGTGTCGCAGCAGCACTAGAGACTCAAGCAGCTGCAATGGCTCGTGCGAGCAGCACGAATAGACCAACCGGAGAGAACGAGGTGGCAGTGGTTCGCAAATGCACCTACAAGGATTTCATGGCCTGCAAGCCCACCTACTTCAAGGGAACTGAAGGAGTGACCGAGCTCGCCCGATGGTTCGAGCGTTCTGAGACGGTTTTTATGAGAAGCGGTTGTGCTGACGACTGCAAGGTCACATTTGCTACAGGGACCCTTTTGGATGATGCCTTGTCTTGGTGGAACTCTACTGCCCAGAACATGGGTATAGAGGAAGCCTACCAAATTTCGTGGGCCGAGTTCAAACAAAAGATGTTGAAGAAGTACTGTCCCCGTACTGAAATACGGAAGTTGGAAGATGAGTTTGATCGTTTGACGATGAAAGGGTACGACTTTAGAACTTACGGTCGCAGGTTCCAAGAGCTTGCCTTACTATGCCCCGCTAAGGCGTCAGACCTCGAGAAATTGCTAGAGAGGTACCTCGAGGGGTTGCCTCGAAACATTGAGGGTAATGTCACCGCGTCTAAGCCTCAAACCCTAGAAGAGGCTATGGCAATTACTCAGAGGTTGATCGAGCGAGAGATAAAACGCGGACAGGGCCAAGGAAGTAATGACAACAAACGTAAGTTTGATGACCGCAGGAGCAATCACCACAACAACTCTCACAATAACAACAATGTCAACAATCACCACAACAACAACCGCAACTACAACCACAATAACAGTCAGAACTACCAACAGAACCGTAACCACCATCACAACCGGCAAAACCGCCAACAGGAAGCCGCCAGGGCTTATATTGCTGCACCCGCTGGAGCTGGAGGTTATGCTGGACCCGCTCCTATGTGTAACCGCTGTAAGCTGCACCACAATGGGCCCTGCTTCGCTAAGTGTGGAAAGTGCCAAAGGACCGGCCACAAAACTCAAGACTGCAAGGCCACCGACGCCAACTTGCAACCCGTGACAGTAGTGTGCCATGGATGTGGCGAGAAGGGGCATTACAAGAACCGGTGCCCGAAACAAACTGCCAACCAGAACAATAACGCTCGGGGGAGAGCATTTGTGATGGAAAGAGGAAATGCGCAGGAAGACCCAGACGTAGTCACCGGTACGTTTTTACTTAACAATCATCCTGCTAAAGTTTTATTTGATTCGGGGGCCGATAAAAGTTTTGTATCTACTTCGCTTGCGTCTTTACTTAACATCCACCCGACCGAACTACACACCACCTATGAAATTGAACTAGCCAACGGAGAACTAGTAAGCACAAATACCGTAATCCAAGGTTGCACCCTATCATTACTCGACGAACCTTTCGATATCGACCTCATGCCGATTAAGCTTGGCAGCTTCGACGTAGTCGTCGGCATGGATTGGCTATCCAAGAACCGTGCTAGAATCATCTGCGACGAGAAAGTCGTCCACATCCCTTTTCAAGGTGGAACTCTAATCATCCGTGGGGAACGAAGTAAGACCCGCCTCAGCATCATATCGTGCGTCAAAACGGCAAAGTACATCGATAGAGGGTGTCACGCCTTTTTGGCACAGGTGACAGAAAAGAAGTTGGAGGAGAAGCGACCCGAAGATGTGCCTGTAGTAAAGAACTTCCCCGAGGTATTTCCCGACGAGTTTCCCGGCCTTCCACCCGTCCGCCAGGTGGAATTCCAGATCAACTTGGTGCCAGGAGCAGCACCAGTGGTGCGAGCACCCTATAGGTTGGCGCCATCCGAGATGAAAGAATTATCCGAACAACTGCAAGAATTATTAGACAAAGGGTTCATTCGACCCAGTTCCTCACCTTGGGGAGCTCCGGTGCTATTTGTCAAAAAGAAGGACGGATCCTTCAGAATGTGTATTGACTATCGTGAGTTGAACAAACTTACAATAAAGAATCGATACCCATTACCCAGAATCGATGACCTTTTCGATCAGCTTCAAGGATCGAGTGTTTACTCTAAGATAGATCTGAGATCGGGCTATCACCAACTAAGAGTCAGGGAAGAAGACATCCCTAAAACGGCTTTCAGGACACGATACGGCCACTACGAATTCCAAGTAATGCCATTCGGCCTAACTAACGCACCAGCTGTGTTTATGGACCTAATGAACCGAGTGTGCAAGCCTTATTTGGACAAGTTCGTAATCGTGTTCATCGACGACATCCTTATTTATTCCCGAAATAAGGAAGAGCATGCAGAGCATTTAACGAGTATCTTGGAACTACTCAAAAAGGAGAAATTGTACGCCAAATTTTCCAAGTGTGATTTTTGGATAGAGAAGGTACAATTTCTTGGACACGTGATTGATAGAAAGGGTATTCACGTGGACCCCGCAAAGATCGAAGCGATCAAAAATTGGGCATCTCCTACGAACCCCACGGAGATACGTCAATTTTTAGGTCTTGCAGGGTACTATCGTAGATTCATCGAAGGTTTCTCAAAAATCGCCAAACCTTTGACGGAATTGACGCAAAAGAAGAAAAAGTTTGAATGGGGAGAAAAACAAGAATCGTCATTCCAACTCTTAAAACAAAAGCTTTGTGAAGCTCCGATCTTGGCACTACTAGTGGGTAGCGAAGACTTCGTGGTGTATTGTGATGCATCATGCCAAGGTTTAGGCGCGGTATTGATGCAAAGGAGCAAAGTTATCGCATATGCTTCTCGGCAACTCAAAACCCACGAGAAGAACTATACCACCCATGACCTTGAATTAGGAGCAGTAGTATTTGCTCTTAAACTATGGAGACACTACCTGTATGGCACCAAGTGCACAGTGTTTACAGATCACAAAAGCCTACAACACATTCTAGACCAGAAGGAGTTGAACATGAGACAACGCCGATGGTTGGAATTACTCAGTGACTATGATTGCGAGATTCGCTATCACCCTGGGAAGGCAAATGTCGTGGCAGATGCCTTGAGTAGAAAGGAGCGAATTACACCTCTTAGAGTCAGATCTTTAGGAATGACCATTATATCACCGCTTCCATCGAAAATCCTTGAGGCCCAGACAGAAGCTCTCAAGGAAGAGAACAGACCAAAAGAGAAGATATACGGCATGCCAGAAAGTGAGAATGGCTTTGTAAGGAAATCAGACGGAAGGTTATGTTTCAAAGACTGAAGTTGGATTCCACTCTATGGGGGAATACGAGATCTCATCATGCATGAATCTCACAAGTCTAAATATTCCATTCACCCAGGATCTGATAAGATGTATCAGGATCTCAAGAGACTTTACTGGTGGCCAAACATGAAAGCTGACATCGCCGAGTATGTCGGAAAATGTTTGACGTGTTCACGGGTAAAGGCTGAGTGCCAAAAGCCATCCGGTTTGTTGATACAACCCGAGCTTCCGATGTGGAAGTGGGAAAGGATTACAATGGATTTCATCACAAAATTACCTAAGACGCCAAGAGGATTTGATACCATTTGGGTCATCGTTGATCGCCTTACCAAATCCGCGCATTTTCTACCAATAAAAGAAACCGACGAGATGGGCACCCTTGCACAACTATATTTGAAGGAAATAGTCTCACGACATGGAGTGCCAATTTCCATTATCTCAGATCGAGATAGCCGTTTCACGTCAAACTTTTGGCAGTCGTTACAAAAAGCATTGGGTACTCGCCTGGATATGAGTACAGCATATCACCCGCAGACCGAAGGTCAGAGTGAGAGAACTATTCAAACCTTGGAAGACATGCTCCGAGCATGTGTGATCGATTTTGGTAAGGGTTGGGATAAACACTTACCCTTAGCAGAATTCTCGTACAACAACAGCTATCACGCTAGCATCAAGGCAGCTCCGTTTGAGGCCCTATATGGCCGGAAATGTAGATCCCCAGTCTGTTGGGCAGAAGTCAGTGATGCACAAATCACAGGACCCGACATCATTCAAGAAACCACTGACAAAATCGTGCAAATCAAGCAACGTCTACAAGCAGCCCGGGACAGGCAAAAGAGTTATGCCGACGTGAGGCGAAAACCCATGGAATTCCAAGTGGGGGATAGAGTTATGTTGAAGGTGTCCCCTTGGAAAGGAATGGTTCGATTTGGGAAACGTGGAAAGTTGAATCCCAGATACATTGGGCCATTCAAAATCCTAGAAAGGATTGGCCCCGTGGCGTACAAACTTGAACTTCCGGAAGAACTCAGTAGAGTACACGATACCTTTCACGTATCAACCCTGAAGAAGTGTTTATCAGACGAATCTCTTGTCATTCCGTTAAAAGAAATTCGGGTCGACGACAAACTTAACTTCGTTGAAGAACCAGTGGAAATCGTGGATCGAGACGCCAAACAATTGAAACAAAGCCGTATTCCCATCGTCAAGGTTAGGTGGAATTCTAAGCGAGGACCAGAGTACACTTGGGAGCGTGAGGACCAGATTCGCGCCAAATACCCACATCTATTCCCATAATCGTCCCTAACGACTATCTTAGATTAGAATTCCGGGACGGAATTCAAAATAAGGGGTTGATACTGTAACTCCCGCTATTTTTCCTTATGAACATTATGTACTAATCAAAGCCTAATATATCATTTCGCTATTTTATAACACTTATGACAACAATAACCGTCTTATTCGACGAGTAGACTAAATTACAAATAAACACAACGTGAATTGTGATCACCCATATCATTTGAACGATGCTCACACACATTCTACGATAGTCCGAAATCGCTAAAATATTTAACTTTTGCCACTTACAATATCACGTGACGATACTTCGCTAAACCACTATAGACCAACTCCCGAACTCTCGAAAATAACTCACGTATATATACAATCAAAAATTACTAAACCTAATTAAACTAACCTAACCGGGCCCTAAATCCACCACCTCAGCCCATCACCGAAGCCTACTCAACAAGCCTATGGGCTCAACCTATCTCCCTCGGCCCATTTATCAAACCTGGCCCAAACTAAACCTTAGTTTCCTTCGTTTTTCTCTTCTGTTTTGGGAACCGACGAGTAATGAACACAACCAAAACAACTCCCAAACATTTTGATACCTTGCAAATAACATGACAACATTATTACATATCTTGGTCTACCCCGCACCTAAGAATAACTAACGATGATTTATTCTCTTCACCTTGTACGAATGCTACACTAAAACTCCTTAAAGCTGAGCATACGAACCACTCGATACAATAGAAATCAACACGCTCACAATTTCAGTCCTACTAGCTCTTTTCAATTAAACGTGACTTCGGACATCCTTAAATCACGACTAGATTAACTTAAAAATCACTAAGCTCGAATGACACACGAACAAATTAAAAGATACCGAACTACACATATTTACTTTCCTTTTTTTTACCAACGAGTGAATAAAAACTCCCCAAAAGACACGCCCCTTGTTTTGGGCTGACGAGAGGTCAAGTGGTGGAAGAAAATAGTTCTCCTAGCAGTGAATGCATCCTGCCAGCCACAATAACATGTTGGAAAATAATTCACATATAATACTATATATACGTACTCCACCCTTTCGGTTCATGCACCACCTTCTATTACACGTGCAAAGGCCTCCTAAAACTCCCTGCACTTACACGATCTTCTACTGCTCGACCTGGGTTAAACCCTCCTCACTGTGGAGACTATTCGAAGTAGCTCGAGACCACTCTTGTCCACCACGACTAGCGTTCGAACCAGACAAGTGAAGGCTGCTTCGTTCCCCTCCTCCTCCACTCGACATCTCACCACCTTTAAGGTGTAGTACGCATCCTAAAATCCCTACAATTTCTAAAACTTCATACATGCATACAATATCACAATCATCTCGTGTTCATGATACATATATACGTACGACATATACACCTAGGCACATAGCGTGACATGCCACCTTTTTGGAGGGCTTTGGAGTCACGCTATGCTTAAATACAAGTTTGTTTACATCCCATGCATCCTAGGTCTTAATATCTTACTCAACATACTATTAGTCACAAAAAAGTAATAGAAACGTTATAATTTCATACGAACATGCATATATAAGGTTGTACCGAGACACGCCACCTTTATGGAAGGCATAGGAGTCTCGTTATACATCATTTACATCCTTGTTCACGTTACATGCATCATATGACTCGCCATTAACGATTGCTTAACTCATGCACACGACCAGATTCAAAAAAAAAAAAAAAAGAAGAAAAATGTAAAAATTTGTTATTTCATGTGAGTAATTCGACCAACGTAGCTAGAAAACACCTCGGTAACTCGAAATCTAAATTAACGAGAACATCATATTATTGCTCAACTCCGTAGACCACCCAGCGAACTATTAGTTTCGTGTTTTAAGTTCACAAAAATAATAACTCCTCGACACCCTAAATTGGCCAAAACGTTTGCTAAAACTCGATAGTTATAAGGTATGGAAAAATAAGCCGAGATAAGCCCATTTAGCTAAAATAAGCCATTCTGATCGAATAAGCTGCAAAAATAAGTTTTCTAGGATGGAAATAAACTTCTGAAAAATTTTCATAAATACCCTAACGATTATTGTGAAAAAGGACTAAAAATGTAACGCGTCGTCACTTATAGGGACTAAATATGTAAAACTGTGAAAACATGGGTCAAAACTGTAAAAACAGAAACTATAGGACCAAAAATGCTAAAATAATAAATTCCAAACTTATATGGTATATTGGGACAAGTAGAGGACCATTAAAGAAAATATTATATAACGAGGACCAACGGTGCAACGCTAACGCCGTTAGCATAAAGAGTTGAAAACTGACGAAGGACTTGGACCAAGGACTACATTCAAGACTTTCACATTTATTTTTCCGACCTTTACATCATAGCATTCTTGCATTTCGATATTCATTTCATTTTTCTTATACATACATATATATAAACTTATATTGCATCAATATATATATATAATTGCACATCATTCTAAATTTCAATCACGTCATTTAAACTCCATGTTTATTTAACGTCACACAAATAATCATTTCATTCTTAAAATACTTCGCGATGATCACAATTGAACTATCAAAACACTAAAACTTATCGTACTATCTAGGTTGTGTGTTGGAGCCGTTCCTTGACCGTAACTGAAATCTTTACCACTACCACTGTACTACTAAGGTGAGTTCATAGTCCCACTTTTACTATGTTTTCAAATCCCGTGGGGAGATACATGCTACTAAACTGAACACAAGTATTTTTCTTGTATGCTATCCGGATATTATATTGCCTAAGTTACCATTTGTCAAAAAGTCCCTCATATCATGAACCATTAATCGCTTGCGAGTGAACGCGAATTCGGTGAATAGATCTATTGGCAGTTGACGCCCCATTTGAGTTGCTGGGTAAGTAACCAAATGCACTTTATTCGAATTGACTAAGGAGCCTGACAAACTCCTGTTACACGAGGGCTTATTCACCTACACCACTTCATGGTGTGGGATTATTTACATTACACCCGATGTTAAGGTTTGCGTGTCATGAGACTTAGGGCAATATATACATATTACACTGCGATGCTACCGTTTTACTACTATTTGTCTTGTGTTCAACTATTACAACTAAAACACTATGGATTCACTCAACATTCATGTTGACCTTTTTAGCATGTTTATCTCAGGTAACTGACGCGGACAAATCGGGCACGGAGTTTGGCAAATGACCCCACTCATGGACCATGTTTAATAAAGTTATCATTTGTTTTTATCAGAAACTATTTTAATTGTAACTCTGAATTTATCGTAAAACTTCCTTATGTCATGTTATGTTAAATTCATGAAATGATAACTGAATTTTTATAAAAACGTCTCTTTCGAGTCGTTTTCTATGGTTATGACAATGACCCGAGAAGTAATACCCCAATTAGTCTTCCGCTGCTTACTTACAAAATTGGGGGTGTTACACCTAAGTCCCCTGTTAAGTGTGCAAAACCCATTACAACTTTTGTTAAATCTGCACAAATAGGGAAAAAGACCTATTTTGAAAAGAAAGTTTACAATAACCACAAGTGGACACCTAAAATTTCAAAACCTGCAGTTACCACTACCAAGCCAGCAGTTACCACTGCAAGGCTAAAAGTTTCCACTGGTGGTTCTGTGAACAATAAAAGGGTAAATTTGGGAAATGTTGTTAAGGCCTCAGCATGTTGGGGGGTATTCTAGCGAATTTATCACATTTTACTATCTAGTACCCCCGTTTTTGGCCAAAATTTCAAAAAATTTAAATTTTTTTCACTTGTGCTTCAAAATTTTTGTGGTTATCAGTCCGCCATGTCTAAACGACAAAAGGATTGGCTAATCCAGGAGCAAACGGCTCTTGGTAAAGATATATCAAATCCGTTGATGGCTTGCAATTTGCCCAAACTTGTATGGTATCTCAACTCGCCATATCCTAAAAAGTGAAAGAGTTGGCTAGCCCGAAAGATTGTGGCTTGTGGTAAAGGCAGTGGAAAAACCATAATTGGTAGTCAGCTCACCTAGATGTTGACTATGTCCATCAAGAGTTGGCTAGTCCAGAAGCAAACGACTTCTGGTAAAGACAAATCAAATCCGTTGACAGCTGGTGGTTTGCTTAAAATCACATGGTTATCAGGTGGATCATAGTTCTTACTTGAACTGATACATTTGGCTACTCCAGAAGTAATGGCTTTTGGTAAAGAGATTAAAATCCATTAAATTTTCAAAACAGTTTATTGCTAGGGACTAGCAATAGTTTAGTGTGGGGGATTGATGAGTGCTCAAACACTCATCATTTTTGGTCAAATCTGAACTGCAAAACATACAAAAACACTCAGAAATGCATCAAAATACTGAAAATATTTCAAAATTGTGTTTTATATGTTCTGGATGCAAAAAGAGTAAAAACAGATGAAAAACGTACAAAGTTTGCAAAATTGGCAGTTTCAGTCCCCCAACTTTCATAAAATGTCAAAACTAGTCCCTGGTCATTCAAAATATGGAAAATTATCACCAATGGTCCTTTTAAAATCATAAGTTGTCATATTTAGTCCTTTGGTGAAAAATCTCAAAAGTTTTGGAAATTTACAATTTTGGTCCCTGGAGTTTCAAACTTTGGCAGGATTGGTCCCTGGTAAAATATTTTTGGAAGAAAAGTCAATATTGGTCCTTAGGAATTCAAAAGTTATCATAAATGGTCCTTGGTTATAAAGTTTGGTGAAATTACATTTTGGTCCCTCAAGTTTCAACATTTGGCATTTTTAGTCCCTGAAGGACCAAAAGTGAAAAATTGCATTTACAATCCTTGGACTATTGATATGTGGCAGAAATGGACCCTTGAATCAACATTGGAAAAATGGCAACATCAACCCTTGAACTTTTTAGTTTGTACACTTATGGTCCTTGTGAAATGAATAAACCAAATGACCCTTTTATTATTTCCAAAACATCACCCCACCCAATAACCAAAGCCTGATCCATCAACTAAACCCCTACCCAAGCCCAACTAAACCCCAACCCACATCCCGTTTAAATATTACTCCCTCAGTCAACACACCAGGTTTGACCTCACCCTCTTCCCCCTCCCACTTGCTTCTGCCATAGCTCCTAGCCATCATCATCATCACCCTCCTCACACTCAACCTCCCACGAGCACCTTATCAATCCATAACCATCAAACAAACACAACATGCCAACTTCCACCGCCCAATCCACCCAATTGGTAAAATCCAATTTTCCCGCCAAATGGAATTAAAGGACAAGATTACTTATAAGTGATCCAATGGCTCACATCTTTGTTGGGATTTGACCCTTGGGACCCACACACCTCTGGAAGTCATCCATAAAATCAGAAAGAAGCAGAAGAAGAAAGTTAGTAGTTAATTAATGGTAGTTTAGTTTTAGGTAGTCATATTTTAATGTAACTTCAAATTCAGTTGTAATCTTTAATTTTAAAAGCCTGTAATCTGTTGCATTAGTGTAATTTAATCTTTGTTTAATCAAAATCCCAAGTATTCCAGCTTCAATTTAGATTTTGCATTTTACTTTGAAATTTCTCTTTAGCTTTAATAATGTTCTAAACCTAGTCTTTCTGTTTCCTTAGGTCATATTAAGCAAGTTTAGCTTATCAAAACCTTAACATTCCATTATTGTTCAACTTAACTCAAAATCACAAAAAAAAAAAAAAAAAAAAAAAAAAAAATCAGAAAATAAAGAAAAGAATTCCAAAATTCTGTTTTCATTTATAAACACCAAGCTTCAATAAGCTCCTTTCCAATAGAATAAGCTCATTTCAGCTTTTCATAGCTTTAGTGAGCTTGTTTAGGCATTCATATAGATTTCAGCTCTAAATAATCCTTGGTCAACAAAAGTCAAAGAAGAATGTCAATAAGCATTTCAGCTTATTCTTTGAAGGAAAGATCCCTAGGCTCTTTATATTCTGTCTCTGAGCTTGAAATGGAGTCATGTGAACTATTGTTGTGAGTTTGTATTATCTGTTTAGTTCGTACTTTCATTTGGCCAGTTTACCAGTAAGTTCTATTTTTAAGTTTTTGCATTTACTCCATTCTTAGTTTAATTCATGCATTTATAGTTCATTCCTATTTAGTGTAGCTTATTGTTGATGTTTATGTACTTTTGTTTAAGATCTGAATGTCCTAGTGTCAATTTGCATACCCACTGCTCTTATTTAGCCTTAACTGCATATTGTGTTTCTTGTTGTTATTGGTGTTTATTTAATGTTCCATTAGCATTTATTAAGTTTCTCTAATCTGTTTTAAGTATTAAATCAGTAGTTTACAGGTTAAAATTTGTAGTTGTAGTGTAATCCAAACTTTAAGGGACTGTTTGGTTTAACCTTGTCTTGTGTGATCTTGTGGGAAATATGTCTTGTTCTCTGCATTTTTAGTTTGAATTAGGGGAGGATAGGTTATAGGAGTCATAAAAATGATAGCTCAAATAGAAAAAAAATCAAAATCATCAAAATAAAACCACAACAGTCCACTGTGTTGGACTGTTGACCCCTAAACCCACCCATTTTGTGTAAAACTTGTTCTAGTAGCCTAATTTAGTTCTAATCTACCTTAGTACATCATATTCTGTCCATCAACCTAGATCAAAAGTTCGTAAAAGTCAAAAGTAGTTCATAACTAAAAAGTCAAAATTACATACAAGGCTGAAAATCCAAAACTTGCAAGATTTGTTTAGATTTTTGTGTTAGGAGTTAAGGCTTGAAACTTTCAGAAGTTATAGTTCACCACCTCATCTTCAAAGTACCACCTCCATTATATTTTTGTGAATTTTTCTGTGGGCCCCACAAGCCCTCAAAGTAGCCCCACCAGGGCTGTTTTTCCGAAATTCCAGCCATTTAGTTTTTGATTTTTCATTTCTTCGTTATAAGTCCGTTTGACCTGAAATTTGGTTTGTAGCTTATTATTTTGCTTATTTACTTAGTGGTATTTTTATTTTAATTTTTAGATTTTTTTTACAAGGGTAAATAACCCTTTTTAGGGCTGCAAATCTTAATTTCAGCAAATAACTTAAAGGGGTGTTTGGATCTTTTGCATTCTCTGAGTTCAAGTTGTTTCTTGTTGTTGTTTTTAGTTGGTACAGGCTCAAATAGGTTCTTGTAGTTAACATTAGTCATAAAAACAAGTATTCATTAATTAAAAAGTCAAAAGTGGGTTTGAATCTCCTTAATTCCATGACTGCTTGCATTTTTAGATAGCATAATCCTTCATTTAGGTGCATTAGTTGTTGATTTATCATATTTCAGTCTCATATTAACTTTTTATAACCTATTCAGTAATCTAGGATAGATTAGAAGCTCACCATAGTCAAGTTTAGCTTAAAATCTCAAAAGTCAAAAGTTACTTTCATGTATAAAATCCAAAACTTAGAGGAATTATTTTGATTTATAGGATAGGATTCAGGCTTTAGTCTTTTGACATGCTGTAGCCTACCACCTTAACTTTAGGAATCACCTTTCATTACATTTTTGTGAATTTTTCTGTGGTCCCCACATGTGCCCAAACACAGCTGCAGGCCCCTGCTGCACCAGCAAATCACCCCACTGCCACCACTTTGGTGGGTTCCACAGGCCACCTCAGTGGGTCCCACACCATCCCCCTTGTCACTTTAAACTCACAAGCTAGCCCTCTACACATTTCAAGCTTTTGTTGAAGCTTAAGCTCCCTGGGACCCACCTAGAATCACCCCTTAACTCTGTCTCATTTTTGTGTTGAAAACAAGTTTTGAAGTGCTTAATTGAGTGCTTATTGCTTGTTCAGTGATACCCTTTAGTTGATTTAGCTTCATTCCTGTCCAAGTAACTTAGTTGAACCAAGTTTCACCCCTGTGGACCCCACAGAGGGTCATTTTCATCAAAAAGTCAACAAAAGTCAAATATCAAAGCTTTTAGTGTCCAATTTGCTTATTTTTTATATCTAAAAAAGTTGTTTTTACAAAAGTTTCATGTTTTTAGGTATAAAAAAGTTTTGTAAAAGAAAAATCCAGAAAAACCAATTTTAAAATAAGTGATAGTTTCTATTTAATGTAATTTAACTTTTTAATTTTCCTTTTTAGATTTTTATTAAGTAACTTACATTTTTATATTTTTCCTAATTTCCTTTTATATTGAAGTATATTTAAAAAATTTTCCAGAATTTTGTTTTGTCATTTATTTATTAGATTTAATATTAGTTTAATTAATTATTAATTAATATTTAAGTATTAAATAGCATAATTAGTTTTTATTAAGCAAACCCTAGTTTTTATATTTTTCCTAGCTTTTGTAAGTTATAAAATAATTTTAGGAATTTTCTTATAATTTCTACTGTTCATCTTTTAGTTTTTATAATTTAAATAGTTTAATTAGTAATTAATTAATGTTTAATATAATAATTAGTAAAATAGTCTAAATATAATTTTTAGGAACTTTTTATAATTTTTTAGGATTCCTGTAATGGTTAATTAGTTTTACAATTTTTTCTATAATTTTCTAGTCACTTTTAGTATTATTAGTAATTTAAAAATAGTTTAAATAGTTTAATTAATATAATCAATAATTAATTAATACAAAAATCACAAAAAGACATATTTTTAATTTCAAAATTTGTTTTTAGTTATTTTATAATTTTAGAAATTCAATTTTCATTTTTCTAGTATTAAAATAATATTATATTGTATTTAAGTTATTTAAATATTAATAATTAGTATTAAATAGTATTTAATTAATATTAAATAATTAATTAGTGTAAAAATTTATTTTCTTTTTTTAAAATTTATCTTTCATCCTTAGGTTTGTAAAAAAGTCATTTTCACCCCCTGAGGGTTTTCAAATTTCACTTTTCACTTTTTATTTTGTACGTTTACGTTATTTAAACTAAACGTACGCGTTTTTAGGTTTTAAACGTTTCTGGTTTTTCCAACTTTCCAGTCTTGTTCATATAGCTTATTTAAGCTATTTCCTTGTAGATTCCTTAGTTCAGATCAATCACAAACCCTTTTCTGTCCAAATTCACCCGATCACAAACCCGTTTGATAACAATTCACACCTCGTCGGGACATAACGACCCGGGGAAACACTATACTTCCACGGAAAATTGACTCTAGGTTGTTTGACTTTGTTTACCCATTAACATGGTCAATTTAGGTTGACCGTTTGGAGTCAATCAAGAATCAACAGGCTCTTGATGATATTATTGGCACAGTAAGAAAGGGTCAAAAGAAGCCAAGACAACTTACAAAGGCACAGATTATTGCTGAGATGAAGACCTATTGTTGTCATGTTGGCAATTGGAAGATGGCACATTTTAAAGGAATGTCACATGATCAGGTCGAAGGAATTTATTACAGAGTTAAAAGGCAGGATAGTAATTTCATTCCTATGGATAAAGAACCTGAAGCAATGAAGTTGATTAGGCGAAAAATGAACCACTTTTAGGGGGTCATTTAAGCCCGGAATTGAATTTATTTGATCAAATATTGCCCTAAATCATTCCTTTTGTGATTTTAGGTACTTTGGGAGTGAATTCTGGAAAAGGAAGCAATTCGGACGTTTTTTGGAGCATAAAAGTGAAGAAAACACCAAAGACTTAATTTTCCAAGCTGGGAACAGTAGGTGACGGCGTCAAGAGCAACATTTTGACGGCGTCAAGAGTAATTTTCATGACGACCCAGTACAGAAATGAAGGCGTCACAAGGAAGAGCGTCAAGAGTAAAATACGTGACGGCCTGGAAAAATTTATAACGTGACGGCGTCAGAAGTAGATCAAGGCAGTCCGAGAATTCTTTTGGCGGCGAGATGACGGCGTCACCTATTTGGTCTTGACGCCGTCAGCCTCAATTTCCTACATATAGTTTTCTAATTTTCATTCATAAAAAGAGAGAAGTTTTGGAGAAACCCTAAGGCCGCACTTAGTACGAATTTTACAGGTTCTTCAAGGGTTTTCAGCCCTTGAACCCTTTCATGTGTAATTGAGATAAGTGTTCTTCTAATTCAATCAATATGTCTATGTGTTGGTTGTCTATATCTTGTTCTTGTCTTAATTCCATCATGCTAGGCTAGATCTATCATGTGTTTGCTTAGATATAATGAAACCTAGATGTTAATTATGTGTTGATTACTTGTTTATGGTTGTATTGGATGAATGATTTCGATGTTAGGCTTAAGAAAACTGGTAGATCTCCAAATGGTAACATGCTTGAACGTCTTAGGAAACATGAACTGACGTGCACTAGGTTTTATTGGTTGTATTTAATGCATGAGTAAATTCTAATGATCCCATGTTAGGAGCTTCTTAGCCGGCTCGACATAGGATTGAAGTAGGCACTCATAGGATTGGGGAATTAAGTGCGCCACCCCATGAATGGTATTAAGGAATACAATCCGTCATCCACGCAACTACAACAAGTAATTAACGTGTAAAAGATATCTAGGGAGTAGTGAAATCTAAGTAAACACAATTTCTCCACTTATTGCTCACAACCTTAGTTTAATTTACTTTATTTTCATTTCTAGTATTTTATTTTGATTGCATCTTTAGTATTGGGTTAGTTGACTAGCAACTAATCCCGCCCAAATCCTTCAAACCCGAGATTTTTACTTGCTTTCTAAAAAATATAAAAATACAAAAAATAATCATCCCTCACCTTTAGAACTAGTATTTAGGTTTTCTAATCCTAGCGACACTATTCCCAGCTGAACGATCAATCCCCCGGTACTTGTCACTATACTATACTACAACGATCAGGTACACTGCCTGGTGGGGGTTGTAAGCTTCTCGAGATCCCTCGAGAGGTAAAGCCTGGTGCAATCCCCACGCATCAGAAGTCAAAAAGGTCAGGTGTGAGTTTTGAATCCAAAGATGCTAAGAAATTGAAGACTCAGAAGTCATCTCAAGCAATGGAAGGTGTCAGCAAGTTAACTGAAGAACAAGTTACAAATATGGTGTTTATTAAAACTGATGTGCTGAATGTAGAACCTTTACAAGCAAGATATCCAGTAGTTGGTTGGGAAATTTATTCTGATGATTTTGGTGTTGCATGGAAGATTATCAGAACTGGTAATGTCACAAGTATTTGCAGAGATTTTGAAGATGTTGTTAGATCTTGTGATAGAGAAGATTTGGATACTTTGTGGACGATAATACAAGATCAGTTCAAGAAAGATGAACCTATTGATGTCAAAGCTAAAGAGTTGTGGGTTCACTTCAGAATATTATATGAACCTGACCCTAGTGACAGGTATTGGAGATTTGAAGCTCATAATATGAATACTCTGTAGAAATTCTATGATTCAAGTGATGTACATCATATTTCTACTCAAGATGGAGTTAATGTGTTTATGTTAGCTGAAAAGGAATATCCATTGAGAGCAGGTGTTCTCACTGTTATGATGTCAGTTAAGCTCGGATGTTGGGAAAGAAGTGAAATCATAGAAGATTTGCTACAGAGGATTTATGATCAAAGTGTGAAGGCTGACAAGGAGTTGAGAAAAAGAAGATAAGTGTTTGAAAGAATTCCCATATCCTCACATATGCTGACTACTTGAAGAAACTTATTGATTTACATGGTAATCATAAGTTTAGGGGAGGATTGTTGCGAATTACATTAACAGTTACCATGGCTAGTATGAAGATTACAACTGCTGAAGAATGCACTAGCAGTGGAAACTCATTACCACTGCTAGTACATATTATTACCACTGCTGTTAGGATAACTGTTAGAAAACTTGTATAGATAAATATAGAATAGATTTGATGTATATCTTATTCTATTATCATTATACGTATCTTGTAGAAGAGGACTCCTTGTGCTATAAAAGGAGGTCCTAGGTTAAGGTTAGACATACGTTTTTCTTAGAGCTTCAAGGTTGTAACCCTAGTGATACAAAGATCACTCGTATTATTATTCATAATAATATTGGAGCTAACAGTTTGATTCATACATTATTCTTATTCATATACAACTGTTTTCCTTCACATACAAACTTCTAAGTATTACTAAGTAGATTTCGCATACTTAGTGGTATTATTCAAAGTATCATTCTAACACAGATCAAGGTGTTTAGATCCATCAAAGTCTATGACCCATGACCCAAAGTCCATGACCCATGACCCAAAGTATGTTTTACATCATGCGTGACACCATGTTTGGTATCCATAGCCCATTGTCCATGAACCATAACCAAAACCCGGAATTGTAACCCAAAATCCGGACTGGACTTACTCAGCTGCCAGATCCCTTGGATAACACTGGCCTGATCCTTATGCTAAGGGATCCGGCGGATTCGGCTGATCAGAGGATCTTTTGCCTATAAAGAGTGAACCATTTCTTAATTTCTTCTTACCACTTTATGATATATATTCTCTCTATACTCTTACCTCTCTAATCTCAAACTAAGGATCATCCATGTAGTTTCTCTTTAGTGATTCTCTAGGTTCCTCTAAAAGGCGAGATCACAACGTTTTGCCTAGAAGACTTGCAAGCTCGAAGATATAGGTTACTAGGCTTCGTCATCATCACAATACCACTGAAGTGTTACTTGTAGTTGATTGATCCTAAGTATGTCATAAGAAGTGTTGTGATAGTTGGTGTTGAAGGGTTGTGGTTCCTCCATTATAAAGGAACTCGGTATTTAGCTTTGTACCAGATAAAGTGTAGCGACGTAGGTTTGGTTCTACCTTGTGGAAGAACCCGATAGCTTTGTATCGGATAAAGTGTAAGAGACGTAGGTTTGGTTCTACCTTGTGGAAGAACCTGGTATCTAGCTTTGTACCGGATAAATTGTAAGCGACGGTGTGAAGCCTTCTCCGCCAAGATAAGGAGCTTGTAGGAGTAGTGTTTACGAACTCTCGAGTTGGGTACTCGGGGAGTGGAGTAGAGCAAGGAAGGTGACCTTGTAGCCGAACCACTATAAATACTTGATGCAGAATTTACCGACCAGGTTTTATATTTATAATACTCTCATCTACCTAAGGTCTACCTTATGCACTATTGGGCAGTGTACCCAGTCGTGTGAGGTATAGCTAGATGGTAAAGCCGAGGTCGTCCCAAGAGCTAAGGTGCGGAAAATATCTAAGTTTTAATGTCACTAAATGAAGGGGTTTTTTTAATGATTTAAATAATTAAACTAAATAAAACAAAAGCAAATAAATAGTAAAGGGAAATCAGTAGGAGAAAGTAGTGTTAATCTAATTACTACTCTTGTTATTAACATGACAACTTTTCTAATTAAGCATCCTATTGTTTTATCTGGGGGTTCGATTCAATAGACTCAGATGGTCAAATCGCCTATCCTATCCTACATCTCACCCTATTCTTCCAAATCGATTGAAATAGTTAGCTGGCGCAAACTGCAAGAGTCCTTAAGCACCTCTACTAACTTAGACTAGTCTAACGGGATGTGTTGTCACTTACACCTCCCCTCTAACTCCTTTATCATATTTATTTGGTAGGTGATCCTATGGTCAATTCGCACATGTATGGTGATATTTCTATCACCAAGTCACACCTTCTAATGAAATGCGGGTGGTCGCATCTTCTCCTCAAAGGACTACCAAATATCAATCCCTCTAAAGCATAGAGTTTCCTAAGACTAGCTAAGAAGGTATACAAATAAAACAACTAAAGATGTGAGAAAACTAAATCATATTAATAACAATTTAATAATATGGCTAACACCAAGAGGTGTTTGTCACTCATGTTCATAAATGCAGGAAAATAAGTGTTTAACATAACAAATGTAAACATTAAATTAATAAAAATGTAATGAATGAATAAACTTATGATTATGGCGTGAATTCTCCCTTGGAATTGACTTGTATGCTGATAGAACTTCGTTCCTATCGTTCCCTGAATTCCTCCCGACTTCTGTGTGGTGAAAAGTGTATGTAAAAACTCGGAATTAGGGCTGGTATTTATAGACCTGACTTTGCTACGTCATAGCTCTAGGTTTTAGCTACGCTGTAGCCTTTGTTAATATCATCTACGCCGTAGCTTGATCAAGTGCTACGGCCGTAGTTTCTTCAGCTGTCAGTCTGTCACTTCTACGGCGTATTTGTATTGGTAACTACGCCGTAACTTTTTCTTTGGCCTCAATAGTTCTTTACAGCTTGATTTTGAGGTCTACGCTGTAGTTGGAGAGAGGCTACTCCGTAGAACCCTTTGATGTGCTACTACGCCATAGTTAAGGTTGAGGCTACGCCGTAGTCTTCATAGATGAGTGCTACGACATAGGTAGGTGGAACATCTACGCCGTAGTTACTGCAGAATCTGCATACTTCAATGATTTTTGTATAAAACCTTCCAAATCCGCATCTTTTCGTTCCTTTGCTCATCTTTGCCCTGAAAACAGAATATAAACAAGAGTATATATCCTAACATATTAACATAAAGGATGAGCAATCTAGGGAGAAATTTACACTAAAATATGGATACTATTTGATGTAATCAATACTCGTGTCACGGTTTTATCCTTCTTTACTCAAACTCGTATTATATTTTGTCCATATCTTACTATCAATATCAATACATTAAAAAGATTGACATAAGTCAAACTAAATATTTTAAAATGTAGTTTTAATTGGTAAAACTATTCAACACCCCCCCCCCATTCTAGTTTTATACAAAGCGGATGAAAACGTATAAAAACATACGAAATCTGATAAAAACATATGAGAACATAAAGAAACGTTTAAAACGGAAAAAAACGTATGAAAATGAAAGAAACGTGATAAATGGGCAAAAACGGATAAAACCAATATGAAAACGTAAGAAAATGTATAAAAACGGATAAAAACGTAAGAAAAACGTATAAAAAGGGACGAAAACGCGTAAAAAGGACAAAAATGTATGATAATGTAAGAAATGTAAGAAAACGGGCGAGAACGTATAAAAACGAATGAAAACGTATAAAACCGGACGAAAACATATAAAAATAGATGAAACCGTATAAGTACGGAAGAAATCGCATAAAAACGGATGAAAACGTATAAAAACATATGAAAGCGTATAAAACGAATGAAAACTTTAAATTATAACCGGTTGTTATTGTAAAAGATAGACGATGCAAATAGTCATTTGCAAAAAGGGCTAATATGTAAATGATAACAGAATCCACTTAACACGAGTTAAAAAAGGACCATGAGTGTTATTTTTTGCAAAGATATGGACTATCCATGCAACTTTAAACTATCAGGGACGCAGGTTGCAACTTTTGACAAACCACATGGACCATCCATGTAATTTACTCAATTTCAAATGATGCAACATGTATTATTAAATAAAAGGGCTAATAGCACGATAATGTATAGTAGTTATGATTTCTTTCTATTTTGTTTTGATTAACATGTTTCTTGCTAAAATTGTGTGCTGAATGCAAGAAATAACGCATTACATGTGTCTTGCCCAATTTGATGGATCTAAACACCTTGAACTTGTATTAGATTGATACTTTGAATTATATCACTAAGTATGCGGAATCTACTTAGTAACACTTAGAAGTTTGATTGTGAGTAAAACAGTTTATATGAACAATGTATGTAAACAAACTATTAGCTCCAATATTATTAATGATAATAATACGAGTGATCTTGATATCACTAGGGTTACACTTTGAAGCTCTAGAAAACGTATATGACAACTTATATCAAACCTTTAACCTAGGATCTCCTTTTATAATACAAGGAATCCTCTTCTACAAGATAAGTATAAAGCTAATAGAATAAGATATACACAAGATCTATTCTATATTTATCTAGACGCGTTTCCTAACAGTTATCTAATAAGCAGTGGTAATATATTGTTCTTGCAGTGGTAATGAGTTTCCACTGCAAGTACAATCTTCTGCAATTGTAACATCTTCAATATCCATGGTAACTGTTAGTATAATTCCCAACAATCCTCCCCTAACTTATGATTAATACATAAATCAATAAGTTTCTTCAAGTATTCATTAAACATGAGGATATGAGAATTCTTCCAAACACTTATCTTCTTCTTAATAACTCTTTATCAGCTCTCACACTTTGATCATAAATCCTTTGTATCAAATCATCTATGACTTCAGTTCTTTCCCAATATCTAAGCTTTTCTGTCAACATCACTTTCAATACTCCAGCTCTTAATGTATATTCTTTCTCAGCCAGCATAAAAACATCAACTCCATCTTGAGTAGAAACATGATGCACTGAACTTAAATCATAGAATTTCCACAAAGTTCTTGTACCATTAGCTTCAAATCTCCAATACCTATCATTTGGATCAGGTTCATATAATCTTCTGAAGTGAACCCATAACTCCTTAGCTTTGACATCAACAAGTTCATCCTTCTGAAACTGATCTTGAACAATTCTCCACAAAGTATCCAAATCTTCTCTATCACAGCATCTAACAATGTCTTCAAAGTCTCTGCAGATGTTTGTGACACTTCCATTTCTGATGATCTTCCAAGCAACACCAAAACTATCAGAAAAGATTTCCCAACCAACTACTAGATATTTTGCTTATAGAGGTTCAATATTAAGTACATCAGTTTCTATGAACAACATGTTTGTAACTTGCTCTTCAGTCAACTTGCTAGGACCTTCTTCTGCTTGAGATGATTTCTGAGTCTTCAACTTCTTTGTTTCTTTTGATTCAAGACTCACTCCAGTCCTTTTTGCCTTCAATGTTATTGGTTCTTGATCCATTGAAATGAATTTACTATCTTGTCTTTTGATTCTGTAATAAATTCCTTCAATCTGATCATGTGACATTCCTTTGAATTGACCCATCTTCATATTACCAACATGACAACAAAAAGTCTTCATCTCAGAGATAATCTATGCCTTTGTAGGTTTTCTTGGCTTCTTTTGACCTTTTCTTACATCCCCAATGATTTCATCAAGAGCCTGTTGATTCTTCATTTGAATGAAATCTTTAAGTTGAGCAGACCTTTGTTCTTCATCCAAGGTTTTATTTGCAATCAATTCAATAGCCTTCTTCCTAATTATTTGATCATTGTTAATCAATGTAACACCCCCAAAATACCGCAGCGGAAGACTGTGTCATAGGGGTGCTACTTCATAATACAAAGTACAAGTTATAGAAAACGAACTCTAAATGAGACGTTTTGAAAAGTTACCATTCGATTAATGAATTCAAAGTTACAAACATGAGATTCCAAAGTATGATACATAAATGTATACAAAATGTTTTGAATGGTAAATGATAAAAAGCGTAAGTCTTCAGAGTATGCAGCTTGACTCTAAGTTCCACGCACTAGCTATCGCCTTACTAACCTGAGATAAACATGCTAAAGTGTCAACACAATGGTTGGTGAGTTCATAGAGTTTGTCTTAAAACAGTTGAAAAGTCTCAAAGAATGTTCACACAGCAAAGGCATTGAGAATCCACTCAGTTGCAAATCCCGCCATAAGAGACTTGCAACCTGTGTGTTCACAACCCACTGCTAACATATAGTATGAATAAGGCATGTATAAGTTCATCAAAACAATTAAGCAATTAGTAGCGAGTCTCTACTTCATCTTCGAAGACCTCACTTGGGAGCCAAATCACAAAGACAACTGGGAGCCGCTTCCCAAAGAAAACTGGGAGCCACTTCCCAAAGACAACTGGGAGCCACTTCCCAAAGATAAGTACTAGCTACTAAATAGAATAACCCAATTAAGTATAACACAGTCATGTATGCAATCAAGTATAACACAGTCAAGAATAAATGTTTTGAGTATTTGTACAAGTAAGCAAGTAGTGAGCATGTATCCCCCCCAAGAGTTAAAACAAGTATGAAAAGAGTAGGGGCTATGACTCACCTTAAGCTTAAGTGATGTGAAATGAAAGTGGTAGTCGAATCGCGAAAGTCTCTAAGAGCAGCCTATAATAGAACGTTGCAACTTAGGTTTGGAGTAACGTCTAAGAATACGAAGAATTGCCAATATATGTCTTGCATAATGTTCATGATGTAGTACTTAGTATATAATGTAAGTCTTTGAATATAAATGGTTTATGAAACATGTATAGGTTGTAAATCTCTTACTACCGTTCGGGCCGACATAATTCAGAAGTCATGGAGTAAACGTTCGAGGAGCCAGGACACTTTAATTCGTAAATCCACAACTCATCTCGACGGCTTACTTAATGAACTCCTCACATGAGGCTCCCTACTATTGTAGTATTTGATAACATATATACGTTTTGATCTTTAAAAGTTACATGGTTTTTAGCCGTGGCTTTGCCGTGACCTTGGTCATTGTTACCATGGTCTTAAGACTCAACCTTTGCTTTAGCCATGGTTGTGGTCTCGGCTTTAGGTCATTAGACCTCTTGGTCTTAGTAAATCATAACTATAATATAGTGACTTTGGTCTAAAATGGGCTGATAAGATTTTGAAGAAAATTATCACTCGGAAAGCGTTTTCAGGGCTCGAGCTTCTTTAATCCTGAACGAAAACGTCGTTCCGGACAACTTTCGTGTTTTAACTTTTTGATGAATCTGACTAGAAGTGGGACTTTCAAAATCAAAATTTGATCAGAATGCTATTTAGGCAGTTTTGCCGTTTTGGTTTCGCTAACTTCAAATGGTCATAACTTTTGACTCGTGTACTCGTTTTGGGTGATTCAAATTGCTATGTTTTCCTTGTTAAGTCCTCTTTAACAGTAAGTAAGTGTAAAATATCAAAGTTATACTATTGTGGTCGTGGTTCTCCATAAAAATCACTAGTTTGCTTGTTTACTTGTCATAAGTTAACATATGTATACCAATACTTGTTTTATCCATTTTTAAACATCATGAACACAATAACAAGAACATATATAGCATGAAAGGAACACAAAGAGCATGAAAATGATATTGATCAATAAAGTGTATAAGAGTTTCTTACAACTTTTGGCTTTCACTTAAGAAAGGAAGTCAAGTATGAACTAGGACACTAAACCTATGCTTGTAAACCCTTCACCATAACTCTTGTAACCCTTGCTAGCCTTGATCTAACCCTTGTGAAAACCATTTAACTTCAGCCCTAGTAACCTTGTGTAGCTCCTAATTCAACCATGGAATCACCAAACAAACTTAAGAACTAGGTAGAGAATACTAAGACCTTGAACTTTGTAGTGTAACTTGTATATTGAAGATCAAAGGATCATGGTGCTATGTATTTATGTTGTGGCGTTTTTGGTGATGAAGAAAGGAAGTCATTAGCTTACTATTTATACTATGAATGAGGAGGTTAGGAAGGTGGCTAGGAAGGTGCTTAAACTTGGAGACAAAGTTGTAATTAAGTAAGATCTAATGGCTAAAGTCAAGATTTAACCACACATGGTGACCCCCCCCCCCTAAGTCGGTTTGGAATGGGATAAGGGTGACTAGATGAGTAGTCATGGTCTTTGGATGATAATATCCTAAGTATGTAGCTAGTTTTGACTCCGTAAATTGCTAACCGTAAGTTGTTAAGTCACGAAACGTAAAACCGGGTATCCTAAAAATATGAAACTTATAAATATGGTAGAACTTATCAATATACTCCATAATAAAATATAAAATGAGTGGTAGGTTCTATCGGGTGCTAAAACCCTGCTAAAAACGGGAAACACGGGTCTAAAACGCGTAATTCGCGTAAAACGCTGAACTGAAAAATGTAAAATTCCAAAAGTTTTGGAATTGTCCTAAAATGAGAGAAAATCATATTTCTATTGTTTATAATGTTTTATGGATATATCGGGATGCTGGAAGGACGTTTAAACCTAAAAGTAAATCTCGGACACGGCTTTGTGATTTTTGCAGAAATGATCCGACGAGCGTCAAACTCTCGGATTATCGTTAAAATAGTTTAACTTACGAGAATATGAAATAAAAATTTCTGAGATGAATAGTGAAAAGTGAATAGTAAAAGTGAATAGTAAAAAGTGAATAGTGAAAAGTGAATAGTGAAATTTTCGGGAATAAAAGTTAACCTGAAATTGCGAATTGTTACAATCAAGTAATCAATCTCTTCTTCTGTAGGCACATAAGTGAACAATGGAGGTTTCTCATGCATGACAATTGGTGAGATACTTGAAATAGGTTCTGCCATAACAGCTTCAAGTTTATCCAACCTAGTTGCTTCCATAAAGCTAGCAACTTCATCTTCCTTAAGTTTTTCCTTTTTTTCATACTCTTCAGCTTGTTGTTGCTCTGCTAACCTTGCATCAAAATCAATCTGAGCTTGTTCAAACTTAGAAATCTTTCTTGACTCTTGATCTGAAGCAATTACAATAGCCTTTCCTTTAACTGATCTTCTTCTAGCAGCTTCTTCCTCTGCAGTGGTAATTTCTTGACTAGCAGTGGTAATAGGTTGATCAGTGGGAACTTGTTCTGCTTCAGTGAAAATTGATTGAGCAGTTCCAACTAAATCATCAAAATTAAAACCTGCATCAGCATCCATATCTTCAAAATCCAATTTCCTCCCCTCAGTCTCAGCATCATCATCTTTTGCTTGAGCATCATCAGAATCACTTAGCTCAGTAAAGTCTTTTCCAAAGTTTTTACTCCTCCCCTTAAGCTCTGCATCTATTTTCCTCCCCTGTTTGGAAGAATCTCCCAAAACTTTACTAGAACTTGCAGAAAACTCAGCTAAAGGTTAAGATGATGATAATACAACCTGAGATCTTTTCTTCTTGAGATTCTCAACTTCATTCTGCAATTTGTGAATCTCATCCTTCAATGTATTCAGCTTTGTGGCATGTTGTTCTTTAGTCTGTGCCAGATCTTTCTCCAGAGCTGGAACCTGCTTGACTAATTTGGTACAAATATCCATCAATTCATTTGGTTGCACACTGCCTTCATCACTTCCAACTGTGTAACCTGTTGGGAGAGGTGAATCATGAGGCATGGTTTCAGACTCTTCTCTAGTTGGACTAGGAGGAAGCCTTGAACCACCACTGCTTGTTCCTAAACCAAAAGGCTCAGCAACATGCAATGTTGAGATGAGAAAAGTTGGCTGTTTAGACCTTCTCTCATAATCGTGAGTGACTGTTGGGGTATGTTGAATTGGTGGAACAACAATATTGGGTGTGTTTTGAGATGCAGCTGGGATTGATGCATCCTCACCCTGTACTTGAGAAATTTTAGCAAGCATTTGAGGGAAAAGTGGATGAACCTGCCCATTCCAAAGTTCTGAAGCCTTAGACATATTTTGAAACACTTTTGGCTTAAGAGTGGAAGGTTCATAAATTCTTTTGTGAGGTCGCAGTTGAAACTCATTTAACACTGCTTGCACAAACCTTGGATACATCAAAAATTTATATTGACTCTTTACATTGCCTTTCATATTATTAAAAATAAACTTTGAAAAATTGAAAGTCCTACCTGTTGCCAAACAAACCAAAGGATAAGCCATGGTTGATGCAAATTGTTCATAAGAAGTTTTCTTAGGACTTAGGCAATGTAAAAGAGTATGAATTAAAAATCTCCAATGGGGACAAAAACATCCTTTTCTTAAAGTAACTTTTTGTTCTGATGTATCATACCCCATTAAAGCAATATTAGTGAAAATTTCTGAATTAGGTAATGTGATGATACCATTGAGATCATCCAATTGGAGAATTCTCCTCAAGGATGACTTAGTAACATCAATAGTTACCCCATCAACTGTGGCTCTTAGAGCATCCACATATTCCTGTGTGTCTCCCTGTTCAAGAGTTATGGACTCCACAGTGTTCCAGAACTGTTTGATATGAGAGACATAGATTGTGGGATTAATAGTTAAGGCATACCTTATATGAGTTGTGTTTAGAAAATCCACAATCTGATGAAAAACAAGGCCACTCTTCTCATTTGACTTTTGTAAGTAGGCCACTTGGTTGTGCTCCTCGACAAAGTTTAGAATCGCCATGATATTTGTGAAAAAGAGAATGAAAGTGTTAGTGATCAAGATAAAAAGCAAGCCGTATGATAATGAATTTATACTAATAGGGTTTGAGGAGGTTGCGCAATGTGAATTATCTTTAGAAAGAATTATCTTTAGAAAAAGAATAATTTATAATAAGTAAGTAGATAATTCACAAAAGATTTTACCCTATTAATAAGGAATGACGGTTATTTTACAACGGCTAGTAAAAATAGATTACTGACACAACAGTTGTGACGGCTAGTCATCAGTGGAAAAATTACTCTTGCAGTGGTAACTGATGTACTAGCAGTGGTAAAATTTTCACAAAAATATCAAAGAGCAGTGGTGAATAAAACATGAAAATTTGCTGCTCTTATCATAGGTTTTAGCAAACTATCAGCTATCAACGGATTTGATATGTCTTTACCATGAGCCGTTTGCTATGGACTAGCCAACTCTTGATCACATGGATGTATGGTGAGTTGATAACCTAGTTTTTGGTAAACTATCAACCATGAACGGATTTGACAAGTCTTTACCAGTAGCCGTTTGCTCTGGACTAGTTGATTCTTATGTGGATTAGACATGGTGAATCAATAACCATTTGTTGTGTGTCTATGATACACACCTTATTACTCCAATGATATAGGTTGAATACTTCAACACAAGATAAACCTCAACTTAACCCATAGAGATTAACCCAAAGTAACTTTTTAACCAAGTTACTATTCACAAAAATATCTTCCCAAAAGTCAACCAAAATTTACTCCTCCAATCAACCAAAACAGATAGAAGTAAATAGCCTTCATTAATTATCATAACGCCTAACCTTGGCTTATATAATCACCCCCAAACTACACATCTCAGACACCAATTTACCCCAAATAATCTTTCAAACCCTAATTTCCCAATTAACCCAATTCTCCACCAAACCCATGTCATCAAACCCAGAGACCTCTGATCAAAAATCTTCTTCTTCATCATCAGAAGAAGATTTACCACCATATCCATGGGGGCTTGAGAATTCTGACTATGAGAGAGAAATGGAGAGATGATGGGATGTACAAGAAAGACAATGGAATGCACATAGGAAGGGTGAATCAAGCCATGTTCCTAATCCTGCTGAGAGAGAGCTTGTTTCTCCCTTCATTTGTACATCTGATGAAGACTCTTCAGAGGAAGAAGATGAAGATCCAACCTTTCTTCCTCCTTCCACACCAGAGAGATATCAATCAAGATCAAGTAAGAGAGATCCACCTCTCCCAACATCATCAAATTTGGTGTTGGACCTTCCTGCTCCAGAACCTGGTCTACCTCATCAAGGACATATTGGACAGAGCAAGAAGGCTGAGAGCATACGTAAGGGAAAGGAGAAACGGAAGTAGATGATTGAGGAATGTTGCCATAGACCAAAGCTCTTGAGTATTTTCTTGACTTTGGTACTTGAGCATTTTCACAGTCTTCTTTCTCTTCTTTTTCCAATTTCATCTTCAGTTTCATCATTGTACTTGTCATAGCCTCAAGTATTTTGTAATAATTGATAGAAGCTAGGAGTACTTAATTAGCCAAATGTTTAGGAATGGTCTTTGTGATTCAGTTGGAACTTTGAATGTAAGCTGTAACTTGTTTCTTTGAATGAAAATATCTTCTTTAATTGATCAATTAAGTAAGGTCTTCAGCATAATTATCTTATCAGTAGAAACCATGTTCAGCATACTTGACCACATTCCCTTGGCTATGGCTCTTGGTGACTTTAACATAAAACTTACAATCTCATAACATTTACAGAACAGACATAAAACATGCACATACACCAAACAACTTGCAAACATATTAATGGGACAATGTTAAAACTCAAAAAGTATATAATAACCAAGTCATTCACAATCTTGTTTAACATGAGTAGTCTATGAATGTCCCTGCACACAAAATAAAGGAATTAGTTCCTTTTGGGGACCCAAGCCACAAATGACTTGGATCTGCCTCGTGTATCAATATAATTATATCTATCAAAGGTCATTGATACACCATTGGGATTGTTTGAGGTGATGGTTCCTTTTGGTTTCCATTCCCAATGAGCTGAGGCCTTAACAGCATTTCCCATATTTACCCTTTTCTTGTTAACAGACCTACCAGTGGTAACCTTTGGCCTTGCAGTGGTAACTGCTGCCTTAACAGTGGAAACTGCTGGCTTAGAAATTTTAGGTACCCACTTCTGATTAAGGTTAACTTTCTTTTCAAAATAGGTCTTTTTCCCTGTTTGAGCAGATTTAACAAAAGTAGTAACATGGAGCTTAGGGTAAACTCTGTTTTTATTTCTGGCAGTGGAAACTGCTGGTCTAGCAGTGGAAATTTGTTTAATGCCAGAGTGAAGCAAAACAGACCTGGGAATCATCTTGCTAAGTGGATTTGGGTGAGTTAAGTTATTAGCATTGTATCTATTCACCCAAGTATTCCCAAACACTTCCCTTCTTCCCAAGTGGTAGGTACAGCCTTTAGCTAAATGGTCAAAGCTACCACATATATGACAGGGTTTGTTATTGAACACAAAGTCACTACCAAATTGCCTAGATTTGACATGATTCCAACTCCTCATATTGCCTCTAGGAGTTGGTGACCTATTTCTGTACATCTCTGCATATCTAATAGTGGGCCTAGTGAAATTAGGTTATGACCTAGGCTTCTCTTTGACAACATCAGGAATACTTCTCTTAACCTCCACTTTAACATTCTCAGGAATGGTAGGTTTAGACTCAACATTTAGATTTTCATCTTTAAGAGATGAGTCACTAGCACTATCAAATACATCAACCTCAACCTGAACCTTTTCAATTTCAACTGGTTTAACAAATTTTGGTCCATAGGTCATGGTTGGTTCCTGGAATTCTTCTAAACCTGTGTGAGCTAAGTCAATGCCAGGAGGTGCTGGAACACCTCTTAGAGGTGGTGGAACAGTTTTGTATCCAAGACCTGATTTAGCTTTACTCACAATTTGGGCTTCCCAAATTTTATCAATACTCTTGGATTGATGATCCAGGGTTTGCTTAGTTATCAATATATTCTCACTAGCCACTTTAACCTTTTCTAGTTCTTCTCTAAGAACCTTATTAACAGCAACCTGATAATCTAAGTCTCTTCTTAACACTGCAATATCATCATTGAACTTAGATTCATTTGCCCTATAATGCTTTAATTGAGTTTCTAAAACACTTAGGCCTCTTTTATGATTTGATAAGTTATAATTAGTATGAGTTAACTCTATGTGTTGCTCATTAAATTGTGCTTTAAGTTTCTCATACTCTTTTAAGGCCTTACAGGATTTAGAACAAGCATTATCAATTTGTACCTTAGAGTTAGAAAAAGCCATTAGTGCAAGCTCTGTAGCAACCATTGCAGACTCTAAATCATCATCCTCTTCCTTAGTCATAAAGCTCCAATCAAAGCTCACTCCATCAATGGCCACTAGCCCCTTTGGCTCATCAGTAGTAGGTTCCTTCTTCTTGTCCTGCTTGTACCAAGTTGACCTGTTGTCAGACTTCCTTGGCTTCCTACATTCTCTGGCAAAGTGCCCCTTCTTATGACAATTGTAGCACTCCACCTTCTTTTTGTCAAAACCTACTATTTCATTGCCACTGATGTTGATCTTTCTTCCAGTCTTCTTCCAAAACTTCTTTGTCCTCAAGCTTAGTAATGCCACTTGCCATTTAATTTTCATCTCCTCCATATCATCTTCATCAATTTGATCAAGATCCTCATGATTGAGGATTGAACCACACACTTGACTTGATATAAAGGCATAAAAGGTAGTATCACTAAGCCCTGCAATCTGTTTCTTTGAGCTACCAGTGGAAACACTTCCACTACCAGTGGAAACAACAATGTTAGCACAGTCATCATCACTATCACTTTCTTCATCTGAACTATCATCAAGAGATGATGATATGAGTGCTACACTTCCTGAACTTGAACTTATCTTGCCAGCTTTCTTCAATCTTTGTTCAATGACCTTGAAGTTATTGTACAAGTCATTCAGTTTCATGGTCTCCAACTCTGACTTATCTTCCCACACAGCAACATTGGTTCCAAATTCAGAGGGTAAGCTTTTTAAGAACTTTAGATTGAGGTCTTCCTTTTCCACCTCAATTCCAAAAACAGTGAGTTGAGAAACAATCTTTTGTAGCCTTGTGAAGATGCTATCAAGAGATTCATTACTTGATGAACCAAAGTTTTCATAAGTTTGCTTCAGCAGAGTCTTTTGAGTCTTCTTGGTAGAATCATTACCACCAAAAACTTCACAGATCTCATCAAAGAGAGTCTTTGCAGTCTTGAACTTGCTGAATGCTACAACTTGATCTCTTGGAAGTGTCATCAGCAACAGACCTCTGGCCTTCAAATCATTCTTTAGTTGAAGTCTTTCATCATTAGTAACAGGTCCAGTGTTGACCTTAATTACTTCCTTGCCACCAACCATCTCTGATGTAGAACTTGGTTTGAAAGAATTTCCAACCATAATAATCTCCCAAAGTGTGTAATCTTGGACCATAAAGAATTGTTCTATCATTAGTCTCCACATCTCAAAGTCATTCAACTTAAGCTTTGGAAGCTTAGCAGCAATGTTTGAGTTACTGGTTTCTGTCTCCATTGATTCTTCTGAGTGAACTTGAGTCTTCTAAATCAAAGTATCAAAACCTGTCTCTGATACCACTTGATGGATCTAAACACCTTGAACTTGTGTTAGATTGATACTTTGAATTATATCACTAAGTATGCGGAATCTACTTAGTAACACTTAGAAGTTTGATTGTGAGTAAAACAGTTTTATATGAACAATGTATGTAAACAAACTATTAGCTCCAATATTATTAATGATAATAATACGAGTGATCTTGATATCACTAGGGTTACACCTTGAAGCTCTAAAAAACGTATATGACAACTTATATCAAACCTTTAACCTAGGATCTCCTTTTATAATACAAGGAATCCTCTTCTACAAGATAAGTATAAAGCTAATAGAATAAGATATACACAAGATCTATTCTATATTTATCTAGACACGTTTCCTAATAGTTATCTAATAAGCAGTGGTAATATATTGTTCTTGCAGTGGTAATGAGTTTCCACTGCAAGTACAATCTTCTGCAGTTGTAACATCTTCACTATCTGTGGTAACTGTTAGTATTATTCCCAACACGATTAATAGCAAATAATTGAGTGTTTGGGAGAGTCTCCTCATATGAGTTGTATGGAATCAAGAGTTAATTTTTTTCTTTGCTCTTTTGGTTAAAAGGATAACTAATGTTGTATTGTAACGGAAACTTTCATGGTATATTCAAAAGAAAAATCATCATTTAGTAACAAATTTATAGTGATGACTTATGTCGTTGTCACTAATTAGACCATATAGTGAGGCAAAAATAAGTCATCGTGTCATTGGTCACATGCTAAAATTTAGTAACAAGACCCTTAATGGTCATAAATTGCCACTGTATGCTAGACTTTTTAGTATTGGTTAGGTCATTATAATGATTTGTCATTGAGAAATTTGATGGTCACCGGGCTTATACGTGCTAATGACGAGAATAATGATCACTGATGTATGTTTGTTATTATGTTAAGTTTACATCACCCGCATTGAGATAAAATAGTACAAGGATTCAAATATCAAAAGCAAATAGTTTTTTCCATGGTTTTTTATGAAATAGTCATTCTTAAATGAATTTATGTAAGAGTAGTATTGGCTATTGACATCGACTATGCTTTAGAGGTGATGGAGATGACCATGTCAACACAAATATCACTTAAGGGAAGTTTGGATGCATCGCAATATGAAGTCCTAATAATTAAATAGTCATATGTGGAAAAGGTAATCATGATTACTACATACCCGGACTTGCTATAAGCTATGCTTTGCTTTGCTTATAATTTATTAGTCTTTATGAAAACATATCCAACTAAGACATTCACTACTTTATTCTTTAGTCAGTGTTGGGGCAACATTGATTAAGTCTCTTTATGTTTTAATGATTACAAATAAACATTCACAACATATAAAATCACAAACGTTAGCCAAAAAACAAAACGACCCAATAACTGGGTTTGGCGCGCTCCCAGCGCTCCAGCGAGTGGACTACGTATCAGCCTCGGGTTATTTGGCGTTTCGGTTTTTGAAATTCGGCTTTCCCCTTACTTGATAAATGTGGATTTTTCATAAAGGTATGTACATGATAATAGAGTTATTATGAACACTCGAAATGGGTTTTAGACTTAGAAGGACTCAAAATCACCACCCCCCATTTTTGACAAAACGCCAACTCAAGTATTTTATTAAACACCTATAGTCAAGGCTTTTCTAAATCTATAAGACTTATATCTTTTGCATAACATCAAGTGAAAGTATTCATATGACCATAATCCATGTTTACATCTTCTCTAATCACGTAACGGGTTTACTCCCTTATTGGTCAAACAAAGTCAAAGGTCTCTTTGCTTAAACGCATCCTTTCCCGTTATAGGATATGCTTTACTATGATGCAAAGCACTTAGCTTGTTTTTATCAAGATGATTATTGATTACGTTAAGTTTATTTGAACTTATGATTATCCTTTGATTTTCTTATCCAAAACACATTCCATAATCATCATTTTCTAATCTTTCCTTTCTTAATGACAATGTGATTAAACCTTAATCAATCCTTTGATTAACACCTTCACCAAATAAACCTTTAAACCATTTCAAAATCTTTCCAAATTTTATCCCCAACATTCTCTTAATATTCCCTTAAACCCATTGTACTTGATTGTACTTCTTTTCTCCCAATATTCCCAAATTCTCCACAAAGCATATTTTTCACCACATTATCTCTAAACACTACAATTCAAACACATCACCATATTCCCTTCCTTCTCTATTTTGAATTTGAAACACACATACCCACCCTTACACTCAAAGATTCTATCATACACTTATCTTTCACTCTCATTCTCACTCACACACACCCCTCTCTAATTCAAATTCAAAACTCTCTCTCTCTCACACACACACACAGACACACACATACAACCAATCTTTTCCTTACACACTTTGTCAGCTCATACACTCACACTCTAACATTCAAATTTAAATCAAAGCCAAAAGCTCCCCATCACATCACTCTCACATCTATACAACTCACCTCACTCACATACTACCTTCCTTATCTCTTCTATCCTCCCGCATTTCAATTTTGAATTCCAAACCAAAGGCTCATCCCTATCACATCATTCCAACTCATCCCATCTCATCTCAACTCACTTTACCTAACCATGGTTTTTTTCTAACCTAACTTATCTCATACACTTCTCTCTCTTACACAATTTGAATTTCAAATTCAAAACTTTGTTTCTCTCTCTCTCTCTCTCTCTCTCTCTCTCTCTCTCTCTCTCTCTCTCTCTCTCTCTCTCTCTCTCTAATTCAACATTCACACTTACTTTCCAAGAAAGGAATTTTCCATGGCATATTATTTCCCTCTTAGATATGCCATGTGAGGAATACCTAATATACCCCAATTCAATTATCCCTTCTCTCTTTCCTTATTTGATAATTGGTACACCCCAAACATTTTTCTAAACACTTCACAAATGATTTTATCAAATGGCAATTTGAGTTGGTTGACCTTAAGGATAAATAATGGAAATATCAAAGTATGAAGTACAATTGGGGTTTTAGCAAGGTCGGATAGTTAAAGGCCAAAGTCCCGAGGAAGAACCTTTCGGGACCCTGGCGCGCTGGTCGCGCTCCAACACGAGGCCAGCGCGCCAAACTCGTAGTGTTTTTCACTCACTTGGGAACTTTTGCCTATAAATATCCCACCTTGCCTATTGTATTCCTCAACCCCTTGCCATTCATTCTTTCTCTCTAATTCTTTTTCTCTCTACCATCTAATTCTATGATCTAATGTTCTTAATCTTTCTCACTTATCATCTCTTGAAAGAACATATTCTCCACAAGGGAAGAATCACAAGAACCTAATTCACTCTTGTGATTTTGTCGAGGGTCTTCTGATTTATACAATTTATATTAGAATCAAGTCTATAGGTTAGGTTAGGTTAGGGCTTGATTTGAAAAATAAAACTTATTCATTCAATTTGGTTGTAAGGGAAGTCTTGTGTATTGGTGACCAAGCCTAGATCTTTGGAGATCTAGTTAGGGTTGATACTTCCGGTGAGAAGTTTTAGTGGTCTCTGTGGGAAGTCAAATCACGAGATTCTTTTGGGTGGTTTCCCAGAGCGGAATACCATTGAGAGTAGCTCTTCTTAGTGAGCACCGATCTTTGTGCATATCGATGGAGTGAAGTTGTAACGGTTTGGTGTCCACCGAAAGGATTATACTTAGTGTAATAGTATCATGTCGCGGATTCGCAAATGGACGTACGGATGGTGTAAACCCCCATACCGAACCAGAATATATCATGGTGTCTTCTTACTTGCTTTATATACTTTGGTTGTGATCGTAGTTGTCGTATTTGTTGTATAACCACTTCTTGATCTTTGAGGCTTGAAGTCAATAAACTTGGGAGAAGCCGAAAAGACCATATTCACCCCCTCCCCCTCTACGGTTCTACAGTTTGTATTAAACTATCTTTTAAATTTAACATTGGACTTTCGATTTTTCTATTTTTGTGCATTATTTCGGATAAAGTTCGATCTATTTGCGTGAATAATCATTTACAAATGCATCAAACCTTATTCGTAATGGTACACACGGTAAGGAAAATTTTTAACTTCTTATCTTAAATAGATAAAGGAGTAAACTCCAAAATACATCCTTGTGGTTTGTCCATTTTCACACCATACATTTCTGTCAGAAAAGTTGAAACATATACATCCTTCCGTGAATAAACGTTAGACATCATACATCCGTGAGGACGAATGATGCTAATGTTTTCTTGTTATCTTCTGATGGGCACAAGATTCAAGACCCAAAGACGTAGAAGTTTTGGCCTCTATGGCGTATGGGTATTTTCCTCTCTAAGCCGTAGAGCTCTCAAATAAAATTTTATTTGAGGCTTAAAGTCTCTACGCTGTAGATGGAAACATTTCTATACACCGTAGAGTCATCGATTCCAGAATGTTCCTTTTATTTTTTTAAGTCATTTTTAGGATAATTACTATTTGGGAATGTTTTAAATTAGGTTCTTTATTTTAATTAGGTTACCTTCTCTACATGTTTCACTTCCCTATAAATATAGGGCTTTTTATCATTGCAACGAAACTTTTGATTATTAATAAACTTTGTATTTAGAGTTTTGTCTCTTGTTAGCATTGCATCAACTGACATCTAGAATTTTTTAGTATCATGGATGATGAATGGTGTAGATGTTCTCAAAACACATACTGTTAGTGGGGTATGGTCTGGAGAGTACATGGATCATGGTTTTACCAAGTCCTTGAAAGAATTGACAGCTGTTAAACTATGCTAGAAATAACTACGTTATGTGATCGCAGGGGGCATTACTCATAAGAATCGTGAGGGTAGCAAACACGAAGGTCCAAGAATTCATCCAACTATTACTGATTTTGGAGGCAATTATGCAAGCAACCAATCCCCATTCAATAATAGGAGGGTTGATGAGTGGGAAGAAAAGATGAAGATGGAGGATCGATTACCTACAACCATGTATTTTCGTTTAAAAATTCTAATCAATAATTTGTATGTTCTTTATATATTGATGGTTGTATTTGGTTTCAAGAAAATTAGTAGATTTCTTAAAATTGCCAACGGAGATTTATCCGATTGAAGGTTACCAAGTTTGTTGGGTTCCGGTGACCATCGAGAAGTTTTATAAAACAAGGGTACTTTGTGTTGTGGATGATACTGATGAATGCCATTTTGCTTGGGAAACCATGGCAATGTGAGGTTAAGGGTAAGTATGTTCTTCAACAAAATTTCTATATTTTCTAATGGGAAGGAAGGATAGTTACTATTGTTCCATCCAAAGTAAAACCACACTTACCAAAGCCTAAAGTTAAACTTGAAAAAAAGAGCATGAAGGTTGAAGTGTTTGAAGAGCAAGTACATGTACCAAAGCCTGAAGTCAAGATTGAAGAAAAGTTGTTGAAACCCGGTATCATTATTGAATTTGATAATCAATGTAATATAACTAGTGTTGAAGTATTGACTAAAGTACCGAAAAAGACAGGATTCTAAGGTTTTGAAAAATCTTAAAGCTGAAGCTACCAAGTCTGAAGTTATTAAAGGTATAAAGGTTTGTGATTTTTATTATGGGTTAATTTTCAAGCTGATTGTCATAAATCCAATCAAGTTTTCAATGACAAGCATAGAAACTATCTTTATTGCAATTAAAGAGTTGGTGATCATTGATAAGGAGTACATAACCTGTTTATGGTCATGGGTTGATCGTTACGAGTGTGGTAGGCGTGTCAAAAAAGATGAAAGTTTCCTAGTTAATGTGAAGCATAAAACTACCAAAGACAAGGTTCGTCATGAGAAGATGTTTAAGGTAGATGAAGCCCTTGATGGTGAGAACTCGAGGGAAAGTTCTTTTCAAGGGGGAAGGGGATGATGGGAACAATATTCAAGACCCAAAAACATAAAAGTTGTGGCCTCTCCAGCGTATGGGTATTTTCCTCTCTACGTTGTAGAGCTAGCGAATAAGATTTTATTCGAGACTTAAAGTCTTTACGCCGTAAAGGGAAACATCTCCCTACGCTATAGAGACATCGATTCCCAAATGTTTCTTTTAATTTTTAATTCATTTTTAGGATAATTATTATTTGGGAATTTTTTAAATTAGTTTCTTTATTTTAATTATGTTACTTTCTCTACATGTTTCTTGTTGACATAAATAATGTATGAAAACGTTATTTATATTTTTCGATATCTCTATATTTTGACGATCACAAAATGTAAACTCGTCAATCGTAAGATTACTACGTAAACAAGTATTAAGCTAGTTTATACAACTATATCCAACTTAATCACTTAAGGTATGGATAAACAAGTGCTTAATACATCTTATGATCAAAGGGATATTTAATTAACTAATACAAAGTTTATTTAAATATATAAACATATTATATATTTTTGAAAAACACTTTTGGTAATAAAGAAAAATGTTTTAATCGTACTAAATATATGATTTCAAATATTTAACCAAAATCAGTTAGTTTTTCACCAAATAAACTTTCCCCACTAAAAGACAAGTTTTTTGGCCGTTACAGTTGGGCGGCCCCCTTAATTATAAGGGGCGGTCCCCTTAATTTTAAGGGGGCCGGCCACGATTTAAGGGGACCGGCCAGGCTCCCCTGTCAGAAACTGTCAGAATTCTTCTCATATAAATACCACCTTAATTCTGGAATTTTTCCCCGCCTTTTGCACGAAATTTTCAGATCTATAACTCTCTAAACATCCTCTAAAACCCTTTGATCATTTTCATATTAATCCTTGTTTCAAGTGATTCAATCCCTCATCATCCATTCTCATCCAAAGTGCAAAAGAAGAACACTCTATCTACAACCAAGTTCAAGAAGTGTTGAAGTGTAGTTGTGCATAGTGTATATATATATATTCATTTGTGAATATTGTGTTGTGCTTGTGATTAAGTGTGTAGAAGATATAGAAGTTGTGTAGATAATAGAAGTTGATAAGTAGTGAAGTAGGTTAGTTGTGAAGATAGGTGTGAAGTAGAAGATTGGTGTGTAGAAGATAGTTGTGAAGAAGATTGGTGTGTAGTATATTGGTGTGAAGAAGTTGTGTAGAAGTTGTGATCAAGGTGTGAAGTTGTGTGGTGTGTAAATTGGTGTGTAAGGTTTTCTCCGCCAAAAGGGAGTTTGTTGACATAGTGAAGAAAACTCTCGAGTAGGTGACTCGGGGAGTGGAGTAGGAACAAGGAAGGTGTCCTTGTAGCCGAACCACTATAAATCCTTGTGTTGTGGTTTGATCTTTCTAACTCTTCTCATTACTTATTTATTTACCTTTACTATATTAGTTAGCTACCATACAATTGTTCATATAGTGCAAGTATTGAGTTCACATAAACTAGAATCGAAGTTTTTATAACAAACTTGTGTTTATAAATTTAAAAGGACGTAAAACTATTCAACCCCCCCCCCCTTCTAGTTTTCCACAATTGGTATCAGGAGCCACGTCTAGCAAGATTTTTAAAATATATTGTATTTTAAAACTTGTAACGATCTATGGAATCTGAAAAATATTTAGAAGGGCAATCTATGCAAAGACCACCACTATTTGAAAGTGATGGATTTTTATATTGGAAAAATCGATTCGAAACTTATGTGAAATCAAAAGATCTAGATCTTTGGCATATTATTACCAATGGTGATTTTTTACCTATTCAAAATAACCCCGAAACTAAGAAAGATGAAATCGTACCTTTTGAAAAATAAAATGATGATTTAAAAAGAAAACTTGCTAAAAATAATGAAGCAAAAATGGTTATTTACAATGCGCTACCACGTAAAGAGTACGAAAGGATCTTTATGTGTGAAACCGCAAAAGAAATTTGGAACTCTTTGTTAATAACCCACCAAGGTAATAATCAAGTCAAAGATAACAAAATAGATCTACTTGTTCAACAATATGAGCAATTCACGATTCCGGAAGAGGAATCAATTGATAATGCTTTTGCTAGATTTAACACTATAATCACAAGTTTAAAAGCACTTGATGAGAATTTCTCTAGTAAGAATTTTGTTAGGAAGTTTCTTAGAGTTCTTCACCCAAAATGGCGAGCTAAAGTGACGGCTATTGAAGAATCGAAGAATTTGTCAACGCTACAACTTGATGAATTAATTGGTAATTTAAAAGTCTACGAAGCAATAATAAAGAAGGACTCCGAAATGGTTAAAGGGAAACGAGAGCAAAGTAAGTCAATCGCCTTGAAAGCTAGAAAGGAATCCAACAACGAAGATAGCTCATCTTTCGAAAGCGAAGACGAAGAATATGCCATTGCCGTAAGAGATTTCAAGAAATTCTTCAAAAGGCGAGGAAGATTCGTTAGACAACCACACGATGAAAGAAGAACATCTCAAAAGAATAATGATGACAAGTATATCAAGAATGAGAGAAAATGTTTCAAGTGTGGTGATCCGAATCACCTTATTGGAAAATGTCCAATGATGACAAGAGATCAAAATCAAAGAGCGTTTATTGGAAGTGCTTGGAGTGATAGCGATGAAGATGAGAAAGAAACAACAAGGAAGAAAAATGTCTCATGGCTAAAACATCAAGTGAGGTACATTCCGAAACCGAATATTTTAGTGATGAAAATTTATCATTAGATAAAAAAGACTTAGATAGTGAATACAATAGATTATGCAAACTAGGACAACAAGTTATGGCTAAAAACAAATCACTAAAATACATAAATAACAAATTAGAAAATGAAGTACTTGAACTAAAAAATTAAAATACATCAACTTGAGAAAGGTAAAGAAACTTTTGAAGAATGTAAATCATGTCAAGAGCTTAGAAGTGAAAACAACAAACTTAAGGAAGAAATTTGTAAACTTGATAAATTTGAAAATAGTAGTAACTCACTTAGTAAAATTATAAGTATATAAAGAATATCCGGAGAAAAAACCGGTCTAGGTTTTAACTCAACCGAAGCCTCAACAAGTGAAGTTAAAAATGTTAAATTTGAAAGCGAACTCAAGGAACTAAAACCTTCAAAATCTAATCCTGAGTATATACTCATAAATGATAAGAAAATACATCTAGCTAGTAATGAAGAAATAAAACCGTTTTATAAACCATCTTTAAAAACCGAAGTAGGATCGTCCAAAACTAAAACAAGATCTAAAACTCCACCACCTAGGAAACCGAATAATTCTTACCCTAGACCTAAAACACCTCAACCAAGAGTAAACCAAAGTAGACAAAACTTTAACAATAATCAACAAATGTGGAACTTCAATCCATGGGGAATGTTTCCACCATATATGCACCCAAGTCAAATACAAAACATGTTCGGGACAAACAACTTTGGTCAAATGAGACCATGGGGACCAACGTGAAAACTTTCGCCATTCATACGTGGAAATCTTTGATGTCACCCCGTGTTCGGACTTTCCTTTGAAGATTTTGAAGTTTAACACATTGAAGACGAAAGGTACACATTTCCTTTTATTTCCTTGTAAACAAATGCATGCTTAGTTTAGTATCTAGCTTTTATGTGATTTTGATTGGTTCATTATTCTCTCTAGTCTTCACTTCTATACATATATATATTTATTTACTTATACTATATCTAAATATATATATATATATATATATATATATATATATATATATACACACACTTAGCTATATCTAGGATCTTATAACCTAGAAAACTCATTTGTTGATTTTCTAGAACTAGAAATTGTTCGTTTACGAACCTTTTCTTTTCCCCATTTGCCTTATTGAACTTTAATGTTCAACAACACTCATGCTGATGAAAAGAGATGAGTCGAAAAATCTATGGATGAAACAAACTCCCGGCTTCCGTTGCATTCGTCTCCTTCCTTTATTCTCGTCTTATAAGCCCATACTACATATATATATATATATATATATATATATATATATATATATATATATATATATATATATATATATATATATATATATATACATATACTTATGAACCTTCCACAACGTTCTCGTGTACTTGACAACTTGATAAATTTCATCCGAAATGATCAAGAAAATTTAATTGGCAAATTGTCGATTAAAAGTGTCAAGTAATTCCTTTCGTGCGAATACCCTCCAACGTATTTATGATTAAATATAAATCTAATACATACATATGAATAATTTCTTGCTCTTTCCAGAAACCAAAATCTCAAAAAATTGAATTTTGGAGGGCGGCCCACTTAATGTTTAAGGGGACCGGCAGCCAAATGAAGGGCGGCCCCCTTAATGTTTAAGGGGGTCGGCCATCTGATTGTTCAAATCCGTTTTTCTCCTTTTTCCTTTTGCCAAACACTCCACTTTTTCATACACCCCTTCCACTGCTTCTGCTGTGACGAAAACCAAAACCCAAAAACCTCTCAAATCACTTCCAAATCACATGATTCGGGTTAATTCGCAAAGGGCAAATTCATCTAACACAATCACCATTACTTATTGTAAGTTTTTCATAACACATTTCATTTAATTTCATCTTATTTGATCATACTCATGATTATGCATGTTTTATAAAATTCGTCAAATTTCATAATTTCTTTCGAATTAAGCCTTAAAACTTCATAACCAAATGCTTCCCCTAGGATTAGGATGATTAATCAACACTAGAAACTAGTTATTATAAACTATCATGTCGAAAATTTTTGAAAAATTTCATACACTCCTTTTCAAAATTTTTAGTAAACTCATTGTTGAATAATGATTTGAAAACGTGTTAAAACTAATCACATTATACTTTTGTAACTTGTAAAAATTGAAATTACATTTTTCGACTAAGAAAATTTATATTGGTTCACAATATAGGGGTGTTTGGATTATGTCCAAATAATATCGAAACATAGTCATTATAATTTTTATAAAACTTTGTTATAATTATAAACCTAAAAATTACTAATCGGACTTGTCAAGATATATAATTCATATATATATTGACATACTAGTGGTATAAGTCAATAGTTAAGGAAGCGTTTGGTTTATTACTAAAAATGACATTTTTAAGTAAAAATACAAACCATATTTTTCAAAAACAAATCACATGCATAAGAAACTCGCAAGAAATAGCTAGTTTTACAATCTAATGTAAATCTAGTAAATTTCATGATATATTAAGATGTTTAAAGGGGCGTTTGGATTTGTCCATAACTACTCATTAAACATCGTAAAGTATATCTAGAACGAGTTAAAAACAATATTAAGGAACATGGTAATCTACTTCTTAGGATTAGTAACGAAGTATGTTTACGTTCCAACATAAGCCTTAACAATAAACATATACTTTTATCTTTCTTTATATTTATTTTGGTCTTTTTGTATTGTTGATGTGTTTAGGTGAAAATGCCCAAAGCAACTACCGAAGATCTTTCTCACACTAAAAGCTACATTCCTAAAGTTTCCCAACTCCCTACTACATCTCCTTCCATTGGACTTATATATCATCAAATTGAAGATAGAAATGTTCATGAAGGACGTGTAGTAGATCTTGCTTTTGCTCAATCCGACTACATAAATCGCGTGTTTACAAGCATCAACTTCAATTGTCTTTATGAAATAAATGAACCTATCATTCCTCGTTTCATAATGGATTTCTATAGCCAAGTCACCGTCCAAACCAATGATATTGGTTTCATCACCATCTCTTTCATGATTCAAAATGAATTTATCACCCTCACTCTCGAACAATTTGGTCATATCCTCCAAATTCCCTTTAGGGGTCAAGCCGTTTTCACAAACGAGTGGGACCTCGAATCTCTTAATCGTTATCGACCAACCTTTGGTCCCTATTTCGACGAAATTCCTCATCCCGACGAAATTCGTCAAATCCTTGGTGTGGACCGTGCCACCACAAGCCGAAAAATAAAATCCAAAAACGTTCAAATCTCTCCATACCAACTTCTCCTCAAAGAATTAAGCCCACACATGAAGCGTTGGGAAGAACTCATTCGTGAGAATGCGTTTGGTACTGGAGGTCACCGGGACCATCTCCCGGCGTGCCTTGCTCACATGTTGTATTGTATAGCTGTCGAAAAGCCGTACAATTTGGCCTACTTCTTCATCAAACGGATTGAGTGTGCTAGAAAAACTCCCAAAGCCAATCTTACATATGGAATGTTCCTCACTCGTCTCTATCGTCATGTTATCGAGTACTACCCCGATCTTGACAATAGTATCTATGAGTCCATGTACCCCACTCTACGTCCTCTCGCTCTAAAACAAGCTCGACGAACTCGAAGTGACAAGGGTAAACCTTGTCGTCATAGCTTTCATGGATCATCCTCAAGGCAAGACGATGACGATGAGGAGGAAAACATCCATGATGCTAGTACCCCTTCGTTTTCTGAGTTCGTTGACAATCTAGAGGATCTTGACTATCCCGAGTATTCTACCCCATCTCCTAGTGATCAAAACGAAGAAGTGCTTCATGAACGAACTACCGAGATGCTTAGAAGACAAAAGAGCTTGCACGAAGAAGTTAGAGGTGGCTTCAAATCTATTGGAAAGACTTTGAAGGGTATCTTTGGGAAGAAAAAGAAATGATATGCTTGGACTATATTTGTTAAACAATATTTAATTTTTATGTCTTGTATGCTATTTGCCCGAAGTATGATCGGAAGTACTTGTTATTTGGATATTTGTTTAGGATGCTAACTTGATTGCTTTTAATATATGCTTTTTAATGCATGCTTCTCTTAATCTATATATATATGTTTGCATGATTAGTTAATGTTTATATAAATATATGACATGTATGCTTCCTAATAGACCAAAACAAATGTGAAATGTCCAAATAGAGCTTGCTGCAAATACAAAACAGAACATAACATTTTTCCAGAAAATTTTTGAAAATTTTGGTTTCTGGGTCGTCAGATGGGCGGCCCCCTTAAATCATAAAGGGCGGCCCCCTTAAAATTAAGGGGACCGGCCTCCATTTAAGGGGACCGGCCATCTGGAACAGTTTTTACACTGTTTTCTTTTGCATCTTGTGATCCCTTTTGCTAGTCCCAGCTACCATTTCCCTTAAAAACTAAACTTATTTTGGAATATAACATTACAATTTCAAATTAATTCCACTTCTAAACATGTTTTCTCACTATATAATCTCCATGCATGTTTAATTCACATTCCATCATCCTCAAACATTCATCAAACATCATCATGTCATCACCAAGAACCACCTATTCAAACAATGCCAAGAAACAAAAACTTGTCATCATTCCACCCAAACAACTCTTCATTGATCTTACAAATGAAGACAACACCACTCCATCTCCACCACCTCAATGTTCATCTCCTAGTGCACCAAATGCACCCTCCAAAACACCTTCAACAAATGGAAACTCCACTTCCTCCATACCATCCACTTCATCCATAAAATGACTACATCAACACCCACTTATCTCCTCCAACAATTGATCAACCATCAAAACCTACCAATGAGAACACATCTCTTGCACTCACTCTCTCATTATTAGGGATGGCAATTGGCGAGAAAAAACCCACAACCCGCAGGTACCCACAATAAATGGGTGGGTAAACGCATCAATTTTCACCCTCGGGTGGGTAGTGGGTGAAAATCATTACCCATCGGTGGGTGATGGGTGAGGCATACCCATCGCGAGTAAACCCATGACACCCATTTAAAATACCCACATGTATACTTGTCAAAATACCCGTGGGTGTACCCATAAATCCATGTTAAAATTAATTATACTAATTAAAATATTTATGATGTTGCATGTATACGTTTAATAGTTATCATCAAGTCTCAAGAAAATACACTAACCTAAAACTTGTTTGAGTTTCAAGACTAAAAAGAGAATATGAAAGATCAAATAATCAAAGTTATATTTGACAAATTGATTGGTGTCTTATTACGTAGTTTTCATATCATCGTTTTGTAATTTTGTTGCATAACACTAACCCATGGGTTTACTCATGTGCAACAAATACCCGCGGGCAAGGGCATGGGTAGAAAATTGTACCCATTGGTGGGTGACGGGTGGGTGATGGGTGAGAAAAAAACTACGTGGGTGGGTGACGGGTTATAGGTACCCGGGCCCATTGCCCACGGGTGCCATCCCTACTCATTATCACCATTAACACCTCTTGATGCACATTTCTCATCATCTCCTATCAACCCACCAACCTCTAACCCCGTCCCATGGAGCTTACTTGAAGCTCATGGAGACACTTGCCTTTGTTGCATTCACAACCGAACAATTGTGTTCGGATTAAGAGATGAGATCCAATACATGTTTTCTCATATTGAAAACATGTTGCATCAACCACCAACAACAAACACAACACCTCCACCACCATCAACAAACACACCTCCACCATCACCATCTCCATGTTCACCATCCATTCCTCCCAATTAAACATGCTTGGTGTTTTACAAATAAAATTGTGTTAAACCTTTTTGGATGGCAAGCTCTAGAGAAGGACTCTCATGTTTGAGCCTTGGTTTTCTTTTTATCTTAGTGATGATTCTAAGCCTTTAAGGCTTTTGTTAGTTGCATTACTTGTTATGGTGGTTAATGTAATGCTTGATGTATTTTTTTTTTATTAATGTTATGGTTATGTTTAGTCTTTACTCTTGCATGCTATATACATATATATGTTGCTTGCCACTAAATATTTTTGCAAGATATCCATATCTCGATTCCTTTTGGCCTCAAAACGAGGGGGAGTATACTTCGAGGGGGAGATTACATTAACATGGGATAACCTTTTTGATGCTAACAAAAAGGGGGAGAAGTGATATAAACTCACAATAATACTTGAATATATACTAATTTTCAATTAATGAGTTTAAATTTTGTAATCATCAAAAAGGGGGAGATTATTGACATAAATAATGTATGAAAACGTTATTTATATTTTTCGATATCTCTATATTTTGACGACCACAAAATGTAAACTCGTAAATCGTAAGATTACTACGTAAACAAGTATTAAGCTAGTTTATACAACTATATCCAACTTAATCACTTAAGGTATGGATAAACAAGTGCTTAATACATCTTATGATCAAAGGGATATTTAATTAACTAATACAAAGTTTATTTAAATATATAAACATATTATATATTTTTGAAAAACACTTTTGGTAATAAAAAAAATGTTTTAATCATACTAAATATATGATTTCAAATATTTAACCAAAATCAGTTAGTTTTTCACCAAATAAACTTTCCCCACTAAAAGGCAAGTTTTTTGGCCGTTACAGTTGGGCGGCCCCCTTAATTATAAGGGGCGGTCCCCTTAATTTTAAGGGGGCCGGCCACGATTTAAGGGGACCGGCCAGGCTCCCCTGTCAGAAACTGTCAGAATTCTTCTCCTATAAATACCACCTTAATTCTGGAATTTTTCCCCACCTTTTGCACGAAATTTTCAGATCTATAACTCTCTAAACATCCTCTAAAACCCTTTGATCATTTTCATATTAATCCTTGTTTCAAGTGATTCAATCCCTCATCATCCATTCTCATCCAAAGTGCAAAAGAAGAACACTCTTTCTACAACCAAGTTCAAGAAGTGTTGAAGATTAGTTGTGCATAGTATATATATATATATATATATATATATATATATATATATATATATATATATATATATATATATATATATATATATATATATATTCATTTGTGAATATTGTGTTGTGCTTGTGATTAAGTGTGTAGAAGATATAGAAGTTGTGTAGATAATAGAAGTTGATAAGTAGTGAAGTAGGTTAGTTGTAAAGATAGGTGTGAAGTAGAAGATTGGTGTGTAGAAGATAGTTGTGAAGAAGATTGGTGTGTAGTATATTGGTGTGAAGAAGTTGTGTAGAAGTTGTGATCAAGGTGTGAAGTTGTGTGGTGTGTAAATTGGTGTGTAAGGTTTTCTCCGCCAAAAGGGAGTTTGTTGACATAGTGAAGAAAACTCTCGAGTAGGTGACTCGGGGAGTGGAGTAGGAACAAGGAAGGTGTCCTTGTAGCCGAACCACTATAAATCCTTGTGTTGTGGTTTGATCTTTCTAACTCTTCTCATTACTTATTTATTTACCTTTACTATATTAGTTAGCTACCATACAATTGTTCATATAGTGCAAGTATTGAGTTCACATAAACTAGAATCGAAGTTTTTATAACAAACTTGTGTTTATAAATTTAAAAGGACGTAAAACTATTCAACCCCCCCTTCTAGTTTTCCACATTTCTCTTCCTGATAAATATGGGTTTATTATCATTGTAATGAAGCTTTTGATTATTAATAAACTTTGTGTTTAGAGTTTTATCTCTTGTGAGGGTTTTTATTCCGTATGGTTTTTATCCTCGTTATCAACTATTGAATTAGGGTTAACAGAATTCGCTCCCGCGTCCTGTGTCATCTTCTAACGTGGATCTAACATGAGGGGTATTTTTGTCTTTTTTTCCTATAAATTGATTTACCTTTACTTCTATTATTATTATTATTATTATTATTATTATTATTATTATTATTATTATTATTATTATTATTATTATTATTATTATTATTATTAATCAATTTATAAGAAATTTATAAGATTTATAAGAAATTAGTGAGAAGTCGAGATACTATCTGAGCCCCCACTCCTCTAGCTATAAAACAAAGCTTTAAACAAATCTTAAACATGATCTTAATTATTTATTGTTAAGGCATGTTTAACACATGGTTAAATTTAAAGAAATCTTAGCGATGCAGGGCTGAATCTAGGGGATCGTGGCAGCAAGGCCACTCTACCACTTACAATACCCCGTCGCGTTTTAAGTCGCCATCAAAACTACCAGCCACTTGATGGGAATTGTACTTCATGTTGGCATGAACGACTCATCCGTCACACGAGCTTAGCCAATGACACGTTCCAACCCAAACACACATTTATCTCCATTTTCTTCAAACAATAGAAAACCAAATCCAAACACTTCCTTACCCTATTTTCATTTTCTTCGACCTTATTCTTTTATCAACTATCAACCACTCAATCTTTTTCAATCCTATTAATTCAATCATCTCAAAACACTCACATAGATGACTGAATTAATATTGTTAGATTTAAAGTGAGATACTTTTTACGGGAATTGTTTTCTGTAGGAGTAGGGATTAAAGTTTGAATTTGTCCAGTTAGAGCATACCAAGGATGTAATTGGTTTGTGGGTATAGTAATAAAAATAAGATGTTTGATATTAGAGCACACGGTGCAGAGATCAAAAATACGCCATTGGGCGATTTTGTGCACCAACGGCGGGGCCAAACTGCATCGGCCTTAGCCCCATTGGCCCACCATTGGGTCCTTTGGGTAAATCATGGGCGTTGCTGGGTTTTTTCTATTTTCTTATTTTGTGAGTAAGTGGGGGTACTTTGGGTGATGTGTTATGGGACCCAAATGCACTAGGAATAGTTATTGTTGGGTAGAGTGTTTTAGTTATTAGAGCAGGAGGTACGCATGAGCCATGGGTGGCGCCATGGCCACCAGCCCATTTTTTCCGACGACTCACCACACCGTGGGTGGCGCCATAGCCGCTCGCGCCGTGGTGGCCAGCCCACACTTTTTTTTTTTTTTTTTTTTTTTTTTTTGTGAATAAGGATGTTACCCAACGGCTAGTAGGCCAAAATAAATTGTTTTTTTTTTTAATTTATACATTAAAAATTTAAATTTTAACCCTCTTAACTTATTATTTCATATTTCACACACATTTTCAAAATATTTTTTCAAACAAATGAGTAGATTTTGGCGCCAAGAAGAGGAGTATCTTTCGAAGGACTGTTTTACTCAAATATCATAGAATCAAAATACGAGTGCGGATCAACAAATGAATACGTTTTGGGATAAAGTTCTCGACGCATACAACAAGGAAGCCAAGAAGCGCAACTACCGTATTCGTACCAAGAACATGTTGATGGGAAAGTGGACTTCTTCCCTTGCCCGAAAAGCACAAATTAGGGCAAATAAGCCAAGAAGCGAAATCAAATGATTCCTTTTATTAATTCGTAGTTTATTTAATTATCGTATCGTAGTTTAATGTTTTAAATCGTAGTTTGTATTAATGTAATGTGTTTTTTTAATTAATGAAGTTTATTTTAGTTAATATTGTGTATGTTTTATTTTATGTAAAAAAAAAAAAAAAAAAAAAAAAAAAAAAAAAAAAACGGCACCACATTTTCTGGTGCCAAAGATTACAGCCAGAATGTGATGCCATGGGATTTCGTATTGCTGACGTGACAGCACTTTTTCTCCACGGCACTAGGGTACCCAATGCTCTTATGATGTTATTAAGTATTTGGTGAGGTGACACACTCCAATAACATTTATTGGTGGATCAATGCACCTCACTCTAGGAGGATTGGTTTCTATGTCCTTTGAAACATGGGTTTCAGCAAGTCTTTTGCGTAGCGTTTTCACTCGATTTCTCTCGTTTTGTCTTTTAAAGTAGTATGTTTCCTGTCTATTTTACAAACCAGATGTCACCCATGTTCATGAAGTGTCATATGCTCCTCCATTAAGCATATCTTGCTAATGATACCAAATATTCAAGTTACAGTTTATTGGTGCTTCTTTTTAGAGAAATTATCTGAAGTTATCTTAATAGTACTAACACACAAGGAGAATGAGATGATTGAATTAAATGAAGGAAATTAAATAATTGATACTTGATAGAAGAATGAGGTTGACGAAGATAATGATGTGGTGAGGAGGTGTTGGGATTTAGGTTTTCTATTGTTTAAAAAAAACTGAGATAAATAGATGAGAAATTAAAACGCCGACAACGACGACAACAATAACAACGCTAAAAGTAAGGTGCAAAATATATTATTATATAAGCAAAAAGTTGAAAATTCCCCTCACGTTAGATCCACGTTAGAAGATAACAATAAAATGTTTGCATTATTCGTTCTTAAGGATGTATAATGTCTAATTTTATTAATAAAATGATGTATATGTCCTATGTTTTTTGACAAGGACGTTGTTAGTCGTATGTATTAAGTATTGTCAGTTGTATGTATTAAGTATTTGAGTCCATGTAATACTCGTATGGGCTCAAGCCCGAGGTCTAGAATATTCTTGTAAAGGTATTTATATACCACGTTTATGATTAATGGAATATACGATTCTATTTACCTACATGGTATCACGAGTCAGAAACTTATCGATCCACTAAAACCCTAAAACCAAAAATAGCCTCTTCTCCGGCCGTCGGCTTTGGCCGACGGTCCGGAGGTTCTCTCCTTTAGTCTTGATATTTTGTACAGCCTCCATCTTCACAAACCCAATCCTCACACAAACCGCTGCCGCTACCCAAATAAAACCCGCCGGCAAATTCACCGCTACCAATCCATAAAACATATGTAAACTCGCTGGCGCTACCCCATAAAACCCAAAGCTCGCATCATCGTGTATACTTCATCACTACACAAATCGTTCCTTCATCTCCTTGTTTGTTTGTCGATCGTTGGTTCACGTGATAACCAGTTGACTTGTTTGTTTGTTGATGTCGATCTTGCTGTTGAAGTAAATCTAAATCTAGATCTGGAAAATATTAACTTAAAAGAGAGGGTGCTGGTGATGATTTTTGATGATGAAGCGTGGGTCTGTGACTCTGTAGATAATAAGGATGGGCATTGAACAAATGGAAGCATGTTGGCATTTGTTTATAACAAAATATTATTTGTAGTTAGTGGGTTGGTGAGATTATTGGATAAAGGGTATGATAGAAGACGGGCTATTGTTGCCTGTTGGTATTAAAATAATAATAATAAAAAATAAAATAAACAATAGTTGGATCTTTATGTTTTTCAAGCCCCGTTTGTTCGGAAGGTTCTTTGGGGGTTGAAGTTTTAGAACCAACTTTCGTTTCTTATCTTTTCTTTTGATGTTCGTGCATGAGTCTTAGTTAGCATTTTATTTTGTTTTCGTTGTAGGGATACTTTGGTTTATTTTCTTTTTTAAGTGGTTGGCCGTTGGTTCGGTGATAACTAGTCACCACCTATTTTCGTTTAGTGGTTGGCCGTTGGTTCTGTGATAACCAGTCACCACCTATTTTCGTTTAGTGGTTGGCCGTTGGTTCTGTGATAACCAGTCACCACCTGTTTAGTGGTTGACCGTTGGTTCTGTGATAACCAGTCACCACATTTATATTTTCTTTTTTTTTTCCTTTTTAGTTTATTACTCCAGTTCGAGCTTTCGCGATTTCGCCGCTTGAACTGCGGGGGAGTGTTAGTCGTATGTATTAAGTATTTGAGTCCATGTAATACTCGTATGGGCTCAAGTCCGAGGTCTAGAATATTCTTGTAAAGGTATTTATATACATGTTTATGATGAATGCAATATATTTACCTACAGACGTATGGTATGAAAATGAGCAAACGACAACATATATATTGGAGTTTATAATAATAATAATAATAATAATAATAACAACAACAACAATAATAATAATAATAATAAGGATAATTTTTAGACCATTGTTCCTTCAATTTGTATAAACTATTTCTACTTTTAAGTTTTAACTATTTATATTACTAGTTGGATATACGCGCATAACAGCGGTGAAAAATATAGTTACATTATAAATGTAGTGAATGAATTGTAACCCAATTCCATTGTACTTAACTTTTCTGTGATTAATATATTTTATTGAGGTAAACATTTAGCCACTAAAATTTATTAACCCAACTCTCTTTGCAATTTCATGCCCGCTTAGTGAATTCGTTTCACAACATTCTGAATATATATGTGTTGGTTGTATGTGTTTGTTGGGCTTCACGTAGCTTTCCAGCAACACAATATTAACATTATCATTCCCGCATGTACAAAAACACTCAAACTCTCTTACTCGTAAACACTCTATCCAAAAATATATAATTTTGACGAACAAATTTGTATTGATTCAAATTAATATTAAAGTTGTAAAAATTGAATCAAAATAAAATAATGTCACTAAAAGTGTAAAAAACTAAAAATTTATAAAAATATATCAAAATGGATATTAAGTTAAAGAACACAATTTTTTTTAAGGAAATTAGATGATAAAAAGGTTATTTTATCTTGAAAATAAATTTGGTTTTTTAATTGAGGAAGTAACTTATGTAACTTAGAGCTGGCATAACAGGTCTGACACGACACGACATGACACGAACACGATAAGTTTTTTGGCCGTTACAGTTGGGCGGCCCCCTTAATTATAAGGGGCGGTCCCCTTAATTTTAAGGGGGCCGGCCACGATTTAAGGGGACCGGCCAGGCTCCCCTGTCAGAAACTGTCAGAATTCTTCTCCTATAAATACCACCTTAATTCTGGAATTTTTTCCCACATTTTGCACGAAATTTTCAGATCTATAACTCTCTAAACATCCTCTAAAACCCTTTGATCATTTTCATATTAATCCTTGTTTCAAGTGATTCAATCCTTCATCATCCATTCTCATCCAAAGTGCAAAAGAAGAACACTCTTTCTACAACCAAGTTCAAGAAGTGTTGAAGAGTAGTTGTGCATAGTATATATATATATATATATATATATATATATATATATATATATATATATATATATATATATATATATATATATATTCATTTGTGAATATTGTGTTGTGCTTGTGATTAAGTGTGTAGAAGATATAGAAGTTGTGTAGATAATAGAAGTTGATAAGTAGTGAAGTAGGTTAGTTGTAAAGATAGGTGTGAAGTAGAAGATTGGTGTGTAGAAGATAGTTGTGAAGAAGATTGGTGTGTAGTATATTGGTGTGAAGAAGTTGTGTAGAAGTTGTGATCAAGGTGTGAAGTTGTGTGGTGTGTAAATTGGTGTGTAAGGTTTTCTCCGCCAAAAGGGAGTTTGTTGACATAGTGAAGAAAACTCTCGAGTAGGTGACTCGGGGAGTGGAGTAGGAACAAGGAAGGTGTCCTTGTAGCCGAACCACTATAAATCCTTGTGTTTTGGTTTGATCTTTCTAACTCTTCTCATTACTTATTTATTTACCTTTACTATATTAGTTAGCTACCATACAATTGTTCATATAGTGCAAGTATTGAGTTCACATAAACTAGAATCGAAGTTTTTATAACAAACTTGTGTTTATAAATTTAAAAGGACGTAAAACTATTCAACCCCCCTTCTAGTTTTCCACATTTCTCTTCCTGATAAATATGGGTTTATTATCATTGTAATGAAGCTTTTGATTATTAATAAACTTTGTGTTTAGAGTTTTATCTCTTGTGAGGGTTTTTATTCCGTATGGTTTTTATCCTCGTTATCAACTATTGAATTAGGGTTAACAAAATTCGCTCCCGCGTCCTGTGTCATCTTCTAACGTGGATCTAACATGAGGGGTATTTTTGTCTTTTTGCCTATAAATTGATTTACCTTTACTTCTATTATTATTATTATTATTATTATTATTATTATTATTATTATTATTATTATTATTATTATTATTATTATTATTATTATTATTATTATTAATCAATTTATAAGAAATTTATAAGATTTATAAGAAATTAGTGGGAAGTCGAGATACTATCTGAGCCCCCACTCCTCTAGCTATAAAACAAAGCTTTAAACAAATCTTAAACATGATCTTAATTATTTATTGTTAAGGCATGTTTAACACATGGTTAAATTTAAAGAAATCTTAGCGATGCAGGGCTGAATCTAGGGGATCGTGGCAGCAAGGCCACTCTACCACTTACAATACCCCGTCGCGTTTTAAGTCGCCATCAAAACTACCAGCCACTTGATGGGAATTGTACTTCATGTTGGCATGAACGACTCATCCGTCACACGAGCTTAGCCAATGACACGTTCCAACCCAAACACACATTTATCTCCATTTTCTTCAAACAATAGAAAACCAAATCCAAACACTTCCTTACCCTATTTTCATTTTCTTCGACCTTATTCTTTTATCAACTATCAACCACTCAATCTTTTTCAATCCTATTAATTCAATCATCTCAAAACACTCACATAGATGACTGAATTAATATTGTTAGATTTAAAGTGAGATACTTTTTACGGGAATTGTTTTCTGTAGGAGTAGGGATTAAAGTTTGAATTTGTCCAGTTAGAGCATACCAAGGATGTAATTGGTTTGTGGGTATAGTAATAAAAATAAGATGTTTGATATTAGAGCACACGGTGCAGAGATCAAAAATACGCCATTGGGCGATTTTGTGCACCAACGGCGGGGCCAAACTGCATCGGCCTTAGCCCCATTGGCCCACCATTGGGTCCTTTGGGTAAATCATGGGCGTTGCTGGGTTTTTTCTATTTTCTTATTTTGTGAGTAAGTGGGGGTACTTTGGGTGATGTGTTATGGGACCCAAATGCACTAGGAATAGTTATTGTTGGGTAGAGTGTTTTAGTTATTAGAGCAGGAGGTACGCATGAGCCATGGGTGGCGCCATGGCCACCAGCCCATTTTTTCCGACGACTCACCACACCGTGGGTGGCGCCATAGCCGCTCGCGCCGTGGTGGCCAGCCCACACTTTTTTTTTTTTTTTTTTTTTTTTTTTTTTTTTTGTGAATAAGGATGTTACCCAACGGCTAGTAGGCCAAAATAAATTGTTTTTGTTTTAATTTATACATTAAAAATTTAAATTTTAACCCTCTTAACTTATTATTTCATATTTCACACACATTTTTAAAATATTTTTTCAAACAAATGAGTAGATTTTGGCGCCAAGAAGAGGAGTATCTTTCGAAGGACTGTTTTACTCAAATATCATAGAATCAAAATACGAGTGCGGATCAACAAATGAAAACGTTTTGGGATAAAGTTCTCGACGCACACAACAAGGAAGCCAAGAAGCGCAACTACCGTATTCGTACCAAGAACATGTTGATGGGAAAGTGGACTTCTTCCCTTGCCCGAAAAGCACAAATTAGGGCAAATAAGCCAAGAAGCGAAATCAAATGATTCCTTTTATTAATTCGTAGTTTATTTAATTATCGTATCGTAGTTTAATGTTTTAAATCGTAGTTTGTATTAATGTAATGTGTTTTTTTAATTAATGAAGTTTATTTTAGTTAATATTGTGTATGTTTTATTTTATGTAAAAAAAAAAAAAAAAAAAAAAAAACGGCACCACATTTTCTGGTGCCAAAGATTACAGCCAGAATGTGATGCCGTGGGATTTCGTATTGCTGACGTGACAGCACTTTTTCTCCACGGCACTAGGGTACCCAATGCTCTTATGATGTTATTAAGTATTTGCTGAGGTGACACACTCCAATAACATTTATTGGTGGATCAATGCACCTCACTCTAGGAGGATTGGTTTCTATGTCCTTTGAAACATGGGTTTCAGCAAGTCTTTTGCGTAGCGTTTTTACTCGATTTCTCTCGTTTTGTCTTTTAAAGTAGTATGTTTCCGGTCTATTTTACAAACCAGATGTCACCCATGTTCATGAAGTGTCATATGCTCCTCCATTAAGCATATCTTGCTAATGATACCAAATATTCAAGTTACAGTTTATTGGTGCTTCTTTTTAGAGAAATTATCTGAAGTTATCTTAATAGTACTAACACACAAGGAGAATGAGATGATTGAATTAAATGAAGGAAATTAAATAATTGATACTTGATAGAAGAATGAGGTTGACGAAGATAATGATGTGGTGAGGAGGTGTTGGGATTTAGGTTTTCTATTGTTTAAAAAAAACTGAGATAAATAGATGAGAAATTAAAACGCCGACAACGACGACAACAATAACAACGCTAAAAGTAAAGTGCAAAATATATTATTATATAAGCAAAAAGTTGAAAATACCCCTCACGTTAGATCCACGTTAGAAGATAACAATAAAATGTTTGCATTATTCGTTCTTAAGGATGTATAATGTCTAATTTTATTAATAAAATGATGTATATGTCCTATGTTTTTTGACAAGGACGTTGTTAGTCGTATGTATTAAGTATTGTTAGTTGTATGAAGCCCGAGGTCTAGAATATTCTTGTAAAGGTATTTATATACCACGTTTATGATTAATGGAATATACGATTCTATTTACCTACATGGTATCACGAGTCAGAAACTTATCGATCCACTAAAACCCTAAAACCAAAAACAGCCTCTTCTCCGGCCGTCGGCTTTGGCCGACGGTCCGGAGGTTCTCTCCTTTAGTCTTGATATTTTGTACAGCCTCCATCTTCACAAACCCAATCCTCACACAAACCGCTGCCGCTACCCAAATAAAACCCGCCGGCAAATTCACCGCTACCAATCCATAAAACATATGTAAACTCGCTGGCGCTACCCCATAAAACCCAAAGCTCGCATCATCGTGTATACTTCATCACTACACAAATCGTTCCTTCATCTCCTTGTTTGTTTGTCGATCGTTGGTTCACGTGATAACCAGTTGACTTGTTTGTTTGTTGATGTCGATCTTGCTGTTGAAGTAAATCTAAATCTAGATCTGGAAAATATTAACTTAAAAGAGAGGGTGCTGGTGATGATTTTTGATGATGAAGCGTGGGTCTGTGACTCTGTAGATAATAAGGATGGGCATTGAACAAATGGAAGCATGTTGGCATTTGTTTATAACAAAATATTATTTGTAGTTAGTGGGTTGGTGAGATTATTGGATAAAGGGTATGATAGAAGACGGGCTATTGTTGCATGTTGGTATTAAAATAATAATAATAAAAAATAAAATAAACAATAGTTGGATCTTTATGTTTTTCTAGCCCCGTTTGTTCGGAAGGTTCTTTGGGGGTTGAAGTTTTAGAACCAACTTTCGTTTCTTATCTTTTCTTTTGATGTTCGTGCATGAGTCTTAGTTAGCATTTTATTTTGTTTTCGTTGTAGGGATACTTTGGTTTATTTTCTTTTTTAAGTGGTTGGCCGTTGGTTCTGTGATAACTAGTCACCACCTATTTTCGTTTAGTGGTTGGCCGTTGGTTCTGTGATAACCAGTCACCACCTATTTTCGTTTAGTGGTTGGCCGTTGGTTTTGTGATAACCAGTCACCACCTGTTTAGTGGTTGACCGTTGGTTCTGTGATAACCAGTCACCACATTTATATTTTCTTTTTTTTTTTCCTTTTTAGTTTATTACTCCAGTTCGAGCTTTCGCGATTTCGCCGCTTGAACTGCGGGAGAGTGTTAGTCGTATGTATTAAGTATTTGAGTCCATGTAATACTCGTATGGGCTCAAGCCCGAGGTGTAGAATATTCTTGTAAAGGTATTTATATACCATGTTTATGATGAATGCAATATATTTACCTACAGACGTATGGTATGAAAATGAGCAAACGACAACATATATATTGGAGTTTATAATAATAATAATAATAATAATAATAATAATAATAATAATAATAATAACAATAATAATAATAATAAGGATAATTTTTAGACCATTGTTCCTTCAATTTGTATAAACTATTTCCACTTTTAAGTTTTAACTATTTATATTACTAGTTGGATATACACGCATAACAGCGGTGAAAAATATAGTTACATTATAAATGTAGTGAATGAATTGTAACCCAATTCCATTGTACTTAACTTTTCTGTGATTAATATATTTTATTGAGGTAAACATTTAGCCACTAAAATTTATTAACCCAACTCTCTTTGCAATTTCATGCCCGCTTAGTGAATTCGTTTCACAACATTCTGAATATATATGTGTTGGTTGTATGTGTTTGTTGGGCTTCACGTAGCTTTCCAGCAACACAATATTAACATTATCATTCCCGCATGTACAAAAACACTCAAACTCTCTTACTCGTAAACACTCTATCCAAAAATATATAATTTTGACGAACAAATTTGTATTGATTCAAATTAATATTAAAGTTGTAAAAATTGAATCAAAATAAAATAATGTCACTAAAAGTGTAAAAAACTAAAAATTTATAAAAATATATCAAAATGGATATTAAGTTAAAGAACACAATTTTTTTTTAAGGAAATTAGATGATAAAAAGGTTATTTTAATTTGAAAATAAATTTGGTTTTTTAATTGAGGAAGTAACTTATGTAACTTAGAGCTGGCATAACAGGTCTGACACGACACGACACGACACGAACACGATAAGACACGGATCTGTTAAGCCCTAACACGAACACGACACGATAAGCTAATCGTGTCAGATCTTAAAACACGAACACGAACACGAAAATTAACAGGTCACACGAACACGACACGATAAGACACGATAAGAGGTCTTAACAGGTCTTGACACGCTAAAACACGAAATCTTAACAGGTCTTTAACAGGTCTTAACAGGTCTTAACAGGTCTTTAACGGGTTTTAACGGGTTTTAACAGGTCTTAACAGGTCTTATCGTGTCTTATCGTGTCTTAACAGGTTACACGAGGTCTTGACACGAACACGACACGTTATCTTATCGTGTCATCTTACACAAACACGAACACGAACACGACACGAAACACAATAAGCCAAACACGAAACCTGTTAATTTCGTGTCGTGTCGTGTCGTGTTTTCGTGTTTCGTGTCGAAATTGCCAGCTCTAATGTAACTTTATAATAACGAGGTTCCTACCGTTTGTGAAAAAAAAAATGAGATGGTCAAGATCGCACTTTGTTATTTTAGTTTTTAATAGGACTATCTTGGTTTACACTTAAAAAAAAAAAAAAAAAAAAAAAAAAAAAAACTCCACTTTGCTAAATTAGTGCGAAATGGAATCTTTCATCGGCAACGGTCACTCTTTCCCGCCAACCCAAAGATTCCTTAACAACATCAAGTTAAGACAAACATTAACAACAAACAAGTATGCTTCCACAATCAGTTTCATGCAACACAACAAACCATTCATCATTCTTTCTTGATCCTAACAACATTGCCGACTTTATAACTACACGATAAACATTTTTCATTTCTTTATTCTTTGTACATAGGATTTGTAAAACACTTTGTAACCTCAGATGTCTTGTTTAGATCATTGTCTCAGAATACCCACCTTTTTGTTTTGGTTAATCAGCATTTTTATGAATGGTGAATAGTGAATAGTGATGATATCGTGAAGTTTGAAAATAAGATAATGCGTCGTGTACTTGAAGGTGATTGTTTGATTTTATTGTGTGGTTATTATTATTCATAGTGTGTTTTTGTGTGATTATGTGAAGGTGTATCTTTTAAAATTCATTTTAGTGATTTGTGTTAAGATATGATTAGGCCAGTTAACATTAACTTTGTAATTCTTTCGTTTTGGTTCTAGTTTCTTACTAGAAACCTTAATAATATCAGCCGTTCAAAAAAATAATGTCATGGATCTTTAGAGTTTCGGTGTTTGGGATTGCTTAATGCTTATTCTAACTAGTTTTTAATGTTTAGAGTGATGAAATGTGCTTTTTGTAGGGTGAATCTAAAATTGCTTGTTTTAAACTGCTTATTTTTTTTCGATTTCAAGATTAGAAGTTAGCTAATTGTTTTTTCTCCCATCTTTCCTCACGTTTAACTTGTAAGAAAACTGAGTATCATACTAGAATAGTATTATCTTGAAAATGAGTTTGTTTTTTATAAACATAAAAAAAATATCTAATGTCTGGTGTTTCTTGTGGAATGTAATGCTTAAATGACTATGCAAATGCAGCCACATCTCCAACGTCGTCAGTCCTTAATGAAGAAAGCTCGTCGGAGAGGCACTCTTCATCGGCCTTATTCTTCTTCCTAGGAGGGTTGATCGTGCTTCTAATCTTGCTGGTTATTGTTTTTGTCTTTCGGAAGTACATTAACCCAGCACAATTGAATAAGTTAAGAAAGCATAAAAACAGCAGCGAAGGTTGTCATCTAACCTTTTGTCGTATATTTTATGATATGAGATGGTTTCAGATTAATCGTATGGTTGACGATACTGAATTTATCAAATCGTTATATTGCAGATTCAAAATCTTATTTCAGTGGAAATCTTAGAACAATAAGCTATTTTAGCTTCCAAGCACTAAAGAAGGCAACTAAGAATTTCCATGAGTCTAATCTTCTTGGTAAAGGTGGATTTGGGCCTGTTTATCTGGTACTTGTCCCGCAAAACCATCTTTTGTAACACTAACAACTACTAAAATTCGTGCATCATATTTGTTACATGAGCTATGAGTTATTGGCATTGCACTATATATTTGTGAAGTTAATTAATATCCATATTTGGAGATAAATGACCCTCAAGTGCTTTTTATAGGGTAAATTAGAAGATCGACAGCTTGTTGCTGTAAAGAAATTGGCTCTTGACAAATCGCAACAAGGAGAGGCGGAGTTTCTAGCAGAGGTAAGGATGATCACAAGCATACAACACAAGAACCTTGTTCGACTTCTTGGTTGTTGTTCTGAAGGGCCGCAAAGGCTACTTGTGTATGAATACATGAAGAACAGGAGTTTGGACCTCATTACTTATGGTACATCGCTCATTTTGTTTTAAATCTTTATACTTAGTCAAAGATTTCAAATATTCATATCTATGTCCATATACTTAAATAAATTTATGACGTTAACTAATGTGGTGACTTTCAAAGTATAGGTGGAAATGGGTGGGTCGGGTACTCAGGTGGATTGGTAACATGTCAAAACAGATAGGTTTCTAGCACAAGTCAAATGGGTCAGGTTGACCCTGGACACTTTTTGCCCAAATAAGAGGATTTGTGCATCAAAGATACACTTTGGCCAACTTTCAATGTGTTTGACCCGTTTTATTTTTAAACTAATTTTTATTAGAGATAAAAACATGAATTGACCCATTCATAGGAATGGGTCAGAGTTGTCGTCTCGATTTCAAAATCATAATTACCAATCTTTTCATTGTTATCATTACAGACAGTTTATGACATCGATTTTAGTCACAAAATTCCCTTAATTTTCACTGTTGAAAGGTACGTCAGATATTCAGAAATTGGTCAAACACTTCCCTATACTATATGCTTAATCAAACCTTTCAAGTTTCATGTAATAACAAAGTATACGACATAGATTTGTTGGCACTTCTTATCTCTTTTTTGTGTCTCTCTAATTCAGTTTGTTTCTTGAACAGGGAGAAGTGATCAGTACCTAAACTGGAACACTCGTTTCCAAATAATATTGGGCATTGCTAGGGGATTGCAGTACCTGCATGAAGATTCACACATCCGGATTGTTCATAGAGATATCAAAGCTAGTAACATTCTCCTCGATGACAAACTTCAACCAAGAATTGGTGATTTTGGGTTGGCTAGGTTCTTCCCTGAGGACCAAGCTTATCTTAGCACAACATTTGCTGGAACACTGTAAGTGTTCCTCCCAGTAAAGATACATGTGGTAAAATTAGCTGGTTGGGCTGTTCAGTAAAGGGTCAAAATGTGGCAGAATGGGATTGGGTCAGGTCCAAAGTCAAAACATGAAGGGTAAGGTCGGGCTGTCACAGAAACACATTTTGTCCTTTTATTAAAAAAAAAAAAAAAAAAAAACTTCCATTTGACTTGTTTAGAAGCAAAAATAAGCCAAATCGACATGTTTTACCTATAAAGGGTTGAAATGGCCACCGTTAACATAAGATAAAAAGACAGTTTTGACCCAAACCATTTTTCCTATATCTCTCTCCTTACTCATCTTGTTCGTTGATACACAGTTATTATATAGACAAAGTTTCTATGTTTGACAGTCTTTCTGGTTTTTTGTAGAGGCTATACAGCACCTGAATATGCTATTAGAGGACAGTTATCTGAAAAGGCTGATATCTATAGCTTTGGAGTACTTGTGCTAGAAATCATTAGCTGCAGGAAAAATACCAATCTTAATTTGTCATCAGAAATGCAATACCTCCCAGAATATGTAGGTCATCTACATTTTTTCACTGAACTTTTTGGCTTGACGAATACTAAGTTTGTATTTTATAATATGCTAATAGGCTTGGAAGTTATACGAGCGGTCAAAGTTGATTGATCTTGTGGATCCAAGAATGCGAAATGCAGGTTTTATAGAAAAAGAAGTCATGCAAACAATTCATGTGGCTTTACTATGCCTTCAAGCTCATGCAAACACAAGGCCACCAATGTCAGAAGTGGTAGCAATGCTGACTTGGAAAGTCGAAATGGTTAAATCACCATCAAAACCAACTTTCTTGGATCGAAGAAATCGATGGAAAAATGAAAAGACTTCTTGGGAAACTATCTCGGCTGATTTTCCTTCAAATCTTGAAGGCGAATCGCCTTCTTTGACACCTCCTCCAAATTCAAGAGAATTTTATGCTAGCCAAAGCTTCTCAGAAACAATGGTGAATGTTTAATAATGTTTTATGGTTTCTATACATTTTTTAATTGAGTGTATTTTGATAGAAAGAGTTTGTAAAATATATGTGTATAGTCATGAATAAGGAGAATCGAGGAAACTCTGTACCGGGATTTTTTTAACCATTTTAAAACTAATAAAGGATTATATATTATACGTATTTTACTCATGTACGTTGTAACGCGTGTGTATATCGTATATGTGTATTTATAAGTGCTAATGTTTGATTTATTATTATTATTATTATTATTATTATTATTATTATTATTATTATTATTATTATTATTAACTAGCAATGTGAGTTCAAAACTAATCATTAACAATGTGAGTAAAAAAAAAAATCTTTTAAAAATACTTAACTAACAAAATAGGCAAATAGCAACAAAGATTCCAAATAGAGTAAACTGCAAAAATCATCCCTGTGGTTTGGCCAAATTTCAGGTTTAATCCCTGACTTTTCAAAATTGCAACGACCGCCATTTTATGAAACTTTGGGTTGCATATTCAGTTCCTAGCCAAAGTTAAATGACTAAAATACCCTTCATCTATTTAAAGGGTGAAGACGAGGGCATTCTTATAATTTAATTTTGGCTAGGGACTGGAATGCAACAAAAAGTTCCCCACATGGATGATCGTTGCATTTTCAAAAGGTTAAGCACTGAACCTGCAATTTGACCAAACAATAGGGACGATTTTTGCAATTTCTCTTCCAAATATGTTATTGCTGAATAATGAGCATTGATTGGGATACCTAATAATATGTCTAAACATATGTGTCAGCATCTTATTGGGGATGGCAGGAGACCCACTTCTTCACAAACCAATAATTTATTGTCGCATCTATTAAGCACACAATTAGTCACATATTTTAGACCTCCAATTATTTTCTCTTAATAATAGCTTTGTGTAAGTTCACAATAAAGTTCATATGTAACATGCATTTTAATGAAACAAAAAACAGTTTTTGTCAAGTTCTCATAATCATTCGCAATAAAACAGGGCACATGGTGAAGAATTATATTACTGTGCATGCTTATAGTTATCTTTTTGTTTGACAAATTATGAAACAAAATCATGTTCTATAGAATAAGAACAAAGCAAAAATGGGCCAATATTTTCCATGTGACTTCAAATAAAAACTCCAAAAAAGAACAAAAGAAAACTTAAATATACGATAAATACAATGTGTCATTGTCTTTTCGATAATTTAAAAATCTGAAAAACATTTTTGCAGTCAAATTGTTTATTATGATGAAAGACATCCATTTATCTCCATAAGTTAGAACTAGACTAGTTTTTGTAATAAAACTGTAAACACATTGTAAACCTTTTGGCATTAACTCATTCTAACACTAATGTTGCATATTTTACTACATAGAATTTAGGGACAACAAACCATCGCAATAGATATCGTGTTTAAAACTCATTAGGTACGTATTTTGAGGTGCTCATAGAAAGGGTAGGAAAGAACACGATACCTCGAGTTGAGTCAAAGACTCAACCTTCCCCGATCACCAAAACAATAACCTCGTTCGTTTATCCATATAATTTATTGAAATAATAATAATAATAATAATAATAATAATAATAATAATAATAATAATAATAATAGTCGGAAAGAACACGATACCTCGAGTTGAGTCAAAGACTCAACCTTCCCCAATCACCAAAACAATAACCTCGTTCGTTTATCCATTTAATTTATTGAAATAAAATAATAATAATAATAATAATAATAATACGAGTAAAAAAAAAAAACTTAACTTAATATGTTACTTTTGCCAAGTTGGCATCATCTAACATATGAAAAGTACAACCTTTTTAAGAAAAAGGTGAAACACTCAATCACTCATAAGTTATAATGTGATTACATGACTTGTGGCCGGTGACTGCCATTAATTTAGACCTCCTATTTTTAGAAAGTAATAACACAGCCTTACCGGACCACCATCTTTTTTTATAGTCTCAGCAGTCCTCTTTAATATGCTTTCACTTTTAATTTAGTATTAGGAAAATGGAAATTAAAATGTCTTGTTTCTTATATAGTTGACACTTGAATATTGATTGACATAGCGATAATGTAGTAGAGAATGTATAGAACTTTGTTTTTTACTTGATGTATGTATAAATTTCTAATTTATCTTATCTTTTATATAATAAAAGAATTACATCATTTTAGAGTGTTTTTGCAAATCTCTTCTCATTAAAAAAAATTGGACCAATAGTAGAGCTCGATTTTGTCACGTAGGCGAAATCGAGCAACGTGATTGGTCAATAAAAAGTCAAAATTAAATTTGTGGAAAACTAGAAAGGGGGTTGAATAGTTTACCGATTAAAATCTTTTTAACTTGTTAAGTTAGCTTTGAAACTTTCCGTTTGATCAAAGATATATGCACAAACACAATATATAACATGCAAGTAAATGAAAGAAACGATCAAACCACAACATGAGTATTTATCGTGGTTCGGCTACAAGGACTCTTTTTCCTTGCCCTACGTCTACGCCCCGAGTATCCAACTCGATAGTTTCTTTCACTAGTCAACAAGCTCCTTTCACCGGCGGAGAAAACCTTACACGTCGCTTATACTTTTACCGACACAAAGCTAAATGTCGAGTTCTTTTACAAGGGCACAACCACTCCCGTTAGTTCTTTTACTAGGGTACAACAACTCCCAACACTCTTTGTATTTTGAGGACTAAAATACTAACCACTCACTACAGAATATACACAAACAAATGACGTGTAAACAATAAGAGTTCACACAATACTAAGCTAACAAGTCTTGCAACGTTGTGTTGGAAACTTGTAACTTTTGATGACCTTGTGAGCTTCTTTGCTACAAAAGGAAACTTCACATTTACAATGTTAAGAGGTTAGAAGAAAAGATGAGTGTGTGTGTAAAATATGATCTCAAGAGGTTAGCCAAAAATCAAGTTATGGCTTGGTATTTATAGCACACCACACTGCATGCTTGGCGGATCAGAGGGTTCCGCCCGTGTACCCCCAGGGTACCGCCGGGTCTGCAGTAGGTTTTTGCAATAACTTTTCAAACCAAACAAGGTCTTGTCTCATAACTCCTAGCAACCAAACAATGTCACATCACTTAAATCAAGTCAACTACAAAAGCTTGCAAGCAACAACAAAGTTAGTCAAACACATTTCTTTCCATAAATGCATAATGACAAAACTTGCCATAAATGTGATGTGACAATTTCTAATTTAAGAAATAAACTTGTGTTGTGTTTTATGAAATGTAAAATGTAGCAAAAGTCTAGTTTATGCAAGTCTTAAAAACTAAGATTATGTTTTGCTTAGAAACTAAAGTTTACATTTTGTCGTTAACAAAACTTAGCAAAGATCGTAAAATATAAATAACGTTTTTAGGCGATATTTGTATTAACAATCTCCCCCTTTTTGTTGATGACAAAACATAAACTTTGTTTTTAAGTAACACGCAAAATCTTGGTTTTCAAGACTTAAAAAAATTATATTAACCTTGTTTTACTTAAGAGACGAAAAAGCATATCAAGTATTTGAAGGTTTAATATATTTCTCCCCCTTTTTGTCGAAACAAAAAGTAGAGTAGCGAAGCGGAATAATGGTCATACTCCCCCTTGATCGATACTCCCCCTAAATGGAGTACCAATATGGGAAACATGGATTTTGAGACCCTACAAAAAAATGGTTAGTTGGTGATATATATAGTCAAGGATGTAGTTACCACACACATTGCAACCACATTGACAAATCAAAGATTGATCAACCAACAATGCACAAAAGTAAGTAGAAAGAAATATCATTCCAAGTAAAATTTTGACTTATAAAAGCCAAAAGACAAGAAATGTGGACTTATTCTTCTACTTGTACACAAAAACAAAAAAATAACCAAGAAAATAAAATAAAATCCTACATTCCTAGAGTGGGGCAAATGGCCTCTATAGGTTGTCTAGGATTTGTTGGGGTGGGAAAGTGCATCCAAACGTTCTATGACGTGTTGGAAGGCAAAACGGGTTTCATTTTGGAATTGGTTAAGCAATGTTTTGATGGTTTCACTCATTTGCTCAAAATTTGAGCAAGCATGGGGATGAGTGGGTTGAAATGGGTTGGTTTTGATTTCATGGTTTGAAGGTTGGTTGGTTTTTGGTTCTTGGGTGGAGGATGGATTTGGTATTGAGTCGAGCAAGGTGGTTTGAAATTCCATTGGTTGATGAAGGTGGTTCTCAACCATGCTTTGGATTTTCTCATATGAGGGAAAGAAAGTCTCAAAGGTTTGGGCTTGAGAATGTGGTGGATTTGGGTGATCATTGTTTTCAAAGTTTGGTTCTCCATATAGAGGACCATGGATGTCATGGTAGATGGGGTGAAACAATAATGGTTTAGGTTGATGGTACACTTGTTGTGGTGGTTGAATGTGGTTAAAAAGGTTATCTTGGTCAAGAATTGACCTTGGTGATTCATTTGCAAAAGGTGGTAGTTGTGTAGGTCTTGGTGGAAGATCATTAAGATCTTGGACAAATGGATGTGGTGATGTGGGAGGAGACCCAAATAGTTCCATTGGTTCAATTTTAGGTAATGGTGATGGTGATGAAGTTTTGGATGGTTGAGTTGGAGCACTTGGTGGAGTTGGGTCAATAGGTGATTTAGTTGGTGGTGGAGTGAGCTCATTTGGTTCATTGGGTGATGGTGATGGAGATGCAAGGTTCAAAAAATGTTCATTTTTGATAGGTGATGTAAATTCATCCGAGGATGAGGAGCTTAGGTTGATGGGTTGATTGCACCATAGTGGTTTCACACTTATCCGGGCGGTTTTCCGGATGGGTCGTGATGGTTGAGAGGTGTTTGCTGACTTGGTCATGGTTAAAATGGTTTAAAGTTTCAGAAATTTTGATGAAGAAGGTGTGATTTGATGGTGTTTAGGATGGCTTAATTTATAGTGTTGATGGATTAGGGAAAGGAGTGTTTGGATTTGATGTTAGTCCATACAAAAATGGAGGTTTCTAATGATTTGGAAAACTAATTGTGGGTTGTCAAATCATGGAAGTCAATCCAATGAAAATGGTGAAGTGAGAAGACAAGTTTTGCACTAAATGCATAGTGGTTTTGGTGGATTTGTGGTAGTATAAATCTCAGGGATTTCAAGGATCCCTTAAAAGGGTTCCTTCCTTTATGTTTGAGGGGTCCTTGAGGTTGTTATGGTTAAATTTGAATTTTGGCGGGAATTAGTTTTGGTTAAGTTCATGGAAGAAGGAGTATCCTATTATGCTAAACACATTGCAAGTAATGGGTTTCTACCTAAAAGGATTGGATTTTGGTGTTTCAATGTTAAATTGGCGAAAAAGAAAACAAAAAATCTGCAGGCTACTGGCGGCACCCTCAGAAGACACAGGCGGAACCCAAATTAGGGTGCCGTCTGGTCCGTTGGGCAAATTCTGGGTTACCCAGAATTTGTACTGGCGGAACACAAATTTGGGATCCGCCTGATCCACCAGGGCTGAAAAAGTTCACAGTCCGCGTTTTTGACCCGCGAAACGATTTTCAAAATTTTCGAAAACTCTTAAAATCAAAGAGATACTTCATTTCTGGTTAGGCAATGCAAAAATGGCAATGCAAAAATTAGACACCTAACCACACATATCATAGGAGTTTGACCTTGAGGTCGAGAATTTCACCATACTTAGTGAAAATATCATAACCATGAAAATTTGACAACTTGCCAAAAGTTGTCTTCCTGCAACATTGTTAGTTGAAACATGTTCCAAAGTGTATCAAACATTGTACTAACACACAAATACATCACAAATATTGTTTAAACTACCAAATTGTTCCAATAGCACCTTGTGCCAAACACTCCTAACACACCCGCACTCATTGACGGTCCATCTTCTTCTTCATCTTCCCGAGGAATCTCCCGATGTTTTTGAACATCCCCTTTGTTTGCTTGAACTCCTCCGACTCATTTGGAATATACGGAAGTTGAGAAAGGTATTCTAGAGGTGGGAGCCTAGAGTTTGGCAAATTGTCATCTTCACTCATTGAGGAAGAAGATGATGAGGTAGGAGGATGTGGGCGTTTTCCTTGGGCTTTGTAAACTCTCTTATCACTAAGTGGAACAAAGGTGTGTGGAATGAGAGTGTAGTCAAGACGAAGACCATTTGAATTTGGTGGAATGGGTGAGATGAACCTAAAGAGACGGGTCAAGAGCATTCCATATGGCATAGCCGTTGTGCCATGCACAGGAATGTCGGCCATTCTCTTGGCCATGTAGTAGGCAAGGTTGAAGGGTTGCCTAATGGACAAGGAGTAGAGCATGTAGCAAAGGCAAAGGTTGATATGGTCACGGTTCCCTATTGTGCTAATGACATTGGCTCTAAGGACTTCCTCCCATTTCTTGAATTGGGGTTTGAGTTCGTTCATTTCCATTCCATATGGGTCCTTATCGACCTCATTCCCCGAACGGGTTCTCCTAGTGGTGGTGGTCCTAACAAAGAGGTGGTCACGGAGAACGTCTTTTGAGACAAGAGGTGTGTCATAAGGGTGGATACGGTCTTGAAGGTTGTCAAGAGTTGAGAGGGAGTGCAAGTCGGAATAGAGGCAAGTACCATGGTTTAGAACACCTAAGATTTGAGCAAACTCCTCAAGAGTGAAGGAGTATTGGTGACCGCTAACCCTAAAGTGGATAGACATATGACCATAATCATCCATTGAGAGGACGCATGATGCATAGAACTCTAGAATGAACCTAGGACAAATAGGCTCGTCGATATTCAAAAGACACTCAAAGTTTATTGTGGCAAAATCGGCGTAAAGGTTTGTGCCTTCTAAGAAAGATGGGTCTATGGTTCTACCCTCATGGACATAGTGTTTTTCTAGGGCTTTGAAAATGTTTACTTGATTTGCGGTAAGGCCTTTGGTTTTGTGGTGTTTTAGTAGGTACTTAATGGTGTCCTTGTGGTCGTAGTGGGTTAGAGGAGGCATGATGATTCCTAAAACAACAAAATTTCACATTTTAGTTTACGTAAACCACTATTATAATGTGGAAGTTCTAGTGTGTGCCTATATGAAAACAATGTGGAGGTGCGGTTATCTTGACTCATTTTGATGCTTCAAAATCGTTTTATGCAACTTTTGTTATAAAACAAAAGATAACCCAAACACTCCTAGTTCAATGTAGCTTCGTTTGAATGTACCCGAAAATACATATTGGTTATGTATTCCCTTTAGCATTCAAGAGACATTATGCAAGTGATGTTTTAAAAATAACGTTTTGATTTTGTATTCTCAATGTGAGACGAAAAAATATTTGTCCTACTTGTGAGAAATTTTTGGAAAGATTTGACATGGGGTGTTTTAGCAAACATGTTTATACTAATTAAAGATGCAATTCCTAACTATGGGAAACATAATTAGTTTTATTAAACACCTAATCTAATGTATGAGTTTTTCAAGTTAGTGCATAACCCCAAGTTTTTGTTTTTGTGCAAGAAATAGAATTCCTAGACTTAGATCAGGATTGTAATCATGTTAAGAATACTTAAAATGATGATTGATTTGCAATGTAAATGAATGGAGGACCAAGAATTCGTAGGTGTGGATAAGTGGTGAAGTGAATAGTAGCAGCCTTGAAGTGGTGGTATGAAATAATGGGTGTTTGGTTTAATATAAACAAAGAAAATGATTCTGCAGGTCGACGGACACGGCGGAACTTTGGGTTGGGTTTCGTCCGTTATGGCTGAGGGTTCCGCCGAACCTGCTGAGAAAAATGGTTTTGGATTTGTTTTTATATTTGTGATTTTTGTCTAATGTCCAGAACTACAATGTAGGTTCCATGAGTCCTAAGCCTAGCCTAAGAAGATTAAAAGGTTCACGTTTAAGAGGTTTTGTGAGAATGTCGGCTATGTTATCTTCGGAAGAAACTTTCTCAATTGAGATATTTCCTTTTTAGACGTTGTCACGAAGGAAATGATGACGGATTTCAATATGTTTGGTACGAGCGTGTTGAACCGGGTTTTTGCTAAGATCAATGGCACCTTTGTTGTCATAAAGAATTGTGATGTCGTTGAGTTGAATTCCGTAGTCGACAAGAGCTTGCTTCATCCAAAGAGCTTGTTGACATGCCTTTTTGGCCGAAATGTACTCGGCTTCCGTTGTTGAGATAGCAAGAGCCGTTTGCTTCTTAGAGAACCATGAGGTGAGACAATGTCCAACAAAAGTACAAATACCACTTGTGTTTTTTCTATCAACATAGTCACCGGCATGATCCGAGTCGGCATACACTATGGTGTCTATTCCCGTTCCTTTGGGATACCATAAACCTAAATGTGTAGTGCCCTTAATATACCTAAAAATTCTTTTAACGGCTTCAAGATGGGTAGTTTTAGGATCTTCTTGAAAACGAGCACATAGACAAACACTAAACATAATGTCGGGTCTACTAGCCGTTAGGTAAAATAGACTACCAATCATACCTCTATATTTAGTGCTATCTACGGATTCACTTTCCTCATCCTTGGTGAGTTTAGTTTCCGTGGACATGGGAGTTTTGATAGGTTTCGAATCTTCTAGTCCAAATTTCTTAAGCATGTCCTTAATATATTTAGATTGATTAAAGAAGATACCATCTTCTAGTTGTTTGATTTGGAGTCCTAAGAAAAAGTTGAGTTCTCCCATCATACTCATTTCAAACTCGTCATGCATGATTTTTGAGAAATCCACACATAGTTCTTGACAAGTTGATCCGAATATAATGTCATCAACATAGATTTGGACTATGATAATATGTGAATCTTTCTTCTTAGTGAAGAGAGTATTATCAACTAAGCCCATGGTATACTTATGGTCAACTAGGAATGTTTTAAGTCGATCATACCATGCTTTTGGAGCTTGCTTAAGTCCGTAAAGAGCCTTTTTAAGTTTGTAAACATGATTTGGTTGAGGAACATACACTTCTTCATTAATGACTCCGTTTAGAAATGCACTTTTGACGTCCATTTGAAAGAGTTTAAAATTATGTGCACACGCATAAGCAAGTAATATTCTAATTGACTCGAGCCTAGCTACCGGAGCAAAAGTTTCATCGTAATCAATGCCTTCTTGTTGATTATATCCTTGTGCTACTAGCCTAGCTTTGTTTCTAGACACAATTCCATTTTCATCCATTTTATTACAAAAGACCCATTTCGTTCCAATTATTGTTTGACTCTTTGGTTGAGGAACTAATGTCCATACATCATTCCTAACAAATTGGTTTAATTCTTCTTGCATTGCAATTACCCAAGATTCATCTTTAATGGCTTCATTAATGTTTTTCGGTTCAATGGTTGACACGAAACAAAAGTAGTTGCTTTCATTTTGAACTTTTGATCTAAGTGTTCTTTCGTTAATGTTGCCTATGACACCGTCTAATGGATGACTTTTAGATTCTTTGACATTGACAAGTTCTTTGTTTAATAGTTCATCTTCCTTGTCATTACCTAAGATTTCTTGACATTCAATTGCTTGGCTTTCAACTAAGTCATCATCTACCAAAGGTGATGTCTTAGAGGGAGGTGGACTTTCGTCAAATGTTACGTTTAACGATTCCTCGACTCTTAAGGTTTCTTTGTTCAAAACAATGTAAGCTTTACTATTTTGTGAATATCCAAGAAATACACCTTCATAAGACTTTGGGTCAAATTTGGTGAGATAATCCTTGGTGTTAAGAATGAAGCATTTACTCCCAAACACTCTAAAGTATCCTAATGTAGGCTTTTTACCTCTATAAAGTTCATAAGGAGTTTTATTCAAAAATCGTCTAATTAGGACTCGATTAAGAATGTACGTTGATGTGTCAACGGCATTACACCAAAACTTTTGTGGAATAGTTTGTTCATTAAGCATTGTTCTACTCATCTCTTGTAATGTCCGGTTTTTACGTTCTACTACACCATTAGATTGAGGAGTACGTGGAGCCGAAAAGTTATGAGTAATTCCATTTTTATCACAAAAGTTTCCAAATTGAAATTCATTATCAAATTCACGACCGTGATCCGTTCTAATAGACACTATATTAGACCCTACTTGATTTTGAATTTTCTTACTTAGAATCTCAAATTTATCAAAAGCTTCATTTTTATTTTTCAAAAACTTTGTCCAAGTATAACGTGAGTAATCATCTACTATGACCAAAGTATAGAAGTTACCTCCATAACTTTGTATAGCGGATGGACCAAATAAATCCATATGCAAAAGTTCTAGACACCTAGATGTAGACACCATGTTTTTAGCCTTATGGCTACTATGGACTTGTTTACCGACTTTGCAAGCATCACAAAAGTGTTGGTCATATTTCAACTTGGGTAGGTTTCGAACTAAGTCTTTGGAGGAGAGGTTTTGGATTAGTCTCATGTTAGTGTGTCCTAAACGTCTATGCCATAAAGTTGAAGATTCATCTAATGAGGTAAGACAAAGTTTGTCTCTAGATGTTGAATCCAACTTCATGACGTATACGTTGTTCTTAAGGACACCTTTGGCTACGGTTATACCATCTTTAAGAATTTTACTACCGTTTTCACTAAAAAGGACATTATACTTATTACGACAAAGTTGACTAATACTAAGAAGATTAAATCCTAAGTTATCAACATGAGCAACATCATCTATAGAAAGGGAGTCATGAGAGATTGTACCTTTTCCGATGATTTTGCTCTTAGCATTACTACCAAACGTAACATTACCTCCATCACATTTTAGATATGTTGAGAAGAGGCTTTTATTACCCGTCATGTGCCTTGAACAACCGCTATCTTTAATCCATTCATCCGGTTCCAAACAAACTTTGAGGCACACCTATTTTATGAAAAACACTCAAACATTTGGTCCTCAATTTCTCATGGGTCCATTTTGGTTAAGCATGCCATTAATTTGTTCCAAGTATGAAAATAGAGCATAAGGGTTCCATGGCATGTGGTTTTGAGTTTGGTAATGTCTAGGAGTGTTTTGGTTCCAAACATGTGGGTAGTTTGGTCGAGCGTTGAAGTTGCTATTTGGAAAGGGACGTTTGGGAATAGGATTCTTAGGTCTTGGTTGAGTAGTTTTAGCTCTAAATACATTTTTACTAAATCCTACTTCAGTTTTAAACACAGGTTTTGTTCCATTTTTGTATGTAACTTTAACAAATTTTGAACGATCCGAAGTGGATGGAGTTACTGCTGCAGCAGACCTGGCGGAACCTTCGGGACCAACGGGCGGAACCCTATTTTGGGTTCCGTCTGATCCACAGGTTGCTGTAACAGTTTTGTTTGTTTCATGTGCATTCTTTTCTTGTTTCGTTTGACCCTTAACGGTTTTTACTTTCCTGAACCCTAGACCTGTTTTATCAAAGGGTGACTTTTGAAGTTTCATAATTTCATCCGCACACGAAATGCTCTTATCGAACTTTTTGAACTTTATGGTTTGTTTGATTAGATCATTTTGAGTAATTTTAAGTTTCTCAACTTCAAGTTTAAGTTCTTCACATGATTTGCATGATGTGTCAATACCTTTACCCTTTTCTAATCTCTTAGCTTTTTCTTTTAACTCATAAACTTCATTTTCTAAAAACTCCTTTTTAGTTTTCAAAAATTTATTTTTGTTTATGATTTTTAAGCTTAACTCACAAAGTTTGTTATATTCATTTTGTAAAGTATCATCATCAATAGGGGAGTAAGATGAGTCGGAGAGTACCTCATTTGAGTTGTGAGCCATGAGAGCAATATCATCATTCTTTGGCTCATCATCATCTCCTTCATAGTCACTCCAAGCACCACCCACAAAAGCTTGTTGAGGTTTGCTCTTGGGTGGTTTTGGACATTCTCCTACAAGATGACTTGTGTCTCCACACCTATAACATTTTCTTTCAACTTTTCCTTTTCGATCATCACGATCTTTCCGGAAGGTTTTCTTGTCATCTTTAGGTTGCCTTACAAACTTCCCTCGCCTACGAAAGAACTTCTTGAAGTCTCTCATGGCCATAGCATATTCCTCGTCATCACTATCCGAAGTAGATTCTTCATCATCACTTGATTGGACTCTAGCTTTCAAGGCAATGGAGTTAACTTTTTCTTTCTTGCCTCTAACTAGTTCCGAATATTTTTCCATTACCATTTCGTGAACTTTGAGGTTTCCAATTAGCTCATCAAGTGACATGCTTGAAAGATCTTTGGATTCTTCAATTGCCGTCACTTTTGCTCTCCACTTCGGATGGAGTGCTCTAAGAAATTTCCTGACAAAGTTCTTACTACAAAAAGACTCGTCAAGTGCTTTAAGTGAAGTAATAATGGTATTAAATCTAGCAAAAGCATTATCAATAATCTCATCTTCGGAAATAACAAATTGTTCATATTGTTGAACAAGAAGATCAATTTTGTTATCTTTAACTTGTGAGTTTCCTTGATGAGTGACAATTAAAGATTGCCAAATATCTTTGGCGGTTTTACACAAAAAGACTCTTTCATATTCTTTCTTAGGCAAAGCATTATAAAGCATCATTTTAGCTTCATTATTTTTACCTATTAATTTCTTTTGATCATCATCTTTGATGTTAGTAACTACGTTATCACCATCAATAATTATATACCACAAATCTATATCTTTAGATTTCACGTAAGTTTCAAAACGGTTTTTCCAATATATAAAACCATTTGCTTCAAAGAGTGGTGGTCTTTGCATAGACTGCCCTTCTTTGTAATTTTCAAAATCCATGGATCGTTTCAAGTTTTAAAACGCAATATATTTTAAAAGCTTGAGTAACGTAGCTCTTGATGCCAATTGTGGAAAACTAGAAGGGGGGTTGAATAGTTTACCGATTAAAATCTTTTTAACTTGTTAAGTTAGCTTTGAAACTTTCCGTTTGATCAAAGATATATGCACAAACACAATATATAACATGCAAGTAAATGAAAGAAACGATCAAACCACAACACGAGTATTTATCGTGGTTCGGCTACAAGGACTCTTTTTCCTTGCCCTACGTCCACGCCCCGAGTATCCAACTCGAGAGTTTCTTTCACTAGTCAACAAGCTCCTTTCACCGGCGGAGAAAACCTTACACGTCGCTTATACTTTTACCGACACAAAGCTAAATGTCGAGTTCTTTTACAAGGGCACAACCACTCCCGTTAGTTCTTTTACTAGGGTACAACAACTCCCAACACTCTTTATATTTTGAGGACTAAAATACTAACCACTCACTACAGAATATACACAAACAAATGACGTGTAAACAATAAGAGTTCACACAATACTAAGCTAACAAGTCTTGCAACGTTGTGTTGGAAACTTGTAACTTTTGATGACCTTGTGAGCTTCTTTGCTACAAAAGAAAACTTCACATTTACAATGTTAAGAGGTTAGAAGAAAAGATGAGTGTGTGTGTAAAATATGATCTCAAGAGGTTAGCCAAAAATCAAGTTATGGCTTGGTATTTATAGCACACCACACTGCATGCTTGGCGGATCAGAGGGTTCCGCCCGTGTACCCCCAGGGTACCGCCGGGTCTGCAGTAGGTTTTTGCAATAACTTTTCAAACCAAACAAGGTATTGTCTCATAACTCCTAGCAACCAAACAATGTCACATCACTTAAATCAAGTCAACTACAAAAGCTTGCAAGCAACAACAAAGTTAGTCAAACACATTTCTTTTCATAAATGCATAATGACAAAATTTGCCATAAATGTGATGTGACAATTTTTAATTTAAGAAATAAACTTGTATTGTGTTTTATGAAATGTAAAATGTAGCAAAAGTCTAGTTTATGCAAGTCTTAAAAACTAAGATTATGTTTTGCTTAGAAACTAAAGTTTACATTTTGTCGTTAACAAAACTTAGCGAAGATCGTAAAATATAAATAACGTTTTTAGGCGATATTTGTATTAACAAAATTTATTTTGGTCAAACTTAATAAATTTGATGGAAAAATTTTGTTAATAAAAAAATACATAAAAATATCGGTGTCAAATTTATGAAAACAAAAACTTAAAAAAAGATGAAGTAATTAGTAAATCTTTAGTGGTTGAATTTTAAATAAATTATGTAGAGCTAAGTGTAAAATTATAAATTTTCATATTTTTTTAATAACTTTAGAAAAAACACAAATAACCCCTTACACTTTATACCTTTATACCTTATCATATTAACTTTGTTTAAAATATGAGTATTAGTATTAATTTTTAGACTTTCATCCATTAGAATATATTTCTAAATAAGGACTCATGTTATTTTATTTAAAAGTTTACTTTATGCGTACACGGGTTTGAATATTAAATATGGCTAAATTATTAGTAACGATAATATAAATATCAAATGGTAAGCACGAGTTACGGTGATATAAAAATAAACATACGCTATTCTATTTATAACAACAACTCATGAAATTGTTATTTAAAATTTATATATGAATATACATAAAAACATTTTAAAAACTTTACGGAGTATATTTTAACTTCATTAACGCTCATTATGTAAACTCGCACATTTTGTACAACATGATATCAATAGTTAAAATTAAACAATAACATCAACATCAACCTCAACACGTCAGTTAAAAACATTATACAAAGCTGATTATAAAAAAAAAAAAAAAAAAAAAAAAAAAAAAAAAAAAAAAGGTTAGATAGTCATTGTTTAATTTAGAAGGTGTTTTTCTTAAATTTAAAAAAATAAATAAATAAAATAATAATAAAAAGTTCACGCATCACAATCCTTATTTGATAACAATCACCTTCTAAATCAAAAAAAAAAAAAAAACTACGTAGGTGATAACCTAATTTTATTCATTGACGTGATGTTTTAAAAAAAAACAAAAAATAAAAAAATAAAATAAAATAATAATTGGCCGTTGGAAAGGAATTAAATATGTACATGAGAATTATTAAGCAAGAATATATAGTTTTTAATCAGGTTATTACGTTACTATACTGCGATAATGTTATTGAGTTGGAAATCACGGATGTGAGATACAACCATTCTTCTATACTTATGATTTATGTGTTAACCTCTTTTTGTTTCTGGATAGAAACCAAAAGAGACCTCAATATAACTTTGGCTTATGCTTTATCTAGCTGATAGTTTTTAGTAACTTTTTTTTATACACACCAACTTTTAGTAACTTTTTTTTTTAATGTTTTATTGAAAACTTCTGCACTTAATATTTGTGTTTTTACTATAAACAAACTAAGCTATGATAGAATTAGTTGTGAGTTAAGAGGTTTTTTTATTAAGCTTATAGCTTTATCATAAACTTATTGTGTTATGGTAATAGAATAAGCCAATAAGCATATTTAATAAGCATAACCAAACACCCCTTTAGTTCTAATATGAAGTTTTCTTATTTGATGTTAGGACTAACTTTGTTGTCATCCTCACTATATTGCAACATGTTGGTGGTGTTTGCAGTTTTATGATCTTATAGCACACACTGAAATGTAATGCAATTTATTGTGTACGTTTTTTAGAGGAGGATTAAATATCAATACATGATTGTCGTGGAAGGATTTTCTACGCCTGCTCAAGGTATGAATGTATAATTAAGTTTAGTTGCTGATTTTGATAATACATGAATGTATTTTAATGTACCAAAGATGTGTATTAGTGCTTATATGAAGAATTTTATGGTAAGAATTCTTAGCAGGTATCTTTGAATGAGTTAATGAAATATGGGTGTCTTAATGCTATGGGTGTCAACCAACGGTATAAAATGTGGGTGTGTTTTACCTTGATGATTTAGGCCAGTTGTGAAAAAAGTTGCACTAAAGTGAAAGGTCAGTAAGGATTCAAACAATCCTAAAAGACTTGCGAATGTACTCTTTGTCATTTTTTTTAATGCATTTATAATTTACTTATACAAGTAATAATAATTTCCTTATATATTTCGCTCTCAGAGAAAAATTATTTTTATACATTATACATAAACGTATTCTACCATTACGCCTTTTTTTGTTTCTCTTTAGGTAATAAAGAGGCTATAGTGTAAGCATCTATGTTAATTTGATAATTTTATGATCAAACATGATAAGTAAATAGCACAAACTTATGAAAATACTATTTTTCAAATAAAAAGGTATATTGGTAAATATGGTATGATGGTTATTCATAATCAAGAAAATGAACCAATCTTCAAAGCTATTTAAATATGCTACATATTTTAACGAAAATATTAGTAAAAGAAATACCACAATTACAAAACATATCGTTAATAGCACGGGTTGGCAAAACTAAAAGCATAGATCACTAACATCTTATGTAAGTCAAGTATTATCATGTGATTTTGCTTGAATAATGAAATATTATTTTTAATCCAAAAGCATTCTCCTAAAATAATAGGTAGATTATAACACACACACACACATATATATATATATATATATATATATATATATATATATATATATATATATATATATATATATATATATATATATATATATACATGTAGTTTTTTAAACTCGAGCCAACAACTAACATCTAACAACTAACCCGCCGTTCAAAAAAAAAAAAAAAAAAAAAAAAAAAGATTATAACATATATACACATGTAGTTTTTTATGTTTAGTCCATCAAGTAAAACTATTTAAAACATGTTAAATGATTCATTTCTTAAACGATGATAATACATTAAAAAAATTAAAAATCCTGTGCGTGTACAGGTGTTATAACTAGTTATATTTATAGTTACAAATTTGATATATTTTTAAATGATTATTCGTTTAAATGTAAATTCGACTCATTACACACAATATAATAAATTAAATTATTTATATTTAATAAAAATAAAAATAAAATATTATATTTAATAAACATAAAAAATAGCTTTTTAACATATGGACACAGTTTGAATAAGAATTTCAAATGTTTATTGACTTTTCGATAGAATAAATTAGTGGTTTTAAGGCTGTATTTGTTCAAATTGGTATGTAATTATATTATATTTTAATGTGATTTAAACAAGCTTTGAACAAAAACTTAAATTTGGTTATTCCAAAAGTTTTATACTAATAAACAAATAAATTATAACCGCAAAATTTAAATCCCTATACGTACTGTCACTAAAGTTGCATTTTCTTGCAGATTTTCAGTAGAAATAATACTATGATTCTTTCCAGATATACCTTAAATAATTTATTGAATTTAATAAAGGGTCTCATATATAGTAAAAAAATAATTAAGGCAATGATTATGTGCGTGTTATGTCGTGGGCTTTTTGAGGTTCAAATTAGTGACAAGCACGTCTTTTATATCATTCCCTCCAACTCCCTCTATCTTCTTTTCAACTTTATTTTCTAAAACTCATTTTCAGCACTCAAATTTGGATCTTCACATTACTTGTTTTGCAAGTAAGCAATCCACCCAGGTAATGTTGCATTTACTCACTAGTGACTGATTTCGTTTAATTTTCCGTTATATGTTGTTTCATAGTTTTCGTTACGTAGGTTTATTTGATCATGAATTTAAGTGCATTAGGTGATATGATACTATGATGTTGCTTATTGATGTTTGTTATGTTTATACTAGTTTGCTTGTTTGTTTGTTTTGCATGCTTTATACAAACTGTTATGAAATAGTTAATAGTCTGAAACTCTGAATTTTTTCGACATCTGGTCTTGTTAGCTGATAAATGAACCTCGCGGAGACCGGAGGGCAGGGTGGGCACGTGCCCCCTAGCGAAAAAACTTGTATTGTAAAAGTTTTAAAATATCTGGCTATTTTTGTGACCGATTTGTAGTGTAGTTTCTAAATATTATCAAAGTTTGTCCTCTCGACCATAACTAATTTCTGGCTCCGCCCCCAGTTGGCCTGACTGTGAGTGATACCTTTAAGATACAAAAACATTGTGATTATATTGAGTTTAAGTATCAAGGGTTTTTTGAATCAAGAAAATTTTTAAGAGGGTGGAATGTGCCCAGAAAGTCATTAGAACTAAAGTTTGTTTTGTCACCTTTCTTGGCAAAACAAGTCAACTGTTGAATTACAACAAAGTGAACGAAGTACAGTAGAAAGTAAAGTTCCATAAGTATGACTATTCGTGGATTGGGGATCACAAGTGTGAGTCGATGAAAGTGGAGTTATCTGTAAGTCCGTATTATTTACTTGTAATTGTTCAGAAGAATTAGATGGTGTTCATATTGGCGGTAGTGCAAGAAGACCGTAGACATTCGTATTGGAGTAACAATATCATATGTTGTGTTGTATCTGAAAGAGTTAGCATATGCTCAAAACTTATAGGAAGTTATCCAAACCTTGTACTTAGTGCAGGTTTCAAGACCATGAAAACCGTTTGATCTTGTGCATCCTTTGCGGTTGATATTGTATGAGATCAAAACCGAACACAGAACCCAATGTTGTATCTACTATACCATGCCTGCTAATAAACGCTTTGCTCTAATGGCTGTTATGATAGCATCTTCACTAACTTTTAGTAAACATTTGATGATTTCTTGGTATTTCGTCCTAATATTCAGGTTCGGGCCTTATAGTATAAAAGAAACAGAAGTCGGAAGCAGCATGTCTGTTTCAATGAGAGATTTGGATCCAGCCTTTCAAGGAGCTGGACAGAAAGCGTATCCTTTGTCTTTTAGTATATCATGTTACAACTTTATTGGTGTAAGACCGTATTGTTTATTTATACTGTGATCTGTATATGGTTATGATTTTCCGCATCATTTAGTCTTAATTGAATAAGGGTAAGCAATTCTGATTCTTCACAAAGGTTAAAGTATATTCTTTTGGAAATGTTCACATTTTATGATCTCCTTAACAATATACAGAGGAATTGAAGTATGGCGGATTGAAAATTTTGCGCCTGTTCCTGTCCCACAGTCTTCTTATGGTAAATTTTTTACAGGGGACTCCTATGTTATTTTAAAGGTAAAGTTTTTTACTGCATATACTGAAGCTTAGTTAATCTTTTGATTTTGTTTTTTTATTTTTTAAAATATGTTATGTCAACTAATGCATGCATTTTGCATTTCTGTTACAGACTAATGTTTTGAAGAGCGGTGCCTTACGACATGACATCCATTATTGGATTGGTAAAGATACAAGTCAGGTGAGCTGTACACTTATAGTTTATAGTAATTACTCCATCTTACCATAAACAATAGCTGATACGTAGACCTCACATATGTCAAATATTCTGATACAGGATGAAGCTGGCACTGCCGCCATAAAGACTATTGAACTTGATGCAACTCTTGGAGGACGTGCTGTTCAGTATCGTGAAGTGCAAGGACATGAAACAGAGAGGTTTCTTTCTTACTTTAAACCATGCATTATACCTCAAGCAGGTGGTGTTGCATCTGGTTTTACTCATACTGAAGCTGAAGAGCATAAGATCCGCATGTTCATTTGCCAAGGGAAACACGTTGTTCAAGTAAAAGAGGCAAGTCTTTTTTCTTACTACCCAAATTATATATATTTATACCATAAGATGATTATTAAGGTGGATTGGTGGAACTATGGATGGGACGGACACGTTAGGTAACGGGTCAAAACTGGTAATTCTTTATTACAAGCCAAAACGGGTAAGGATGGGTTATCCGGACACTTTTTTGTCCAACACTTTTAAATTTATAATAATGCACTTTGGTAACATTCGACCATTTGACCGGTTTCTTTTCTTTGTGCTATTTTTTACTGGCACTTTGTTTATATTTACTCAATTTAGTTTATTGGGGACAGGTTCCTTATGCTCGATCCTCACTTAATCACGATGACATCTTTATCTTGGATACTGCAAACAAGATATTCCAGTTTAACGGGTCCAATTCATGCATTCAAGAAAGGGCTAAGGCACTTGAAGTTGTGCAGCATATCAAAGATACTTATCATGATGGGAAGTGTGAAATAGCTAGTATTGGTAAGTGAATGTTATACCGAGTAATAATCGCCTGAAAATATTGAAGTCTAATTTCTTGTTTTTAATGGGCAGAGGATGGAAGGATGATGTCTGATGCCGAAACTGGAGAGTTTTGGAGCTTTTTTGGTGGCTTTGCTCCACTTCCCAGGAAAGCTGCAACCGATGATGCTTTAAGTACTAAAGAACTTCCTACTAAGCTATTTTGGTAATATATTCCTTATGCACGTATATTTACTATTATCTACTTGGAAATTGGTCAGTAGCTAAGACCGGAAGAAAGAAAATATATCAACAATATGTGAAAAGTACTAAAGTCTTATTGTTATTTATTGGACGAGCTTAATTATCACTTAATTTATACATTTAGTGACTTAGATGCATTGTGTTTATATACAAATTTCCGAATACTTACTACAGACATTTCTAATAAAATTCGTGTTTGTTATTCAAGTGTTAAAAAGGGGCAGGCAGAACCTGTTGATGCTGATCCCTTGACAAGAGAGTTGCTAGACACATATAAATGCTATATTTTGGACTGCGGGCAAGAAATTTATGTATGGCTAGGGAGAAATACTTCTCTCGAAGGAAGAAAAGCTGCAAGTGGAGCCACAGAAGTAATATATTTATTGGATGTATTTTGCTAATGTTCTTAAATTATCTCCACTTATTGTTGTCAATCTCAATTTTATAGGAATATGTTCGTAGCCAGGATAGACGAAAATCTCATATAATTCGAGTGATTGAAAATTTTGAGACTGTAACATTCCGATCCAAGTTTGACTCTTGGCCTCAGTCAACTGCTGCAGCTGTCTCGGAGGAGGGTAGAGGCAAGGTGGCTGGTTAGTGACTATATGCTAACTTTTACTCTTGAGTATATAGCAAGGGAGTATCCATGAGAAGTAGTTCTTGTTACTATTTTCTTATGATCCTTATTGATGATTTTTTAGCACTTCTAAAACGTCAAGGGATTGACGTGAATGGTCTACTTAAAGCTGCTCCCACCAAGGAGGATCCACAACCATACATCGACTGCACTGGAAATTTGCAGGTTTATTATAATAAATTTTATGCGTTGTCCTGGTCATAGGAAAGTTAATTTAAAAGACAACATGTGTTTATGCATTTGACCCGTTAGATATAAAGCATAACCCAAATTGACCCATTTATAAATCTAACAATATTAACTGCATTGTTCTCCTATTAATGTATACACTCAGGTTTGGTGTGTGAATGGTCAAGAAAAAATTCTTCTTCCACTCTCTGACCAGTCCAAATTCTACACTGGAGATTGCTATATCTATCAGTATTTGTACCCTGGAGAAGATCAAGAGGAATGCCTTATAGGGACATGGTTTGGAAATCAAAGTATCGAGGTACATATAATAGAAAATATACATTGATTCATTTGAAAATTTTGTCATAAAGGCCGCAAGCCAAAATGAGGCACATTATTAATTTATAAAATGTGATGCAGGAAGACAGAATTTCAGCTACATCACAGGCATACAAGATGGTTGAGGCGCAAAAGTTTTTAGCTGCTCAGGTTAAGTGCTAAACTTGTTGAAATGGTTAGTATGGAGTTTCTGATATAATATATTTAAGCTGATACTTCATTTCTTTTATTTTCAGTCACGTGTTTATGAAGGAAGTGAGCCTACCCTTTTCTTCGCCATCTTCCAGAGCTTTATGGTTCTTAAGGTGCGCTCGTATTAGATTCTAGAAAAAAGAACAAACAGTATAATTTTTTTCTCAAATCAATCTTCCACGAACGAGCTACGCACTTATGAATGGGCCCATTTGGGATGTTCATTTATCTCAGACAGTTTAATTTATTATATGGATTTCTCAGGGTGGTCTCAGTGATGGATATAAGAATGCTATGTCAGAGAAGGAACTTCCCGATGGAACTTGCACAGAGGAAGAAGTAGCACTATTCCGAGTTCAAGGCTCCGGACCAGAAAACATGCAAGCAATCCAACTTGAACCTGTAAGTCCATATATGAATATTTGAGATGTAATATGTTTTGAGTCGTAATATCATTTCAGTGAATTTTATATGGATGTCTGACATTCAAAACTATTTACCGTTAAAAGATTTGCAAAATTTTAATGAAATCTGTACCGTCAAATTCTGAAACCAAGACCACAGCACAGCTCACTTCTTATGGTGAAAAAAATCATAGTACTAAACACAGTTTGCATTTGCTTTGAAAAGAAATCCTAATCCATAATATACACACCATAATCGACACCTTGCTAAACTTGATTTATTAGAAGAGAAAACTTGAATCTCATCAACTACTATGTAAATCATTGTTTGAAGTTCGAAAAAAGACTGTTTTGGTTCTGGTTTTGATCCGGACCAAGTCGGAGGGCCATTTTTGAACCATTTCTGTTAAACCTGAGATTTGCTGAAGCTACTGATAACTCGTGGTGGCTACGCCATTGCTATCCTTGCTCCATGCGTTTTAGAAATAGTTTTATTCCAAGAAATAATTTAGTTCATTTAATGATTTTAAACAAGTGCCATGGTGGCACATATTAGAAAATCCCTTTAAATATTCATTTTTTCATCTTTTTCCTAGTAAAGAAGCTTACCTTTTATGACAAAGAATGTATATCATTTGCTTTTTTATTGACTCAGGTGGCTTCATCTTTGAACTCCTCATACTGTTACATCTTACATAGTGGTTCTTCTGTCTTCACATGGATTGGCAATCTCGCGGCTCCTGAGGACCAGGAACTTGTCGAGAGGCAACTGGATGTCATAAAGGTTTGATAGTCTTGCCAATAATATTGACATCACATGTTTTCCCTCTTCAGACATCCTTTATAATCTGTATATCTAATATTTCTCCTTAGGATGATCTAACTGCAGAGATTTGGCTCCTTTTCCAGCAATTTCATCACTCTATATGCATGTATCACATATAGACATAAAGAAAATTCCCCATATTGAATAAAACACACATTCACATAAAAAAGCTGCTCCGTGTATGTCCAATATATCCACTTAGTGTTAGGAATAATAAGCAGAAATAGGTTAACATGAATGCGATGGTTCAGGCATTATATATATCTGCGCTAACATGCATACCTAGTGGTTTGCATTGTTTCCTCTAGGAATATAGTATTAACATCTTGTTTGCTTAATATGCTACTCTTGTGTGAGAATATTGTCTGTATGATAATTTCGTGTAGAGGGTGCAAAATGGTCGGGCAGGCACGTTGGGTGATGATTTGGGTCAAACAGGTAGTTCTTAATATTCGTGTTCAAACAGGTCGGGTTGGGTTGACCTGAAACTTATTTGTCCTAGATTGATTTTCTATTTTATACATAGTCAGCGTTTAAATGTCGTCACACAAACTATGCACTAAAGCTACTCTGGCCGACTTTTGACCCATTCGACTCGTTTTTCTTTACAGCCAAATTCTTATATTTTACCTGTTTGGCCTGATAGAGATAAAACATAACCCGAATTGACCCATATAGGTAGAAATTGCTACATACAAATTTTAATGTCATGGAACGTGATTTCATATTGTAAAGTGACACTGTTATTTAGTAGATTTTAAATCTGATTCTTATTGTACCTGCAGCCAAATATGCAGTCCAAACAACAGAAGGAAGGCTCGGAATCTGAACAGTTTTGGAAACTTTTAGGTGGAAAATCTGAGTACCCTAGTCAGAAAACCACAAAGGCTACTGAGAGTGATCCACATTTATTCTCTTGCACATTTTCAAAAGGTTGAATCAATACTTTAAGACACCTAATTCCCATGCCAGATTCATTTGTTAGACTTTTGCTATAAAAATGCTAATTTATCTCTTTTCTTATTGCTCGTTGCTGGAACTTATGCTGTTCAGGAAATCTTAAGGTGTGTAATTTCTCAAAAATAATTCTTTTTGTTTACAATGGAATTGAATTTGCATATGGACCTTTTTCTTTTGAGACCACTTTCTTGTATTTACTCATTTGACCCGTAAGACATAAAATTCACCCATTCATAAGTGGGCTGAAATTGCCACCTTTAGGCATAGGGTCAAAGATGTTATAAATATTGCACATACTATGCTCTTTGGATTGATGATAACAATGTAGCATACTAACATATATACGTTGAAGGAACACTTGGACTCTATTACTAGATTGCATTTTATGATTAAGGTGCGGTATTGTTACTTCAACAGACTGATTTGTGTTGCTATTTTAGGTGTCGGAAATATACAACTTCACCCAGGATGATTTGATGACTGAAGATATATATATCCTTGATTGTCACTCCAGCATCTTTGTTTGGGTAGGGCAAGAGGTTGATTCAAAGATCAGAACACAAGCGCTAGCTATTGGAGAGGTATGACTTAGCTACCATACACACATACATAAATTGATATACCATACGTACATGCTCACCGGGGACATTGAATGAACAGAAATTTGTACAATGTGATTTTCTTCTTGAGAAACTATCTCACCGAGCTCCGTGTTTTATCATAATGGAAGCAAGTGAGCCACAGTTTTTCACGCGTTTTTTTACATGGGATTCATCCAAATCTGCTGTAAGTGAGCTTCTTGTAATTATCATAAGTTAAAGTATTACCTTGTATTAAAGAACTTCTTGATGACTTTACTCTCTGTTATTGATGTAGATTAATGGAAACTCATTCGAAAGGAAACTATCCATATTAAAGAATGGAGGTCGTCCAACATCGAACAGTGTAAGTAGCATACTACCTACTAATTCATCTAATTATCAGAATCTGTCGAATAATCAAACATCTTATTATCTGATTACTACAATACACTATTTTCTAAAACGCGTATCTATCGCAAGTACTTCAGACACTATCTCCTACAAATAGCATTTATGCCATCTAATTATCTGATTCGTGTTATATAATTTCTAATATTAGAAACCGAAACGAAGAGCACCCGTCTCAAATGGAGGAAGGTCTGCAGCAGTTGAAAAACCTCAACGTTCAAGAAGTGTAACTTTTAGTCCTGAGCGTGTTCGTGTGAGGGGCAAATCTCCAGCCTTTGCTGCTCTTGCTTCCACATTTGAGAACCCAAGTCCAAGAAATCTGTCAACTCCGCCCCCACTTGCTAAAAAGGTTTATCCAAAATCTAATGGCTCGGATTCATCAGCACCAGCATCAAGGTCTTCAGCTATTGCATCGTTGTCTGCCTCTTTTGAACAAACTCTACAAGAAAAAGTTGTACCCCGTTTAGTAAAAGGTAAACGTGATTCATCATTTTTAACTGCACTCTCCTTGTCATTAACTAAAAATATTTTTATTATTAGTAACAGTTTATAGACAATACAGTTTAATTTATCTTGGAGAGGATTATAGTAATGAAAAAGAAGACATGTACGATTATTTTTTTTTTATGAGTTACTGACACGCATTATTATATATTGTGACACCAGAGTCACCAGCAAAATCTGATCCAAAATCAACCGGGAACTCATCGAGCAGTAAAGTAGAGACTCTAACCATACAAGAAGATACGAAAGAGGGTGAGGTTGAAGATGAAGAAGGTCTTATATTATACCCCTATGAACGGCTTACAACATCATCCACTGATCCTGCTTCTGATATTGATATATTAAAGCGAGAGGTACCATTTTTCTTTAAAAGTTAAAGTCAAAGATAAAGAAAGTACATTTATGCCATGGTACATTCCGGTTAATTGTGAAAGTTTTTGTGCAGACGTATCTGTCCTCAGCTGAGTTCCGATCAAAATTTGGAATGCCTAAGAAGGCTTTCTACAAGCTACCAAAATGGAAGCAAAATAAAATGAAAATGGCACTTCAGCTGTTTTGAGCTAACCGCAGCAACCTGAACATAAGATGAAGGAGAAAATCAGACCATCAGTGCATATTAGCTTGTTTCCGGTTAATACAAGAGTCAAATACCAAATTTCATCATTTCATTCATGTGGTCAGTTGGGAGCTTGCATTTTTGTTTCTTGTTGTCATTTTGTTATATAATTATCTGTCTCAACAGAGACCACAGGCATTTGCATTTGCTAATGCAAACATTATTTCAATTGTATGTATTGTATAATGTGGATAGAAATGTGTATAGGACACTCGGAGTGTAAAAAAACCAATCAACAATCGATAAAGAAGTGTGATTACTTATACCAGTTTTGCTTTGGTTTGGGACTTAATTTGTAACACAGTTGATGTTGGAATTATTATATCATGACATTCATATAAATAAACCAAGTACATCAAAGTGAGTATGAGCGGAAGCACTTATAATAAGATCGATCAATAACATGTAATTAATTAATCAATAATTAAATAGTAAACATACCTTTGTGATTCTAGCCCGAACAAGAATCAAAAGCAATCTTCCGGAACCAAGAACCCTAATTAGGGTTTATAAGGATTATATGAATTACCCCTTACCTTTTTGTAATTCAATCCAAGAAACAATCAATAGTGTTATTGTATCACGTTCTTGTACACACGTACTATTAGCGATTCGATGTGAATGCTAGTTCATGAATCACAAATAAAACACTAAACAAACAAGGTTAAGCTTTTTACAAAATAAACAGGGTCGAACCCTTAATTTATTTGTAGTAGTCGAACCACATGCAATTGATAAAGAAAAGAATGAAATTAACTTGCATGCTAGTTCATGTATATCATCATAATATACATATATATACTGTACGATACATATATATATTGCCATAATATGCATGGCATATATATAGTGTGCATGGCATGATATACTGTACAATACATATATACTTTTTAAAGATAGGGTTGTTTGTCTATCGCAGGATTTGTGAATCTAATAGGAGTTTATATAGCACTCAAACTTGTTCTCCAAGTTAGAGTCTATCACCTCCTTAAGTTTCACAAATCGACACTCTGACCCCTCCATTCCTTTCCTTGTTCGACCGGTCTCAACCAACACCCCACAGGTTTGGTTTTCGTACTAATAAGTCCCTCATGTATTATGTTACTTTATTCGTGATTTAATAATTAAATATAACTATTTATATATTAATTATTTAACATCAATTCTCATACGTAAAGTGTGCAATCCCGTGATCTCGAGTTCGATCCTAACATACGACTACTAAAATAATGTCCATAATCTAACAGCGCCCACTTGGACATATTTTAATAGTGTAATCACATCGGTTGGCGTCTAGCAACACTTCGATGCCTCTAGTACAATCTCGAGTAAGGCTCCTGGAAAAACCTTTTAATGATTTCTCATTATTATTATCCTTTTGTTTCTAATACCACGTTAATAAGGATATGGATTAAAGTCATTCCTTAATTAACCATTCTGTTTCTCGTTTTTTGTGATTGATTAAGATTACCAAATCTTCTGAACATATTCAGGGAAGATCTTGGGTGCGGCCGCACATGCATCTTACCAACCCTACGAGGGACCCAGCAGTATTAAACTCCAAAAATAAATTTGAAGGAACAAATTCTGTCTTGAATACAAGCAAAACCCACAAACTTTGTAACACTTTCGAAAACAACCCTTATGACTACCAGTTACGTATAGCGTTAAGTTGTTCCACAAAAATGTACTACATTCATGACACTTATCTTGCATCTCAAGTCTGAGGATAACTTCTCATGATTTACTTAATAACAAAATCCATAAAGTAACATCATGTAGTTGGGATAAGTCCTATATTCGGTATCATTGAATATCATCTGAAATGGCATGACTACGCATCAATATACTTTAAGTATATTATACCAACCTTCAGATTTGTCTTGATTTAATAATATTCCCATATTATTAACTGACAATGGACAATTTAAGAATAACCTTTATTCATGGATTTAAACATACAAATATAGGATACAATATATTATAAATTAAACATACCATGTATTTCAATTTATCATAATAATTGTTTAACATCCCTTATCCAAATACTAAATAGATCAATGCATGATAACTCTTGTTGATGAATTATATCTCAAGCAATGACATTCATACTTGTTGACAAGTCATAAATCATCCAACTTTGATCTATCGGAATTTTAAGAATACTTATTTCAATAATTCAACTATTGAAATTCTTATATGTACATAGTCAACTATTTTGATAATGCCATATTTCATAAAAATGTGAGACATCCTTAACCACCAATTTATGATAATTAAACTTCCAAACATTTTAAAGTTTAAAGTATTCTTATTCTTTTAATGTATAATGCAACTATGCTTTTAATAAGCATAACTAGTAATAGCCAAGGATTAAATCCTTACCATAACTAGCATTGAGTGTCATCTCAATTTCATTAGCATCATTGTATGCAAACAACAATATGCTATTAAAACTTCCCGTAAACCTTAATATCTATTATGTAATGTTTGATGCCTTTCAAACTATCAAGTTTGTTGGCTATGACAATTTTCACAACAATTGAAAATTGTTCATCTATAGAATTTGGAAGTTGTTCCAGATTTAGGATGTAATTCTATAATCAAACATATCCTTTTTAGAATTTTACACAAGTTATCCAATAACTTTTAATTAGAAATTAATATTGCCAAATTACCTTGTAATCAAGCATGATACAACAAAACATGATGTACATGAAAAAATCTTTGAGTCATACTTAGATTTCATTCATGTCATACATATCTATTTAGACTTTCTAAATAATATATCATGTTATATTATATTCATTTACCGCACATGTTTCAACAATAAACATTCATTCCAAGGTTGTATGTCTTATTTCCTAAATCTTACAAGTAAAGTTTCATTCCATTCTAAGACTTAACATTTACTTATATGGAATGTTACTTTTCATATGTTCTACAACATACATGATTTAAGAAATTAAACATAATACTCCCACTAGCTTTTATGAATACTTAGAAATTATCTTATTTCAATTATAAATCAAAACATGAATTTAATAATTAAACATAAGAATAATCTTCTAGATGCATGCATTTATCCATCCATGGATTATTGCACCATGTACACTTTCAAAGATTTGTTCGAATTCATAAACTTCTTTTGATTACATATCGTCCTCGCTCAAGTAATCACTCAAGAAAGAGTTTTGATATTCCATTGTCAATTTCATATAAATGAAACTAAATATGACAATCATAATCTTTATATATTTAATGTGTTTATAATAGAATATTCAATCACAGTTAATTGCTTAAGTGTGATTAATAATCTTGTCATAAGACATGCATTAAATATGTGCACAATCTTGTCCATATGATTTCTATACAAAGATTTAAACCACAAAAGTTACCTAATCTTTGAAGAAACTCATCTTTATTTTCTAGTCTAACTATTAAGATAAACCAAGTTTTCCTAAAATTGATTATCTTTATGGACAGCATCTTAATCATTCATATCATGTATACTTTACCCAACTTCATATTTGGTAATGTATCATAATGATTATCAGGTTTACAAGAATCCTGTAAATCACAGCCCTCAGCATATTAATCAAATATCTGAGATATATTGCTATTCTATGAATGATAATTCCATTATTTTGAGATTTAACAATTAAATATCAAACTTTATCATCTTGAGATTTAACATTTAAATGTCAACCTTCATCATGATATTTACTAGTGTATTTTAGAAGATTATGTATCTTGTAATTTTATCATTTAAAGATCAAAACTCCCACTTGCTTTTAGTAATTTAAAGACTATCTTTAAATACTTAGCAAATAAAGAAACAATACAATGTTCTCTTTTGGGATATTACAAATACTTATTGATAGTTCCTGACTTAACTTTGTTAATAACCTCTTCATAAGCAGTTAAACAAATTTAGAACTTCAATTTAAGACTTAATGTGATTCATCACATTCATCACATTTCATCATATGATAATGTCTTATTTATCTTCTATGTTGGAGTTTTATTAAATATGTCCAAGTCATACTCAACATTCTAACCTTGATATCTTTTGGAAGAAAAGAAGTCATAGTTATCTTTAATCAAACAATATAACAAGAGTTTGATTTTCCTAACTGAACATACCATAAACATTTGATATTTCATTAGTATTAGTATTGTAAGACAATCTAACAATATTAAATATAACCATATTTCTTTTAACTTGTCTATTTACCAACTAATTAATTTTAGTGGTACAATAATTTTCAAGCCTATTACATGTCTTATAACATAAGTATTTTTTACAAAGTTACTTCTTGTCGATGTCTTTACAAGAAAAACATAAATTGTTATAATCCTACTATACGCTATAAGTCATTTAACAATTTAATAACTTCATGTATATGTCTTAATTAAAAAACACAACAAGATAACGTCTTACTTTATTATAAGTCTTGTAACAATTAAAAGACTTTATGTTTATATCTTTACAATGAAACATAAACATGTTTAACTAAAGTAATTATGAACACCATCTTTTGGCTTCAATAGTAATTTCAAGTTAATATATTACTTCACAATAATGTAAATAACATTATTTCTTCATTTATTTATGTCATTCCAAGAACACATAAATATTCAGATTGAAGTAGCATTAGATTACTTAATTAATTTATGTCATTCCATGAATTCATAAATCTATAAATAAAAGTAGTATTGTTATCATATTGACACATGTTCTAATAGGTATCTAATTTAGAAACTGCAAATTATCATAGCTCAATTACATCAGTTGATCTGCTAGTAATGAAATATGAAATTCACCTTGTTGTTGCAATCTAGCTAAGCTCTCATATAACATAAATTGTAACACCAAGTGTTTCTTAAATTAATATTAGAACATTATTCTCTTACCTTGTAGTCAAGAGAATCTATTGAATCATATCTTTATGAGTTGTTTCTTGCACACAATAAAGATAACATTTCTCCCACTTGTGCATGGAACAACCTCATATAGTTGATAAACAACATGTCATGCATTTGTTTATGTGTTCAATATGATTGTGTCATAGATTTTAGCATAACAAGTATATGTAAAACAACAATGTCTAGTAAGGAAACGTACAAGACTATCCTTAAAAGTATGAGTGTCTACACTTGGAAAGTAATTATCTTTAGCTACCAAGATATCAAAGCTTGTAACTCCCACTGAATTAAAGATCATTACAATACTTCCTTATTCAGTGTAAAGTACACAATACTCCCACTGAATTTGACAACATTGTAAATGTTTCATATCCAGTGAAAACAAATATTGTGCTTTTAACTTTCCTACACCTTTAAATGTCCATACGTAACAATTACTTATGTACTAAAAGTGTATTCTACTACGTAAATGATGGACTATCCACCAAATGCTTTTAACTTGAAAAATTGAGCATGCAATTTCTTCCTTAACAGGTCTACCATCTCACAATGTATGTAGCACCTTTAAAATAGTCAAAACAACTAGTTTGTCTTTAAACATTTTGCAGTAATTAGTCTAGCTTCTAATTATAATAACTCATAAAATGTCATACATAATTTTCTGTTAACCAAATATCATATTTGTTACTAAGAATTTGATCACCGAATGAGGATGATAAGATCCCTATGAAAAATGTATGCAATTTTCTTAACCATTAAAAATTTGCTATGAGTTATATTAGAATTTAGACATATCTAATATTCCTATTATCCTTTCTCATTTATGAAAAGGAATAGGATTGTGTCTCACTCTTCTTTCATAGAAAGGAGACTTCTTTTGTTTTTCAAGTAAATATTTCTTAATCAAACATTAGTTTGAAAACAGAACTAGATCAATTTACCAAAGCCCAAAGTGCGTTTACGGTTTGAACGTTGCATTAATACATTAAAACGAATTACAAAATTCAATTTCAGTATTTTCGATAATTAGATCTTTAAGAAAATAAAATACCCATTGGTAAATATTCATATAAACCATAGTATTTTCTTAAAGCTAGGATCCTAAATTGACATAGTACCATTACATCAGTTGATCTGCTAGTAATGATAGTATTCAACAAGGTAATTGTCGAACAATAATTACCAATATCATATTGCAATTCCTAGATTTATGGGATTTACAATCACAAAACTTTTGTAATGTAAGCATGTTTGATCCCCATCTTAATGCCTTGAGTCCAAGTCTCACTTCCTACTCAATTTAAGTCGTCTAACTTAAAAACTGCAAACTCACAAATCCATCACATCAGTTGATCTGCTAGCAATGAATTTATGAAATTTACCTTTCCATTGCAATCTCGCCAAGTCTCACTTGACGTAAATTACAACTTCAAGTGTTCTTAATTAGATGGCATTCAACTTAATTTTATAAGGGTATTAATATTTTGATGTGATCAAAATAATGTATGAAGAAGCATGCATACAACTTCATAACATTGGTATTTCACAAAACATTTTTATTACCAATTCGCTAAGAGTAAAATAACAAGGTTTTGATTGAGGTATCGGGTTCACCAATTAAAGAATAACCATCAATTATCGTCCACTATATCGTACTTTTGCATAAGCCCGAAAGCTTAGTGTTTCGGATAATCATTGTGGAATTGTGGATTATTCACCCTTAAGATGACAATGTACATGTAATGGTTGTTCGGTAAGTCTAATTTACACACAAACGAGCGTTAAGACAGAATGTTGTCTCTCTAAGGCCACAATTTAATGCGTTGCCATCCTTATACCCATCTTATAGTGTGTAAACTTCGGTCTAGCCTATTTAACCATTAGGTACAAAAACATCAATCAACCAATTCTTTGAAATTTAAACTCTTAAAAAACCAAAACAAATTCGTCATTATTTAGTCCGTATTATTTTTCTATTCAAAAAATTACCCTTTTCGTTTATAAACATGTCTAACACAATAAATAAACAAAAACAAGTAATATACAATAAAAAATAAAACAACTAAATAAACAAATATACATAATCATAACAATTAAATATGTATAAAACATGTAGCCACATGCAAATCTTATTCAATAGTCCTATTAATAATCAAATCTAGGTGTATAACGTATTAATTCAATTGAGGCTTTCTTCTTCTTGGAAAAAGAGCCACATACATCGATAAATCGATTGCGTAAGCCAAAATTAAATAAATACCACATAGCACATAATTGATTACTTAATATTGGAGTAATCTCCAATTCGACATCTATTAATAAATTTACATGTTTTAATATAAATTAACCATTAATCCATATAAACAATTTAAACCATTTAAATTATAACACAATATAAAAATCCATGCAAATATGCACTTTTCATGGATTTAGCTTAACAATTAACATATTGCACCAAGATCGTTTACTAAAACGCATAACAATTACATGACATCCTAGGGTTTCTAATCATATTAAAAAATTAAAAATCAAAACCCTAAAAACCCTAAATAGGTCAATCGACCCATAAATATTTTAGGGTTAGGAATCTAACATATAAACCCTAAAAACATGTAACTAAACGAATCAAGATCCAATTTTTATGCGTTTTGATAATTAATTACACATTATAACGGCTCTAGATGCCATTGTTGGAATTATTATATCATGACATTCATATAAATAAACCAAGTACATCAAAGTGAGCATGAGCGGAAGCACTTATAATAAGATCGAATAACATGTAATTAATTAATCAATAATTAAATAGTAAACATACCTTTGTGATTCTAGCCCGAACAAGAATCAAAAGCAATCTTCCGGAACCAAGAACCCTAATTAGGGTTTATAAGGATTATATGAATTACCCCTTACCTTTTTGTAATTCAATCCAAGAAACAATCAATAGTGTTATTGTATCACGTTCTTGTACACACGTACTATTAGCGATTCGATGTGAATGCTAGTTCATGAATCACAAATAAAACACTAAACAAACAAGGTTAAGCTTTTTACAAAATAAACAGGGTCGAACCCTTAATTTATTTGTAGTAGTCGAACCACATGCAATTGATAAAGAAAAGAATGAAATTAACTTGCATGCTAGTTCATGTATATCATCATAATATACATATATATACTGTACGATACATATATATATTGCCATAATATGCATGGCATATATATAGTGTGCATGGCATGATATACTGTACAATACATATATACTTTTTAAAGATAGGGTTGTTTGTCTATCGCATGATTTGTGAATCTAATAGGAGTTTATATAGCCCTCAAACTTGTTCTCCAAGTTAGAGTCTATCACCTCCTTAAGTTTCACAAATCGACACTCTGACCCCTCCATTCCTTTCCTTGTTCGACCGGTCTCAACCAACACCCCACAGGTTTGGTTTTCGTACTAATAAGTCCCTCATGTATTATGTTACTTTATTCGTGATTTAATAATTAAATATAACTATTTATATATTAATTATTTAACATCAATTCTCATACGTAAAGTGTGCAATCCCGTGATCTCGAGTTCGATCCTAACATACGACTACTAAAATAATGTCCATAATCTAACAGTTGATTGTATCGCTATGGTCATGAACACTTTTTGTCTAGTTATATGTTTTTCGACAAATGCATACTAGATGAAAAGATGATTACAAAAATCAAATACTTTTACGTATAATGCAACTTCTTAAATAAAATAGCTTTAGAAATCTTGTCTATTATAAATAATTTCCTGGCAATTTAAGACCCTTTGACACATTTTAAAATGTTTTTATACTAAATGGACTGAGATCCTCTCAAGTTTATATAAACGTGACCGGTAATATTCTCTTACAAACATAACAGTAGGGCCTACCGAGGGACCTAATTTTCTTTTTGTTTGTGAGAGAACATTACCTATATGAACTTGAGATGATCTCAATCCTTACTAAATATTTCAGTTTTACCCATTTGACACTTAACTTCATTTAGTAACAAAAGAACTCGAATTAACTTCTTGTTGTTGTTGTTGTTGTTGTTGTTGTTGTTGTTGTTGTTGTTGTTTTTTTTTTGTTTTTTTTTTTTTTTTTTGTTGGAATTTGTTGAAACTGCACCTTATAACACAACTAGTGTTTTAAAACCAAGTTGACCTGGCCGGTTGAACCATGAACTCGTTGGTTAATCGGAAGCTGGTTTTGAGGAAAAACCCGGTTGAACCGCAAACCGGTAGCTTGGGAAGGTCAATCAAAAAAAAAAGTTTTTAAAACATTGAACAGAACCAAGGGTAAAAAGGTCATTTAATGATTGCAAATATAACTACCACGTATCCTATCCTTTGTCCATAACAGAAAAGAAGCTAAAATATGAAGCTTGAGTTTCTGTCCACATATATTTAAGCCTCTCAAAATTTTCCAACATAGTTATATCAAAATTTCTCACACAATCAAAAACCCATGTTCCCATTATACTGATTGATACAAATTTGAAATGGGTTCCATTGCAACCCAAACAAGATATATAAATTCAATACCATCTTCTTGTTCTTCATGTTCAACATCAATTTGTTGCTATTCTTCTGATGATAAGCCTACTCCTTCACATGTTATCCTCTCTAAAAAGGTAACCATTTATATCATTAAAAGTGCATAATATCATGTTTTCTCCTTTCAAAACACTTAAGGTTCATATTTACTAGCTCATTTCATAGTCTAATAAAAATGGAAAATATGATGGTATGTAATTATGTATCTTTTGAAATATGAATCTTATGTCTAAAACAGTATAGCTAGACATATGCACATATAGCAAATCCAAAGTTAAGACAAGGATGTATTTAATGGATTTAACATATTCTTATGACTTTTGGTTACGCAGAAATCGTTTTTGGGTGGCGAATTCCATGTAAAGCAATTTCTTAGATTAGATTCTACGAGGCGATCAAGATTAAGAAAGCGTGCAGGTATACCAATTGCTCTATGAACTTACAGATTGATTTAATGTATTGGATTAGTAAAGTGTATCATTGGTTAGTGGTACATATGTCGAAAACTAACATATGAACTGGTCATTGAATAAATTTTGAGTTTCAGTCGCCTCAGTCCTACATGGAATACTTTCTATTGATATGAATTAAAGCCCTCTGCCTTTTAAGGTCAAAATGTCGGTTTTAAGAAATGATAAAGAATTTTATACAAATCCTAGAACACCACCTTGTATTTTATGTGTATTATAAATCTTGATTTTGGGTGTCAATCTTTAGTCTCAAAAGCTTCAGAGGCCGATATGAAATCAGGATTTGACAATGACCTTTGGTGTCTATTGATATGACTTATAGGTGTGATAATATCACCAAGATGTGTTCTTCCATTAACCGAAGAGAACGTGGAGAAGGTATTGGATGAGGTTCGGCCTGGACTTATGGCTGATGGAGGCAATGTTGCCTTACATGAGATTGATGGTCTTGTTGTCGTGTTAAAACTAATGGGAGCGTGTGGGTCATGTCCAAGTTCCACAATGACACTAAAAATGGGAATCGAGACTCGACTTAGAGATAAAATTCCTGAAATCATGGATGTTGAACAGATTCTTGATACAGAAACCGGGCTCGAGTTAAATGAGGAAAATGTTGAAAAGGTATGGATCTCTGAAGATCAAAATACTTATCATATCTCATTTCATATAGACTATGTTGACCTCATAAGTCAATTTCAGAAATTTTACTCCTTAAGAATGTCTTTATACTGCAGATTCTTGCAGAGATTAGGCCATACTTGGTTGGCACAGGTGGTGGGATTCTTGAGTTTGTGGAGATCAAGGACTATACAGTTAAAGTCCGATTAAGTGGCCCTGCGGCAGGGGTGATGACCGTTCGTGTTGCATTGACACAGAAATTAAGAGAAAAAATACCCGTTATTGCAGCTGTTCAGTTAATAGAGTAACAAATACCCTGTAAGAACAGCATATATCTATTGTAAATTTGACAGATGAGAGATTTATGATAGTTCTTAACTTTTTGAGATAATTATAATGTTTTTGTTTCATATATTGAGATTTTCATGTCCAGTAAATTGCATCGTTTCAAGCTTCCGTGCCTTGTTTTTAGCTATACTACGAAAGTTGTTTATGTGAGTTACTGGGTCACTTTAGACAAATAGGTATTTTTATTCTTCCTCAGTCCCACAATAAATGTACACTTTGAAAATGCATTTTAAGAAACTCTCGCTAACTCTACTCTCTACAAATAAAATAGCATTTGTTACCAACTAAAGTCTCTTTTGATTGGTTAAAAATAAAATGGATGCTTATTTTGGGATATCACAAAATAGAAATGTGGTCTATTATTATGGGACGAAGGGTTGCAATATTCTCTTATTAGAAAGAGCCCCAATATTTATTTATTTTATATAGTGTTGGGTGTGCAAACCCTATCGCACATCGGTATAAAGATAATCTCAAAGTTAACATATAAACTTGGTGGGCCAACAAGCTTACATGTTAACTTTGAGATTATCCTTATACGTCATGTTCAAGTTCCACAATGACACTAAAAATGGGAATCGAGACTCGACTTAGAGATAAAATTCCTGAAATCACAGATGTTGAACAGATTCTTGATACGTAAACCAGGCTCGAGTTGACGAGGAAAATGATGAAAAGGTATGGATTTCAAAATATCAAAATACTTGAACGATAGATTCTTATCACATTAACTCATCAAGTACTGTGTTAGGCCTCAAAAGTCACTTCATTGAACTCAAATGAATGTCTTAAATCTGCAGATTCTTGCAGAGATTAGACCATACTTGGTCGGCGGAGGTGGTGGAATTCTTGATATCAAAGACTATGCGGTTACAGTAAGACTTAGCAGCCTGCAGCCGTGGTAATGACAGTTCGTGTCGCTTTGACACAGAAATAAAAAGAAAGATACCCGTTATTGCAATCTTATTTTTATTAGAGTAAAGAGAACAACGTATGTAAATTTGACAGACAAAAGTTCTATGTTACAGATCTTCATATCCAGTGAATTAACTTCCTTCTGAGTTTTTGTGTTCCTTTTAACAATACAGTTAAACCGATTATACTAGTTACTACATCGATATAACCGTGATTCTCTTTTCTTAAAAAGAAGACAGTTATGTGTTTCGCACCAAGCAACTGCAGGTATAGAAGTCAGAAATTTTTATAACTGATAGACCACATTTTTAATAGTCTTTCAATTTCTACTTACTGAGTTAAAATTCAGAATTCACACAATATTCTAAGAACATTTATACCCCATACGACAATCTATATCAGATTGACAAATTCAAGATATAAGTTTTAAAACGAAACACAAAAAGACTGCTGTCGTATCAATTAAAATTCTTTGCATACAACTTCACGATCAAGAGACAATGTATTTTCATAGTAGCAAATAAGATCGAAGCACGCCATATAGTAACAACCAAAATCTAATGCTAAGCTATTCGTCATAAGTTTCAACAATCGATCCAACATAAGTTTTTCTGTTAAAAAAAATCTGGTACCACCTCACATTCTTGGACCCGCAAAACTGAACATGCATGTATGAGCTCAAATCTTCAAATTTTCTACAGCTGCAAATCATTATAATTGTTAGTTCATCAAAGCATAATTAATCCAAATTTATGCACGAAAAATAGTTACCTTTGACAGGTAGTTCATCCTGTGGCTTCATTGCAGGAAAAAGTAGAACTTCCTGTTTACCATAAAGAAGAATAAAGTTAATCACTTGACAACCCAAAAACATTCGTAACTAATAAAGAAAATATTACAGAAATTAAAAACAAATGTACAAACCTTGATGTTTTGTGAATCGGTGAGCAACATAGCAAGTCTATCGATACCCAAACCCCAACCACCAGTTGGTGGCAACCCATATTCAAGAGCTGTTATAAACGTTTCATCCAAAGCCATTGCCTCATCATCACCTGACTGCCGATCCTGAAATTGTAGACAAAAATTAACGGGTTGAGTAATGGTTTATTCTGGTATAGGAAACAGGATAAGTTTTCCAGACACACAAGAACGGTAAAAGCAGACATACTTGATAATTTCATTGAAAATACAGTTTATCCCTAAAACTAATTTTGCAATTATCTGGGTCCTTTAGAAATTGTGAGCACTTGATTAATAATAACTACTTTGAGATTTTAAACCATCACAAAAAAAATAACTTAAGTTGAAAGATGGAACCACATTTACTGTGAGCGTGTATAGTTTTTAGAAATAACCAATAATAACCATCATTTTCTTTATAAAAACAATTCACTTAGACTAATGTTGATTTGTTTGACCATTTCCTTTTAGGCAATTATATGTCATTTGACTCAAAATAACTAAGAACCAGATCAACCAAAACCGGTGCCAATGGTGACCTCAGATAATCCATTTACACAATAACGATGTCTATCTTATAAGATGTGTGATACCTTGAGTTGTTCAGCAAATCTCTGTCGTTGTACCACTGGATCATTAAGTTCGGTGTATGCATTGGCGAGCTGAGAGAGAAAAAATAGAACAATGGTCAGTAAAGTTAAGATAACTAAAAACAATTTGAGACCATTAAAGTAACAATAAATTAGGTACATACCTCGTGCTTGTTGACGAACAATTCAAAACGTTCAGTTAATCCTGGTATGGATCTATGCCATTTTGCAAGCGGGCTCATTATTTCAGGATGGTTGATGATAAAAGTAGGATTGACACAAGTCTCTTCCAAAAAGTGTCCCACAAGCTGTACGCAAATAATTTTTATGAATTAACACATTTTCTGTAAGGTTTTGAATTTACAGCGAAGATAATATAACTTCACTTTAACTTACTGCTGTAACAATTCGTAAAATGTTTTCAAAAAAGTTACACAAAATCTCAAAATTAAAATTAAAAAAATCAAACTTTTAACAATCGGCTTGAGAACAGAAGAGCAAACTTATATAGTGATAATTCAAATGTAAATATGTTTTTTATTCACATGTGAACACTTAATCCTTGATTTTTGTATCTAAGGGCCCAGAAGTGTTTTTGTTCTCAAGTTATTTAGCATTCTCATTTTATATTTATAATAGTGCGTGCTTGGATATTATTCAAAGATAAAAGTAATACTTTATCCAGCAATCGTGCTGTTGTTTGAGGCGGTGGACATTTGACATCAAATTTTAAGCATGCATCAGCAAGATACTTATTGGCCTCCTCACTAGCAAGATCTTTGGGTATGCTAAGCTTTGCCATCTCCTCCAACCCAGCAATCATATCAATCCTTCTGAAAACATTTAAATCCAGTTAGTAAAACAGTTGCGTTCACATGTAATGACCGTAGAGAAAATTATAATGGAACTTATGTGTAAGTAAATGACCTGAAAGGAGGAGTGAAGTCAATCTCAATTGCTTCATTATCCAACCCATTTGCATGATATTTGATCTTGTAGCCACCGGTCAGCTCCTTCACCATTTCTGTTTCATTTTATTTTAGTAAGCATAGCCAGTAACACAAGCAGGCATAAAACTAGAAGTGATAATTTTGTCCCTTTTACTTAGAAATGGGTTTAGTTAGGATATTTTTAAGAGAATACTAACCAGTTGAAAGGATAACTGGTCAACGATTATTTTTGACCCACTTACTTAAAATATTATCTCAAACGGGTAAATATTGAACATGCAGCATAAAAAAGTGATCAAAGTCAAACTAGCCAAACACTTTCAAAAAGTCAGCTGATGTTTGTTAATTGTTATTAATTCATAAAAACAGCCGAAATCATTGTATACCTAATATTTAATGACGGGCATATATAATCCTTAATTTCATAAGTGACCAAATCGTTTCCAATAACTGGAATTTTTGACAAAAAGTAATTGTATTTAGAGTTGTCCACCCCTCAATGTTTGATAGTTTTGGTCATGTTTGATAGTTTTGGTCAAACTCTAGTTCAAACAAAATCGATGACTTACGACTCAACATATCTTCAGTCAGCTTCATAATGTCATTGTAGTCAGCATAGGCCATATAAAACTCGCACGTTGTGAACTCAGGGTTATGAGTCAAATCAATCCCCTCATTCCTAAACTGTTTCCCAATCTCATACACTCGCTCAAGTCCACCAACAACAAGCTCCTTCAGAAAAAGCTCAGGTGCAATCCTCATAAATAATCTCATGTTAAGGTCGTTGTGATGTGTCACAAATGGACGTGCTGCTGCTCCACCAGCAATCATGTTCATCATAGGAGTTTCAACCTTAAATAAGAAGAAAACATCATCAACAATAGAAGGGATGAAACAAACATGAGAAAGAAGAATCAAGTTTTGCGGGTTTACCTCCAAGAAATCAAGTTTGTCTAGAAAACTTCTGATAAAAGATACAACCTTTGCACGAGTCTTGAAAATTTTTCTAACTTCTGAGTTTACCATCAGATCTAGATAACGCTGACGGTACCGCGTTTCCTGCCACAAAATAAATGTATTAATAGGGTTAAGGTATAACCACAGATATAGCAATTTTGATCCATCTGATTACGATTGCTTGGACACAAACGGCCCAATCTTTAATGCCTTTATTCCAATTTAAAGATTACTACTGTAATAGCATGACCATACCCTTATTCATTAAAAAAATATAGACAAAAAACACCCGACAACAGTGACAAAGAAAAAACACACAGCAGTAGCCAATAATCCCAATATCGAATACCTGATCTTTCAATGTGTATGCTTCAGGATTTCTACCAATTCCTGGAGTCCAAGCATCAATTTTCTGTGGATTAACAAATATAAGTTCAAGTCGATAGAGAGCCCAAATCAGCAAAGATTATATGAAGATAACACACCTTTGCACTGGGATTTTCCGCAACAGCAGCACTTTTTTGCCTAGGAAGCATATGGAGACAATGTGACAAAACAGTGAACGATTTTGGGAAAATACTCAACTCTCCCCTTTTGCTTTTTCCTGTCATAAGAAAGAAAAATGAGAAAACGTAGAACTATAATTCAAATTGCCTTGGATCCATGGTAAAAAATGAAATAAGGCGAAAATGACAAATGGTTCAGATATAAATTAAAGTTAACACAAGCATTCCAACAACATTAAAAACAATATTTCATCTGCTACTTCATTGTTAAATCACTGAAAAGATGCACAAATACCCAACAAAGCTAAAATGCAAATTCAAATTACACACCTGGAAACCCGACAATACCAACTATATCTCCACGTTTCACACCATTATGTAACTTAGAAAATTCAGCTTCATCCAGCTCAGAATTCCTGCAAAAACATGTTACATCTGTACATTAGTAAGAGTGTACTCGTAAAAAATATTGCATCAAATAACTTCATAAATAACATCAACAGGTATGCAGAGTTAAGAGCATGCCAGTGTTATTAACAAAACAATAGCTGAGCCTGAACATTTAGGCACATAAGATACAATCTGACTCTCCTTAATAGAAGAGACGCATATGCCAATGAATGAACAGTGCCTATAATGACGGGAAATTCAACCCGTTTCCTAATTGCAGACAATTTGGGTTGTGCTTAACACCAAACGAGTCAAAAATATAAATTTGGCTAAAAAACGAAACTTTAACATTTTATGAATACAAAATTACAAGCTTGTAAAGAGTTCCATCAAAAAAAATCCAGGTTGCTACTGTAGTTATATTGTTAAACTCTTTCATTTTATGCACCGTAAAATAGACAAAAGTCAAAACCATTAGTTCAATGGTGTGCGCCGTGCGGCTGAAAAACAATATTTATAAAAACAATGTAGATCAACTAAAGTGTCTGCAGAAACATGATCCGGCCAGTCTCAACCCGTTATCCAGCCCACACATCTTGTAACCAGTTAATATGAAAATGGAGTGTATAGTTACCTTAGATCCGCCATGACCTGTACTTTGCCCTCAGGACCATGCAAATCATAAAAGAAGAGCTTTGACGAAGAAGACCGTTTGTTCATCAGTCTCCCTGAAAATAATGCAATTATCAACATTATTATAATAGAAGGAACCTGCCTAAGGTATAAAATCATGTACCCAATTCTGCTTACCAGCCAACGATTCTTGTTCTCCTTCTCGATGCTCTCCACTTTCTAAGCTTTCATACTTCTGTATATATTCCAAAATGGAGCTTGTGGTTTGGAACTTGTGAGGATACGGATTTAATCCTGCTGTCTTTTGAGCAGCAAGTGTGCTCAGCCGATTGTTAAAGTATTGCTGCAAGCAAGAGACATGTACAATAATTTATAACTTGAAGGCTATGACGACAATAAAATACTATTAAACATTGATTAAGTTGTACCACCAATAGTCATGTTTTACTTATTAAATATTAAACAACTTTCTAAGATATTCAAATAAACCTAGCATAACCCTGTAGACAGTAATAATAAGCTCTTGTGAGCCTTGCAAGTTTTGACATAATAACTGCCACTTTTCAAAGCTCTAATAACAAACGGTTATATTTACTCTTGAATATATTACAAACACAAGACAAAAAATTATACCGTTGGATCCATATCCTCGTCATCCGCAGCAGACTGCTTCTCTGCTGACTTTGGCATGGCAGCAGCCTGAAAAAAAAGCTCAATGTCATGTCGATACTCAGGTTTTAGAGTAACAATCAAACACAATACTTGCTATTATTTTCTCAATTACGATAATGCTCTAATGCAAACCACACACCCACTTCCATTATATGCAAAAACTAATGACAGCATACAAATGCCTAGCCTATTCAGAAAACCACCAACACATTACTCCGAGAAAGATATCAGTACAATACTTAAATTTATTGATTGATCACACAAGTTATGGTGTTCTTAACAGCATCATCGGAGCATAAAAGTCAAAGAATCCTTCTTCAAATCTAAATCTAAATCCAGTCCTTAACAAGTACTGTATCAAATTAAAGAGGTGTCCACGATTTCTTACAATTCTGGTTATGCTTCTGCTTATAAATAAGCACTTAAAATAACAACAGAAACAACTATACTTAATCACACCCCTACCCAAAGGTAAAAAGACGGCTTCCAAAAAGACCCCCGTCTTATAGTGTGTTTAAAAATAAGCGCTTTTGAAAATAGTATTTGGATTTGCTTAATTAGTAAAAAAATGTAACAGTACCCTGAAATAATACTTATTTGTGGAGAAGCTCAGTCAAATCAGTATATAAAAAGTTTTTTCAATTACGACTCGGAAAAACACTTTGAAATAAGCAGCTTCCTACCTGCTTCGCGAAATCTGCTTAACTTATCTCAAAATAAGCAGAACTCAAAAGCAATTTGGATAACACAAAACCGCTTTAGCTTAAAAATAAGCAATCACAAACCACTAAACAGCCTAAATTCACCTAGGGTAAGTTTGGTGAAACTAGTGGTAGCATATAGCAGTAGTTGTATTAAAGTGTTTGGTAATGTGAGTGATTATAAAGTGTAAAATGACGTAAATTCTAACGCTAAAAACGCTTCTTCAAGTAACGAGCTTTAGATTTTAAACGCTAACTGCTCCTATTCTACATCTATTCTACAAACAACAAACATTATCAACCACTTAAACTAACTACCACCTCTACATTCAAATTCAACAAACCCTAATTTTAAATAATATTAAAAAAAAAAAAAAAAAAAAAAAAAAAAAAACCTTCTTAGCTTTCTCTTCTTCCTTAAGACGCCTCTCTTCTTCTTTCTTCTTGTTCCTCATCTCCTTCTTCAATGCACTTAAAAAAAAAAAAAAAAAAAAGTTAATTAATTAATTAAATAAAACCCTAATTTCACTCAAATGAAATGAAATAAAAGTTAATTAGTTACTTTTTGCTTATGGTTTCTCCTTCAACTGGTACATTGATGCTTTTGGAAGTATCTGATGGTTCCGCCATTCTTCTGTTTCAGGAAGAAGAAGAAGAAGATTCTTTTTTTTTAGGGTTTAATGGCGGCTCAAAAGTGTAATGTAGTAAGTGGGTGTTTTTATGGATTAGGGTGTTTTTATATGAAGGTGGGTTGGGTTGGGTTGGGTTGGGTTGGGTTGGGGATTTGGTGAAGTTGTAGGGGTATAATGGTCAGATTTTTGTTTGGAATTTGTTGGGGGTGTTATTATACTACCCGTGGCGCACAAGGAAATTTGACACCCGTAGTGCACAAGGAAAGTTGACATAAAAAATTATTACCGGGTTTGGATTTTGGACAACGATATTTTATAATGGTAGATGGTTTTCGTGATAAAAATAGTTTATGCGTTATAAACAAAAAAATAAAAAAAGTTGGGTAATGGTTTGGCGGATGGTGTATAATGAATTGAATAGAGAGGAATGAAAAATAATTCTTCTTGGTTGTTCCAATACACCAACCATCAAGGAGCAAATGGTTGGTCTTCACCCAAGGAGTGCGTTCTCATGTAACTGAAGCCATTCTATGAAATGAAAATGTAGGTTACATGACATAGCCCTTGTTATGGAAGGGTAATGAGTTCCTAGTGATGCCTCTTGTCTTTTCTGCCATGATCATTGTAGGTTGCTGGTTGAATGGTCTTGGTGGATAGATATAGAGGAAATGTAGCTAGATGGTGGGTACCAAAAAGGTAATCTCTAATTGAATCAATGGTGGATGCAGTTGTGAAAAGAAGATTCTGTTTGTTGATAGGAATGTGATGTATCATAAATATAGTTTCTAGTCTTATCTGTTATCGGGTATGTCCAATTAGACAGTGTGATACTTATAATGTATATTTGGTTGATGATTAATATATAAATTTACCTTTGCACCAAAAAATATAAAAAATAAATAATAATAATAATAATAATAATAATAATAATAATAATAATAATAATAATAATAATAATAATAATAATAAGGAAAATGATAGACCGAGGACCGGAACGAAATATGTTCGGGGTTCGGTTCGATCCAATGCTCAGTCCTAGTATATATAGTAATAGTAATGCATGACATCATTTATCAATTGCTTTTGTTTGTTCATAATTTGGAGGATGGATGATACGATTTTTGACATTTAGGCTACATTACGCTGATGTCGGATCAATAGCCCAATATCGTGATTGTGACTATGTTAATATGTTTAGAGAAAAATGTGAGTATGTTTGTGGTTATTCACTCTGTCGAGGAGTTCGGGGTTTAAAGATGATGATGTGAATGATGCTTACTACGTAGTATAAAGAACCACTGAAGACACTTATGAGCAATATGAAACTAAAGTATAATTTCGATGGCTCTGTGTAACTAAATAAAATGACATCTCATTCTTTTGTTTTTGACGAACTAAGCATACATTTTTTTTCATTTTGGTGTAACTTATCTTAATATTTTATGACGCGTATATCTTGGCTATGTTTGACACACAAGATTGTTGAAAGATTGTGCTTATTTTTTCAAAAAATAAGCTACTTAAAAAATAATCTTTGTTTGGCAGACATAACTTATAAGAGATTCTAAAAAAAATAATCTTTCATAATCTCTTAAAACCAAAGGTTACTTCATGTAGCTTATAAAAATAATCTCTTTTTATAATCTCCAGCACCAGCACCGGCACCAGTTCCAGCAACAGTTACTTTCGCCAAACATGGGAATGGATCCAATAAGAAGAGAAAATAAAATAAGAAGAATGAGAAATGTTTGTAGCCACACATTTCAAATGAGGAAGGAGAATTTCATAGGAGATGCATCTTATTTTGTAGGTGCATCTGAAATGTGCGGTTGTAATCACTTCTCATTCTTCTCATTTTACGTTTATTTCTTATTTGATCCTTACTCCGCCAAAAATACCCAAATTGTTAGAAAAACTGTTTCTCCTTGCACTAGTTCACTACTAGGCAAAAGAAAACCCAAAATTGTTTCTCCTTGGATCTCTCTCCCTCTGGTTGGTAAGAAACATTTTGATCTACTAATAATTTGTCACAAGATTTAGTGCTGTTTATAGTTTTTGAGTGTTGCTTTCGAGTGCTTATTTGTGCTATTTAACTGCTTATTTGAGCTATTTAAGTGCTTATTTGGGTGTTGAAATGGGTGTGCTTTAGTGCTGAATTGAGTGCTGAAAAAAATTAAAAAAAAAAATGTCTGATCACATACCTTTCGAAATCCAATCAGAAATCATAAAAAACCTTCCTGTCAAATCACTACTTCAATTCCGATCCGTTTCTAAACAATGGAAGTCTTTTATCGACAGCCCGAAATTCATAAAAAACTACCACATCAATTGTACAAACCCCCAACATCATCTATTTGTAAGTTACGAGTTGGATACTGTCCAAACATATACTTCGATTATCGATAACAATACTTTCCCGCAACATAAGTTTCCCTTAACCGCCCAGAGTCCCTTAGCTTACTAATAGACAAGTTACCACTCTGTTGCGCCATTGACGGGTTGTTATGTTTTTTCGGTCTTTACGGAGGAGACATATATTTGAGAACTAGGATGGCTGTTATTTGGAATCCGGCTCTTAGGAAATCTGTTAGTATTGTTGTCCCTGACCCTAAAACAGGGTATAATGTTGTTGGGTTTGGTGTTTGTCCGGATACTAGTGACCCTAAGCTTGTTAAGATTAGTGTTGTTGATATGACACCTAGTATGTGGGAGGTTGAGGTTTTTACGTTAAGTACACGTGTTTGGAAAACTGTGTATACGGGTGCGCCTTTTAAACCGTGTGATTTGACGTGTCTTCAAGCTTTTGTAGATGGGGTTATCTATTTCCGTGCGTATGATGATTTTGATTTGGGTGATGGAGTTAGGTCTAATTTTGTTATTTCGTTTGATTTGACGAGTGAGAAGTTTGGAGAAGTGTGTCTTCCGGAGAGATTAGTACATACACTTTATCTATATGTGGCGAAGGTGAATGAGTCGCTTGGTTTGCTTGAGTATTATGATGAGGGTGAGATGACGGTTTGTGGTGTGTGGACGAGGAAAGATGGTGCTAATAAATTGTTTACTAAGATATATACCGTTAAGGTTGAAGGTATGTGGTTGTTGAATAGGGTATTAGGGTTTAGGAACAATGGCGAAGCTGTAATGGATGTGGTGGATGATGATACTCATGAAGAGTCTAGAATTGAAGTTTATGAACCCTTGTCTGGGCATACTAATGGTATTGGGATTAATGGAAAGCCATGTACATTCTCCGCGAGGTCATACATGGAAACACTACTTTTGCTTGATCAATCTGATTCTATCATTCATTAAAAAGGTTGATGGTAAGGTGTCGAGATCAAGCTGTAGGTATTGCATTAGTCTTTATTATTCAGTTTAGGGGGTGTTTCTTTAAGCTTATTTATGGGCTTGCAAGCTTATATGTTTTCGGATTATGTTTCATAAGCTCCACTTTTTTGGTTTATTTTGTGGCTTATGAGCCCTACATAAGTTGCTCACTTACGTCAAGGTAGCCACAGTGGCTTTATATTTCTGTGTTAAGTTAGTTTTGGTGTTTCACTTGTTTGTTTGCTTTTTCAAAAAGAACATGAGTAACTCTTTGATTATATATAAATGCGCTATTAATGGGAGGTTATGCACGTCACTCAAGTACTTTTCTTTCTTTCTCCTGCCACTTTTTGTTTGACAGTGGGTACATTCTTCTGTATCCATTTGAACTTACTTCCAACGACCTCATAACTTTGTTCCCCTCTATGGCAGTCATGGCATTCGTTGAGACTCGTCGCATATCTATGTTGTGCTGCAACTTAGCCAAGCGTGTTGAAGCAAGGTCTTTGATGGTCTTAGATCTTTGGGGCGGTTTTAGACATCTAGTGCTGATGTGTAGCTTTTCTTCGGTTATGATGCTTTGTATTGATGCAAAAAATTTACTGAAACTGTTTTTGCGTTTTCTGTAAAACAATTGTTCTTGTAAATGATGGAAGCATGGGTATGAACGGTCATTTTAAAAACCGAGTCAAATGGGTCTTGTCTGGTTAGGTCAATACTACCCTTTCCCCCATTTTGATCCCCTTCCGTTCTTCATTTCCCCTGATAATGACGTCTCAGTATCAACCACTCATTTCTTAAAGAAATGATAGGATGATATTGATATATACCGTGCCCATGTAGCTTTTTATTCAAACAGTGCAATAAGTGTTGATGTAAATATTTTTGCAGAAGTTTTAGTTTTTAATTATCTAATAAATTCATCGGGGGTCGGCAAAAAGGTTGATGTCACAAGAAGAAAGGGGGAATAGTGATCGGGAATAGGGGTTAACTGAAGTATAGGAAAAAACGCCTATGGACAGTATATGATTATTTGTTTGTCACCTAACTAAAAACTGGTTGTAACATGCAAGTTGCAGACACACATCCTGCAAAGAAATTCGTTAGTTCTCTTGGTCATGAGTCAAGTACAAGATTTTGTATGTGCTAATGTAAGGAACGCGCTATCTTCTAAATTCAATCATATTTAGGTTTTGAGCTTGAACCAAATTTCAAGCAATCGACCTTTCCTTTTAAGCACTAGTTTCCGAATGAACTTAGGTGGGAAATAAGAGTGATTTGAGTTGTGTGTAAGAATGATAATCTATGTATGCTTGTAAGAATGATAATCTACTGATGAGGTAATATTAAGGATTATATCGCTGATACATCCCACATAATTGTCATAAAGGTTGAAATGTGAAGTAGCCATGTTGTTCAGCTGTCATAAAGTTGAAAATGGGCAAGATCAGCTGCTATATCAGTTTTCAGCTGATTAATGGAGAAAGCCAGAAACTTTTATTTTACAAAGGTGAAAAATCCCTTTTACCCAAAAAAAAGTCTGAAACTATTGATAAGTTAGGATCATCTTGGTGCTTTATCGAAGCTGCTTCAAACTACGTACTAGCAAGTGCTTATATGCAGGTATGAGCCTTTCACCTTGATACACCTTTAAACATGCTTGTGATTCGTAGTCAAAAGTTGTACAAAAATTTCCGGCTTTCTTCATAGGTATCGGACTGTGTCGTGGAATCAAAACACTAAATAAATCTTGAAATGCCTCTACACCAAGTGACATCCACAAGTCAATACCACTTGACTTTGCATCCACAATGCTTTCAAGTCTGCAGCGATCCCATCATTAAGCAGCAACACTGAGTGGTGGTAACTATGTCCGTGATTTGGTGCTTGTGGACATCAATCCTGTACTACTTGGTATTGATGTAAATGGCGACAAATCATTCCTTATTTTTATAGACAGAAACCGGTAATTTTTTTTTCTTTGAAGACGTTAACAAGTACAAACATTAGTGTATGCATTAAAGGATTGCGTATAACATACTGATGTACAAAAAGATCGGAACATTTGATCTTGTTGCCACAATTTGATGTTAATAAACTTATAGTTGTTAAGCTAAAATAGGGTCTTGATATCATATAAGTTGATTTATCAATAAAGGAAATGAGTAATTTTGGACCAATTATTCTTGAATATGATGGCATATTGGTGTCTGCAGTTGTTTACCTTTCTGCCTGAAGTATGTCTTTTGCCTCGTTTTTTTGTTTGTTTATTTAATTATTTGAAACATTTATATGTTATTAGAGCGAGCCAAACTTATAACCATCGAGTTAAGACCAATGTTATGTTGGAAGATTGGCTAGGAATTATAGGGTCCCTGTAATTGCATGCGCATCAGCAATTCAGCATATGGCCAGATGAAAGTCAAAGAACATGAATCACTTATACAATCTCTGCTGTTGATTGACATTGATTTGCGATTGTTGCTCTCCTACATCATGGCAGCCACAACGGCTTCATATTTCTGTGTTATGTAAGTCTTGGTGTTTCACATGTTTGTCTGCTTTTTCTAAAAGTTGAAACACACTTATCCTTTTAGCAGTAGTCATGCTTGAAACAACAGATTTAACACATTTTGTTGATAACGGCAGTGTAAAAGTACCCAGTAACTCTTAATTATTTATAATTGTGTTGTCGACGGGAGGTGATGCAGATCATTCAAGCCCTTTTCTTTCCTTCTCCCGCCATTCCATTTGTTGCACACAACTTTCCTCTGTTCTTGTGTTTTCTGTACAACAACGTTCATTTCAAAAACTGGGTCAGAATGGTCATTTTAAAAATCGAGTCAAACGGGTCTTCTTTGTGCAGGTCAATCCTTTCTTCATTTCCCCTGCCATTCCATTATCATGTCTCAGTTTCAACCATTTCTATCTTTATTTACTAGCGTAGCATTATACCACAAATGATAGGATGATATTGATATAGCATTATTAATTATTTTTTACTTATCCCTTTTCCTGTTGGCATTTTCATTATAATCTGTGTTATAAATTTAGGGTGCGTTTGGTATGCTGGGAGAAATGTCTTCTTTAAGCAGGTCAATCCTTTATTCATTTCCCCTGCCATTCCATTATCATGTCTCAGTTTCAACCATTTCTATCTTCATTTACTAGCGTAGCATTATACCACAAATGATAGGATGATATTGATATGGCATTATTAATTCTTTTTTACTTATCCCTTTTCCTGTTGGCATTTTCATTATAATTTGTGTTATAAATTTAGGGTGCGTTTGGTATGCTGGGAGAAATGACAATGGCTATGAGTTTGATAGTACTCAACTATGAAAGTTCCATTCCCCACTCTCTAGCCATATATGGAGTATGGAAAATAATGGACTTTCATAGTAATAGTTGTGGGCCCAGGCACCCTAAACAAACACCGACTATCACTTTCATAGTGATAGTTGATTCCCAGGAATGGGTACCAAACGCACCCTTATATTAATTACTATCATTTGATCGTGGTTCTTTTTGGACCGGATATTAATTACTATACTACTGAATGCTTGATGTCAGTTGAGAACTATACAACCAGATTGCATAGTTTGTCTAGTGTCGTTTCGTTGGTTTTTCATGATACACTTTTTTTTTAAAGGTGAATTTCAACTTAGAAACGACCACCTTCGCGGACAGCGAAGGCCCCATCGCCACCCCGCCAGACTATGTTGTCTTAACCGGGTCCACGCTGATCTCAGGTGGTAACGGGTTTCCCCCGGAAACCGTACTGCCTCCACACAAGTTTACCTTGCTGGAGAAACAGCCGGATGAAAACCGGGCCATGCTCAAGATTTGAACCCCCGCAACGAGTGGCTTGAAGGTTCAAATCTATCATTGCAATATATCTCCGGAACAATATGGTCTACAAGTGGACCACAAGTGAGGACTTCCCGGGTGGTCACCCACCCGGTACTACTCCTACTTGTGGCTCGCTTAACAAGTTAAGCCCCACCCACTAGACCACAAGTCCTTTGATTTCATGATACACTTATGCTACACAACGAGTTGTTATTAGAAAAATAATAATACCATTAAATACTGTATTTCTTTTGCATAGCCTTAGATCGGTATATGATCAAACAATTTAAAAGTACAAATCAAAATAGAGCATTGATTGGGATGCCTAACTTGTATGCCTAATAATATGCCTAAACATATGTGTCAGCATCCTATTGAAAACAGTAAAGCTACCCACTTCTTCACAAACCAATAATTTATTGCCATATATACGAGTTGATGTTTGTGGTCTGGTTAAGCCCAAAAGTACAACACATAAGTCATAAGTGAAGTATACAAAGCTCAAAAGTGGTTGTTGAACTGGGCCATAAAACTAGACTTATAATTTTGATAAGGCTGGGCGCAATAAGGGTTCTCGACCGATTGGTCGACCAACTTGTCTGTCGATCGCCCTATTGTGGCATGTTGGTTGTGATGTGGTCGAGCATTTTTTTTGGTTGATTTCGGTCGTGTCTGCGACCGAAATAATATATGTTTTATGTGTGTATTATTAATTAAAAAAATATTTGTGGGGTATGTTTTTTGTAGTGTAGGTTGTCTTACTAGGGAAAAAAATCGCCTATAGGTTGTCGAAGAGAGAAAGATGTGTGACGGGTAAAATGAAGGTCGTCTATGGTCACTATTGTGCCCAGCCTAATAATTTGTTATCAAATCAGCAAATCCATTCAAACACTGTGAAGATTACATATGTTCTCAAGTAGTTTATTTTATTTTATTTTATTTATTTATTTTTTATTTATTTTTTTAATGAAAAAGAATGAAATGGAGTGAAACTAAAAGGGAAATGGATAAAAAATACATTGAACTTGACATTTTTTACCATTGTATGTTGCCAACTATTTTTTTACCATTGTAACACAAAACTTGACATTTTTTGTCATTGTATGTACTAAGCGTCGCATCGTTAGTCCTTTACACTAACGGTCGTTAGTAAATAACTTAAAATGATGTTTTCTTCCGATTTTACACGTTTTCATCCATTTTCTTACGTTTTTGTCCGATTTTACACGTTTTATTCCGTTTTCGTCCGTTTTTTTATGTTTACGCCCGTTTTTTTACGTTTTCACCCGTTTTTTTACGTTTTCTTCCATTTTTTTTTACGTTTTCGCATATTTTTTTTATGTTTTCGCCCGTTTTTTTTACGTTTTCGTCCGGTTTTTCACGTTTACGCCAGTTTTTTTACGTTTTCACCCGGTTTTTTACGTTTTCGCCCGTTTTTTTTACGTTTTCGTCCGTTATTTTACGTTTTTGTGCGTTTTTTTACGTTTACGCCCGTTTTTTTACGTTTTTGCCCGGTTTTTACGTTATCTTCTGTCTTTTTTATGTTTTCGTCCGTTTTTTACGCTTACACCCGTTTTTTTTACGTTTTCGTCCATTTTTTTTTACGTTTACGCCCGTTTTTTTACGTTTTCTTCCATCTTTTAGCCGTTTTGTTCCATTTTTACGTTTACGCCCGTTTTTTTAATGTTTTCACCCGGTTTTTTACTTTTTCTTCCATTTTTTACGTTTTCGTCCATTTTTTTTCATTTTCGTCCGTTTTTTTAACGTTTACACCCGTTTTTTTACGTTTTCACCCGGTTTTTACGTTTTCTTCCGGTTTTTATGTTTTTTCGTTTTCGTATGTTTTCGTTTTTGTTTTCTTCCGGTTTTTACATTTTTTCGTTTCGTTTTCGTTTTCGTAAATATAAAAAAACGGAAGAAAGCGTAAAAACCAGGCGAAAACATAAAAAAAACATGCGTAAACGTAAAAAACGGACGAAAACATAAAAAAACCGGCGAAAACGTAAAAAAATGGGGGAAAACGTAAAAAAAAACGGATGGAAACTTAAAAAACCGGGTGAGAACATAAAAAAATGGGCGTAAACGCAAAAAAACAGACGAAAACATAAAAAAACGGGCGAAAACGTTAAAAAATGGGTGAAAACGTAAACAAACGAAAGAAAACGTAAAAAACGGGTAAAAACGTAAAAAACGGGCGTAAACGTAAAAAAACGGACGAAAACTTAAAAAATCGAGCGAAAACGTAAAAAACAGGCGAAAACGTAAAAAACGTAAAAAACCGGGTGATAACGTAAAAAAGCATGCATAAACATAAAAAAACAAAGAAAACGTAAAAAACCGGGTGAAACCATTAAAAAACAGGCGTAAACGTAAAAAACGGACGGAAACGTAAAAAAACCGGAAGAAAACGTAAAAACCTGGCGAAAACGTAAAAAATGGGCGTAAACGTAAAAAAATGGACGAAAACATAAAAAAACGGGCGTAAATGTAAAAAAAAACGGACGAAAACGTAAAAAAGACGGAAGAAAACGTTAAAACCGGGCGAAAACGTAAAAAAACGGGCGTAAACGTAAAAAAACGGACGAAAACGTAAAAAAATAGGCGAAAACGTAAAAAAAGGGCAAAAACGTAAATAAACGAGAAAACGTAAAAAAAACCGGGTGAAAACGTAAAAAAAGGGCGTCAACGTAAAAAGACGGACGAGATCGTAAAAAAACACGCAAAAACGTAAAAAAGTAGGCGAAAACGTAAAAAAATGGGTGAAAACGTAAAAAAACGGGCGTAAACGTAAAAAAACAGAAGAAAACGTGTAAAATCGGACAAAAACGTAAGAAATCAGATGAAAACGTGTAAAATCGAAAGAAAACGGAATTTTAAGTTATTTACTAACGACCTTTAGTGTAAAGGACTAACGATGCGACGCTTACTACATACAATGACAAAAAATGTCAAGTTTTGTGTTACAATGGTAAAAAAAATAGTTGTCAACATACAATGATAAAAAATGTCAAGTTCAATGATTTTTTTTTTTTATCATTTTCCCAAACTAAAATTATGTGTGTTCTTAAGTTTTTTTCAAAGAAGGAAAGAAAGAGGAGAGGGATGAAAGTAGTTGTGTTTTCTCTTTAAAACGTTTCACTCTATTAATGAGATGAAAGTTTAGGACCCATATTTTTCTTCCAAATTTTTTTACTCTACTTTCTCTACTTTACTTCTCTTTTTTACTCACTTATCTTGAGAAAAGAGTGTAACATGGGTTAAGACACACAAAGTTAATCATGATTTTTGTTTTTATTCGGTTAAGCCACAGCAATATTTTTATGACCTTTTTAGTCACAATGCCATAAAAAAATGGCTAATAAGGTTATTGCATTACGAGTATCAGACTTATTAACCAAGTCATTTTACTTTACTTTTTCTTTCACTCAAGCCTCTAAACTACTTTTTATTGTTTTTATAAAAGAAACGTTTATAAAACATTACACCACCCTTTTTAGTCAGACACGAGGAGGTGTGTTTTGTGTTGGTTAAGCCTAGGTGTTAACAAATCGAGCTTTTAACGAGCTACTCGAGCTCGAGCTCGAGCCTACATATTGTCAAGCTCGAGTCGAGCTTGAACAAAAGATTGTGCTCGTTTAGTTAAACGAGCCGAGCTTTCATAAGGGAATATTCGGCTCGGCTCGTTCGAAAGCTCGTTTAGTTACTCGAGTCGAACGAGCCGATCGAACTTGTCGAGCTTAACGAGTCGAACTAGCTGTTGGTCCCTTTTACTTGGTTATCAGTAACTACAAAGCTAAAATAACCAAGTTGTATGACTTTAAACAAAGATGTATAAAAGATTAACAATAAAGAAACGTAAACATAAGAGACAATAATTTTCCAACGTTTAATTCTTTATTAGAAGTTAATCAAAAAGAATCGTACCCAAGTGTTTGCGGAATAACACTTGGGATTGAAAACGACAAGTATTGTATGGACTCCTCACTAAACTCAATCTATGTTGAGTGACAACTTTCAAGACCCACTGAGCTATCTCAGGGGTTGTGTTGTTCTTTGGAGGAGTAAAAGTGGTTTGTGAATGCTTTGCATTAATTGCACAAACTTGTCAAATTTTACTCCTTACATATGCTTCCTATTTATACACAAGTATAGAACAACTAGTTATACATTGGACATAAAGCTTCCCTAACAATATCTTGAAAGATATTATTCTTCTGGCAATGAACCTTCATTGAGTTAAGTCCAAAAGACACTTTCTGATGACAGACTGGTTTTAACCAATTTGGGAAGGTTTGACATTAAAGTGATAAAGCACTTTAATAATGCAGCTCAGACTTTCCCGCCCAGTCCCGTCAAAACTTCAGTCTTCTTGTCATCAGTCTTCAATACTATGAAGTTGTTGAGGAGTCATGGGGTTCAGTGAGTTATTGTCATCCTCACTGAACCCATCACCTTCTTCTTGGCTTAGATCACACTTCACTGAGTTTCGCCTCACTGAATGGAGAACCTTTCTTCTTAGGTTCGTTCTTAGCATCCTGAAGGTGACTCACTGAGGTACTGTTCACTCAGTGACTTGTTTACACTTAGGTTATTTTACGTTCAAATCCTTGTAAGAAGAGGATTGGGGAATTTAGTGACCCAACAATCTCCCCCTATTTGAACATACAAATAGCCTAAGTGTTTCTTGATTCAGCATGAGTTGTCAGGGTACTTCTTCTCTTGCTGAATGTTTGTTGTAATTGTAAGTAGGACATAACATTTAAACAAAAACATCAGTTTATTCATAACTATTATATTTTCCTACAAATTACAAACAAAGTAAAGATAGTTGTTGCAGATCAGATGTTCAGATGATAGCCAAGTCCCCCAATCTTAGCTTTTTTTGATCTCAGCAGGTGTTTCTCAGGATGCTTCTCAATCTTGGCCCTAAGGTCCTTACAGAACCTTTGGTTTTCACCACTTCTTACAGGAGAAGCTAACATCAGGTACGTTAACATTGCCTTGACCTCTGCCTTGTCTATATCAGACCATCTTTGGAAAGCAAGGTCTCCATATTCATCCTTAAAGCATAGACCTCTTTCAGGGTGTTCAAGCACAGCGTTGTTCACGAAGGTGATTCCTTCAGGAACGGACCTATCACAATCCAATCCTGGGACCTTGATCTCAGGCTCGGATTCAATGTGCTTCCTTTTTCTCCTGGTGGCTTTTGATGAAGCAGTTCCTGTTGTTGGAGCAGGAAGAAGGGAGGGAATATTGAGGGCTTCAGGCATTGCTCTCAGTCTGTCATACCTTTCATTCAGTGACTTGAGAAGGTTGTGTACAACAACATTGTTTTTCTTGGCAATGATTGGACGGAGTTCATCAAGTTCAGTAATCCCAAAGTCAGCAAATCTGAATGGGTTATGAGTGTCAATGATTCTTTTATCAGCCCCCCTGAAGACAGTGACCATTGCGGGTTTGGTGTTCATGTGGATTTTAATGTCAGTGATGGTTTCAGGCTTCAACCTTTCTGTGGAAAACTAGAAGGGGGGTTGAATAGTTTACCTCTTTTTAAAATCCTTTTCAACATAAAAATCCTTTAATAACTTTATGTTTGCTCAATAATATAAACACACCATTTTATGTTTGTTTCTTTCAAAAGCTTTTAGTGTAAGTATCAATTCTAATTATACTTGTTTCTTACTTTGAAAAGCTTTACTTGTGATGATCCCAACTTTGCTTGTTTAGTTCTTTAAAAAGCTTTTACACTTGTTTGAAAACATAAAGATAACTTTAATTGTTTTACTTCTTTGAAAAGCTATATATATGTGGTTAACGATTCTAACTAAACAATAACATGCAATAAACAAAGATAGAGAAAGAAACGATCAAACCACAACACGATTGTTTATCATGGTTCGGCTACAAGGACTCTTTTTCCTTGCCCTACATCCACGCCCCGAGTTTCCAACTCGAGAGTTATAAACACTAATCAACAAGCTCCTTTCACCGGCGGAGAAAACCTTACACGTCGCTTATACTTTTACCGACACAAAGCTAGATGTCGAGTTCTTTTACAAGGGTACAACCACTCCCACTCGTCGCTTACACTTTTACCGACACAAAGCTAGATGTCGAGTTCTTTACCAAGGGTACAACCACTCCCGTTAGTTCTTTTACTAGGGTACAATAACTCCCAACACACTATGTATTTTGAGGCCTAAAATACTAACCAACAACTTCTACATACATGACACAAATGAAGTATAAACTACCAAAGCTTATACATGACCAAGCTACCAAGACTTGCATTTAGAGTTGAAGCTTGCAACTTCTTGAATGATCTTGTGGAATTCCTTGCTACATAAGAGAATCACACAAGTCAAGGGTTACTGAGTTAGTTTAGAGAATATGTGAAAATATGTCCTAAAGGGTTACACAAAACAAACAAATGGTTTGGTATTTATAGCAAACCAAACTGCAGTTCTGGCGGATCAGGCGGAACCCTCAAATGGGTTCCGCCCGTGTACCCCCAGGGTATCGCCGGGTCTGCAGTAGGTTTTTGCAATAACTTCCCAAACCAAACAATGTCTTGTCTCATAACTTCTAGCAACCAAACAATGTCACATCACTTAAAGTAAGTCAAACATGATACTTGCAAGCAACATGAAAGCAAGTCAAACACATAACTTGCCATAAATACATAATGACAAAACTTGCCATAAATGTGATGTGACTATTTCTAATTTAAGAAATAAAACCAATGTTTAGTTTAAAAGAAAATGTAAACATTAGTTGAACAAGACTTAAACACTCAAAGTGATAATTTACTTTTAGCTAAAGTTCATACTTTGTTATTAACAAAACTTAGCAAAGATCGTAAAATATAAATAACGTTTTTAGGCGATATTTGTATTAACAATCTCCCCCTTTTTGTTGATGACAAAACATAAACTTTATTTAAAAGTAAGTCATAAGATTTAGTGTTAAGTCTTATAAAGTTAGTAATGAAACTTGTTTTTGCAAAGAGTTAGCTACGCGGAAGTTCAAACGGAAGTTTAAAATAATAGAGCAAGTTTCATATAAATTCTCCCCCTTTTTGTCGAAACAAAAAGAAGAGTAGCGAAGCGGAATTATAGGCATGCTCCCCCTTGGTTGATACTCCCCCTAAATGGAGTGCCAAGAGAGGAGACATGGATTTTGAACCTACAAAAGAAAAGTTAGTTTCCGCACAAGATAAGTTATGAAAGCATTTCATGTTTAAAAACACAACTAAGAGTTGTGAAGCGGAATAAAGCAAGACTCATGCTCCCCCTTGAATGTTACTCCCCTAAAAGGAGTTTCAAGGAAGGAAAACATGAATAATGAACCTACAAAAAGAGAGGTTAGCACAAGATTTATGTATGGTACCATATCAAGGTATAGTTCACTCATCATACCTAAATGGTCAACAAACCCTTCAAACCTTGTTGTAGAATTAATTTCATTTAACTTGTAAAATTTTGACTCTTAGAGAGTCAAAGACACGAAATTAAGATGACAACATCCTACTTTTTTTTTAAAAACAAAGAAACACTAAAACTAAACTAAGACCATAAAATGCTACAAGGAAATCATCATTTTCCTTAATGAGAAACATTTTCCGAAAACAAGGATGGGGTTGTTTAAGGATGAAAATGTAGGTTGAGGGTTGTAGCGGCTTTTATTTTGAGAGGTGAGGTGGTGTCTTGGTTTTGGTTTGTTGGTTAAAATGGGGGATATTTTCCAAGAGAAACGGTTTTGTTTCATTTTGGAGACTCTAAGGTTGAGGTGGGTGAGACAAGGATTGTAGATGATCCAAAATGTGGTTTAGAATAAACCTCATTTCTTCGGATAACTCACGAAGTTCCGTTCGACATCTTTCACTAATGTGAGCGGTTCTCTCGCAATGTCCGCAATCATGGCGGGGGAATGATGGTGGTGGATGGTTTGAACTTGAAGGAGCAAATGTGGATGGTTGAGAGGTGTGTTTGCTTCCTTCACTTGTTGAGTGTAATGCCGTATTGAATTCCATAACATGGTTGATTTGAGAATCAACCATTCATTTGAAGGCATTGAGGTGGCTTAAATGAGTGTTAATTTCCTCATTTGTGTTTGGAGGTTCTTGTGGTGATGATTGTTGTTGTTGTTGTTGTTGTTGTTGTTGTGGTTGAACTAGGTGACGGAAACTTGGTTTTCCGTAAGGATTACCATGAAGGTTTTTGTAAATTGGATGAAACACAAATGAATGTGAGTGGGTATGACCTTGGTCATTTGGAAAAATAGTTGGTCTAGCATAACGGTAAGCCAACCGTTCTACCGTAGATGAGTAACGAGGTTCATCATTGAGTTGCTCATTATGTTGTTGTTGTGTTTCCATTTGAGCAATGGTGTCAAAAAGTGAGAAGGATGGTGGACTTGATGATAAATCATCAAAAGTTTCCAAATTGGATGTTGGTGGTGTATGGAAAAGTTCCATTGGTGTAGGTGTTGGTGATTGAGGTGAAGGAGTTTTTGATTTAAAAGCTTGTTGGGAAGGTGAGGTTGACACACTCAAAAGTTTAGTTGGTGATGGATTAGAGGCTAGGTTTGAGTTGCAAAGTGGTGGAGAAGGTGGTGGAGTGGCAAGATTGAGCAAATCTTGAATGGTGATCACATTGGTATTACAAGGTGTTGAGGGTGTAGTTGAGGTAGTAAGGTTAAGAAAATCTTGGATAGGTGAAGAGATGTTTAGTGAGGCATCACTTGATGATGATGAGCTTGACTTGGTGGTTTTGTTGAAGCAACAAGTTTTCACACTAATCCTAGTGGTTTTAGCACATGATTTTGATGACTCGGATGAGGTGTTGGATTTGGTCATTTCAAAGGTTTTGGTTTTGGTGTTTGAAGAAGATTTGATGTTGATGGTGTGATTTGAGAGAAGGATTGTTGCAAACCTTTCACATTTATAGGATGAGAAAAAGTGTTGAAATAAGTGTTTGGATTTGATGTTTTACTATTCAAAGATTGAAGTTTCACATGATTTTCATGACCATGTCACATCATGTAATGTCAATCAAATGAAATAGGATGGAGTGGAAGACCAAACTAAGCACTCAATGCTTTGTGATCATGGAAGTGGTTTGGTTGAAAATGTATCAAAGGTTTGAAGGATCCTTTAAAAGGGTTCCTTTGGTTGGTTATGTTTTGAATTTGAATTTTGGCGGGAAGTGTCTTACTAATTGTTTTAGTGATTGAGGTTTGTTCCAATATGGTTGTTGGTGTTAATGAAGAATGTTTCTCACTTAGGATAATGATTTGACACTAAATCAAGTTATGAATTTAAGAAAAATGGCAAAAGTTTTCTGCAGATGACTGGCGGTACCCTGAGAATACACAGACGGAACCCAAATGAGGGTTCCGTCTGGTCCGTTGGGCCAAACCTGGGTTACCCAGACTTTGCACGGGCGGAACCCAAATTTGGGACCCGCCTGATCCGCCAGGACTGAAAAATCAGACAGTACGCGATTTAAACCCGCGAGACGATTTTCAAAATTTTCGAAAACTCTTGGAAATGAAAATTTACTATATGGTTGATTAGGAAATGCAAAAATTAGGCATATAGACACTCATCTCTTAGGACTTTGACCGGGGGCTAACGATTTTCACTTAACTTTAGTGAATTTTACCATAAGCATGAAATTGACAATTACCACCAATATTGTCATTAATCATAAAAGAACATACAAAACATAATCCATCAAACGTAATAAGACATGAATATGAGAAGTAATACAAATCACATAATTCACATAGTTTTAACACAAAGACGCTTCTAAAGCACACATAAGACAAACGCTCCTTAATCTTCTCACAACCGGTCAATCTTCTTTTTGAGCTTGTTTAGGTACCTTCCAAAACACTTGAACATTCCTTTGGTTTGCTTGAATTCTTCGGAAGCATTTACAATGATGGGGAGAGCTTGAAGATATTCTAAAGGAGGTAACTTAGAGTTTGGTAGTTTATCATCGTCGCTCATGCCGGATGATGATGAAGATGGAGTAGGTGATCGAGTACGTTTGCCCTTGTTTTTGAAAACTCGTTTATCACTTAGAGGAACGAAGGTGTGAGGAACTAGAAAATAGTCAAGGCGTATTCCATCTTCGTTAGGAGAAATGGGTGAGATTCCTCTAAAGAGGCGAGTAAGAAGCATACCATAGGGAAGAGCGGTTGTTCCAACTAAGGATATGTCGGTCATCCTTTTGGCTAGGTAGTAGGCTAAGTTGAAGGGTTGACCGGTTGAAATGCTATAGAGCATATAGCAAAGACATGTGTTGATGTGATCTCTATTTCCTATTGTACTTATGACGTTAGCCCTAAGAATTTCTTCCCATTTCTTAAATTGCGGTTTAAGCTCATTGAGCTCCATACCAAAAGGATCTTTATCTATAGTATTCCCCGAACGGTTCACCCTAGTGGTAGAGGTTCTAACAAAGAGGTGTTCCTTAATAGTTTCCTTACTAGCAAGAGGTGTATCGTATGGATAAAAATGATCAATAGTATCAAGACTTGAAATGGGCCACTTATCCGTGTAGAGGCAAGTTCCCTTATTTGGTACACCAAGAATTATAGCTAAGTCTTTTAAATCTATATCATGTGATATTTGATTGGTTGTGAAGTTTAATGAGATCCTACCACCGGCACATGAGGAAAGGTTTACGGTTGCATAAAATTCCAAGATGAACCTAGGACAAATGGGCTCATCTATATCAAGGAGACAATCAAAGTGGATTGTGGCAAAGTTTTGGCGAATAGAAGTTCCTTCTAGAAAGGATGGATCAATGGTTCTACCTTCGTGAACATAGCATTTTTCTAATGCCTTAAAGGTTTCTACTTGAACCGGGTTGAGACCTTTGGTCATATGATGTTTGGGCATGTATTTAAGGGTTTCTTTGTGATCGGATTTGTTTGCGGGAGGCATGTTGATTCCTAGAAAACACAAGAATTATATGTTAATGACTTTTTAATCAATGTGCATGTTCTAATGTGTTCCTATATGCAAACAATGAGGAGACTTGGTTATATTGACTCATTTTGATGCCCAAATTGTTTTGTTTGAGAAGTAATGTTATGAAAACAAAGGATAACCAAAAACTCTCCTAATTGAATATATCTTCGATTGAATGTACCCGAAAATACATATTGGTTATGTATTCCCTTTAGCATTCAAGAGATAATATGCAAGTGATGTTTCAATGATGTTTTTCATTTGTTTTAACAATGTGGTGATGAATTGTGTTCTAGTCTTGGATTGTATTTAAAAGATAATGCACTTGGTGTGTTTTGTAAATCAAAGTAAAAACAAAGAGGATGCAATACCTAACTAATGGAAGACATGATTAGTTGGCCACCAAGTTTTTCATGAATTAAGAGGTTTTATGCATAAACCCTAAGATTCTAGTTAATGAATGTAAATGAAAATGTTATTCTTGAATCAAAAATGCAATTATGATTAGAACACTTACAAAGTTTGTTGGATTTAAAGAGATTTGATTGAAAGCCCTAATTTCCGTATGGTTATGTGTTTTTGAGAGGGTAATGGCAGTTTGAAGGTGAATGACTAAGTTAGGAGGGTGTTTGGTTTTGAAATTTAGAATAAAAACAATCTGTGGAATCGGCGGACCAGGCGGAACCAAAAAATGGGTTCTGCCCGTATGGTCTGAGGGTGCCGTGGGTGTCAGCAGGAAAAATCAAAAAGGGATTGTCTTGATTTTTGTGGTTTTATCCTAATGTTCAAACCTAAGATTTTAAGTCTTATTATGTATGACTAAGCCTAGGAATGATGAATGTTTCACATTCAAGGGGTTTAGTGAAAACGTTGATGGATTGATTAACGTAGAAAAACTTTCTTAGTTAAGATGTTCCTCAATGAACAATTTTAACAAGACGATGATGATGGATCACAATATGTCTGTAAAGACTGTGATGATTTAAATAGTTGCTGAAGTCGATGCATCCTTTATTGACGAGATAACATAGTTGATGAAGAAATTCCTTTGTTGATAAGAATTAACTTGTTCAAGCGGAGCTTGTTGATGTGCTTCTTCATTAAATTCTCAAATGAGATCCTTCAGCGTTTTGGAGAATCATTGGGTAAGTAAGTATTAAAAGTGCAAGTACCACTTGTGCTTTTCTTATCAACTTATTACCGATGCAATTCTATTTGGCATACACTATGGTTTCTAATCCCATTCTTTTGGGACACCATAATCCTAGTGGTGTAGTACTTCTAAATGAATCCAAGCAAGCTCTTTCGAAAGAGTTGTTTAAGGATCTTCTCTAACATCGAGCACATAGACAAGCACTAAAAATAATGTTGGGTTACATTTGTTGTAAGAACAAGTATACTTCCAAACATATCTCTATGTTTAGCTCTACCTACGGATTTACTAATCTCATTCTTGATAAGTCATAAAGGACTTAATCATTGTGAACAAGTGAATAACTAGGAATGTTTTTGAGTGATTATCCCTTACTTTTGGAGCTTGCTTAGGTAAATAAATAGTCTTTCAAAGATTAACATTCTTTTCTATTTTGAAAGTCTATTTTGTTTTAGTAATTGCTTTACACTAATATTCAAAAACACTTTTTATTAATTTGTTTCAATTACTATTATGACCCATGTTTCAGGTTTTTATAACCTTGTTGATATTGTTTGACTCAATGTTTTATACAAGACGAAAGGATGTTGTTTTTCAATTTTTAATAGTCCATCTTCCTTGTTATTGATCTTGACATACTTGTCTTATCAATGTTGGGCTTTCGACTAAGTCATCATCTACCAAAGATGATATCTTAGAAGGAGGTGGTCTTTCATTGAATTTTAAACTCAATGATTCCTCGACTCTTTGGGTTTATTTTCTTAAGACCTCATAAGTGTAAATGTCTAAGATATGCAACATCATAAGACTATGGGTCGAATTTGATGTTCACATCCTAGAAGTTTAATAAATCATTTTCTCCCAATCATTCAAATAAAATTCAACTGATTTATTTTACTTTGTGTGTCTTTCGTGAAGCTTTTAGCAAAAGAATGATTGGACTTAGGATGCTATTGAAAATATAGGGTATAATACCAAAAGACTTTTGTACTACAAGTGTTTATGAAATGTTTTGGTTTTGCTAGATTTGCAAGCATCACAAAAGTGTTGGTTGTCTTATCACTTAAGAAGTTCTTAGTTCACTCACTTGTAGATAAGAATTAAGTGAGACTTACTCAAGAGTTACTCGTGTATTTTCCCGAAAGATTAAACGAGGCAAGACACCTTATATCTCCTACTAGAAGTAGTATCAAACTACTTTACCTATGAAGGATCTAATCCTTATTGTTACTCACACAATCATAGACACCTTATAGTAAAGACTACTACTAATACTTATGACAAATCATACTGTTAATCAACAAGAAACATTTAAAAGGTAAGTTGAAGAGACGTGTACCTTTTAAGCTCCATAGATTAGCCATCAAGAAGAAAAACATAAAGCAAATAATCTTGATACGTAGAGAGGCTAAACACAACTTCTTATAAATCCAAGAAAGTTAGAAAGACACATAAAAGTATTGACCATGATATTTTTATCCCTTTATCATGTGTTCCTATTAGAGCTAGAGTAACTTCTACAATACACTCTTAGGTTTCACAAACACAACATGTTTTGTTTTACTTGTTGATGATTTATTAGAGTTAAATCCTAATCCGGTTCTATCTCTAAATGACCTTTGATTCTTCAAACAACTTTCAAGAGTTTTTGAACTTTCTTCAAATTTAGGAAGCATTTTTCCTTTTTCATTTTGTTTTAGAATTTCATGTTTGTGCTCTAGACATACTTTACATTCTAAATCAATTTCAACATTACTCTCAAGTCTAGACATCTTATCTTCTAACATGATTTTATTTTCAAAAGTGTTTACACAAGATCTTGAAGTTTCATTGTTAAAGATAGTTTTTAGGTCCATGTTGCATGAAAGTTTAGACTCATTTTCTATTTTAGAAAACTCTAGGATAAATGTGTCAAAGCAAAAATGTTTGGTTTCAAAATGTACCTTGCTTGGTGATTTAGCTAAGAGAGAATCACAAACCGGATGGTTGGCTTCATCTTCATCCGTGTTAGTCCATGAATCACAAGCAAGTCCACCAAAGAGCTCGACATGAGAAGTCATCTTCACTTACACCTTCATTTAAAACATTTAAACTAGTAGTACATGTATTAATCTCAACTAAATGTTTATCAATTAATTTTTCTAAGACCTCTAACTTAAATGTGAGATCAAATTGATCATCTTGGTTTTCAAATTTACTTTTCCATTTAAGCATGCTTTCTTTTTCAAATAGTGGTGAGTTTTGAATAGGTTGCCCTTCTTTGAGATTTTCAAAATCCATGGATCGATCCAAGTTTTAAAATACAGTTTATTTTAAGGAACTTGGGTAACGTAGCTCCTGATGCCAATTATGGAAAACTAGAAGGGGGTTGAATAGTTTACCTCTTTTTAAAATCCTTTTCAACATAAAAATCCTTTAATAACTTTATGTTTGCTCAATAATATAAACACACCATTTTATGTTTGTTTCTTTCAAAAGCTTTTAGTGTAAGTATCAATTCTAATTATACTTGTTTCTTACTTTGAAAAGCTTTACTTGTGATGATCCCAACTTTGCTTGTTTAGTTCTTTGAAAAGATTTTACACTTGTTTGAAAACATAAAGATAACTTTAATTGTTTTACTTCTTTGAAAAGCTATATATATGTGGTTAACGATTCTAACTAAACAATAACATGCAATAAACAAAGATAGAGAAAGAAACGATCAAACCACAACACGATTGTTTATCGTGGTTCGGCTACAAGGACTCTTTTTCCTTGCCCTACATCCACGCCCCGAGTTTCCAACTCGAGAGTTATAAACACTAATCAACAAGCTCCTTTCACCGGCGGAGAAAACCTTACACGTCGCTTATACTTTTACCGACACAAAGCTAGATGTCGAGTTCTTTTACAAGGGTACAACCACTCCCACTCGTCGCTTACACTTTTACCGACACAAAGCTAGATGTCGAGTTCTTTACCAAGGGTACAACCACTCCCGTTAGTTCTTTTACTAGGGTACAACAACTCCCAACACACTACGTATTTTGAGGCCTAAAATACTAACCAACAACTTCTACATACATGACACAAATGAAGTATAAACTACCAAAGCTTATACATGACCAAGCTACCAAGACTTGCAACTTTAGAGTTGAAGCTTGCAACTTCTTGAATGATCTTGTGGAATTCCTTGCTACATAAGAGAATCACACAAGTCAAGGGTTACTGAGTTAGTTTAGAGAATATGTGAAAATATGTCCTAAAGGGTTACACAAAACAAACAAATGGTTTGGTATTTATAGCAAACCAAACTGCAGTTCTGGCGGATCAGGCGGAACCCTCAAATGGGTTCCGCCCGTGTACCCCCAGGGTACCGCCGGGTCTGCAGTAGGTTTTTGCAATAACTTCCCAAACCAAACAATGTCTTGTCTCATAACTTCTAGCAACCAAACAATGTCACATCACTTAAAGTAAGTCAAACATGATACTTGCAAGCAACATGAAAGCAAGTCAAACACATAACTTGCCATAAATACATAATGACAAAACTTGCCATAAATGTGATGTGCTATTTCTAATTTAAGAAATAAAACCAATGTTTAGTTTAAAAGAAAATGTAAACATTAGTTAAACAAGACTTAAACACTCAAAGTGATAATTTACTTTTAGCTAAAGTTCATACTTTGTTATTAACAAAACTTAGCAAAGATCGTAAAATATAAATAACGTTTTTAGGCGATATTTGTATTAACACTTTCCTTCATCACCCAATGATATCTTTCAACCCTGGTTTTCCTGATTTGAGCATCCCTTTTCAGCTTTGCTTCCCTTTCCCTTCTAAGAGCATTCATCTCTTCTTCCTGAGCCTTTTTAAAGGCTGCTCCAGCTTGCTCAGTAGCTAGTGCCTCAGCATCCAGACCAATCTTTTCAGCTTCCTCATGAACAACCTGTATCAGTTCAGGCTTGCTCAATCTCTCTTCTTCAGCTACCTTTTCCAAGTACTCAACTCTTTCCATATGGGCTTGTATTTGGTCATTGGTGAGTTGATATACTTTTCCATTGATTTCATATGGGACCCTGATTGGTTCATCAGGATCAACTCTGATCATTGTGGAGGCAGGCTGGAGCACAGTTGTAGGTTCAGAGGTGGTAGCAATGCTTTTTCCTCTGTCCTGAATGAGAGTGGAGGAGGCTGGTTCCTCTTGAGGTGGAACTTGAGTGATTGGTGTGGCTTCAGTGACATGCTTCCCCTCAGTGAGAGGGTTGTCCAGCTTCTTGTTCATCAGTAACAGGGGTTTCAGGAACATTCTCCCCCTCAACAATTTCCGGAGCTGCAGTGATGGCAAGTGTTGGAGTTACTGAAGACGAAGTAGAGGTACCCTTGAAGACTTGAAACATTTCCGTCACCATTGACTTAATCTCCGTAGTATCCTGATGAATGATAGATACCTTGGAGTCAAGTGCAGCCTGAGAGTTTTCAAGGGCAGTCATTCTGGATCCCATTGTCCATGCCAGAGAAGTGGACTTCAGGGATTGAGCTGTCACTGATGCTTCCAACTGAGTGAAGGAAGACTTGAGAGACTCCACTGTGAAGCTGAGATTCTGAACACCGGAATCCCTTATCAAACCAAGTAACTCAGTAAGAGCCGCCGAGTTTACCTGGTACGTCTCAGATGCCTGAAGAGTTTTCTTGTTGAGCTCAGGATCATCCTTGACTGATTCTTGAATCGACTTAAAACCTGTAGTCAGCTCTTTTAGGGATTCCAAAAATTGATTGATGTGAGAAGCCATTTGTGTCAGGGAGTGAGAGACAGTGGAATTTTGCTCCCTGACATCATCATTGTAGTCTTCAACAACATCTTTGAGGAGGTGATAGTGAACTGCTTGCTCAGCATGCATGTCAAACACCTCTTCAGTGACCCCCCTGTACAAAACATTGGTCATTTTCTTGATGAATCTTTTGAAGGCTCTTTCAGTGAGAGGAGTTTGAGCGTCTTCTGAGGTTTTCGGCTCGGAATGTGTTTCTTCTTCAGCATGGTTAGAGGTTTGAGGAGACTGAGTAACAGGTTCAGGGACTGTCTCCTCAACCTCTATATCATCTCCGGCCGTGAAGACTTCCTCATCACTGTTAAATTCATCATAAGAAAATAAGAGAGCCTGAGCATCTGCCAGGGAGGTAATCTGCAACATGTGGAGGTTATCCGGCTCCTCTTCATAAGAAGATTTGCCTTCGTTTTGGCCAGGTCCTGACCCCTCAAATCCGGTAGGTTGGGTTTTACCTACCTGGTCTTTAAGGCCAGTTCCCAAGTAATGCGCACCTCCGGGAGTGGTTGTGAGTTCCATATCAGCGGGGGGTATATTTCCCTCTGAGTCTTTGTCCCTCGTGACCCCTTCAGGCACTGATGGGTGTTTCTCAGTACCATCACTAGGAGCCGTGATTGTTGTGTCCCTATCAGCGGGTTGTATATTTCCCTCTGAGTCTTTGGGATGAGTAGTTGTGCCCTCAGACAAAAGCTTTGATTGGCGAATGTCCTCATCAGGCAGTGGAGTGGTTGTATCCCCCTTTCCAACAGGCTTGTTCTGGCCTGTCGAAGGTTTAGGAACTTGAACTCCCTGATGCTTGGGTTTTGATTTACCCGAGCCTTTAGCAGGATGTGATTGTTTGTGGACCCCCTTCTCAGTGGAGTAGTGCTGCCCCACCGAGGATTTAGGATCCCTTACTCCCTGAGACTCTGGTTGTGATTTACCAGAGCCTTTAGCAGGATGTGAAGGTTTGGTTTGTTCCGGCACCACTGTCTTGTTTGTGACAGTAGAATCTTTGGGAACGGGTATGCCCGAGGACACTGAGTGTGATGTCTCAGTGCCCTCCGTTGGCTTTTGTTGCAGGCCTAGTGACTGGGTTATTATTCTCATGGTGTCAGCAGTCAAGGGCTGTTGTGGTTGCCTCATTGTAGGCTTAGGATCAGAGGTCTCAGTGTCGAGTGACTTGGGTTGAGCCACCTTCCTGGACCCTTGTCCCTTCTTCCTCTTCACCTTTTTGGTGGGAGAGGGAACTGGTGAAACTTTATTGTCACCCTGGATAGCAGTACGCATATACAATGTCAGGGTGACAGGTGTAACCTCAAGAGGGTCACGTGAGTAATTTGCCTTGTGTAGGACATCAGGCTCAAAACCTGTTGCGTCAGGCTTATCATACTCAGACCCAAGCAAGTCTTGTAGGGCATAGGAAACGAATCTAGGATATGACATGTGTTTTTGCCTAGACTTCCCCCTAACTTTGCTATGAGGTCCCTGAAGATGATTTCTCCAAGGTCAATTATTTTACCCTCAACGAGACAGAACACTATCATTGCCTGAGTAGTGTTCAATTGCTCAGTAGAGGACTTATTTCCCCAGAGAACCTGAATGACAAAAGTCATTAGAATCCTCCAGGGAGCTGGGAACTAGGTCTTTATTATAGGGGCTTTGGATAATAGGGACCCTGGTGTCACCTCAGGGTGATTTTTGTCATAGGGTCCCAGTTCCAGTAAGACCTCCTTTACCTCTTTCTCAGAGGGTTGGGCAGTGAAGGTCGTGGTGTAGTCAAGGCCTGTGGCTTTGACAAAAGTTTTATAGTCAAGAGTTAGGGACTTGGTTCCATTCTTGACTGTAAACTTTATTTTGGCCTCTTTTGGCGCATCAGGGTTTTCAACCACCGCTGTGCACCAAAATTCCCTCAAATAGTCATGATAGATGACTGAGGGGGTTTTTGTGAATGAGGTGGTCAGGAAGCAGTTCTGAAGGAACTTCACCACATCCCGTATTCAGGGTACCCTTCAGGGTAAGCAAAGTTCCCCACCACATTGTTCTTGGTAAGGTCTACGCTTTCCATTTGGAAATCCACATTGGGTGCGTATTTTACGACCTTAGAAGAAGCCATTTGGTTTAGATAAATGCCTGGTTTTTGAAAAATGGGTATCAGTGAGGGAAACACACGCAGTTTTGAAAATGATTTGCAAGAGTTTTGTTATGATTTTAAAAGCGTGTGTGTGTGTTCCCTTTTTGTGGGGGTATTTATAGGGTGAGAATTAGGGTAGTGATGTTGCGGATACCAAAAGTTTAATTTATTTAACTAAAACGGCATAATAATTTTGGTTTGATATCCGCATTAAATATCACGATTACCATTACCCTATTTTCTCTCACATCGTGGATGAACAGTTGTGCGGCTCTGCAAATAATGCACTTTTTCAGAGTAGAAATTATCACAACTTTTGTGTGTGAGGAAGCATTTAATGCTCAGTGGTGTTTGGCGAGAGAGATGTGGGGGCCCAAGGAGTGGATGCCAGTTGTGTAAGTGACATATATTTCTATATTTAATAGGATTCAGTTACCTACATGGGACATTAACTAACTAAATACTTAGAGCATTTAGTTAGGGTATTCAATGCCATTTTTCATCCTGAGCCCCCTGAATGAATTGTCATTCAAAAAATTTCAGGAAGGGTGTGATCAGGGGCCTGGAGAATTTACATCATATTGGAACATTTTGATCAGGTTCCTGATTCTATGTCCAACATGCCCAGTTCAGCTTTCAATCTTGTGAAAGTGGGTTCATCCAAAGGTTTAGTGAAGATATCAGCTAGCTGATACTCAGTGGGAATGAAATGTAGTTCAATTTCTCCATTGAAGATATGGTCCCTGATGAAGTAGTATCCGATGTCAATGTGTTTGGTTCTTTGATGAAGTACTGGATTGTTTGAGATGGCTATGGCACTTGTATTATCACAAAAGATAGGTACCATCTCATACTGAATGTCATAGTCACTCAGTTGGCTCTTCATCCATAGTACATTTGCACAACATCCTGCAGCAGCCATATATTCAGCTTCAGCTGAGGACATGGCCACTGACTGTTGTTTCTTTGTACTCTAACACACAAGTTTACCACCAAGAAATTGGCAGGATCCTGAAGTACTTTTCCTATCCATGTTACATCCTGCATAATCAGAGCCAGTGTACCCTTTGAGATCAAATCCTGAACATTTTGGGTAATACAAACCAAGGTTTGGAGTACCCTTCAGGTACCTGATGATTCTCTTGACAGCAGTGAGATGTGATTCTTTAGGGTCAGCCTGGTATCTTGCACACAGGCAGACTGAGAATTGGATATCAGGTCTTGAGGCAAGTAAGTACATCAGGGACCCAATCATTCCTCTGTATTGGGTTTGATTCACTGATTTTCCAGTGAGATCAGGGCCAAGGTTGTTTGGAGGAACCATAGGAGTTTTTACTGAAGAGCAGTCAGTGAGCTCATACTTCTTCAGTAGGTTCCTGAGGTATTTTTCTTGGCAAATGGATATTCCTTTATCAGTTTGTTTAATTTGAAGTCCAAGAAAGTATGTGAGTTCACCCATCATGCTCATTTCAAACTTTGTGGTCATCAGTTTCTCAAACTGTTTGCAAAGTTTGTAACTTGTTGAGCCAAAGATGATGTCATCAACATATACTTGGACAAGAATGACATCATCCTTTGTTCTATAGATGAACAGTGTGTTGTCAATTCTTCCTCTGACAAACTTGTTTTGGATCAGGAAGGCTGAAAGAGTTTCATACCATGCCCTGGGTGCTTGTTTCAGTCCATAAAGGGCTTTGTTAAGATTGTAGACATGGTTGGGGAATTCACTACTTTCGAAACCAGGAGGCTGTTGCACATAAACATCTTCTTTGATGTTACCATTCAGGAATGCACTTTTAACATCCATTTGGTAAACTTTAAAGTTCATGTAAGTTGCGTAAGCAAGGAAGATCCTGATGGCTTCCATTCTTGCAACAGGTGCAAAGGTTTCCTCATAGTCTATACCTTCCTGTTGATTATATCCTTTGGCAACCAGTCTTGCTTTGTTTTTGATGACTGTGCCATTCTCATCAGTCTTGTTCTTAAAGACCCATTTCATACCAATGATTAAAACACCCTGGGGGCATTCAACAAGGGTCATGACATCATTTCTGTCAAATTGTTCCAATTCATCTCTCATGGCTTGAACCCAACTTTCATAAGTCAGGGCTTCTTTAACATTTTTAGGCTCAATCTCTGAGAGATAGTCAGCATAAAGACATATATTGGCAGTGGCAGCCTTGAGTATAGCAGCCTTGCTTCTTGTGAGCATACCTTCAGTGGGTTCACCAATGATGTTCACAAGCTCAATGATTTTGGATCTAGTCCAGCTGTCCTGAGGTTTGGGATAAGAATTTGAGCTTGACGGAGCCTGATTAGGTTCAGACTCAGGAACATGAGGTAACTCATCAATATGTGCTTCAGTGACTACTGTAGGAACAATTTGTTCTGAGGGTTCCTGAACAATTTGTTCAGTGGTGTCAGTCTCATTTGAGACAGGCTGAGTTTCAATGAACTCACTGATAAGTGGTTGGGGAAGGTTGTGAGGGATGATGTAATAGGAGACGTCAGCATCAGCTTGGTATTGGGTTGAGGGATTGTTCTCAGGATGATACTTATCAGGAGGGTATCTTGATGAGTCATCAATACCAATTTCTTCTACTGAGGAATTTGAGAACCTGATGGATTCAGTGCTCTCATCAACAGCAATGTGATAAGTTTCCTCAGTTTGTTGTCTCCTTGTGTTGAACACCCTGAAGGCTTTAGAGACCAAGGAATATCCCAGGAAGTATCCATCATCAGCTTTGGCATCAAATTTACCCAAGTGATCCTTGTGATTATGTATAAACACAGGACACCCAAATACATGAAAATAGCTGATGTCAGGAATCCTTCCTTTGAGTATCTCATAAGGAGTCTTATTATGCCTTTTCACAATGATTGACCTATTTTGAGTGTACCAGGCTGTTTTAACTGCCTCAGTCCAAAAATGTTTTGAGAGGACTGAGCCATTTAACATTGTTCTTGCTGCCTCAATGAGTGTTCTATTTCTCCTTTCAGCTACTCCATTTTGCTCAGGAGTATAGGGAGAAGTGAAATTTTGAGAAATTCCTTTCTCATCACAGAAACACTCAAGATGTTGGTTTTTGAATTCAGTGCCATTGTCAGTCCTGATCTGTTTAACTTTGACATCATTTTGATTTTCAATGTTCCTGACAAATGACATGATGGTTTCAGCTGCCTGACTTTTTTTGGTCAGGAAGTAAACCCAAGTATATCTTGAGTATTCATCCACAATGACCAGAGTATACTTCTCATGGTGGATGGACATTGGACTTACAGGTCCAAAAAGGTCCATATGAAGAAGATGCAGGTAGCTTTTGATGGAAAAGGTTTGTTTGGTTTTGAATGATGCCCTGTGGTGTTTTCCTTTTTCACAAGCAGAACAAGGCTTGTCTTTGGTATACACCAGGGATGGAAGGCCCAGAACTTTGTTCTGTTTGGCCAGGTTGTTGATGCTCTTGAAGTTGAGATGAGAGAGTCTCCTATGCCATAGCCAGTTGATTGTCTCACTTGCCTTTGAGAATAGACAAGTCCCATTCTGAGTCAGGGATGACATGTTAAGGACATATACATCATCCCTTCTAGGGGCAATCAACACAACTTCCTTATTGGCATTAAAGATGGTCCCTCTCTTGTCATCAAACTGAACTATGTATTTGGCATCACATAGTTGGGAAACACTTATCAGGTTGTACTTGAGACCATTAACATAAGCTATTCTTGTAAAAACTATACCATTGCAGTTTACTGAACCATAACCTTCAATGGGAGCTGATGAGTTATCACCAAATACTACTTTGGGTCCTGGTTCTTCCACATATTTGTGCAGAAAACTTTTCACACCAGTCATACTTCTGGAGCATCCACTGTCTAGATGCCAAGTAGGATCCTTGATGTGTTTCTGCACAAACAGTAAACTGGGTTAGTTTTTCTTGTTGACCCACTTTCTAGTGGGTTTAGTCCTCAGGGACTTTTTGAACTCAGTTAGTGAATCATGGTCTGAAGTTGTGTGACCTGAGCTTCCACATGTTTTACATTTTGTGGAGGTTGATGCCTTAGGTGACTGAGAAGTGTTGGTTTGGTTTTTCCTTCTGGACTGAATTACTTTGTCATGTTCCCTGGTTTCATGGGAGGGATCTCCACAGATGTCACAGCAATCTTTCATCATACAATCATCAAGAAGATGATCATTGAAACCACAGTGAGGACATGGTGAGAAAGGCTTAGCCTTCAGTCTTTGTTTGGAAGGAGTAGCATACTGATAGCCTTGGTTTTTGTATAGACCCCTTGCTTTTAAAGAAGCAGTGTGGGGGATGTGATCACAAGTTCTGTGGTCCTCTTGTTTGCATATCATACAAAACAGGACTCTGTAGCATTTATCAGTGTTGTGATTTGGATAATTGCACAACTCACATCTCCCTGAGGGTCTGGGTGTGGATTTTGGTTTGGAAGAACTTGAGGATACTGAGGGCTTTGTTAATTTTGAGTCAGAGTTTTTCTCAGTAGACTCAATTTTCTCACTCAGCATCCTGACAAGTTCAGCAAGCTGATCAACCTTTGAATCAGTGCTTTCAAGCTTCACTTCAGTGGTTACTGAAGGTTTTTGGTGTTCAGTGGGTGCAGGAGTAGATCTTTTCAGAATAGTCCTTCCTAACCCTGATTTCTCTTTTGGAGAATGTGGTTGAAAGACTAATGGTGCAAGGTCAGAATTAGGTTCTGCTCCCTGAAGTTGTTTCAGTGGAGGGAGTGGTGAATCAGACTTAGACTTAGTGATGGACTCAGTAGGACTAAGTTCATCAGTGACTCCTAGCAGCTCCTTGATAGCCTGACTTTCAGGCTCCAGGATTATTCCAATGTTAAAATTTGGAAATTTACTATCAGGATTGTTTCTTTCAATCCACTCACTGGGTTTGGGAGCTAGTTCTTTGCTAGAGAGTATGTTGGTTAATAGAAAAGTTGTAGAATGGCTACTTTCCCCAGAAACTTCAGTGAGTTGATCATCACCCAGACCAGCCTTTTTGGGGTTGGGTAAGAGACTCAGTGTTTCATAAAGTTTGGGGTTTTTCTGAGTCCATTTCCAAATAATTTCCTTTTCTTTCTTAAGTTCTTCCTGAAGAGCTTGATTTTGTTTTACAAGTTCAGAGTTTTGAATTTGAAGTGTAACACTTTCAAGCTTGGCTTGTTTTAAGGCAAGTAATTCATCTCTACAATGATTTAATTCAAAACTCAGTTTGTTAAATTTTGAAAACAAATTAAGTCTTTGCTCTTCAACATACTTAAGATCAACATTAATATAATCTAAGTAAGATTTCCAATCATCATTATCATCCATAGAAAGTAAAAGATTTACCTTCCTCATAGTGATGTTGACCCATTCACCATTTCTTGCATGACTCTTCCCCACAGCAAGTTTGTTGTCATCTGACAGAGCCATCAGGGCACTGATGTGAACTTCATCATCATCAGAGGACACTTCAACCTCATCCCAGTCATATGTTTCAGCAACAAGCCCTTTGTTCTTGGCTTGAGTAGGCTTTGGAGCCTGAGGAGGCTGAGAGACTGTTGAGGATGATTCAAGAAGGGCAAGTTTAGCTTTTGCCTTTCTGTACTTGGCTTCAAAGTCAATTTGAGGGAGTTTTTCAAATCTTTGACTAGACTGAAGCATTTTAGGTTGGAATTTGCTGGGGCCTGAAAAAGAGTTATTTCCTGAAAACTTGAAGGATGGTTCTGAGGTTGTTTTTGAAAAACAATCTTTTGCAAAATGACCCATTTTGCCACATTTAAAACATTCAGTGTTGTCATTTGCTTTAGAAGGAAATTTGTTTTTCTTAAAAAACCTTTTTGAATTAGCAAGGAGTGCTCTTTCATGAAATTCAATTTGAAGATCATTAAGATACTCCTCACTGGTTCTCTGGTCAACCTCATCATCAGATCCATCCTGAAAATCCTACACAACACCTTTTGAATAGAAAGCAGTTGATATGGGTGAAATTGTCAAGGCCTTTTTGGTCTCCTAAGCTTTACCAGGGTATCTCCTGGTGATAAGATTGTCTTCATAGACAAACTTCCCATAGATGGCAGGGAGCTCAAGGTTCTGAATGTAGTTTGCATTTCTCAATCCCTGAGAGAAGTTTAACCACTTCTCAGGGAGACTATTGACAAAGCCAACATTTATCTCATGTTTTGACAGTATAACTTCATTGGTCAGCTCATTCAGGAGGGTCTTATACCGAGTACAAGTCTCAGAGAGACTTTCAGAATCCTTGGGCCTGAAGGTATTGAATTCAAGCTTCAGATCCATGATTCTATTCTCTTTGGTATCAGAAGGCCCTTCATAGCTATGAACCAGGTCAGTCCATGTCTGCTGGGCAGTGGGACAGTTGATCACTGATTCCATTATATCATCAGGAAGGCATGATATAATGATGCTTTTCAGGCGCTGGTCTTGATTGACCACCCTCCTTTCATCTGGGGTCCACTGAGCTTCAGGTTTAATTAAACCTTGGGCAGTTGTTGGGACATACGGACCATCATTAATCAACTTAATGTAATATGGTTCCATCCCAGTTAAGTAGCAAAGCATTCGCTTTTTCCACTTATTAAATTTGCCAGCTTCTAGTCGAGGGGCAGTTGCTGAATAACTTCCACCCTTTTTGTCGACAAGCTGGGGAACATCTATGTCAGTCATAGTGGGATCTTGATTTTAAAAAACTTGAGCACTCTTAAGTTTTGAAAACAGGTTTAAGTTTTACAAATCAGAGGCTCTGATACCACTTGTTGGTCCCTTTTACTTGGTTATCAGTAACTACAAAGCTAAAATAACCAAGTTGTATGACTTTAAACAAAGATGTATAAAAGATTAACAATAAAGAAACGTAAACATAAGAGACAATAATTTTCCAATGTTTAATTCTTTATTAGAAGTTAATAAAAAAGAATCGTACCCAAGTGTTTGCGGAATAACACTTGGGATTGAAAACGACAAGTATTGTATGGACTCCTCACTAAACTCAATCTATGTTGAGTGATGATGAGGCGAAAAATGATCCGTTTTTAGGGGGTCATTTAAGCCCGAATCCGACTTTATTTGATCAAATATTGCCCTAAATCGTTCCTTTTGTGATTTTAGGTGTTTGGAGAGTGAATTCTGGAAAAGAAGCCATTTTGGACGTTTTTGGAGCATAAAAGTGAAGAAAACGACAAAGTACCAAAAATCCATGCTGAAGATACAAGGTGACGGCGTCAAGACCAACCTCTTGACGGCGTCAGACATGAAGAATTAAACACCGTAGGTGGTGACGGCGTCAGAAGGCTTTATGACGGCGTCAAAGTGGCAAGAATAAAATACCGTAGGTGGTGACGGCGTCACATAGGCCGTCACAAGTGGATCAAGGCCGTCCGAGGAAGTATTTGGCGGCGAGGTGACGGCGTCAGAAGTAACTCTTGACGCCGTCAGACTGTTTTTCCTATATATAGTTTTCTAGTTTTTTCATTAAAAAAAGAGGAGAAGTTTTGGTGAAACCCTAAAGACGATTTTGGTGCCTCTTTTACAGGTTTTTCAAGGGTTCCAAACCCTTGAAACCTTGCATTGTAATTGAGATAAGTATACTTTTAATTCAATCAATATGTCTAAGTGTTGGTTGTTTATCTTTTGTTCTTATCTTAATTCTACTATGCTAGGCTAGATTTCCTTTGTGTTTGCTTCGATCTAATGAAACCTAGATGTTGATTATGTGTTGATTACTTGTCTATTCTTGTTTTGGATGAATGATATTATATGTTAGGCTTAAGAAAACTGGCAGATCTCCAATGGTAACATGCTTGAACGTCTTAAGAAACATGAACCGAGGCGTACTAGGTCTTTATTGGTTGTATTTAATGCATGAGCCACTGTTTACAATCCCTATAGTTGTGCTGGGTCATGGTGTAGGAGAAGATAAGAGCTCATAGAGTTGGGGAGTTATGTATGCCACCCCACGAATGGTATTAAGGAATACAATCCGTCATCCATACAAGTGTAACAAGTAATTAACATGTAAAAGATATCTAGGGAGTAATGAAGTCTAAGTAAACACAATTTCTCCAACCACTGCTCACAACCTTAGTTTAAATTAGTTTAATTTCATTTTCATTAGTTTATTTTAATTATATATTAGCTTTGGGTTAGTTGAATAGCAACTAATTCCGCCCTATCTTCCAAAACCCGAGATTTTACTTGCTTTCATAAAAATACAAAAATACAAAAATAATCATCTTCCACCTCTAGAACTATTAATTAGGTTTTCTAATCCTAGCGACACTATTCCTAAGCTGAACGATCAATCCCCCGGTACTTGTCACTATACTATACTACAACGATCAGGTACACTGCCTGGTGGGGGTTGTAAGCTTCTTGAGATCCCTCGAGAGGTAAAGCAAGGTGCGATTCCCACACATCAAGTGACAACTTTCAAGACCCACTGAGCTATCTCAGGGGCTGTGTTGTTCTTTGGAGGAGTAAAAGTGGTTTGTGAATGCTTTGCATTAATTGCACAAACTTGTCAACTTTTACTCCTCACATATGCTTCCTATTTATACACAAGTATAGAACAACTAGTTATACATTGGACATAAAGCTTCCCTAACAATATCTTGAAAGATATTATTCTTCTGGCAAGGAACCTTCATTGAGTTAAGTCCAAAAGACACTTTCTGATGACAGACTGGTTTTAACCAATTTGGGAAGGTTTGACATTAAAGTGATAAAGCACTTTAATAATGCAGCTCAGACTTTCCCGCCCAGTCCCGCCAAAACTTCAGTCTTCTTGTCATCAGTCTTCAGTACTATGAAGTTGTTGAGGAGTCATGGGGTTCAGTGAGTTATTGTCATCCTCACTGAACCCATCACCTTCTTCTTGGCTTAGATCACACTTCACTGAGTTCCGCCTCACTGAATGGAGAACCTTTCTTCTTAGGTTCGTTCTTAGCATCCTGAAGGTGACTCACTGAGGTACTGTTCACTCAGTGACTTGTTTACACTTAGGTTATTTTACGTTCAAATCCTTGTAAGAAGAGGATTGGGGAATTCAGTGACCCAACACTAGCTAATCGAGCCAAACATCTAACTTTTTCCCAAACATTATTTTTACGTTTTAATAAGTATTGATAATTAATTCAAAACATTAAATATGAAAATATTAAACTTTATTAGCTTCTAGTTAGATACGCTTTCAAAGTTATGTCAATCTTACTCTTTGAGCTTTGCTTTTATATCTCTTTTCTTTACAATATTTTATGTCTATCTTTCTATAGTTTATACTTTTGTATTTTCTATTTAGAAACAAATGACTCTATTAGTTCTATATTTTTAAACTTTTCCTAATCTATATATATAATAAACAAAGGTTTTTTTGAAACTTGCCATGTAATTTAAGCCATGTTGGCACTTCTTCCATGTCACTTAATCCATGTCATCAATGCTAGGTGTAAAGCCAAGTCTATTTTATGTTTGACTTTTCAAAACTTACACGTTTTCTCCATAAATGGTTCACAAGATATTTTTGAATTTCAAAGTTTCTTAACCGAATTTCTCTCAATTCTCCATGCCTATTAATTAATTTGTTTCCTCTTTTCTCTCCCATTTAATACTATTTAAGGCATAATAATCATTTTTCATCCAAATTATAACATTATTTATAATGTTTTGGATCGAGTGTTGCACAACCGGTAATAATTTTCGTCGATCTTAAAGGTTAGTAGACTACTTTAAGATCATAAAACTAATGTTTCTGTGGTTTTTGTACTGTTGTTCCTTTCGATAAGCATTTTTTGATTATTGATTTGATTTTACACCATATTGTACACACTCTATCTTTAACGTTAAATACAAAGAATGGTTAGTTAGTTCTTCATTTTAGTCGCAATGGTGTGTTTGAAATGTCTCAATTCAGACATTTTATGACAGTTAGTATATCGAATGAATTTAACGAGTGCATGACCATGTTCGATGAAATGTCTTAAAAGAAGTTTGGATAGATGGTATGATTTCTTTATATCTCTTTATTATAGAATCATGGTATTTTAGCATATTTCAAATTCATCATTGCAGCGTGTATATATTGTAACACCCCCAATTCATGATGCAGCGGAATTCAACTTGGGTGTTACTCGACGGCACAACAGTCATAATAATAGAAAACGATCTCTAACCGAGTCGTAATAAAAAGAGTTGTCATTCATATTTATTCAAATATATCAGAGTTTACATAGTAAGGTCCCAAAAGTTTCCATTGTTTCAAAACACATCAATATAAAGTCTATGATGTTTTTATCGAATGACATAATAGTTTATAGCCTTCTTCCTTCGGTACGTGCCCTTCCGTTCCATTCTTGATTATCATGGACCTGAAATACATGCTTAAGAGGTCAACACAAAGGTTGAGTGAAATTCATAGAGTTTGTTTAACGGTTGAACACAATATGTTGGTAGTAATGAGTTAATTAGACTCATACTTATGTTAGAAAACAAAACAGTTATTATTATATACTAAGCTCATGCAACCAATACGTTAACGGGTACCAATATCAATCGGCGGTTATGTTGCCCCGGTAAGTACTTTGCCGTCATACTTAATGTTCAAATATAGTGCATTCGTTTGAACTAATCTGCTCAAACAAATGGGATTCGTCAATCCCAATAGGCCTATTCACAATACTCGCGCTCACTAATTCTAGTGATTAAATGGTTCATGATAGGGGCCTAGGATTGGCAAGGTAGGTACTTAGTAATAATAAAACAATCAGGCAGCATACAGTTTCAAAGCATTGTGTTCGGTTTAAAAGTAGCATGTATTCCCCCCAAGGGTTTGTAAAACATTGAAGTAATGTAAAGTGGGGCTATGAACTCACCTTAAGTACGATAGCAAATAATGAAGGTGATGATTGGATCGTGTAAGTTTCTACGAGCAACCTAGAATAGAATGTTGCGACTTAGGATCGGAGTAAAGAATATGAATGAGTGCCTATATAAATATCTTGCATTTAGTCCATGATGTGGTATGGTGTATATTGTAAGTCCTTGAAAGAAAAGATTCATGAACATGTATGTTTTGGTATATCGTTTACTACCGTTCGGGCCGACATAATTCAGAAGTCATGTTAGTAAGCGTTCGAGGAGCCAGGACACTTTAACTCGTAAATCCACAACTCATCTCGACGGCTTACATAATGAACTCCTCACATGAGGCTCCCTACTATTGTAGTAGTTGATAAAATATATAGATATAAGTTTTGATCCGAAAAGTTACATGTACGATATTTGGATAAACTTAGGAAAGTTTATTAGTACATGAAGATTGTTATTAGGGGTAGTTTCAATAGTCTTGTATGACCATTTTCTCTTGGTAAAATCTCATGGTTCCCTTTTAAGTGAAGTAGATCCAAATTGCTTGTTCAAGTTATCGCCTAACTCATTGTTTCATGTTTACGCCTATGTAAGTTGGTATGGTCATTTCGCCATGGCCTAGCCATGACCTTTGGTCCTTGTTCCAAGGTCATGAGACACAACCTTGGCTCTAGCCATGGTGGTGGTCTTGATTATAGGCCATAATAACTCTTGTTCCTTTTTAAAGTATAACCATAACTTAGTGACTTATTATATGTAAATAGCTGTTAAGAAACTAAGAAATATCTCACTCAGAAAGCGTTTTCAAGGCTCGAGCCTCTTTACTCCTGAATGAAAACGTGATTCCGGACAACTTTCGTGTTTTAACTTTTTCATGAATCGGACCAGAAAGGCCTCTTTTTGCGTGTTTTAGGTTCTGTCACAGAAACTTTTAGGCAGTTTTGCCGGAAATCTTGGTAACTTCAAATCGCCATAACTTTTGACTCGTTTACTCTTTTTAGGTGGTTCAAATTTCTATGGTTTCCTTTTTAAGTCCTCTAATGTAATATGTAATAATCCAATAACATAATTTTTCCATTTTGATCAGGTTATACCAAGATATTCACTAGTTTGTTTGTTTTAGTAACTTAACTTAACAATCAAGTACAACAACATGTTTTAGTCATTTTTATACACCATGGACATTCATACAAGACATAATATAGCAAGAATAACATGTAAATGATATGATCATGAGAAATTAACAAGAAGCATGTTAGGTTTAGGCTTACAACTTTTGGCTTTCTAATTAAAGAAAGGAGTAACTAGTAAGGAAATGGACTTTGATAGACTTGCTTCAACCCTTTTCACTTCATGCAACCTTTCTACCCTTGGTATTCTTGAAAGATGGATGATGAAAGTTGAGGTGAATTGAGTGGATTTAAACTCAAGAGAAATCACCAAGTATTCTAGGGTTTGGAAGATTTTTGGTAACTTATGATCAAACTAGGGTTTCTACTTGAACTTGCACTTGATCCTTGCTATAACTTTGAAAGAAATTAACTAAGTGTGAAGTGTTGTGGTGTGTGGTGATGGCCGGCCAAAGGAAGGGAGGGGAGGGGGTATTTATAGGTCCATGAGGAGGTTACTTACTTGAGATATTTTTGCCAAAACTACACATGTATGCATCCTAGATCACAAGACACAAGATCAAGCCACACAAGGGTGTGACTCCCCCCCCTATGGCGGTTCACAAGGGATAAGGGGGGTGAGTTGGCTTGGCTTGGATGATAATATCTAGATATTAACTAGTTTTGACTCCGGGAAATGCCAACCGTAAATGATTAGGCCTCAAAACGTAAAACCGGGTGTCGTAAAATTATGAAACTTTAAAGTATTGTTAGACATGTCCATATGACCCATAATAAAATATAAAATGAGTGGTAGGTTCCATTTGAGTGGTAAACCCTGCTAAAAACTGGAAACACGGGTCTAAAACGCGTAATACGTAAAATGTACGAATATTGCGTAAAATTGAGAAAAGTAAAATGTTACTTTTCTAATATGTTATAAATGATTTAAAATGACTTATAATGTCTAGACTGGGCTCAGTCTAGTGCCGGTTGGTATTAAATGTCTTTTAGACATCAAACCGTAAGCCTAAAAATCACGAAATGACTTATAACATCAAGGGATGATTTTTGGTCAATGGAGGAGGGAAAAATATGTTGACTTATTCTAATAAGTTGAAAACTCAAATCGTCTTAGAAACGCGGTGCAGGTAAAGGCTAGGGTTACGGCTGAGTAAAAACGCGTAAAACTGAAAATTCCAGTTTTTCACGGCCGAGGTTTATTTTGGCCATGATTTTTCTCAGTCATGATTTATTATCAAATAAATCATGAGTGTGTTAAACATTTTTCTGATGTGGGGTCACCTGACGGGGTCAAATTTTGTTGTGCGTAGAATTTCTGATTGCCGTTTTACCCTAAAACGTGTAATTCTGTGTAATTCCTTAATAACTTTCACGAAAATGATCTGACGAGTGTCAAACATTTAATTTGCCATGGAAATGATTTATCACTCGAGAATATGAAATAAAAATCAACTTTCGGGAAAATTTCAGAAAGAAATGAATAGTAAATTTCCCGGGAAAAGTAATTAACCTGAATTTGCGAATTGTTACATATATGGTGTATATTTAAAAGTTGAATGTCTTTGTAACTTCGTATGGCAAGTTAAAAAATTTCATAATTCTGGCTTCATGCTATATTATTAACAGTCAACAGAAATACGTTTTGAATATGCTACGAGTTGGTTAATACTTTTTGAACGATGTTCAACACTAAATGTTACTGAAAATTTGATCCAACCGTCTAACACAAACTATCTGTTTCATGTTAATGAAGTTTTGTATGTAAGGTCATTTTCCAATTTTTGTTTAATCTTTTCACATGTTTTGCATATCCTTTAAGTTGCTACGCAAATAGTCGCTAATTGTTTAGAAATTGGCATTTGTTTTTCCAGATGTTTCACTTCTGTTTCTACTTTTTATAAGCCACCCGTGATTTATCACGGGTTTATAGGCTAGTTCAATATAAATGAGTCACTATAGTTTATAGTATTTGTTATTTTTTTGAGCCAACATTTTTAATGTTATTTTTGACATCCTTCATCTGATTCGCAACATGTTGAAAAGTGATGTAGCATATGCTACATGTCATGTAGACGCCTAATAAACCATTCTTGCATCTAATTACTTTGCATTACAAACTTTTAAAACTATATGAAAGTTTAGTAACCACAAGCTAGTTAGTTATTTAGATACATTTACAGAGACGCATGACGATACATAAATACACATACACATAACTGATTTTTGTTAACGACTCAAAAAACTCATAAGTTACTTGAGCTCATTAAATAATTTTTAATTAAGAATTATAATAATAATAGAAAATATAACGATATAATATTTATGTTTTGAAAATTTTGTGTAGTAGTTGTATATTGCCTACACAAAGAAAAAAGATTGAAAGTGTCTCACATTGAAAATTTTAGAAAAAGGAAGAGATATGGGCGTTATAAAACAAAGATCCACTTTATTTTTCATAACGAACCATATTTTAAGCTTGAAGTTACTTTATTGTAGGATTACAAAAAAAAAGGTTAAAAATTGTAAAGGAGCTTCGAGCTCGAGCTCGAGCTCGAACAACAATAAAATATTCGAGCTCGAGCTCGAGCCAATTTATAAAAGTTTATTCGAGCTCGAGCCGAGTAATTAATAAACGAGCCTAGCTCGTTTAGGCCAAAAAATAGTTCGTGTTTGTGTTAGTTTTAAATATATTTAAAATTGCCGTTCAAAAAAAAAGTTATAGATAAAATAGTGAGCGAATATTACGGGGTGTGAGTGAGGAGTAAGCGAGGAGGAGATGTGATGTAGCGCTAAAATTGATGAGTGAAAGTACTTTGTTTGGTTACCACTACATGTTCAATACTTTTTCGATTGTAGAATGAGCTAAAAGACCAAAAGAAATATGTTACCCAAGTCAACAAATTATAATGACTTCGTCCTTTAGCCTATAAAAATAGTAAAGAGTAAACTGCATAAATAGTTCATGTGGGTTGCCGTCGGGCTCGTCTTGACGATAGATTGAGCCGCTCCACGTCATCCCGAGCATGGAAATCTACGTTGAGAGTGATAAATGCACTCCATTTATAGGTGGGCTTCTTTGTCCTTATCTGATGGTCCAAAGTCGCGATAGTGACGCATTTAGGCGGGAAATATTTAGACGGGACTTGCTTATGTCATGCTCGGAGAAGTCCATCCCCGGAAGGGGTTTTGCTCCGGCCCGGACTCATTCTTTATGGCCTTCCCGGACCATACGTCATCAATCAATAAATACCTTTTGAAATACGGTGTGAATAGTTATCAAGTACGTACAACGTGCTTGAAATAAAATGTGTGTAAAGTTAAGCAAGGTGCAAATGTATGCAAGTTTCTGGAACCTACGATTCACATGCCTTACTGAAAAAGTAAATTTCCAGGAAATTTCACCTAGCTTATCTTTCTTTTTAATGCAGCCTGAAACTATTTTCTTTCTTCACATAAAATCTTTCAACCATACACTACTCATCATCTTTCATACACTATCAAAAGCCCTGTATTTGGTGGTTTAGATTCCAGTTTTGATACCTTCGTACACAATCCAATCAAACTCATATTAGTAATTTGTTTGTTTGGTTGTTAGATGATAACTTCTTGATCCCTGTTTATCTGTTTTATTATTTTTAAAACATCATTTCGACTATACGGATGTGAGTTATTTTATAAACTAAGTTTTTGTTACAAACTGAGGGACAAATCCCCACCATTCATCTAGTTTGATCTAATGGTGGGGATTAACCTAAGATTTAATAAGACAACCTAAGTCCATGTTTTTTTTCTTGTCCTTTTTGTCTATCTTATTTATTCATTTTTTTTTCCTTTTTTCTTTTCTTTTCTTTTTTTTTTCTTTTTTTTTTCTTTTTTTAACTTCACGTTTTTTTATCCTTTAATTCATTTTTTATTATTATTTTTTTTTACGTTTTTTTCGTTTTTCATACATATTCGTCGGTTTTTTACGTTTTCATACATTTTAGTTCGTTTTCATACGTTTTCGTCTGTTTGCTTACGTTTTCGCTCGTTTTCATACGTTTTCGTCTGTTTTCTTACGTTTTCACCCGTTTTCATACGTTTCGTCAATTTTAATACGTTTTCGTCCGTTTTTATACGTTTTCGTCCGTTTTCTTACGTTTTCATCTGTTTTCGAATTTTTTTCATACGTTTTCGTCTGTTTTCTTACATTTTCGCCCGTTTTCATACGTTTTCGTCCGTTTTCATATATATATTCGTCTATTTTCTTACATTTTCATCTGTTTTTTAGTTTTTTCATACGTTTTCGCTCGTTTTCATACGTTATCGTCCGTTTTCATATATATTCGTCCGTTTTCTTACGTTTTTTGTCCATTTTCATACGTTTTCGTCCTTTTTCATACGTTTTCGTCCGTTTTCATACGTTTCGTCCGTTTTTATACGTTTTCGTCCATTTTTATACGTTTTCATATGGTTTCATCTGTTTTCATTCATTTTTGTCCGTTTTCTTACGTTTTCGTTCGTTTTTATACATTTTCGTCCGTTTTCATACGTTTTCGTCCGTTTTCATTCATTTTCGTTCGTTTTTAAATGTTTTCAGACGTTTTCTTACCTTTTTGAATATCACAAGTGATATACTGTGATTATCAGAATATCACTTGTGATATTCAGAATATCGTGAGTGATATTGAATATCACCCGCGATATTCTGAATATCACAAGTGATTTTTAACATTCTGTAACATGAAAATCACAAGTGATATTCAGAATATCGCAAGTGATATTCAAAATATTGCAAGTGATATCTGAATATCGCAAGTGATATTCTGAATATCACAAGTGACTTTCAACAAATGTTCTGTGACATAAAAATCGCAAGTGATATTCAGAATATCGCAAGTGATATTCTGAATATCAAAAGTGATATTCTGAATATAAATCACAAGTGATATTCAGAATATTACAAGTGATTTCACGCTTTTTTTAATTCACGTTTTTTCAAAAGTGATATTTTGAATATCACTCTGAATATCACAAGTGATATTCTGAATATCACAAGTGATTTTCAACAATTGTTCTGTAACATGAAATTCACAAGTGATATTCAGAAAATCACAAGTGATATTCTAAATATTACAAGTGATATTCCGAATATCACAAGTGATTTTCAACTAATATTTTGTAACATGAAAAATCACAAGTGATATTCTAAATATCACACATGATTTTCAACTAACGTTTTGTAACATGAATATCACTTGTAATTTTCTAAGTATCACTTGTGATATTCAGATTATCACTTGTGATTTTCATGTTACAAAACATTAGTTGAAAATCACTTGTGATATTCAGAAAAACACTTGTGATATTCAGAAAATCACAAGTGATATTCCGAATATCACAAGTGATGTTCAACTAATGTTTTGTAACATGAAAATCACAAGTGATATTCTGAATATCAAAAGTGATATTCAGAAAATTACAAGTGTTATTCAGAATATTATAAGTGATTTTCACATTTTTTTAATTCACGTTTTTTTCACTTTCTTACGTTTTCTTCTGTTTTTGTTCGTTTTCATACGTTTTCTTTCGTTTTTATATAAAAATGTACAAAAATGGACGAAAAAAAGTTGATTTGATGTTTAGGTGTTTGTTAAGATGTGATAGCGTCGTGTATAAAAGAAAACTGCTACTTGGATGAAATATAAAACTATAAAAGTTATGAGGTAAATCAACTCTCCTTCAGTTTTAAAGTTATTTCACCATACAAATAATCCCACATCAGTTAAAGTTAACAATCTCATTACATTTGATGACGCTATCACATCTTAACAAACACCTAAATAACAAATCAGGCCACTAACTAACGCAAACTAAACAAACCACGATACTAAAACTATTCTGAACAAGTAATACTAAAACACCATTGTGTGTTTGAATATCACAAGTGATTTTCAACAAATGTTTTGTAGCATGAAAATCACAAGTGATATATTCTGAATATCACAAGTGATATTCAGAATATCACAAGTGATTTTACATTTTTTTAATTCACGTTTTTTTCACTTTCTAACGTTTTTGTCCGTATTCATACATTTTCGTCCGTTTTCATACGTTTCTGAATACCACAATTGATATTCTTAATATCACAAGTGATATTATGTCATATTCTAAATATCACTTGTGATATTAAGAATGTCAATTGTGATATTTAGAAACGCATGAAAACATACGAAAACAAACGAATACGTATGAAAGTGTAAAAACACGTTTGAAAACAGATGAAAACGTATAAAAAATGGACGAAAACGAAAGTAAACACACGAAAATGGAGAAAAACGTATGAAAACGAACGAAACCAATGAAAATGTGTAAAAACTGCCAAAAATGTATTAAAACAGATGAAAACGTCTAAAAACAGACAACAATGTATAAAAACAAAAGAAAACGGACAAAAACATTAACATATGAAAACAAAAAAAACAGACGAAATCGTATAAAAACAGACGAAAACATATAAAAACTGACGAAAACAGACAAAAACGTCTGAAAACAGACGAAAACGTAAAAAAATGGATGAATACGTATAAAAACAGATGGAGAAGTATGAAAACGAACAAAAACGTCTAAAAACGTATGAAAATGGACGAAAACGTATGAAAACGCACGAAAACGGACAAAAATGTAAGAAAACAGATGAAAGCAGACGAAAATGTCTGAAAATAGACGAAAACGTACGAAAACGGACAAAAATGTCTGAAAACGTATAAAAATTGCCGAAAACCGACAAAAACGTCTGAAAAGGGACAAGAATGTATAAAACGGATGAAAACGGACAAAAACGTTTGAAAACGGACGAAAACTTATAAAAATGGACGAAAACGTATGAAAACGGACGAAAACGTATAAAATTGGATGAACATCTGAAAGCAGATGAAAGCGTCTAAAAATTAACGAAAACTTAAAAAAATAGTCGAAAACATATAAAAATTGATGAAAACGAATGAAAACGGACAAAAACGTAAGAAAGTGAAAAAAATATGAATTTTAAAAAAATACACATGAATTTAAAAAAAAACGTGGTTTTTTTTAAAAGTAAAAAAAAATGAATAAAAAAACGTTCATTAAAAAAAGCAAAACAAGTGCTGGAAAAAAAAAAGAAAAAGAAAAAAAAAAGAAAAAAAGAAAAGCGCTTGAAAAAAAAAAGAAAAAAAAAAGTTTGAAAAAAAAGTGAACAACAAAGGAAGAAAAAAAAGAGAAAAAGAAAAAGCGTAGATAAGGAGAAAAAATGGGAAAAAAGAAAAAAAAGAAAAATACAATGAATAAATAAGAAAGATAAAAGGACAAGAAAAAAACATGGACTTACGTTCCATTTTTAAATCTTAGGTTAATCCCCACAATTAGATCAAACTAGATGGATGGTGAGGATTTGTCCCTTAGTTTGTAAAAAAAAACTGGTTCGCAAAAGAATTTTTCTCATACGTAGTATATGATTAGCTGCTGATAACCACTTCCATTTTTATTATTACAGCTACCCAAGGAAGAGAAGCTTTTTGCCCAAAATTTAATCCCTAAATTAAAAAAAAAAAATAATAATAAAAATGTCAGATTACTTGCCTTCCGGCCCTTCAAAAAAAAAAAGGGATTACATACCTTCTGATAACAAATTAGAAATCATGCCTGTGGATTTGCAATCAAGCCTTCCTGAGGATATGCAATTACAAATCATGAAATGGCTTCCTGTCAAATCACTAATTCAACTGAGATCCAATTCGGAAGAATGGAAGTCTTTTATTGAGAAACTGGAAATCATAAAATACTACCACGTCAATAACCCAAAACCCCAGCATCATCTACTTGTATGGCACAAGTCAAATACCGTCAAAACCTATACTTCCATTATCGATAACAATACTTTCCCCCAACAAAAGTTTTCCTTAACTGCCCCAGAGTCCCTTAGCTTACTAAAAAACACAGAAACACTCAATTCCGTTGACGGATTGTTATGTTTTTACGGAGACGTAGATTCAAAAACTCGGCCAACTGAGATGGCTGTTATATGGAATCCTACTGTTAGGAAATCTGTTGGTATTGTTATCCCTCTCCCTACTATCCCTAATGTCGCATGTACAGTTGTTGGTTTTGGGGTTTGTCCGGATACAAGTGACCCGAAGCTTGTTAAAATTAGTGTTTCTAAAAAAGATAGCTGGTGGGAGGTTGATGTTTTTAAGTTAAGTACACGTGCTTGGAAAACTGTGTATAACAGAAAGGCTTTTAAATCGTGTAATTTGGAGTGTGCTAAGGTTTTTGTAAATGGGGTTATATATTTTCGTGCTTATTTGGATGATGGAGTTAGATCTAATCTTGTTATTTCGTTTGATTTTAAGAGTGAGATATTTGGTGAAGTGTGTCTTCCAGAGAGATTAGTACATGCACATGATCTAAATCTAAATGTGGCGAAGTTGAATGAGTCGCTTGGTTTACTTGAGTACCATGATGAGGGTGACATTGCGGTTTGTGATGTGTGGACGAGGAAAGATGGTGCTGATAAACCGTTTACTAAGATATATACCGTTGAGGTCGAGAGTAAGTTGTTCTTCGTAATAGGGTTTAGGAACAATGGTGATGTTGTATTGGAACTGGATGATGATGATACTAATGAAGAGTATACAATTGGAGTTTATGAACCCTCGTCACGTCATATTAATGATGTTGGGATTAATGGAAACCAAGGTATGTTCTACGCGAGGTCATATACGGAAACGCTACTTTTGCTTGATCAGTAGAAAGATCAATTGCAAGTGTCAAGATCAAGTTGCAGGTATTATTACATCAATCTTTATTATTGAGTTTAGTTTATGTTACTAGAAAGATATGTGTGAACATATTTGTAAGGGAATGCTGGTGAAGGTGATTCAGTGGTTGGTACAATTTGTTGAATGTGAGGTTGATTACTAATGAAATGTTTAGGCTAACTATATTTGGGACGGTGGATTAAATAGTTTCTGCAGCTGTTTACTTATTTGCCTGATGTATGTTCTTTTGCTTCGTTTATTTGTTTATTCAAATATTGAAACATTTATATGTTATTAAAGTGAGCCAAACTTATAAGCATCGAGTTAAGAGCAATTGGTAAAACCAGTTGAGGATCTGAACAAACTAGTTTGTTCAACAACATTTTCACACCTAGGCGGAAGGTGATTCTTAAAGAACATACAGCTTCAAAACAACATCTTTTGCATCAAGACCAAGAAGTTTCACACCTTTCGTACCAAAACTAGAGGATCTGAACAAACTAGTTTGTTCAACAACATTTTCATTCTTGTTTCTTTTGTCAAGAATAATTTGTGTTAACAGATGAAGCTTTAATAGTTACGGATATTGACAGACTCAAGAAACATGATTTACCAGTCACCACATACGGTAACATTATGATAAGTCTCTATAACATTATTGTTCGGGATTTCAACAAGATGAATTGCCAGCACAAATGTTAGAATGAATCACAAACAAAAGTACAAAACTGATCCATCTGAACAACAAATTTTAAATGCGAAAGGCCACGTCCAAAGTGAGCATACGTCTTGGTTGTTCTTATTAAGAACACATAAATTACAAGGATTTACAGTAAACTTCTCTAGAATGGACATGCCTATTGGCGTATAACTGGCTACATACAAAAAGAGAGACCCCAAGGAGTTCTCGATACTCTATAAGCAATAAGTAAATAAACAAAACGGAAAAAAGTCGATTTGAAATTGTGGACTACAAAAAACATATCGCTGTTCATCCTTTGATGTTGCTTGAAGCTTTACTCCCTGCAGACAACAAATCAATTAAAGATGGAAATGTTAGAATACATTCAAAGAGGAAAAACAGATGGCTATACCTTAAATCAATGCACATAACTCTTTTAAGGTCAATGCTTAATTATTACAATTCGAAAAATCTTGTAAATTTGAGAAGTTATGTGTTTACCTCAAGGTCAAAAAGACATCTTAACACCTTTCAAACAAATTGTTTCGATGACCCGACACAATAACTGTTTGGGTCAAAAGTACCAACCTTAAAAGTTGGTTCAAGACCTTATCTTTCGGTAGCCACACTCAAAAGCATAGATTTTTGAAAAAGAAAACACAGAAAAGAGAGTGATCGGCTGTTGAACCACGGTATTTGGTTTGTTCCTACGCCATCAGACAGTGTTTATGTGAAAATGCAACTCATTTTGACCCCCACCAAAAATTTACCTGTTTTGACCCAAACCCATTTTGATCCATACGCGGTCCACCCAATTTGGTAACTGTGCTATGAATGAAGGTGAAGTACCTTTCACGAGGTTCAACGTCCGCTCTTTGTTTGAAAGGCCAGTAGATCTTGAATCAACACAAGTACACAACCAAAGCTCTTCCTTTGAAGGGAGATATGAACACTAGCCCAAGAAACAACAAAATTGCCAAAAAAAACTACTTTTTGAGGTGGTCGTAAGTCATAACTCATAACACAACGAATGCTCGAGCAAGAGAAGCAAGTGTTTGCAAATTCTGCTCATCAAAAGAACTGTCATTTTTTCTAATGTTCCCCACAAACTCTAATGCATCTTGATACTTCTTAGCTCTACAATATCCGTCCACAATTGTCTTGTAAGTCAACATATTCGGCCTGCAATTATGCTCGATCATATAACTAATCACATCATTTACTTCTGAAAACAACCCTTGAGCTGCAAATCCAGCAACAAATGTATTGTAAGTAACAATACACGGCCGAATCCCATTACTCGTCATTTCCGACAGTACCCTTCTAGCTTCATCCATTAAACCCTGTCTACAAAATCCTTTAATGACAGTATTATATGATACAAGATCCGGTTTTCTACCTGCTTTCTGCATATTTTTAAGGACTTCTTCAGCTTCCCAACACTCACCCGTTCTTGCATACATATCCATCAACGTGTTGAAAGTGACGAGATCTGGTTGTAACCCATTATTATAGATTAAAGTAAGCATCCTGCGAGCTTGATCATAAATCTTGTTCTTGGCATAGATCGAGAGCATGGAATTGAATATAACAAGGTCAGGTTTATACCCGTGTTTTTGCAATTCTTGTAAAGCTTTTTCCATACCCGTCAATGATCTACACTTGAAATTTGCAAGAATAAGCGTCCTAAGAAGCATCCAGCTTGGAAAGATTCGGCCTTCATATATTTCTTTTGCCATAACATCTAACCCTTTTACGTTTTGCCCTTTTGAGTAGCATTGCAACATCAAAGAGTAAGACGTTTCACTAGGCTTAAACCCTTTACTTTTCATATCTGACATAACTGATTCCCCTGCTTTCCAGTCCCCTTTACGAGCCAACGCATTCAAAAGTGCATTATAAGTTGTAATACACGGATTGAACCCTACTTTTATCATCTCCTGATAAACTTCATTAGCATCAATTTCCAAACCACACCTACCATATGCACTTATCAGTGTATTAAACGTGTCTCTATCGGGCTCAAAACCACAACTCTTCATCTCACGTAAAACCCAGTTTACATGAAGATGCATACCCTTGTTACCACACATAGCAAGCATTGTGTTCCAAGTGACACGATTTGGTGAAACTCGATTCAGTTTCATATCACTAAGAATCTCCATCATCTCTTCGGATCTTGATTTTCTACCTAACATTGCAAGAATTGAATTATAAGTACAGACATTAGGTACACAACCAGATTTCTTCATCAAATTGAATAAAGTCAACGCCTTTTCTTCTTTTCCACATTTTCCATATGCATCTATGATCGTTGTATACGTGATTGCATTTGGTTTTACACCTTTTTTAAACATTGTGTCTATTAAGGCCGCCCCTTCTTCATGGAATCCCGCTCTCACATAAGCAGCCACAAGCTCATTATAAGTAACTAAATCCGGTGGGCAGTTATTTTCCTCCATTTCTTTCAATATATTTAACGCCTCTAAGTACATACCCGCCTTCCCAAACACTTGAAGCAAAGAATTATAAGTAAAAGTTCCTGGTTTGTAGTTCTGAACTTTTAAACTTGCGAAAAACTTCCTTGCTTCCTCTAACAGCCCTTCTCTACCACAAGCCGATATCACCGTACTACAAGTAAACTCATCAAACTCCAGCCCTTCGGCTTTCATTTCATCCAAAAGACTCAAAATTTTATCCCAAGACCGACCCATCTTCCTATAAACATCCAACATCACATTATAAGTAACCAAATTCGGCTCAAGCCCAATCACCTTCATCCTTTCAAACAAGCTAATCGCCTTTTGATACTTCCCACTACACGAGTGCGAATGAAGTATAGTAGTATACGCCCTAACATCCAACATATAATCCGCAACATCAAACTCACCAAACACTTTCGACATAACCATATGCTGCGACTCCCTACCCAATATCTTAACCATCAATTCAATAACCTCATTTCCAATCCCAAAACTCTTCCCATTTTTCGCGTTAACCTCGACCACCCATTCAAACAAACAAAGAGCTCTATCCCAACTACCTAAAACATCCAAACCCTTTACCAAACTAACTAAATCAACCTCAACTAACTTATACTCAACTTTATAAAAATAAACTTTCAAACCAGATAAAGACTGTTCCATAATACCCTCCAATAGTACCTTAACCTCTTTATCCAAAAACTCAACTGACCCATCATCATAAACCTCATCAAGATTCTTAATTTCCACTTCAGGGTCTTCAAGTGTTAAGATTGATGAGGTTTTAACAGATTTCCTGACATGGGTTTTCTTAGGAAAGTGTTTCTTGAAATGGGTATTGTTTGTTTTTGCAAAATGAGTAGTGGTTTTTTGAGGTGAAGAGAGATGAATAAGGTGCTGTAAAAGTGGGTCAATTGGGAAAGAGTGTGGGGGTGAAGGTGGTTGTGGTGGGAGAGTGGTTGGGTTGAATGAGGGTCTGGGTTGTTTGGTTGGTTTGGTTAGTTGGAGTGGGAAAGCTGGTCTGTTTGGGAGGAATGTGTTGTCCATTTTTTTGGCATGTGAAATGGGTAAGATTGGGTTTAAGAGTGAAGAAGAAGAAGAAGAGGTGAGTAGTGTTTGAAGTGGTTCATGGATGGATTGATGTTTGATTGGATTGTGACCATATGTGTAAGGAATTTGGATGAGATGATGATGATGCAGGAAGAGTGTTTCTGCTAAGCTTTTGGCCTTTGTATATCTTTTTTTCTTTTCTTTTAGTTTGGTAAATCAAATATCTGATTATTTTTTCCTCAAAATATCTGTTTTATAATTAATTAATAAATATTTTTAGGTGCTTCAAATATTGTTTTCTTTTTTTAATATAGGAAAGATGTTTTAAGACTATGGAGGTCTTTCTGAAGCCGTCTTTTTACTTTTAGGTAGGGTGTAATTGTTTACATCTTATCTTCCTTATCTTCCTGGTTGAGCATGTTTGTTGTTGTGTTTTAAGACTTAGTAATTTATTGTTAATGTATAAGCTATGATCTTTGGTAAATGGTTCATGTAAGGGGTTGTTAAAGATTGTTGATTTCCTAGAAAATAAATTTGGATAGAAATGTATATAACTGTTTTAATGTTAAACTATATTAAGTAATATATATTTATTAATTGTGAAATTACGAATTTTTATTCAAAAAGTAACAAGAGTTGCGAGTTTAGATCTTACTTAAGACATGTGTGATGATTTTTGGGATAATAAGAGCAAAAGGTGTCATGAAGAGCTCTACCTCTTCATTTTGGTATCATCGCACTCCGACTTTAAAATACTCATTCACTCATAACACAAAACAAACTATTCATTTGGGCCCACCTACTCCCAAATCCCTATTCTTTTCCCTTCTTCATTTGCTACCCAACATATATATGCGCAAAAGTGGTTTGTCATTTACTGCTTCAATTCCAGGGTGAGGATCAAACGGCGAGGGGTCCAATGTGGCGGCGAAGGTGTGGCGAAGTGCCACGTATGAACGGCGAGGTCGATGCTTCACCACACCGTTTGAAGTAAATTAGATGTGCATAACTTTTATGGTTTTCAAAAATGAAACAAATAATTAAAAGTACCAATTTCAAATGTCTTTCAGATTATTTGACCGTTTACAGCTCATGTCTACATATGAACATAACTAACATTAAATCGGCTCAAGCCAACTTTTGTTATTTTTACCTTTAATTGTGATTTATTTGATTTTAAGCAAACAAAACAAAATAAATATTGTTTTACACCATTAAATAGCAACAAACCTTTTACTAATTAGTCATGTTTTAGTATGTGAACCACAAAACATTATAAATTTTAAAAAGTGCTATAACATGCACATTTTTGTGAAATATCGCGTAAAAAATAATGACACATGTCATATTTTATGAAACAAATCATACGTATATATTCGTACAGATTTCGTACACAAAATTTGTAATTCACCATAAAAATATTGTTATTATTCGCTTAGACCAAATAAATAAACAATGAGATAAAAAAGAAATAAAGAATGTCAAATACCTAGTATCGATGATGTTATAAAAAGTATATATATGTATAGAACTGGTGCGACTGGATGATTGTATCGATTGAACCAATGACTCGATGAACCGACGATCTGATAAACCTAACAACTTGGCTGGATGAATTAAAAAATCAGGTTTTTATATTGTTAGTATTTTCTTAGACCAAATAAATAAACAATTGGATAAAAAAGAAATAAAGAATGTCAAATACCTAATACCAAAAATATTATGAAAAACATACATATGTATAGTTACGGTTGAAACGTGCAATTGAACCGATGACCCGATAAACCGATGACTCAATCAAATCAATTAAAAAACGGAGTTTTAAAACATTGCAACAAATAGTATTTTACTTAAACCAAATAAATAAAAAATAGGATAAAAAAGAAAGAAATAAAGAAAGTCAAAGTCAAATAAAAACCCTACTACTTTCAGAGACCCTTCTCTGCTGCCGCTCACACCCCCGCCTCCCTCCTACGCGGCCCTCACAATCTGCTACTTTTTGGGTATGTTCATATTAGCTACTCTGTTTCTTATGTATTTCTATATCTATATGTTTTAAGCTCTCGCTGATATACCTCTTGTCATTGCTTTATATATGTATTATTCCATACTTTTTTGCATCAAATTTGGATTAAAAATGATACCTTTTCTATATTGTATGTTTGCTATTATTGTATTTTCATTTTTGAGTGTTTGGGGTTTTTTTTTTTTTTTTTCTTTTATTTGTAAGCAAATAAGCAGTTTCAAGTGTTTGACAAAAACTGCTTATTTACATTGATAAGCAACTAATATTAAGCAGATAAGCACTTTAGAATAAGCGTCTCGAACTCCGAGTGTTCGACATACTTATGAAGGACTAGAACGGTACCCGCGCAATGCGGCGGCAGGTACCTTGTGATTATATTTTACGTTATTTAGTTACACGTTTAGTTGTCTTCATGCTTTATAAGTAGAGATATTAGAGATGGTTAAGCCAAATAATTTTAGTTTCAACAACCAACCACTTCCTAACAAACTTCTTAACCAACTTGCTTCCTAACAAATTAATTTTGAAATCTTCCCCTAATAAGCAAGAAAAAAGTCTGAATTTTAAGCCTTTCTAATTATAGAATAGTCCCAAATGTATTATAATCTAGTATAGATAGATAACACAGTGAGCAAATCAAATATTCTTATTAGAGGCGGTATTCGTTTGTGTGGATGTAAACTGTTACTATTGAATTGCTTATCTTTTTCTTGGTTTTGGCCTTATGGGCTTTTGGGGTCGAAATGTTGAATAGTTTGCTTGTTATAAACCGTTTGTCGGCTTATTTTTCTAAGTGCTTAGTTACTCTAAGATAAGCAAATAAGCTGTTTCATCCAAACATTCAGAACTGCTTATCTGATTTAAGTTTTAGCATGTAAACACTTTGCATACGACATCCCAAACACCTTCCAAAGCTCATATGAATGTGTGTGTGTGTGTGTGTCTATCTTGTTTAACTGCTTAACTGCTACAACTCCATATTGTTTGTCCTGTTCTATTGTTCGTTGTTTAACAACATTTTTGTACTAGTATTAGTTTCACATAGCCAATTAATAGTAATTAGGTGTTTACAACAAAATGATGTATGTTAGCTAGTGACGGATGTTTATAGAAATCACAAAATTAATTAGTTTATTAGAAGGTGGATTCTCATATAGTAATGTCTTGTCACATGCAGACATATTTAGTGCTCAGTTTAAGGCTTTGCTATGAGGTTGGAGAAGTGCTGGTTTTGTTCCTCTACTGTATATCCCGGACACGGGATTCAGTTTGTGCGAAATGATGCAAAGGTACGTATAGTAATTTCATGTTATGCAACATGCTATAGTAACGTTCACCACGGTCTTATTGACATCTTTTATATTTTGCAGATTTTCAGATTTTGCCGATCAAAATGTCACAAGAATTTCAAGATGAAGAGGAATCCACGTAAGGTGAAATGGACTAAAGCTTACAGGAGGTTACATGGCAAAGATATGACTCAGGTACAGAAACTTGTTACTACAATAAATGGATTGCTTTCTTATGACGAAAAATGGTTTGTTGATAAATGAATCAAATTTGCAGGATGCTACATTTGAGTTTGAGAGGAAGCGTAATAGGCCAGAAAGGTATGACAGGAACCTCACCGAGAACACACTCAAGGCCATCAAGACTATTGACAAAGTCAGATCCCGTAGGGAGGAGACACACCTTAAGAATAGGTATGTTTTTTTAAACCTGTTTGGGTCAACCCTACACAACCCTGTATCGGCTATATGTTTATCCATTGCTTAACTCATGTACTCCCATTTTGCGGTTTATATTTTTATTCTTATTTTTAATCTGTTGTTTATTATGATAATGCAGAATGAAAGGCAAGGCTGCAAAGGAAAGGCGTGAGGCTAAAAAGGAACATGACCAGCAAATTCACATGGTGGTTGCACCTGGTGCATTGGCCAAAGATTCATCTACTAAAAAGGCTAAGGTTACTGTCAAGGTTCAACATGAATCAAGTGAAAATCGCATGGAAGAATAGTTCTCTTAACGCCAGAGTGAATGCTTTTGTGCCCTTATGTTTTGCATTGTAAACACCCTACATTTGATAGTAGTATCTTTGAAATAGTTATTCTCAAGTTTTGACATGATTTGTTTGGATTTTAAATTAAATGTATCAAGTTTGTTGACTTTGTAGTTTGTAGTGATAGTTTACATATCGCCAAAGCAGTTAGATAAACAATCACATTAGAATAAATATGCGAGTGTGCATATAAGTTCTACATAAGCCCCCTCGGATGATCACAATTCACGACTGAGAACAAATCCAAACTATTAAACATGTCACATGTGCAACTATTTCAAAAACCATGGACAAAACACCATGCAAGTTACATACCGTTAATATGCCCAATTAGACTTGTTTCCTATGCCCAACAGGCCAACATGTCAAATATGAAATACCTACTATTCATCGAGTCACTTAAGCGGTCCAATACTCTAGATACCATTGATCCACTAGTACCAAGTTAGTTGGCCAGCCTCAAAGTCACAGACATTGTTGCAAAGTCAATAAGTTTTATTTTTTATTTATTATTATTATTATTATTATTATTATTATTTAATGCAAAATGTGAATTATATTAATAACCAAACTTGTACAAACAAGATAAACATGCTAATGAATTTGGACATGTCCCAAAATCAGTTACAAAACATAAGACTATTCATCCGATATCAGATAAGCTGAGAATTATCTCTAATCATTACTATCTCTGTCAACAATAGGAAACTTGACAGTCCATTCCAAGCTTCTTTCAAACAAACAACTTATAATCTGAATTCACCTTAATATGCACCAAGACCATAATCCCACAATTACATTTCCAATACACCTTATCACCAAGACCATCCAACCTGTATCGATAATGATCAAGGTGAAAAAAAGGTTAATGGCACCAAGACCATCCATTTCCCCTCCAAGTCAAAGACTATGTTGGAATTATGATATCATGACATTCATATATTATAAACCAAACACATCAAGTGAGCATAGCGGAAGCAATTATAACAAGATCAAATAACATGTAATTAATTAATCAATATTTAAATAGTAAACATACCTTTGTGATTCTAGCTCGAACAAGAATCAAATTGCAATCTTTAATCAAGAACCCTAATTAGGGTTTGTGTGGATTACAAGAATTACCCCTTACCTCTTTTGTAATTCAATCCAAGAATCAAACAATAGTGTGTTTGATTCACGTTCTTGTACACACGTACTAATTCAAGAAAAAGTTTATGCAAGTAAATTAAACACAAAACTTGTTTGATCTATAAAAATCGAATCCTTTAAGGGATTGTTTGTATGGATCGATTATGGGACAAAGAAGAGGAGAGAAAACACCAAGATGTGTGTGTACAAGTTATGAGAAAACAGTGCATCTTGGGTTTGCTTATATACTAATTAAAACTTGGAGCTCAAGGCACAAAGGAGGTGGGTTATCCCCCTTGGCCGATCGGTTGTGGAGTCCCCCAAGGGATTCCGGAACCTTCCCTTGTTTTCAAGTTTTCCTTAGTATTACTTTCCTAATCTTCGTTAATAGGTCATTAGTCATTTATCATTAAATACTAATTACTATTACTATTTTTGTGTTTATTAATAATTACTTATAACATTTTATAAATAATTATTTCTCTTTCTCTTCATACGTATTGTGTGCAATCCCGTGATCTCGAGTTCGATCCTAACACACGACTATTATTATAATGTCTATAAAACCAACAGCTCCCACTTAGACATATCATAATAGTGTGATCACATCGGTTAGCGTCTTGCAATACGCCGAATCGCCGATGCCTCTAGTACAACTCGAGTAAGGCTCCTGGAAAACCTTTTAATGATTTCTCATTATTATTATCCATTTGTTACTAATACCGTGTTAAATAAGGATATGGATCTAGGTCATTTCTTAATTAACCATTCTATTTCTCGTTGTTAGAAATTGACAAGATTACCAAATCTTCTGAACCTTTCAGGGAAGACCTTGGGCGTGGCCACGCAAACACCTTGACAACCCTACGAGGGGCCCAGCAGTATTAAACTCCAAAAATTAATTTGAAGGAACAAATTCTTTATTGATTACAAGCAAAACACACAAACTTTGTAACACTTCCGAAAACAACCCTTATAACTACCAGTTACGTATAGCGTTAAGTTGTTCCACAAAAATGTACTACATTCATGACCGTTATCTTGTATCTCAAGTCTAAGGATAACTTCTTATGATTTACTTAATGACAAGATCCATAAAGTAACATCATATAGTCGGGATAAGTCCTACATTCAGTATCATCGAATATCGTCTTAAATGGCATGACTACGCATCAATATACTCTAAGTATATTATACCAACCTTCAAATTTGTCTTAATTTAATAATATTCCCATCTTATTAACTGACAACGGACCATTTAAAATAACTCTTATTCATGGATTTAAACATGCAAAAATAGGACAACAATAATTAACAATAGAAATAAATATACCAACATACTTTATTTCATTAAAATAATAATTGTTTACAATATCCTTTATCCAAATACTAATCACAGTTATGCATGAAACTACTAGCTAATTTAAGCCCAATTCCATTGGCCAATTTATTAAGCTTCTCTTTCGCCAAAGCCTTAGTGAATGGATCAGCTAAGTTATCATCTGTGTGAACTTTCAGCAGATTTATTTCACCTTCGTTAACCTTTTCACGAACAAAATGATACTTCCGTAGAAAATGTCTGGTGCCTCTCATGACTCCAGGTTCATTGGCAAATATGATTGCAGCAGAATTGTCACAATACATATTAATAGGCAATTCAATTGAAGGCATAACACCAAGCCCTGAAACGAATTTCCTAATCCAAACAGCATCCATAGCAGCTTCTGAAGCAGCAATGTATTCAGCTTCTATTGCAGACATCGCAATTGTACTCTGCTTCTTGCTCCTCCAGTCTACTGCTCCTCCATTAATAACAAAGACATAACCCGTCTGAGACTTCGAATCAACTTTATTACTTTGAAAGGACGCATCGCAGAAACCTGTAACACAAAGTTCTGCAGCTGGATCTCCACCATATACCAAAAACATATCTTTTATATTTCTCAAATACTTAAGAATATGTTTAACAGCAATCCAATGTTTTTCACCTGGATTCTGTTGAAATTGACTGGTAATATTTTGAGCAAACGCCACATCTGGCCTTGTGCATTTTACCGCATACATAATAGATCCTACAGCCGAAGCATAAGGAACTTTACTCATGCGAGCCACCTCAGCAGGTGTTGAAGCACAAAACCCATCACATAAGCCATGTTTTACTTCCATCGGCAAATATCCTTTCTTGGAATTTTGCATATTGAATCTTTTCAATATTTTGTCAATGTAAGCACTTTGACTTAATCCAATTAACCGCCTTGATCTATCTCTATAGATTTTGATTCCCAGAATGTATGCAGCTTCTCCTAAATCTTTCATAGAAAAGCACTTTCCAAGATATGCCTTAACCCTTTGCAAACTTGGAATGTCTTTTCCCATGATTAATATGTCATCAACATATAAAATTAGGAAAATTACATTATCACTCCCACTAGCTTTGTGATACACACATGGCTCATCAAGATTTTGAGTGAATCCAAACTTTTTGATCTCAGCATCAAATCTCTTGTTCCATTGTCGTGATGCTTCTTTTAATCCATAAATGGACCTTTTAAGTTTGCATACACGATTTGGAAACTCTGGATTTTCAAACCCTTTTGGTTGTGCCATATAGATGTCTTCATCTAGATGACTATTTAAGAAAGCGGTTTTCACATCCATTTGCCAAATCTCATAGTCATAGTGCGCTGCTATAGCTATGAGAATCCTTATAGCTCTTATGTCTGCTACAGGAGAAAACGTCTCCTCGTAATCAATTCCAAAAGTTTGAGTAAAACCTTTAGCAACTAGACGAGCATTATAAGTGTGTGCATTTCCATCCATGTCAGTCTTAATTTTGTAGAGCCACTTACTCCCGACTACCTTGGCACCAGGAGGTAAGTCTACTTCTTCCCAGACTTCATTATCATGCATGGATTGTATTTCCCCATCCATAGCAGCTTTCCATTTAACCTTTTCAGGACTATTAATGGCAGCTCTATAACTAGTAGGTTCATTAAGATCTCCTAGTAAATGCTCATCAACCTCTACATTAAGACATAGACGGTCAGGAGCTTTCACAGATCTTGAAGATCTGCGAATGGGAACTACTTCAACTTCCGGTGGAGGACCCAGACTTTCCGGTTCTACAGGAAGTGTGCTAGTGTTTTCTGAAGGTAATGCATTATCTAGATCATATTCTAGATCATATACTCTCCCACTGACTTCTTGAGTTACAAAATCACTTTCAAGAAAGTCACCATACCTAGCAACAAACACTTTGTTCTCAGGTGGGTAGTAAAAGTAGTAACCCATTGTTTCCTTTGGGTATCCTACAAAAATGCATTTTACAGATCTTTGTTGGAGTTTATCTCGTGAGTCACGTTATACGCCTCACAACCCCAGACCTTTAAATAAGACAAGTTCGGAGCTTTTCCAGTCCACATCTCATATAGTGTCTTATCAACCTTCTTGGTGGGAACCATATTCAAAATACGAACGGCTGATTCAAGAGCATAATCCCAAAAAGACAAAGGAAGATTAGTAAGATTATACATTGATCGAACCATGTCCAACAATGTACGATTCCTTCTCTCAGATACACCATTTTGTTGTGGAGTATATGGAGATGTGAGATTCTGGACAATTCCATTCTCAGTTAAGAAATCTTTAAAATCTTTACTAAGGTATTCACCACCTCGATCAGAACGAAGAGCTTTAATCTTCTTTTCTAATTGCAATTCTACTTCTGCTTTGAAAACTTTAAATGTTTCAAACACCTCGTGTTTATGTTTAAGTAAATAAACATAACCATAACGGCTGAAATCATCTGTAAAAGTTAAGAAGTAAACAGCACCTCTCCTTGACACATGTCTAAGTGATCCACATACATCAGTATGTATCAAACCAAGTAGATCTGAAGCTCTTTCCATATTGTTATGAAAAGGTTTCTTAGTCATCTTCCCAGAAATACAAGACCCACACTTATCAAATGACTCATCATTGATATTTTTCAAAAGCCCTTCTCTTTGCAGCTTTTGTATGCGAGTCTTGCCTATATGGGCAAGTCTACAGTGCCAAAGGTTCAAGTCATACTTCATTCTCTTACTTATGTTGTACATTGAATTATTATTATTGTTGGAAACACAATCATTCAGTTCAATTTCAAACACACCATTCACAGCAACAACATTAAAATAAAATACATCATTTAAAGAAACAAAAATTTTATTACCATCAATAGTATGAGTAAAACCAAGATCCAACAAACATGAAAAAGAAACAACACCTCTAATTATAGAAGGTGCATAATGACAATTGTTTAAAATAAGTACTAAACCCGAAGGTAAAACTAAATTAAACACTCCTATGGCTTCAACTGCTGCTTGTGCTCCATTGCCCACATGCAGAAATTGCTCCCCATAAGCTAGTCTTCTTTCCTCTCTAAACCCCTGAAGTGTATTACAAATATTAATACCACATCCAGTATCATATACCCATGAATTTAATTTACGAGATAAAGTAAATAATTCAATGACAAATAAGTTACCTGAAGTACTGGCGCCCATGTGCCCAGTCTTCTTAACCTTGTTGTTTCGCAAGTCATCGAGATAAAGAGGACAATTCCTCTTCCAGTGACACATCACCTTGCAGTAATGGCATCCTTGATCCTTCTTTGGATTATTCTTCACAGGAGGGTTCTTCTTAGGTTGAGGTGGTTGATAAGCCATAACTTGCTTATTCTTATCAGCCTTCTTCTTTCTTTTACCCTTATTCTTGTTCGCATTTGGCTTGTTAATTCTACCCCCTTGAATAGCAAGTACTTGGGGTGTAGGAGCCTTTTGTGGTAAACCTTTCTCATAATCAATTAGCAGTGCGTGCAATTCACTTACTGTCTTCCCCACGCAATGCATATTGAAGTTCCTCACAAAACCACTAAATTCCTTGTTAAGGGATCTATTGATTAAGTTCACAGCCATATCATTGTCATATGGTTTCTCAAGTGTTTGTAGTTGATCCATGTAACTTTTCATTTTCAACACATGAGCACTCACAGATTCACCATCTCCCTGCTTACAACCATGTAGAGCCTCCATCAAATCGTAAATCTCTACATTTGATGGTTTCTCATATAGTTTCTTGAGTTCATCAATCATGTTCATGGGGAAATACTCTTCAAACTGCCTTTGAAGAGCTGGTGACATCGCCCCTAACATCATTGCGGCCACATCAATATGTTCCTTACAAGCAATATTCCATTCAGCCTTAGCAGCCTCAGTAGCCGCAGGACCTTCAGGTTGAGCAGGACAAGGCGTTTTTAAGATTTCAAGTTGACCAGTCACTCGCAGGACAATCCTGAGTGAACGAAACCAATCATTGAAATTTTCTGAGCCAGTCAATTTTTCTCGTTCAAAATAAGTTTTGAACACAGAACGAAAGTTGGTGTTATCAGTTTGAGCCATTTCTACAGATAAAGAAAGTTCAAAACATTAGTATTTTTGATAATACAATTTTTCAAGAAAATTAAAATACCCAAGGAAATCATATCCATAGAATAATCTTGAAAACTAGGATCCTCCATAAACATAGTTTCATCACATCAGTTGATCTGCTAGTAATTAAAGTATAATATGAGGTAACTTGTCGTGCAAGTAATTGGCATAACATTTGTCCAATTCCTAGATTTATGGGATTTACAATCACAAAACATTTGTATTGTAAGCATGTTTAATCCCCATCTTAATGCCTTGAGTCCAAGATCTCACTTACTACTCAATTTAAGTCATCTAACTTAAAAACTGTAAACTCACAAATCCATCACATCAGTTGATCTGCTAGCAATGAATTTATGAAATTTACCTTTCCATTGCAATCTCGCCAAGTTCTCACATGACATAAATTACAACTTCAAGTGTTCTTAATTAGATGGCATTCGACTTAATTTTATAAGGGTATTAATTTTGATGTGATCAAAATAATGTATGAAGAAGCATGCATACAACTTCATAACATTGGTTTTACAAAACATTTTTATTACCAATTTGCTAAGAGTAAAATAACAAAGTTTTGATTGAGGTATCGGGTTCTCCAATTAAAGAATTACCATCAATTATCGTCTACTATATCGTACTTTTGCATAAGCCCGAAAGCTTAGTGTTTCGGATAATCATTGTGGAATTGTGGTTAATTCACCCTTAAGATGATAGTGTACGTAATATAGTGATATAGGTAAGTCTAGGGTCGGCAACCAGACAATTGTAGAGAACCGGTAGGTGCATGAGCTTTAAAAACCCCTCTCTACAAGTACGTTGGATGGCAACCTTCGGTCCGCCTTTCGCACACTATGTACAAAAACATCAATCAACCAATCATTTGAAATTTACTCTTAAAACCAAAATAATTTCGCCATTTATTTAGTCCGTATTATTTTTCTATTCGAAAAATTACCCTTTTCGTTTATAAACATGTCTAACATAATAATAAACAAAAACAAGTAATGTAAAATAAAAAATAAAACAACTAAATAAACAAATATAAACAATCATAACAATTAAATATGTATAAAACATGTAGCCACATGCAAATCTTATTCAATAGTCCTATTAATAATCAAATCTAGGTGTACAACGTATCTATTCAATTAAGGCTTTCTTCTTCTAGGAAAAAGAGCCACATACATCGATAAATCGATTGCGTAAGCCAAAACTAAATAAATACAACATAGCACATAATTGATTACTTAATATTGGAGTCTTCCCCAATTCGACATCTATTAATAAATTTACATGTTTCGATATAACTTAACCATTAATTAATATAAACAATTTAAACCATTTTAATTTTCACACAATATAAAATCCATGCAAATATGCACTTTTTCATGGATTTAGCTTAACAATTAACATATTGCACCAAGATCGTTTACTAAAACGCATAACAAATTACATGACATCCTAGGGTTTCTAATCATATTAAAAAATCAAAAACCATAAACCCTAAAACCCTTATAGGTCAAATCGACCCAAAAAAATTTAGGGTTAGGAATCTAACAAAAAAAACCTAAAAACATGTAACTAAACGAATCAAGATCCAATTTTTATGCGTTTCGATAATTAATTACACATTATAACGGCTCTAGATGCCACTGTTGGAATTATGATATCATGGCATTCATATATTATAAACCAAACACATCAAGTGAGTATAGCAGAAGCAATTATAACAAGATCAAATAACATGTAATTAATTAATCAATATTTAAATAGTAAACATACATTTGTGATTCTAGCCCGAACAAGAATCAAATTGCAATCTTCAATCAAGAACCCTAATTAGGGTTTATGTGGATTACAAGAATTACCCCTTACCTCTTTTGTAATTCAATCCAAGAATCAAACAATAGTGTGTTTGATTCACATTCTTGTACACACGTACTAATTCAAGAAAAAGTTTATGCAAGTAAGTTAAACACAAAACTTGTTTGATCTATAAAAAATGTGTGTGTACAAGTTATGAGAAAACACCAAAATGTGTGTGTACAAGTTATGAGAAAACAATGCATCTTGGGTTTGCTTGTATACTAATTGAAACTTGGAGCTCAAGGCACAAAGGAGGTGGGTTATCCCCCTTGGCCGATCGGTTGTGGAGTCCCCCAAGGGATTCCGGAACCTTCCCTTGTTTCCAAGTTTTCCTTAGTATTACTTTCCTAATATTCGTTAATAGGTCATTAGTCATTTATCATTAAATACTAATTACTCTTACTATTTTTATGTTTATTAATAATTACTTATAACATTTTATAAATAATTATTTCTTTTTCTCTTCATACGTATTGTGTGCAATCTCGTAATCTCGAGTTCGATCCTAACACACGACTATTATTATAATGTCTATAAAACCAACAGACTATACCAGGCATTTTACGTTTTCATCTCTTCAAAATGGCTTCAAATACCAGGGAACACACACCTTTAGGGAGTAACAAACCAGACCTCCTGTAGGAGTGTAATGAAGTTTCATATTTCACAACTCTCAATTCCAATCAACTTACACCCCACTCCTAGATCAACTACCCTCCATAATAGGTAACCTACTTTATGATTGCTTTAACAGTCAAAAAGCTAATGGTATTCACACTATAAGAGTCAATTACTTCTACAGTCCAATTGATCTTATAGTAGAACATCACATCCTTAGACTTTAAAGAACCAAGGCACAAGACCTTTTATTATGCTAATATGTATGAGATATCATGTCTTTGTGAACCTAAACCTACTAGGATGTGCTTTAACTAGCTGATAGATCAATACAATAATCTAGAGGAATAGCTGAGAACATTTTAATAAAAGTTGACAAATTTAATTTACCTATTAATTTTGTTATCCTCGATATGCCTTCTAGGACACCTATAATATTAGGTCGACCCTTTTTGGCTACTGCCGGGCTATGATAGTTGTCTTTAAAAAGAAAATAACATTTAAGATAGGAGAAAACGAGGTTGAGTTTAATATGGAGCAATCTATGAAAAAACCTCTTTCCGTGGATGATGAATGTTATAGCGTTGATATTACTGATGGTACTATTGACCAATTTACTCAAGTATTATTAAAAAATGACCTACTTGATTCTTTTCTACTTAAAAATTTAGAAGAAACAATTGATATTGAAGATCAAGTTGATGATAATCCTTTTATTAATGAATTTATTGTTGATTCTGTTATCCGTGACTCGATACGGCGTATCGAGAAACTTGATGAGGAGCATCGATCTGAAGACAACAGAAGTTATGAAAAGAGCAGGTTTACTCCGCTAGTGCCAATGAAATTGATGAAGTGAAACTTGTACTTAAGGATTTACCATCTAGTTTAGAATATGCTTATTTGTATGGTAATGAGAACTCACCTATTATCATCGCATCCGATCTAACATAAAGGCAAAAAGGTTCGCTTTTGCAGGCATTAGGTAAACGCAAAGGAGCGCTAGCTTGGAAAATGTATATACAACCCATGTGCATCGCACGGGCATTATTGACTAGGTAACTTAGTAGTTGGGTTGAAAATTTTAATGCTAGGGTGCTTGGGATTATATATACTCACAAAATCAACTAAAGGAACTCAAATGATAATATAAATCACCGTACAAAATAATCATTGACAAGCTATATCTATTAACAATTATATAACTTATTTCAAAGTTGTGCATCGCACGTCTTGGATTAGCAATGACAAAGCGAATTGAATTATGAAATCATCACTTGAGTTGTATAAATTGAGTGTAACAGATTGAAACATTGATGAAACCTATGGATACTCGAGTGGTTCGAATTTGTCAAAATGGTTAATGGCTTAATCCATTCGATTCGTAAACATACATCATATAAAAATTAGTTTTTGACAATACTAAGAGTTAGAATTTCTAATGGTAAACAAAAACAATGCATCGCACGGGTAAGTGAGTTTTAGTACATGCGATTTGAACAGATAAATTTAAAAAGTTTGCTAAAATAACAAAATACGGCATATTAAAAATATCACATTGAATAATGAATAGAAAGGGAAAATTACATAATTTTAGCTCACAGTTAATAACAAATAAAAAAGCTGTGCGCATCGCACAGGTCATGAGGCAGCCCGAGTTATATATTGTATTTTGAGTGTTTGACTCGACCTCAATTAAAAGTAACGAAATAACGGCATCATCATTTTTTATGTCATGCTAACAAACACAACTTAGAAACTTATTGATCAACAAAATCCATCCATGACCAAAATAACAAAAATTAATGCTGAACAATACGCTATGAACATTTAGATCGAGCCCGTGTGCATCGCACGGGTCTAAATGACTAGTTATCTTATATCTTTCTTATATATATAAAGCTTAAGAAGCCTTATAAATATAAGTGGTCATGATTAATGCTTAATGAATTGATTGTATCATATGTAGTGTTCCACATTGATTTCCAGGCAACTCAAGCAAACTATCTTTAAGCGTACAATGAATATTCACATAATGGCCATTTATATGTTAAGTATATGAAGCATTTATCAGTTACACAACTCTAAATGTAAAGTGGTCATCATAAATATTTCATGCATTGAAAGTTAAATATGCAAGCTCCAAGCAAACCAACCATCTCATGAATTGAATGTTAGGAAGATGAAGTAAAACATAACCAATTGAGAATAAATGAAGCAAATAATCTTTTCGGTTGCTTTTTTAAGATTATAAATAGCCACTATCACCATTTTCACAACATCATTTTTTCCCGATCCTCACCAACATGAAACAATCAATAACTCATTCCAACCCAACAACCTTAATCGAACAACCAACATCAACCAACAACAAACAACTTCACGTCTCACAACCGACAACAACAAATCCAAAACTATGTCTTAAAACTGAAGAAAAAAACCAATCCTACAAACTAGACGCAACCATGAACCCCACAATCACACAATTACAAGAATCGAATTTTTTGAAGCCTAGCTTCATTAATATACGAACTTATTCAAGAAAGGACCATAACAAAATTGTTACAATATTTCTTTTTGTTCGGTTTGAAAAACAAAAACGCAAACAATATCAAATCACCCTACCCGAGACCAATCCTAGGATCTTGAATCCGTTTAAACGCGTCTTTGGTTCATCTTGAACATCAAAGAAGAAAAAGGTCACGATAAGGTTGTGTGTTTGTGTTTGATAAGGATTTATGATGAACTTTATTAGATTTAAACCGCAAACGAAGACATATGTTAGGGTTTTGTTCCGATTATGTTATTTAAATGTTTAGATGTGTAATTAGTTTATGATTTGATGGTATAAATGAAGATGAGATGTAATTGTTTGTAGGGAAAAGATATATTTGATGATGGTGATAGATGTATTTGTGTGTGAGTTTAGAGATAGGGGCGGAGTACACAAAAAGTAGGGTTAGGTCTAATTGTGTTTAGTTAAATGTTAGGTCTATTGATTGATTCGAGCAGGTTTATGATTCGGACTTGGGTCACTCGATCTGATTTTTTATTATACGAATTATAATTTGTACTCTTGAATATACTAATTACTTTAATGTTTTATGTTTTTATAGTTTTGTTAAAAAGAAAATTTGTTTTATAGTTCGCTTTTAATAATGTAATTTATTTTATCTTTATCCATAAATGGTGCAAAGTAATAGACTAAAGATAAAACAAATACGTAGTAATGATTCGGGTAATCATATCCACAATTAGTATCGGTAATTAAGCGATTATGTTATTTTGAGGATTTACCATTTATATAATTTTACGGTAGTTTAAATCTTACATAATAAGTAATATCATTTTGACGATTTATGTAGTTTAAACAATATAGATATACCATTTATATTATCTATTGCAAATTAAATTTAAATCTTACTCAATAAGTAATATCACTATGGAGGTTAATTGATTATCTTAGCATGATTTTAGTTTCATTTGTAGAATGACAAACAAATTTGGCAAAATAAAATTATTATATTAGTTATTAAGAGTAGAAAAATTATATGGTGAGATTGATGTCTTCAAATATATTTATATATGCAATATGCTACAAATTAAAGATACTAACAATATTGGACCGATTTTCACAATAAAAATATATTGAAACTTAAAAGGTTTTTGTTGATAAAATAAAGTTCGAGTAATTAAGCGTAGTAATGTGGAGCTACCGTATTTGAGATGATAAGCCAAAGGATAATTCATTGTCACAAGTTGATCTCAAAATATACAGACTATCCACTTTGTTACGATTTTATATAAGGGTTACATTTATTTTGAAAGAACCGTATGCGTTTAACCTCCTTTTGACATTTAGTATGTAACTTATATACATTAAAAAATTATATGTGAAAAGACTCTTTTAAATGTAGCATCTTGAAAAGGGTCTCTTCACATATACTCTTTTAATGTCAATAAACTATTTTAAATGTGTGTCATGCTCAAAAAAGGTGTGATACCATCACAACTTAGATATATAATGACGAAAATAAGTGTCAAAGACTACGCTATGAACACTTATATACAGCTCATGTAATGATGAAAATTAGTGTTGAACAATACACCATGAACATTTAGATTAAGCCCGTGTGCATCCCACAGGTCTGAATGACTCCACACATTACACTATGACCAATTAGATAGAGCCCGTGTGCAACGCACGGGTCTGAATGACTCGTATTATATAAAGTTTAAATAGCCTTATAAATGTAAAGAGGTTATAATAAATGTCCCAAGAATTAAAAGTGAAATGTGGAGGCTTCATGTGTTAGTACATTGATTTAATAGTCATGCATAAGGGTAAGTACATAAGATTAATGATTCGAGTAATTGAAAAAATTTGTACGGTACAAGGTAGTGTAAGCAACATCAAAAGTATATCAATTACACAATATTGGGTGACTTAATTTAATGTGCAAGATGATTTGTGCACAAATTGTAGTACGGTACAAGGTAGTTTAAGCAACATGAAAAGCATATCTTTTATACTATCTAAATATTGGAGTGCTTAATTTAATGCGCAAGAGGCATTGTGCACAAAAGTTTATATGGTATAATATGTTTTGCATGAGGAATCGTGCACAAAAGTTTGTACGGTACAACATGTTTCAAGCCATTTCTAAACCTCAAAGAATACAAACCAAAAATGCCATGAATGCATAAATTAAACACATCAATTAGTGATTAGTCTTTTTACCTTGCCGTCTATAAGTTACAAATATTTTATCAACTATATAAAATTGTCAAAAATCATACACAACAAACCACAACTTCCTCCACACCATGTGCACATTGGGCTACAACTTATTATGGTGGTAAAGTAAGCATCATATCGTCTTACTTATTTAACATATTAATTTATGTTATTTTATGTAAATTTCATGTGTGTGTAAGAATGTAGGACATAAAGATGGTGCTTAGGAGGTTTGGTAGTAACACCATCTTCTCTAATGGTTTAAGAGATCCTACACATCGTTGTCTTATCAATTAAGTGGAACATGCACGAATATTTTTACTTTGATCCAAAATGCAATATATTGATTAACTGTATTTAAGTTACTAATGATCAACTATATCTAATTGTTTTTTGTAGCGCGTCAAGAAGTATTAAAGAAAGAGATCGAGAAGTCACAAAATTGTATTAAGAACAAAACATGCAAAAGACTAATGAATAACAACAATAAAGACAACAACAACAACAACAACAACAACAACAACAACGAGAATAATGTCACGGCCACCGGTGGGATGAATACTTAGCATTCATATTAATAGTACATTACAAATTAAACATGCAATATTTTACTTCATGTAATACCGCTAAATGGGCTAATACTATTGATTCGTTAGCAAGTAAGTTTATTTGACGAGCATTCAATTTTTGGTCAAAAATTATTACTACAATTTGTTGGTGCATTTCAATATTTTTGCTCTTAATGTAGTTTTTTTGTCTTGCGGTGTGTTAATGTCACTTTCTTAATTAAATGTCTTGGAATATTGCGTGACTTTGATATTTGGTATTAATGTGTAAATTATGTCGATGTTAAATATTGAAAATGGTAGTATATAATAAAAATATCTTCACACGATCATCTTAACAATAAGTATCTTCTAAATCGAAAAAGTATATAAACGAGAAGAAAATTGTATTTCAAATGTTATCCTAAACCTATCACGAGGTAAGCATTATTCATTTGAGTTTGATATCATGTGATTCATGTCGTCATACTGTAAATACTTAGAGTGAGTTACTAATGAATGCTCCAAATTCGATATTATAGTTTATGGAAAGATGTTGTAATTAATTAAAAAATTATTTATGTAACTTACTCATATTAAAAGATTACATATGAAAAGCCTCATTTAAATATAACGTTTTACAAAAAACCTCTTCACATTAAAGAAAGAGATCGAGAAGTCACGAAAATTGTATCAAGAACAAAACATGCAAAATGCTAATGAACAACAACAAGAAGAATAACAAGGACAATGCCATGGCTATCGGTGTCAATATAGATAAACACTTAGCATTCATATTAATAGTACGTTACAAATTAAACATGCAATATTTTACTATACGAACTATAATTTATTATACGAATTATAATTTATACTCTTGAATATACTAATTACTTTAATGTTTTATGTTTTTATAGTTTTGTTAAAATGGAAACTTGTTTTATAGTTCGCTTTTAATAATGTAATTTATTTGAACAACCGTCTTTCACAAAAAAATGAGAGTTTCAAACATGAATCGAAAATTAGTCCAGAGAATTACGAAAATAACAGTTAGATCCAACCTGTGTGCATCACATGGGTCCTGAGGCAGTCCAAACCTGTGTGCATCGTATGAGGATGAATATAAAAGGTCTCTAACATTAATGTTATCGATTCATATTTAAAATAATTTATGTAACTTATACATATTAAAATATTACATGTAAAGAGACTATTTTCAATATAATATCTTGAAAAAAAATATCTTCACATATACTCTTTTTTATGTCAATAAACTATTTTAAATGTGTGACATGCTTGGAAATGTGATACCATCACAACTTAGATATATAATGACGAAAATAAGTGTCGAAGATTACGTTATAAAAACTTATATACAGCCAATGTGAGCTATATGCTAATTACGAGTTTATGGCTAGTAACAACATATTCTAAGTGAGCTATATGCTAATTACGTTTTCCTCGGTAGTAAAGCATAGTTAGGGACACATTCGAGAGCTCGGGATAGATTACAAGCTAAGTCGAGGTAAGTAACGTCTATAAAAGTATAAACATGACTTAATGAGCCCGTTAGGTGTACCACATGCTTTGTGGTGTTTATGTTTATGCTTTGTTATGTGCATAAGTATTATGCTCGTATTATGAGTTCATGTTCAGTGAATACATATGTTCTATGAGTAATAATGATTCACGTGTTATAAGCCTAAGTATGAAAAGTCATGAACGGGTCAAAACAACCTGTAGTGACCTGTTTGGTCTTAGTAACTTGCTTTTAGTTAATGATGAATTAATTGGTTGTTTAACTTCCTTAGTGGGCGACATGATTAAAAGAGTTATATATGCTCTGAAAGTGTAAGTAGACATCTTAGGTAGATGACTTGCATAATTGTATGAATTATGACCCGAATATGGGATTAGACGTCCTAAGTGGACGATATGTGTTATAATGTTATCACATGTTTCAAAGTGGAACTTAGACATCCTCGGTGAATGAATTGAGCCTTTAAAAGGCCTTATGTCCCGAAGTGGGACTTAGACGTCCTACGTTGATGGCTAGTATGTTTGTACGACTCATTAGTCGTTTAGTGCAAAGTTTATACATCCTTAGTGGGTGAATAACACATCATGATAATGAAATGTCCCTAAAATGGGACTAGATGTCCCTAAATAAATGTCCAGATTGACTTTTCAGAGTCAAATTGGTTTAACTTTTACAATGAATATTTTTTTGTGATATATAATACATGATAAAAAAAAATATACAATTGAAAAATACATTTTAAACCCAATCCATTTATTTATTTTGCATCAAATATTATATAACACCCACAAAATTTTTTAAGATCAAAGTTGAAACAGTTTGACTTTGAACAGTCAAACTGGACATTTATTTAGGGACGGAGGTAGTAAACATTATACTATATATATAAACCCTAGGCGTTTCACCACAACGTGACACGTGTCGCTACAGTACTCGCTACAGTATTTTTTTGCGCCACGTGTCGCTACAGTACTCGCTACAGATTTTTTTTTTATATTTTTTATTTTATTTATTTATTTATTTTTGCCTAAACGAGAAACACAGATACTATAGGCCAACAACACTTTCAGCCCATTTTAGCACCAGACTACAAAAAAAAAAAAAAAAAAAAAAAAAAAAAAATCCCCAGGCCCAATAAGTATTTAACAAAAAAATATATACACTTACATAAATTTCCTTATGAAAATTTGTTTTTTCAAAAAAAAAAAAAAATAATAATAACAAAAAATAAAAATAAAAAAATGCAAAAAATAATACACTTACAAAAAATTTCTTATACAAATTTGTTTCTTTTAAAATACCAAACAAGAAAAAAAAAAGGCATACAAAAAAACAAACAACCCAAAAAAATTTCAACCGCAACGCAAAAAAATAAAAATAAAAATAAAATAAAATAAAATAAAAATCTGTAAACATAAATAAATTAGAAAAATGATTTGGTAACCTAAAACCTACACCTAAAATTAGACATAAAGATATGATTGGTGCATTTCAAAAATTGATTGGTGGGAAATGATGAAAGAGAAAAAGTGTATAACACTTGTCAAAAGATGAATGGAGTAGGTCTATTGTTAGGTCTCATTGTTAGGCCTATATATCAATACTCAATAAATTATGCTTCCAAGTAAACATATGTATACTTCAAATAACAAAATTATTAATTACACCGTACAACTCACAAAGTACAAAACACAAAACACACCCGCCACAACGCGCGAGATACCCAACTCGTTATATTTAAACCGCTAGTCGCTTAGCTTACTGATAGTTGCTCCAAAACAATCTGGACTCCAACTTGGTCAGCCAGTGTTGCCTAGGTAATTTACCGGGATATGCCTTCCTTGTTGGGTGGGGAGTTCAGTACCAAAAAAGTACACGGACTTGAGATGGTTCCGCCAAATACCAAAACAGTTACATTGCAAAACTTACCCTTTACCCCATAGATAATGTTGAAGCAAACAAAACTATGTGTAAGCTAGCTAAGCCAACACCCGGTTTGATAAAATAGGTGTGGTTTGGTCGGTCTCACCCAACTCCTTACACACCACTCATTTCACCTTCACCCCCAAAATAAAATCCCCAATTCCAAACAAAACCCTAATTTCACAAATCCCTTCAATCAATCTCCAACCAACCAAACACATCTTTCCATGGGATGAACCGTTAATTATAAACTGACATGGAGTGGGATAGTAGTAGCAATAGTGACGTAAGCGGTGACGAAGAGGACGTTGGGTTTCTGTTAAACGATGGAGGACCGTGGCCTTTCCCTGTTGATAGTTTGATAGAGCCTGCTCCTTGTGGGTTTGTTGTTACTGATGCTTTGGAGCCTGATCATCCTATTGTTTATGTTAATTCTGTTTTTGAGTTTCTTACTGGTTATCGCGCTGAAGAAGTCGTTGGTCGTAACTGGTACGCGTAAATAAATTTGTGTCCCTTTACGGTTTTTGTTGATTGTTTGGTGGTTTGTTTACTTGTTTTGTTTGAATACGTATTGTAACCCGCTTTTAAATGCGAAACTAGAATAAATATTAGCTTGTTTTAGCGGCGAGCTATGCTTTACTAGTTGTGCCGAGGTTTTCGGATTTAGCTTATTTTACAGGTTTATCTGCTTAGCTAGATTTGGAGAAGGTGATAAGATTTAGGGTGTGTTTGTTTCATTTAGATATTTTAGGTCTCAATCTGACTACCATATCTTACTAGTAAGAGGGGGCTAGAAAGTCTAAATCTAAACGAAATAATGTTGTTTGTTTTTGTATAATTGTCCGAATAATTTTAAGTGCTCGTTTCTGCAATTTATTTAAGTAGCTTGTGTAAATATAAAACAAGACTTTTTATCATAAATATAACTTGGTTAATAAACCATCAAATATATTATATTAACACGAGTCTTCAATCTCTCTTATGGAGTGAGAGGCAGTAAGACAAGTCTCCCACCTCTTACTGAGTAAGATGTTATATGTCTAACGGGGTCTTACTCAAAAGAAAAAAACAAACAAGCAAAACGTCTGCCCACCTCTTATTGGTAAGAGTAAGAGGGAGTAAGAGAGACCTTTTTTTAACAAACAAACACACTCTTACTTTTAGAAGGCATGTGAGCTTATGGATTGACGTCCATAAGATCAAGGTGAAGTGAGCTTATTGGCTTTTCGTATTTTAGATAAGTAGATAAATCCGTGAAGTAAGCGAAATGTGAACACCCGGTAGAGGTTGTAGAACGTGGTTCACCAGTGGAACAAGCTAGTATTTGTTTTAGTTTAGGGTGTTAATGTTTAGGGGTGTTAGGTGTTTTTAAAATTAAAAAGAACATAACTTCATGATAAACTTGAAGTCATTGGAATGGCTAAAATGTGTGTTTTGTTACTGCAAGTGTTAAAAGTTACTTTCGGTAGTTTATAGTGACATGATATGTACAAGCTTAAGTTGATTTATCTTTGACTTGGCGCAAGTTAATCATTATATTATCAACAGCTTTCCAGTTTCCAACTTGTATTATCAAGTGGACTAGGTCTTTATCTTTATTCAAAACTACCTCACACTGACACACTGTCACCTCAATATATCTAGGTCTTATAGTTTGAAGATTAGCTAGCGTTTTTTATGTAGAACATATGCGGGTCTAGCCGGCTGTTTCTGGTTGCCTTGCTGTTTTCCTCTTAGATGCACACATTTTGTAGTTTGCTTATAATTGATCACTAGTCTTTATAGTTCATAGTCATACTAAACATGTGTTGGTTCTCATTGACTTATCGATTCAAAAACGTTGACATTTTTTACCAATAAATTTATTTTTAAGTTTTTTTCTAAATCACGTGCTTGCAAGATGCAACCTTATAAACTAGCTTGCTGACTAGTACTTACTTCCATTCATGCATGCACCATGTGTTATGGTAACAAGCTAAAAAAGCAAGGATAAATAGAATACAGAAATTGTAATTAGAAATTTTACTTTATTGAAAAATAGTGAGTTGTTTTGGGGTTTATGGTGTTTACAAACTTAAGGTTTATGGCTATAAGCAAATGACTATAGTTATAAGTAAATGGCGGTGGGTTCAAACCCCGTGGATTAGTCGGCCAAAAGGTCGGAAATCATGGTTGCGGAAAAAAATAAAAATAAAATAATAATAAAAAAATGGATGTCTTGATAGTTTCCAATTTTCCATTAATTTCTTTTTACTTTTTGAGAATCTCATCTTGACATTAGTATATTTCAGTTTGAAGATTAGCTAGTTCTTTTCATAGGTTGAACATATGTTGGTCTTGCCCTTTAGAGGTGCATATATTTGTATGCAGTCTGCTTTTAATTGTGAACCCATCATCTGGTCTTCCTGGTTTGTACTAATGGTAACAGGTCTGGTCTTTGTGGTTCATTACTTCATACTAATGGTGAAAAACTGTTCCTCGTTAAGCTATTGATCAAACAACTTTGACCAGTTGTTTTCCAAAGCGACTGTGTTCTGAATCTTCTTTTGCATCATGTGCTTATTCACCATATGAAGTAACATTGCTGTTACTAATTTCTAACATTATTCATCATCTGTATGGTAGGAGCCTTGAAAAAAGTAAAGCAAACCTCTTAGTTTTGATAGTTTTCATTGAGATTTATTGACTTCACTTTACGTTGTAAAAATCTATATTGTCCATGGATTTTAAAGAAAATAGACACCAAAAGGGAAAGAGCCCAAAGGAACGCCATCTGGTTCTTTACTCATCATGTGTTACTAGTCATTATCTAGAGCTTCCTATTTATCTCTTCATAATTGGTTAGTTGGGTATGATAACAAGCACATATGTATCTAGAGTTTTCGACTTTTCGTATTAATTTTTGAAACGGAAATGTTGATGAAATATCATTAAATCATACTCCATAGCTGTACGCCTGTGTATATTCAACAAATGTGACCAATGGACATAGCTGTAGACCTAAAAGTATCTAAAGTTGCTATTGTATAATATTTGTAGTCTCATGTTGTTTAAGAATGTTTATTCATCTACACCTACTCGTGTAATAAAATCTCAAAAGTAGCCACTGTATATGATTCGTACTCTCATGCGTTATTTATTCTATCACATCTACCGATTAATCAAGCTATAAGTTGTAATCTACACACAATAAAATTTATCAATAACAAAAGGTTAAGAATGATAATGAAACTATATGATGGGAATGTGAGTACAATATATAACGGTGACACTATAGTGACCAAATTCTTGCACGTGCAATGATTGTTATCTTCGCTATTGATTACGAAAATGAACCTGTTGTTACACGAAGGGAATTGTTTGTTCTTAATGGTGCTTTCATGCTCTCAATGTTTACAAGTCTCGTATGAATCGACTTCGTGATTCCTTGTAGAATCACAACGGAATATAATGGAATGATAATGGCAGAATGGCAATATTGCAAGATAGAGCAAAACATATCATTTTTTTGAGCTCCTTATAATCTCTGTGTATGTGTGTTTTTCGTTCGAGATAAGCAAAATAGAGGAGATAAGCATGCTGTCAAGTATTCCTAAAAGTTAATACTTGAAATCATGGTTATCTTTAAAATTTTGTATATCTAGACCCTATTTTAGAGAAATAATGGCAGCCCATTTAGGACGATACACACAACTGAAAACACACATATCTAGGTGTTAGAGAGCTTAAAAGGTGCCACCTTTGCTTCATTATCTTGCCACATTGTGGGTTTCTTCAAATCATTATCATGTTGTATTCGGTCGCTCGCAGAATACATAGTGATTGTGCAACATATCCTAGGGTCGTTACATACGAGGTTTGCAATGATTGAGGACACGTAAACACCTTCAGGGACACATAGTTCCTTTCGTATGTGACGTCCCTATAACAACATTTTAGTTTTTGCGGAGAGAAAATAACAATATGTCAAGGGGTTTAGTGACTGTCGCAGGGAAGTGCTTGCAGTTGTTGTATGTTGTAGTGATATTCATATGTTTAACTTGTTTTTAATAAAATTAGGTGGTGTCTCAAGTATCACCTCTATCATGCTTAGCTGACATGAGTAGGTGCAAATGAATAAATGTTTCCAAACAAGATGCGACTAACCAATCTTATACAACAATCTAAACAGCGCTTACATGCTTGTGGTTGCCGAAAGTCTGACATCACTTTGGTAGTTGATGCTTTATGAGCTTGTACTACAAGCTGCATAAGTTGTACAATACTTATACATTATGCTTCAGTTGTGCTAGTACTTGCCAACCTCATCTTAAAGTTTCTACAGTAGCACCACCCTAATCCAAGTTTTGCATTGGTTGGGACCATCTCCAATGTTTGCACATAGACCTGATCTGGTCCAAAGCACACATTATTGATTAGGCATTTGATGAAGGCGTACAATACATTGGCGTTGCCTTGTTGATTGTCTTTTTTTAAATTTGTGCCATGACAATAATGTGTTATTGTGAAGGCCACCAATTTACTACAAGTCTACATGATATATTCATGTCTTTTCTACTTACGTGTATGTTTTTAGGCGAATGCATGATTGGGGGGCATTCTTCTGCTGCTTATATTACTAAATATTACAGATACACACAACTGACCTTTAGTCTTCACTGTGTGACTTCTATCTATTTTATCAGTATTTGTTCTATCAACACATGCGGAAATAAAATGACGACTCCCAGTTGAGGTGCGAAACTAGGAGATATACTTTAGGAAACCGAATTAACACAAGAGAATATGAGGTTTGTTGTAATTACAATTTTATGAAAGGAGCAACTGGAAGATGGAATCCATAAGGTCGAAGTGGAAGGAGTAGAAGTTGATAGGCATAGATGAAAACAAGAAATTGAATCAGATCACCTAGGCTCTTGAACACAATTTTGTTTTGGTTGCGATGGTTTGACATTTTTGGTTGTTATGGTTTGACATTAAAACTTGGAACCTATAAGCTTACTGATTTTTATTTTGTTTGTAACTTGCAAACATATAACTAGTTATGTTCTTCCACTTTCTAAATACCGTGAGGTTGTTTATTGGTTATCAATAAGTTAGTTTACATAATGTTTTGGAGTCGCATCAACTTGATTTCATTTGAAAAGCAATTATGTGTTAAGATCGATATCTGATATACAACTTTGTTCTTCCTAGACTGAACTGTATATCATGAGAACTGGTTTGCAGTTGCGAAATAAAAAATTAAACAAACATGTGCATGAAACTAACAAATTTAGTTTGTGTATGGTCATGAATAGGATCATTGTTTATCCTTGTTATGATTCTTGAGTTTATTTCATTTCTTCATCTCAGGCTGATCATGGTGTCACCCTGTTTTGGGTTACCTGTCTTCTTTTATATATTCGTGGCATTTTCTTTAGTTATTTTTTTCTTGTACATGTCAGATTTTATACTTCAGTATTTAGTTGACCACGAATTTCACCCCCTTAATTTATAAGAGAACAGATTGGATAAGCATTTTGTTTGATATGAAAACTTACAACACTTTCAGAATTTCTCTGTATTGCATTTTGTTTTTTTCACCTCTAACCTATGAATTTTTGGCAGTCGGTTCTTGCAATGCAGAGGTCCATATGCAAAAAGAAGACATCCCTTAGTGGACTCTACTGTAGTTTCAGAAATCAGAAGATGCCTCGAGGACGGGATCGAATTCAGAGGAGAATTGTTAAACTTCACAAAGGATGGTACCCCATTAATGAACAGATTGCGTATGACTCCTATATTCGGTGATGATGCAGTTATGACGCATGTTATGGGTATCCAATTCTTTACAGAAGTCGATCTTGATCTGGGCCCACTCCCAGGTACCACAAAAGGAACCGTGAAATCATCTGTCCGGTTTCTGTCTGGTCTCCTCTCTTACCGGTTAACCGCAGATGGGACCCGTAGTTCATCCCGTGGACTCTGCGGGATTCTGCAATTGAGTGATGAAGTGATCTCCTTAAAAATTCTTTCACTGTTGACCCCACGAGATATTGCTTCTGTCGGGTCAGTTTGCAGGCGGTTCTATGAGGTGGCAAAAAACGAGGATTTGTGGAGAATGGTCTGTCAAAACACGTGGGGTAGTGAAACAACTCGGGTTCTAGAGACTGTTCCTGGGGCCAAAAGGTTGGGGTGGGGTCGTCTGGCTCGTGATCTTACCACTCTTGAAGCGGCTGCATGGCGGAAGCTAACCGTTGGTGGTGCTGTTGAGCCCTCTCGGTGTAATTTCAGCGCGTGTGCAGTTGGAAATCGTGTGGTTCTTTTTGGTGGTGAGGGTGTCAATATGCAACCAATGAATGATACTTTTGTACTGGACTTAAATTCTAGCAAACCCGAGTGGCAACATGTGAAAGTGGGTTCAGCGCCACCAGGTCGCTGGGGCCATACACTTTCATGCGTGAACGGTTCTAATCTGGTAGTCTTTGGAGGATGTGGGACCCAAGGGTTACTTAATGATGTCTTTGTGTTAGATTTGGATGCCAAACATCCGTCATGGCGTGAGATTTCCGGTTTAGCCCCTCCACTTCCACGGTCGTGGCATAGTTCGTGTACCCTTGACGGTACAAAATTAATTGTTTCGGGTGGATGTGCAGACTCGGGCGTTCTTCTAAGTGACACTTTCTTACTTGATCTTTCAATGGAGAAACCAATTTGGAGAGAGATACCCGTAACATGGACGCCGCCCTCTCGTTTAGGTCACACCTTATCTGTATATGGTGGTCGGAAAATCTTGATGTTTGGCGGTCTTGCTAAAAGTGGGCCCCTAAGGTTCCGTTCGAGTGATGTATTTACTATGGATTTAAGCGAGGACGAACCATGCTGGAGATCTGTGACAGGAAGTGGGATGCCAGGTGCCGGTAACCCTGGCGGCATAGCACCGCCACCTCGTCTTGACCATGTAGCTGTGAGCCTTCCTGGTGGCAGGATACTTGTATTTGGCGGGTCAGTTGCGGGTCTTCACTCAGCTTCACAGCTCTATATTCTTGACCCCACCGAGGAAAAACCTACATGGCGGATATTGAATGTACCTGGTCGGCCACCTCGATTCGCTTGGGGTCATAGTACGTGTGTTGTTGGCGGCACACGAGCCATTGTTCTTGGTGGTCAAACTGGTGAAGAATGGATGCTAAGTGAACTTCATGAGCTATCTTTAGCAAGTTCTCTTATCTAAATGTTTGAAAAGCCTTTGTATAAAAACGATTCAGAGGTGGTGCTTTCGTGGCGTGTGGTGTCTCCGGTCAACACATTTCTTGCAACGAGATACATGAGTGATGTCTGAAGAGGGTAGTCCAAGTAAAGGTACGTTTTTTGTGAGATTTGTGCAGAAAACCGTTACTTTGGTTACTCCCAAGTTTTTTTGGTAAGCAGTAATTGACAGATTAGTAGGGGTATAATATACTTAGGTTATGTTTTTCATAATGTATGCCCGTGTAATGTTGTGGTTTAAGATTCTGTGTTTTGAACCCAAGCTGGAGTAAACTAAAGTTATAATGTTGCTTGTATATAGGAAATGACAAATTTGTCCTTAACTTTGTATTGAAAGCTGTATTACTATGCTCCCATCAGCACCTATTTGTACATGGACCTCGTTTGTTGGCTGCAGATGAGGACTTGCTTGGACGTCGATTTTCTGTATGACCGGGTAGTTAAAACATATATATGACTTGTAATATTTGAATGTTGCTATGCTTTAGAGTTTAGAGGGGATGATTTGGAACTTTGGATGAACAAATGCTCTTTGATATTTTTGGTCCGGTTAGTCTACGGGCTCATAATAAAACAGTCGTTTATTTTAATAGTTGCATGTTAGCGTTTTGGGTCAGTGACTTGCTTGGAGTAACTTGCGGTTTTAAGTTGCAATTGAACTTCAGATGTCATGATGGCAAATTGGATGCATACCATAGGGTTCTGAAGGATTGACCGTTTAGCCTATACAAACCTTTTTGATAACATCAGTCACTTGTTTGAGAATAGCTCTAATTGTCGTTAAATGAAAATGGCAAACGAGTTCAAAGCCGTACAAAGTATATTTCGATATATTCAACATCTTAAAATTTTTCATTCAGAATATCTATATTATTTTTGCAACGGTATACTTCATTTATTCTTATAAAGGTGGTGTCTGTATAAGCCCAGTTGAAGTGACTTGCGTATTTACAAAAAAGTCATTTCTATATACTTGATTTAAAAATGAAAATGCACTTTTCAAGCCTACAAGAATACAATAAGCACCTTCTAACTAGTGTTTTGTCAAGCTCAATGCATTTTCCTATAACGCCCGTGATGTTCATTTGCAAAAAAGTGAATTTGTAACAACCCATTCTTATGTTATCTCTCTATCAAATTATATGTTCACTTTCAAATTTAGTGGCGGTGAAGAGGGTGTGCAAGTGTTGCGGTTGTCGCACAGGGCCTCACAATTTAAGGGGTCTCGCTTTGTGTATTTATGATATATATCCGTCTGCCTCTTCTTTATTATACATGCTATTAGTTAAATACAATCTTTCCAATAAATAAGACGTCATTAAAGGCCTCATTATAAGAAATTGTTATAAATGAACACCTTTTATGCACACTTTTAAGTTTTTTTAGTTTTGATGGAGACTCTTTTTAATTTTCGCCCAGAACCTCCAAATTTATTTTCCTGCCTTGTTCAAATCGTATACATATTTTACAGAAAAAAAAGAGACTACTACAATGTCCACCGATAATACGGTATCATGACTATTTAAAAGTATTTTGATTTGTTGAAATATAAAAAAGTGGATACTTATTTTAGAATAAACCAAAATATACAGTTGTGTACATATATAATTTAGGACAACATAAGGAGGCGCATTCACTACGTATAAAATATTTTTTGCTTCGAGACTAAGATCTAATTTGGCCGGTACTAGTGTTGCTGGTGGGAGCTTTCTTTCCACTTGTGGAGCATGCACTTTCATGTACTGTTGTTGTGCCTTTGTCACTTTGTGTGGTCAAAAGACCGACCTTGGCCCAGGTCCTAATGGCTGGTTCAGCTAAAGCCTGTGTACTTGGCCCTTGGCGATTACTTTTATCACTCCTTTTAAAGGCCTGGTACAAAGTGATTGGTCACTTTTCATTTCCTACATCTGGTTAGGTATCAAGACCAGGTGCAACAAGGCTTGAGACCATCCACGGTCAGCCTAGGTGGCACCATCTTCACGCGAGAATGTTGTTACGGCCTCCTTCTTCACGCGTGGTCGAGCAAAAAAAGATGGTTTCACAGTCCATTGAATGAAATTAGAATTTTGTGTGTACGTGTTGTGAGGTATTTTTGTATTTAAGTGCGATAATGATGTAACTTTGACATAACTCCAGGACCACATCATTACATCACTACACCCGACCAAATGGTGCTACATATGTAGTAACACGAGTGTCACAAGAAGCATCTATTAAATCTATCATACATTATAAAGTATTTGGGACCTGCTAAATAAAGAAGTTTTAAAATTTTCAACTAACACACTTATTTATTACTCCCTCAGTCTCAAAATAATTGTCAGGAGACAAGAATTACAAAGTTTAATAAAAGTGGGGCCACTTTAATTTTTAACCACCCAAAGAGAATATTTCCCTACTATATTCTCTAGTTTTTACTTAAAATGAAAAGTTGACAATTATTTTGAGACATTCCAAAATGAAAATATGAACAATATTTTTGAGACGGAGGTAGTATGAAATTATGTTGGTTACAACATAGCAACATTAATTACAATATTTTAAAATACCTTTTGTAGACCCGTTTTACAAATAAATAATAAAAAATGCAACGTGATTAAAAAAAAAAAAAAAAAAAAGACCTCCAAAACCGTAGCTACACTTTTAATTCATGTTTTTAATATACAGCTATTTTTTAATACAATTAATTGAATGAAAGATGATATTTATAATTTTTGTTTTCTAATTGTATATGATAAAGATATCTTATATTTGAATTCTTTTTACTATAATTGCATGATGTTTTCTATGTTATAAAGTATGTAACAACTGTTAATAAAATTATTGATCATCACGTGGTCTTGCTCTTAGACTATTTGATTTTCTCGTCGCATTGTGCAAGTATCATATTAGTACATGTTTGTATAATAATACTTATTTTGTTGTTATTTAATATTATAGAAAAATATATTTACTTACACGATACCTGCTGTCGGAATGCACAAGTACCCAACTAGTTAATAATGCTGTAAATTGTCCTTGGGCTCAAGATATTACGCATGATGAACATTCATTCTTTGAGAAGTGTTGGTCTTAAAGTCAATTATTGAGTGTCTTACAAGGTGTGATTTTCTATTCTTTAAGAGAGTTGGAACCTCATGCTTTATAAGACTATCATAATCGTCACACCTTCTTACATTTTATTTTAGCATCATTTCAGCGTCACCTCATCATTCACTTCCTCTCACTTTTCATCAACAATGGTCATCACTCCCTCACCTTTCATTAAAATACATACATTTATACAAACATACCCACAAAATACCCCACATTCACACACAAACCAAATAATTAATATTAAAAACATCCCATGAGACTCACAAATACACTATGTTTGAATGGTGAGGCAGTGACCATTCGTTCCTTGGTTTTGCCTACCTCACGCATGACAAGTGACTCATACAATGGGCATCACACGTGACACAACCCCTCAAACCCCCTCATGAACTACGAGTGTGCTTAGCCTAAGAGGAGAGGTTAACAAATGCATAACTTCTTTTGAGTCCTATACCTCATACCAAAATACAGATGACACATTTTCATCTTTTGAGTCCAATCTCACAATGAATATTTAAAATAAACCTGTAAATCTAGACCTAAACGGGTCTAGATGGGTTTATATAACAAAGTAGTAACTTGTATGTTTTAGTCTAACAAACTTGTTAGACTCAACATATTTCTTCAACAGTTTTGAAAATGACACAAACAGATCAATTAGGTGTTTAAAATTGTGTTTATGCTATATCAAGTTAGGTAAAGAAGGTAACTCCCATCTAAACTCGTTTACTCTTCTTTTGGCCTTGGCAAAAAGCGAATAATTAGAGTGATAACAAGCTCAAAAAGATTTTATAAGTAATGATATATCTTAGAAAAATATTGCATATTACAAAACAACAACAATTGAAGCATATTAAAAACCTTAGAATATACTAATATGACCTAAAACAAGATCAATCGAAATGTTTAAATTTAAACCAATGCTAATGAGCGTTGGATTGTGACAATAACCAAGAAAAGTAACGTGCCTCTTCCTAGCAATGCCTTAAGCGACGCGTTGCTTTGCAACAATTGCAAAAAGGTGGTTGTCTTACCAACCGAAACAATTGCACCATGGACGCCTTTTTTTTTTTTTTTTTTTTTTTTTTTTTTTTTTTTTTTTTTTTTACCGCTGGGTGTTGCTTTTGTTGTCACTACTAGCCAAGGTTGCAAAAATCGCTAGGCAGTAGCATGGCGTCCGGGTACCGCCAAGCGATTAATCGATTAGGCGGGGATAAATCGGACTGGATTTTTTATATATAAAATTAAATAAATTTGAAACTATATGTCCGATTTGGCCGATCTAGCCGATTTTTTTCCGATTTGGCCGATTTATCCCTGATTTAACCGATTTCTATCCGTAACCGAGTTGGCCGATTTATCTGATTTTTGTCCGATTTGACCGATTTATTCCCGATTAGCCGATTTTTATCCGATTAATCGGTATGTTGACCGATTTTTGACCAAAACGATTAATAAGACCGATTAATGAAAATTGTGACGGTTAATTCCCGCCTAGCGATTAATCGCCGATTAATCGGTCGCCAAGGCCGATTTTTGCAACACTGCTACTAACTAGTTATTGTTGGGGTGAAGTTGTAGAGGCAGAAAGTTGAGATAGCGGGATTGCTTTTGTGGAAATGTGATTGGCATTAGCATCGGTCTAATAATTTTACCAAATCTTGCCATGACATGATATAAGAATGGGTAAGATATAAACCAAAAGCATAAATTCTCATTCTCATGATTAATAAACAATTAAAGGAATAATTGTCCTCTAACATAACTAATCAAAAACAATAATAAAACCAAAAGACAGAGATCTCATCAATCATCCCACCAACCAAACATCTCTCATTCTCATTCTCATTCTCATTCTCTATCTCAATCTCCACTCTCACACACACTCAAAGTGAAACCAAACACACCAACACTTTAACAACAAGATTCTCTCTTCACATTCACTCATCATCCCCGTAAAAAACCATCAACTACCCTTTACTCAAAATCAAATCTTTTACATAACCCACATTTCTTTTTTATAAAAAAATGGCTAAAAACCTTAAAGAACCAGCAACACCACCACCCATGATCGGAAAAATTGGTCCATACACTGTTTTTGTTACACCTCCACCTGTTGTCACACCTGAACCACAAAATGAATCGAACCCGGTTCAGAAGCCCCCGGTTCTTCCTCCCCCGGTTCAGTATGAGAAACCCGGTTCAGGGTTTGGGTCTAAAGCTGGGTTCTTTTGGGATGCTGTTGCTAAAGTTCAAAATGGTATCTTTTTTGAATTGGGTTTTGCTAGATTTGAATTGCGGTTTGTTATTTTTGTGTATTTAATTAGGATCATGTATTGAATTGTGTTTATTTTTGGAATATTTGTTGATAGTGTCTTAAGTAGTAAAGGGTATGATTGTCTCCAACTCTCCATCCTTATTGAATTGTGTTTTTTTTTGGAATTTTTGCGTAAAGTAATTTGTTGAACTTTTCGGGAGGTTTTCCTCGAAGCAGTCTCCCTACTCTTGGAGGCTTGGATATACCTCGGGTAGGGGTAATACTGTCTACATCCCTATGATGGCATTGTCATTTGTTGTTGTTGTTTTGGTATTTTGTTTTTGTTAGATTTAAAATTGCTATTTGTTTGATTAATGGTTTATTTGTTGTATTTTTGTTTTGATTTTGGATGCTTAAGTAGGATTATGCATTGAATTGTGGCTGTTTATAATGGCTTGATTGGTTTTATGTCTGTGTAACAGCACATTCAAATTTGGATGATTATGTGGCTCGCTGGTTTGGGTTGAATCAATCGAAGTATCAATGGGCTTTGGATGACTATTATGAAAAGAAGGGAGTGGTAAGGTTTTACCCTTCATTGTTTATTTGACTTTTTGGTTAAAAAATGTGTTTATTTTGATTACGGAAATGATGGAAATTTTAACATAAGTTGGCAACTATGTAATGTAGCATATGGGATTGATGTTATAGGCTTATGCCTTATATTGATTTTAGAGTTTAAAGTTTAAACATCAAAGAACTATAGTTGGAGTAAAAGATAATGTATATCTTTGTGTTGAAATAAGAACTTAATGTAACTTGAAAGTTAATTATTGTCCACTTCAGTTTATGAATGAAATACTTTGTGGTGAGTGACTTATATGCCACTTATACATTAAGTTAATAGAAGCTCATTGGTTGTTTGCTACACTTATAAAACTAAGAAAGGTAAAACATGGTTTGCATATATATGTTGGTTTTAAATCATTCTTTGTTAGTGCTAATTCTATTAGTTTTAAGATGTCTAGTGAATACGAGATGATCCTTCCTTTCGATTATTATTGTAGCAGTTGTGTCACCCGAAAAGTTCCAATAGGTTAAGAACATCAATTAGATTATTTTATTGCATATAAGAAATGATGATATTTTGGTATTTTTCAACATGAGGACTTCCGTTCATACACCAACCATAGCAAGGGTAAAATTCTTTTTTCTCACTCTAACAGTATATTAAGTCTATGTTCTTCGATCCTAAGAATATAAGATATCCATAAAGTAATGCTTTACCTTCTGGATTGACATTGAGATAACTTAGAAATCATTATTGTTAGTTGAACTGTCATGATCCTTTCACAAGTCACTAAACGAGCCCAATACATGAGAAGAAAAGAACCTTAAGCAGAATTAGGAACAACTATATGGACAATTGGACGATAGTTAATGAAAAATCTTCACATTAAAATACTATCTGTTAAGTTGTGGAGACAAAGGCGGGAGTCCTAGGTTGGTTGGGGTCCCGAAAATTAGAATCATTAGGCTTGACCATATGGAATTTTACGCCATGAAATCGTAGTCTAGGGAACAAAGTTAGGCTACCTCTATAAATACAACTCCAATGTAAATATAAACCTTGTACCTTATGTCCTCATTCAATATAATATAATCTCTCTAGTTCGGCCGTCTACGTAGCACGATACCACATAATTTTTGTTTTCATTAATTTTTCTTTTATCTATTTCTTTTGTGTGCTTAACTGATTCAAAGACTGTTCACTTATAGGTTGTGTTTGGCGCGTGGCTTTTAAGGGCTGATAGGGCTTAAGCTTTTAAAATAGCCAGCTTATAAAATAAGCTTTGTTTGTCACACAAGCTTATGAAAGCTTTTATAAGCCATAAGCCTCCATAAGTCCAAGCCCATTGAAAGGGGCTTGTGGGACCTTTTAGCTAGTCAAATTACTTAAATACCCTTCAAAATATAATGGATTATCACGCAAAAGCTGGAAATATATCTGAATTTACTTTGATATATTTTACTGCGATTTTACATCAATAAGCTTCGGCTCCAACTAATTCGCCAAACAACTTTATAAAAATATAAGCTCCAGCTTTCGGTTTATAATATCCGAAATATGTTATATAACTGTGGTGCATACCATGGTTAAAAACAGTTTAACTGATAGTAGTTTTGAGCAGGTTCAGGGGTAGAAAAAGGAGCAGGTTGGGTAATGGGTCAATGTAGATAACATCTTAGCATGCCCGAGTGGGTTGAAATGCATCCGACAGCCACAATCGTCTTTCATTTATTATATGTATGAAAAATGATTTGATTAAATACATAAACTATATTATCACAATGTTGATCCGACCGTTCTTTTTATTTTATTTTTTTATTTTAGTATTTTTTTTTTTTTTTTTTTTTTTTTTTTTTTTTTTTTTTTGCATTTATATCTTTTAACTTAATCCATTTGACTCATGTATATGTAAAAATAGGCCTAAATTTTGACCTCTAACTTGGATGAGAATGTATTACAGGACCAAGCTGATGCAAAAGTTAAAGATTTATCCACAAAAGCACAAAGTGTTTAAACTGCTTGCCGGGTAGGTAAATTTGTTTACTATTTTCGAGTTTGATCCATATCCCTAGGTTTCATCGTGTTATATAAGGATCATCATTATATATTTACCACTTAAATAATACTGTATATTTTTATGCAGGATAGGTGTCAAACAAGGCATCTTTAGAACCTTTTTGATTATGGTATGTCTATATGTTTAAACATCACATTATATATGATTTACTTATGGCTGGATCAGATTGAATCTCCAAATTTGCAAGGATTTTTTCATGAATCTTTGACTACTTGGCATGATAATGTTATTAGTGTGTGATGATTATGAGGCATGTAGCCTTTTTGTTTACCTTGTTTACTCTTACCAACAGCTGAAAGTAGGCCAATTTGTTGAATTGTAACCCATGTTTTGTTGTTGTATCTCCGTTTCCATATCAGTTAAAAGTCAATTGAATTTATTTAGTATCCCATTTATGACCTTCCTATCGTTTGGAGACGTGTTTGTTTTTACTTTCGTTTAGAATTTAAAATGTTCTTGTCTCTCTGTTTCTCTAAATAAAGGGATGTTGGATGTACATTTTAAAAGATGCAAACAATCATATAGTGCTTGAATGTTTTATTCTATTTGTGCTCTTGAAGTCGCAGTAATAAGATAAGCAAATGATCGGAGTGTTTGGAAATCTGCTTAATAGATACATGGATTAACCACCAATTTTACTCCGTGTATTCAATAAACTATTGTGGCCTTAGTTTTGATGTTTACCTGGCCCATGTGTTTCGATCACCAATTATGGACCCATTAAGACCTGCAATAATAGAAAGTACAAAATAGTACTGTAGCATGCAGGGAATGATTATTTATTGGAACATAAATTAGAAGTAGCGGAATTACTTTTAAAAGTTCTCGTGAAGCTCGACTTTATTTAGAGGCGCTGATTATTCCTCCTTTTGTGGAAGAATGTCTGTTCAGCATACAAGCGGGATAAGTGCAAATTCGGCAAAGAATAGCTGTAATGTATACAGAATGGTTTTTCAAATCTAAGATATGTGAGGACAAACAAAATAACAAGTGCAAATTGCAGGATGCTGTACTCATCTTACTTAGAACAAGGTACCTATATAAATACATGATATGATGCAGATGTCTAGGAAACTCACCTGCCAAAGAAACATATACATTGATTGAACGGCATCCATATTCTTCAAATCTACTTGATTTGGGACGTATCCAAAGTACTAATGCCATCACAAAATGACTAATGATCTACACAGATAGAGAGATATGGTTAAATTTATGTCCTGAAAACAAATAGCTAAGGTGTTAAGGCTGCAGCTATGGTGGTGGTGGATCGTTAATAGTTTTTAATTTTTAATATTGACAATGTGAGATCTTTTATGTCATGGTCTTATTTTACCGTGGACCAAACTATGATCTGGTCGATTTGGAAATTTAGAAATGCTGCCGCAGTGTCTTATCATTTTTGTGTATTAGCACCTTATGTCAAATGTCTCCCTAAATTGGGGTGTTTTAGCTTGTACCGCCAATATGTTAATGTACTTTCCTGTAGCTTTCTAGCATATTGTTAGGGTTTGTAAAACTTAACAGTTAAAACATAGAAGAAACAACACAACGATCTCTGTGTTTTTTTACACTTTTTATGCCTAGAAACTTGAGCGCTACTTTGGATTATCATCACAAATTCCTTGTAACCTTATAGAGTGTTGTGGCAAAGATACACGATAATCTACCTATTGTCTACATCGAGACTTGAACTCACAACCATTAGCTTGGAGGACCACCAAGGTACCGCTGGGTGAATTGAAGTTGTAATCAAACTGATTACTTCACGCACAGGGTTCAACACTCGATTTCTAGGTAGAAATATCATGACTATTGTATAAAATTCTGCAAGTATATATACTATAGATTCCTTAATTGCCGTAATGTATTTGCTCCAAGTAATGGATGAAGTTGCTCCAACGAAAGCAGCAGCAGCAAATGCGAATTCAATAATCCAAATGCAAGTCCAGAAAATCTGAAATTTTTGAGTCATAATCAGTCAATCTTCATGTAGTAAAAGTGAATCCAGGTTTGAGTCATTTTTGTTATACCATCTAGCTTCAAAAATTCTACTCATCACCATTATTCTTGCTTTTTTGTTTTATGAATTAGTAATATCATCAAAATATTACTGTATTAGCTAACCCCTTTTTCACCCGGTCGATAAGCAAGAGACTTAATTCCATGCATCCTGTCTCCCTTGATGTCAGGGATATCCTACCGGAATAAAAATGACACAGTTATTACCAAGACACGTCTGAGAAAACTTCATTTAAAAGCCTTGCTAGCTATATGATTTATACCTTAAAAAATGTTGTTGAGGTTGCAAATGCGGCAATCATTCCTGCTGCAAATAATATTGGCCTCGAAAGTATGCTACCTCCATGGATGGGATTCTGTAGAATTTTGTAATATATTGGATATATAAACAAAGTACTACGTAACAAAGAACAATACACAAGTCCTAAAAGTAAAAGTCAGTTATGGGTTATACTCGCACTTTCTATGAAAAAAAAAGTTGTCACAGAAAGTTAGTATTAACTTATTCGTACAATTTCTTCTGTTAAGATAAATCTTTAACCACTCTTTTCAATGTGTAGGCAAAGCATTTGCACACCTTTAATTTAGTGAATTAGTGGTAACATACCCTGCAAGCCAAATTAATTTGGGTGGTCACTTTTTAGTCACTAGGTCCCTAATAGTAATTAGTGATAAAATGTGAAAGTGGACACCAGTTGTGACTAAACGAAGGCGGTAACATAGTGCAATTAGATTAATATTGGGATACATTAACCGAACCCTGCCTATGGGAGGTAAGTACAAACCCTCCCATAGGGTAGGGTGTACCATTGTACTTTTTTTTAATTTTTTTTTGTCATTTTTTATCCTTTGTCTTTTTCTTGTTTTTTTGTCCTTTTTTTTGTTCCAGTCCTGGTAAGTAACACAAGCAACACAAGCAAAACCCAAGTCCAGGTTTTCTCAAGTAACACAAGCAAAAGCCAAGTCCAGGTTTTCTCAAGTAACACAAGCAACAAAAGTTGCAAGTGCAGGTTTGACACAATCAACACAAGTAACACAAGCAAAAAGTCCAAGTCCAGGTTTTTGTCCAAGCAAAACATGTAACACAAGCAAAAAAACACAAATAGAAAAAAAAAAAAAAAAAAAAAAAAAAATCCAAAGTGCAGGTTTTCGTCATCGCCGAAAAAGGCTCGGATTTAAAAACATAATTTAAAAATAAAAATAGTTTAGTAAGGCTCGGATATGAAGGTTACAAACATAATTGTTTGCCATCCATTCGGGGTTGAAAAACCCATTCGTCATCGCCTTTTGGACACAAGGTCCAGGTTTTGACCAAAGCAACACAAGCAACCATCTCAGATTCACCAAAATCCCAACAAAAGCCACAAAAGCCAACACAGTTCAGATTCTGCAAATTCCCAACAAAAGCCAACACAGGTACAACAATATTCCATAACCTACCAAGTTCACAAGCTCAGCAACAGAAACACAACACACAGCTCAGATTCTGCAAATTCCCAACAAAAGCCAACACAGGTACAACAATATTCCACAACCTACCAAGTTCACAAGCTCAACAGTATCACCACATGTTCCCACAAGTGAAACAAGTTTCACAAGAGGGTTAGTATATTAGAATAGGGAGGGTCAGTATATCTCACCCATACAAGTAACACAAGCAAAAAAAGTCACAAGTGCATGTTTTTTTCACCCAAGCATCAAGGGAGTATTAACCAAACCCAGGTTTACAAGTCCAGGTTTTGTCACAAGCATCACAAGTAACACAAGCAAAGAAAGTCCAAGACAACAAATGTCGAACTCACCATTTAGCACAGAACAGGTAAAGGCTCAGATTCATATATATATATATATATATATATATATATATATATATATATATATATATATATATATATATATATATTGCTCATCATGTTTGGCTGCAACTTCAAAATTAGGCGTTTCATAAAAATAATATAGATCCGAGTTAATTAACCACAAATATTTCAATTAACAAATGTTAATTGAAATAAATCACTCAATTTTTCCAAAACCCCCAACTTTTTTTCCAAACCCTAATTTTTCAAACCACAGAATCACCACATAATTCACCTCAGAACCACCAATAATACACAACATAACCACAAACCCTAATTTTTAAATATTAGGCGTTTCATAAAAATAATATAGATCCGTGTTAATTAACCACAAATACTTCAATTAACAAACGTTAATTGAAATAAATCAGTCACTTTTTAAAAAACCCCTAAAATTTTTTCAAAACCCTAATTTTTAAAAATTAGGCGTTTCATAAAAATAATATAGATCCGTGTTAATTAACCACAAATATTTTAATTAACAAACGTTAATTGAAATAAATCACTCAATTTTTAAAAAACCCCCAAAATTTTTTCAAAACCCTAATATAAACATCACCAAAACAACCCAGAGAAAGTATATCAACGTACCTCAGTTACACATGACGCTCTTATCACACACACTCACATCATAAACATCACCAAAACCACCAATTTTAGATCTAAAACATGGTTTTAGATCTAAAAAAATGAGACAGAGTAGAGAGAGAGAAAAGAGAGAATATGGGTGAGTGTGTGTGAGATAAGAGCGTTATGTGAGGTGTGAGAGAGAGAAAAGAGAGAATATGTACGGGACGCGTTTAAACGCGTTTCGTTTTTATTATTTTTTTATATGTAATGTAAATGTATATGTAATGTATATATGTATATGTAATATATTTTTTGTAAAAATGTATATGTAATATATTTTTTGTAAAAAGTATATATTGTAAAAAGTTAATATATTTTTTTTATATTTTAAAAAGTTTAAAAGTTTATTTATATATAGTAAAAAGTTAAAAAAATGTAATTTTGTAAAAGTTATTTGTAATTGTACATTTTGTTAGTAAAAACCTAATTTTTTTCATGTTTGTAAAATGTATTTGTAAAAAATTTTCGAATTGTTAAAAATGTACTTTCAGGCGTTCAGTTCTGACGAGCAATTAACTGAGTGGGTGCAAAGTATAGCCTGTCAGCTCGGTTTTTTCATTGTAAAAGATAGAAGCAAAGCAGAAAAGGGTTATCTGTACGAAATAAATTATAGGTGTACAAAGGGTGGAAAATATAGACCTGAAGGTAGTGGAAAACGACAAACCAGTACCTTTAAAACTGGTTGCCCATTCAAATTAGTGGCGAAATATCATTTGACGGGTGATTTTTGGATTTTGAGGGTGAAAGATGATAGCCATAATCATGATTTGGCAGACTCGTTGCATGGTTTCCCATATGCAATGCGATTAAAGGAGGATGAGTTCGGTTTAGTCGAAGAATTGGCAGGTTATAATGTACGACCATGTAATATCCTTAGAACAATACAGGGTCGTAATCCGGATAACGTGTCTAGCGTTAGAACTATATATAACGCAAAAGGTAAGATCCGGAAAATCAAAGAAGGTGGTCGAACTCCAATTCAAGTCCTTTACTCACATTTAAGGGATGCAGGGTATATATATTACGATAGGGTAAATGAGCAAAATCAGCTTGAGGAACTATTTTTTGTTCACCCCACATCGTATGCTCTATGGTGTACATTCCCTCAAATCATGCTTATGGACTCCACGTACAATACCACAATGTTTAAATTGCCGTTATTGGAAATTGTCGGAGTAACTTCGACAAATAAAACATTCTCAATGGGGTACAACTTTTTAAACAGTGAGAAAGGGTTTAATTTTCAATGGGTATTGCAACGTGTGAAGTTAGTGATAGATCAAATATACTACCCGCGTGTTATCGTCACCGACAGAGATTTAGCGTTGGTTGGGGCATGCAAAGCGGAATTTCCTGACGCTCACAGATTACTCTGTCGATGGCATAGACAGCAAAATATTCTTCAGAATTGCAGAAATAGATGCGTTTCATCAGAAGACTATGAATCCATCAAATGGAGATGGGATTATATGATTACAGCTCCGACACGCAGAGAATTCGTGCATCATTACGAACGCCTACAATAGCGATTGGTCAATCATGCGGGTACTTAATTATTAATTCACTGATTTTTATTATTTAGTAAATAAAAACCCGAATGACCTTTTTTAGGTCATTATTTATTTCAGGTATTGCTCAGTATCTGAATAACTTGTTGCGAGATTACGGTAACATGTTTGTCTCGTGTATCATCGATCAATATCACTGCTACGGCCAGACAACAACGTGTAGAGTAGAGAGTCACCACGCGTTGTTGAAATTATATTTGGAAAGCACACAGTCCAATTTAGACCGGTTGTTGAGTGCGGTTGATAAAATTCTCTTTGCGCAAGAACGAGAGATAAAAGAGAGTTTTAATAGGAGCAAGAACGAGAAATTCAATAAATGTGACATACCAATATTTTCAGAATTGTGGTACAAAGTTTCAAAACATGCTTTCAACCTAATGCATATAGAACTTAACCGGGATATCGCCGTAGAAAAATGTGGCCATAAGTTGCGGACAGTTTATGGACTACCATGCTTCTGCGAATTTGAATTTTATCGAATTCATGGTAACTATATTCAGTTTATGCCTATCAACTTATTTTTCCGCATTAATATCAGTAACTTATAGAAGTCACTTTTAACTCATGCAGAACGGCCCGTTCCATTGGATGCAATTGATGTTTATTGGAGAACCCTATCCGTCCCGTGGCCTGTTATCAATAAGCCACCGCCTAAAGATGGTCCATCTAAAGATGGTCCTTCTAGTGACCATGAAGATGATATTGCTTTTGAAGAGAACATGCGAGAATTCAAAAATGTTTTTAGAAAAGCGACTTCGTTTGTCAAGAAAAGCATGTTAACGAAGGTGAGATGGATATTCCAACCAGAATCTGTGGACATACGTCAACCTGCTGTTCAGAAAAAGACCCGTGGACGTCCAAGTGCAAAGGACAAAAAGTCGCAGGCTACAAAAGTTCCAGACTTGAATGAAGTCCCGGACTTGAATGACTTGAATGATGTGCCAACCATGAATCACTGAAGAAGCACAAATTCAAGGTCTACGAAAGCCTCGAAACGCGCTAAAGAACCTGCAAGACATAGTTCGTACACGGGTCAAAAAATAAGACACAGATTTTTCGTTGGAGATAAGGATAGCGAGGATTTTATTGATCGCATTCCAGAGATTTTCCGTTCACAGGTAATAAGTATTAAACATGTGCTTGGTGACGGAAATTGTGGATTTCGGTGCATTGCCCATTGGATTTGGCAAGACCAGAATAGGTGGGCCGATGTTAGATACGCGTTACTGCAAGAGTTACAAGAACATGCTATAACTTACGTGAGTATGTGGGGCGAAGAAGACGTTTACCACCTTCGTGATACAATAAACTGGTTTAATGGACCAGCGCCTGAAGATTACTGGATGACGATGCCAAATACGGGTCTGGTCATCGCTTCAGCTATTCGACGACCTCTTGTATATATAGACCGTCAAGGTTGGTTCACATGTTTACCCCTATTTTCTGCTCCAAACTTATCACATGGAATTGACCCCATTGTGATTGCGCGTATAGGGGAGAACAGTGGTGCTCATTACATTTGTCTCAACATAGACAGAGATTCTCCACTACCACATAACCACCCACAATGGAGGTGGTTCAAACATCCAATTGCAAACGAATGGGAAGCAATATATAACCATCGATGTATTTTGTAAATGTTATAAATGATTATTCATTTATTTAAATGTTAATTGTTTGTAAATGTTGTAAATGATTATTCATTTATTTAAATGTTAATTGTTTGTAAATGTTGTAAATGATTATTCATTTATTTAAATGTTAATTGTTTGAAACTTAGAAGTCTGCTTTTTTGTAGAGTGTTAGTTCTGCACCAGTTATACCCCCTGATCCCGCACTGGCACCACCTAGTCCAGAAGAGGATCCAGAGATGGATGATGATGAGATGGATCCAGAGATGGATGATGATGATGATGAGATTGCTCATGCAGATGATGAGATGGATGATCATGATGCTGATGATGTTGATGAGATTGCTGCTGCTGCTGATGGTGTTAATGAGATTGCTGCTGCTGCTGATGGTGTTGATGAGATTGCTGCTGCTGCTGATGATGATGTTGCTGATGAGGAGGTTCTTCCTTTGCCACCTTCGCCAGCCATATCAGATATCACTTATGAGTCAGACACTTCAGATGCCTTAGGTCATGCACTTGAGACGGAGGTCAGATCTACTTTTGAGGTTGGCGAGTCTTCGACCAGACCATGAGTTTCTCCTGCCGAACTTAGGGCAGAGTTGAGTCGTTTGAGAGATGACATCTCTTGGTGTCGGGGTCGCTGTGTGTCGATGTCGAGGAGGTTGTGTGAGCGACAATCTGATGTCAAAGGATTGAGGAGGGAAGTTAAGCGTGATAGGAGAGATATAGGTGATGTTTATGTTACGTTGGATGAGCACGCATCTAGGTTGACTGATTTAGAGAAAGCGGCTGTAGAGTTTCGAGAGAAGTTAGAGTCTTTTGAGAAGAGGATGAAAGAGATAGAGAAGTTGCTGGAGTAGGTGGACAGTGATAGTAGTTAGTATCATAATTAGTATCTTCATAGTAGTTTGCCTTTGTATGTCTTTATTTTCAATATGTATGTTATTTGACAAACCTTTGAACTCTAACTGCTTATTTATTTAATTCGAATGATTTTTTTATTATTACTTTGTTTAAATTATTAATAACATTATTTATTGATGATGTATATTATTATGCAAATTCTTTGGTCAGATGAGCCAAAGAAATCCTTTCTTGTGCCGATGTAACAGAGGATTTATTGTAGAACGGAGATCCTGGCAAGATGGTAGTCGTGGGCGACTGTTTTATGCATGTCCTCTTTCAGTTGTAAATAATCATACGTTTGCTTAGTTATGTAAATAATTTGTTTCTTAAAAATAAATTTCTTAATATTTTCTTAACATGTAATAGCCAGGTACAAAAGACTAGGGTGTCGATTCTTCGCGTGGAAAGATGAATTTGAAGCAGAACACTTTAATCAACCCTCTTCTTCAACGCATTGCTCAAACTGCGTTGCTACAAAAAATGAGTGCGTTGCTACCAAAAATGAGAACAAGTTGTTGAAGGCAAGAATAAAGGCGCTGGAAATGGAGTTAGAAATGGCAAGAAATCCTGAGGATCACGCTTGTCAGTCAAGTGCCCGGCTCCATGATCTTTTAAATGAGATGAATAATCTTCATATGTCGTAGATTTTGTAGCTTTAAATAATGTGTTAACGATGTTGTTTAATTAAATAATAACAGTTGTTGTTGTACTTATTTAATGTGGTAATTTTTAACGTGACCGTTGTTGTTGTTATTTAAATAAAATACATTACACGTCAATTATACAAACATTATACAAAATACATACAAATACACCCTAAAATATATTATACAAAATATTTTTAAAAAAAAAGTACAAAAGTACAAAAAGTAAAAAAAAAAAAAAAGTACAAAATTAAAAAAAAAAGTACAAAAGTACACTTAGGTACTAATAGAGAGGGTTAGTATATGATTTTAGGGAGGGTTAGTATATCCTACCCCTTAATATTTCCACAATATGATATAATCATCGACATAAGTAGGGACGAGGTACTAGCCTTCATATGCAAGTAACATCCTATCGGAACAACTAGTGCCCAATTTAGCACAATGCAAAAAGCTGCTGTCAGAGGATACCTCTTCCATCCCATTAAGGGCTGCTGAAAATAGTAAGCATGTTAGATTATGGACATTATTTTAGTAGATCAAACTCGAGATCACGGGATTGCACACAATACGTATGAAGAGAAAAAGAAATAATTATTTATAAATGTTATACGTAATTATTATTAAACACCAAACTAGTAATGGAAATTAGTATTTAATGAAAAATGACTAATGACCTATTGACGAAGATTAGAAAAGTAATACTAATGAATATATGGAAACAAGGGAAGGTTCCGGAATCCCTTTGGGATTACATAACCGATCGGCCAAGGGGGTTCTCCACCTCCTTTGTGCCTTGAGCTCCAAGTTTCAATTAGTATATATACAAACCCAAGATGTATTGTTTTCTCATAACTTGTACACACCCATCTTGGTGTTTTTTCTCTCCTTCTCTTTGTCTTATATCGATCCATCCAAAACAATCCTTTAGGGATTCGATTTTCATAAGATCAAATAAGTTTTGTGTTTAATTTATTTGCATAAACTTTTTCTTGAATTAGTACGTGTGTACAAGAACGTGATTCAAACACACTATTGTTTGATTCTTGGATTGAATTACAAAAGAGGTAAGGGGTAATTCTTATAATCCACATAAACCCTAATTAGGGTTCTTGATTTGAAGATTGCAATTGATTCTTGTTCGGGCTAGAATCACAAAGGTATGTTTACTATTTATATTTGATTAATTAATTACATGTTATATGATCTTGTTATAATTGCTTCCGCTATGCTCACTTGATGTGTTTGGTTTATTTTATATGAATGTCATGATATCATACTTCCAACAGTGGTATCAGAGCCAGGTTATAATGTGTAATTAATTATCGAAACGCATAAAAATTGGATCTTGATTCGTGTAGTTACATGTTTTTAGGGTTTGTTAGATTCCTAACCCTAATTTTATTTTTGGGTCGATTTGACCCTTAAGGGTTCTAGGGTTTATGGTTTTTGATTTTTTAATATGATTAGAAACTCTAGGATGTCATGTAATTTGTTATGCGTTTTAGTAAACGATCTTGGTGCAATATGTTAATTGTTAAGCTAAATCCATGAAAAAGTGCATATTTGCATGGATTTTATGTTGTGTGATAATTTAAATGGTTTAAATTGTATATATGAATTAATGGTTAAGTTATATCAAAACATGTAAATTTATTAATAGATGTCGAATTGGGAAAGACTCCAATATTAAGTAATCAATTATGTGCTATGTGGTATTTATTTTGTTTTGGCTTACGCAATCGAGTTATCGATGTATGTGGCTCTTTTTCCTAGAAGAAGAAAGCCTTAATTGAATAAATACGTTATACACCTAGATTTGATTATTAATAGGACTATTGAATAAGATTTGCATGTGGCTACATGTTTTATACATATTTAATTGTTATGATTATGTATATATTTATTTAGTTGTTTTATTTTTTATTTTATATTACTTGTTTTTGTTTATTATTATGTTAGACATGTTTATAAACGAAAAGGGTAATTTTTTGAATAGAAAAATAATACGGACTAAATAAATGGCGAAATTGTTTTGGTTTTAAGAGTAAATTTCAAATGATTGGTTGATTGATGTTTTTGTACATAGTGTGCGAAAGGCGGACTGAAGGTTGCCATCCAATGTACTTGTAGAGAGGGGTTTTTAAAGCTCATGCACCTACCGGTTCTCTACAACTGCTTGGTTGCCGACTCTAGACTTACCTATATCACTATATTACGTACATTGTCATCTTAAGGGTGAATTCACCACAATTCCACAATGATTATCCGAAACACTAAGCCTTAGGGCTTATGCAAAAGTACGATATAGTGGACGATAATTGTTGGTAATTCTTTAATTGGTGAACCCGATACCTTAATCAAAACTTTGTTATTTTACTCTTAGCAAATTGGTAATAAAAATGTTTTGTAAAATCAATGTTATGAAGTTGTATGCATGCTTCTTCATACATTATTTTGATCACGTCAAAATTAATACCCTTATAAAATTAAGTCTAATGCCATCTAATTAAGAACACTTGAAGTTGTAATTTACGTCATGCGAGAACTTGGCGAGATTGCAATAGAGATGTGTTGGTCCCTTTTACTTGGTTATCAGTAACTAAAGAGTTAAAGTAACCAAGTTATATGACTTGAACACAGAAGTATGAAAATGATTAACAATAAAATAACGTAAAAATAAGAGACAATATTTTCCAACGTTTAATTCTTTATTAGAAGTTAATCACAAAGAATCGTACCCAAGTGTTTGCGGAATAACACTTGGGGTTGAATTGACAAGTATTGTATGGACTCCTCACTAAACTCAACTAAGTTGAGTGACAACTTAAATTACCCACTGAGCTATCTCAGGGGCTTGTGTTGTTCTTTGGAGGAGTAAAGTGGTTTGTGAATGCTTTGCATTAATTGCACAAACTTGTCAACTTTTACTCCTTACATTTGCTTCCTATTTATACACAAGTATAGAACAACTAAATATACATTGGACCTAAAGCTTCCTTAACAATATCTTGAAAGATATTATTCTTCTGGCAAGGAACCTTCATTGAGTTAGATCCAAAAGGCACTTTCTGATGACAGACTGGTTTTAACCATTTGGGGAAAGTTTGACATTAAAGTGATAAAGCACTTTAATAAAGCAGCTCAGACTTTCCCGCCCAGTCCCGCCAAAACTTCAGTCTTCATGTCATCAGTCTTCAGTACGATTAAGTTGTTGAGGAGTCATTGGGGTTCAGTGAGTTATTGTCATCCTCACTGAACCCATCATCTTCTTCTTGGCTTAGATCACACTTTACTGAGTTCCGCCTCACTGAATGGAGAACCTTTCTTCTTAGGCTCGGTCTTAGCATCCTGAAGGTGACTCACTGAGTTACTGTTCACTCAGTGACTTGTTTGCACTTAGGTTATTTTACGTTCAAATCCTTGTTAGAAGATGTGGGGAATTCAGTGACCCAACAATCTCCCCCTATTTGAACATACAAATAGCATAAGTGATACTTGATTCAGCATGAGTTGTCAGGGTACATCTTCTCTTACTAAATGTTTGTTGTAATTGTAAGTAGGACATAACTATTTAAACAAAACATCATTTTATTTATAGCTATTACATTTTTCCTACAAATTACAAACAAAATAAAGATAGTTGTTGCAGATCAGATGTTCAGATGATAGCCAAGTCCCTCAATCTTAGCTTTCTTTGATCTCAGTAGGTGTTTCTCAGGATGCTTCTCAATCTTTTCCCGAAGGTCCTTACAGAACCTTTGGTTTGCACCACTATGTATAGGAGAAGCTAACATCAGGTATGTTACCATTGCTGTGACTCCTGCCTTGTCTATATTAGACCATCTTTGGAAAGCAAGGTCTCCATATTCATCAGTGAAGCATAGACCTCGTTCAGGGTGTTCAAGCACGGTGTTGTTCACGAAGGTGATTCCTTCAGGAACGGACCTATCACAATCCAATCCTGGGACCTTGATCTCAGGCTCGGATTCAATGTGCTTCCTTTTTCTCCTGGTGGTGGTTGATGAAGCAGTTCCTGTTGTTGGAGCAGGAAGAAGGGAGGGAATGTTGAGGGCTTCAGGCATTGCTCTCAGTCTGTCATACCTTTCACTCAGTGACTTGAGGAGTTGATCAACAACGGCACCATTTTTCTTGGCAATGATGGGACGGAGTTCATCAAGTTCAGTGATCCCAAAGTCAGCGAATCTTAATGGGTTATGAATGTCCATGATTCTTTTATCAGCCCCCTGAAGACAGTGACCATTGCGGGTTTGGTATTCCTGTGGATTTTGATGTCAGTGATGGTTTCAGGCTTCAATCTTTCCTTCATCACCCAATGATATCTTTCAACCCTGGTCTTCCTGATTTGAGCTTGCCTTTTCAACTTTTCTTCCCTTTCCCTTTTCAGAGCATTCATCTGTTCTTCCTGAGCCTTTTTAAAGGCCGCACCAGCTTGCTCAGTAGCTAGTGCCTCAGCATCCAGACCAATCTTTTCAGCCTCCTCATGAACAACCTGTATCAGTTCAGGCTTGCTCAATCTCTCTTCTTCAGCTGCCTTTGCCACTTTCTCAGTTCTCTCCATGTAATCTTGTATTTGGTCATTGGTGAGTTGATAGATTTTTCCATTGATTGCAAATGGGACCCTGATAGGTTCATCAGGGTCAGTTCTCACCATTGTGGAGGCAGGCTGGAGTCTTACTTCAGGTTCTGAGGTGGTGGCTATGCTTTTTCCTCTGTCCTAAAAGAGAGTGGAGGAGACTGGTTCCTCTTGTGGTGGAACTTGTGTGATTGGTGTGGCTTCAGTGACATGCTCCCCCTCAGTGTGAAAGGGCTGTCCAGCTTCTTGTTCATCAGTAACAGGGGTTTCAGGAACATTCTCCCCCTTAACAATTGCCAGAGCTGCAGTGATGGCAAGTGTTGGAGTTACTGAAGATGAGGTAGAAGTACCCTTGAAGGCTTGAAACATTTCCGTCATCATGGACTTGATCTCCGCAGTATCCTGATGAATGAGAGATACCTTGGAGTCAAGTGAAGCCTGAGAGTTTTCAAGGGCAGTCATCCTGGATCCCATTGTCCATGCCAGAGATGTGGACTTCAGGGATTGAGCTGTCACTGATGCTTCCAACTGATTGAAGGAAGACTTGAGGGACTCCACCGTGGAGCTGAGATTCTGAACATTTGAATCCCTTATCAAGCCAAGTAACTCAGTAAGAGCCGCCGAGTTGACCTGATACGTCTCAGATGCCTGAAGAATTTTCTTGTTGAGCTCAGGATCATCCTTGACTGATTCTTGAACTGACTTAACCCCTGTAGCCAGCTCCTTAAGGGATTCCAAAAACTGATTGATGTGCGAAGCCATTTGTGTCAGGGAGTGAGAGACAGTGGAATTTTGCTCCCTGACATCATCATTGTAGTCTTCAACAGCATCTTTGAGGAGGTGATAGTGGACTGCTTGCTCAGCATGCATGTCAAACACATCTTCAGTGACCCCCCTGTACAAAATATTGGTCATTTTCTTGATGAACTTTTGGAAGGCTCTTTCAGTGAGAGGAGTGGAATCGTCTTCTAAGGTTTCCGGCTCGGAATGTTGTTCATCTTCGTCATGGTTAGAGGTATGAGGAGGCTGAGTAACAGGTTCAGGGACTGTCTCCTCATCCTCCATATCATCTTCGGCCGTGAAGACTTCCTCGTCACTGTTAAATTCATCATCAGAAAATAAGAATGCCTGAGCATCCGCCAGGGAGGTAATCTGCAACAAATGGAGGTTATCCGGCTCCTCTTCATAAGAAGATTTGCCTTCGTTTTGGCCAGGTCCTGACCCCTCAAATCCGGTAGGTTGGGTTTTACCTACCTGGTCTTTAAGGTCAGTTCCCAAGTAATGCGCACCTCCGGGAGTGGTTTTAGATTCCATATCAGCGGGTGGTTTATATCCCTCTGAATCTTTGTCCTCCGTGACCCCTTCAGACACTGATGGGTGTTTCTCAATGCCATCACTAGGAGTCGTGAAAGTTGTGTCCCTAACAGTGGGTTGTATGTTTCCCACTGAGTCTTGGGGATGAGTAGGGGTGCCCTCAGACAAAAGCTTTGATTTGCGAATGTCCTCATCAGGCAGATGAGTGGTTGAGTCCCCCTTTCCAACAGGCTTGTTCTGGCCTGTCGAAGGTTTAGGGACATGAACTCCCTAATGCTTGGGTTTTGATATACCCGAGCCTTTGGCAGGATGTGATTGTTTGTGGACCCCCTTCTTAGTGGAGTAGTGCTGCCCTACCGAGGATTTAGGATCCCTTACTCCCTGAGACTCTGGTTGTGATTTGCCAGAGCCTTTAGCAGGATGTGAAGGTTTGGTTTGTTTCGGCTCCACTGTCTTGTTTATGACAGTAGAGTCCTTGGAAACAGGTATGCCCGAGGACACTGAGTGTGATGTCTCAGTGCCCTCCGATGGCTTTTGTTGCAGGCCTAGTGACTGGGTAATTATTTTCAGGGTATCCGCAGTCAAAGGAGGTAATTCATGCCCCTTTTGGGCAGCCTTAAGGTTAGAGGTCTCAGTGTCGAGTGACTTGGGTTGAGCCACCTTCCTGGACCCCTGTCCCTTCTTCCTCTTCACCTTTTTGGTGGGAGAGGGTACTGGTGATATAATATTGTCACCCTGGATAGCAGTATGCATATATTGGGTCAGGGTGACTGGTGTAACCTCTAGAGGGTCACGAGAGTAATTAGCCTTGTGTAACACTTCAGGCTCAAAACCTACTGCATCAGGCTTTACATACTCAGACCCAAGCAAGTCTTGTAGGGCACAGGAAATGAATCTAGGGTATGACATAAGTTTTTGCCTAGACTTCCCCCCTAATTTTGCTATGAGGTCCTTGAAGATCAATTCTCCAAGGTCAATAAATTTACCCTCAATGAGACTGAACAATATCATTGCTTGAGTATTGTTCAATTGCTCAGTAGAGGATTTATTTCCCCCGAGGACTTGAATGACAAAGGTCATTATTATCCTCCAGGGAGCTGGGAACCAGGTCTTGATAATTGGGGCTTTGGATAGTAGGGCCCCTGGTGACACTTCAGGGTGAAGTTTGTCATAAGGCCCTAGGGTCAGTAAGACCTCCTTCACATCTTTATCAGATGGTGGGACAACGAAGGTCTGTGTGTAATCAAGCCCAGTGGCTTTGGCAAAAGTTTTATAGTCAAGAGTTAGGGACTTAGTTCCATTCTTGACTGTAAACTTAATTTTGGCCTCTTTGGGCACATCAGGTCTTTCAACCACTGCTGTGCACCAAAATTCCCTCAAAAACTCAGGGTAGATGACTGAGGGGGTTTTGTGAATGCGGTGGTCAGAAAGCAGTTCTGAAGGAACTTCACCACTTCCCTGTATTCAGGGAACCCTTCAGGGTAGGCAAAGTTCCCCACCACATTATTCTTGGTGAGGTCTACGCTTTCCATTTGGAAATCCACATTGGGTGCGTATTTTATGACCTTAGAAGAAGCCATTTGGTATGATAAAAGCCTGGTTTTAGTTAGAAAATGGGTATTGGTGAGGGAAACACACGCAGTTTTGAAAAAAAACAATTTGCAAGAGTTTAGTTATGATTTTAAAAGCGTGTGTGTTTCCCTTTTTGTGGGGGTATTTATAGGGTAAGGATTTGGGTGGTGATGTTGCGGATTCCAAAGATTTAATTTATTTAACCGAAACGGCATAATAATTTTGGTTTGATATCCGCATTAAATATCACGATTCCCATTACCCTATTTTCTCTCACATTGTGGATGAACAGTTGTGCGGCTCTGCAAATAATGCACTTTTGCAGAGAGAAATTATCACAACTTTTGTGTGTGAGGGAGCATTTAATGCTCAGTGATGTTTGGTGAGAGGGATGTGGGGGCCCAAGGAGTGGATGCCAGTTGTGTAAGTGACATATATTCCTATATTTAATAAGATTCAGTTACCTACCTGGGACATTAACTGACTAAATACTTAGAGCATTTAGTTAGGGTATTCAATGCCATTTTTCATCCTGAGCCCCCTGAATGATTTTTCATTCAATAAACATGAGTTTTCAGGAAGGGTGTGATCAGGGACCTAGAGAATTTACATCAGGTTGGAACACTTTTGATCAGATTCCTGATTCTATGTCCAACATGCCCAATTCAGCTTTCAATCTTGTGAAAGTGGGTTCATCCAAAGGTTTTGTGAAGATATCAGCTAGCTGATACTCAGTGGGGATGAAATGTAGTTCAATTTCTCCATTTGATATATGGTCCCTGATAAAGTGGTATCTGATGTCAATGTGTTTGGTTCTTTGATGAAGCACTGGATTATTTGAGATGGCTATGGCACTTGTATTATCACAAAAGATAGGTACCATCTTATACTGAATGCCATAGTCACTCAGTTGGCTTTTCATCCATAGTACATTTGTACAACATCCTGCAGCAGCCATATATTCAGCTTCAGCTGAGGACATGGCCACTGACTGTTGTTTCTTTGTACTCCAACACACAAGTTTACCACCAAGAAATTGGCAGGATCCTGAAGTACTTTTCCTATCCATGTTACATCCTGCATAGTCAGAGTCAGTGTACCCTTTGAGATCAAATCCTGAACATTTTGGGTAATACAAACCAAGGTTTGGAGTACCCTTCAGGTACCTGATGATTCTCTTGACAGCAGTGAGATGTGATTCTTTTGGTTCAGCCTGGTATCTTGCACACAGGTAGACTGAGAATTGGATATCCGGCCTTGAGGCAAGTAAGTACATCAGGGAGCCAATCATTCCTCTGTATTGGGTTTGATTCACTGATTTTCCAGTGAGATCAGGGCCAAGGTTGTTTGGAGGAACCATAGGAGTTTTTACTGAAGAGCAGTCAGTGAGCTCATACTTCTTCAGTAGGTTCCTGAGGTATTTCTCTTGGCAAATGGATATTCCTTTTTCAGTTTGTTTAATTTGTAGTCCAAGAAAGTATGTGAGTTCACCCATCATGCTCATTTCAAACTTTGTGGTCATAAGTTTTTCAAATTGTTTGCAAAGTTTGTAACTTGTTGAGCCAAAGATGATGTCATCAACATACACTTGGACAAGAATGACATCATCCTTTGTTCTGTAGATGAACAGTGTGTTGTCAATTCTTCCTCTGACAAACTTGTTTTGGATCAGGAAGGCTGAAAGAGTTTCATACCATGCCCTGGGTGCTTGTTTCAGTCCATAGAGGGCTTTGTTCAGCTTGTAGACATGGTTAGGGTATTCACTACTTTCGAAACCAGGAGGCTGTTGCACATAAACATCTTCTTTGATGTTACCATTCAGGAATGCACTTTTAACATCCATTTGGTAAACTTTAAAGTTCATGTAAGTTGCATAGGCAAGGAAGATCCTGATGGCTTCCATTCTAGCAACAGGTGCAAAGGTTTCCTCATAGTCTATACCTTCCTGTTGATTATATCCTTTGGCAACCAGTCTTGCTTTGTTTTTGATGACTGTGCCATTCTCATCAGTCTTGTTCTTAAAGACCCATTTCATACCAATGATTAAAACAACCTAGGGGCATTCAACAAGGGTCATGACATCATTTCTGTCAAATTGTTCCAATTCATCTCTCATGGCCTGAACCCAACTTTCATAAGTCAGGGCTTCTTTGACATTTTTAGGCTCAATTTCTGAGAGATAGTCAGCATAAAGACATATATTGGCAGTGGCAGCCTTGAGTTTGGCAGCCTTGCTTCTTGTGAGCATGCCTTCAGTGGGTTCGCCAATGATGTTCACAAGCTTAATGATTTTGGATCTAGTCCAGCTATCCTGGGGTTTGGGATAGGAATTTGAGCTTGTAGGAGCCTGATTAGGTTCAGACTCAGGAACATGAGGTAACTCATCAATATGTACTTCAGTGACAACTGTAGGAACAATTTGTTCTGTGGGTTCCTGAACATTTTGTTCAGTGGTGTCAGTCTCATTTGAGACAGGCTGAGTTTCTATGAACTCACTGATAGGTGGTTGGGGTAGGTTGTGAGGGATGATGTAATAGGAGACATCAGCATCAGCTTGGTACTGAGTTGAGGGATTGTTCTCAGGATGATACTCATCAGGAGGATATCTTGATGAGTCATCAATACCAATTTCTTCTACTGAGGAATTTGAGAACCTGATGGATTCAGTGCTCTCATCAACAGTAATGTGATAAGTTTCCTCAGTTTGCTGTCTCCTTGTGTTGAACACCCTGAAGGCTTTAGAGACCAAGGAATATCCCAGGAAGTATCCATCATCAGCTTTGGCATCAAATTTACCTAAGTGATCCTTGTGATTATGTATAAACACAGGACACCCAAATACATGAAAATAGCTGATGTCAGGAATCCTTCCTTTGAATATCTCATAAGGTATCTTATTATGCCTTTTCACAATGATTGACCTGTTTTGAGTGTAGCAGGCTGTTTTAACTGCCTCAGTCCAAAAATGTTTTGAGAGGACTGAGCCATTCAGCATTGTTCTTGCTGCCTCAATGAGTGTTCTATTTCTCCTTTCAGCTACTCCATTTTGTTCAGGAGTATCGGGAGAAGTGAAATTTTGAGAAATTCCTTTCTCATCTCAAAAACACTCAAGGTCTTGGTTTTTGAATTCAGTCCCATTGTCAGTCCTGATCTGTTTAACTTTGACATCATTTTGATTTTCAATGTTCCTGACAAATGACATGATGGTTTCAGCTGCCTGACTCTTTTTGGTCAGGAAGTAAACCCAAGTATATCTTGAGTATTCATCCACTATGACCAGAGTGTACTTCTCATGGTGTATGGACATTGGACTGACAGGTCCAAAAAGGTCCATATGAAGAAGATGCAGGCAGCTTTTGATGGAAAAGGTTTGTTTGGTTTTGAATGATGCCCTGTGGTGTTTTCCTTTTTCACAAGCAGAACAAGGCTTGTCTTTGGTATACACCAGGGATGGAAGGCCCAGAACTTTGTTCTGTTTGGCCAGGTTGTTGATGTTTTTGAAGTTGAGATGAGGGAGTCTCCTATGCCATAGCCAGTTGATTGTCTCACTTGCCTTTGAGAATAGGCAAGTCCCATTTTGAGTCAGGGATGACATGTCAAGGACATATACATCATCCCTCCTGGGGGCAATCAACACAACTTCCTTATTGGCATTAAAGATGGTCCCTCTCTTGTCATCAAACTGAACTATGTATTTGGCATCACATAGTTGGGAAACACTTATCAGGTTGTACTTCAGACCATTAACATAAGCTATTCTTGTAAAAACTATACCATTGCAGTTTACTGAACCATAACCCTCAGTGGGAGCTGATGAGTTATCACCAAATACTACTTTGGGTCCTGGTTCTTCCACATATTTATGCAGAAAACCTTTCACACCAGTCATACTTCTGGAGCATCCACTGTCTAGATGCCAGGTAGGATCCTTGATGTGTTTCTGCACAAACAGTAAACTGGGTTAGTTTTGCTTGTTGACCCACCTTTTAGTGGGCTTAGTCCTCAGGGACTTTTTGAACTCAGTTAGTGAATCATGGTCTGAAGTTGTGTGACCTGAGCTTCCACATGTTTTACATTTTGTGGATGTTGATGCATCAGGTGACTGAGAAGTGTTGGTTTGGTTTTTCCTTCTGGAATGAATCACTTTGTCATGCCCCCTGGTTTCATGGGAGGGATCTCCACAGATGTCACAGCATTCTTTCATCATACAATTATCAGGAAGATGATCATTGAAACCACAGTGAGGACATGGTGAGAAAGGCTTAGCCTTCAGTCTTTGTTTGGAAGGTGTGGCATACTGATAGCCTTGGGTTTTGTATTGACCCCTTGCCTTTAAAGAGGCAGTGTGGGGGATGTGATCACAAGTTCTGTGGTCCTCTTGTTTGCATATCATACAAAATAGGACTCTGTAGCATTTATCAGTGCTGTGATTTGGATAATTGCACAGTTCACATCTCCCTGAGGGTCTGGGTGTGGTTTTTGGTTTGGAAGAACCTGAGGATACTGAGGGCTTTGTAGATTTAGAGTCAGAGTTTTTCTCAGTAGACTCATTTTTCTCACTCAGCATCCTGACAAGTTCAGCAAGCTGATCAACCTTTGAATCAGTGCTTTCATGCTTCACTTCAGTAGTTACTGAAGGTTTTTGGTGTTCAGTGGGTGCAGGAGTAGGTCTTTTTAATATAGTCCTTCCTAACCCTGATTTCTCTTTAGGAGAATGTGGTTGAAAGACTAATGGTGCAAGGTCAGAATTGGGTTCTGCTCCCTAAAGTTGTTTCAGTGGAGGGAGTGGTGAATCAGACTTAGACTCTGTGATGGACTCAGTAGGACTAAGTTCATCAGTGACTCCTAGCAGCTCCTTGATGGCCTGACTTTCAGGCTCCAGGATTCTTCCAGTGTTAAAATTTGGCAATTTACTATCAGGATTGTTTCTTTCAATCCAATCACTGGGTTTGGGAGCTAGTTCTTTGCTAGAGAGTATGTTGGTTAATAGAAAAGTTGTGAAATGGCTACTCTCCCCAGAAACTTCAGTGAGTTGATCATCACCCAGACCAGCCTTATTGGGGCTGGGTGAGAGACTCAGTGTTTCATAAAGTTTGGGGTTTTTCTGAGTCCACTTCCAAATAATTTCCTTTTCTTTCTTAAGTTCTTCCTGAAGAGCTTGATTTTGTTTTACAAGTTCAGAGTTTTGAATTTGAAGTATGACACTTTCAAGCTTGGCTTGTTTTAAGGCAAGTAATTCATCTCTACAATGATTTAATTCAAAACTAAGTTTGTTAAATTTTGAAAACAAATTAAGTCTTTGCTCTTCAACATACTTAAGATCAACATTAATATAGTCTAAGTAAGATTTCCAATCATCATTATCATCCATAGAAAGTAAAAGATTTACCTTCCTCATTGTGATGTTGACCCATTCACCATTTCTTGCATGACTCTTCCCCACAACAAGTTTGTTATCTTCTGATAGAGCCATCAGGGCACTGATGTGAACTTCATCATCATCAGAGGACACTTCAACCTCATCCCAGTCATATGTTTCAGCAACAAGCCCTTTGTTCTTGGCTTGAGTAGGCTTTGGAGCCTGAGGAGGCTGAGAGACTGTTGAGGATGATTCAAGAAGGGCAAGCTTAGCTTTTGCCTTTCTGTACTTTGCTTCAAAGTCAATTTGAGGGACTTTCTCAAATCTTTGACTAGACTGAAGCATTTTTGGTTGAAATTTGCTGGGGCCTGAAAAAGAGTTATTTCCTGAAAATTTGAAAGATGGTTCTGAGGTTGTTTTTGAAAAACAATCTTTAGCAAAATGCCCCATTTTGCCACATTTAAAGCATTCAGTATTGTCATTTGCTTTAGAAGGAAATTTGTTTTTCTTAAAAAACCTTTTTGAATTAGCAAGGAGTGCTCTTTCATGAAATTCAATTTGAAGATCATTAAGATACTCCTCACTGGTTCTTTGGTCAACCTCATCATCAGATCCATCCTGAAAATCCTGCACAACACCTTTTGAATAGAAAGCAGTTGATATGGGTGTAATTGTCAAGGCCTTTTTGGTCTCCTGAGCTTTACCAGGGTATCTCCTGGTGATAAGATTGTCTTCATAGACAAACTTCCCATAAATGGCAGGGAGCTCAAGCTTCTGAATGTGGTTTGCATTTCTCAATCCCTGAGAGAAGTTTAACCACTTCTCAGGGAGACTGTTGACAAAACCAACATTGATTTCATGTTTTGACAGTATAACACCATCATTGGTCAGCTCATTCAGGAGGGTCTTATACCGAGTATAAGTCTCAGAGAGACTTTCAGAATCCTTGGCCCTGAAGGTATTGAATTCAAGCTTCAGGTCCATGATTCTATTCTCTTTGGTATCAGAAGGCCCTTCATAGCTATGAACCAGGTCAGTCCATGTCTGCTGGGCAGTGGGACAGTTGATCACTGATTCCATTATATCATCAGGAAGGCATGATATAATGATGCTTTTCAGGCGCTGGTCTTGATTGACCACCCTCCTTTCATCTGGGGTCCACTGAGCTTCAGGTTTGATTAAACCTTGGGCAGTTGTTGGGACATATGGACCCTCATTAATCAATTTGATGTAATAAGGTTCCATCCCAGTTAAGTAGCAAAGCATTCACTTTTTCCACTTATTAAATTTGCCAGCTTCAAGTCGAGGGGCAGTTGCTGAATAACTTCCACCCTTTTTATCAACAAGCTGGGGAACATCTATGTCAGTCATAGTGGGATCTTGATTTTAAAAACTTGAGCACTCTTAGGTTTTGAAAACAGGTATAAGTTTTACAAATCAGAGGCTCTGATACCACTTGTTGGTCCCTTTTACTTGGTTATCAGTAACTAAAGAGTTAAAGTAACCAAGTTATATGACTTGAACACAGATGTATGAAAATGATTAACAATAAAATAACGTAAAAATAAGAGATAATATTTTCCAACGTTTAATTCTTTATTAGAAGTTAATCACAAAGAATCGTACCCAAGTGTTTGCGGAATAACACTTGGGGTTGAATTGACAAGTATTGTATGGACTCCTCACTAAACTCAACTAAGTTGAGTGACAACTTAAATTACCCACTGAGCTATCTCAGGGGCTTGTGTTGTTCTTTGGAGGAGTAAAGTGGTTTGTGAATGCTTTGCATTAATTGCACAAACTTGTCAACTTTTACTCCTCACATTTGCTTCCTATTTATACACAAGTATAGAACAACTAAATATACATTGGACCTAAAGCTTCCTTAACAATATCTTGAAAGATATTATTCTTCTGGCAAGGAACCTTCATTGAGTTAGATCCAAAAGGCACTTTCTGATGACAGACTGGTTTTAACCATTTGGGGAAAGTTTGACATTAAAGTGATAAAGCACTTTAATAAAGCAGCTCAGACTTTCCCGCCCAGTCCCGCCAAAACTTCAGTCTTCATGTCATCAGTCTTCAGTACGATTAAGTTGTTGAGGAGTCATTGGGGTTCAGTGAGTTATTGTCATCCTCACTGAACCCATCACCTTCTTCTTGGCTTAGATCACACTTTACTGAGTTCCGCCTCACTGAATGGAGAACCTTTCTTCTTAGGCTCGGTCTTAGCATCCTGAAGGTGACTCACTGAGTTATTGTTCACTCAGTGACTTGCTTGCACTTAGGTTATTTTACGTTCAAATCCTTGTTAGGAGATGTGGGGAATTCAGTGACCCAACAAGATGTAATTTTCATAAATTCATTGCTAGCAGATCAACTGATGTGATGGATTTGTGAGTTTGCAGTTTTTAAGTTAGACGACTTAAATTGAGTAGGAAGTGAGATCTTGGACTCAAGGCATTAGATGGGGATGAAACATGCTTACTTTGCAAAAGTTTTGTGAAAGTAAATCTCATAATAATCTAGGAATTGCAATATGATATTGGCAATTATTGTTCGACAATTACCTTGTTGAATACTATCATTACTAGCAGATCAACTGATGTAATGGTACTATGTCAATTAGGATCTTAGCTTTAAGAAAATAATATGATTTATATGAATATTTACCAATGGGTATTTTATTTTCTTAAAGATCTAATTATCGAAAATACTGAAATTGAATTTTGTAATTCGTTTTAATGTATTAATGCAACGTTCAAACCGTAAATGCACTTTGGGCTTTGGTAAATTGATCTCGTTCTGTTTTCAAACAAATGTTTGATTATGAATAATTTACTTAAAAGACAAATGAAGTCTCCTTTCTATGAAAGAAGAGTTAGACACAATCCTATTCCTTTTCATGAATGAGAAAGGATAATAGGAATATTAGATATGTCTAAATTCTAATATAACTCATAGCAAAATTTTTAATAGTTAAGAAAATTGCAAATATTTTTCATAGGGATTTTATCATCCTCATTTGTTGATCAAATTCTTAGTAACAAATATGATATTTGGTTAACAGAAAATTATGTATGACATTTTATGAGTTATTATAATTAGAAGCTAAACTAATTACTGCAAAATGTTTAAAGACAAACTAGTTGTTTTGACTATTTTAAAGGTGCTACATACATTGTAGGATAGTAGACCTGTTAAGGAAGAAATTGCATGCCCAATTTTCAAGTTAATAGCATTTGATGGATAGTCCATCATTTACGTAGTAGAATACACTCTTTAGTGCATAGTAATTGTTACGCATTGACATTTAAAGGTGTAGGAAAGTTAAAGACACAATATTTGTTTTCACTGGATATGAAACATTTACAATGTTGTCAAATTCAGTGGGAGTATTGTGTACTTATCACTGAATAAGGAATTATTGTAATGATCTTTAATTCAGTGGGAGTTACAAGCTTTGACATCTTGGTAGCTAAAGATAATTACTTTCCAAGTGTAGACACTCATACTTTTAAGTATAGTCTTGTACGTTTCCTTACTAGACATTGTTGTTTTACATATACTTGTTATGCTAAAATCTATGACACAATCATATTGAACACATAAACAAATGCATGGCATGTTGTTTATCAACTATATGAGGTTGTTCCATGCACAAGTGGGAGAAATGTTATCTTTAATATGTGCAAGAAACAACTCATAAAGGTATGATTTAATGGATTCTCTTGACTACAAGGTAAGAGAATAATGTTCTAATATTAATTCTAGAAACACTTGGTGTTACAATTTATGTTATGTGAGAGCTTAGCTAGATTGCATCAACAAGGTGAATTTCATATTTCATTACTAGCAGATCAATTGATGTAAAACTATGAGAATTTGCAGTTTCTAAATTAGAATAATGTTATGATATTAATTATACTAGGCTAATTCAAGAAACACTTAGTGTTACAATTTATGTTATGTGAGAGCTTAACTAGATTGCAACAACAAGGTGAATTTCATATTTTCTTTACTAGCAGATCAACTGATGTAATTGAACTATAAGAATTTGCAGAAATTAGATACCTATTAGAAGATGTGCCAATATGATATCAAGACTGCTTTAATTTGTATATTTATGAATTCATGGAATGACATAAATTAATAAAGTAATCTAATGTTGCTTCTATCTGAATATTTATGTGTTCTTGGAATGACATAAATAAATGAATAAATAATGTTGTTTACATTATTATGAAGTAATAAATTAACTTGAAATTACTATTGAAACCAAAAGATGGTGTTCATAATTACTTTAGTTAAACATGTTTATGTTTCATTGTAAAGATATAAACATAAAGTCTTTTAATTGTTACAAGACTTATAATAAAGTAAGACGTTATCTTGTTATGTGTTTTAATTAAGACATATACATGAAGCCATTAAATTGTTAAATGACTTATAACGTATAGTGGGATTATAACAGTTTATGTTTTCTTGTAGAGACATGGACATGAAGTGACTTTATTAAAAGTACTTGTGTTATAAAGCATGCAATTGGCTTGAAAATTATTATACCATTAAAATGAATTAGTTGGTAAATAGACAAGTCAAAAGGAATATGGTTATCTTAAATATTGTTAGATAGTCTTACAATATTAATCTTAATGAAATGCCAAATGTTTATGGTATGTTCAGTTAGGAAAATCAAACTCTAGTTATATTGTTTGATTAAAGATAACTATGACTTCTTTTCTTCCAAAAGTTATCAAGGTTAGAATGTTGAGTATGACTTGGACATATTTAAGTAAACTCCAACATAGAAGATTAATAAGAAATTATCATATGATGGAATGTGATGAATATGATGAATCACATTAAGTCTTAAATTGAAGTTCTAAATTATTTAACTGCTTATGAAGAGGTTACTAACAAAGTAAAGTCAGAAACTGTCAATATGTATTTGTAATATCCCAAAAGAGAATATTGTATTGTTGCTTTATTTGCTAAGTATTTAAAGATAGTCTTTAAATTGCTAAAAGCAAGTGGGAGTTTTGATCTTTAAAAGATAAAATTATAAGATACATAATCCTCTAAAATACACTAGTAAATATCATGATTAAGTTTGACATTTGAATGTTAAATCTCAACATGATAATAAAGGTTGACATTTAAATGTTAAATCTCAAGATGATGGAATTATCATTCATAGAATAGCAATATATCTCAGATATTTGATTAATATGCTGAGGACTATGATTTACAGGATTATTGTAAACCTGATAATCATTATGATACATTACCAAATATGAAATTGGGTAAAGTATACATGATATGAATGACTAAGATGTTGTCCATAAAGATAATCAATTTTAGAAACTTGGTTTATCTTAATAGTTAGACTAGAAAATGAAGATGAGTTTCTTCAAAGATGTAGTGACTCTTGTGGTTTAAATCTTTGTATAGAAATCATATGGATAATATTGTGCACATATTTAATGCATGTCTTATGACAAGATTATTAATCACACTTAAGCAATTAGCTGTGATTGAATATTCTTTTCTAAACACATTAAATATATAAAGATTATGATTGTCATATTTATGAAATTGACAATATAATATCAAAACTCTTTCTTGAGTGATTACTTAAGCGAGGACGATAAATAATCAAAAGGAGTTTATGAATTCAAATAAATCTTTGAAAGTGTACAAAGTGCAATAATCCATGGATGGATAAATGCATGCATCTAGAAGATTACTCTTATGTTTAATTATTAAATTCTATGTTTTGATTTATAATTGAAATAAGATAATTTATAAGTATTCCTAAAAGCTAGTGGGAGTATTATGTTTAATTTCTTAAATCATATATGTTGTAGAACATATGAAAAGTAATATTCCATATAAGTAAATGTTAAGTCTTAGAATGGAATGAAATTTTACTTGTAAGATTTAGGAAATACAACATATAACCTTGGAATGAATGTTTATTGTTGAAATATGTGTGGTAAATGAATCTAATAGAACATGATATATTATTTAGAAAGTCTAAATGAATATGAATGACATGAATAAAATCTAAGTATGACTCAAAGATCTTTCATGAACATCATGTTTTGTTTTATCATGCTTGATTACAAGATGATTTGGCAATATTAATATCTAATTAAAAAGTTATTAGATAACTTGTGTAATATTCTAAATGAATATGTTTGATTATAGAATCACATCCTAAATCTGGAACAGCTTCCAAATTCTATAGATGAACAATTTTCAATTGTTGTGAAAATTGTCATAACCAACAAACTTGAAAGTTTGAAGGGCATCAAACATTACATAATAGATATTAATGTTTACGGGAAGTTTTAATAACATATTGTTGTTGCATACAATGATGTTATTGAAATTGAGATGACACTCAATACTAGTTATGGTAAGGATTTAGTTCTTTGCTATATGTACTAGTTGTGCTTACTAAAAGCATAAGTTGCATTATACATTAAGAGAATAAGAATACTTTAAACTTTAAAATGTTTGGAGGTTTAATTATCATAAATTTGTGGTTAAGGATGTCTCACATTTTTATGAAATATGGCATTATCAAAATAGTTGACTATGCACATATAAGAATTTCAATAGTTGAATTCTTGAAATAAGTATTCTTAAAATTCTGATAGATCAAAGTTGGATGATTTATGTCTTGTCAACAAGTATGAATGTCATTGCTTGAGACATAATTCATCAACAAGAGTTATCATGCATTGATCTATTTAGTATTTGGATAAGGGATGTTAAACAATTATTATGATAAATTGAAATACATGGTATGTTTAATTTATAATATCTTGTATCCTATATTTGTATGTTTAATCCATGAATAAATGTTATTCTAAATTGTCCGTTGTCAGTTAATAATATGGGAATATTATTAAATCAAGACAAATCTGAAGGTTGGTATAATATACTTAAAGTATATTGATGCGTAGACATGCCATTTCAGATGATATTCAATGATACCGAATATAGGAATTATCCCAACTACATGATGTTACTTTATGGATTTTGTTATTAAGTAAATCATGAGAAGTTATCCTCAGACTTGAGATGCAAGATAAGTGTCATGAATGTAGTACATTTTTGTGGAACAACTTAACGCTATACGTAACTGGTAGTCATAAGGGTTTGTTTTTGAAAGTGTTACAAAGTTTGTGGGTTTTGCTTGTATTCAAGATAGAATTTGTTCCTTCAAATTTAGTTTTGGAGTTTCATACTGCTGGGCCGCTCGTAGGGTTGTCAAGATGTTTGCATGGCCGTGCCCAAGATCTTCCCTGAATATGTTCAGATGATTTGGTAATCTTGATCAATCACTAACGACGAGAAACAGAATGGTTAATTAAGGAATGACTTTAATCCATATCCTTATTAACATGGTATTAGAAACAAAAGGATAATAATAATGAGAAATCATTAAAAGGTTTTTCCAGGAGCCTTACTCGAGATCGTACTAGAGGCATCGGCGTGTTGCAAGACGCTAATCGATGTGATTACACTATTAAAATATGTCCAAGTGGGAGCTGTTAGATTATGGACATTATTTTAGTAGTCGTATGTTAGGATCGAACTCGAGATCACGGGATTGCACACAATACGTATGAAGAGAAAAAGAAATAATTATTTATAAATGTTATACGTAATTATTATTAAACACAAAACTTGTAATGGAAATTAGTATTTAATGAAAAATGACTAATGACCTATTGACGAAGATTAGGAAAGTAATACTAATGAATATTTGGAAACAAGGGAAGGTTCCGGAATCCCTTTGGGATTACATAACCGATCGGCCAAGGGGGTTCTCCACGTCCTTTGTGCCTTGAGCTCCAAGTTTCAATTAGTATATATATACAAACCCAAGATGTATTGTTTTCTCATAACTTGTACACACACATCTTGGTGTTTTTTCTCTCCTTCTCTTTGTCTTAAATTGATCCATCCAAAACAATCCCTTAGGGATTCGATTTTCATAAGATCAAATAAGTTTTGTGTTTAATTTACTTGCATAAACTTTTTCTTGAATTAGTACGTGTGTATAAGAACGTGATTCAAACACACTATTGTTTGATTCTTGGATTGAATTACAAAAGAGGTAAGGGGTAATTCTTATAATCCACATAAACCCTAATTAGGGTTCTTGATTTGAAGATTGCAATTGATTCTTGTTCGGGCTAGAATCACAAAGGTATGTTTACTATTTATATTTGATTAATTAATTACATGTTATATGATCTTGTCATAATTGCTTCCGCTATGCTCACTTGATGTGTTTGGTTTATTTTATATGAATGTCATGATATCATAATTCCAACAAAGCATAATACAAATATGACTACAAGAGCATGATATATATATATATATATATATATATATATATATATATATATATATATATATATATATATATATATATATATATATTAGCAGTATTGAATATATAAAGTTAGAAAAAGCCTCATCACATTGGCTGAATATACAGTCCCAAGCAAAAACCACCCAGCAAAACTCCAAAACAATGGTGGAGATCCAATCCATGCAATCAATAGGCCCTGGATACAGAAAAAAAGGTTCGATCAAAAGCTACACTCAGAATCATGTCTTCATGTTTGGCGAACCAATAATCATTTGAAATACCAAGATAGCTGATAATGAAGAGATGATGACAGTAGTTTCCATAGATAGTTCCCTAGCAGCCAAAGGGAGATATTGCTTGTTAACCTGGATTTAAGATTATATTGTCATCAATATGCGCCATTCGATCTATAGTTTTAACAGCATACGCCTAAACAATAAACATAAATACATACATATATGTGCATAAACATAAACAAAAAGTTTTGAAATTTCTAATTTTCTATCCATGTACATTACATATTGACATGTTGTAACATGATCCTGACTCATCTTCCTATGGTTTAAATCCACAATCTATTTTTAACATGGGTAGCAACTTGAGTAGTTAAAAAACTCTTTTTTTTTTTTTTTTAATTCATAGTGGGCGTCCCTCTATATGTGCTTCAACATTGATGGAAATAGCCCCGCTAAAAAATAATTGATATATGAATTAATTTAGTGTACCTTGTCGAGTTCTATATCACATATCTGATTGAAACCACTGACGTACATTTGCATGAAGATGAATCAAACCAGAGCCTGAAAATTGTAACTGGTATAGATTTTAAGAACATATTTATTAACGAAGATATTACTGTAATTGTGAGTAGTTGCAGGTTCAATCTAATGTTACCTAGCCTGCAACATTTTCATAAAGAACAGTGAGGAGATATAAAAAAAGTTTCTCAACGGTAAGAAAAGAGATTGAAACTATTTTTGAAACCTACTAAATGGGATGAGACAGGTCAGCATAATTTGTTTCATTTTGAGTTTTTTCTGAACACTACTACATGAAAAACTTATAGATCAAACCATTCCAATCGCTGTGTATGGCCTTATAAACCTATACAGAACATCCAAGAAACTGATAACAGACTTTTTGGCTTAATAAAATCATAAGTTGTAAGAGGATGCTGCATTCAACTTAAACTTCTTGTTGTTTACTCCGTGTTCATGTGTTAATGGTTCATGGAAGTTCTGATTGATATGAGTATTACAACGGCTTTGTTGAAACTTGAAATATCATGGAGCAATTCTTATCAAATCTACATAGCTGAAGGAACTTTGTAGCTTGTGCCTCTACAAAAGCATAACCTACTCCTGCGAGATAATTTAATTAGATTTTTTTGAAGCAATAACTAAAATTAGTACCAAGTTCTTAAATTTGGACTGCTATCACATTTTATCAATTCCTATTTGGACCACACTGCTAAAATTAGTACTACGTACCAGTTTTTTACCTGTATTTTCTTAAGTTCAGATTCAGCTTTGAAGGATTAAAAATGCCTTTGGCAGTTGAAGAAGATAATGCAAGTACCCTGAATATCAATTGGAACTTAGCTTACAAAGAAACAGTTCAAAAGGTTAATCTAAGCCTTGTTGACTTTGACTTGTATGTAGTCAAGTACATGGACTTTGTGGTAATTATTATATACTTGTTTTGTAGTATTTCTCTTGTTTGTGTATGTGCAGGTTAGCTAAAGTTGGAGGACTTGTGTTGACAACTAGAGAAAGTACTATTGAAGCAGCTATATAAGCTTAAGTTATAGATTAGGGTTTTTATTATAATTGCTTATCTCTCTGTGTTTTGCTCTCTAAGTTGAGAACTGATTGTAATCGTTTCATTGTTCTTTCTTTCTGTGTAATTGTTGAACTCAAAACCAGTAATCACATTTGAAGTGATTGACTGATGTTGTGAATAAAATAAGTGGGGAGGTTGGTTGAATTCATAACAAAATGTTTTTTGTTGATCTTTGTATACTTTTCCACATGGTATCAGAGCCAAGTTGGCTTTGATACAAAGATCGATTGATTAATTTTTTTTCAAAAATTAGGGTTTCAAAATATTTTTTGGGGCTTTTCAAAATTGTTACCGGATCTGTGTAGATCTTGTTGTGAATCGTATTTGGGGTGGTTGAATTTTGTTGTTTGGGATTCAATTGTTGGTTAATCGAATTAACTCAATTTTTAGGGTTTCTAAAATTTGTGGTTTTTTTATTCTTGGTGTTTGGTTGAGATTAACACGTGTTAATCAGTGGTGTTTTCATTAGATCTTGTTGATCTTGTGATTGGTTGGTGATATCGTCTTAATTAGGGTTTACTGTATCAAACTCTAATTCAGGGGTGGTTATTGTTTCTTGATTTGATTGATATTATTGATTCAATTATTTTAAGTGATCTTTTGATTCTAAAATAATTCATAATATTGATCGTTTCTTGATCTCTTTCAGGTTCTTGGTACTATTCCGCTGTGCTTATTGGTTATTATTGATCTGCTTGATCAATCTGTGCTTGGAGTTGCGTTTTGTAACACCTCTCACACTCTTTTCTATTAGGTTGTTTTTATAGGTTTTTAAGAAATTGCATGAGACGAAGTGTAGGTTCAAGGGATTATTTGTGAGGAGTTGTTTGATTGTTTGGGGTATATTTGTGTTTGCTGGAGTTATAAGGAGTTTTTTTGTTTTCTTTCTGTTGTAGTTTTGTTTCTTCATCATGGAGGTTGGTGATGAAGAAGCAGGGGGTTCAGGGTTGAACAAACTGGATCAGTTTGACCCATTGTTTTTGCATAGTAGTGACACTAGTGGTATTCCTTTAATAAGTTTTAAACTGGAAGGCACTGAAAACTATAAAGTTTGGCCAGCTGCTATAAAATTGGCTATTCATACTAAAAATAAACTTGGTTTTATAAATGGTACACTTGATAGACCTGTTGAAACTGGTTTTTTGCAAGAACAATGGGATAGGTGTAATTCTGTGGTTTTATCTTGGATTCTTGGATGTGTGTCTCAAGATGTGTGATTGATTTGAAAATCAATGTTATATATATAGTATAGTATTACTCAAGAGATCCGCAAAGAAATACGGATAACCCGAGGTCGTAGTCCGTGTGAAGGATGAATGGAATTTCGAATTCACGATTCGTGAAACGTGTCGTGAAAGTGGTAAAAAGTGATTTAGATGAGATTACACTAATGAAATAGTAAATGAAGCACAAATAATCAACTAAACACGTAAATCAAGTAAGGCAACTAGAAATGTAACGTAAATTCGAAAACGTAAGCTAATACGCAAAATAAACGTTAACGTACGAATTAAAACGCGACATTTAAGCTACACTACTCCTACGGACTTGGAAATAATTTTCAAAAATTAAAAATGATAAAAGAAAATTTTGAGAAAATGAAAAATATTTTTTTGACTTTTTATTTATTTTTTTATGAATTAAAAACTAATTTAACCAATTAAAAATTAAAAGAAAATGCAAATAAATTGAGAAAAATGCAAAATAAATTTCTAAAATTCTAAAATAACCAAAAATAATTTTCTAATATTTTTTTGGATTTTTCTGGGGTTTTTCTGATTTTTTTGTATTTTTTAGTAATTAAAAATTGATTAAAAATGAAAATTAAATAGGAAAAATAGCAAATGTGCTCAGAAAAATATGAAAATTTCAGAGAAAATCTAAAATATTATTTTGAATCTAGGAAAAATATAAAAATGGAAAAATAAACACTGGAAATGCTTATTAGCTCTAAACTGCTTATTAGAAATTGCTTATTTATAAGCAAAAGTTAACCAAATTGACCCAAACTTTTACCAAGTACTTTTAAGACTAGATTAAGCTCAAATGAACAGTTATGAAAGCAAACTCAACTCAGAAACACAGAGAATGGACTAAATCAAATTTAATAAGCACTATGAAATAAGCCAAAAGCTAAAACAGACAAGCACAATGCAAAAGCTCAACTGAAACAGAAACTTAAGGTACTAATGATCTCAAATAAACCATAAATCTCAGATAATGATCAAAAATGGGCAATTGCAGCCCTAAAACTGAAAATAGTCACTAGCTTCTAAGCACTCACTTGATAAGCCCAATGAGCTGATCAAATAATCAGTTAAGATGAAACTAATGGGTGCAAATTATTCACTAGCTACCATAAATCACAAATCCACCCAGAGAAATGACTTCCAATCCAATTAACCACCTCAAATCTGCCTAGGAACTAGGTTAAAAACTGAGTGTGCAGGGTACTTAAGGCTCAAGCAGTCAATTTAAAAGCAATTCTTCAATAAGCAGATGAATCCCAAATTGATTTTTTCTTTTTGAAATGGTTTCCTTACTGATATACTCCACAAATCAGCAAACAAAAGGAATTTTTAACAAAAAGTGAAAACTAGAACAGCTCACAAAATTTATCCAAAAACTGAGTTCAAATACTTGTTTGACTTTCTGATGTTATTGAGACTGTTGACTAAGATGAGATTCTACTGACCCTAAATTATTCTAGATGTTAACTTAAGCTTGTTGAAATTAGATTACCTAGATGAACTCCAATCCTAACAAAATCCAAAAGCTCAGGTCCACAAATCACATTATTGATTACTATTTTGAGTGATGAACTGAATATTGACTTTTGCACCTAGACTACTTATCTAATGCTCTGTTGTGCTTAAGATACCTTAGTGTAACCTATCTAAGCAGAAAAAAAACATCAATGAAACACCTCAGGCTTCCTAATTCAGCTAATGCCAAACACCCTTGCAAGTGTTTGTCTCTCACTCACATCCAAAATAGAACAGATCCAAACCACACTTAACTGAATATGATTCACTCAACAATAAACTAAGACTAAACACAGATCTCAAATTGTAAATTAACTCAGAAAAGAAACAGATTCACAGATGCAAAATACTAACAACTCAGATCAAAACAGTATATTATCAAAAGTGATTAATGAACAAGTAACAAGCAACTAGCAGACTAAATAAGCAACACTAAACTAAATTCAAACAAACTAAATCAGATTTAAACTACTAAAACTCAACTGATGCACAAAGGAAGTAAATCGATAAACTTACAAAGACAATTCCCCCTCAGCTCAAATAGAGGGGGTTCACTATGCTTGCCTGTCTTCTGACAGGCCAAGTGGACCTCCTTGGCTGCCTTAACTCCAATTAAGCTCAGCTTATTATCAATAAGCTCCACAGTTGACTAGTGTTTGACTTTGATCAATGGAACAATACAAATCTATCTTACTCACAATAAGCTATGATAAAGCTTATATGAGTTTAGAAAAACAGAAGAGAAGCTAATTGAAGTTTGTGTTTGAAATTGAAAACATATTTTTTGCTTTTTTTTAGAGTTTTTCTGAATTTTTTTTTGGTTTTTTCAATATAAGGTGATTAAACTGAAATGAGAACTTGAAGCAAACTAATAATGATTATATTATTCTAAAAAACAGTAAGTAAGATTAAAACTAAATAAGGAATTCAGACAATAAGCTAAATAATAAAAACTAAATTATATTAATGGAGAAAATCTGATTACAATACTTGAAATGAAATTACAAATGATTTAATAAAACAGACAAATAAACTAACTCTTACATAAAAACCTACACACTTAAACACTGAAGAGGGAGGGGGGTATATATAGGAGCTGAGGGGAGAGCTTGTGAAGTTTCTAGGCTGCCACGTCAATGATCCACATGATGTTGTGTTTCTTTGGAGTCACTCTAATCCGTTAGATAACACTTGGTCCCCAATCTATTCTTCTCAGCCGTTGGATTGATTGATGTGATTTGATGCATCCTCCGTGTGTGCTTCTATTGGTCCACGCGTCCAAAACATTCCCTGACACCAGCTGTCATTCCCTGCTCCTTCTAGAAGCCCTAATGAGTGGGTAATTATTACTATGAAAGGGTAATTTTGGGGGATGGTGATTCTAGGGTTCTTGTGTACAGTGAAAATCTGGGTTGTGGTAATAATTTTGGGGGCGGGAAAGAATTGGGGGGTTTATTTTATTTAGGCGTTGACCGGGTATAAAAGGTGTGGTTTGACCGGGTAGCAGGTGTGGACCGGGTATAATGGTGGATTGGTGAAGTGGGCTTAGGTACAAGGTTTTATTAGATTGGGCTTAGGTTTGGACTATTATTCTTGGATCAGATTAGGTTTTGGAGTAGTAATATCATAAGGACCAATAGTGTAATTTAAGAAATCTTAGGGACTGAATCTGTATAATATCCAAACTTTCTTTCAAGGGTTATTGTTGACTTTTCTGAATTCTTGGAGGACCTCTTTTGACTTTTCTTCAAAATTTATTTCTTCGAGGGACCAATTTTGTAATTATCAAAAACTTGAGGGACTAAATTTGCCATTTCTCTCAAACTTTGTCCAGGGACCATTTATGCACTTTTGTAATTCTCTGAGGACTTCTACTGATAATTTGAGCTTTCCTTGATCATTTTGCTTCCCCGGCTCCGGCTTTTGACCTTTTTCCATTCTCGTGCTCGTTTTTGTCGGTTTTGCTTCGTTTTTGTTCATTTTTCACATATCCGTACCTGCACATACACAAATACAAAAACACACATTCTCTTGGCATTTTTGGTTAGTATTTGGTGTTTTTGGTCTGAAATAAGGCCGGAAAAGGATGAGTGATTAAGCACTCATCAATGTGTTTATGGGACAAGTGTTTTCTAATAATGCCAAAAATGTGTGGGATGAATTAAAAGAAACATATAGTAAAGAAGATGGTTCTATAATTTTCAATATGCATTTTAAGATTCATTCATTCACTCAAAATGGCATACCTCTCTCTGAATATTATCTTAAGTTCAATGCAATGTGGAGGCAATATGACTCCCTTGTGGATTTGCCTGATTGCACTTGTGAAGGTTCCGAGAAACATAAGAAACACAATCAACTTATTAACTTGATGCAGTTTCTAATGGGGTTGGATGAGGTTTATGCTCCCCTTAGAAGCATTATTCTCACCTCTGATCCAATCCCTGATGTGAAAAGTGCCTTTGCAACTCTGTCTAAGGATGAGTCTCATAGGAGTACTCAATCTTCTTCTTGTTCTAAAAACAATAATTCTGCATTTGCATCTAAAATTAACCAAAAGCCTAATGAGTGGTCTCTGACAAAAAATGTGAATAATACTAATCAAAATAGAAGACTTAATAGGCCTAACTTGGTCTGTACTCATTGCAATATGAATGGTCATACTGCTGATAGGTGTTTTGAGTTAGTTGGATACCTTGTTGGTTTCAAAAAGAGACCTAATAACTATCAAACTTCTGCTAGCAATAATGCTGGTTCAGGTCATAAGGCTCAACCTACTGTTTCATCTAACTCTTTCACTGATGATCAGTATAAGAAGCTGATGGCTTTGATCACTGAAAAATCTGGTTCTGGTTGTATACCTGCAAAATATTGCAGGTATGAACTGTGTTGTTAGCTTTTGTTCTTCTAGATTCTTTAATCACAATTCAAATATAAGCACTTATAATCTCTACATAGGATGGATTGTTGACTCTGGTGCTAGTCAACATATGACTTACACTATTGTGAACATGTTTAATCTTGTTGAAGTTTCAAAACTTAATATGACTGTTGGTCATCCTAATGGGACTAAAGCTATTGTCACTCACATTGGAAGTTTAAAACTTACTGATAAAATTACTATTCACAATGTCTTGGTTGTTGCTGATTACCAAGTCAGTCTTTTATCTGTTCATAAGCTCAATAAAGAAAACAAAGATAGGGTAATATTTGATGAAGATACTTGTTCTATTCAGGATTCTATTCTAAGGACCCAAGTGGGGACTGGTAGTCTCAAAGATGGGTTGTATTTTCTTAATACATGTATTAAATTCATCAATAATAATATTCAAGTGTGTTGTTTGTCAAAATGCATTTGGCATAACAGACTTAGTCATCCTGCTGACCAAGTTCTTAACATACTTAAACATAAAATTGCTTATAAATATGACTCTTCTATTGCACCTTGTGAGGTTTGCCATAAGGCTAAACAAACTAGAGATTCTTTTCCTCTAAGTGATCACAAAACCAATGTCATAGGACAATTGATTGACTTAGATGTATGGGGTCCTTACAAGGTTCAAAGCAAAGAAGGATACAAATACTTCTTAACCATTGTAGATGATTTCTCTAGAGCTGTTTGGGTATTTCTGTTGAGGGGAAAATATGAAGTTTTCCAAAACATTGTTCATTTCTATAATTTGATTAAAAATTAGTTTGATAAAACAGTTAAGGTGTTTAGATCTGATAATGGAACTGAGTTTATAAATCAAAATATGGAAAAGTTTTGTAAAGATAATGGCATCATACAACAAACTTCTTGTTCTTACACTCCTCAACAGAATGGTATAGCTGAGAGAAAGCATAGACATTTGCTCAATGTTGCTAGGGCCCTCATGTTTCAGGGGGGGATTCCTTTAAACATGTGGTCTGAGTGTGTTCTAACTGCTGTTTACCTGATTAACAGGTTACCCAGTTCTGTCTTATCTGGAAAATCACCTTATGAAATCATGTATAACATTGAACCAAACATCTCTCATTTAAAAGTTTTTGGATGTCTTTGTTTTGCTACTGTGCTAAATAATTCTGATAAGTTCTCATCTAGGTCTGAAAAATATGTGTTCATTGGTTATTCTTTTGAGAAAAAAGGGTATAAATTGTTCAGTCTTGAAAGTAAGAAAATTTTGTTTTCAAGAGATGTTACATTTTATGAAACAGTTTTTCCTTTCAAAAATAAATCTGAAAATAAAGATTTTGAGTTTTATTTCCAAAACACAGACAGTTTAAACTTTTTTAATCATTTTCTAGATGATGAACATTTGTCAGATGAACCCTATGATGAAAAGAGAGATAAGAAACCTAAGAAAAGTGAGGACATAGACCCTTTATCATTAAGAGGTACTGAAAATACTGGTTTCACTAAAAAGGGTGAGGGGTTGCATCCTAGTGAATCAGCAGAAGCAGCCAATGCTGAAGATGAGAATGTTACACTTGAGGAAAATGTAAACCAGTCTGAGGGTGATGACAATTTTTATAATGAGTTTAATAATTTGTTCAAAGAACCTGTGGTTGTGACACCAAGTAAACAGAGCACTCTTAGAACATATGTTAGAAGGTCTGATAGGAAAACTCAGATGCCTGTTAAACTTAGTGATTATGAAGTTGATACTAAAGTGAAGTATAATATAGACAAACATGTCAATTATTCTAAGTTGAATACTGAAAACTATAACTTCTCAACAAGTTTGGATAAAATAAGAGAACCAAAGACCTATAAAGAGGCTTCTACTAATCCTAAATGGATTGAAGCTATGAATCTTGAAGTAGAAGCTCTTAATAGGAATGAAACTTGGGATGAAATCACTGAACTTCCAGTTGGCAGAAAAGCTATTGGAGGTAAATGGGTATTCAAAATTAAATATAAATCTAATGGTGAGGTTGAAAGAAACAAGGCAAGATGGGTTGCCAAAGGTTATAATAAATAAGAAGGTGTGGATTATGATGAGACTTTTTCACCTGTTGTGAAAATTGTTACTGTAAGGTGTTTGTTGTCTGTTGCTGTGCAATATGGTTGGTCTGTATTTCAAATGGATGTTAATAATGCTTTCTTATATGGTGAGCTTGATGAGGATGTTTATATGTGTTAGCATGAGGGATATTGTGATGTTAATGATACAAAGGTGTGCAAATTAAAAAAGTCTTTATATGGTTTAAAACAGGCACCAAGGAAATGGAATGAAAAGTTAACTTCAGTTCTAATTGAAAATGGTTTTGAACAAAGTAAAAATGATTTTTCATTGTTTATTAAAAATAAAAATGGAATTTTTATTGCTTTACTTGTGTATGTGGATGACATTGTCATCACTGGTAACAATGTTCAAGCTGTTAATGAAGTTAAAACATTTATGGGTTCAAAGTTCTTAATTAAAGATTTAGGAAAGCTGAAATACTTTTTGGGTATTGAAGTTCTTAACTCTGATGGGAACATGTTTTTAACTCAAAGAAAATACTGCTTAGAACTATTAGCAGAGTTTGGTATGTTGGCTTGCAAACCTTGTGATACACCTATTGAGGCCAAGGAATGTTCTGCTAAGCCTGATCAGGTCATTGTTGATAAACCTTTAATAGGTATCACAAACTATCAAAAATTAGTAGGTAAACTTATTTACCTTACTCATACAAGGGCTGATATCAGTTATGCAGTTCATGTTCTAAGTCAGTATATGCATGCACCTATGCAGTCACATCTTAAGTTGGCATTTAGAGTACTTAGGTACTTGAAAAATGCACCTGGGCAAGGTATTTCCTTTTGTAAAGGAAATAACTTAGACATAAAGGTGTTTGTTGACTCAGATTGGGCAAAGTGTAAAGTTACTAGAAAATCAGTAACTGGATATTGTGTTTTTCTGGGTAAAAGTCTTGTATCATGGAAAAGTAAAAAGCAGTTTATGCTCTCTAAATCTTCTGCTGAAGCAGAGTATAGAGCAATGAATTCTGTTACTTGTGAAGTCATTTGGATTCAAAGAATTCTGGCTGAATTGAATATTAAAACATCTCTCCCTGTTCCATTACATTGTGATAATAGTTCTGCTATTCAAATTGCAGCAAATCCTGTTTTCCATGAGAAAACAAAACATTTTGAGATTGAGTTGTTTTTCTTAAGAGAAAAAGTTGCTGCAGGTGTGGTTAAAATTGTGAAGGTTAAATCTGTTGATAATTTGGCTGATGTTTTCACTAAGGGCTTAAGTGGTCAGGAACATAAAAAGTTTTGTGATGGTCTTGGTTTGTATGATATGTACAAGGCTGAGATTAATGGGGAATGTTCAAAAGGTTAATCTAAGCCTTGTTGAATTTGAGTTGTATGTAGTCAAGTACAAGGACTTTGTGGTAATTATTATATACTTGTTTTATAGTATTTTTCTTGTTTGTGTATGTGCAGGGACTAGTTGTGCAGGTTAGCTAAAGTTGGAGGACTTGTGTTGACAACAGGAGAAAGTACTATTGAAGCAGCTATATAAGCTTAAGTTATAGATTAGGGTTTTTATTATAATTGCTTATCTCTCTGTGTTTTGCTCTCTAAGTTGAGAACTGATTGTAATCGTTTCATTGTTCTTTCTTTCTGTGTAATTGTTGAACTCAAAACCAGTAATCACATTTGAAGTGATTGACTGATGTTGTGAATAAAATAAGTTGGGAGGTTGGTTGAATTCATAAACAAACTGTTTTTTGTTGATCTTTGTATACTTTTTCACAGTAACCCCATAGCTAAAGACGTCATTTACGTATTTCCCTCTTGAAAAACTGCTCTTATACCTTGTGTAAAAATTCTATATTTACTTTGAGAAATCAAAACATTGTTTATATATGTAACAGAATTCACTAATTTGCTTCAACTTTTGCAAATTTTCATTAAAGTACATAGTATATTAGCTCCACAATGAAGAGTAAGCATGATCTAATACCTAGAATGAATGTTGTGGCTCTAATATCACTATGTGTGTATTTTATGTACAAGATGCAGCAGACTCTTGACACATGCCCATGTACACATGACATCGGTCTTTCTTGTTAGGCCATCAGACCTCTTGCGCGACCTTTAATTCCATCATGTTTCATGGATTTGCCGCTCCCAACGGACATGCATTTTTATGTTAGAGCATCTCCAATAGGAGGTAGAGGGATAGCTTTTTTTTTTTGCCAAAAAAGTCTTTCAAAAGCTTTTCCACATTGTTGTGATGGATTTTTTTTTCTCAAATACTTGAGTATCCTTAAGTCTTTGAGAAGATGACTTGAGCAAATCTCTCTCACGCCATTTGATTTCTTTATATAAAAAGTTCTCAAAAGATTTTTTTTTTTTTTTTTTTTTTTTTTGTTTGTTTGTAGCTTGTTTTGAGTAATAGCTTTTTTGTTTAAAAAAGTCTTTGAATAGCTTGAGCCATTGCGGATGCTCTAACTATATGTTAAATTTAAAAGATCACAAGCAGGTTGGTCCATCCAAATTTATATCTAGCTTGTTCTTGTATGTTATAAGACTTCTCGTTTTGTACTATTCGTTATTAGCTCCTCGCCAGCTTTTGATTATTAACATTCTCCTTTTCCTTTTCTAAAAACATAAAACTAAACACAAAGGTATAAGCAATTGTGAAGTAGTTCTACTATTACAATTTTCCGATCATTGAAAGTTTTCTTACTGAAAAATGTTCATGAAGATGGAAGGTAATTTCATGATGAAAAGATATATACATAATGAATGTAAAAAGGGATATACTATTACAATACATACCTCATAAGCTCCTTGAACCAAAAAAATATAAGAGTCGAGTCATGAGTGTCTTCCTTTAGTCAATCTTGCACCAAAATCATCCAACCGAATGTTCTGTGCTGAATAAGCCACCATTGAGGCATATATGCAAATTTGAAACTCCAAGTCACCATCAATGTTGTGAAAGAAGCACAATAACCGTGTTTTATTTTTTTTAACAAAGGATGCCAACAAAGTGAAACAATCCGCTAATACTGAAGTTTACCTCTGTGTCTACACACATATAACATACGAAACTTAATATTTGATCCCTGTAAGTCTAAGACAAATTACCTTCACAGTTCACAATTATAACAAAATGATCTTGTTGGATATTTTAGTGTAATTGGATTAACTTGTTTGACCAATTTAGTCATAATAAGACATCATTTAGGTTTGGAGGTGCGTATTGCACACCTATTTGAATCTATTATGATACTAGGGCCGAAGCCCCTAAGGGACGGGGTCCGGGCTGACAGGGTCTAAGTTGTTATGGTAAAAGTTCCTCAGAAAATTAAATTTTCAGAAATTAAGGGACTAATTTTGACAACTTTGAAACCCTTGAAAAACTATATAAAAAATAGTTTGTGCCCTAATCCCATATACAGATTTTGATACGCTTTTCTTTGGTCATCAATTTTCTCTGGTTCATAAGAATATCAAACACAAGCATACAAAACGTTCTCAATCTCTGGATTGTATCCGATTGAATAATTCGGGAGAACCACCGAATTGATTCGATCTGAAAGTGTTTACACGCCTTTCAGAGATTCATATATTATCCGGTTGTGTTCGTTATTGTTATCCCCTTCAAAGATCGAATCAATTATTGAAGATGACGAACCCTAATTCTGTAAAGGATATGATTAATCATAACAATCTGATACAATATTCTTGGTGATAATCAAGAGATTCGTGAATCCGTGTGAAAGACAAGGCCTTCTAGTTCGTAAAAGAGATAACATAGAAAGTTTGGAACCTTTGCATGTGTTAGAATGCATACATGGAATCTGGAAACAAGTGCCATGCTTTAATGGAGACAGTTGAATCAACAAAATCCATTTACTTACGACATCGGTGATGGTACGCATTTTCATCTATAGTTTAATATATGATATGATATTAACATATGCATGATTGCATGGAATAACAACATGGTAACATATTTATGTAACTGCATGATAAAATCCTTTTAAGAGATTTGAACAATGAAAACTGTTAATCAAATATGTTAGTTTAATAAATTAGCCTCTTAAAAAGAGATAATTTTGATGCATGGAAAATAATGCAGTAAATGATCTTTGTCATTGGGCCAATATTTTGGTGTTTCACTTTCACTAAATGAAAGTGCAAAGAATGTAAAAGATGTAAAACTGGAAAATGGTGGTTGTCATATTTGACGGTAACTGTATAAATTTCCAGTTTCTTATTATAGGCATTATTGAACATCAAGGCCTATCTATAAGGAATTGCATATAATCTGCCTTGGTATGCATGTTTTCATTTATTGATGAATCGAGTTGCATGTTGGCTTGATGGTGAAAATTTTATATTACAAACCAGTGAACAACAATTGCCTTGTTGGAGTCATGGTAGCGTTCCATATTATGTTGTTGATTAAACTTGTGTGTAAAGATTCTTATAAATTCTCAAGGGATTTATGGAAAGTAATATTTGTGAATCAATTTTACTTGGAATCAATACTTAATTGTAGTCATCAATTAGTAGAATTAATATTTGGGATATGTGGATGCCGATGATGGATATCATATTTGGAATCGAGTTTTTCATATTTCATGGATGTTGGAATGATATGAAACTGATAAGTTAAAAGTGGGAATGCATGAACATTGTTTTGAAATTATATTTGCCTTTTAGTTGTGCTGGTTCATTTACACGCATAAATGACATATGTTATTTTACTTGATGCATATACTTTAGTATTAATCTATGTTTGACATATATGCATGTTGAGGTTTCTTTTCTAGAAAGTGATTTTCCTATCTAAACGTGAGTGAATTGGCTATGGTTACTTTTGTTTAGTGTTCAACTCATAGTAACTGCCTGTGTTGCCTCGGATGGTGCATTTTAAAACTTTAAAGTTGAATACAATTTGCTGCTATTGAATTGTATGTTTGGCAATGATATTGGGCCAGTTTATTAAAGCTGGGCTCGTATCATAATTGCATCATCATTGAGGCAATGTTCTTATTTTATTAGATGGTGAATTTAGTTCCTTACTAAATTGGATATCTTGAAACGGCTTATGCTACCTGATTGTTGGGGGACATTTGTATGTGATAACAAATGTTTTTGCGATACTTTGATCAACATTTGTCTTTTGAAAAGGTAGTCAAAAAGGTTACATATCGTAATCAACCAAGTTAATTATCTTGTCTAATGGATACATGGTAATTGTATATTTAGACTGTTCAATTGTAGTCAACAGGGTATTATGTGTTTGATATTTTTGGCTACTATAAATTAAGTATTTAATTACTTGAAGAAACCATGTATTTTGGTTTAGAATAAAATGAAGATTATTGATAATTTGAAGTGATACAATTCTTGATGTAATTAAGTTGGATAAATGATCAAAGAGACTATGAATCTGCAAGCGATGGATTTTACGTTTGGTAGAGATAGTTTTGGGATCAAAGGACAAATGTTGCGCAACATATCCAATGATGACATCAAGATAGTTTATTTGATGCTTCTTAGTTTAAAGAAGTATATGGTTGAAATGCTTGTTAATGAATATACGTTTATATTCATAAGTCAATGCTACCATGTTTGATGCTTGTTAAAGTGAAATCATAAATAGCTTACCACTTGGAAAAAGTGGTTTGCAAGAGACTTAGTGCACAAAGTCGGAATAGGGATGGAATAAAGTCCGTTTAAATTCTCTAATGGTGAGACACTCAATTCCCTTCTAATACAATGTTAGAAGCTGAATTCAATGTGGAAAGCTCACACTTAGAGATTGGAACACACGATATACTGTCCCAAGGAATGTGTTCGGACCTGCAAGATAAAGAGGTTGAAGTTTATCTTCTTAATAGTTCATTTGAAAAAGTGCAAGCAGAGCATGATTGAAAGGAACTACCTATATGATCATGCAGTTTAGCCGCTTCAAAAAGCTGGGACTTGGCTTTGACATGCTTATGAAGGATAAGTACATAGGCTAGTAAAACATGTGTCAAGACAGAACTATTATGTATGTAAACTTTTGTGTACATTATCTTCGTGTATTCATTATGAATTCCCAGGGTTCAATCCTTAGCGACACCCTGGTATTCAAATATTTGGAATGTGTAATGTACTAATGTAAAATTCAATCGTCACGACATTTCATTTATGCAAAAGTTTGATTGTTTGAGATTACTTGTTTTAGTTAATCAAGGATTGCACTAAAATGGGAGAGGAATGTTGGATATTTTAGTGTAATTGGATTAACTTGTTTGACCAATTTAGTCATAATAAGACATCATTTAGGTTTGGAGGTGCGGAGTGCACACCTATTTGAATCTATTATGACACTAGGGCCGAAGCCCTTAAGGAACGGGGTCCGGGCTGGCAGGGTCTAAGTTGTTATGGTAAAAGTTCCTCAGAAAATTAAATTTTCAGAAATTAAGGGACTAATTTGGACAACTTTGAAACCCTTGGAAAACTATATAAAAAATAGTTTGTGCCCTAATCCCATATACAGATTTTGATACGCTTTTCTTTGGTCATCAATTTTCTCTGGTTCATAAGAATATCAAACACAAGCATACAAAACGTTCTCAATCTCTGGATTGTATCCGATTGAATAATTCGGGAGAACCACCGAATTGATTCGATCTGAAAGTGTTTACACGCCTTTCAGAGATTCATATATTATCCGATTGTGTTCGTTATTGCTATGCCCTACAGATCTTTCATTACTAATGTTTCATTATAGGGATGAGCATGGGTCCGGAACCGGAACCAGAACCGGTGGATCTGAGAACCGAATTTTGTGGAAAGTAGAAACTGAGAACCGAACCGAATATAGTTTTTGGTTCCGGTTCCGGTTCTTTGGGTGTACCTGGATTGGAACCGCTTTTCTAAAAGAAAAATAAAAATAAAAATAACCTCATGTGCTAATGAATTAAGCAATTAAAAACACAAAAAACATTGAATATTTTAAGCACTTGCAACTATCTACATTTAAACTAATAACAATTAACTACTAAAGTATAAACTCAAATAAACAATCATTTTATAGTTTCACTTGTTCATATTTTTAACCAAACAATAATGCATAACAATCCGAAAAATAACATAAAATGACTTAAAAGTTTGTTAAACAAAATAACTAAGACCGTTTATAGTTTCATAGTTTGTTTCTCTAATTGTTCTTCCATATCCTTGACAGTCTCATCGTCTTTAATAAGTCTTCAACATTATCCCAATTAATTTGCGTTCTCGACTTTCTCATCCCAATCTTGGGTGCAAAACGATGAGACTCATCTACGTTTGAGGTTGTTTCTTTCACTAAAAAACTGTACAAGTATGATCTCGGCATAGAACTACAAAAGATAATTTAGGAAATATACGGTGACTTAGTTAGATGGCTAAATCCTCAAAAGAGACATCCTAAGATAATCATAAATGTTAGTAGGTTTAGATTAATTATTGATTTGTGGATATTTTAATGAATTAAAGATTAATGTTTAGAGTGTTTGACTTGATTTTTCTAAAAGTATGTAATTTTTTTTTTTTTTATTTTTTTTATTATTTTTTTTAGGGCATTGGTACGTAGGATTTGAGACTTTCAGTATGAGAAGTTTATATATTATTGGGTATTTGGTTCCGGATTCAAGAATCGGTGGAACCAAACCGAACCAGCCCAAGAACTGAAAAATTTCAAACTCAAGAGCTGGAATTGGAACCTTCGATTCTGGTTCCAGTTCGGTTCTTCTTGGTTCCGGTCCGGTCCAGTTCTTTAGTTCTTTTGCTCATCCCTATTCATTATATAAATAAAGGGTTTATTCCGAAGGGGCCTGATCGCTCTTGGGCACATTAGCGTTTACCCCCTAAATTCTTTTTATCCCAAAAAAGACAACGGCGACTCTTGTCTCAGGCAACTCGTGTTTTTTTACAAGTGTCTTTTGGTCGAATTGAAATGAGTAAAATACCAAAAAAGACATATATTTGTAGAAAGGATAAAAAAGATTTTTTTTTTTAAGTTCTTGAAAAAATTCCAATTAAAAAAAAAAAAAAAAAAAAAAAAAAAAAATCCACAAGATCGGGTATGTTGATGCATAGAAAAGTTGTGATTGTTTTTTTTTTTTTGTTTTTTTTTTTTTCTAATTTGTACCTTTTTTTAATGCACAAAAAACAAAATTTTGATGCGCAAAATTTTTAACTTATTATGTGATAATATAATTGTAATTTTGAGTGAATGTGTGTTTTAAGAAAAACATTAATTATGTTTGTTGAATTTATGTATTTGTGCATTAAGTATTTCAGTATTTGTAAACCTGGGTATATAAATTGTAATACTTAAACTTGTATTTGTTATATACAAGTAATGACATTTGTAAAATAAAAGAAAGGGAAAAGAAGCTTTGCAAAAGATTTTTTTTTTTTTTTTTTTTTTTTTTTTTTTTTTTTTTATAATTATTTGTATATATAGCTTTTATACTTGTATTACTGAATTTTTAAGATTTTAATGTCTTAATGCATTTAATACTCTAAAAGAGCTTTATGCATTATAAGATAGTAAAATTGGTAACATTTCACAACAATTCAAAAAGGAAAATGGGTGAAATATTATTGGTGATGTGGGTAAACATCTCACCAACTTGATAGAATCGGAAAAAAAAGTGTGTTTATTTACAAGTGAGTGTGAGAGATGTGGGTGTGTTTATCTTAAAAATGACAATGATAATATAGACATTTCAATTATTAGTTTAATATAAACCGGTCATAACAGAATAAATTTTGAAAGTTTGTTGGTAGAGTAACGTAATTAAAAAGTAAGTGTTTCAAGTCTGCCAAAACTTGAAAGTACGTGGCTGTTTTATAGCTTTTACTCTAAAATACAACAAAAACTATATAACAACAATATGACAAGATAAAAGACTAAGGCTATGTTTGGCGCAAAGTTTTTTGGAGCTTTTTGAGGCGATGAGCGGTGAGCAATGAGCTTTTTTATTTTTAGTGTTCGTTTGGCATGAGAGCTGTGAGCTTTGCTATTTTTTTAGGAAATCTCATTTTTCCGATGCTTCTTTATGAAGCTGTGAGCGGTGAGCAGTGAGCTGTGGCTACTGCTCACAGCTCACTGCTACTGCTCACAGCTAATTTTGCCCAACATAGCCTAAAATTACATAAAAGTTCAACCTCATAACTTTGATTCATATCCAAAACAAGTATAGCTACAATTCATTAATTATAAAGCTTTATTGTGTTAATGTATTACTAGCAGGGTACCTGCGCGTTGCAGCGGCGGGTACCCTGTGACAATTAACCTGAGAAATAAATCCCGATGAGGCATGGCTCACAAGTTTGTATCGGTTCCAACAGGTCCTCTTGGGTTCATTTTCGGATGGCTTCTATTAGCTAGCCGAACCACTGGCGACACCGGTTCCCGGTTGAACCCGTGGTCCGGTCTGGTTTTTAAAACTATATGTGCTATCAACTTGTTAGATTGTATAAACTTTTGTGTGTTTTATTAATTTGTACAATATATATAACATGCACTTTTCATTTTAGGGGTGTTTTAAAAATAACATTAATTAGTGTATTTAATTATTTTATATTTTGGATTATGTTGTAGCCTGTTTAGATTGTATATCGTGAAAATTTGATAGCTATGCTTTTAACTGGTTGTACAATATGAATAACTTATTGTATTTTTAAGTAATGAGGTGTTTTAATAGAAGTATTAATTATGTTTTAATTTAATATTGTAATGCTGAATTTTAAGACATTAAATGTATAATTATATTGATATTACTTGTACTTTTAGCATTAAAATGTATAATATTGAATTTTAAGGTTTGCATTAATTTTTAGGCTATTAATGGCCGAAAGTGGCATGTACGTGTAGCTACAAAAATTGTTAATGTCTAATTGTATTGATTTTAATGTATTAAATGTCTAATTGTGTTGATATTACCTGTAGTTTTAGCATTAAATTATATAATGCTTAATTTTAAGTATTTCTATATTTAGTAGGCCTAAATACTTTATAAGATAGTAAGATTATCAAGAATGAAAGATTTGGAAAATAAGCAACTCGTGAGTTACTATATGTTTTAGATGTTTAGAATCACGACCTTTTTGCTAGCTAATTGGTATATGTATCCTACCGTCTTTGAAGAGGTTAAATCATTTATTTCTTTGGATTTTTAAATATCTGTAACAAGTTTAGGGCCGGTATATTATTCTACCATTAATACATGCCCGAATGGTGTTTGTATAGCTTTCGGCTAGTTTTGGACTGTTCGTCAAAATAACACTATGAATCAGAGACAGAACTTCAACATTTTTGGTGTGTGGGGGTGAGGGTGAGGTGGGAATCGAAGTTTACAAACTAGTTCTTTATTTTGATAGAAAAATCGATTAAGACCCAATCACAAATTCACAAGTAAAATTGCACATCAACTATACCAACCAAAATTGCGAAAGACTGAAAGTCGAACCAAAACCTTAAAAAATAAACTAAAGAAACTAATAATCTGAGATAATATCAGAAAACTAAACTTGAAGTAATAAGAAAAATAAAGCACATTTGGCAACAAAAATTACAGAAGGCATATAACAAGAAAGATACACCTCAAAATAACCAATATTTAGATTAGACAATGTAATAGTTTAAATGTTAAAATATTTAGATTATAAAAGTGTTACATATTTGTTGGAGTATTCATAGGATTTTGTTTAGCGTGCAAAGAATATGGAGCTACTGGTTGACAAATTTTTAGGAGGACCATACAATTAAATCAAAGATTATCGCCAAGAATATCAAACATAGCACGTTAATGGGCCAAAATTTTGGGGGGCTAGTACCCTCCCTAGCTTCAATGAAGGTCTGTCTATGCTATTAATCTATTATGACAATTGCAACAATGATAACTTGTGTTTAATTTTCAATAGTAGTTAAGGACTTAAGGGCCTTATAATCAATACTTGATGGAAATAATAACAATAACATTAATAGCGACAATGATAGTGTACGTAATACCCACTTTTCTAAATCTATATGCGACGACACATGTATATCATTCATTAACACTTTGAAGGACTTAACGCAAAGTTCAAAGGATTTAAGAGCAACAAAAAATTTAGACTATCTAAAGGCTTAATTACCTAGTTGCATCTTCAATCATAAGGATAGCATTTAATAAACTTATTATTTTCGTATTTAGATGTATGCGGGATTTGTAGGTTTGTAGTTGTAGGTTCTAGGTTTAGTTACCAAGTAACGTAAACAGGAGTATGGCTAGGTATAGAGCATTGTAGTACTCCGTATTACCAGAATCAAACGAACGCAGCAAGAAACTTGATATTACCAAGAAACCAACGATCAATCTTGAATAAAGAAAATAAGTCGACTGGCTATTCCAACAAACCAACGATCAATCAAACCTTAACAAGTCGACCGGTTATTCAACAAACCAATGATCAACCAAACCTTAACAAGTCGACCGGCTATCCAAATAAACCAACGATCGACTGAAGGGAAAAAAAATATACAGGTTATTGAGGATCGGTTAGGGTTATGAGGTTAGGCTCGATACCATGTAAGTGTATAAAAGTGATTCATATATTAATGAAACCATATAATATTCTTCATATAATAAAACAAAACCCTTATTGAGAATTTTTCATTTAAAAAAAAAAACGAATTCATATCTTATTTAGTAATAATTTTATTTAAAAAAAAATTATTTTTTTATTAGGCAACATTTTATATTTATCCATAACACAAGTAGAAGATAAATACAAAAAACTATAATTAAACATCATAAATCAAACAAAACAAAAATTAAATTATTTGTTTTTTAAATAATTATCTTTAATAATAGAAAAAAAGATGCAATTAAGAATAGCATTAAAATTTTTAAATAATTATCTTTAATAATAAAAACCTATAATTAAATATCATAAATCAAACAAAACAAAGATTAAATTATTTGTTTTTTAATAAATAAAAATATATGATTCAAAAAATTTTAAAAAACCCGTGCATGCGCGGGCATTATAACTAATATAATATATAGGCTACCAACTCTAACAAGAGATATTCGGCTTTAGCCCATAAAAACTATAAATGGGTTATGCTAAAATACGACTAACAGGATTATCATTAAGGAAGTATTGTTAATTAAACAAATAATGTTTGATCTTAATTAATGGTTATTTATTTATTTATTTTTAATTTGATATACCAAACCATAACCCGAGATATAGTTAACAAAAACAAAAAGTTAAATAGTTTTTTTTTTTTTTTTTTTTTTTTTTTTTTTTTTTTTTTTTTTAATCTTATCCTAGAAAAATTGAGTTTTTAAGTCATTCAAGAAAAGGAGGTGATTTGCACACTCCTCTTTTTTATTGGCACACTCACAATACAAGTAATTAAAGCATGCTGTAAATATGGTACAACTGTCTGATGCAGTCTTTAGAGTGTCCCAATAAAAAACAAAAGTGTGCAAATTAATTCCCTTCAAGAAATGACTTGAGTAATAATACTCTATTCAAAATCTACATCCTCCTAAAAATGGGCACATAACAAATTTTTAGAAAGAATATATTTTATTGGAAGTTTTAAGAAAATAAAAATTTGAAGTCTTTCTAAAATATTATACTTTTGGATGCTTTTAGACATCTATCTCCATTTCAAGATCCTTAAAAAAAAATAGCATAGTCATTGATATACTAGTTTTACTCTATCGATTTCATTTGTTCTTGAAATCTAACTACAAAATTAATGATGGAGTTTTTTTTTGTAAAAAGTATATGAAAGAAAATTTATTTACTCTCTTTAATTTTAAAATTGGTTTAACAATCACTTTGATCTCTCTTTTTTGCGAGAAATGTGTTGCCGTTGATCATGATTTATCCAAAATGGCATATCATTAATCATGCATAATAAGTTAAGAATTTTGAATTAGACATCAAAACATGCCTAATAATGTTACACACAAAGAGATTCTTTATACAAACACTAGGAAAACTGAATGTTGGTTCAAGGCGCAGCTACACAATCTAGCAGAACGTGTATTGAAGACTTTTAGCCTTCTCATTATGACATTTTGATATTTTAAATTTTTGATCTTTTATTTTACTGGTGGACAGGATAAAAGTCTTCTAAGCCTTCAATTCACGTTCAAATCATGCTCGGCGCAAAATTTTCATAATTTTTCGATAGGAAACTATTAGATCTTCCAAGTTAGCTGAATCAATTTACGACACCAATTTGAGTTGCCAATTAATAGTAATTGTAATCATTTTAGGTTTTACACACTTTTTATTAGTGTTGTTTTTCTTAAACTCATTGGTACGGTTAATCCAATAATAAATACAGTATAAATAAAGTTTGGTAACTTTTGATAATGGAACTAACAAGAAACAACATGGTCGTTCAGTTTGTAAAGTCTCAGTTTGTACATTTGGATAATTGTCACTACAATGTACATGCCTCAAAATACCAATGATAGATGTTTAATAAAATCGATAGTCATTATACACACTGTGATATATATGTGTTTGAAATATCCATAACTGTGATATATAAATGTTTGAAATATCCATTTTAGAATTGCAATGTAACTTGATAAATAAAGTGAATTAATAAGATAATTGTGTGCGAGTGCAGCATAAACGAGGTTTTAGCATTAATAATAGTTTATTTTAAAACCCGTGCTTTTATTTTGATACTTATAATTTTGTGCGTATACAATATTTTTGTACGGGGTTGTAAATTCATATATTGACTTCGAAGAGGATGATAATGTATACAGTATACTTACCATGCATGATTCGTTACATTATAAACTCATGCATGCATACACGTCGTATTTGGCATTACTTAAAAATAATGCTGATAAAAGTTGTTCTTATTAACATGTAAAAATCACAGGGTGGCAGGGAGTTTGGTATTAAGATTACTTTAAAATATGTACTTTCATACGTATTTTTTTCTACATATGATTTCCTAGTCAAATTTAATCATCTTTTACCTAACTGAAGGTTAATTTTGACTTTTATTTGGTAATATGGTGACTCCGCTTTGCCACGTTGTGAAATCAAGCTCTCGCATTTGTTTTATGTGGTTTTCTTCGAAGAACACTTTTCCAAATTTAAGTTTTCTCTTATGTGTAAAACAAGTAGACATATAAGAACCTTTTTTTCATATCAATGTTGATGCTTATTGTTCATGTATCTTTAAGGGAAATAACATATAAATGTAGAGTTAGGATCAAATGATAAGAAAACTAAAATAAGAAGCGTGGTGGTCATGATCGTGAAGATGATTAAGATGACTATGATTATGATAACTATGTGGATCAATTTTACGATCGTCCTGGGAATTTCAAGCTCCAAGGTTTTGGTAGGAAGTGATTTGGTTTCATAGGAGTATAATGTTATTTTTTGAGTAGTGGTTATTTTCTTGTTTAGAGAATATGAAATATCTTGTTATGTAAGTTTTATCGCCTATGTAACGGGCTGAGATATGAGAGTCACCCATATCCTTTGTACTTAAATGTTTTTTGGAGAAATATATTTACGGGGTCTTTTGATTTTTTACTCAAAAAAAAAAAAATAAAAAGGGCGAGATGTGTGGCTAAAAATTCTTCTTATTCTTCTTACGTAGATAAATTCTTTAAGTCATTATCTCTATCTTTAATTAGTAGGTATCACTTGTACAGTACTTAATTCATAATCAATCAATCATACATTATATTCTCGATATATTTATACACTTGAAGATGCGTAAACTTAGAAAAAAGCAAGAAAAATGTATTGCAAAGGCGTACTTAATCAATCACTTATACATTCCATATCTTGAATTTCATGTAATCATACCGTAACAAGAGAAAAGAGACTAAAACGTTTACTGTAAAAGAAAAAGAGATTTACGGCGTCTCAAATTTAAATTAAGTGACTGGTCAAATGGGTCGCATGAACTTTGATGTTTTCTCAAGTATTACAGTACAATCTTATTATGTGCTTAGCTAAAGAGAGAAATTAATAAAGACATGCTTATACATAATGCCACAATATATTGATGGTTTTGTTCAAGGTCTAGCTTCGAGTCAAGGAGCAGAATTGGCTAGAAACTAAAGCCTAGAAGAGATTATGTACTTTGTCAGTTCTCGTCGCAAGATCTTTCCAGCTGCAGATTTAGGTATTGCGTTGACAAATTTCACTTTTCGAACTTTTTTGTGAGGTGCAACTTGTTTTGCAACAAAATCAATGATTTCAGCTTGTGAAATTTCCGCTTCAGGTTTTTTCACAATAAATGCCATTGGGATCTCTCCGGCTTCTTCATCCATGGCCCTGACCAATATTTGGAACCCGAAAATTATTAGTGATTTATATTTTCATTAATCAACATGTCATAACATTAATTACATTTAGCGCCTTTTCTCCGATGCTACACACGTATTAAGTTGGGCATACTTACCCTATTACTGCAACATCATCTATATCTGGATGAGAAACCAATACGTTCTCCAAATCAGCTGGAGCAATCTGCACAAAATATTTCGAAAGGTGAGTCTATTATATTGTTTTGAAAATGATAGAGAGAACTAATTGGTATGACTAAACTTGTGACTAATCCATATTTTCGATATATGAAATATTATTATTATTTTTTTAATTTTTTTAAGCTGAGATATTATTAAGAAAAAAAACAAAGCTCACGATTTGGTTGTGACATGTGTTTATGTTCTCATTACTAGGCATGCCAATCACTTCTCGTTGTTAATTACATGAAAATACAGTATGGTTTCAACACTTTGTATATTTTATGGACAAGATAACGGAATGAAGGTCATGATTTGTTTCATTACCTGAAAACCATTGTACTTTATGATATCTTTTAGTCGATCAACAACATATAAGAACCCTTCATGGTCAAAATAGACGATATCTCCCGTATGTAGCCACCCATCCTTATCAATTGTTGAACGAGTTGCACCCTTGTTGTTTAGATATTCTAGAAAAAGGCAAAACAAAATGATTATTCTAACATAATAGGCAGCCATGAGTCCATGACACTTAAAAGAAGATAATAGATAATTAAATGTATGCAGATTGGTAAAATTTTAAGGGCCATTCTGGCTACCCATTTTTCACTATCATTCACAGTTACAGAAATTCGAAGTACACAGACAGATACTTGTCAATAAATCGGCCTCTACTGATATCACTTAAGCAGAGTCACAAAAATTGTCTGTAAATCTATTGATTTTAGGTGCTACTGAAACTGTTCAAAATAGTTTATTTACTTATTTATTTTTTCAGAAAAAGGTCAATTTTTCTCCACATATTTTTGGTCACTCTTATAGTGATCTAGCTTTGATCCTTATTTGTAGGTAAGAAATCTGGTTGTCTATAACGACGGATATGATGTACTTTTTAGTGATACTTGTACTAGCTAGCTTGTGTGATTTGGTGTAATGTACCTTTCATAATGGCAGGTCCTCGTAACCAAAGCTCTCCGGTTATCCCAGGAGGCGAAGATGAACCAGTAACACAATCAACCACTTTGGCTTGCATGTTAGGAGCCAAAAGCCCTACTGATGAGTAATTCTTGTTGCGACGTGTGTTGAATCCTCGTGTTCCCACAGCAGTTGATTCACTCATGCCATAACCCTAAATACAAATGAACGTTATTAAAGCCATAGTTACATAGAATTCATTGATACATTTGAACCTAAATGAACGAAAATTCTACATTAGCTAATCTCTTACCTGAATGAAATCGACACGAGGAAATGTTTGTACAAAATCTTCAATGCTTTTGGCGCTCAAAGGAGCAGCTCCACATGATACCTGTTTTAAGCTCTTCAACTTACCACTATAAACACTCTTACCAATCCTGGTCAATGCATTAAGCAATGGAGGTACTGCTGGGAAATGACTGACACCATATTTATCGATAGCTCGTACCATCTCATTATGGTCAAATTTGTTCATCACAACAATGGATGAACCTAATGATAAGATTCCCAAAGTGAAAAGTGTGAGACCATATATATGAAACATGGGTATGACAGCCAAATAAACATTTTCTTCGTGATGGTTCCCGTATTGTGATGCTTCAAATTGAACAAATAGCTCAACTCCAGCAATCAAATTTCTGTGGGTCAAGACTACACCTTTACTAGCACCAGTAGTGCCAGAAGAATACAGAATGGCAGCAGTATCGTCCTGGCTAATCGTTTGAAGTGGTAATGAATTGTGATTACAAGAAGTTAATTTTTGAAAACACGAAAAATCAACATTGTTTGGATCGAAGTTTGCATTTTCTGGCACCCTAATTGAAACAATCCCTAATGCACTCAATTCTTCAACTCTGCTAGACAACGTGAATGCTAGTTTCACATTACAATCAGAGATTTGTTTTTTAATTTCGGAGGCACTACTTAAAGGATTCATGGTGGTAACTATTGCACCAAGATACACAACACCTAAGAAAATGATATGAAAGTATATCGAATTTGGTAGAAGCATTAACACGACATCACCTTTGGAAATACCGAATTGGTGATGAAGTCCATTGGCTATGGATTTCACCAGTGGTTGTAGTTCGGAGTATGACATGGAATATCCTGTTGTGGAATCAATAAACGATGTTTTCCCATTGTGTTTTTGGGAAAATATGTGAGATACAACGTTAAGATATAGGTCGGAAGGGAGGGATCTTGGTGACTGCTTGCTACTATATATTCCTGTTTCTACAGAATACCATTGAGGGTTAGTGGGTGTCTTTTGCTTACTGAAAAATAGTTCCATCTTTGTTCTACAAAGAATGAGGTTTCAGATAATTTCGTATGTTTTGTTTTGGCTTAGGAAAGGTTCTTATATATGTTCGACAAAAGCTATCCATACTTGAATAAAAATTTTTTCCTTCTGGATGGTAGCAAAGTTGTGGACGCTTCTTTGAAATAAAAAAATAAAAAAAAAATAACTAAATTTATGTAGTAACTTGTGAAATATGTGTTTTTACGTTGGTATGACTATGCAATATATAAATATAGATTTAAGTTAATTTACATACAAAACATTTTTCTACATAATAATAGATCAATTCTAGCCACCTTTTTCTTTTTCATTTTTTTTTCCTAAATTAAATCACAAACCCACATTCACCTCTTTAAAAAAAATACAAATTTTTAAATCAATAATCGTTAAGTGAAAAAAATTATATCATTATAACGAGCATTTAATTATCTTTATATAAACATGCACTTTGATATATATTTTCGACAAACTTTTTTTCTTTTATTATTATTATTATTATTATTATTATTATTATTATTATTATTATTGAAATTTGCTTGAGAAATGATATGTACATTAATTTGAATATTTGAATATTTAAACATGTAATAAAATGACATTAATTTCAATACTTGAATATTTAAACATGTAATAAAATAAATATAACTTTTTCTATAATATTTTATAAGTTTCACAATTTTTTCTTGGAAACCATACTTTCATAGCTTTCCAATAATATATAACACATTATATTTTGAATTGTAGATTACTACAGTTAACTCATCAAAGTTGGATTAACCACATAAAATTAAATGTTATTTTAACCATACGTGATCTCAATCACATGTGATTTTTACTACATGTGTTATTATCACATGCGATTATAGAAGTTTCACAAATGAACTTCTATAATATATAATTCAAATACGGTTTGTGATATATGATTGGAAAGTAATTAATGCATGTTTTTCATTGCAAAAAAGGGAAAAGTGTTTTTTATTTGTAGATAAATACTTATGTCAATTTTAGTACAAAATTTTAGTGTTTGAATTTCGATATTAGTGTTAAATCATATATGATATGTTTTATAAATATCAATACCGAAAATAAAACAGAGAAAAACACAAAAAAAAAGTTTGTCGAAAGTATATCAAATTGCTCGTTTATAGAAAGACGACTAAATGTTCATCGTAATGGTGTAATTTGTTTTGTCTAATGATAAACGACTCATGAGACATTTAAATTATAAAAAATACGTGTAATTGAATTTTGTTGTGAACCCAAGTTTGAGAGAATGAAAGTGTTATTAAAGTTATCAATCAATAGGTCTATATATAGATGCAATATGATAAAGCTTGGACTAGTAGATGCATATCTTCTAATTGGATATAAGTTGTAACTCGTGTAACTCGTAATAGGAGATAAGGACATTCACATATAATTATCCATAACACTCTTTCTTAGGTTTCCATATTATTTATACGCTTTATGAATGTTGCCTCATTAAAAACTTTGCCAGGAAAACCCAGTGAGACAAAACCATGGCTAAAGAAAAAAGAGTGCAGGGCGTATTATCACCATCTGATGACTACATCACTTGAGATCTTAGTAAATAGATCCATGAAATTATCACTTGAACGAGAAGTGCCTTGTCGCCTTTGATGTAACATTTCTTGAATATAGCAAGGCATGATGCATTATCTTCATGCAAAACTATTAGTGTTTATTTTCCAGAATTTATGTATGGTTTGATGAAGTAGCCGCGATTGTTTGCTCTATCGAACGCCAGGAAATATTGCCGCCACTTGTGAAAACATATCCAGTTTGAGATTGATTATGGTAAGTTAAACATATATCCTGTACCTGCAAAACTAACTAAACTTCCTAAACTTGTTTTGATGGGTTAGTAAATATAAACACACATTTCTTGTACCTTGAAGATATTGACATATTTGCTTTACTGTGGTTCAATTTGATCAATTATTATTCTCGAGAATTTTAAATCATGACACGTACTTCATGTATTCTATATCCAGTGAGGAATCTCAGAGCTCTTGTATTATTATGTTAGACACATACTTATTTATCATATTGCCAGTAGGACAAAATCTTTACTTAACTTGGTGGTGATACGTGAACAATGCACTTTCATTGAGAACAACAAAACTAATCAAATCACCTTTAAAGAACTCATGATTCTTGTATATGATTCGTATCATTATTGATCTGAAAATGGTCCAACCAGTCATGTCAATAAATAGGCTTGGCTCATAAACTCAGGTTTATGACCACACGTGCTTCGAATGGAACATAACTTTATGCAAAAGTTAAATAATGGAAAACGTAATACATTATGACAATAAAACTTTTATATCTCCGATCAAATTTGTATGAGCATTTTTAGAGCAATAAAGAGCAATAACATCATTCAATTAAGTATTCAATTAGCATTTATAATACTAACATTTATCAGGATTTACTGTAGCTTAGCTACAGTAGCGCAAAGCTACAGTAAAAACACTCACAATGAACAGTAGAATGTACAGTAACTAACGGTCGTTAAGTATTTAACGACCGTTAAGTACTAACGACCGATTTTTTTTTTTTTTTTTTTTTTTTTTTTTTTTTTTTTCTTTTTTCAATTGATCATTCGTCTTAGAGGTTCGTTGCAAATTTAGTCCTTATAACTAACGGTCTTAACGACCGTTAAGTACTAACGACCGTTATTTTTTATTATTATTATTTTTTTATTTTTTATTTTTACAATTGGTCATTCGTCTTAGAGGTCTGCAATTGGTCCTCCATCTTAGAGGTTCGTTGCAAATTTTGTCCTTATAACTAACAGTCGTTAACTGCAATAACTACTTCTTTGGCAAAACATTCCGCGACAACGCGCGGGTGATCCACCTCGTATAGCATCATCAAATGAGAAAATATGTTTTATACTAGTGAAGTTTTACTATTAGCAAAACACATTACCATTCGAGGAGTGCTAGACTCACTCATATTTTACAAAATTTCTCCCACACAATGAGGTGGAATGCATCTTAGCCATCCAATGCTCTCACTTGGTCAATTAATGCTCTCACATGAGTGGCTAAGATGCATGTCACCTCATTGTGTGGGAGAAATTTTGTAAAATATGAGTGAGTCTAGCACTCCTCTTACCATTCAATGCAATGTCTAGCAAGCAATAGATCACATGATAAATAATGCACACACATAAGAGAAACTCGGACAAAATCAATGACAAAATTAGAGTCAAATACGACATGTTATTTTCTTGGATATTATTAATGATATTTTTGTAGAGCTCTTTTTATTTCTATTAACAATAAGCGTCAATTCAATCATCGTCAAAAAATATGCTTATAAGTAATATCTTTTTAATGTATATCAAAGTTAGGATTAGATGCTAATTGCTATCAGATTTGGGAATTTAAAAAAAAAAAAAAAAAAAAAAAAAAAAAAAAAAAAAAAAAAAAAAAAGCTGTCGATCATAAGCCAATTAATACGAGAAAACAAATACGAAAAACTTGACGTCATAGTTCACTTTATATAACGATTTATATATCGGATATTATATATTGAGAAATCAGATAGTGATTTAGGTTTCAAATATTGTCCACATAATAATCATACAATGATATCAAATTATAACAAGAGAGTGATGTCAGATTATAACTAAACTATATCACATGCATAATTAACAGGCCCAAACATATAACGAATGTTTCAATACGCCTTATAGATGTTATCTTTCTTGTCAAGGTATGTGGAAGACTATTCTCATACAAATGAGTTTAATGTAGATATGACAATGCATACGCCAACTTCATAGTTTTTCTCTATATTAGCCAACAATTTAATCAACTTTAGCAATACTTCTTTTTAACGTTCATTCTTGCTAGCAGCCAACAATTAACTTCAAAGTTTAAGATATAAAATCAACTTTAGCAATAAAAATCATGATTATCCACAAAAAGGTGTAGATTGGCGGGAACACCCTGATCCCGGGTGTCTTTTGGCACCAGCCATTATCCACCCTACAAGGAAGAGCTCCAGGCAACCCTCCTGGCCTAGTGGGGCATTAACTGGAGTGAGCCGAGACTCTCTGGCCTATTTTGTGAATTTGTAAAATAAAAATCATGCTTATAATTGATGTTCCAAAGCTATTACTAATATGACTCAGGTTAATATGTTAAAACGCTATGATAGAAAAATGCTATTGGACCAAACATCAAAGTTAGACACAAAAACATTAACATAACAGTTGTTTTACAATTGTGATTTTCATTTTACAAATTCACAAACTAGATAATAAGATAAGATAATAACATTAAAAGAAGCATATAATCTATGATACACAAATTAAATATAACTAATGTAAAATCACTATTACTAAATATCGAAAAAAGTAATAATAAAGAATAAATATACTAAGTATACTAGTGAACGATATCATGTATGTAAGAAAATATTCATAAACAAACAACCAAACAAGATTGACATGTCTCGATATTAGAATCATATATTAAAAAGAATAACTAATTATGTCGTAAAAGCAACGTTGTATAGCAAAGGAAACCAAACAAATAACGATATCCAAACGAATTTACCAGATCAAATCTTGCATAAATTTATAAAAATAATAATATAAAAGGAAGCAATAAATAAATCAAAACATATAAACGAACGGTAACATTAAAAATAAAATCTATATGTGCTATTATATTTATTTATTAACCTTACGGTCAAACCGTAAAACCCATGAATTAATATCACGATTGCTTATTTATTGTACATCATTGACTATGTAGTTTTAGAAAGTACGTAGTAATTACGAACAATTAATATAAAAGAGTTGAAGACATACTAGGGAATCGAGATTGAAAAATAAATAAATAAATAAATAAATAAAAATCCGTCGGACAACAACAAAGAAGAATAAATGTTTATAAGCGGAAACAGTCTTATTTTTTGCACTACAAGGGGGGAAAAGGGCGTTTTAGCGACACCACACTTTTTGCTAGCGATGTTTTAATGACATTCAAAGGGATGTCGATATAAATGAGCCGCAGAATATTGTGGCGTTAAAAGAATAAAAGTCACTAGTTTTAGCGACACCGAAATCTCACAAATGCGTCACATTTACTGACACTGCTTGTCTCTAAAGCATGTCGCTATTCACTGTTTTCTTGTAGTGTTGACATCTTTCATTACTTATTAAGAGCCCTGCATGCCAATACAGAACTAGCGGAGTTGCCCGCGCGTTGCGGCGGGTGCGTTTTGTGTTTTGTATTTTGTCGGTTGTACGGAAATTTATGTAAAAAAAAAAAAAAAAAATTACTGCGTCACATTTACTGACACTGCTTGTCTCTAAAGCATGTCGCTATTCATTGTTTTCTTGTAGTGTTGACATCTTTCATTACTTATTAAGAGCCCTGCATGCCAATACAGAACTAGCAGGGTTGCCCGCGCGTTGCGGCGGGTGCGTTTTGTGTTTTGTATTTTGTCGGTTGTACGGAAATTTATGTAAAAAAAAAAAAAAATTACCGAGTACTGTAGCGACGCGTAAAAAAAACTGTAGCATGTACTGTAGCACTGTTCATGCTACAGTACTGTTCATAAGTGTACTATTCATAAGAAGCCCAATAAATGTAATATATACTAATATCCTTTCATGCATTTTCACGTTGTTTGAGATGAAACCAAAATCTTCACGAGAGCGGTCAAAATAAGACTATGATGGCTGTGCCAAAAATACATTTTCTTGGTCAAAATAATGTTACCATTTATTAATACTAAACATAAAAAGAGAAACAAATTAAAAACAAAAAAAAAAAACAAAAAACAAAAAACAAAAAACAAGTATATATATATATATATATATATATATATATATATATATATATATATATATATATATATACTTTTGGTTTCGAAATGCCAACTGCCAAAATTTGTACCACGTATCTATCTTTTTTCTAAACATATACATTATAATAATGACATATTTAATTGCTCAAAACATGTTTTAACTATATTATAAATCATGCATTCAAAATATGTATTTTAAGTATATATATATAACATTTTAATGTTTAAATTAGGTATATATAAAATTATCCCATTTTCTATAATTGAGTCATACCTCATAACTAAAGTCATTATCATCTCTATCAAAATAGTACTTCCTTTCTTCTCAAAACCACAAATTTAAAAAACTAGTGGGTGATTTTTTTGTCACTCTGATTCTTTTTCTTTACAAATGCTGGTATTTCTCTCTTAAGTTCATAAATTATCTTGGATCTAAAAAACTGTTGTGTTCCGTTAGTATCACTTTTCGTTTATGGTGTCATCTTCCTCTTCGTCTTTATCAAATAAAAGACAATAATTTTGTTTGCAGGTTACACCAATGGGTTCATCAATTTTTTTCATTAATGACAACTTTGTTTAAAGATTGATCACAATGTTTTCTATTCATCAAATTTGGTGTACCTTAGTTTCTTATGTTCATCGATCAATGTTTATCAAATGCAAAACGTTAATCAATTTTCTTAAATATTTCTATTTATGTTTATTAATAAAAAACTAGACGAGTACCCGTGCATAGAAACGTGATTTTATAGCGACAGATCGTTTAGTGATAAAAAAAAGTTTATGGGTTATAAACGAAGAATAATAAAAGTTTGAAGATTTGAGGATTAAACATAATGTTTTGAAACCTGGTTCGACCCGGGTGGTTCAACCAGTTAAACCGTTATGGTAAAAAAAAAAAGGGGTCGATTTAAACCGACTCAACCTGACGGGTTGGGTAAAAAACGGGTCAACCCGTCGGGTTTGAAGTTTCCTGGGTCAAACCAATTTTCGATGTGTATTAATAGTTTCCTTTTGAAATATATGTTTTCGTATGGCTTTTATTGGTTAGCCGAACTGGTGGCGACACCGGTTCCCGATTGAACTCATTGGTCCGGTTCAGTTTTCAAAACTATATATACCATCAACTTGGTAACTTGTATAAAACTTTGTGTGTTTTATTAATTTGTATAATGTGTATAATAACATATACTTTTCATTTTAGGGTGTTTTAAAATAACATTAATTATTGTGTTTAATTATTTTATATTTTATATTATGTTGTAGCTTGTTAAATTGTATATTGTGAAAATTTTATTATACTTTTAGTAATGGGTGTTTTAATTGATTGTTTTTAATTTGATATATATGATTTTAATTGGTTGTATAATGTGAATAAATTATTGTATTTTTAAGTTATTAGTGTTTTAATAAAAGTATTAATTACATTATACATTCTCTCACCTTTGACTTTCAAAATTTCACTTTTCAAAGTTTGAACATAAACTCTTTATATGTAGCATAGATGTTCATCAATACTCCCTAAAAGTTTATCAATATAGAATGTTCATCAATCATGTTCTAAATGTTTACTAAAAACAAGTGTTCATTAGTTTGAACTAGAAAGGTGCTCGCGCGATGCGGGGGCGGATTGTTGGGGTGAAGAGGAGGGAGGTGGGGTGGTGGAAAGTGGTTGTTGGGGTGGTTGTTGAAGTGGTTATAAATTGTTGGGGGTGATTGTTATTGGTGGTTGTTTCCATAATTAGTAAGTAAAAGTCTGAATTTTTAAGCCTTTCTAATTATAGAATAGTCCCAAATACATTATATAGTAGTATAGATTTATGTTATCAATATTCAAATATTCATCAAATCATGGTTTATGAGGACTCCGCCCACGATGTTTATCACTAATTCGTCCTAACCCACTAAAAAGGGACATTTGTTATCATTTGGTAATTTTTAGACTTTTTAGGAAACTTGTTATCATACGGTACTTTTTAGGTTTTTAAAAAGAGAGTGCACTTTTTATTTGATCATCTTTCTATTTATATATATGTTGATCTATTAAGATGAGACATTTATTTATTTATTTATTATTTTTTTAAATTATAGCTTATTTTATACTTATTTTAAAATTAGCAAGGTATCCGTTGCGGCAGGTACCATAACTAATTAAATATTTTGCGAGCAATCTTTTGTTTACGAATATTTATTAAACGGTTTATGAGTCAAACTTTTTTCATGTAAACAAACCCCTTCTTATATATAAAACTCAAGTATCAGATATATTTTTTTATTTCATCTGGTAAAGTACCCCTTAGAGTTTTGGGTCAAACCAAACCATATATTATTAGTAATGGCAATCCAAATCATGACTAGAATACTTTTCTATATCAGTAAGACCAGATACATGACTCTAAGCCCGTAGTAAGACGACTCTAGTTAAAACAAAAGCATACACCACAAAAATTAATTAAACATACACAAACTAAATGCCAAGATTGGTCGCCTAACTAATCGAATCATACAAAAAAAGAAGGGGGACGCATCTACTTGGTCATCTCGTAGGGGGAGGGACGTATCTACCAAGAACTTTGATTTGGTCGACCATAACGGCTAGTCTTATACCAACAATTCCAAGTGGTCCATGTCGTTTGATTTTCCGTGTCAAAGCATTCATTTACCATGGACCAAATAATTAAGTGATTAACAAACCCTCACCATCCTGTAACTATGGACCGCAATGACTTAGCAATGTTGTCAACAAATTGTTGTTGAGCTATTTCCATCACCTAGTACACATCGTATCGAGTCTAAATTCAATCCGTAGCATCAAGAACAAATCGAATAACTTTTCTATTTGATAGGTTATTTGGACCCCCCCCAAAAATACAAATGATACCTCCTCCCATCACATTTTCATTTTCAGTTTGTTTTTTTTAATAATGTTTATATTGTAAAATTATGAAACAGAAAGTTCATAACAAAAAACATAAAGTTTAACAAGTAAAAAATGGTAAACTGCCAAAAAATATGTACAAAACTACTTCATAATAAGAAAATTATGTTGTACTATGTATATTAGGACAAAAAGATGATGGAGATTGAAAATAGTGGACCAGAAGAGATACTCATAGTAGCCCCCGTTTTCAATTCTAGTGATTATTCTTTATCCGCTTCTGTTATCTTATTTTGAGTATATCATCTTTTAAATTTTTAACTTTCTTTGTTTATCCATTTCCTCCTATGTATTTCTAAAGGATTAATGTTTTTATTCTAACTTTTTTTTGCTAGACGATCTTTACCATAAGTTTATAGTATTTTACTAGTTATAAGTTTCATGCACACACGGGTTTACAGATTTGAATACAAGTTATTCAAAAATTTTAAGTTAATATGCGAAGCATACAAGAATTTAGTAGCATTTAATATTTTTTAACTGTGATATTACTTGCATGGTGTTCAGACTGTATAAGTACAACTAATAATTATATTTTAACTAAATTTGTTTTGTGTGTATTTATAAATCGTGCTCATTTTAATACTTATAATCATGTGCATCTACAGATTTTTGTTATTACAATTAAATTACTTATCGTTATCTGTATTTTAGTTTCTAACCCGTGTATGCCCAAGTTATTAGATGCAAATTAGGTTTGGTAACGACTATAACTAATAATAAAATCTTAACTATATTTGCTTGGATTTAAAAATATGATCAATTTTGTTTAAAAGTCTTATTGTTTGAGTAGTTTATATATGTTCTGATAGTGTATTAATATTAGTGGACCAAACCAACTAATTACATGCCAAATTCAAGCCCATCATAAACACTTAACAAAATCTTCTTATCAACACTTGATAAGCCCGATCACATTCCCAGGCCGCACATGGACCGGGAAAGCCTCTCAGGCCGTGTAGCACACACATATGAGACAAGCTGATTTTCCAACTGTCACTAACGGTTTAGATGTACTGACATACGACAATGAGAGACATACTACCAAGAATATGAGAGACGGGCACGGCCTTGCACGAGCTAAGGAGGAGCTGTCACCTGTCATTTTTGTCTACCTGTTAGATGATAACTTAGGGATGAGCATGGATCTGGAACCGGTTGGTACCGGAACCGAGAACCGGTGGAACCGAACCAACCTAAGAACCAAAACTCTCAAACTCAAGAACCAGAACTAGAACCTTCAGTTCTAGTTCCAGTTCGGCTCTTTTTAGTTCCAGTCCGGTCTAGTTCTTTGGTTCTTTTGCTCATCCTTAGATCAACTTCTGACCTGTCTATAGCCTTTGATCATCCACATGAGGATCCAACAACCATAGATACCTCTGTATAAATAAAAGGGATCACACACAAAAGAAGAAGATCATTATCTTACACTTTAACACACAGTTAACACACATTCATGGTTTGTTTAATTGTTACCCATACTCTCGATTATTGATCATCCCATTTGGGTACTTACCGTTAGGGATGGCACCCGTGGGCAATGTGCACGGGTACCTCTAACCCGTCACCCGCCCACGTAGTTTTTTTCTCACCCGTCACCCACCAATGGGTACAAACTTCTACCCATGCCCTTGCCCGCGGGTATTTGTTGCCCATGGGTAAACCCATGGGTTAATGTTATGCAACAAAATTACAAAACTATGAGATGAAAACTAACTATGAAACTGCGTAATAAGATATCAATCAATTTGCCAAATACAACTTTGATTATTTGATCTTTCATACTCTCTTTTTAGTCTTGAAACTCAAACAAACTTTTAGATTAATGTATTTTTTTTGAGACTTGGTGGTAACTATTAAATGTATACCTGCAACATCATAAATATTTTAATAAGTATAATTAATTTTAACATGGGTTTATGGGTACACCTACGGGGTATTTTGACGGGTATACCCTTGGGTATTTTAAATGGGTGTCATGGGTTTACCCACGATGGGTATGCCTCACCCATCACCCACTGATGGGTAAAGATTTTCACCCACGACCCACCCGTGGGTGAAAATTGACGCGTTTACCCACCCATTTATGGTGGGTACCCACGGGTTATGAGTTTTTTCTTGCCCATTGTCATCCCTACTTACCGTTCTATACGGTAAACAGAACAACACAACCATCTCAATCCACTCGTATCACGATTTACATACTATACATAAATGTGGCGCCATCCTTGAGGACAAGATACAAAATAGTCAAAAACTTTCACCTATTTTTATTCATTTTCTCACTTGAAAAGCATATTTTTTTCCTTTTTAACAAGTTATAAATCAACATGTCTACTGATGACCAACCCCTACAACCTCTAATTTTAGAAATATCCAACAACCACATTGGACTAGTCTAGGTGGAAGATCTTACTCACACCGAGGTTGGTCAACAAATACTAGAAAACAACGTTCACCAGTTAGCAAGAAACTTTACTAGAGGACTATCAAAGGAGTTGCATGTAACAAAAGATCATGTTGGCTTACACACAACACTTCCCAAGAAGGACCTATACATTTTCAAGAAGAGCAACAACTTTTCAGGGTGGTTCAGGGTCCTGGGATTCAGTCTCAGGTGTTTTCCGTTACTTTATCGATCAACCGATTCACGGCATGAAGTATAACCTCGCCTCCTCCAGATACCCCAACAACAAACTGTAGATTATTTAAATAACCATCCAAAGAATGGCCAATTAAAGCAGTACTAACCTTGGAAACCAAACGCTTGTAAACAATACCCACAACAATAGGACATATACCACCACCCGGCTTGACCAGAGGCGTGAGAGGAGCACTAGCAATATACTCACCCAAGATCCTAGGACTTTTACCATCAAGAAAGAGTTTTACCACTTGGGTGATGGAATCGACTAACTCATCAATAATAGCCACTACTGCACCACTTAAACAATCCAAAAGGTGTTGGGCATCCAAACCATCTCGTCCACAAAGTAAACTCTAAATCACATCTAGAATCACAAAAGGATGTGCAATGAGGTGATTATGATTAATAGGTATATGTGTGAAAGTGGGAACACCTTTGAAAGGGTGCTTAGCCTTTAAGTCCTTGAGAGTAGCATCATTATAAGGAGCAACACCAGAAGAAGAAAGAATTATGATTGCTGTAGTATAATAGCAATCACAAATCTTTCTCTTACACTGCTTGACATTGCGCTCACAGGTTTTTCAAATCAATATTAGACCATGAAGGGAATGGTTCATCTAAAGCCTCTCTCACAAGTTGTGAATAACCACCAGGCTACCCTAAGATCAAATGGCTTTAGCAATATAATCTTCCTGACGTTGATGCTTAATAGCATACCTACACTCGAGATTACTGCTCAGGCAAAAGGTTTTATGGAGACAAAGAGGAAAGACTAACAAACTAACCCAGCAAGAAATGTCATTAGGTGTCCATATCACCTTATCAAGAGTTCCTTTCAATACCCGAGAGAACCCCGAACGATACTTAGGAGGGATGTATTTGACAGCAGGCAATACTTAGGTCGTGTTTGTTTTTAAGAGGCTCTGAATCTAAATCTGAACTGCACATCTGAATCTGAATCTGAGGCATAAATGTCTGAATCTGATCGCATCTGAACGGGAAAAAAACTCATGTTTGAATCGTACATTTGCTTGCTCATACTAAATTTTTTTTGGTTATCTTTGTGTCAACAAGAGGCATTAAGATACCCCTATCAAGTCTAGACCATTAAGATCTTACTGCCTCTGACCGCGTCTGAACGGGAAAAAAACAAATGATTTGAATGGCCAAAATGTCTGACCACGTCTGAATGGTTCAGATTCAGAGGCTGCTAAGAGCCTTTTTTTTAAACAAACATGGCCTTAGAAAGCAAAGTGTCAAAGCGAGGCAAATTAAAACCATCATGCTTGTCTAACACCAAATCCTCAACATTGGCAAGTTAAACAGAAGAAGGAACTTGTTGTTTGGTGAGGTCATACATGACGAACCTAACAACACTATCACCTCAATCAGGGGGTGGCACAAAATCATAACCATTGTCATGACGACACTTTGAATGAAGAGTGTGCGCCTTAAACCAAACTCTGCATAATTAAAGACCCATACATTTAAAAGTAACCTCAGCCGCCTCAAAAACAATAAAACTAACAGAGAATGTTTTGTAATAGCTAGTGTATCCCCATTAAAATGACGATCACAAAGATGAGTGATCAACGTGGTTTTGGTAAGCCTATTTCCACTACCATTGTGACAACCGCTGAGACCTACAAAAGGTCAATGAAGCCACACAACTGCCATAGTAACCAGAAAGATAAATGAACTAAACAAAAACCACCACGACAATAAAAACCCAAAACGCCAATGCAACACTGAAACGTAGAGATAAAACAAAACTCTAAAGCTTAAAGTTTCCAAAAATGCCAAGACAACAAACCAAAGTGTCAAAAAGCGTATAAGTAAAAAACACCAAAATTGCCAAAGCAAAAAATGCTAAGCCAACAGGAATTTTTAGACCCTAGGTGTTTTCAAACCCAAGAACACTTCACCAAAATGCCAAGCCAAGAACAAAAGTGCCTAAATTGCTAAAATGCCAAAATATACCAAAACGCTAAGACAACAGGCATTTTCAGACAAGCAACACAAAAACGGCAAGCTAGGAACCAAAACGCCAAGAACCAAAATGCTAAGAAACCGAAATGCCAAGAAACCAAAATGCCAAGAAGAACGTTAGATTAAGCCCAAGGCATTATCAAACCCTAAATGTGAAAGCTGAGAAAAATGCCAAAACACCTTGGCGTTTTCAAACCTACGGGTTTTCAGATCATACCATGCATTTTCAAACCCTTCAGCGACCAAATAAAAACGCATTATCAAACCCTACAGGCGTTTTAAACTCAAGACGCCAAAAACAAAATGCGTGACCAAAAAAACGAAATAGACATTTTCAAACCGAGAAAACCGCGATCTAGAAATGAAAACCCTATAATGAACGAGAGGACAAAGAACAAGAACATCCTACCAAAATAGAAGATGGTGAAATAGATATAGAACCAAGCAGGTTGGATTATGGAGTAGGCACGAAAAAGGAGGCACGGGATCAGAATGATGGCCCTTGATCACCATCAAATTGTCTACACAAACACACATTACACATACACACCTTATTATTATTATTATTATTATTATTATTGTTATTGTTATCATTATTATTATTATTATTATTTGTAGATGCATCTAAAATGTGAGTTTGTCATTATTTCTCATCATTTTATTTTACTTTTATTATTTGATCCTTACAACAACGACGACGACGACAACAACAACAACACAACAACAATTGTTGTTATTTTTTGAATTATATTATGTTTTCACTTAACCATACGCGTACAATTTTTTCAAATTACAATTCTATGATATTTCAATTCATTCATATGTTAGTTCATTCATGTTATAGTTTATTTAGATTACAGTTATTTCGATAGACTAAATTTTCTTCAAAAATTATACGAACCAAACGGTCCCTTATAAAGTATAGGTTCATTTGGATATTTGCCTCTACTTGTTTTTCATTTTTTGGATCCGTCCTTCATTTTGTTGCGCTCATCTTCTAGTTTCCGCAACCTTTCGACTTCTCTTGCTTTAAGTACACCTAAACCTTTTAGGGTAGACGAGGGTGTTTATTTGGTCACTGGTTCATCTCGGGATATTAAAGTTAAGGCTTAAAGCGATTTTTTTTTTTTTTTTTTTTTTTTTTTTTTTTTTTTTTTTTTTTTTTTAACATCACTTTATTAAAAACAAATAGGATTTTTACAAGAGATTAGTGGGGAGCCGAGAGACTAACTGGGCCCCCACACCTCTAGCTATAGCAAAGTTAATCCTATTAAAAATATGTGGAGCCGTACGTGCGCCAATGTCTTGAGTAGAAAATCACCGAATACGCTTTAATAAGGTCACTGCATCTTTTTCAAGTTCTCCAAAAGAAGAGAATGAAAAGGGGAGGAACCCATATCCGATATCAGCACATTTATCCTCATACTTGACACGTTTACGTTGTGCGGCTTCAATAACCGCCCGACCGGGCATAAAGTCAACCATACTCGAACGTGTCAAAGGTGACGATCCTGTAAGATCAACACAAACATCAAGCCCATCATCCCAAGAGTAAAGTAACATATCAGCTGGACGTAAGGGTTTGTCCCTCTCTCCATGAAGCCCAATATCAACCTCCTTACGAGCTGAAATCCCAGACCGAGAACATATATCAACCAGAACATCACGCACAACATTATGCCGATGTTTAATACCAACAATACCTGCGCACGAAACAGCATGATCCCCAAAAATATCTCCAGAAAAAACCTTAGAACAAGCTGAAACTTTTAAGTTGTAATGTTTCAAACCTTAGAACAAGAGTAAGTTTATTATTATTATTATTATTATTATTATTATTATTATTATTAGCTTTAAAACTTTTTTTTTTTTTTTAGAAAGGCTAGCTTTAAAACTTTTAAGTTGTAATGTTTCAAAAGATTTTCGTTTTTTCTTATATAAATTAAAAGCTGTCTTTTACGTTTTCTTTGACACAACCCTCAAATAGATCGAACTCTTTTACTTATTTATTTATTTTTTTAACCATGGTTTCCGACCTTTTAGTTGACTAATGTAGAGTTTGAACTACCGGCACACAGACTCAAACCAGATAAACCCATCCCTTTTCAGGTGGTTGGCATGGTCACTTTAAGGTTGTTTATACCTAACATGAATTGAACTTGGGACCTCACACATTTTAGAGTGACTAGAACGGTACCCGCGCAATGCAGCGGCGGGTACCCTTTGACTAAATTTTATGGGAAGCAAGTGTTTTTCATTATGTAATAGAATATTACTCTCAGAGGTTGTTATTAATTCTATTATTCATGTTAAGTTTGTTGTAATTATGTTATAGTTAGAATGAGTGTTTGCTCTAATTGGGACTAGTTTATAATTAGTAAGTTTGAGTATGAATTTTTAAGCCTTGCTAATTATAGAATAGTCTCAAATACATTATAAAGTAATATAGATAGTCACAAGTAGTTTTGCCACTACGCCACAATTGAGTGGTTTGATAAACAATTTGTTGAGCTGCATTAATGGTATCATTTACACATATTTTCTTTGATTTGATTAAATTGTTGAATTCATCAATATGGTGAAGCTGTGAAGGTATAGACAAGTAGATGAAATATTATCGGAAAGAGTTGCACTTGTAGTTGATAAAGAGATTGAATAAACGATATAGTTATTCTGAATCAGTTAGAGCATGACTTATATTACATTTACATAGTCTGAAATGGACTTGAAATTGCTCAGATTTATCATACACTTTATGCTGGTAGAGAATATAGTTTGTATTTTTGAACTGCAAATCCTCATACATACAATTTCTTGACGAGACTTTAACCCAAAACCTATGGTTTGTGGGCATGTTTGGTACTCATAGTTCGATAAAAACGCATGTCATCCATTTATAGTAAACGCAATTAAAGACAAAATTAATTAGATTATCACCAATAATAAAATTATTAAAATCGAGTCTTGATCTCATAAGTCATACCATTGGTTTCTAATTGAAAGCATAAAATTTATTCTTAACATTTTATATAATTGCTTACACAGAATCAAAACAAGAGTTATAATAAGCATTTTAAGATGATTTAGATGGTGCAAACAGGCCAAAACCAGGATTTATTGTCGTAAACCCCCCGTCAACTGCTAGATTGTGCCCGCTTATATACTTAGACTCATCACTTCCAAAGAACAAAGCAGCTTGAGCCACATCTTCTTCCTTAAGAGCTGTTCCTTTGATGTTTGAATATATATTTGCAAATATATCTGGATATCGCTCTGTTATTTCTGCTGGCACGGATGGTGGGATAAGATACGGTGATACACAGTTGACACGAATTCCATATTTGCCAAGCTCTGCAGCAACATTTTTAGTGAGTCCAATTATTGCATGTTTGGAACTCGTATACGCATGTGGGGAAACGCCACCAATAGAGGAAGATACGCTTCCAATTGAAATAATGCTACCAGTGCCAGTTGGGATCATGGCACGAGCAGCATGTTTGATTCCTAGGAAAACGCCTGCTAGGTTGACGTTTATAACGCGGTCAAAATCAGATTTGCTATTATCAAGAATGCTGAGCTTTGCTTCTCCTAGAATAGCAGCATTGTTGATCATAATATCTAGTTTACCATACTTTGATGTCACGAAGTTTACAGCGTTTTCTACATCCTCTTCTAGAGTCACATCACAGTGGATGTAAGATGTCATTTCAAGGCCTATGTCTTCAGCAACAGATTGACCCAAATCATCCTGGATATCCGCAATAACAACTTTTGCTCCATGCTTAGCAAAAAGTCTTGCAGTACTTTCTCCAATCCCTTGAGCCGCACCGGTTATAAGTGCTACCTTACCTGCCAGTCTGATTAACACAACCATAAGATTGATTACAACATCAACACTAACACAATAACAGTAAATCCTAAATTGCTTAACATACATATGTTGGTAATCTTCCTTTTTTCATAGTGACATAATATTTTCTAGTAAGGTAGAAATGAGACATTGGGCATATTAAAATCAGAAAAGTTGGAAACTAAAAGAACATATTATACCTTGCGGTAGCTTCATGTTCTAAATTCACTTCATTTGCCATTGAATTTGATATAGATTGGTGTTTATGCGCATGAACAATAGTAGATCTTAATTTTTGGGTGCTGGTGATCTTTTTGGGAAGTATCTGATATGTTAAATAGGATTTATCACTTGTGACGATTTGTGCTAGTTTACATGTCAATCTGGCAATAAAAACATATAGACTCTTAGAACATAATTTTATTCTACATATACATGGACAACACAAATCCTAGTATTTGAATTAAGATGATAGTATTGTAAAATATGTTAAGATGAGAACAAATATTACCTTGGTGGGGTTACTGGTCCAGAGACATGTACTACGCTCATGCTTGCTAGGAAATGTGAATGTAAATCTGTAAAACTGTGTTTTGATTAGAACAATTTTGGTTGTATAACTCAGTGACCACATCCTCTTTTATTATAGCAGAAGTAGTAAGTATAGAAGAGAATTGTGAATTTGATTCTTCATTGCAAATTTTGTTAAAGAAAATAATTTGGTGATACGAATGTTGTTTGCTTTTGGTCAAAACATCCCATGTTTGAAAAAATTAATAAAGAATATAAGCCAATCTATTACCAACCTTTAAAAATAAATGAAGTCAAATGGTTCGAGTGTGAGCAACTTGATCAGCCCAGCCGCCCAGGTGGTTTATATTAGTCAAATTATCCCATTTTAAAGATTTCTTTTAGCGACACAATTGAGACCATTTTCTAAACTATTATTTTACAAGCAAGACATCTTTAGTTTACTAATGGTATACAACGGTGAGCATGGGATATAAGCCAATCTATAAAGTTCAATAGTGCGAGTGTGAGATGTTATAGCAACTCGATCAGCCCAGCCGCCCAGGTAACATGTTAGTCAAATTATCCCTTTTTAAAGATTTCTTTAGCGCCACAATTGAGACCATTTGTAAACTATTACTATCTCCGTCTCATAAATATTGTCCATATTTCTATTTTTGGTTGTCTCAAAATGATAGTCCACTTTCTTTTTTAAGTAAAAACTAGAGAATATGGTAGAGAAATATTCTCTTTGTGTGGTTGAAAACTAAATTGGCCCCACTTTTATTAAATTTTGTAATTCTTGTCTCCTGACAATTATTTTGAGACGGAGGGAGTATTTTAGAAGCAAGACATATTTATTTATTTATTTATTATTATTATTATTATTATTTTTTAAGCATGACATCTTTAGTTTACTAAATGGTATACTACGGTGAGTAGGGCTGTAAACGAACTGAACGTTCAGTGAACATTTCATGAACCGTTCGGTAAAAAGTTCGTTTATGTTCGTTCGTTTATTAAATGAACGAACATGAACAAAAGTCTCGTTCGTTCATTTATGTTCGTGAACGTCCGATTAGGCGTTCGTTTATGTTTATTTATCTATTTATGTTCATATATTATATCTTTTAATTTTATAATTTTAAAAATTGATTTGTTTAAAGAAAGCAACACTTATAAAACAATATATTGTGAAGAATTCAATAAAGTTTATGTTTGTTTGTCTATTTTCATTTATGTTCGATCGTTTATGTCCGTTTAGCATTCGTTTAGTGTATTAATGAACGAACATAAACGAACATGAACAATTCATTTTCTTAATAAACGAACATGAACAAGAAAATTCGTCCGTTTAAGCGTCCGTGTCCATTTATTTGTCCGGTTAAAATTAAATGAACGAACATGAACAAGGCTCCGTTCTTGTTCGTCCGGTTCGTTTACAGCCTTAACGGTGAGCATGGGTTATACCTTTTTTTTATAAATTAGAACCATCATCCTATTTTCTTCTATAGCTTTTAATATTAAATAAACAACATTAGTATTTTGTTTTAGTCGATGATTAATCTTATAAGACTAGCGATAATAAGGGGTATAGAACGCGTCGAAGAGCCAATGAGGACATGTCCTCCTTGTTATTGTGACCTAGTCAAGACGTGTCTTAGGACAGAAAATGGAGGACTTGGTCATCTCCACGATTGAGTTGTGGAGGAGTTGTGTGTGAGCCAAAAGGAGAGTTGTGTGAGTTGTTTAATTTGTTTACGTGAGGTATGTTTGTGTATAAGTAGGATCTATTTAGGTGGTGAAGTTGGTTGTCTTATTACACTAAGTTAGTGGTGAAATTGGTTGTGAAGAAAAAAAATGACATGACGTTGAGATTGCGGTGATGAAGTTGGTTATGGTGAACTATTCTAATACTTTGGTTGATGACACATTGAGATTTAAAAAGTAAATAAATAAATAAATAAAATCGCTGTAGTAAGTATCAGATTCGTTTTTATTTTCTTCTACACTACAAGAAAAGTGACGTTTTAGTGACAAATCTTTAGTAACACAAAAATCCGTCCATGAGTGTTCTTGTGACACTTGATAGAATGTGTAAGTAAAAGGTGACTACAGTTTTGGATTGCTTTGACAATTTTAGCATAGGACAATTGTGTCACAAAATATAAAGCTATATACCCACAATTGTGCAAATATATAGATAGATCTATGCCGATACTATCTTTAGTTACGCATTTTTTTTATGGGAGAAGAAACATGTAAACTTAGTGACAGTTTTTTATGACATTTCACTTTTTGTCACTTCTTGTCAATAATGTCAAAAATATTGTTGGTACATCAGACATGAGCTTCAAATCCGGTCCAGTAAATCAGGCAGCGGCGCTTTAAATTATATATATACTAATAGCCGTTTTGGTGTGGGGTCCAACGCAATGGTATTATGGGGTACTTATGGTCTTAATCTGTTTTCTTATTGGTTAGTACTCCACATGCCATCATGTGGTTGGCCATTTATGTTAATGATGGATGTTGCTACAGTGCCTTAGCAACAGTGCAGCCCCTTAGGAACAGTATAAGAGTAACACAATAATAAATTAATTATACAAAACAAAGCTTTAAACTTTCCTTTTTTTTCCTACAATCCCTCACTGATATACATTCAAAACACAAAAAAAAAATGCAGAAATCCAACAGTCTATCCTAACCCATCTCCAAAAATTTACAACATCAATTCCGGCCAAAGAGCGGCGCTTACAGCAGCGGCAAGCGGCGGCAAGTGATTGTTGAGAAATCAAAGGAAGGTTTGGATGGTGGTGGTGGCATATGGTGGTGGCCGTGGTGATGGGTTGGTGGTGTGGACATTTAACGTTGAGAGAAACAACAAGGGAGGTGGGGTGGTGTCTCGGTGTGACTGTGGTAGTGGTGGTGGCGCGTGAGGTGGGTTCCGGTGGTTGTCGAAGCTCAAAACTCTCCAGAAACTCTAAAGATTAACCTATCTATCGAATCGGCAAAAAAAAAGTTTGCCGGAAAATTTTCCGGTACGGTGGTCTGCCGGAAACTGCTGGTGTTGGCCGGAGGGATGAAGAATCCGGCGAGGTGTTTAGTGAAAGAAGAGAGAGGGATATATGAGTGGTATGTGTGTGTTTATGTGTGAAATGAAATAAAAAAATAAATAAAAGGTTTAAATATTAAGTGAGGAAGGGGTGGAAATGAAAAATTAAAAGTGATGGTAGCAAAAGAAAAATAGGGGGGCTTTCTTGCCAATTTGGGCTAAACTTTAAACGAAAGCGGTTCGGGGCTTATTGAACATAGCAAACAGACTCGAAAAATTACGAAACTTGCGCCATTATTCACGAAATAATTTTTCTATCGAAAACGAGTATAAATATACATAACTTTCAAGAATTCAATATATTTGGCAAATGCGATACGTTTCGAGTTTTCTAAGTTGTGCTAATTTCTTCTAAACTTTATTATTTTTTACTAATTTTTTTTTCTAATACATGGTACTAATAACTTTTGTTAGAAATAGTTATTATCTTAATATCAGTATTGTTGCACTTTTGTTAGATTAATGTGTTTAAAATTATGTTTCGACATCGGATACACACGCTCCACGGCATTCCCGCACGTTTTTCCACGGCATTCCCGCAGCAACGCGCGGGCACACCCGCTCGTTATATAACTACAGTATGTTTTTATTGAAGAATTCAACAGAAAATAGTCTTTATTCTCTTTTTATTAAATGGACCATTTTATCAAATTAACGCACATGTAAAGTACAGTTTGATGTGGTGAATCTTGACCTTATATTGTCAAGTTTGTAGCGTTGAGAGATATAATAAAAAAATCTCTACATTGATCATTGATGATAAAAGATATTTCTTTTTGACTAGTTATTCACAATACTAACAAATGTAAGCACTAGTAGCAAGTGATAAATTTTCTTTTGACTAGTGTTGCACGTAGCATAATATTCAAAAGGAAATTAATTCACTGACTACCAGTTTTCCATGGGCGTGTTTCCAGAATTTTATAAATTAGCGAACAAGAGAAAATTCTAAAAAGACAGTATATATAACACGTAAAAGACAGTATATATAACACGTACATGTCCAAAACTTAAAATAGTAATAAAACAAGAAGGAACATGGAGAATATAAACTCTCTCCTCTACTACGTAAGGAGTACATTATAAAGACAAAAAGTTTAAGCACAAGTAACAGATTCAATGTTCTAATTACTAATATTCAAACGTGAAGAAGGAGACTGATCGAATATGAATGATGTTATCTGGCTAGAGTTGGCTCATCTAACTATATTATATTATATTATAATACTTTATTAACGAATACAAGTTAATTAGTTAAAACGACAGTCTTCAGAGGGGCAGTGGCGGAACTTGAAAATTTTTGTTGGAAGGGCCAAGAAAAAATTGAAAATTGTGTTTATTTGAAAAGTCCCAAAAGTTTTAAACTATTTTAAACATAACTGAATTTTGAGAATGTTGATGTTTAGAGGAGCAATTTTTTAAGTATTGTGGGAAGGCCATAACTAGCCCGTTGTCTAATACTTGCAGTAAAAATACAAAATCACTTCTAAAATTTACACTATTGATCTAAATACTAGGGGGGCCAACACCCTCCTTAGTCTTGAGAGGGCATTCTCTTTCTTGAGCTTTCATGGGTTTGACTTGAATAGTATTTTTTTCCTTTTCTCTTCTCACAATTCAAGCACAATGAAAGAACATGGAAGATGCGTTCTCTACTTGCGTGGTGCTATAGCTCATTACAACTATCAATTGTTAAGCTAATAACAGATTAGTAATATTCAAGATAACTATGTTTTATGTCCAAGTGCAATGAGTCAAATAACACTTGTAACATATTTAATTTGTCTTCTACTTAGTTGAAACCTAGCTGAAACATTTATCATAATTGGCTACTTAGCTAGTTTACACGAACTACCAAATTCTACGTGCATGTACTAAAACAAATATAAACAAATCGGAGTTTACTGATAATTGTCAAATTAGGCATGTATCTTTCATAGTACACCTCCAAGCTTGACTAAATATTTTTGCTTAGTAGAAACATGTTTGACTCAATATTTTTGCAATGAGTCAAATAACACTTGTAACATAGTTGAAACCTATATTTATTATAATTGGCTACTTAAGAACTAGCTACCAAATTCAATACATGCATGCACTAAAGCAAATACAAACAAATCAGAGTCTATTGATTGTCAAATTAGGCATGCATCTTTCTTAGTCCACCTCCGAGGTTGACTAAATATTTTTTCTAAACTATATTTGCAATTGCTTATCTCTACCATATATAATACAAATATATATATATATATATATATATATATATATATATATATATATATATATATATATATATATATATATGTTTGTAACACCCCACCCCACAAAGGGGTCAAATGTCACATTATGGCGTCAACAAAACAATACCAAAAAAGACTTTTAGAGACGGACTGATTTGGAGACAGCAGAAAGTTGTCACTAAAGGTTAAGGGGGCCCCACAATATTCAACACTTTTGCAATGCTTTGACCAAACTTTTTTGCGACAAACCCATGTTGTCGCCAAAAGTGATTATACAATTTTTTATTTTTTGGCCAAAAATAAATTGCCCCAACCCTTTCTGTTGCTAAAAGTGGTTGATGTTGTAGTGAGCGCGGAACTTGAAAATTTTTGTTGGAAGGGCCAAGAAAAAATTGAAAATTGTGTTTATTTGAAAAGTCCCAAAAGTTTTAAACTATTTTAAACATAACTGAATTTTGAGAATGTTGAGGTTTAGAGGAGCAATTTTTTAAGTATTGTGGGAAGGCCATAACTAGCCCGTTGTCTAATACTTGCAGTAAAAATACAAAATCACTTCTAAAATTTACACTATTGATCTAAATACTAGGGGGGCCAACACCCTCCTTAGTCTTGAGAGGGCATTCTCTTTCTTGAGCTTTCATGGGTTTGACTTGAATAGTAGTTTTTTCCTTTTCTCTTCTCACAATTCAAGCGCAATGAAAGAACATGGAAGATGCGTTCTCTACTTGCGTGGTGCTATAGCTCATTACAACTATCAATTGTTAAGCTAATAACAGATTAGTAATATTCAAGATAACTATGTTTTATGTCCAAGTGCAATGAGTCAAATAACACTTGTAACATATTTAATTTGTCTTCTACTTAGTTGAAACCTAGCTGAAACATTTATCATAATTGGCTACTTAGCTAGTTTACAAGAACTACCAAATTCTACGTGCATGTACTAAAACAAATATAAACAAATCGGAGTTTACTGATAATTGTCAAATTAGGCATGTATCTTTCATAGTACACCTCCAAGCTTGACTAAATATTTTTGCTTAGTAGAAACATGTTTGACTCAATATTTTTGCAATGTGTCAAATAACACTTGTAACATAGTTGAAACCTATATTTATTATAATTGGCTACTTAAGAACTAGCTACCAAATTCAATACATGCATGCACTAAAGCAAATACAAACAAATCAGAGTCTATTGATTGTCAAATTAGGCATGCATCTTTCTTAGTCCACCTCCGAGGTAGACTAAATATTTTTTCTAAACTATATTTGCAATTGCTTATCTCTACCATATATAATACAAATATATATATATATATATATATATATATATATATATATATATATATATATATATATATATATATATATATATATATATATATATATATATATATATATATATATATATATATGTGTTTGTAACACCCCACCCCACAAAGGGGTCAAATGTCACATTATGGCGTCAACAAAACAATACCACAAAAGACTTTTAGAGGCGGATTGATTTGGAGACAGCAGAAAGTTGTCACTAAAGGTTAAGGGGGCCCCACAATATTCAACACTTTTGCAATGCTTTGACCAAACTTTTTTGCGACAAACCCATATTGTCGCCAAAAGTGATTATACAATTTTTTATTTTTTGGCCAAAAATAAATTGCCCCAACCCTTTCTGTTGCTAAAAGTGGTTGATGTTGTAGTGAGCGCGGAACTTGAAAATTTTTGTTGGAAGGGCCAAGAAAAAATTGAAAATTGTGTTTATTTGAAAAGTCCCAAAAGTTTTAAACTATTTTAAACATAACTGAATTTTGAGAATGTTGAGGTTTAGAGGAGCAATTTTTTAAGTATTGTGGGAAGGCCATAACTAGCCCGTTGTCTAATACTTGCAGTAAAAATACAAAATCACTTCTAAAATTTACACTATTGATCTAAATACTAGGGGGGCCAACACCCTCCTTAGTCTTGAGATGGCATTCTCTTTCTTGAGCTTTCATGGGTTTGACTTGAATAGCATTTTTTTCCTTTTCTCTTCTCACTATTCAAGCACAATGAAAGAACATGGAAGATGCGTTCTCTACTTGCGTGGTGCTATAGCTCATTACAACTATCAATTGTTAAGCTAATAACAGATTAGTAATATTCAAGATAACTATGTTTCATGTCCAAGTGCAATGAGTCAAATAACACTTGTAACATATTTAATTTGTCTTCTACTTAGTTGAAACCTAGCTGAAACATTTATCATAATTGGCTACTTAGCTAATTTACAAGAACTACCAAATTCTACGTGCATGTACTAAAACAAATATAAACAAATCGGAGTTTACTGATAATTGTCAAATTAGGCATGTATCTTTCATAGTACACCTCCAAGCTTGACTAAATATTTTTGCTTAGTAGAAACATGTTTGACTCAATATTTTTGCAATGAGTCAAATAACACTTGTAACATAGTTGAAACCTATATTTATTATAATTGGCTACTTAAGAACTAGCTACCAAATTCAATACATGCATGCACTAAAGCAAATACAAACAAATCAGAGTCTATTGATTGTCAAATTAGGCATGCATCTTTCTTAGTCCACCTCCGAGGTTGACTAAATATTTTTTCTAAACTATATTCGTAATTGCTTATCTCTACCATATATATATATATATATATATATATATATATATATATATATATATGTTTGTAACACCCCACCCCACAAAGGGGTCAAATGTCACATTATGCCGTCAACAAAACAATACCACAAAAGACTTTTAGAGACGGACTGATTTGGAGACAGCAGAAAGTTGTCACTAAAGGTTAAGGGGGCCCCACAATATTCAACACTTTTGCAATGCTTTGACCAAACTTTTTTGCGACAAACCCATGTTGTCGCCAAAAGTGATTATACAATTTTTTATTTTTTGGCCAAAAATAAATTGCCCCAACCCTTTCTGTTGCTAAAAGTGGTTGATGTTGTAGTGAGCGCGGAACTTGAAAATTTTTGTTGGAAGGGCCAAGAAAAAATTGAAAATTGTGTTTATTTGAAAAGTCCCAAAAGTTTTAAACTATTTTAAACATAACTGAATTTTGAGAATGTTGAGGTTTAGAGGAGCAATTTTTTAAGTATTGTGGGAAGGCCATAACTAGCCCGTTGTCTAATACTTGCAGTAAAAATACAAAATCACTTCTAAAATTTACACTATTGATCTAAATACTAGGGGGGCCAACACCCTCCTTAGTCTTGAGAGGGCATTCTCTTTCTTGAGCTTTCATGGGTTTGACTTGAATAGTATTTTTTTCCTTTTCTCTTCTCACAATTCAAGCACAATGAAAGAACATGGAAGATGCGTTCTCTACTTGCGTGGTGCTATAGCTCATTACAACTATCAATTGTTAAGCTAATAACAGATTAGTAATATTCAAGATAACTATGTTTCATGTCCAAGTGCAATGAGTCAAATAACACTTGTAACATATTTAATTTGTCTTCTACTTAGTTGAAACCTAGCTGAAACATTTATCATAATTGGCTACTTAGCTAATTTACAAGAACTACCAAATTCTACGTGCATGTACTAAAACAAATATAAACAAATCGGAGTTTACTGATAATTGTCAAATTAGGCATGTATCTTTCATAGTACACCTCCAAGCTTGACTAAATATTTTTGCTTAGTAGAAACATGTTTGACTCAATATTTTTGCAATGAGTCAAATAACACTTGTAACATAGTTGAAACCTATATTTATTATAATTGGCTACTTAAGAACTAGCTACCAAATTCAATACATGCATGCACTAAAGCAAATACAAACAAATCAGAGTCTATTGATTGTCAAATTAGGCATGCATCTTTCTTAGTCCACCTCCGAGGTTGACTAAATATTTTTTCTAAACTATATTTGTAATTGCTTATATATATATATATATATATATATATATATATATATATATATATATATATATATATATATATATATATATATATATATATATGTTTGTAACACCCCACCCCACAAAGGGGTCAAATGTCACATTATGCCGTCAACAAAACAATACCACAAAAGACTTTTAGAGACGGACTGATTTGGAGACAGCAGAAAGTTGTCACTAAAGGTTAAGGGGGCCCCACAATATTCAACACTTTTGCAATGCTTTGACCAAACTTTTTTGCGACAAACCCATGTTGTCGCCAAAAGTGATTATACAATTTTTTATTTTTTGGCCAAAAATAAATTGCCCCAACCCTTTCTGTTGCTAAAAGTGGTTGATGTTGTAGTGAGCGCGGAACTTGAAAATTTTTGTTGGAAGGGCCAAGAAAAAATTGAAAATTGTGTTTATTTGAAAAGTCCCAAAAGTTTTAAACTATTTTAAACATAACTGAATTTTGAGAATGTTGAGGTTTAGAGGAGCAATTTTTTAAGTATTGTGGGAAGGCCATAACTAGCCCGTTGTCTAATACTTGCAGTAAAAATACAAAATCACTTCTAAAATTTACACTATTGATCTAAATACTAGGGGGGCCAACACCCTCCTTAGTCTTGAGAGGGCATTCTCTTTCTTGAGCTTTCATGGGTTTGACTTGAATAGTATTTTTTTCCTTTTCTCTTCTCACAATTCAAGCACAATGAAAGAACATGGAAGATGCGTTCTCTACTTGCGTGGTGCTATAGCTCATTACAACTATCAATTGTTAAGCTAATAACAGATTAGTAATATTCAAGATAACTATGTTTCATGTCCAAGTGCAATGAGTCAAATAACACTTGTAACATATTTAATTTGTCTTCTACTTAGTTGAAACCTAGCTGAAACATTTATCATAATTGGCTACTTAGCTAATTTACAAGAACTACCAAATTCTACGTGCATGTACTAAAACAAATATAAACAAATCGGAGTTTACTGATAATTGTCAAATTAGGCATGTATCTTTCATAGTACACCTCCAAGCTTGACTAAATATTTTTGCTTAGTAGAAACATGTTTGACTCAATATTTTTGCAATGAGTCAAATAACACTTGTAATATAGTTGAAACCTATATTTATTATAATTGGCTACTTAAGAACTAGCTACCAAATTCAATACATGCATGCACTAAAGCAAATACAAACAAATCAGAGTCTATTGATTGTCAAATTAGGCATGCATCTTTCTTAGTCCACCTCCGAGGTTGACTAAATATTTTTTCTAAACTATATTTGTAATTGCTTATATATATATATATATATATATATATATATATATATATATATATATATATATATATATATATATATATATATATATATATATATATATATATATATATATATATATATATATATGTTTGTAACACCCCACCCCACAAAGGGGTCAAATGTCACATTATGCCGTCAACAAAACAATACCACAAAAGACTTTTAGAGACGGACTGATTTGGAGACAGCAGAAAGTTGTCACTAAAGGTTAAGGGGGCCCCACAATATTCAACACTTTTGCAATGCTTTGACCAAACTTTTTTGCGACAAACCCATGTTGTCGCCAAAAGTGATTATACAATTTTTTATTTTTTGGCCAAAAATAAATTGCCCCAACCCTTTCTGTTGCTAAAAGTGGTTGATGTTGTAGTGAGCGCGGAACTTGAAAATTTTTGTTGGAAGGGCCAAGAAAAAATTGAAAATTGTGTTTATTTGAAAAGTCCCAAAAGTTTTAAACTATTTTAAACATAACTGAATTTTGAGAATGTTGAGGTTTAGAGGAGCAATTTTTTAAGTATTGTGGGAAGGCCATAACTAGCCCGTTGTCTAATACTTGCAGTAAAAATACAAAATCACTTCTAAAATTTACACTATTGATCTAAATACTAGGGGGGCCAACACCCTCCTTAGTCTTGAGAGGGCATTCTCTTTCTTGAGCTTTCATGGGTTTGACTTGAATAGTATTTTTTTCCTTTTCTCTTCTCACAATTCAAGCACAATGAAAGAACATGGAAGATGCGTTCTCTACTTGCGTGGTGCTATAGCTCATTACAACTATCAATTGTTAAGCTAATAACAGATTAGTAATATTCAAGATAACTATGTTTCATGTCCAAGTGCAATGAGTCAAATAACACTTGTAACATATTTAATTTGTCTTCTACTTAGTTGAAACCTAGCTGAAACATTTATCATAATTGGCTACTTAGCTAATTTACAAGAACTACCAAATTCTACGTGCATGTACTAAAACAAATATAAACAAATCGGAGTTTACTGATAATTGTCAAATTAGGCATGTATCTTTCATAGTACACCTCCAAGCTTGACTAAATATTTTTGCTTAGTAGAAACATGTTTGACTCAATATTTTTGCAATGAGTCAAATAACACTTGTAACATATTTGAAACCTATATTTATTATAATTGGCTACTTAAGAACTAGCTACCAAATTCAATACATGCATGCACTAAAGCAAATACAAACAAATCAGAGTCTATTGATTGTCAAATTAGGCATGCATCTTTCTTAGTCCACCTCCGAGGTTGACTAAATATTTTTTCTAAACTATATTTGTAATTGCTTATCTCTACCATATATATATATATATATATATATATATATATATATATATATATATATATATATATATATATATATATATATATATATATATATATATATGTTTGTAACACCCCACCCCACAAAGGGGTCAAATGTCACATTATGGCGTCAACAAAACAATAAACACAAGCGAAAGACTTAAATACATAAAACACAAATCATGAAATAAAATGACTTCCAAAAACATTACAAATCCAAACGAGTCTAAAATGAAATAAAATATTAAGTCTTAAACATAATCCAAAAGACAAAGGAAAGTAAGGTTGATCCACTAAAAGCTCGTACTCTCATTATTCAATCCCAGCATCCTTCTTAATACCTGCCGCAGAAAAAAGAAAATGCAGCTGAGCTAACGCTTAGAGTACACATATAAACAATGATAGGTAATAAGTCATAAACGAATAAGTGAAACGAATCCATGAAAACATGCGAGAAACAAGATGTTATATGAAATAAGGAATGAATACGAAATCAAGGAATTGCGCAAGTGTCTAAGCATGATACATGAATAGATTAAAACAATCAAATCTGAACTGATTACCTAGGATGCATTAATACGCTCTTTTGCAAAATAAAGTTATACACAATATACACCTGTACATTGACAAGTATACATGCGTATCAAAATGGCCAAGTGCACAATAAACAAATAAGAACGCCGTGGACAAATGCCCACCTCTACAGATAGCGTCATGCCATTGGTGCCTCAATGACATGGCCATGGTACCTCCATTGCTAGTTAGTACCTTGGGCAATAAAATAGGTCAAGTGATATAAATAAGGGAAAATCACCAAAATGGCCCGTTGCCCTGCGGTTTAAGCATATTTAGCCCTTTTTTGAAAAATTCTCATTTTAGCCCAGGTTGCCCTGGGCAACTTTCGTACAGCCAACCAAAAGATGACAAGTGTCCTCAAGTTGCCCAAAATACAAAAAAGTTGCCCAAAACACACGAAAGTTGCCCCGACGTGGCACTCTGTAGTTGGCTATGCAAATAGTTGCCCAGGGCAACTTGGCTAAAACGAGAATTTTTCAAAAAAGGGCTAAATATGCTAAGACTTTGGGCAACTGGGCTATTTTACTAATTATCCCTATAAATAAACATGAAGAACAACCATGGGTTGTCCAAACAAGGTAATATCTAATGGAATAATCATAGCATCATATGGCAATTTCAAACGAATGTCAAAGTAATAAAATGTCATATGGATCATGCACTACTAGAAATTGGACCTTCACTGACGGAATTTCCGACGGACAGATATCCGTCACTAATTACTGACAAAGTTCCATCAGATCAGCGATAAATGTTCAGAAAAATGCTTATGCGACTGAGTTCCGACGGATTTCCAAGAGATATGATTTCCGTCGGAAATCTGTCACTAATTTACATTATTTACCGTCAACTTTCCTTCGGTTTACCAACATCTATGTTTATCTGTCACTATTCCATCATAAATGTTTTGATTATTTTCAATTTTTAATATCTTTTTATTTCCGTCGGAAATCCGTCACAAATAAGTATTATTTCCGAGGGAATTCCGACAGAAATATTAAAAACATGTTTGTTATTTATTGCTAACTTTAAAAGTAATATTTGATATATGAAACAATATTTCAACTATGGTCTATGGATTAGTTAATTTCAAATCTTCAGTTTGTTTATAAATCCCCAAGTGTTATTGGAGTCATTGGACATTCCTAACTGGGCTTGACATGAGAAAAAATCATTTCAATTATTCGCATACCATGACGAATTGTATTAGACTTTGATTACTTTTAACAACAATTCTTCGCTTAATTACAAATATTGTTACATTCACAAACTTAAACTCAAGAGATACAAACAATAACCTTTAAATTTTTAACGATCACCAATTTATAAATAATTATTATCTACTTTTTGAAAGTTAATTTTTTAGGAGTAGACGATAAAAAAAATTTCATTCATTACCACATTAAATATAAAACAATTCCTAACCATCCAACTTTTCACTTTCCTTCTAAAACAGACTTCACACACTTCATTTTTCCTTCTCCATTTTGTCCATAATTCAACTGCCGCCGTGTTCCGCCGTTGACCACATCGCCACCATTCATCCGCCATGATTCACCCGCCGCCGTTGTCCGCCATTAACCACATCGCCACCATTCATCCGCCATGATGATTCACCCGCCGCCGCCGTCCGCCGTTACCACATCGCCACCATTCATCCGATCATAAAGGTCTGATTCTTCTGTTTCAATTGTGTTCGTGATTCCGATATATTATCTGGTGTGATTGTATTTGTGTTTGTTTTTCCCCAATTTCGAATGTATTATTTGCCCTAATTTATGCTTCGTTGTTGTTAATGTGTGTTTGGATAATCGGATAAGCGGAATTAGTTTCATTCAAGCTCAAAGTGATAATTAGAATTAATCAGTTGTGATAACTAGATACATTTTTGTTTCGAGTGTTTGACTGATTTTGATTGTTTTAGAATATATGTGTAAAGAGATTCAAATCCATTATGTTTTCTAAAAAGATTGCTAGGGACTATAGTTCTTACTTGAACTGAAAACATTTGCTCAAAATCATATGGTCAAAATCATATGTGTAGCTGATGATTTGCTCAAAATCATATGGTCATCAAGTGGACCATAGTTCTTACTTGAACTGAAAACATTTGGCTACTCCAGAAGTAATGGTTTTTGGTAAAGAGATTCAAATCCATTATGTTTTCTAAAAAGATTGCTAGGGACTAGCAATAATTTAGTGTGGGGGCTTGATGAGTATGCAAATACTCATCATTTCACCACCAATTTTGATACGTAAAAATACAAAAAAAGGCCAAAAACAATATAAATATCCTTGGTTTCGTGTTTTTATGTATCTCAGGTACAAAGAATTAAAATCAGGGTGGAAACATACAATTTTGTTCGACAAACGTGCATTTTTGAACGACTCGACAACAAATTGTGCATACTGTGATATTAAAGACGAAGTCGAGTAAATTCTGGATGAGGTTGTGTGATATTAATCCAAAACTATGCTTAACCAGCCCAAATCTTTCCCTACCCATCCTTCACTAATAAACCAGGCCTAACCATCACCCTAGCCCAAAGCCCCTTTGCGTTTCAATATAATGTACCAGGGACAACAAAAGTCTCCCACCTCCATCCCCTTCACTTTCCCAGGATATCACAAGCAAAGACAACACATACACACCCTCCTAACAAATCAAACACAACTACACATCCTCCCATGAATTTGTCTCCTCTGCCTCCTAACATACCTGCTCCAGCCTCCCAATTGTTCTCTCTGAATCTCATTGAGATATTTTATCTCCAGGTTGGCAAGTCACAACCTCATCTTGGCACCAAAAATGCAATGGAGGGCTGAGATTGTTTCATGGAAATTCAAGGGATGGGATTTGTTCAAAGAAGCACTTGAAGACTCCTAGTTAGTTTTGATTACAAATAGGAGTCGTATGTAAGCCTAAAAGGCATTTATCTTTCTGTTTTTTTTTTTTTTTTTTTTTTTTTTTTTTTTAATATGTTTTAAGTATGCTTTAATTTTAGTTTTAAAAATTGTAACCTGTTTTCTCATAGTTTAATTAAAGTTTTCTTATTGTTCTTAAACCTTCTGTTTGTTAAGTGCTTCTACTGATGTTATGCTTATTTGCTTCTTATTCTATCGTATCTATACTCTCTTATAGATTCAGATGTTTAGTTATGTACGTCCAGTTTTTACCCTAAGCAGCTCTTGTTTTTGATGTACCATTAGTCCAGTACGAGTCCTCATGACGTGAAATCTTGAATGCATATTCTTTAGTTGGTAATCTTATGGCCTGTACTTTTAGCTATTTTTACTAATTATTTTCAGAAGTTTTCAAGAAATCTCTAGTGACCTGTTTAACACTCTTGATATCCTGCACCATGTTTTGCTTCCTGACCCGTTTTCAATCACCCGTATCTTGTTCAATACTTGAGTATCTCACTTGATACTTGTTTTTTTGAGAAGCCACTAGTACTTGCTTGTAAGATTATTTTATTATTAATTTTTTTTTTTTTACTTATTGGAAGTTACATGTTTGTTTGCTTGCGTATATTCAGCCTCCTAGTAGCCCCCTTAGCAGCAGTTTCTGCTACTAACTCTTAGTATTCTGAGTGTATTAGATCATTGAGTCTACATGTCTTTAGCTTGGTTAGAGGTTGTTTTTATCTTGTTTGTTTGTGGTTTAAGTTTCCTGAGCTCGCGTATGGCTTAAATTTGAGCATCAACTCCAGTTATATAAGCTTGAGATTTAATGTGATAGCCGCTTATTTCTCTAATATCATTTTAGGGATAAGACTAATAACCTGTTCATTGGCCTAGTTTTTGTTGCGATTCTCATCGTATTGAACAGCCTTTAAGTCTAATTTGTTTCCAGCCCCATAATTAGTTCAATTTTTGAGCTTTTTTGCTTAATTCTTGTTGTTTTGGGTAATTAGTAGTAGTGGTTTGAATAATCTATGCTTAGTTTGTAATTTGTTGCTCATTTGGTGTGCTTATTTTGCCCCTCTAGTTGCCCCCTTTGGATCCCACTCGGGTGCTAAATCTCAGTGTTCACTGAGCTTATGTGATTTTTGTCTTGAGCTTGTTCTTAACTCGTGACCAGCCTGAGTGGTTGTTAGTTTGTTTGTGTTTGATTGTACTTCCCTTATGTTAGCTTGTAATTTTGTTGGTTAGTCTTTAGCTTATTCAAAAATTTTAACCTGAGCCTAAAACACATGCAACCTGTTGAACTGTTCAGTTGTATAAGCTTACTGAAAGCTTTGTCATAACATGTCTTTCATTGAAGATGGTACGATTATGTTGTTTGGATTTAGATAGCTTTAGTTATAATTAGCTTAGTTAGTTTAGTTTTTAGCTTTATCTATGCTTGTTTTCACATGTATAATATGTATATATCAGTTAGTTTAACTTTTTAAGTAGATTTGCGTTACGATTACGTTATAACCTATTTGAGATTTTCATGTTGTCGTAGATTGTTTAGTTAAGTTATTTTGATTATTAATTGTTTGATTTAGTTTAGAAATCCCAATCTCTCTTTATAAGCCATTCAAATCACCCGATCACGAACTTGATTCGATTCACTATTTCACACCTCGTCGTGACTTAACGACCCGGGGATACACTATACCTTCGGAGAATATGCGAGGTTTGACTACTTTGACCGTCATTAGTCGAGTGGTTGATCTGAGCGTATCAATTTTGTGGCACCGCTGCCGGGGAGGAGTGAAGCCGTTTATCGATTTAAGTTTGCAGATTAGTAATTGAAGACCCTTCTTCGGAAGTTATTGTCTCGTTTTTGTGAATATTCTTTTGTTTTTCCTAAATATAAAAACTCAAAAATATTTTCCTTCTTTGTTTTTACAAAATGTATTTCAAAAATACCAAAAATATTCACCTTTACCCTCTCACATCTTTGATTCTTTATCCCTACCCCTCTATACACCTTTGATTCTTCCTATGTCTCATCCACACCTTCTGATTTGTGAATGGTGTGGTAGTCTTCATAATGGTGGTAATTGCCCCAGTTGTGGCATGGTAGAGTCAGGAAACGGGTCTGTCTATAACCAGGATCCCTATTCCTACCATGACACGACTGATTTATTCTATCAGCTATCACACCATGAGACTCAACAGTTTTACTGTTGTGAGTATTGTGGAGGTCCACACTTCAGCTCGGATTGTCAAACAAGGAATCCATTTCCTTGTAACAATTATAACTATCCGTATCATGACCAACCTTCGCAGTACCAAATGATTCAAACAACTCCTCATGATACTGAGCAAGACCTTTTACTAGAGGCTCTTGAGATATTGCAAGAACTTAAGGAGGAGTTAGCTACTACATCGTTTCAAGATTCTCGTGAGAAATCCATGGCAAAATTGTTTGCTGAAAAACGAGATACTAGAAACGAATTGAGCAAGGAAGAATTGCTAGTCTTAGAACAAGCAGCTAAAACACGTGCCATATTTCGCCGTGCTGCTCTTCTCGACGATGATGATGATGATGATGATGAAGTTACCCTTGATATTTCTCAAATTTGTAAGGGTTCATCAAGTTCATCAGTTGTGATTCCTTCCTCGGAAAATCAGGGAGAAAAGACTATGATAGAATTACTAGCAGAAGAACAAATAAAATTTATAAAACCCATGTCTGCTAGTCCTCCTCAACTCCCCCAGTCTGTTGTTATCACACCCGAAGTTCACACTCACTCTCTGAGCATGGGGGATGAGCATCTTAGCACTGTTCCTGATAAGGAATCGGACGAATTAATAAAGTCTAGTGTTGAGAACCTTGTCCCAATCCCAAGAGAGTCACAGGGAACTTTTGATCATATGTGTGATTTACCTTCCTCTCTTGAGCGTCCAAAAGATCAATTTGAGACTTTCTCCGATTGTAGCGAAGATTGTACATCTTATGGAGACATCGAGTATGTTGAAGCATCAGTTCCACATTCTGATGCTGATCATCTTCTTGAGGAGTTCGCCGATGAACTCACTCACATCAATCCACTTCCAACGGGAAGTAACGATATTCTCTTTGACTTCGAAGCCGATCTGGGAGAGATTGAAAGTCTCCTACATCATGATCCGTCACTCACTTCTTATCCCAACAGTCCAATTGAGAATGTTGATCACTTTGTTTCCGAAGCATTCAAAACTACTCTCACCAATCCTTTGTTTGAATTCGACTCTGAGTTCACTTTTATTTCTGATAACCCAATCTTTGGTATTCAGAATGAGGATAGTGATGAGTCTACAATGGAACAAGAGTTCACAGATTCACACCATGTGAATGATTCTCTTCATGAGGAGTTCTCCGGTGAACTCACTCATATCATGACTCCTCCGGAGTATGATAGCCCGGGGGGAGATGCACTCAATTGTGAGGATTTGCAAATTCCCACCCTCCCTCCCGGGATGTTTTCAAACACAACGAGCTTAAATGATGAGATTCATGATACACCAATTATGGATTCTCTTTCTGATGATGATGACTTTATCTTGATTGTCATCAAGATCTTTCTACCCTTCTTCACCTACCAGGTGACTTCTCCTGTTCTTCATTCCTTCGGGAATGAAGACATTATCTTTGACCCCGACATCACCGCTTATCATTTATACTATTTTAAGCCGGGATTATATCTCATCGGTGTGGAACTTTCACGTGCTTCAAATGTTTGTCCTAACATCTTGAATGAAAGTCCGATGGAGATTCTCTTTTCCACATCATGCTTCCCCATGAACAAATGAATTCGGGGTCGAGTCAAGCTAGCGACTCGGTAAACAAAAACAGTAGTATGCATATGGGGTTTTCACCCTAAGTGTGGGGGAGTGCCCCTGCTGTGGTTACAAATAAAGTGAAAAATGGTGTTTCCACATTTAGCTTGTAATGTTGCTCTTTTACGTTCAAAGAGTCGGCATAATAGCCGGGACTTTGAATATTGAGGACAATATTCAATTCTAAGTGTGGGGGGGGGGGGGGGGAATTCTAGCGAATTTTATCACATTTTACCATCTAGTACCCCCATTTTTGGCAAAAATTTTAAATTTTTTTCACTTGAGTTTCAAAATTTTTGTGGTCATCAGTCCGCCATGTCTAAACGATAAAAGGATTGGCTAATCCAGGAGCAAACGGCTCTTGGTAAAGATATATCAAATCCGTTGACGGCTTGCAATTTGCCTAAAATTGTATGGTATCTCAACTCGCCATATCCTAAAAAGTGAAAGAGTTGGCTAGCCCGCAAGATTATGGCTTGTGGTAAAGGCAGTGGAAAAACCATAATTGGTAATCAGCTCACCAAGATGTTGACTATTCCATCAAGAGTTGGATAGTCCAGAAGCAAACGACTTTTGGTAAAGACAAATCAAATCCGTTGACAGCTGATGATTTGCTCATAATCATATGGTCATCAAGTGGACCATAGTTCTTACTTGAACTGAAAACATTTGGCTACTCCAGAAGTAATGGCTTTTGGTAAAGAGATTCAAATCCATTATGTTTTCTAAAAAGATTGCTAGGGACTAGCAATAATTTAGTGTGGGGGATTGATGAGTATGCAAATACTCATCATTTCACCACCAATTTTGATACGTAAAAATACAAAAAAGGCCAAAAACAATATAAATATCCTTGGTTTCGTGTTTTTATGTATCTCATGTACAAAGGATTAAAATCTGGGCGAAAACATACAATTTTGATCGACAAACGTGCATTTTTGAACGACTCGACAACAAATTATGCATACTGTGATATTAAAGACGAAGTCGAGTAAATTCTGAATGAGGTTGTGTGATATTAATCCAAAACTATGCTTAACCAGCCCAAATCTTTCCCTACCCATCCTTCACTAATAAACCAGGCCCAACCATCACCCTAGCCCAAAGCCCCTTTGCGTTTCAATATAATGTGCCAGGGACAACAAAAGTCTCCCACCTCCATCCCCTTCACTTTCCCAAGATATCACAAGCAAAGACAAAACATACACACCCTCCTAACAAATCAAACATAACTACACATACTCCCATGAATTTGTCTCCTCTGCCCCCTAACATACCTGCTCCAGCCTCCCAATTGTTCCCTCTGAATCTCATTGAGATATTTTATCTCCAGGTTGGCAAGTCACAACCTCATCTTGGCACCAAAAATGCAATGGAGGGCTGAGATTGTTTCATGGAAATTCAAGGGATGGGATTTGTTCAAAGAAGCACTTGAAGACTCCTAGTTAGTTTTGATTACAAATAGGAGTCGTATGTAAGCCTAAAAGGCATCTATCTTTTTGTTTTTTTTTGTTTTTATGTTTTAAGTATGCTTTAATTTTAGTTTTAAAAATTGTAACCTGTTTTCTCAAAGTTTAATTAAAGTTTTCTTATTGTTCTTAAACCTTCTATTTGTTAAGTGCTTCTACTGATGTTATGCTTATTTCCTTCTTATTCTATCGTATCTATACTCTCTTATAGATTCAGATGTTTAGTTATGTACGTCCAGTTTTTACCCTAAGCAGCTCTTGTTTTTTATGTACCATTAGTCCAGTACGAGTCCTCATGACGTGAAATCTTGAATGCATATTCTTTAGTTGGTAATCTTATGGCCTGTACTTTTAGCTATTTTTACTAATTATTTTCAGAAGTTTTCAAGAAATCTCTAGTGACCTGTTTAACACTCTTGATATCCTGCACCATGTTTTGCTTCCTGACCCGTTTTCAATCACCCGTATCTTGTTCAATACTTGAGTATCTCACTTGATACTTGTTTTTTTGAGAAGCCACTAGTACTTGCTTGTAAGATTATTTTATTATTAATTTTTTTTTTTTTTACTTATTGGAAGTTACATGTTTGTTTGCTTGCGTATATTCAGCCTCCTAGTAGCCCCCTTAGCAGCAGTTTCTGCTACTAACTCTTAGTATTCTGAGTGTATTAGATCATTGAGTCTACATGTCTTTAGCTTGGTTAGAGGTTGTTTTTATCTTGTTTGTTTGTGGTTTAAGTTTCCTGAGCTCGCGTATGGCTTAAATTTGAGCATCAACTCCAGTTATATAAGCTTGAGATTTAATGTGATAGCCGCTTATTTCTCTAATATCATTTTAGGGATAAGACTAATAACCTGTTCATTGGCCTAGTTTTTGTTGCGATTCTCATCGTATTGAACAGCCTTTAAGTCTAATTTGTTTCCAGCCCCATAATTAGTTCAATTTTTGAGCTTTTTTGCTTAATTCTTGTTGTTTTGGGTAATTAGTAGTAGTGGTTTGAATAATCTATGCTTAGTTTGTAATTTGTTGCTCATTTGGTGTGCTTATTTTGCCCCTCTAGTTGCCCCCTTTGGATCCCACTCGGGTGCTAAATCTCAGTGTTCACTGAGCTTATGTGATTTTTGTCTTGAGCTTGTTCTTAACTCGTGACCAGCCTGAGTGGTTGTTAGTTTGTTTGTGTTTGATTGTACTTCCCTTATGTTAGCTTGTAATTTTGTTGGTTAGTCTTTAGCTTATTCAAAAATTTTAACCTGAGCCTAAAACACATGCAACCTGTTGAACTGTTCAGTTGTATAAGCTTACTGAAAGCTTTGTCATAACATGTCTTTCATTGAAGATGGTACGATTATGTTGTTTGGATTTAGATAGCTTTAGTTATAATTAGCTTAGTTAGTTTAGTTTTTAGCTTTATCTATGCTTGTTTTCACATGTATAATATGTATATATCAGTTAGTTTAACTTTTTAAGTAGATTTGCGTTACGATTACGTTATAACCTATTTGAGATTTTCATGTTGTCGTAGATTGTTTAGTTAAGTTATTTTGATTATTAATTGTTTGATTTAGTTTAGAAATCCCAATCTCTCTTTATAAGCCATTCAAATCACCCGATCACGAACTTGATTCGATTCACTATTTCACACCTCGTCGTGACTTAACGACCCGGGGATACACTATACCTTCGGAGAATATGCGAGGTTTGACTACTTTGACCGTCATTAGTCGAGTGGTTGATCTGAGCGTATCAATGAACATATATGATATTTAGACCACTTATTTACTCTCTTCATCACAACTCTCTTTTTTATAACAAATCATTTTGTTATCTTCATTCACAGCTCTCACTTTTATAACAAATTAAATCATTTTGAAACGCATAATTGTGTGAAAGGCTTTTTGCCAAATAATGTTTCCAGTTTGTACTAGCGTTGGAACATAATAAAAACCTCGATAGTACACACAAAACAATACGGATTAATGCATCAAATATAATAACGTGGAGAATGGATGTATCCTATACATATAATTGTGAGAGTTGTAACAACGTGGAGAATGGATGTATCCTATACATATAATTCTCCATATAAGTGTCTGGATATGTCTAATAATATTTTTATAAAATTTAGTTGTTATTTACTGAATTGAAGTTTAATATCATTTCTATGACAACATAGAAAGATTCAACACCAAATACATAGAGATCAAAAGAAAAAAAAATAGTATGATATCAGAAGAGAATCCCTATTTGTTGGAACCTAGATCTGAAATCACGTGGTGAAAGTTTATCATAAAAGCTCTGCTTATTTGGTAGCATGTCGTGTTGTTCTTCACCAGAAGATGGTCAATTCAGCGCACAAGCGAGATAAGGCCGTATTCAGCATAGAAGAGCTACAACATATACAAAGGATTAATTAAAACCAGATCGAGATATGTGAAGCAAAGAAAATGACAATTAATGCCGAATGTTAGACGCTAGACTTTACTAGTAACAATGTACGGAGTATTTCTATAAATAGCGCTAATATGTAGTGTACTTACTTGCCAAAGAAACATATACATCGACTGAACAGCTTCCATGTTTTTCAAATCGACTGATTTTGCACGTATCCAAAGTATCAATGCCATCGCAAGATGACTAGTGACCTAAACCAAGAAAAAGAATGGCAACATTAATCACCAAATCGTCTACTCATTGTGTGTATTAATTGAAACATATATTACTGAAGTATTACTGATCGTCGAAAATTGACTTCTAGATGATATATTGTCGCTGCTGTATAAAGTTCGATCTGTATCTATTTTAGGTGTATAGAATTATGATTACCGTTATGTATTTGCTCCAAGTGATGGATGAAGTTGCTCCAACAAAAGCTGCAGCAACATATGCGATTTCAAGAATCCAAATACAAATCCAGAACATCTGCAAAGGTATAAGTCATATGTAAGCATACAATCTCCATTATAAATTCGTGTCTTGTCAATTTATTTATAGCAAAGCTATTCCAATTTATGTTTTTTAATTTACATGTTAGTACTGTAATGAAAATATAGTTAACTAACCCGTTTTTCACCCAATTTTATAGCAAGAGACTTAATTCCATGCATCCGATCTCCCTCAATATCGGGGATGTCCTATCAGAAAAAATGATCAAGTTAGCACCAAGATATCTTGCAAGAAATTAAATTTATAAGCCTTGCTAGTATGGTTTCCACCTTAAAGAATATTGTTGAGACGGAAAATGCACTAAGCATTCCAACTGCAAATAATATTGGCCTTGAAAGTAATGCGGATCCTCCATGGATTGATTTCTGTAGATATCGGAAATATAGGAGATATAAGACCTTGATAGTTGATATGCAAGTGAAAAAGTACAATGCAAATTAAGTGAAATGCTCTTGGTGACTCTTATAGGATTTTCTTTAACAATCTCTTTTTTTATATCTCAGTAATAAGTAACTTTTTTACACACTTGGAAGTAAGTGTTGGGTAGAAGCTATCAGTTCTTTATCCTATGGAAATTAATTTGCAGGAAATTTTATTGGGCATAAAAAGATCCAAAACTTTCACGCTACCTTCTATTCTTACAATTCCTTACTACACCATCTACAAGTAAATTGTTTTCCACAAGATGATATACATAATATATTAGGAACAACTGACCTGCATATGCAAATAATATCCAATCGGAACAACTAGAGCCCGAGCAATTAACATGTAGAAAGCTGCTGTGAAAGGAAATCTCTTCCATCGCAACCATGGCAGCTGCATATGGTCAACATACAAGATATATTTACATGATCTGGTGTTCTGTGTATATTTAAGAACCATTGTATATTTACATTTGTCAAACTCACCACATTGGCAGAATATGCAGTTCCAACCACAAACCACCCTACAAACCCCCAAAACAATGCCGGAGAGCCAACAATCCACCCAGTCGACAAGCTCTGCATACAAAAAACAATATCTATTTAAAAATATACTTAATTTTAAATGTACGTCTTCAAGTTTGGTGAATATATAATCTTCAAAATATGAGATGTTAAAACTTAATATTATCAACCATAACTAATTTTCACCCCACTCAATCGTTAGATTGTACATGAAATTGCTATTTCACAAATAGCAACAGTATTAACAGTTAACACTATATAAAGTTCTTGTTCCAACTCTAGTATGGCTTTGCCTATAAGAGAAAATACCTCAGTATTTTAATTGTTATTTTGTTTATAAAAGTTCAGTAAGTCATAACTAACATCCTTAAATATAACTCATATATTAAATAAGTTTAAGTACCATGATAGCTGATAAGGCAGAGACGGTGATAGCAGTTTTCATAGATAGTTCCCCAGCAGCTAATGGGAGAGATGGCTTGTTAACCTGAAACACCATACTGTCACTTATATACACATAAAAATTACTTGCATGTATGTGTGACTAGTTAATGTATTACTCCGTAAAAACTAAGGTCCCTTTAATAGTATACCTTGTCGAGTTCTATATCACATATCTGATTGAATCCACATACGTACATTTGCATAAACATGCCTCCGACAAGAGCCTGAGAGCCATAATTGAATATAGATGATAAGAGCATTTCTAATGGAGTTGTTGTAGGAGTTGGTAAATGTTTAGAACAAAATTTACCTGTAACACTTTCATGAAGAACAAAGGGGAAAAATCTGAAAGTTTCTCAACAGTAAGAAGAGACATTGAAGCTACACTTAGAACCTGTAAAATGAGATGAGATAGCTTAGGCATATTTTGATTCTATGAGTTTATTGGAGCGTTACAAGATAATGTACGTATTTACTACTGATGTTTAATTGAACAAAGAGAAGAGTCACTATCTCAAACTTCAACTCTGTGACACCTTTTTATAATAGTATAAGTACTTATTTCTATCCACGTTTCAAAAAGTCACCGTCTCTTTGTCACAATTGGTCTTAAAAGACAGTCCTTTTAGCGTAACACTGGAGACAGTTTTATGACTTTTCGTGACAGTTTTCGTGGTTTTAATTTAGCCAAAGATTTAAAAGATTTATAGAAATTAAAAATTCATTCAAAAGATTTAATTAAGGATCTAACCGTTCCAACGGCTGCATATGGCCTTATAAATCTATATAAAACTTCCAGGAAACTGAAAATAGATTCTGTGGGTTTAATCAAGTCATGACTTGCATCAAATTGAGGATTGTTGATAGATGCTGCATTAAGTTTAAACTTCTCTTCGTCCATTTGTTGTAGCGTGAATGGTTCGTGTAAGCTCTGACCAAAGTGATTTTTATAACCCCGTCGTAGAAATTGCGCAGAGACATTCTTCTCAACCTTAGATATGCGAAGAAAGTTTGAAGCGTGTGCTCCTAAATATGCGCATTCCATTGATTAATATGAGACAATATAACTATAAATTAACTTCCAAGGAACAAAAAAAATTAACATAAATCTTTAAAGGATTGGAATTACTATACCTGTGGAAAGTGAAGACGATGATGTAACTACTACGGATAATCTATTTGAAGATGGCTTACAAAGTGATCCCATTGTTAGAGACGCCATCAACTTCTTTCCTGAATAAAAAATTGCTCTGAATTAATTTCTTATGTTTTACGCCTTTACGGTACTATTCTTCGATCTCTAGCTTATGTAAACACCTGTTATTTATTATACAAAGTATGTTAGCTCCATGTACAAATAACAATAATCTTGATGTAATATCAAGGAACAAATGTTGTGGATGATCTAGTGTGTAGTGTCAATATGCATGTGATGTTAACGATACGGGCAGATAAGGAAATTAAAAGACTGGAGTTGCTATATTAAAACACACAAATTGTGTATGCACAATGAATATTCATGTAACTTGATTGAAATACATACCTTAGACAAGAATTCAACCACGAAGAAAAATACTCAAATATGATGTTGCTCAGTTAAACCATGCACAAATATATATGAAATAAGCCACCCTCCAGGTATTTATGCAGCTTTACAACCCGTCAATGTTGAGAATGAAATAAAATAATATATAGTTTGTGTAAAACAATATTTGAGAAAGTACGCACGTGGAGAATCATAAGATTAATCCGCTATCGTTGAATTTTACCAAAAAAACTTTAGCCTACCATGACCCAACAGAATAAGAAGTAAAATAGACTTTCTCTTGTTTAGATATAAATTTTAAAAAATTGCACGTCATCCAATGTGCATGAACATATATCTGGTTTTCTTTCCTACCATAGTACATCCAAACAAAAACTTGGATCATTGGTGCTTCTACTTTGGTTTCTATGTAGTTGGGTCCTTTCTCTATATTGATTCATTGAAGGGTTTTTTTATTATTTATTTTTTTTTCCAGCTGTTTAAGATAATACTAATAATATTTACACCACTTGCCGTTAGTTCATGTTTAGTTTTCACCAATTGTTTGGAAGATATGCAAGAATAACATAATATGTAGTCTAGCAATCCTACATTGTGAGGAGTTATTTAGTGACAAAGCTACCGGTGACAAAGCTATTAGTTACAAAATAAAAAATGTTACTATAAGGCATTCTAGTGACACTTTTATCAATATTTGAAATAATTGTAAGAACTAAAATATCAAAGGGATATATAGTGTGGTCTATTAAACCTACATTGCACTACAAGGAAAGTGTCATTTAGTGACAAAGCTATTAGTGACTACCAAAGAGTGTTAAAATAAAGGCGTTTTAGTGACACTTTATCTTTATCTTTACTTCTTTGTATCTTAAAAAAAAAAAAAAAAAAAAAAAAAAAAAAAAAAAAAAAAAAAGTTTTGACACATCATTGATGATGGTGTACATTTAAAAAAATTGAGTTAGCCTTATATTATCATTATATGCTAATAACTAATATAAAAAAATTGATGTATTAAATAATTATAATTAAGAATAATAAGAACAAATAGATACGTGGTCCATTAATATCCTGTATCGCACAACAAGAAATGCGTCTCTCAGTGACTCGCCAAAAGGTGTCACAAAAAGGCGTTTAAGTGATACTATTACTACAACGTTGGTAGATTGTAAGTTTGGCTTCATTAAAAAGGCATTGTCACGTAAAGGCTAATAATATATAATTCCAGCACCCCATTGGTGTCGCTATATATAGGTATCTACCAACCGCAGTTTACTTGCGCATTATAATTCCAGCACCCCATTTGTGTCCTTTTGTGACTGATTTTATTTTGTCATTAATGACACAGCTTTCACTAAATAAATGTATTTTTGCTCGTACACTTTCTTGCGTGTCATTATCATTGAAATCATGTCTGCTTATTCTGAAAACACTAACCGTCAACAACTAAGCTACGACCCTCTTTTAACTTAGACAAGATTGGCGGTGACCGCCGCGTTGCCGGCGGGCTAGTTTATACGGCTGAATGTTTTTTCAGGGATTGGGCGACTGCTAATCTGCTATTTTTTTTATTCAGCGGCATCTCGTCGCATATTACTAATTGCACGGCATTTACAAATTTTTTTTTGATATTTCTTTTCTTTATTTATTTTTTTTTTCACAGCCATTAAGATAAAGTATTGTTCATTTGGATACATTTTTTTTAACTTGTCGGTTACAGGTTTAATTTTTTTTAGTTACGGTATATTTTTTTTTCACCGTATATTATAAATTATTTTTTCTTTTATTAGATTTATATATATTTTCTTTTGTTATTACTATAATTTTTTTTTCTTTTGCCTTGTTTTTTGTTTTGTTTTTTTTTTTGTAAATTTTTTTTTGGCGTTTGGTTTTCCTTTTGGGATGAATAAAAGGGACGGTTCCCCCTTTTCATTTCATATCAATCCCTAATTCGCATCTGAAACCCTAGCTAATCTCATACCCAATCTCTTGCTGCAAGGATGGCATCACCACCAAGGACATCGGCCCATGCTCTCGCTACTACCCCTAACTTTCAAAAGCTGAAGGTCGCTGCTGGTTCTAATGAAGTGGAGGATTGCTTGCATCTGGTCTTTAGCCATGATTATACTGAGAACGATGGATTGTTGGCCGTTCTTGGAGAGAAACGTGATCAGGTAGCGGCCAAGGTCAGGTATTTAGAGAATCTGGTGGAGGAGGGGGAGTGTTTTTTGCCTTTTCATGAGCATGGGGACATAGGTTTGGCGCGTTTGAAGGTGACTTTGAAGAGGGAGAGGAAGGTGTTGGATGGGTTGGTGAAGGTTTTGGATGTGGCACGCAAAGGAAGGGAGCAGAAGAAAACCAATCTTTTTTGGTTCGGATGATGGGATGGTCACCTTGTTGTGGTATATTTTGTTGGTATTTTGTTGGTTTGTGGTTCATGGGTCTATGTTTAGAACTTGCATGTCTGTGTCTGTCTAGTGTTTTTGTATGGAATCAGTATTATGTGTTTGGTATTATGTGTCTGAACGTCTTTTGAATGGAACGATGTAATGAAGCACAGTGTAATGCCTTTAATCAATGGAAACATAAATTAAGCTAAGATTTCGTAAATGTTTAGCTGCAATAGTATTTGTAAATCTCATTTACTTTTGTTTTTTTAGTAACAAATTCAGGTAAGTAGAGATTGAATTTTTGGCTAGTATATAAGGAGCAAGAGTGTAGGTGCTGTGTAGCTATAGCTGAGTTAAAAGAAAAAGAAAAAAAAAATTGCAACAGAAAATGGGAGAAAATCCTAACTTTGATGACTTGAAAGTGGAGTGCAACTCTGATAGGTTGGAACATTGTTTCTGCTTCTTATTTATGCAAGAAGTATTTGAGAATGAAAGCTTTGTTGAATTCATTGTTCAAGAATGCGAAGTTGTAACAAACAAAATGCATAAACGTCAGCAGTTGCTTCAAGAGGGCCAAAGGTTTTTGTTTGTTATGCACAAATACGTTGGCATGTGTTTTCGTTTATTTTGCATGATATTATGTATGACAAACAGATGGCCTTACATTATCTTATAAAGATGCAAAGCAGATGTTATTTGCGCCTAACAGATACTTCATTAAGTACACATAGTTAACCTTACATGACTAATGTTTTCTTAGTGTTGTTCCCAAAAAGAAACATCATATGTAAGGCATGCCACAGCACTGGTCATGGCATCGTTACATATTTACATACTGCATAGGTTTTTAGATACATAGAAGAAAGTTATGTCTAAGTAGCAAAAGGTAAGATCAGTTGTTTTTAAAGTGCACTTAGTAGTGCATAGGTGCTTAGAATATTATACATGATAGGCAGAACATTTTTGCTGTGAGTATGGCATGCATGTTTCGTTTGATCACGCTGTTTTCTTGGATTTTTTGTGAGATGTTGTCTCTTGTGTATCCTTTTCTTCAGTGAAAAGAACTCTCCTAGCACCTCTTTTTGGCCATTCATTTTCTATTTTTGATGTTTTAGATATTGGAGTTTGTTCTGCTGGAGGCGCATCTTCAGTTTGCCTTAAGTCAAAGGTGTCAGGTGTCTCAACTTTTGCGGTGGCTGTTTTGATCGGTGTATTGATCACAGCTGTTGGATTATTTTCAGGCTCAGGTGTTAAAGGTTCATCATTTCTTTCTGCACCCGTTGTTGGAGGTGTGGTTTGACTGGAAGAAGATGCATTGGTTTCAGGTACTGCACTCACATTTGATATCAATAATGGTGCTTCATCCCAACAGGTATCAAGAATGAAAACCTGCCTATCTTTTGTGCAGTCTGGATCATAGTGCAGCTGAAAAAATTTTGCCTTTCCTTGCAGAGAAAGGAGCTCTGCTGGATAATTATAGGGGTCTGGTGTAGGCATGGCCTGCAACAACTCCTTGCAGTCTTTTAGCATCGAGTTTGCTTCGTTACTGAAGCATGTCATTATTCCAGTGCCGGTGGCATCAGATAACACAATTCTAAAGCAATAACTGTGCAGGTAAAAAAAAAATGTTCATTAGTGATTTAACAATTTCTCTTCTAAAAGTGCACATGTGTTATAGCGCACCTGTAATCAAGTCATCACCGGAGGCTGGCTGTTTACACATTGCATGCGGATATCGGCCTGAGATTTTAGAACCACAATCAAAGCATTTCTCAAAAAACCATGGCCTTTTTGTATCAATTTGTTCAATTGTAGCAGCAAGAGTAAACCGAACATTCTGCCATTTAAACATAAAAGTGTGCATTAGTTTTTTATTTGGTAGAGGTTATGTTACAGTTACTTGTTACCTTTTGGTTTTCAGGATTCTCTGCAGCCAAATCCGCCAGAGTGACACGGTTTCTATTCTTTTCTTCTTCTGGATTTGCAGATCTTTGGTGCTGGATATTTAGTATTGTTGGTGGATCAATGAATTCGTCATACCTGCACCATCAAACGATGTAAGTTTATGTTGTTTTAGAAGATAAAATAGACCACTATTCTGTCAGTTAATGGCCTTACACATCTCGAATTTCTTTTACTTCTGGTATGTTAGGATTGAAGTAGTATGACGTTGCAGGGGTACTTGATAGTTGAAGGCCTGTTTTAATTTAGAAAGATGTTCAGCCAAAAAAAATTAAAAGTCCAATGGTAAGTATAAAGTTTGAAGTTAGAATCATAAATATTAATCAATAACTTTACCTCCAAAGTCTTTTACTAAGCATGAGGTCACTGCTATGATAGTCGGTTTCTCTGCTTGATCATATTCTGCTTTCCTAAAAGCATGAGCATCTTGGTTCCACAAAGTAAACCGAACTGTGCGACCACTGTTAGAATAAGAAAAAATGCGTAAGAATGACAGTAAAAATACTTTTTAAGGTTAAACTGCAAAGACTTACTCTAAATTTTGAATACCAATGTCCCTCCAAACTATCAAACTTTGTGTTGCTTTCATTGAGTGCTGCACTTCAGTTACATATTGGACGGATCCGATATAATCTGTTATGAGCTGCAGTGAGTTAAACATACATTATTATTAACCGTTTTCATGTTTGTGTGCATTAGGTACCTGTTAATAATCCTTCTTTCACATCCACTTTTGAATATAAGTCCCGATAGTAGCTGAAGTTAAAATAATGCTCTGGGAAGCCTGCATCTGGTATGTCTTTGATATCTGTATATGTTCCAAAAACCAATGAAAGTGAATGAGGGACAGTTTGCATCCATGTTTTTGCAGGCTGAAAACCAAATCCAGTGATCTTGTAAGTCTTGTTTGTCTGAAGGAGCGCATCAAATTTAGTCTTTTCACGTAAGCTCACGTTTGCTTGTATAGCTCCTCCCTGCAAACACATTAGGTATTAATTAATGTGATATGGATTGTTTGAGTTGTTTTAGACACCATTTGAGTTTAATAATGATTTGTACCTGCCAATCAATTAACATGCAACAGAACAGTACTGGTCTTCCTTGCTTATTTGTCGGCGTCCATTTTCGGTAGACCTTTACATAAATAGCTTTTCCAACATCTGTTTCTTTTAGGTTGTTAAGGCTAATGTCATCCGAATAGTCACTATTGCTTTCTCAGTAGACTGTGCTGATGGTACAATGCTAGAGCTAGGTTCCATTTTGGTACATGTTAAGAAACAGAACATTCATTTTAAATGCAGACATATACAGAGACATGTTTAATAGCAGCAAGTAGATTTCAATGAAACGATGAACGGGCAACATTAGCAAGCTATGTAAGCACAAAATGAGCACGGATAGCAGTCAGAATATAGAGTTTGTTAGCATGTATATTTGATAACTGGACAAATGTAAATGCACACTTAAAAAGCAAATCTAATTGTAAGGAACCTGTGCAAGTGTGACCATGTCTAAAAATTCTTTATAAACAACATTGTTTGTTGTGTTTTTTTCCTTGTCTGGTAGTTGCTTAATTAGCATTTTTAAGCCCTGAGGAGATGCTGCCCTTGACAGTGCAACATACAATTGACCATGTGCAAAAACAGGTTCAGTTAGGTATACGCCTATTTTATTTAATGATTGGCCTTGGCTTTTGTTTATTGTCATTGCGTAACAGACTTTCACTGGGAATTGTTTCCTTTTAAAGATAAACGGCAGCTGCTCTTCTTTATTGATAAGTACAATGCGCGGTAAATAGACCTTTTCTCCCATTCTAGTACCGGTAACGATCTTTGCTTGGATAAGTCTCGTATACACTTGAGTCACAATCATCCGTGTACCATTACACAACCCACCACATAGGTTTAGGTTCCTTAGCAGCATCACGGGTGCACCTATTTTAACCTTAAGTTCATGTGGTGGCATCCCCGAAAAAGAAAGTGTGTTGAGGTATTCTTGAGGATATAGCAGTTCTGTTGCTCCTCCATCATTTGATTTTGGTATAGCTTCATCAACACTTATAAAAGTATAGGTTTCCCCTTCTAATCTGTCTAAGATAGTAGAGTTGATGGTGTCTGCAGTTTCGTTTCTCGGGCACACTATCGCTTTACCTTGCAACGATGCTGCATCAGGTGCTTGCAGTGTTTGCTCATCGTATATAAAATCAATCAACTCTTGAACACTCGCCTCACCGTCGGGAATGCAGTACCTATCTGGTATCTGTATCCATGCCGTATTATCTGGATCAGTACCATCTGGTTGGCCAATGGCACCGTTCCCAATCTGAAGCAACCATTCAGAGAACTTTGAAATTTGTTGAGTTTGCTACGGCGACAGGCCTGGCTGTTGTAGCCGCATATTCTGCTTAAGTTTAATGATTTCAAAATGTGGCCATAGGTATGACTGCGTTATGCATGAAGAAATGATCTGCTCATTGGTAGCTTTCTTCTTGACAGGTAATGTCTGCCTAAAATCACCGCCTAAAACAACCATTTTTCCTCCAAATATACTTGTCGGGCTATCCATTATATCTCTCAAGGTGCGGTCAAGCGTTTTAAAGCATTTGTGATCGTTCATAGGGGCTTCGTCCCATATAATAAGATCAGTGAGCCTAAGTAACTCCGCCACTTGGGTTTTTTTTTCACACTGCACATTGATTCATCAGTTAAATCAAGCGGTATCTTGAATCTTGAATGAGCCGTCTGTCCTGATGGGAGTAATAAGGCAGCAATACCTGAAGAAGCAACTGCTAAGACAATCTTTCCTTCCGATCTAAGTGTAGAAATTATGGTCCTCCAAACGAAAGTCTTGCCTGTACCTCCATGCCCATATACAAATATGAGCTTCTGGCAATGATCATTTACTGCATGCGTGACGCGTTCAAAGATGATTCGCTGGTTAGCATTTAGATGGCCAACTAATCTTTCACTTTCACTTCTTAACAATTCTCGATTATAGGACCTTTCTTCCATCAATGCCCTGTTGTTTAAGATTTGCATCAAGTGAGGTGGAGGTAGATTAAACCCGAAATCTCTTACTGATTTTCCATAGGAAGCAAGGATTGCTTGTAGCTCATACATGAGACCATCCTGTAAGTCTTGAGGACTAACATGAAGATCTCGTATATGCAAAGCTTCTGAAAGTATATGGGGAATGTCTTCTGACATGGAACTTGCATGAGACTGCAGCAATGTAACCGGGTTAGAAACCTCGCTAAAATTAGCAGCTGACAAAAAAGGCTTCTCATGTAGGCTGGGGTTGCCGAAAAAGAAGCCTCTTGCAAAGCGATGTTCCATTCTTGATCACCACCTAGCACGCCCATGGCTTCACACGCACTTCTATTTGTAGTATATACAACTTCATCAACTGTCCGGATATGTTGAAATGATGTTGAACCTTTTTGATGACACAGCAACAATCGTAGATAGAATGCATCTCCAGCGCTAGGATGCACATATGCTAAACGCCCGATCGATGCTACAATTGTACGCCGCCGGCGCTGCCAGTACTTCCCATCCTTGTGCCAGACAAATTCCTTTGGATAGTCTAGGTATGTTAAATGGCGACCATCTGTATTGTAAAGGTTGTACCTAAACCATTCAGTCAGTGTTGTTCTTTTGTTGTGTTCACTATCAATAATCGACTGTAACGCCTGGTGCCTCCTAAAATTGACCTGCTGCATATTCTCAAGGTGAACTGCGAGTATCTGAACCGGCGGATCTCTGCTATGTATACTAAACCCCAGAATCCTCCAGCACGCCTCGTGCGGTCCTATGAACCTTGCATCCTGGAAATTTCTAATTTCGTCAACGTGCAATGAAGTACGGCTAGTACTTGGTCCTGTGCTTCCAAGTGTCCTTGTAATGTGAGCCACAACTCGGTTGGTACCTTTTGAAATATACTTGAAAAGGTATTTTATGAGCATTGACCATTCACAATATTCAACATTGATATGCGCGTAGAATCGCATGCACAGGGACCGGTTATATGGAACAACACACCCATTATCAAGGCTCACATTCTGCCTCATCGTAGTTATGCCTGAATCTCTCCTACGATAATGCACATACCCTTTCTGATCAATAAATGTCTCTAGACAAAAAGGTTTAGGAAAGTTCTTAGTGCAAACATCACTGTTCCGCATACACGGTGCCGATGTATTGACTAACCCGCACGGGCCATGCATCATAAACTCACTAATAACCCTGTAACCTTCTGGATCGGTTGCTGGGTTTGGCAGTTCTGCAGAAACATACGTATCCACATCTGCGTGTGCCTGCACACGGTGACTTTCTTTAATCCACAGAAGCAAATGACAATGTGGCAGCCCTCTTTTTTGGAACTCGATTGTGTACAACACTGTAATAAGAGAACAGCTATTTAGTCACCTTGCAAGTGTAATAAGGTAATAAATAGTACACACGTAGAGATTTTAAAGGGTACCTGCTTCGACACAGCCAAAAGGCTTTGAATCTCGCAAAAAAGTCACTAAATCATGTATCTTTCTTTCAAAGACACGGTCGACAACATCAGGCCTATCAGCAACTGCAACATGCAGGAACTGCTCCATGTATTCTTGGATTTCAGGCCAGTTAACGTTGCATGTAAACGTAATGAAGAAGGACGGGTTCCCGTGTACCCTGCATATGGCCAAAGCGTCCAAATAATGGCTATACATATAGCGAGGGCCTCCAGTAAACGACGAAGGCAAAATTGTCCTCGAACCTACATCTGAACCGTCTTGATCACCGCGAGAGACAGCGTCGTGTAGCCCTGCCATGTAGTCATTCCGAATATCGCCCTGATGTTCTCTTATAAAGTCAATCCTTGATTGCTCTATGCTACAGTACACTGTTACAACATATTGTTGGAAAAGTCTGCCACTCCTTGGGAGCAGCCGATATTCATTGAAACGGTCGTGCAGCTCGTACGCATAGTACATTTTCATTGACATTTTCTTTGGAGGCTCGGAAGATGCAGGCCTGCCCAATAACACGCGGCCCAAATGGTACCCATCTTCACCGAAGAAAAAAACCAACGGAAACTGCATTGACATATAAGATGCGTTTAACTTGCTAACATACTGTAACTGCTGATCGTGGCGTTCTACAACGACATCAAACTCAGTTTCCACGTTTGGGCCGCCTTCAAAAACAATCGCACCAATAGAGTCACCTGCAGGAAGTTCATGCTGTCTTGAACCGACAACACCAAATAAACGGACCTTGAATTCTGGAATATCAGCTTCCGCCATTTTATCCCTGGCAGTCCTAAACAACTGCACTAACTCATTGTGCTGATCTAGCAGTTCAACTAAATTTTCCACAATATCTGCCCGCAAACTTTGACCGATTCTCTGAAAATGCTCCAAACGATTTGCGACCTCATTCTGCGTATCATAGATACACAGTTGCAAAAACTGCGGGCGTGTATTAGGTTCTGGGCAAAGCGAACCTATTCGATGGTAAAGTTGGCCAGAAATTTTGAACACATAAGGACCACCACCTCTGTTTATAGAATTATCCACTTCTGCACCCAACGATGTCATTGCAAACATCTGATTGTAAGCACGGATATTTTCTAAGAAATGGCGGTTAGTGAAAAGGTCTTTTACATATTGCGGATATTCACCCTGACCATGCAACTTAACTTTGCCAGCATTGCAACATCTATGGTAATCCACGCGCCTGCTATTGCCTGAAACAATCCTTTCATCATACCAAAACTTCGCATTGCAATGGCGGCAGGTCTGGTCACAACTGCCCATACGCACATATGTATCAGGAGGCCCTGCATCAGATGCACGAAAAAGGCCATTTAGCACCCTTCCGATTGAACAGACCAATGGCTTATCATAATATGCATATAAAACAGTTGTAAGGAAGACGGTAGCATACCTTGCCTAGACCTCCGATTTCGACGATGCACTTCAGGCGATACCTGTGTTCCGCTAGATGAAGCATGCATCCTAACTGCAACAGATAAAAGACGATATTATAAGCAACTGAAAATTTAGCACAACCTTCTGATTTTTTTGTTCTGAAAAGCACCAAACCTTGAGAGCGCCTCTGACGACTATTCCTTGGCAGGTCCACACCGCAGCGGTTTGCTGGTGCATCAAAGCTCTGAGAAGTTTCATCAGACAAAGATCCAACACCGGATGGCGTACTTTGCCCAGGCCTTTGGTTTGGGCTGCGTACATGAGGCCGGGCTCGCCGTGTTGATATAAATAATTGACTGAAAACATTATTCATATCTTCCGATATCTCTATGTTTTGATAATCACAAAACTTAAACTAATCAAACCAAAGATCATGACGTAAACATGTATTTAGTAATAAATAATCACTTTCACCAACAAATCACTTAAGGTATGAATAAACAAAGTGTTTAGTGCAATGTATGATCAAAGGGGTATTTAATTAACTAATACAAAGTTTATTTAATTATATAATCTTATTATATATTTTTGAAAAACACTTTTGGTAATAAGAAAAAATGTTTTAATCATACTAAATATATGATTTCAAATATTTAACCAAAATCAGTTAGTTTTTCACCAAATAAACTTTCCCCACTAAAAGACAAAGTTTCTGGCCGTTACAGTTGGGCGGCCCCCTTAATTATAAGGAGCGGCCCCCTTAATTTTAAGGGGGCCGGCCATGCTTTAAGGGGACCGGCCACGCTCCTCTGTCAGAAACGTTTGCCTATAAATACCACCTTAAACCTGGATTTTTTCCCCACCTTTTTGCACAAAAACTTTCTGTTCTAGATCTCCATTTCAATTCTAAAAATCCTTTGATCATTTCATAAGCCTTTGTTTCCAAGTGATCCAAAGCCTCATTCTTTCAAGTGCAAAGAGAAAAAATACTTCTATTAGAAGTATTACAACTTAGTATCATCTTGCTATCTAAGTTGTTTGTTTACATTTCCTTGTATATCTTTCATACTTTGGCGAATAAGGTGTATATATTAGTAAACTAGATTTAGTTGAAGAATCTAGAATTGCTGTAAGTGTGAAGTGTGACTTGAAGTGAAGAAGAAGGGTTAGATAGTAGTGGTGATAGGAGATTGTAGCAATAGGAGCTTGTAGTGAAGAAATTAAGGATCTCTAGTGGAGAAGACTAGAAGACATTTGTAGATTGAAGTTGTGAAGACATTAGTGGCTTGAAGGTGTCAAGACATTAGTGCATTGAAGGTGTGAAGACATTAGTGGCTTGAAGGTGTCAAGACACTAGTGCATTGAAGTTGCAAAGATATTAGTGACTTGAAGGTGTCAAGACATTAGTACTTTGAAGGTGTGAAGAGAATAGAAGATTGGTGTATAGAAGATTGGTGTGTAGAAGATTGGTGTGAAGAAAATAGTAGATTGGTGTGAAGATTGGTGTGTAGATTTGTGTGTAGATTGGTGTGTAGATTGGTGTGAAGATTGGTGTGTAAATTGGTGTGTATATTGGTGTGTACGGTTTTCTCCGCCATAAAGGAGGTCTTTGATCTAGTGAAGAAAACTCTCGAGTAGGTGACTCGGGGAGTGGAGTAGGGCAAGGAAGGTGTCCTTGTAGCCGAACCACTATAAATCCTTTGTGTCTCGGTTTGATCTTTCCATCTCTCACTCTTTGATTTATTACTTACTTGCATTTCACATATAGTCATAATTTATAGTATTGTGCATATGATTGATTTCACATAAAGATCAAACTAAAATCCATTCATAAAACTAATCTTACAAAAACCAACCTAGTACATATAATTATATCTATACACTACTATACATATATATGCTTACATAAAATATATGAAATTGTATATTCTTTCCAAACATTATACATAAGCATTGTATATATAAAACCTTTAATAAATCTTGTATTTATACTTTTGTAGTTAAGTGTTTTGAAATTGTACATTATACATAAGTAGTATTTATACAAAGTCATAAATTAACTAGTTTATATATTTATGTATTAAAGTGATTTGAAAGTTTCATCTTAGAAACTATCTTTTACAAATAAGCAAAACGAAAAAGACGTAAAACTATTCAACCCCCCCCCCCCTTCTAGTTTTCCACAATTGGTACCAGAGCCACGTCTAACAAGATTTTTAAAATATACTGTATTTTAAAACTTGTAACGATCTATGGAATTCGAAAAATATCTAGAAGGAGAATTTACGCAAAAACCACCATTATTTGAAAATGATCATTTTCTTGAATGGAAAAATAAATTTGAAAATTATGTGAAATCAATAGATCTTGATCTTTGGCATATTATTTCAATTGGTGATCTTAAACTAACTAAAATGGATTTTGAAAATCAATATAATAATCTTCAAATAAAAATTGATAAAAATACTAAAGCTAAATTACTTATTTTCAAAACTCTACCAAATGTTGAATATGAAAGATTATTTCCTTGTAAAACGGCAAATGATATTTGGAAATGCCTTTTAAAGTTTCACCAAGAGAAATGTAAAACCAAAGATGATAAACTTGATATTGCACATGAAATTGTTACTCTAGAAAATTTAATAGATAAATATTTAGTTGAAATAAACACATATACTACTAGTTCAAATGTGATCATTGAAGGTACTAATAATGAAGAACACATGTGTCAAATCCAAAGAAAGCATGTTAATAAATCATGGTGCAACAAGGACGATAAAGACGATGTAAATACGGAATACGTGAACATCCTAACAAATGTTAATACAAATGGTGATGACAAGGATTACATGCTCCAAGATCCAAGCAATGCTACAAACAAAACATGGAGCGACATGAACAATGGAGTTGATCACCGTATAGCGAGTGAAGAGTGTACAAGTACAAATAAGGTACAATTCAAAACCAAACATTTTTGCTATGATCAATTTACATTAGAATTTTCAAAAATGGAAAATAGCTTCAAACACTTTTGCAACATTGACTCAAAAATTATTTTTAAAAATGAATCTTCAACATCCGCTGAAAATAACTTTGAAAAAGAAATAATTTTAGAAGACAAAATGTCTAGACTTGAAAGTAATATTGAAATTGATCTTGAATGTAAAAATTGTCAAGACTATAAACATGAAATTAAAATGGAAAAGGAAAAAGCTAAAATATTAGCAAAATTCGAAAATAGTTCTAAATCTTTAAAATATCTACTTAACATTCAAAAGTCATTTTATGATAAAACCGGATTAGGATATACGGCAGATGAGTATTTGACAAATACATCAAAACAAATAAAATTTGTTAAACCTAATGGAAAAATTTAGAACTATTATTATTTACATCCATTGATTATTTCTCTAGTCAAGAAAGTTATTGTTTGTTTGCTAAAACAAACAAATAATGAATTCTTGTACTTCTCGATGACATCCTCTTCATATGCATTTAAGTGCATTGGATGTTCGCTACTAATCAAATCGGACCCATGAGAATCTGGGTACCAAGCTCTCTGTCATGTGTAGGCAATTAACGATCAAAGGAACTACTACTTTTTGGATCGCTCTATTCGCTTTCTTTCATTTGATGACCATTGTCTTTATGGTGTGTTCGTTACTACCTCATGACGAAGGATTCTTGTTCTACCATTCTTAATCTGCACGACTTGTGATGATTGGTGCGACCGATAGTGTTTCTATGATCAAGTCTCCTTGATCCTTTTTGCATTAGGATATTACTTCGCTTCTTCAACTTGCTTTGGGGAAAACCTTCCTGACGTTTTATATTGCTCTCATGACCACTCTTTAAGAAGAGCTGGACCTGAGGTAAGTTTTCTTTTCAAAAACTTGCCTACATTACATTAAGATAGAGTATGCTTCAATTAGTATATTAATATGTTTTAATTTGCAAGTTGCTATGCTTTTAGATCATGAATACCAATATATACATACATAACATTAGGATAATTAACCCTCTTATTGCTATATCTATTATCATTTGTTTTAGTTTTCATCTATATTGATAATCTTCTATGATCTAGAATAGAATGCTTGACACTTGTGCTATATAATCTTACTAGTTGCATTAATAGATGTGTTATAATTAAGACTTGCTAGTGACTCAATATTACAATGTGTCTTGTATACATGCATATATACATATGTCTATATTGCATTCATTGATGAATTTCTTTGTCCTTTCCTATCTCATTGCATTTAGATGTTCAATGTCTACCATATCTCTCTCACATCTTTAGTTGCCATTAGAGATGCTTACATGTGACAATGGGCTGAATCGATTCTCTTGAAGTATATCTTTCACCTGAAATTTCTTGATTATCAAAATCAATATGTCATATTTAAAAAAAAAAAAAAAAAAAAAAAAAAAACTTCTCTCTTTGAGTTAAAACCCTTCGAATATCTATTTTATGCTTTTTCGAACAACATGCTTAATCATAAGCTATCATAACATTATTTTGATCTTTATCAAAGCAGAAACATTTTTCTTTTTGAAACAAAACAAAATTTGTCCTAGTAGGATACAAACTTGAATGTATTTCAAAACATTAAGCCAAGTATTAGTGAATCAAGAATACTTCATATTTGGTAATCTTCGATAGGTAAATTTAGGAACTCGATTTCTTCTAAAAAGAGAATGACTACTGGAGAATCTATTGACTAGAAATTCAATTTAACCTAACGGTTGAATTGCTTCTATGTGAGAAGTTGGGTGTGTGTAACCCGTAAAAATGGTCGTGTTTAGCCTGAATTGAGCACCACTAGTAATAGTCTCATACTCATTCTCCAACTTGATTAAATTGCACTTCCTATATATACCTAACGCTAGTTTACTTTTGTGAACCTTGTTTCTCATTAGACTCTTTCGTTCCCAGATTTATGACATTAAGCGAAAACTTACTTTCAAACATTGTTGAATAAAACTAAAAACATTTTATTTAAAACATTATTATTTTCTCACATATGTCATAAACTTATGTGAAAATGACATCCACAATCTAATCAAATCATTTCATGAGAATCATGGTTTGCCCATATGGATCTTGTTTGTAACAAGTCTTGAAGTCCATATAATCATATCTGTCTATTTGTTACTTGTCAACAATCATCAACATGTTTGCTCTAGGCTAAATGTTATCATCTTCATATAGTTGCTCATTTAGCTTACTTGGCTTGTTGTCTCCTTTGGTGCATATCTTAATTGATAAATTAATAGATAGCATGATTATTAGAAATTAATTGTCTACTTTAATTAATTCTATATCACTCTCTACATTCATGAATAGTATGCCCTATATTGCCTCAAAGAGTTGAACTTACTTGAATCCAAAAACAAAAACACAACCTTTTTGAAAATTTTCTGTCAAAAACCCATTTCTGGCATTCTGGGAATCACCAGATGGGCGGCCCCCTTAATTATATAAGGCGGCCCCCTTAATGATTAAGGGGACCGGCCCCTAATTAAGGGGACCGGCCATCTGATGGTCGGGGATACTGTTTTCTTTATCACTTTTTGACCCACTTCAGCCTATACTTCCCAAAATTCACAAACATATTTTGTCCCATACTATCCCTCAAATTTTCCTTCCTAAACCACATTTCTCATACACTATAAATACTCTCCTCCCACCATTAATGCCATCACACCCAAACATGTCATCTTCCAACAACCAAAAACCAAAGATTTCAAGAACCGCAAGGATCTCCGTCAAACCCGTTTGGAGGAGGAAACTTGATTCTTGTCATAACTCTTGTGATGTTGTTTCAAGTCAACCAACAACTCAACCTCAAACCCACTCAAATGAGTCATCCCACAACCTATCTTCCACTAATACCCTCATTAATGCTTCCTCTTTTGATGAGCATGCTCAATCCCAAAACAACAATCCCAATATCTCAATCAACACTTCACATATTGCTCATTCAACAAAGACATCATCCACTCATGAAGAACATCTTCCACCCATATCTTGTTTTCATGATTACCCAAGCTCAAACATGTCTCCACCACCTAGAGTACCACCACCACTTCCTACAACCTCACATGCCACTCCAATGTTGCATGTGCAAACCTTCACCCAAGACAACTATCATGCTCCACCACCATCACCTTCCTCCGAACACTTGAAGTTCGTTGAGGAGCTAAAAGAGGCACATGAGCTTAGTGCTCTTTTAGCATTACATCTTGCTCAACGCAATTTGGATCCACCACAATCAAGCTCACCATCATCACCACATAACAAAAACCAACTTGAGAAGCATGTTAACAATTGCCCTTGTTGCATCTTCCTTCAACAACAAACCATTGCTTTGAATGAGCACTTCACTTGGATTGAGTATCTTCTTACTAGATCTCAACAAACCCCATCACTTGAACAACATCACAACCCTCAACCAACAAACTCCACTTCAAATCCACCACCTCCAAGCTCTACAAACTCACCAACACCCATGGAACCAAGAGTTTACCTCCACCAAACCACCAAGCATTTGATATGCTTATGTTTTCTCATTTTCAAATAAAACTCCTCAACCATTTTGGGATTCAAGAAAGTTTGATGACACTTCTTGTTGGCACTATAGGATGTTCTATGTTATTTAGAATTCTATTTGTATTGCCTTTGTAACAATGATTATGGGTTGACATAATCATTTTTCTATTATTGAATGGTTTAATATATGTTTCTTATTCCCTTGTGCCATGATTATTACTTGTTAATATTATGCTATATGTATTTGCTTGTGCCATGCTTGTGCTTCTAATATTTTTTTTGCAAGAATTACTTTCTCGAAACCTTGGTGCCCTCAAACGAGGGGGAGCATACATCAAGGGGGAGGTTTCTACCCGTTTAAACTTCTCTCACGAAGTTTATTCGGCCTAACCTTTTTGATTCTACAAAAAGGGGGAGAAGTGAATGTAAACTTACTAAATACTTGTCTAAATATTAATTTTTGGATTTAATAAGTTTAGGTTTTGTAATCATCAAAAAGGGGGAGATTGTTGATATAAATAATTGACTGAAAACATTATTCATATCTTCCGATATCTCTATGTTTTGATAATCACAAAACTTAAACTAATCAAACCAAAGATCATGACGTAAACATGTATTTAGTAATAAATAATCACTTTCACCAACAAATCAGTTAAGGTATGAATAAACAAAGTGTTTAGTGCAATGTATGATCAAAGGGGTATTTAATTAACTAATACAAAGTTTATTTAATTATATAATCTTATTATATATTTTTGAAAAACACTTTTGGTAATAAGGAAAAATGTTTTAATCATACTAAATATATGATTTCAAATATTTAACCAAAATCAGTTAGTTTTTCACCAAATAAACTTTCCCCACTAAAAGACAAAGTTTCTGGCCGTTACAGTTGGGCGGCCCCCTTAATTATAAGGAGCGGCCCCCTTAATTTTAAGGGGGCCGGCCATGCTTTAAGGGGACCGGCCACGCTCCTCTGTCAGAAACGTTTGCCTATAAATACCACCTTAAACCTGGATTTTTTCCCCACCTTTTTGCACAAAAACTTTCTGTTCTAGATCTCCATTTCAATTCTAAAAAATCCTTTGATCATTTCATAAGCCTTTGTTTCCAAGTGATCCAAAGCCTCATTCTTTCAAGTGCAAAGAGAAGAATACTTCTATTAGAAGTATTACAACTTAGTATCATCTTGCTATCTAAGTTGTTTGTTTACATTTCCTTGTATATCTTTCATACTTTGGCGAATAAGGTGTATGTATTAGTAAACTAGATTTAGTTGAAGAATCTAGAATTGTTGTAAGTGTGAAGTGTGACTTGAAGTGAAGAAGAAGGGTTAGATAGTAGTGGTGATATGAGATTGTAGCAATAGGAGCTTGTAGTGAAGAAATTAAGGATCTCTAGTGGAGAAGACTAGAAGACATTTGTAGATTGAAGTTGTGAAGACATTAGTGGCTTGAAGGTGTCAAGACATTAGTGCATTGAAGGTGTGAAGACATTAGTGGCTTGAAGGTGTCAAGACACTAGTGCATTGAAGTTGCAAAGATATTAGTGACTTGAAGGTGTCAAGACATTAGTACTTTGAAGGTGTGAAAAGAATAGAAGATTGGTGTATAGAAGATTGGTGTGTAGAAGATTGGTGTGAAGAAAATAGTAGATTGGTGTGAAGATTGGTGTGTAGATTTGTGTGTAGATTGGTGTGTAGATTGGTGTGAAGATTGGTGTGTAAATTGGTGTGTATATTGGTGTGTACGGTTTTCTCCGCCATAAAGGAGGTCTTTGATCTAGTGAAGAAAACTCTCGAGTAGGTGACTCGGGGAGTGGAGTAGGGCAAGGAAGGTGTCCTTGTAGCCGAACCACTATAAATCCTTTGTGTCTCGGTTTGATCTTTCCATCTCTCACTCTTTGATTTATTACTTACTTGCATTTCACACATAGTCATAATTTATAGTATTGTGCATATGATTGATTTCACATAAAGATCAAACTAAAATCCATTCATAAAACTAATCTTACAAAAACCAACCTAGTACATATAATTATATCTATACACTACTATACATATATATGCTTACATAAAATATATGAAATTGTATATTCTTTCCAAACATTATACATAAGCATTGTATATATAAAACCTTTAATAAATCTTGTATTTATACTTTTGTAGTTAAGTGTTTTGAAATTGTACATTATACATAAGTAGTATTTATACAAAATCATAAATTAACTAGTTTATATATTTATGTATTAAAGTGATTTGAAAGTTTCATCTTAGAAACTATCTTTTACAAATAAGCAAAACGAAAAAGACGTAAAACTATTCAACCCCCCCCCCCCCCCCCTTCTAGTTTTCCACACGCCGCCTACCCGATGGAGCACTCACCGGAGCTGCAAGACAGAAAAGGTAGCACCGTAAGCAAATGCAAGTAAATTTAAAGCATCATACTTTTATAATTTTGTTTTGAAAGCAATCAAACCTTGAGGATGGCTCTGATCATGATTTCTTGGCAGGTTTATATTCCATTGTTCTGTTGTTGCAGCAAAGGCTTGAAAATTTTCATGAGACGAAGATCCAAGACCGGTCACTCCCAAACCATCCGCAACATCTCCAAGTATAACTCTGTTTACAGTGCTGTTTGTAGCAAAAATGTTTTCATGACCTGCAATAAATACGAAGGCCATGTTATGAGCCACCCACAAAGCTTTAGAACACAAAACAAAACATCAGAAGGAAATGCAAATTACATTGCAACTGTGCGTCAGCAATCTCTGAAAATGTTACGTCAGGCCTGACAGGACAGAAGGCAGCATCACCCGCCAAGTCACACATTTTCCGTTTCCCTTTATCAACAGAAGTTGTAGAACTATGCAGGCTAGAAAGGGGCCTGTCCCGGGTTCCTTGCACAACGCATCCATCTAAAACACAATCACACGAACCCTTTAAAAAAAATACACATTTCAATAGCTAAGCAGCACAGCATAGGCACCAAAGCATAACTAACATGGTACGCACCTGGTGCTTGTACAGGCGCACCAACGCATGGATCACGCGTATGCATACTACTCTGAGAAGGCTGATCGACAGACATGGCACTTGCGCAACAGAATTCAGGGTCCACACTAAAGGTATCATCCTCTATTACATCTATTGTGATTGCTTCCTCTCCATAACTAATGTCAGTGGAAATCTGACTGGTACCAAAGCTAGGCTCACATGGGGTCTGATTAACTGAGCTTAAATGGGAATGACCACTACCTAGGTGATTGATAATAGGCTTTGTTTGTAAATGCAGGTCATGAGACCCTTCTTCCTGATCAAAAAGACTCACCTCTATACATTCTAATGGAAATGCAGAGGTAACCCTACGAACGGCTTTTCTTTTAGTCTTCATAGTCTACAGATCTTATGGCAATGATTTTAGAAAAATGCAAGGTAAAAAAAACAATAGCAAAGCACGTATGAATCATAAGACAGTACATTCAGTGGTATCATATATACACCAAACATCCACAGATGCAACCATTGTTAACACTGCATGCATGCAAAGGGAAAAAAAAGGAAACATAGCAAAGTATCATGTAACAATGCATAGCTGAGGCCAAAACAAAACCCACACAAACCTCTTCAAAGTACTGCTGACTTGTCTTTGTATGCAGCTTTCTCTTAAGAAATTTTTTCACTCCTTTTTTCTGTTTTTTTGTATATATATATATATATATATATATATATATATATATATATATATATATATATATATTTTCTGGTTGCAAAAGGTAACACTGAATCTGGTCTCATGCAGGGTGGAAGCTTCTAATAGTAGCAGAAGTCACACCCACACGTGCAACCTTGTACCTCATAAGGAAAAGCTATCACAAAATTTCAAGGGTTGTTGAAAATAAGCAAAGATAAGGCAGCTGATGGTTGACACGTCGCACAACACCATACCCACATTAAACCTATTTTGCAAAGTGCACGTTTGTATTTATGTATTTAAGCTGTATTCTGTATGTATTAGGAGCATATATACGGTGTATTTTGTATCCCTATTAGCAGATACGCATTAGATACTGCGTAGCAAAAACTGGGCCACGACTGCGCATGACTGCCAAACAGAAGCAGGCCCAAAGCAACACCCACATGGACTAACCACCTGGGCCAAGTTTTGGCGGGAAAAAGGGATGCCAAAACGGCGTCGTATGTATCCTGATTTAATATAATCTTTAATATCTCAAACTATATTGTAGTACTTTTGGACCACTCAAAAACAAAATGGCATTCGTTCTTCCGTATCTCCGATTGCTATGAATTTTTGACCAAGGTCCAACCTGTCATTATAGAATTTCCTTTTCATTCAAAACTGAGCAATTTATTTTTATTATTATTATGTTATAGAGACGGCTAAAGACGTCAATACAGATTGACAAAAGAAAGTCAAATTTGTGATCAGGTTGTATCTATCATCAATATCTTGAAAGTGTACTCAATAACAATTCTGTATTTCATCTGTGTTTAATATAAAACATTTACCAGTCAATGACTAGTAAATTTTTCTCAAAGAGTTTTTAGTAAAAGGTATACCAATTAATTTCAGTAAGGTATACCAATTAGTTTCAGTGCTAGGCTGGAAATTATCAGCAAATGTTTCTCAAAGGAGACTGTGGAAGATATATTATTATCTTTGGTAAGTACCCTAAACTGAAATTTTAGTTAAACTAGATATAGTTTTATTTCACTAAAAGCTCCCCAACACAGGTCATTTTTCATTTGCATTTATGAAGGAGAATTTTGCAGCCAGCAACCATGAAATTTGGATTCTTGATGTAATAAAATCGATGAAATCGACCTCGCCACTCAGGGCCGGCCGTCCTGAGATTTCCGCTACCCTAGGCGAGACAATAAAAAATGCCCCTATCGAATATATTTTTTTGAACGACAAATTATTACAACTCACACCAACTATCTCACATGTCTCCAACTAGACTTGAAGGCACAACCTCTCAAGGTTGTTGGGCCACTCATATACCCCTACTTAAAGAGGCCTTTGGTCCCGTATCAACTATCAAAAGAGCGAACGGTGTGCGGTTTTTCCTTAGGCAAAGGACGGAACCCCCTCCCCTCGCCTCTATACTCTTAGTCGTTGAAATGCTTCTTTTGCACGATGATACTCAAACAAATTGTAGCCGTTTTTTATTTTATTTTTTTGTGTGTATTGACAGTATTGTTAAATAAAAAAGTTGAAGAGAGGAAAGAAGACTAGCCAAATTTTTTTATTTTTTATTTGTTTGTGTGTATTGACAGTATTGGATAAAACTTGCATTAAAACTGACAAATGCAATTAATTAAGTTGGTTTCAATTCAAAAATATTACTAGTACAAAAACTTACGTGAAATATATTCAATCTTGCTATTCTATCTTTTTGTATATAAGAGAAGGTTGATCAAATAAAACTCGAACAATGCCTTACTCGTGAGCATCTTGTTGTTAGTCATCTTTTACGAAGAACCGGTAGTGATGATTTTTATGAGGTCCGATTTGGTTCCTAGATAGAGTCCACTATTGTACGTTGCCATGTCTTCTTTCGGTTTCTACAACAACATCTTTGTTGTTTTATACAACTGGGAGGTCCAGCACTATAATTATGCTATGTCATATTGCATTGCAAATGGTCCACTCAGGCACAAATATTCGCCCCCCCCCCCCCCCCCCCCCCACACACACACACACTTTTTTTTATTTATTTATTTTAATTTTATAGTTATTAGTTTACTATTACTATTATTATTGAAACTAGTATATTGGAATTTTGTTTAACAGCTCAATTATATTGGAATTGCTAATTCTGGAAGTCTTAAAAATCTGTTACGTAGGGTCCTAGAGCAATGCTAGTCGATAAAGATTAACATGTAATTAACATTTCATTTTGTGTATTCATGTCACAAAACTTTATATATACTTAATTTGATGTATAGTTATTATACTTTTCATACTTCTCATATAGTTTCTTAATTTATTTACAATATCATTTTGTGCTTTCCATCATAAACATATGTTATAATTACTAAATGATGGTGGCATATATATATATGGTAGTTTAAAAATATGATGGAAACATTCATTGATTTGGTTCATTTATGAGGGGGTTTTTTCTTGGATTTTATAGTGGTTTCCCTCAAAACTAGAGCTAGAGAATGAGGAAATGCTGAGAAAATGTTTCGCCATGATTGACACGAAGATTGGGAGCCAATGCAGCTACTAGCAAGAGATAACTACAACCATGTTTTTTTTTCACAGATCTAGTTACTTATGGGTAAAGTACATAGAATAACAATGTACTTTCTTAATTTTACCGAGATGAAACACTTACTTTTTTATTAACATTTAAGCTAACGAAACTTTCAAATATTGTTCTGAGGTGAAACACTTACTTTTTTATTAACATTTAAGCCAACGAAACTTTCAAATATTGTTTTGAGATCAACAAAAGTACCCTTGAAAAAAAGTGTTTCATCTCAGAACAATATTTGAAAGTTTCATTGGCTTAAATGTTAATAAAAAAGTAAATGTTTCACCTCAGAACAATATTTAAAAGTTCGTTGGCTTAAATGTTAATAAAAAAGTAAGTGTTTCATCTCGGTAAAATTGAGAAAGTACGTTGTTATTCTATGTACTTTACCCGTTACTTATTTGTAACTTGTCTCCATTATATTTTATCTTTATATATTTAAGCTTTTTTGGGTTAAAGGTTTTAACCCGGTAAATAATATTCAAGTTATCATCATATATATCGATTATATTTTATATTATTATAAATGCCACTCGAGTAATGTGAGATACTAAAGAAAAAGGAAAACAAAATCAATTTGGGTCCACTGTTACGGTGTGCTCAACAAAATGTCTCGATGATATTTCAGAATTCGTTTTTTATACCGTAGTAGCTAATATATATATATATATATATATATATATATATATATATATATATATATATATATATATATATATATATATATATATATATATATTTTTCTGTACGAACCAACATTAAAAAATTTAATACAATGGATTTGGCCGAATGTATCATCATGAACAAGCTACATATAGTGGTGAATGAGTTTTCATAACCTATTTATATTGCATAGCGAGAATCTTAGTGACAAAACAAGGTGTCACTATAGATTTAGGTTATGTATATGTCACATAGTGGCCAAAGTAATTGTCAATGATACCTATTAGGAAGCGAGAAAATAATAAAAATGAACGTGATACTAATTAGCTGAAGGTAGCTAGGATGACAAAATTTACTAAGCGTCTAATTATATGTCACGATTTCAGTTTAAATAACCGAAGTTTTTCAACAAGATCGATTTTTATCATCCGAATACCTAAATATATACTTCAAAAACACGTCAAAGAATTTCCTGACCCCAAATATTTATGTGATGCCACAGTCTTGTAACCATATTAATTGTTTAGATAATTAAAAATAAACAAACAAATAAATAAAATAAAATTGTTTAGATAATTTTTCTAATATTAAATAAATTGCGCAGGTGTAGTACTTATGTAACATTAAACTCTTTTACTAACAACAATTGAGCCGTTTTTTTTTTTTTTTTTTTTTTTTAAATACTTTTTATGTAAAGTTAAAGTATTACAACCTTTTTTTGTTGAAAAGCGTCACACACAATCACGTGTTATCGCTAGGCAATAAACACTTTGGTACAGAGCCGTATTTTACAGTAGTTCTAGTGAAATTGTTTTGATTCTGATATAAATGTACAAGATTGTGTGGAAATTGACGTTGGAGACACAAGCAATCTTGTCAAGAACTGTATTGATAATAGATCCAGTGAAATTAAGGCGTCAATCGTGAAAAGAATTGAAGTCCAGTAAATTTGTCTCCAAGCGATATTAGGCAGACAATGAAAAGAGGGAATCACATGCCAATAATGCTTCTCCAACAAGTGCCCCAGTTCGCAATGACAATAATTTGAGTTTTGAATTTGATATCAAGAGATATGTGGTTAAAAAAAAAAAAAAAAAAAAAAAAAAAAAAAAAAAAAAAAACCTGGACATAAACTTTTACTCATGAATGATCACTATCACGAAAAAGTATCCAATATATGGTGTGTAAAAGACCAGGTTGCACCATTAGAAATTTAGAATTGTTCCAACAACTCTTAGTACGATCATAAATGATGGGTTCTAGCTCAAAAGTATTGAGCCCACATTACATACATATATGTGTGACTAGTTAATATATTATTAAGTGTAAATTTAAAGTAAGTTTTACCGCATACCTTATTGAGTTCGATGTCACATATCTGATTGAATCTACATACATACATTTACATGAACTCCAACAAGAGCCTGAGAATATTGTATATGCTAAGAATTGAAAATTTCTAATGAAGTTGTTGTAAGAGTTGCTGAATGTTTAGATCAAAATTTACCTGTAACACTTTCATGAAAAAGTGTTGGTAAATGGTAATAGGTACAATATAATCTTTGGATTTTAATGATATATATGAAAACCTATACTCTTTGTCACAGTTGGTCTTTAAAGTCAGTCCTTTTAGCGTAACGCTGGAGACAGTTTTATGACTTTTCGTGACACTTTACTAATTACAAGGTTTTGATCGAGCCAAAGACAATTTTCCAGAATGGGCATATTATAGTAATTAAAATTCATTTAAAATACTTAATTATGTTAAGGGTCTAACCGTTCCAACGGCTGCATATGGCCTTATAATTAAATCTATATAAAACTTCCAGGAAACTAATAACAGATTTTGTGGGTTTAATCAAATCATGAGTTGCATCAAACCAAGGATTGTTGGTAGTGCAATGCTAGTCGATAAAGATTAACATGTAATTAACATTTCATTTTGTTAATTCTGGAAGTCTTAAAAATATGTTACGTAGGGTCCTAGAGCAATGCTAGTCGATAAAGATTAACATGTAATTAACATTTCATTTTGTGTATTCATGTCACAATACTTTATATATACTTAATTTGATGTATAGTTATTATACTTTTCATACTTCTCATATGGTTTCTTAATTTATTTACAATATCATTTTGTGCTTTCCATCATAAACATATGTTATAATTACTAAATGATGGTGGCATATATGGTAGTTTAAAAATATGATGGAAACATTCATTGATTTGGTTCATTTATGAGGGGGTTTTTTCTTGGATTTTATAGTGGTTTCCCTCAAAACTAGAGCTAGAGAATGAGGAAATGCTGAGAAAATGTTTCGCCATGATTGACAAGAAGATTGGGAGCCAATGCAGCTACTAGCAAGAGATAACTACAACCATGTTTTTTTTTCACGGGATCTAGTTACTTATTTGTACTTGTCTCCGTTATATTTTATCTTTATACTCCTTCCGTCTCAAAATAATTGTCAATAGACAAGAATTACAAGGTTTAATAAAAGCGGGATCACTTTAATTTTTAACCACCCAAAGAGAATATTCTCCTACTTTATTCTTTATCTTTTATTTAAAAGAGAAAGTGGACAATTATTTTGAGACATTCAAAAATGAAAATATAGACAATATTTTTGAGACAGAGGTAGTATATATTTAAGTTTTTTTGGGTAAAAGGTTTTAACCCCGTAAATAATATTCAAGTTATCATCATATATATCGATTATATTCTATATTATTATAAATGCCACTCGAGTAATGTAAGATGCTAAAGAAAAAGGAAAACAAAATCAATTTGAGGCCACAGTGACGGTGTGCTCAACAAAATGTCTCGATGATATTTCAGAATTCGTTTTTGTATACCGTAGTAGCTAATATATTTTTTTCTGTACGAACCAACATTAAACATTTTAATACAATGGATTTGGCCGAATGTATCATCATGAACAAGCTACATATAGTGGTGAATGAGTTTTCATAACCTATTTATATTGCATAGCGAGAATCTTAGTGACAAAACAAGGTGTCACTATAGATTTAGGTTATGTATATGTCACATAGTGGCCAAAGTAATTGTCAATGATACCTATTAGGAAGCGAGAAAATAATAAAAATGAACGTGATACTAGTTAGCTGAAGGTAGCTAGGATGACAAAATTTACTAAGCGTCTAATTATATGTCACGATTTCAGTTTAAATAACCGAAGTTTTTCAACAAGATCGATTTTTATCATCCGAATACCTAAATATATACTTCAAAAACACGTCAAAGAATTTCCTGACACAAATATTTATGTGATGCCACAGTCTTGTAACCATATTAATTGTTTAGATAATTAAAAATAAACAAACAAATAAATAAAATAAAATTGTTTAGATAATTTTTCTAATATTAAATAAATTGCGCAGGTGTAGTACTTATGTAACATTAAACTCTTTTACTAACAACAATTGAGCCGTTTTTTTTTTTTTTTTTTAAATACTTTTTATGTAAAGTTAAAGTATTACAACCTTTTTTTGTTGAAAAGCGTCACACACAATCACGTGTTATCGCTAGGCAATAAACCCTTTGGTACATAGCCGTATTTTACAGTAGTTCTAGTGAAATTGCTTTGAATATGATATAAATGTACAAGATGGTGTGGAAATTGACGTTGGAGACACAAGCTATCTTGTCAAGAGCTGTATTGATAGTAGATCCGGTGAAATTAAGGCGTCAATCGTGAAAAGAATTGAAATCCAGTAAAATTGTCTCTAAGCGATATTAGGCAGACAATAATGAAAAGTGGGAATCACATGCCAATAATGCTTCTCCAACAAGTGCCCCAGTTCGCAATGACAATAATTTGAGTTTTGAATTCGATATCAAGAGATGTGTGGTAAAAAAAAAAAAACCTGGACAAAAGCTTTTACTCATGAACCATCACTATCATGAAAAAGTATCCAATATATATGGTGTGTAAAAGACCAGGTTGCACCATTAGAAATTTAGAATTGTTCCAACAACTCTTAGTACGATAATAACTGATGGGGTCTAGCTCAAAAGTGTTGAGCCCACATTACATACATATATGTGTGACTAGTTAATATATTATTAAGTGTAAATTTAAAGTAAGTTTTACCGCATACCTTATTGAGCTCGATGTCACATATCTGATTGAATCTACATACATACATTTGCATGAACATGCCTCCAACAAGAGCCTGAGAATATTGAATATAGATGCTAAGAATTGAAGATTTCTAATGAAGTTGTTGTAAGAGTTGGTGAATGTTTAGATCAAAATTTACCTGTAACACTTTCATGAAAAAGTGTTGGTAAATGGTAATAGGTACAGTATAATCTTTGGATTTTAATGATATATATGAAAACCTATACTCTTGTCACAGTTGGTCTTAAAAGTCAGTCCTTTTAGCGTAACGCTGGAGACAGTTTTATGACTTTTCTTGACACTTTACTAATTACAAGGTTTTGATCGAGCCAAAGACAATTTTCCAGAATGGGCATAATATAGTAATTAAAATTCATTTAAAATACTTAATTATGTTAAGGGTCTAACCGTTCCAACGGCTGCATATGGCCTTATAATTAAATCTATATAAAACTTCCAGGAAACTAATAACAGATTTTGTGGGTTTAATTAAATCATAAGTTGCATCAAACCAAGGATTGTTGGTAGATGCTGCCTTAGGTTTAAACTTCTCTTCGTCCATTTGTTGAAGCGTGAATGGTTCGTGTAAGCTCTGAACTCAATCTTTTATATAATAAAACAAAACGCTTATTGAAAATTTTTCATTTCAAAAAATGCATTCATACTTTATTTAGCAATAATTTTATTTAAAAAAAAAATTATTTTCTTATTAAGTAATATTTTATATTTATCCATAACACAAGTAGAAGATAAATACAAAAAATATAGATAAGATGCAATTAATAATAGGATTAAAATTTTTAAATAATTATCTTTTATAATGAAAAACTATAATTAAACATCATAAATCAAACAAAACAAAGATTAAATTATTTGTTTTTTTAATAAATAAAAATATATGATTTAAAAAATTTTAAAAAACCCGCGCGTGCGCGGGAATTATAACTAGTGATATATATAACCACTTCACTGAAATTGCACATAGACATTCTTCTCAACCTTAGATATATTAATCATGTACTCCTAAATATGCGCATTCCGTTGAGTAATTTGAGGCAATGTAACTAGAAATTAACTTTAGAGAAAAACAAACAAACTAGTTAGTTAATATAAATCTTTAAAGGATTGAAATTACTATACCCGTACGTGGAAAGTGAAGACGATGATGTAGGTACAAAAGAAGAATGGACAAGGAAGGTTTTGGCGAAGACATGATGTCCTCACCAAAACCCGACTTCCAGTTTTTGAATTTGTCGACAAAGAAAGAAAATTTGCCAAAAACCTTTTGATATGTCCTCACCAAAAGGTTGACTTTTTTTGACATTTTTCCACTTCTTCATTTACTAAATTTATTTCCCTCAAATTTTTTCCGCCAAACTTAAGGTTTTGAGCAAACTATTTACCAGTTATTATGTGTTTAATTAACAGTTATTGAGTAATTAAATGAAGGTGGTGACGTGGCTTTACTTTGGAAGAGAACATGTCCTAGCCAAAAGTTTTGGAAAAAATGTTATCTAGTTAATTATGCTAACTAAAGAGATCAGTCGCCATGATATTGATATCCAAGAGATGTTAAACAGATCAGTCACCATAGTTCAAAACAATATCAAGAATGTTAACAGTCAGAACAATGTGGTCCGTCCTAGGAGTTGAAGTGGGAGACGAGTTTCAATATCATGTTGAACTCGCTTTGGTTGGTGTTCACTATCCATTTCTATGTGGTATAGATTCTGTTAAGCAGGGGAAAGACATCTGGCCATGGTTGTTCTGTGGTTGTGTGGTAATTGTTTGTTTGCTTGTTGGTGGCGTAGTGATGGTTGGTTCTGTAGTAGCCCGTTGGTTAGTTTCAACGATTAGTGAGCTGAGGGCTAAAGTTTGTTTGTTCTTTTTCGATGATAATCTCGAGTTAGGAAGTGAATGTGGCTTGAGATGCAATGAGTTTAGGAAATGAGTCGGCTATGGATGGCATAGACTCTTTGGATGATGGTATGTTACATGTTAGAGGCATAGTACGAAACAGTGAAAGCACCATTGTTAAAACATCGATTTGAGATTGTCAATCTCTCTAAAACTGTTAGATGATAAGTCTTAGAGTAATTAGGCACGTTTGTATTAGGCCCGTTTGTATTGTATCTTATATATACTTTCATATGTACCGAACATTAATGATTCAATATTACGATCATCACATCACTTACATGGTATCAGAGCTAACAATCGATCCCAAGAATTCTACTACTTCCGCAAAACCCTAAACCCTAACCTGTCGATTTTATTTTTTCAGTTTTTGTTAATTTGTTTGTCGACCATTTTTGTTGTCGATGGGTGTTTTGGTTGTTTGTCGACCATTGTGTGTTGTCGACCTGCATGTTTAAAGGTTTAAAGGTACTGCTTGTTTTTCGTTTATCTGCTATTAAGGTTTCAAGGTTCTTCTATAAACCCTATCTATCAACTACTGTTTGCTACCTATTGTTCGACTACTGTTTGATTCGTTTTATCCAATATTGTTTGCTACCTACTGGTGAGTGTTCGTTTGTTATCCACACTGTTTGATTGCTGCTACTGTTCAAGTCGACAGTTTTGTTTGGTGGTACTGGTTAGTTACATTCGATAGTTTGTTGTTACTTTGGTGTTACAAGTTTCTGTGGTGGTACTGTTTGCTACTCTAGTGTTACTGTTCCATTAATCAATTACTTTGGTCCAAGTTTCTGTGGTGGTACTGTTCCATTAATCAGTTACAAGTCCTAGTTTTGTTCACCCTAAACCATAACACACACCTACTGTTTTCACCATGACTACGGATACAAATCCCCCCGCACCCATTCTCACTTTGTCGGATAAACTTATGGCCATGAATCACTTAACCACCTTTGTTCCTATCAAACTCGAAGTTGATGAGATGAATTACTCCTCATGGGTGTACTATTTTTCCCATCTTTGTCATGGTTGTGGCATATTGGACCATCTAGTTGATTCACCCGCATCCTCCTCTACTACACCTCCTCCACCACCGACTAGGGATTTGCAGTGGCTCAAGGCTGATTTTATTATTCGGTCTTGGATCTTTTCCACACTTGCCTCGAATCTTCAAAAACGGTTGGATGTTCTTAATCCCACAACTGCCAAAGAGGCGTGGGTATACCTTGAGGCAATTTTTCGAGACAATAAACACCCAAGAGCTATGGCTATGAAGGCGGAACTAAGGAAGTTGAAGCTTAGGGACTTAACCATTGATGTGTCCTTTACAAAAATTGAGTCAATTGCTTCGGTTTTGAGTGGCCTTGGTTCTCCTCTTAGCAATGACGACATTGTTAATTTTGCACTTGAAGGCTTGCCAGCCATGTATGATGTGATTTCTACCGTTATTACTACTCGGGAACCCTTTCCCGATCTGAAAACAGTTCGTTCGTTGTTGACCACGCAAGAGATGCGTATGGAGTCTAAAGTTCAAGACCCTCTTGTGGATGCTACATCCGCTTCTCCTATGGTCTTATTGGCCAATAATAAGAATGCTCGGCGTTCGTCTAATCCTTTGAAAAAAGTGAACAAACCTTGTTTTCTTTTTGCTAAAGGTCATTGTCGTTTTGGTAAAGCGTGTAGGTATCTTCACAATGGTGTTCATGGCAAGTCTACTTTACTCCCTCGTACTTCCGGTTCATCATCTACTATGTCGGATATGGATACCTTGCAACAATTATTGGCTAAGTTGGGGTTTACCTCTCCGCCTAGCCACACAACTCCTCCTGTTGCTTATACTATGAATAACAATCTTTATGGACCGGCTTAACTACAATACCAATCCCAGCCTCTATATTCGGCCCAAGTGTTTTCACAGGGGGTTCATGGTTTACCATAGGGGGTGGGTTATAATGTTGCGCAGGGGGTTCAAGGTCTACCACAGGGGGTTCAGTTTGGGGTGACAGGTCTGTTTCCACAAAGGGTTCACGTTGCGCTGGGGGTTTCGTTTGTTGTAGGTTCACAGCAGTCGTAAGGGGTTCACAGTCTGCCACAGGGGGTTCAGTTTGCAGATTAATAACCTGGGGTTCAATTCGGTCCAGGTATGGCTCAGCAAGGACCCTTGCCATCCGGTTTTCACCCGGGTCAACTACTCGTGACAGGTTCACAGGGTTCGGGTCAAGAGACTCTTTTACCAAATGCCTTTAATACCACCACTGTTCAGGAACCGTCTGCTGGCAACTGGAATATGGATACAGGTGCGAGCTCTCGCCTTAATGATTCTGTACATAGTCTTAGTGATATTCTTAATGAGTGCATGTATCCGTCTATTGCGGTTGGTGATGGGCGTTTCATTCCCGTCACTAACTCTGGCCATAATATTTTGTCTACCCCTTTTCGCACTCTTCGTTTAAATAATGTTTTAATCACTCCTCATATTGTCAAAAATCTAATTTTTGTGCGTCAATTTGTTCGTGATAATTATTGCACTGTTGAATTTGATCCTTTTGGTTTTTCTATGAAGGACTTCCTAACTCGACGGTTACTCCTCTGTTGTGATAGCACGGGTGATCTCTATCCTGTTACGAAGCCTTCTCCCATTCCTCAAGCATATCTTACCAGTCAGTATACGTGGCATCAACGACTTGGTCATCTAAGAAGTGAAGTACTGTGGAGTCTTGTGTCTAGTGATTCCATTTCTTGTAATAAAGATAAGCTTCCGGTTCTTTTTCATGCTTTTCAGCTTGGTAAACATTTGAAGCTTCCGTTTGTTAGTTCGTCTAGTTCTGTTAATTCCTATTTTGATATTGTTCACTCGGATTTGTGGACTTCCCCAATTCCGAGTCTTTCTAGTTTCAAGTATTATGTTTTGTTTCTGGATCATTACTCTTAGTATGTTTGGGTTTATCCGTTAATGAATAAATCTAATGTTTTGTGTAAATTTCAGTTGTTTCGTAGTTATGTTTTTACTCAGTTTAAGTGTGAAATTAAATCGTTTCAATGTGATCATGGTGGTGAGTTTGATAATACTGCCTTTCATAAATTATTTTCCACCCATGGCATCCAATTTAGATTTTCTTGCCCTCGCACATCTCAACAAAATGGAAAATTTGAACGCATGATTCGTACCATAAATAATCTTATTCGTACTTTATTGTTTCAAGCACACCTACCACTAAACTATTGGACCGAGGCTCTTAATATGGCTGTTTATTTATTGGATATATTACCTTCTCGTGCCATTAATAATGAGATCCCCTTTACCCGAATTTTTGGTGCTACACCTGATTATAGTGTTTTTCGTGTTTTGGTTGCCTTTGTTACCCACATATTGATACCAATCATAAATTAGGACCCCATGCCACACCTGCAATCTTTCTGGGACACGCAGCCAATCATTTTGGCTATCATTGTCTTGATCTTAACACCAACAAAATTATCATCTCTCGCCATGTTACCTTTGATGAAACGGTTTTTCCGTTTCAATCCCATCCTTCCAAACCCACACCCTCATATGATTTTTTGGAAGATTCTTCCAATCTTATTTCTACCATTATCCGCACCACCCCAATTGCTCCTGAACCAACACCAATCGTTCCTGAACCAACACCAACCGATATCCCTGCACCACCTACACCTCCGCCAAATGATCCTGTTCATGTACCAATACCTCCTTTACCACCTTCGCCTCCACCTGTTGTATCTACTCATCCCATGGTCACACGTTCTCATGCAGGGATTACTTGTCCCAATCCTAAGTATGTTGGTCATGTGTCTACTGTTTCTCCTTTACCTTGGTCATATAAAGATGCTTTTTAATGATCCCAGTTGGCGAAATGCTATGTATGATGATTGTAATGCACTTCTTAAGAATAAAGCTTGGACTCGTGTACCTAGACCTGAGGGTATCAATGTTGTTAGTTGTATGCGGTTATTTTGTCATAAATATTTGGCTGATGGCACTCTTAGTCAGTATAAGGCACGTCTTGTTGCCAATGGGCACACAGATTGAGGGGGTTGATGTTGATAAGACCTTTAGTCCGGTTGTTAAGCCGGACACCATTCGGACTGTTCTTAGCCTCCCTATTTCTCGACATTGGCCTGTTCATCAGCTTGATGTCAAGAATGCCTTTTTACGTGGTGATTTAGCTGAAACTATTTATATGCATCAACCTCTCGGTTTTTGGGATCCAGAGCATCCGGATTATGTTTGTTTATTACAGAGGTCTCTTTATGGTCTTAAGCAGGCACCTCGGGCATGGTTTCAGTGGTTTGCTGCTTACATTACTACTGTTGGGTTTACTCTGAGTCGTTGTGGCTCTTCTTTGTTTATTTACAGACAGGGTGATGATACTGCATTTTTGTTACTATATGTGGATGATATTGTGCCCACTGCTTCCTCTGAAAGTTTATTGCGGTGGCTTATTGCTTCTTTACATAAGGAGTTCTCTATGACTGATTTAGGTGCTCTTAACTATTTTTTGGGTGTGTCGGTTACGTGTGACTCTTCTTGGATGTTTTTGTCACAACGTAAGTATGCAATGGAGATTTTGGGCCGAGCTTATATGGTTGGTTGTAGCCCTTGCCGGACTCCTGTTGATACTAAGTCTAAATTGGGTGATGATGGTGATCCGGTTTCTGATCCTAAGTTATATCGGAGTCTTGCAGGTTCTCTTCAGTATCTCACCTTCACTCGACTTGATATTACATATGTTGTGCAGCAGGTTTGTCTATATATGCATGATCCTCGAGAGCCTCATTTCAATGCTCTCAAGTGGATTTTACGGTATGTTCAGGGGACTATGGATTATATTTTACAATTATTTTCTTCTACTACTGAGTCTTTGGTTGCTTATTCGGATGCTCATTGGGATGGTTGCCCTACTACTCGCCAGTCTACATCAGGTTATCGTATTTTTCTTGGTAACAACTTACTATCCTGGTCCTCTAAGCGTCAGCCAACGATTTCTCGTTCCAGTGCTGAGGCTGAGTATTGTGGTGTTGCCAATGCTGTAGCTGAGACATGTTGGCTTCGGAATTTACTACGTGAGCTTCATACACCTTTGTCCTCTTCTACTATTGTTTATTATGATAATGTGAGTGCAATGTACTTGTCCTCTAATCCTGTTCAGCATCAGCGGACTAAGCACATTGAGATTGATATTCATTTGTTCATGATTTAGTTGCTACTGGTCAAGTTCGAGTTCTACATGTTCCTTCTTGGTTTCAGTATGCTGATATTTTTACCAAAGGGTTGCCGTCTATCTTGTTTGCTGAGTTTCGTGACAGCTTGAGTGTCGGTCTCCTCCCGCTCAAACCGCGGGGGAGTGTTAGACGATAAGTCTTATAGTATTTAGGCACGTATGTATTAGGCTCGTTTGTATTGTATCTTATATATACTTTCATATGTACCGAACATTAATGACTCAATATTACGATCATCACATTACTTACAAAAACTAGATAAAAAAACTAAGATGACAAGGTCTTTTGAGCGGACAAGACACCAAAGATAAGAAAGAAACTAAAACTAGATTCTGATGGAAGATTAAAACATGGGAAAGTAAATAAAAATATGATAATAATGCATCAAGTGGTGGACCACTTGCTATTCCTAAAGGGATGTTTGCGGAAGTACTATTCAACTTTTACATGAAAAGTAGGGGTGTTATCGGGTCGGGTTATCGGGTTATCGGTCGGGTGATTCGGGTTTTGATTTTTTTAAAACTCACCTGCAACCCGACCCGATAAGAAATTGGGTTATCGGGTTCGGGTAGTAATCGGGTCGGGTTATCGAGTTGCATGCTAACCTCAATTCATAGTACCCATTTTAATATTATGTAGCTAATATTCAGTTGTAAACTAATAAACATGTGCACCAAAAAGACTAATGAAAAATCATTCTTGAAACAACCTTCCTTACACAAAGACTACTGAAACAACATGTGCACCAAAGGCTACTAAAACAACATTCTTGACACAAACAAAACTAATGGAAGTTCATATTGCAGTAACACCAGTCCACCAGTAGCATAGCATTATATACCAAACAATAGTACCAAAACAAGACCAAAACTAATTTCCTAAAACTGACACATGATATAAAATAAAAAATATACCAAACAATCAGAATGCTATCACTAACTGACCCACATGGACTTTTCCTTTTGATGACTTTTGTTGGGCTGCACTATTATTTCCATATTAAAAAAACTTCAACTCACACTTGCAGGCTTATTTGCACGCGAACTCACGAAACAATTACAACAGGTAAAATGGAAAATGTTCCACATACCCACTCAGACTTAGATAACCATTATAAAACAAGAGACTACAGCAAATGACAAAATAACACAGAATGATAACCGGACGTAACCAACTGTCACCAAAATGAGCTCTTTAAATCCTCTGCTGCAGACCCATGAATAGATACTATAAACACTTTGACTGTCACATTGGGCTTTAAAAAGTAATACTTAAAAAAGCAATAAGTGATTGTCGGGTCTTATCGGGTTGACACGACCACCCTGATAACAATATTTATTTAACCCTAATCCGATCCGATAACACTATCGGGTTATCGGGTTCGGGTCAAAACAACCCGACTAGACTTTTTGACCCGATTAGCTTTATCGGCTTCGGCTTAGGGTCGGGTCAACCCGACCCTACTAACACCCCTAATGAGAAGTGAAATACGAGTGTGTTTTATCCCTTGACTTGGTCTTTATCAATCTATAATTAACGTTCAAGTCACTCGAATGGGTTGGGTCGGTAGGATACTTGTATCATATTCTGTATATTAAAACACACAAATTTGTTAGTTGTATGTATCTATCGTATCATATGGATATGATCAATGTGTTGGCAATAGTTGTTGATTAGCTAGCATTAAAGGGTGATTAGTAATTTACCCTAAATAGATAAGTCATGCATATTATTTATAGGATGTATATTGCAAGTATTCATGATCATTCAATAAACATAAGTCAACAACTATTGCCAACACATTGATCATATCCATATGATACGATAGATATATATAGCTAACAAAATTATGTATGCACAATTAGACAATTAGTGTTCATGTAACCGTGATTGGAATATATACGCCTTAGACAAGAACGAATTTAGCTCGATACACAAATACTTATATATGATGTTGCTCAGTTAATTAAGCCATGCGCTAAAAAATATGTAAATATGAATAGAGGTAGGATCAACTGAGAATAATAATAAAAATGAGAAGAATAAGGAGCAACTACAACCACTATAGAAAAAACTTGACAAGTTTAATTAGAGGGGCAAAAATCTAACGCATTTATTTTAGACGGGTCAATTTACATTTTCATTTAATATTTCTACTAATAATGCATGCTACAAAGTGTAGGGATTAAAAATGTAATTATTGTTAAAAGATTTTTTTCCCACCTTAGGGGGAGGCAGGCACGACCCCTCCCGATCCCCGCTAAGTTACGTATCTAACAAACATATACTTCAAATATACTTACAAAAATGGATTCATCTTTCTTCAAAATATTCTTCTTAATTTAAAATATATAATTTGAATTACATTTTAGATGTAACTAGTCGGGTAGCCCGCGCGTTGCGGCGGGTGTGTTTTGTGTTTTGTATTTTGTGGGTTGTACGATGTAATTAATAATTTTGTATTTGAAGTATGCATATGTTTACTTGGAAGCATACTTTGTTTATGTTTAAGGATTTTTTTTTTTTTTTTTGCGTTGCGATAGAATTTTTTTTGTGTTGTTTGTTTTTTCGGTATTTTTTTTTTCTTCTTGTTTGGTATTTTAAAAGAAACAAATTTGTATAAATTTTTTTTTGTAAATGTATTATTTTTTGTGTTTTTTTTTTATTTTTTTGAAAAAACAAATTTTCATAACGAAAAATAAATAAATAAATAAAAAATACTGTAGCAAACACTGTAGCAAGCACTGTAGCTGCTACAGTGCTTGTAACAGTGCTTGTAACAGTGTTTTTTGGATTCACTGTATTCTGCTTTTTATTATATACTAGTCGGGTAGCCCGCGCGTTGCGGCGGGTGTGTTTTGTGTTTTGTATTTTGTGGGTTGTACGATGTAATTAATAATTTTGTATTTGAAGTATGCATATGTTTACTTGGAAGAATACTTTGTTTATGTTTACGGATTTTTTTTTTTTTTTTGCGTTGCGATAGAATTTTTTTTGTGTTGTTTGTTTTTTCGGTATTTTTTTTTCTTCTTGTTTGGTATTTTAAAAGAAACAAATTTGTATAAATTTTTTTTTGTGAATGTATTATTTTTTGTGTTTTTTTATTTTTATTTTTTGAAAAAACAAATTTTCATAACGAAAAAAAAAAAAAAAAAAAAAAAAAAAAATATTATAGCAAACATTGTAGCAAGCACTGTAGCTGCTACAGTGCTTGTAACAGTGTTTTTTGGATTCACTGTATTCTGCTTTTTAGTATATAGGAGAATAACAACTGCGCATTTTAGAGTAACCCATCAACACGAATGAAATAAAATAATATATTGTTAGTGTAAAATTTTTGTTAACAAAGCATGCATGTGGACAATCATAAGATTAACCCGCCATTGTTGAATTTTACTAAAAAGCTTTAGCCTGCCATGACCCAACAGAATGAGAAGTAAAACAGAATTTCTCTTATACAGTAGAATTTTAAAGAAATGAACCTCATGAACATATGGGTGTTCTTTTCCTACAATTTTACATCCAAACAAACACTTGGATCATTGGTGCTTGTACTCTAGTTTGAAGGTACTAGGTAGTTGGGTCCTTTGTCCACATATCGAAGTATTTTTTTTTCTTTTGTTCAAAATCTTTTATATAATAAAAGAATTACATTATTTCGAAATGTTTTTGCAAATCCTTTCTTATTGAAAAAAAATTAGATCAATAGCAGAGCTCGATTTTATCATGTAGGCGAAATCGAGCAACGTGATTGGTCAATAAAAAGTCAAAATTAAATTGATTTTGGTCAAACTTATTTAATTTAGTGGAGAAATTTGGTTAAGAAAAAAAATGTATAAAAATATATGTGTCAAATTTATGAAAACAAAAACTTAAAAAAAGAGGAAGTATTAATAAAACTTTAGTGGTTGAATTTTAAATAACTTATATAGAGTAAAGTGTAAAATTACAAGTTTTTCTGTTTTTTAATAACTTTATAAAAAACACAAATAACCCTTTACACTTCATACCATTATACTTGATAATATTAACTTTGTTTAAAATTACATGAGTATTATTAGTTTTAGACTTTCATTCATTAAAATTACAAAATTTGATAAATATGCGAATTAGTTTTAATATACGTTAAATATTTTTTTAAACTAATGTTAGTTTTAAACTTTCATCCATTAGAATATTTTTTAAATAAGGATTCATGTTACTAATTAAAAGTTTAATTTATGCGTACACGGGTTTGAAATACGGCTAAATTATTAATAATGAGAACATAAATATCAAATAAGCATGATACTGTGATATGAAAATAAATATACGCGATTCTACTTATAACAACTAATCATTAAATTGTTATATAAAATTTATATATGGATATCCATAAAAACATTTTAAAAACTTTACGGAGCATATTTTAACTTCATCAGCGCTCATTATGTGCTACTAAATTCATACATTTTGTACAACATGATATCAATAGTTAAAGTTAAACAACAAAATCAACCTCAACATGTCTGTCAGTTAAAAACGTTATACAAAGCTAATTATTAAAAAAAAAAACAAATAAACACATGGGTTAGATAGTCATTGTTTAATATAAAATGTGTTTTCCTTAAATTATATAAAACGAAAATGCACGCATCATAATCCTTATTTGATAACAATCACCTCCTAAAAAAACAAAAACGTAGGTGATAGCCTAACTTTATTATAAAAAATAATAATAATAAAAAATAAAAATAAAAAAAATAAAAAAACTAGTAGTTGGCTTTTGTAAACGAATTAAAAGTATTTATATGTGAATTATTCAGCAAGAATATATATAGTTTTAATCAGGTTATTACATTACTATACTGCGATAATGTTATTGATTTGGTAATAACGGATGTGAGATACAACCATTATTCTATATTTATGATTTATATGTAAACCACTTTTTAATTTGCTTCTGAATAGAACCCGAAAGAGACCTAAACAGAACTTTAGCTTATGTCTTATCTAGCTGATAGTATTTAGTAACCTTTTTTATGGTTTAACTTTTTTGTTATACACACCAACTTTTAGTAACTCTATTTTATGTTTTATTGAAAACTTCTTCACTTAATATTTGTGTTTTTACTATAAACACACTACGTTATAATAGAATTAGTTGTGAGTTCAGGGGGTTTTCACTAAGCTTCTAGAAAAAGCTTATAGCTTTATCATACACTTATTGTGTTATGGTAATTGAATAAGCGAATAAGCACATTTAATAAGCATAACCAAACACCCCTTTAGTTCTAATATGAAGTTTTCTTATTTGATGTTATGACTAACTTTGTTGTTATCCTCACTATAATGCAACATGTTAAGGGTTTTTGCAGGTTTATTATCTTATCGCACACACTAAAGTGTAATGTAATTTGTTGTGTGCATTTTTTAGATGAGGATTAAGTATCAACACATGATTGTCGTGGAAGGATTTTCTACGCATGCTCAAGGTATGAATGTATAATTTAGTTGAGTTGCTGATTTAGATAATATATGAATGTATTTTAATGTACCAAAGATGTGTTTTAGTGCCTATATGAGGAATTTTATGGTAAGAATTATTTTCGGAGTGTAATTTGTCTTTAAATGACTTTATGAAACTTAGCAGGTGTTTGCTGCCATTGATAACACTATGGGTGTCAACCAACGGTGTAAAATATGGGTGTCTTTTACCTTGATGATATAGGCCAATTGTGAAGAAAGTTGCATTAAAGTGAAAGGTCAGTAAGGATTCAAACAATTCTAAAAGACTTGCGAATATACTCTTTGTCATTTTTTTTATGCATTTATAATTTACTTATACAAGTAATAATAATTTCCTTATATAGTTCGGGCTTAGAGAAAAATTATTCTTATACATTATACTTAAACGTAAGATTAAATTTGAGTTCTACCCATTACATCTTTTTTCGTTTCTCCTTATATGTAATAAAGAAGCTATAGTGTAAGCATCTATGTTAATTTGATAATTTTATGATCAAACATTAGAAGTAAATAACACAAACCTATGAAAATACAACTTTCCAAATAAAAAAGGTACATTAGTAAAAATGATATGATAGTTATTCATAATTAAGTAAATGAATCAATTTTCAAAGCTATCTAAATATTCTACATATTTTAACGAAAATATAAGTAAAAGAAATACCACGATTACAAAACACATAGTAAATTGATAAATCGGGTTTGCAAAACTAAAAGCATATATCACAAACATCTCATGCAAGTCAAGTATAATCATGTGATTTTGCTTGAATAATAAAATATAATCTTTAATCCAAAAGCATTCTCCTAAAATAATAAGAAAAAACATATACTAAATAAAAGCATAACACCCCATCCTGCATCTACTTAACTAATGGATAATACAAGTACTAAATGTTATAACATATACATATGATTTTTTTTATTTTTAGTCTATCAAGTAAACCCATTTGAAACATGTTAAGTAGTTCATTTCTTAATTGATAATAATACATAATTAAAACCAAATTTTAAAAACCCTATGTGTGCACAGGTATTATAACTAGTAATACCAATAATAATTACACATCGAGGTGTTTATTTATTTATTGGCTTATCAGCTTATATGTTTTGGTTTATGTTTTAAGTTTAATTTTTTTGACTTATTTTAAAACTTGTGGGCTCATATAAATTTATGGAAAAATTCTAATTTTATGCCAACAGTTCAATTTGGGTCCACGATCAAGTCAGGTTTTTTGCAAATCGCAATCATGGTCATGTGCGACCATCCTACTATGCGACTTCATTAAAAATATGCCATGTGTCCTGACAAAAGGTACCATTTTAATAACTATCCAATCATTTGCTATCCCACTTGTATTTTATCTTTTCCGACCCAAGTGTGCGAGTGACGTCTGCTCGACCCACAAGTGTGCGACTGGCGGCCCAACTTTATTGGGAAAAAGGAAAAAATCTTCTCACGCTGCCAGTCGCACACGTGTGGGTCTAGTAGCCATCAGTCGCACACTAGGTAGGAAAAGACAAAATACAAGCGGGTCAGCAAATGATTGGATGGTTATTAAAATGGTACATTTTGTCAGGAAACATGACACATTTTTAATGGAGTCGCACAGTAGCACGGCCGCACATGACCAAAACTGAAATTTGCAAATTTCTGACTTGATTATTGACCTAAATTCGATTTTTGACATAAAATTGGAAGTTTCCCTAAATTTATTATCTCAAATTAAACATATAAAAGCCCATAAGTCCTAAAAATTAGCCAAGAAAATTAAGCTTATGAAACATAAAGCGAAAACATATAAGATACTTATAAGCTTAAACAAACACCCCTTACATGCCTTTAATTCATGTTTGTAGGAATTGACGATTGAGTTATTTGTGTTTTGCCGAATTGAGGATGATCGGTTAGGTTTTATATAAGTAAAATTTTGGCAGGATAAAGTTGTAATTTGGCGGGATAAGTCCCCGCCAAAAGCTATTATCATTAGCATAAACTTTTGGCGGGATAAAGTAATTGTTAAGAGGGAAAAATGGATAATACTTTCGGCGAGATGTGTCCCCGCCAAAAGCTTGGCACTGTGTATCTAACCTTTTGGCGGGGATGTGTCCCCGCCGAAAGTAACGGCAGGAAAAAAACCGGGAACAATTAATAGTTACAATTTTGGTCAAAGTTTGCCAAATATCAAAACTACTTTTGGCGGGGACATGTCTCCGCCGAAAGTTTGCGTTGAAAATTTAGTAAACAGTTAGTGAGTTTGTGTGCCAGCTCAGCAGCGTTTTTGTCGTTTAGCGACTTTCGGCGAGAATATTGGCATTTCCACCGAAAGCCTCCTCGCCCGTCCAAATTGTTGTAGTGATAATCATAAGATTAGAGTTATCTAGTCTAGCAATCCTAGATCATGCACTGCAAGGACTATGATTAGTGACAAAGTTATTAGTGACTCGCTAAAGGGTGTTACAATGAGGAGTTCTAGTGACACTTTTTCTAATGTTTTGCAATAATTGTACGAATAAGAATGACAAAGATATATAGTAGTCCAATAATCCTACATGCACGAGTAGAGAAGTGTCATTAGTGGCCGGTGACGCTATTAGTGTCTCGCCAAAAGGTGTCACAAAAGGAATTTAGTGACACTTTTACTAGAATTGTTGGTAAGAAGTTTGGGTTTCATTGACACTTTAAAAAAGCAGTGTCGCGTAAAGGCTTATAATGTATATTCTCAGTACCCTATTGTGTTACTAAATATAGGCATTTGCCAACCGCACTTTACTCAATGATTTTTTTTATATGTGTAGATAAAACATGTGGACACTTTTGTGACTGATTTTTTTAATGACATATCTTTTACTTAATAATACTAGTATATTTTTTCATGTCATTAAATGAGCGTTGATTTCATGTCTATTTCTAAAAACCTTAAACATTCACAACTAAGCGACCCTCCTTCAAAGTCCATATCTTTAATTGCAATGAGCAAGGTCCAACCTCTCATTATAGACTTCTTTTCATTCAAAACTGAGCTATTTATGTTATTATTATTATATTATAGAGAAACGGCTAAAAATGGAAAATAAAGCAGTCAAATTTGTGAGGTTTTATTTATCAATATAATAAATTCACAAAGAAATAGCCAAAAGCTTATACATAATGTTATCTCTGTCATTCCTCGTACCTAGTACTATCAATTTTCAACTTTAACGTAACAAAAAGTCTATACATTAAAAACGTGCTTTAATGTAAAATAGTCCCTAAGGTTTACTCAAATTGTAGGTTTAGTCTTAAATAATTTGAAAGTGAAGAAATTATCCTTTTTTGAAACCTTTTTGCAAATTGTAGTCCCTATTAGGACGAAACCTGCAATTTAACCAAATCTTAAAGACTAAAAAAGTTTCAAAAAGGACCAAATTTTGCCAAAAAGTTTCATAAAAGGACGATCTCTGCACTTTCAAACTATTTAAAATGAAACCTGAATTTGACCGAACCTTAGGGACAATTTATGCAATTTACTCATAATATTATGAAATGACCACAAGAGTCTTTGTAATTTCCATCTTGATCTGCTTATAAATCACCACCACTACTTTAGATTCATTGGAAAACCAATCTCACTTTCACAAAATTATTCTAACAAAAAGCCTTCGATCACTATCGATCATCTCTGATCATGGCTCCATCTCTCTCAGAGAAAGAAGACAACCTGGTAAGTTTCATATCTCATGCTTGATAAACTTAAACAATGGAACAATGACCTTCGTGCCACCAAAAATCATTTATGTCGCTCTTTGATATATATTTGGTACGACTATATATATTAGCTAGGTTTAAATCTTATATTCTAGGACTACTTAGCTAATCCTAATGTTTATAGACTCTACATGATTTTTCTCGGAGGATCTTATTAAATACTTTTCTCTACTTTAATTAACTGCTGATCGGTATCCCGGTTTCCTTTTGTAGGTAACATGCGAAGCGATATCCAGTGGCATGAAAGTGACGTTAAACAGACCAAGAAAACTAAATAGTTTAAACTACAAGCTCGTATGCTTACAGTTTCATGCATATTTAGTATTATATTACCATGCTAGGTATCATCACCTTTAATATTATGATCCTTTTGCAGATTGTTCAAATGTTGAAGATCTTTAAAGTGTATGAGAATGATCCAACAATCAAATTTGTGATATTGAAGGTAACAATAATTAATGAGTTTCAAATAGTAAACGGCGTAAACCATACTAGACAATCATATGGTTTATGATTAGTCGTCGCCTTTTTTTTTTTTTTTTTTTTTTTTTTTTTTTTTTTTTTTTTTTGCGTGTGAAAGTTGATCGTTTCATAATGCACATTTCAAGACATCTTTTAAGAGTTTTTGGTGTTGATCATCCGTAATGCAATATGGGGTGAGGTTGTAAAAAAAGATGATCATTCTAAATGTATCTAAGTAGTCAATGTAATCTTTTTTATTCCTTTCTCCATTCCACATTCGAACTTCTAATAACACATTATTACATTTGATGTTATTAATAACACTCTCTTTTAGTTTATTTTGGATACAAACTTTTTTCCTATTTCACTATATTCTTTTTTCCTATTTTACAATAGACATTATTAAAAAGTTCATATGTAAACAAAGGATATAGTAGCTATTTCGATATATTTAGAAATGATTATCCCGGTAAAAAACCCAACTTCATTAAAAGTGTAAAAAGTATTTTTTTAATCAAAAAAATAAACTAATTATTGTTCTTAATTAATACATACAATTGTGAATTGACTTTTTTTATTCCTAACAATTGCATTACTTTATCTATTATATAATATTTGAATGAAACTTAAACAAGAATTAAGTGTAGCTCAAGTGGTTAAAGAGTGTTCATTATCAATCAAGAGGTTCTCATTTTAACTCTTGCTAGAAGCTTTTCTTTTCTAATGTAGATGCCGACATACAATTTAATATAAAAAAGTATTGGGTGTGTAAGCTATAACATAATTATTTTGCATCCTCAGTAAATTAGAATTACAATTACATACTAAAAACAAAATATTACAAATAAATAAAATATGACATATAAAAAAAATTCCTAAGTGAATTTGTAAAAAAAAAAAAAAAAAAAAAAAAAAAAAAAAAAAAAACCACCTTCACGCAGCATTAAAGCTTTAACGCAAGGGTTTAACATAGTTTAACTCAGGGGTGGTGTGGGTAACGCAGCTTTAATGTGGAAATGTTAAGTTTTCACTTGGTTCTTGAGTGATGATACCGAGTGCTCTTATAAGCATCAGTTGTCAACATAATCCATAATAATTTCGCAATAACTAATAAGTTAATTGGATTAAAATCGATTTTAAATAATACGTCATGTTTAGTTGTCTTGTTTAATTGAGGTGGGATGACTTGCATTTCTAAAAAAATATAATTGATTTTTGTTGATATTCTCTTTCTTTTGCTGTAGAATTTCTTCAATTTTTGTAGAGCTTTTTTATTCTATCCATAGTTATTTTAGACTTGATACATGATTAGGCTTTTTATATGATATTTTTGTTTATATAAGGCTTTTTACATGTTCTATCTTATTACCGAAATTGTTCACCAAATTAAAACCAATATTCAATGGCCCAGTCTTTCAAACCAATCCCTTTTTGTCCTTTAGTACTTGGTGGTCTCTACCTCAGATACTAGACAACAGTCAACTTCATCTCCGTCAATTTATTACACGTATATGTAATCTGGTTTTTAGTTGTTTAGGTCAAGGCTGTCAAACTCGCGAGTTTACACGTAAGATCGTACGATCTTACGTGCACACCGGTCAAAATCGTGTAGGATCGTAGTAGGATCGCATCTGAGGTAGGATCGTAAGATCGCACGTAAGATCGTAGGATCGACACGCGATCCGAGTTCACCTATTTTTTTTTTTTTTTTTTTTTTTTTTAATCTTTTAAGTCCATCCCACTTGCTTAGGCCAAAAAAACAAATGTGTGTTTTACTAATGTCTAATGAGTAAACCACTATTGTTTCATTTTCTAAATAGATTATAGTTTATACATAGTTTTCTACTTTTCTGAATAGATTATAGTCTAAAAAGTGTTCAATAGTTTAATTTACTTTACTTCACTGTGATTAAACTAATCAAATGGTATGTTTTGTAATGCCACTTATGAAACGTTTGTTTTCTTGAAATCATGTTGATGGCTCGTATGTTTTGAGACATTTAGGACCTATGTTATGTAATATTATTGCACTAAATCGTTAATGTAACAACTGAAACTTGACTTTTTTGTATTTTACTATTACTTTACTGTTTGAAATTTAAACTTTATCATTTTCAAGAGGATATTATATGAACTTATCTTTGACGTTGAGTAAAAATGTAAAACAGTTTGACTCGTATATCATTTGTTAACAAAATATGACAAATTGGTAGGATCGTAGGATCGCGATCCGATCTTACGATCTCGATCTTGCAAAGACAAAAACGATCCTGCGTAGGATCGCGATCTTGACAGCCTTGGTTTAGGTATCTATACTTTGGTCATCTATTAAATCTTTGTTTATTTTTTATGAGGAATGCTATAGTCACAAAGAAAATTTTCACAAAACATCCACAAAGTGATGTGTCAAAGATTGATTGATTTAATTATAAAGAGGAGAGAGAAACTATCACAACATACACCAATGACCTTTCGACACATCACTTTGTGAATGTTTTGTGGAAATTTTTTTTGTAGCTATAGCATTCCTCATTTTTTATTATCAACAATACACGAGTAATTTTATAGTATCACCCATTAATGACAAAGTTTTTGGTTTGTATACTTGTATTGAAAATGTTTAATGACAAAGTTGTGTCACAATAGCTTAAAATAAACTATTTCTGTCAATATATATAGATTATGCCAACACCGTCAGGAACAACTTTTTTTCTGTCAGTATGTGTAAGAGAAACACGCAAAAGAGTGTAGTGACCGTGTTTTTACTTTAGCGACACTTTTTCTATGTGTTACTATATTACAAATATCATGTAGTGATGCATAAATAAGCCGTTCATTATATTTCATACTTCAAGTTATTGAATTCTTAGTGTTGATTTTCATAATCAATTAGGGAACTGGAAAAGCATTTTGTGCAGGTGGGGATGTTACGGCTCTCTTTGCGGTCACTGGTGAAGGTATGACCACCTTAGCTATCTCTAATGTATGTTCGAAAACAACCATATATTATCTTTGAATAAGCTAACAAAGGCGAGAAAAATTCATTTTAGTGACTCTTGAATAAATAAAGAAATTTAAGTGAATGATTCGAAATTTGGGATACATGGATTAATGTTGAAACTTGATAACTTGGTTATATCATGCTTCTTTCGCATGTAAACGCCATAAACAAATAATATCTTGCATTTATTTTCATAAGGACATTGGAGCTTCGGTGCAAACTTCTTTCGGAAACAATACAGTCTGGACTACTTACTTGGAACTTATAAGAAGCCATTGGTACAATTCCTCATACTTAAATATGTTTTGCATAAAAAACTTGTAGCCGCACTAAACAATATGCAAGTTTTACTGTTTATTGATGCAGTTATCGTGTATATTTACTTGGTAATAAGGGTTGCTTGGTTGCCTTTTTGTCGAGCTTTATAAAATTTATAAACGTTGTTAATTAAGCTAAGTTTACCGTTCATTTGAGTAGATAAGCTCAAGTTGAAACTTTGATTCAATTTTTTTAAAACTTGAGCTCATTTTGACTTTTCCAAAATCATAATTAGCACTAAAAATAAGCTAAACCAAAGGCCCCCTAAGTATATACGATCTCTGATTCAACAACTAGTATTAGGATATCCAACAAGGAACAAGCTCAAGTGGGTATATTAGCAGATTTAGTAGTCTATTTCATTATACTCATAGCTTCATAAACGGTAGATTGCTCTTATAAACGGAATTGTGATGGGAGGAGGGGCTGGATTATCGATGAATGCAGCGTTTAGAATTGTCACGGAGAATACATTATTTGCAATGCCGGAAGCATCAATAGGATCTGTTCCAGATGTTGGTTCATCTTATTTCCTGTCACGACTTCCTGGCTATTTTGGTAATTTCCTTTTATTGTAGATATACACCTTTTGTTCTATATGCTCTTTTTTTCGTTTGTGAAATTGAACTCGATGTTTTATTGGAATATTAGGTGAATATCTGGCACTTACTGGAGTACGATTGAATGGACTTGAAATGGTCGATTGTGGTCTTGCAACTCACTTTGTACCCTCAAAGGTAATTTCGCCGTCCAAAAGTTTTATTATCTTGAAAACAATGATCATAATTATCAATTTGTATTATTAAATGAGATTAATATTACGAAAAAATTGTAGCTTATACGGAATATAATATTTGTCGATCTGGTAGCTATGTCGTTGTAAGAATAACCAATGCTCTATGTCTAAATTCTTTTAGGATTTAACTGCACTGGAGAACGCACTTAGCATAATGTCTTCATCAGATGCCATGAACATTACAAGAATTTCTGAAATTGTTATGAAACATGCAAATGGGAGAAACAACAAACAAGAAAATGCATGTTCAAGGTAGTTCTATTTACTCCTCATATTTGGAAAAACAACTTTTTCAGTTCTTTCTAGATTGCAAGTCATACCATTATTAAAACAACTTCTTAATCAATGTAAAAAATCCCTACTTGATTGAGAAATGGTTTATAATACATTGATTCGAGTTTTTTCAAGCTCTTTAATAATCATCTAACTCAAATATTTCACCGGAATGAGCTCAACTTTGCATTATTAGTTTCTATAACCTAGCTTTTTAGTAAGGTATACCAATTCATTTCAGTGCTAGGCTGGAAATTATCAACAAATGCTTCTCAAAAGAGACTGTGGAAGATATATTGTTATCTTTGGTAAGTACATTATCACTGAAATTTTATTTAAACTAGACATCGTTTTATTTCACTAAAATCTCCCCAACACATGTTATATTTTTATTTGCATTTATGCAGGAGAATTTTGCAGCTACCAACCCTGAAAAATGGATTCTTCAAGCAATAAAATCGATGAAATCGACTTCACCACTCTGCATAAAACTTGCATTAAAACTGGCAAGTGTAATTGATTGAGTTGGTTTCAATTCAAAAATATTTATTTGAAATCTTGACAATCATGCTATTATATCTTTTTGTAGATAAGAGAAGGCCGATCACTAAAACTCGAACAATGCCTTTCTCGTGAGCATCTTGTTGCTAGCCATCTTTTACGAAGAACCATCAGTGATGATTTCTATGAGGTCAGATTTGGTACCTAGAGTCCATTATTGTAACAACTAAATTGGATTATTTTTTTTAAAAAAAAGCACAATCATATTGGAATTGCTAATTAATGAAGTCTTGAAAATCTGTTACGCAGGGACCTAGAGCAATGCTAGTCGATAAAGATAAGAATCCACAGGTAATTAACATTTCATTTTGTGTATTCATGTTACATTGCTTTATCTATATGCTTAATTAGTTAATTCCATTTACAGTTGTCATGTTTTTCATACTTTTGATATTGTTTCTTAAAGTTATTTACAATAAGATGGTGAGGGTGTCAATATGTTACATAATTTTCATTCATTGCTTCGGTTCATTTAGATTTTTTTTTTTTTTTTTTTTTTTTTTTTTTTTTTTTTTCTAGTGGTCGCCTTCAAAACTAGAGCTAGTGAATGAGGAAATGGTGAGGAAATGTTTCGCCATGATTGACGATGAAGATTGGGAGCCAATGCAGCTATCACCAAGAGATAACTACAACCACGTTTTAATTTCAAAGATCTAGTTGCTTATTTGTAACATGTGTTCATTATATTTTTATATATATTCAGTTTTTCAACACACGTAATGTGTGATTTTAATGAAAAAGGAATATTAATGCAATTTTGAGCCACTGTTGACAGTGAGCTCAATAAAATGTCTCGACCAAAGATGACTCGGAAATATTAGTTTTTGTTTAGAGTATAATATACCTTTTTTCTGTATGAACCAACTTTATAAAAATTAATACAATGACTTTGGCCGGATGTATCCTAGTGAAAAAGCTATTATGCAGTGGTGAATGAGTTTTCTGACCTACTTATATTACATTATATACCAATAAAAAAAGTGTGACTAATGTATAAGACTATAAGTCATATAGTAGGTGGTCAAAATGATTGTCAATGATACTAATCAGGAAGCGAGAAAAGAATAAAGAATGAACGTAATACTAGTTAGCTGAAACTATGAAAGGTAACACAACAGATCTGAATTTGCTAAGCGTCTAACTATTATTATTATTATTTTTAACGGCGATTTATATTAAAACGAGATGGAAGAGAACAAAGACACAACGAAAAAATTTATACAATTAGATGGTGCAAACCACTCTAGGGGTTGTGATCTATTGGTGTCAATTCAACCGGATATCACCATTTCAGTTGAAATAATCAGTCTTAAAACATCATGCATGCATGCATGTTTATCATCGAATACCTAAATATATATTTCAAAAACAAATCAAAGAATTTCCCAACCCCAAATATTTACAAGAGTGCCCATACATAGCTTGATAGTAATTTCTTGGGCCCATTTTGTAGCTACCAATAATCTTGTGACGGATAGTCGGATGTTGTTTATGTGATTATAAAGTCTTTTACCATCAATTTACTAGAGGATGCATATTATTATTTGTATATTTCTAGTATAATCAGTCATTGGCCCAAGCCCAATTTGTATTCACTAAGAGATAAATACCAACCTTTATGGTACTAGAGCCTCCAACAAAAATCTCTACCTTCCTCTTCTAAAATCCAGTCAAAATCCGGCCTACCCATCTATCCAAAAACAAATTCTTGAATCGGGTCATTTTAGATCTCATCACATATACCATTACACTCGCAATAAAAAACCCAACAAAATTGTACTAAAAAGGTCATTTTGATGCGCTTTATATTTCTGCATTTCCACCTCTTTTTTTTTAATCTCCAAAAATTCTAAGCGTTCTTTTTTCTTCATTTTAATGGCACGTTCATTCTGTTGTGTCAACTCGGAGATCATCATCCTAGCCAATGCTTCGTCATTCATAGTTGCGGACGTTCCCGACGATTTGATCCCTTTCTTCTCCAAAGATTTCGCTTTGTCCTTTCCTACTGGTCGTTGAACTTCCTGCACCTCATCTTCATCGTCGTCTCCAGCATCATTATTCAGATTAATACTAGCATGTCTGGGTTGTAAAAATCGCTAGGCGCTAGTGAGGCGGTCGGGTAGGGCCTAGCGATTAATCGGTTAGGCGGGGATTAATCGGGGATTAATCGGATTGGAATTTTTATGCACAAAATTATAATTTTAGATATTATATTATATTATATGTATAAGATAAGTATAATGTATCAAAGTTCAAATATTTCAAGTATTCAAATATAGACATAATACATAATTCTTGAAAGTTCAAAGTCAAACATAGATATTACTTGGTTTGTTGACTATTTTTAAGCGATCTTTGACTGACTTTGTCCGATTAATCGGTTTGTTGACCGATTCTTAAGTGATTTTGGCTGATTTTTAAGCGATTTTGTTACCATTTTTAAGCGATTTTGTTCGATTAGACCGATTTTCTCTGATCAATCATTTTGTTGACCGATTTTTAAACGATCTTTGACCAAAGCGATTAAATAAGCCGATTATGATAAATCAAGGCGCTTAGTGAGCGATCAGCGATTATGCGGGGATTAATCGGCCGCCTGGACCGATTTTTACCACAGAGGCATCCCCAAACTCTGGGTTGAACGAACTAGACCCAGATAACTTGTATCTCTTAGACATTGATCCTTTCCAGACACTTTCTTCAAAGTTTGGAACTTCAATATCATTTCATTTCGGAGATTTTTTAAATCTCCCAACAATGACGAAGCATAAACTGTACTCCGTATTCAGCTTCATAGTTAAGCATTGTCGTATTGAAGTATTCTTTGTCTCCGGCACTCATCGGCGCCATACACTTGAGGTTAATGTACCCTCCACAAAATCGGGCCACGTTCGGGCACACCATCTTCCATTTCCCGTTCACCATGTCGTACGTTCGACGGCCGTATGCCTTTGTTTTACTCTCCATGTATTTTATAACCTCATTCCAAACTCATTGCTCCTTCCTCGCGTTACCCACGACGCTATTTTCTGATACATTAACCCATTCTTTGCACAACGAAATTTCTTCCTCACTGGTCCACGGAAGTCATCAGGGTGCTTCCTCGTTTCGAGCCATCCTCTTTGTGCGTCTTTTGGCCTTGGTCTGTGCTGGTGTCGGGGCTTCGATGAGAGAGTCCTCACGAGCGGTGTTTTCATAAAAAGTGTCCTAAAATGTAGGTTCATACATATCTTCATTTGAAAATAAAGAAATGGGAGACATAGGTGGTTGTGATAACGAACCAGCCATATGGGTTTGTGAGGGGTAGTTGGGGTTATCGAATGGGAACGCGATTTGTTGCGAGGAGAATTGACTAAACGCATTTGTTTGTGAGTATTGGGTAAAGTTTTGTTGTGGGAGTGGGTTCATTATGGTAGGTTTGGGTTAGGATAGTATGGTTCTAGTCAGAAGTTAATTTGTTGGTTTGATGGTGGAGTATTTCCGAGAACAAATGTTTCTTCGGATGTCGGGGGAGTGTTTTGGGTAATTCTTCGTTGTCGACGGTTGGTGTTTCAGGTAGTATTTGCTTGAGACATTTTTGTAGCTAAAATGAGAAGTAAAGTATTGAAAGTATAAGAGCATAAAAATATTGAAGTAGGGTTTAAAAATGGTGAAGTATAAGTAAAAAAATTAGGTAGTGGGATTTTTCTTTTTTTTTTCTTTTTTTTTTTTTATGTATTATCGGTAACTTGAAAAATGGGGCCACATTTATTCGAAACTACAATAGTGAGCTGGTCACCAAAGTGGTGCTTTTTTAGGGTCTGTCGCGCGTAAGCATAGGCTCATGATACTCATGGTCACGACCACTCTGTTTGGTCTAATGTGCTCATACATCAAAATCACATGGTTGATGTGATGTACCATTACAATACAACTTATTTGTTTGTATAATTGTGCTAATAGAATCATTTTTGGATATGATGGTGTTGTAGTGTAGTTTGGCACTTTGCACATATTGTTTTGTTTGTAGGTTTATCGTTTTATCTTTGTACTTCCTATCTTTGCTATTTTGCACATTTTGCACATGAAAAGCTTTTTACAAATACTTGATATACCTCAAGTCTTTGCTAAAAGACTTTCTATCTGGCTTTTGCTAAATACACCAACATGATTAATTAATCATTGACTTAAATATAGAAAATTGTATTGCTTTTTCCTTGTGATTTGTAACAGTGAAAGAGTTACTAGCTAATCATTAATATATTTTAACTAACCAATAATTACATCTTTTTTTTTTTTGAAAGGTGAATTTCAACTTAGAAACGACCACCTTCGCGGACAACGAATGCCCCATCGCCACTCCGCCAGACTATATTGTCTTAACCAGGTCCACGCTGATCTCAGGTGGTAACGGGTTTCCCCCGGAAACCGTACTGCCTCCACACAAGTTTACCTTGCTGGAGAAACAGCCGGATAAAAATCGGGCCATGCTCAAGATTTGAACCCCCGCAACGAGTGGCTCAAAATTAGTATAATAATTACATCTAATAATTAATGTTTTTATCTTTTCATTAATTGCATAAATTTTTTAAAAATTTGATGCATCACTCATGCTTTAATGCACCCGTGCTGATTAACTATGTGATAGCCCTAAAAAGCTCATGCTAGTTGTTTGCAACGTTTTGGTTTGACAACCATACGTATATCTTACAAAACCTCCCGTGTAGACCCTCATATGAAAAGTAAGTCTTTAACTCGGAGCTATTCTAGGCAAGGCTAGTATTAGAACTATAATTCAATTCAATACCAAACAAACATTTAATTTAATATTCCAGTTACCGATCTACCGGTATTATTCAAGAGATAAGATTCTCACACTCGAACGATCATGGTTCCGTTGGCTTTTCAAATACATAAAGTAGCTAAGAAGCTAGGTAGCCTTGCTTTTTGAATATAGACCAAACGATGGATTGATTACAGTAAAACCTCCATCAATTGCTAGATTATGCCCGCTTATATACTTAGACTCATCACTTGCAAGAAAAAGGGTCGCCTCGGCCACATCTTGCTCTTTAAGTTCGATTCCTTTGAGGTTGGAGTAAACATTAGTATACAAGTCTGGATACTTTTTGACGATAGGCACTGTCGCTGGTGTTACGAGGTAGTGTGGTGATACACAGTTAACACGAATTCCAAACTCTCCAAGCTCAGCGGCAACATTTTTAGTAAGTCCCGCGACAGCGTGTTTGGAACTTGTATATGCATGAGAACAGTTCCCACCTACAGTAGAAGCAATACTTCCAAGTGAAATAATACTACCAGCGCGAGCTGGGATCATGACACGAGCAGCATGTTTCGTTCCCAAGAAAACACCAGTAACATTGGTACTTAACACTCGTTCAAAATCAGACACGTTATTATCAAGGATACTAAACTTTAAGTCACCTGCAATAGCAGCATTGTTTACCATAATATCTAGTTTACCGTGCTTATCAATGGTGTAGTTGACGGCTTTTTCGATATCTGACTCGACACACACATCACAGTGGATGTAAGAAGCCTTTTCAAGACCTATATTTTCGACAACGGTTTGTCCTAAATCATCAAGGATGTCAGCAGTCACCACTTTGGCTCCATGTTTAGTAAATAGCCTTGCAATGGACTCTCCTATCCCTCGCGCTCCGCCTGTGATAAGTGCAACTTTACCTGCCAATCTAATTAACGAGACTAAATGAGCAAAAAGATCGATGCATAAAACTAATGACCTTTCAACTAAGAAATAATCTAAAACATAAATTTGAAGATAAAAGTGGATACCTTGGAATGGTTATAGGGACGTCTATTGTAGCATTTGCCATGGTAAAGAATAGAGAAGAGTGTGATATGATGGGGTTGTAGAGGTATTTCAACTTCTTAAATAGAAGTTCCTTACAATATTTTCTTTTATCTTTTGTTACTACTTATCCTTCTAACTATATAAATAAACATGTGCCAAAATGATAGAATGAAATTATGTATAAATTTAGTGCATTCCACATGTCCCTCTTCTTGTATTAATCTTGTTCTTCTATTTAATAATTAAAAAAAAAAAAAAAAAAAAAAAAAAAAAAAAAAAGCGTCTATACAGAGCCATGAATTTCATACTATCCTTTTACAATAATTCATATTCATATAAAACACACTATATATGTATGCGTAAAGAAATGAGATATTTGGATTCCATAAAATGAATTCGTTTTAAATCCCCATTAGGTTATAATTTACTTTTTTATATTTATTTTTTGAACGGCAAAATAAGATTAAACTAGCAATGAGCTAACCAAATTAGAATGAAGAGAATGGGGCATTACAAGAATTACACAGCTAATGTATCTAACTAATATTAAACTTCTTACATCTATTAGTCATTCCGGAAACGTCAAAGAATCCAAATGGTAGAGTGGGCCACAACATCAAACACCTTGTCAATATTTATATTTTGGATCTTCCACCATTTGAGGATGTCGATCCAAATGTTTTTTGCGATAAAACAATTAACGAAAAGACATTTTCTATATCAAGATCTTCGTCACAAATTGGGCAATGAACCGAATCCAAGGCAATACCTTTAAGGTCCAAGTTAACTCTACTTGGAAATCTTTGATTTTCAGTTCTCCATGATGCAACGTTGACTTTGATTGGAATAAACTTATTCCACCTTGTTGGAGTTTGATCTAATGGGACATTCGAGTAAGTAATGAAATATCTCATACTTTTGACAGTAAAAATTCTTGAAGAATCCAAGAGACAATCCTACATATCACATCAGAATGTGAGATGAATGTTAGAAATAAAGCTCTTAAGCTCTAAAAGCTCTCCTAAATCAACCCCTGATCTAGGTAATCTAGACCAAGCCAAACGAAAGTTCATACCTGGAGGCCCACTAGACCCAATCTGAGAGAGGTGAGTAGAAACAAAAGGAAGCTGAGCAGTGGACTCCAAGCCAAGATGATTAGAATAGTGAGCAGGAGGATTGAAGAAAGGAGCACGCTCACTAACACGACAATTCTTTCGACCGTTTTCTTACGTTTTAGTCATGTTTTCTTACGTTTTAATACTATTTCATCTGTTTTTGTCCGTTTTATACATAAACGTCTATTTTCTTATGTTTTCATCCGTTTATTATGTTTTCGTCCGTTGTCATACATTTTTATATGCTTTCGTCAGTTTTATACATTTTTGAACGTTTTCGTCATGTTTTCTTACATTTTCGTCCGTTTTCTTACGTTTACATATGTTTTCATCCATTTTTATACGTTTTTGTCCGTTTTTCTTACATTTATATACACTTTCGTCTGTTTTTTCATGTTTTCGCTTGTTTTTATACACTTTCATCTGTTTTTATACATTTTCATCCATTTTTGTACCTTTTCGTCTTATTTTCATACATTTTTATAAGTTTTCACCCGTTTTTATACTTAACATCCGTTTTTATACGTCTCTTCCATTTTCTTACGTTTTCATCCATTTTTATACGGTTTCATCCATTTTCGCTCGTTTTTATATGCTTTCGTTCGTTTTCGTCCATTTTTGTACATTTTCGTCCTGGTTTCTTACGTTTTTATACGTTTTCATCCGTTATATTCATTTTTGTTTTTTACATGTTTTCGCCCGTGTTTATACGATTTTATTCGTTTTTGCATGTTTTCGCTTGTTTGTATACGTTTTCATCTGTTCTTATATACTGTTGTCCATTTTCGTATGTTTTCATCTTGTATTCCCATGTTCTCAACCGTTTTTATACGTTTTTTATCTGCTTTTATATGTTTTAAAACGAAAGAAAATGTAAGGAGTTTCTATACATTTTAAAACGTAAGAAACCTTATAATAATGGGTGAAAACGTATTAAAACGTGCAAAAACGAATGAAAACATGCAAAATGGATGAAAAAGTATAAAAACAAAAGAAAACATATAAACACAAATGACAACACCTGTAAAAACGTGAGAAAACGAACAAAAAACATATAAAAACGAATGGAAACATAAGAAAATGGACGAAAACATAAGAAAACGGACGAAAACTTAAGAAAACGGGACAAAAACATATAAAACATACAAAAATGTATAAAAATGTAAGAAAACGGACGAAAACATATAAAAATGGACAAAAACGTAAGAAAATGGACGAAAATATTTTAAAAAGGACGAAACGGATGAAAACGTATAAACAAGTAAGAAAACGTAAGAAAATAGGACTAAAACGTATAAAAACGTAAGCAAATGGACGAAAACCTAAGAAAATGAACGTATACATATAAAAATGGATGAAAACGTATAAAAACAGATGAAAATGTATAAAAACGTAAGAAAACGGACAAAAACATATATATAAACAGATGAGAATGTAAGAAAACGGACGAAAACGTATAAAAATAGACGAAACATAAGAAAACGGACGAAAACATATAAAAACGGACAAATATATAAAAATGGACGAAAACAGATGAAACGTAAGAAAACGGAAGAAAAGGTATAAAATCAGATGAAAACGTATAAAAACGTAAGAAATGAAATTTCATATTATTTACTAACGGCCGTTAGTCAAATGGACTAACGATGCCAAGGTATTTACTAACGGTCGTCACTGGTACACATAATGTACGAAATTTGAAAGTTTTGTGTCACATTAGAAAAAAAAATGGCTACATACAACGGTAAAAAGTGTCAAGTTTAATGCCATTTTAAGAATTAGCCCTATTATTTTGGATATAAACATAAAAACAAAGATATTCAATTGGAGGTGTTTGCAGCAAACATAGAAAAAGAAACATTTTAAATGTTTGCTTTTTCCTTTATTTTATACAAAACAAATTTACACTCTTAGTCCTTAAACTTTATATATATATATATATATATATATATATATATATATATATATATATATATATATATATACTAGCTCCATGACCCGACCGATGGCCGACGAGTCTCATGTAATATATTGTTAAAAACTTGTTATTTATATATCTAAATTAGTTAGTATTATGATATAAATGTTATTTATGTTTGTTAGCATTTTTGTTTTTAGAATTAAAATTTTTATGTTGAATATATTGTTTAAATTTTTTATATGTATGGAATTTATATTTGAATTTAAGGTCGAGATGTGTGAAAGTCATGTGTTATGACATAGTGTATTTACATGTTGCTTTAACGTTGCTTTATATTAATAATGTGTACTTAAAAGCAGTGCATAGTATGATTTGGTAGCATGTGTCATACATGATTTAGTAGCTTCATGACCCGGCCGATAGGCGGGCGTGTTTCATAATTTTCAATTTTTAATATATATTGCATATATATGGAGAGGTTCAAACTTTAAATTTTAATTTGTATATCTTACGTAAATGTAAAAAGCAATTTCTGTAACAATTTATGTAAGATAGAAAACCATTACATGAGTTGGTTTAAAAATCATCAAACAAAGACAATGCGCAAAATTATACAAAAATAAGTTGCGTTCGACTTGAGTATTGTTTCTTGCAAACATTGGTAAACGCGATATCTACTCAATGTCGAACACAATGACGGCTAAAATGCCAAGTGTCTCCCCCCCTTGAAAAAACTTGCAATAAGAACATGCTTAGATGATGTTTCTTGTTAAGTGGATTCCTCTTTCAGCGAGATATTTGAGGCTCGTGATCCACTTCACCTACACAGAAAGTACTTCACTTTAAAACAGATGTTCATGAGTAGTAGGTATACAATGCCTAGGGTTCTTTGATCTCATTCTATACCCTTGATATCATCGTGATTACTTATTTAAGTGCTCATTTGCTTATGTTAAGAATTAAGTATCTTTGAGTGTTTGGTATTTGCTTATTTTTAAGCAAATACACACTTTAGATAAAACACCCTTACAAAACCGGAAATACTTAGGAGCTATTTGATAAGCTTAACTTGTGACTCACGTGGAGGGTCTATTAAGCTAACTTAATGTTGTTTATAAGCAAATAAAAAATAACTTCTAACTTACAGCCAAACGATAACGTAAAGATATTTGACCGTATGTACAACTTAACTTTTTTAGTTGTTCGTATGGAGATCTCTTGCATGTCCAAGGTGAAATTAGTCCAAATACTTGTTAGCACAATACTGTGTATTCATATGAGATTTCCCAACAGATTCGCCCATATATTAAGGTATACATTTTCTGGGTTTATTAGACTTCATAAAGTGCTTTCTACATCAACCTTAATATATAAAAACACCCTTCTTGATGCATATTATATTATGAAAACAGTCAAATTTAAAATTAATATCGTACCTGACATCATCACTAAGTATATTCTGTATTGAGTAGCTTGATCACCTCTTCAATCTGACCACATTTTTAGTCTCACCATCTCCCGAGACTCGACTTGAACCTAGAAAAGTGGAAGCTTCCTCAACATCAGCAACATATGTTACAGAGTACTCTTCGTGCTTACAAATGCACATCGATATACCAACTTTGTCTGTATTTCCTATGCATGATAAAAAAAAAATGTACTTTTTATATGGGTAAAAACATGTCATGTTGGGTTGAGCACAATGCTTTTTCCCTTTATGTAAATGTTGTAAACAATCGATGTTCTTGATAAAAGGGATAATCGTTAAAGAGGCAATCCAAGTTTATCTCTAGGTTCGTATATACCAAATCTCATAAACAATATATTGTCTGAAAAAAAATCATTTCAACATTTTGAGTGTTCGATAGTGTTTACTTCAAAAAAATAAAAAATGATTTTCGTCCTATAAATACTTATAATAATCTTTATAATCAACTTGTTTATTTTTAGATTTGTAAAGTAGAGTACCTGTGTAATTTTAAGCACCGTAATTTCAATAGAAAAGTATCTCCCCATGTAAATCTACCAGCTCTTATCCAACTTTCAATAGCTCGTTGTTTGAATCCTTTATTACAACCAAGTTATCTTCAAGAACCTAGCAGCTGCGGGAAGAGCAATTGTGGATCTCTCACAGGCATGCAATTGAACAACAATACCTGGCATGTTTAATTGAATCAAAAGGATCAAAGAAGGAAAAATCTATTAGCAGCGTTGACCATCTACTAAAGAAGAGGTCGATATATATGGGTTATGTTTCTATCTTTTAACATGTCAAGCTGGTAAGCTAAAGAAAAAAGTTGAAAAGAAAAAGAAGTCATGTTGGTTAATATTGAAAGTCGATGAAAACGTTTATATAATGAATACAACCTACTAACTCGTTGCGTCAAAAGATTAAAAGTTGTTCTAGATGTAAATTTTTAGTAAATATTTGTAACATTAGATGGAACTAAAATCATATTTTCTGTTGTTTCTCACCGGTTCTGAGTCCTTCATGGAATCATTTGAAGGTATTGAATCATCAAAAGTCAACTTAGAGATATTTATATTGTTTCAGAATTAAAAAATTACCTTCTAAGTTGGAGGAGACACTTTGCGAGCCCAAATTTGATGAGACAAATACATCCCCATTGCAATTTTAGTGTCTGGTGGGCCTTCTAATGAACATCGATTGAGTTTTGTTGAAGGCAATATCACACATTCGTCATCAACTATCATTCCTTTTGAATTTACATTGACTATAAACTTCGGCTCGCTATACTAAGGCCTAGATAATCAATCAAAATTGTATGCATTAATTAAGAAAAAAGATCAGCATTCAAGATTATGGTTTTATAGTAAAAATGATGTACCTGAGGGGAATTGTGCGCAATCCATACTTTCCCATTTGAACTTGGTTGTGTTCCTTGAGATGATTAACAGAGAAAGAAAAATTTAAAGAATTCTTGTGGCTCACATTCATATTCGATCCCCATTTTTTGTAAATCCTTGTAAATAGCATCATACATCATTTTCATAGTTTAATGTTTTGTTTTTGAGCAACAAATTATCTACACAAATTTAATACCATTCAAAATTTTATAACCAAACATCTACCTGCCATAGGAGAATCTGTTAAGTAGCAAAACTGTTAGCATTAACTTAGGAAATCGAGTTCTTTCAACCTTGCAAAACAGAGTTCCTGGTTGAACCTTTGGTTGAAGTACTGAACTGTAAGTAGCATTAACTTGTTTGTTAGTTCGTAAATAGCTGGTCAACTTGTAGCTAAAATTGCTCACATGTAAACAAAATGCAGGATTTTCTTCAGTTCGAAAATTATACCCTTTTGCAAAAAAATTTGAAGGGCATATTTCGTTTCAGTTCATGATCCATCATCCTCTACATTGTACGCATTATATGTCTAATTCAGTTGACTCACTATTCAATCATGTTTGACCATATGTTTTTAAGTAACAATATTTATATATTATTCTATAAAAACTTGGGTTAAGTTTCATCTCTAGTGGCTCAAACTGGTTAAGCCGGAAGATTTAACAAAAACTATACATGGCTCCCAACCCAGTTGAAATATTTTGACCTGCGCTAAAAACCACCATTTGCCCGCTTAAGTATTGATGCGTGGGAATTGCACCAGGCTTTACCTCTCGAGGGATCTCGAGAAGCTTACAACCCCCACCAGGCAGTGTACCTGATCGTTGTAGTATAGTATAGTGACAAGTACCAGGGGATTGATCGTTCAACTCAGGAATAGTGTCGCTAGGATTAGAAAGCCTAAAAACTAGGTCTAGAGGTGAGGGATGATTCTTTTTGTATTTTTATATTTTATGAAAAGCAAGTAAAATCTCGGGTTTTGGAAGAGTGGGCGGAATTAGTTGCTAGTCAACTAACCCAATAATTAAGATGCAATCAAAAAAAATAACAGAAATGTAAATAAAGCTAATTAAACTAGTAGTGTGAACAGTAATTGGGAGAATTGCGTTTACTTAGATTTCACTACTCCCTAAATATCTTTTACAGGTTAATTGTTTGTTACAGTTGCATGGATGACGGGTTATATTCCTTAATACCAATTGTGGGGTGGCGTACGTACTTCCCCATCTCTATAAGCTCCTACTTCACTCCTATGTCGAGCCTGCAAGAAGCTCCTAACATGGGATCACTAGAATTCGCTCATGCATTAAATACAACCATAAAAACCTAGTACGCATTGGTTCATGTTTCTTAAGACGTTCAAGCAAGTTACACAATGGAGATCTGCCAGTTTTCTTAAGCTTAACATCGAAATCATTCATCCATTACAACTATAAACAAGCAATCAACCTATCAACATCTAGGTATCATTACATCTAAGCAAACACACAAATGATCTAGCCTAGCATGTTAAAATCAAGACAAGCGTAAGATATATTCAAACAACACATAGACATATTGAATTAATTGAAGGATACTTATCTCAATTGAACATGAAGGGTTTCAAGGGGTGAAAACCCTTGAAAATACTGTAAAAGTCGTGCTAGGGTTTATTAAGTTCGACCCTAAAATTCTCCTCTCTTTAGAATGAAAATTACAAAGAGTATATATATATTTCCTAAGGTGACGACGTCAAGAAGAAAGTTCTGACGCCATCATCCCGCCGCCCATAATATTCTCGGACTGCCTAGATCTAGATTTGACGCCGTCACATTTTCACCGGGCCGTCACCATGTTCTTGACGCCGTCAGGTACTGTTCCCAGCAAGGAAAATTAAGACTTTGCCGTTTTCTTCACTTTTATGCTTCAAAAACGTTCGAAATGCTTCCTTTTCCAGAATTCACTCCAAAAGTACCTAAAATCACAAAAGAAACGATTTAGGGCAATATTTAATCAAATAAATTCCAATTCCGGCTTAAATGACCCCCTAAAAACGGATCATTTTTCGCCTCATCAAGTATTTAACCAACCCACTCATTTTGTTACCCACTTGCCTCGACTGTGCACATATCATCTAGTGACATTTTACATCAGATTGAGAGTGACTTCCTTTAGATTGTGTCTTAAGATTGAGAGTGACTTCCTCTAGAACCGTTGATTGCATTTTTGTCAGGTTCATGTTTACATGAGCCTTAAAGAGTCTGTAGTCTGTACTTTTTAAGCAAACAACAAAAAATACCTTGCTCGGCTGCATTGAAAGTCCATGAGCAATGAAGTGAAAGTTGGAGGAAAGGTTGAGAGCTTTCCTTGAACATCCTGACTAAGTGTGGTTTCCATGGATTTCAAGTTTTGGCTTCCATTATGGTTCTCACTTTTTTGCGTTAATTCGATGCAAGTCTCTGCAATAGATGTTATTAGCAATGTTGCAAAAAACGGCCTACAAGGCCTTGTAATCGCCGATTCCAAGCTACAAGGCCCTGGAACTTGGAGACATTTACAAGGAAGTCGGCCGATTAATCGGCGATTACAAAGTTTTGGGCCGATTAATCGGTTAAAAAACGCAACTCGGCCCCCAACCGCCTCAAGACCGATTCACGATTTTTGCAACATTGGTTATTAGACTCCAATCCCATGTTAATAAAAGTTTACATTTTGCTCTAGTCTCTAAACAATGTGTTTGCACACTAAAAAAGAGTTGATACATTTATACCCACCTATAAATGGGTTGAAAAAAGTCCGCATAAGATGATCATCATTTCATCACAATATTTCAGTAAGTTCAAAGGGATGGACCTATTAATTCTTTGATACTCTATAATATATCAAATATAAATGATATTTTAGTAAAAAAAAAAGGGACGATATTTCAAATATTCATATATTCATGTATCATTTTATTTGACATCATTTGGATTTTTAAAAGTGTGATGATCATCAGCTGGATTCTTAAAAGTATGACGATATTTCTTACATTCACGTACCATTTTAAATGACAAAATAGAGGAATCTAAAATAACCAAAATAGAGAGTGGCGATGTACCCTTTTGACTAAATATAGACAAGGATGACGCTTTATGTCCCTTCTGAGATCCTTAGGTAAGCTCTAAACCAAACTCTCTTCGTCCACTCCACAAGTTTCAAACCACTTGTAATGGTCGTAGTGCCTGACATGTTCACAAAGTTCCTGCGAAAGCAACTGGTGATACATCCACTGTTCCGAGTCACGTCTCTTGAATCTCATTTCTTCAAGACGAATAGTAAGTGATTGTAGGTATTTCCTATTAAATACATTGTGAGATTTGTTTAGTCAATCTTATAATGATTATGACTGAGAAAGCTAGACGAGATTAATGTTATGTGTAATCTAATAGTCAATTAATATTTTCAAGCAACATTTGCTAGACATTGCCCATAGCATGATGGTTGTCAACCATATACGTTGGTCTATGATCTCTTTTTAATACAACACATTTAAGCAACCAATCAATCACATAAAACACCAAGTGGGTTTCAAGAAGTGCCTAATAAAGTTTCAATGTTGCTAGATATAGCCAATAGCCTCGTCAAATGATCGACACTAAAACATT